>CM040120.1:215714956-216974304 GCA_022559845.1 Amorphophallus konjac
GCGGCTAAGAACGGTCTCCGAGCAACTCACAAAACACCGGGAGACGGCGGGCGCGGCTCACCTGAAAAGAGAAGGGTGAGTCACAGCCAGACTCAGTAGGGGTCACACGGATCCCTACCTCGCACTAAACAAGCATACATGCATAATTAAAGACAATTAGAGCATGCATTTAAATGAATTAACAGGCATTGGCATGAATAAACTAGTCACAGTAAAGCTGTAAACTCTAACTAAACAGGTATAACAGCTAATACATGCCAACGATAAATAAATGCAAGCGACAGAAACTAAATCTACCAGTAGAATATGCCTTAACTAATCCAAGCAGCAGGGAGTAGAACAACCACTGGGAGCAGAAACCAGATGCGTCCACTGACGACTTATACTGCGTCTCAAGCACTCGCAGTCGACAACACGACAAGCTGAGCGCGTAAACAGTACGAAACCAAGTGACTAGTCAGAGTGACACCCGTCAGTGTCAGTCCACAGCCTCTGACCACGTGTGCACACACTGACTCTTGCCTGAGCCAGGCCCTCTAGCTATTTTTCTCCCTCGGTAGGACGCTACCGTTGGCCGGGAGCCCATGGAACTAGCTTACAAACTGTGTACGGGAACACCCCTCCGCTATCCCCAAGCGGGTCGGTACTCAACAGACCTTAGGGCAACAACAGTGGCTCCATTGCAAGGAAAGAAAAGCTACTATATTGGGATTCACAAACATGCCATTATATAATAAGATAACATAAGCATGGCATATAAACATTCTGGAATGCATAAAGAATAAGCCGGTGCTTTTTGAAATCAACAGGCGTGTGGCGGTCTGCAGCCCACACGTTACAAGGGTGTAACGGTCGGGGACTGACGCGTTATATCAAGAATGACGCGTCCGCCCATATCCGTCACATCCACCGGAGTTCCAGCCTAAACCAGTCAAAGGGGCATGTAACGGTCAGCGGCCACGCTGTTACTGTACGTAACGGTCTGGGCGCAGCGCGTTACATCAATTGTAACGCACTGGTCCAAGGCCGTTACATCCACCCGAGGCCAAAACCAACACACAGCGTTCCAAAATCATTTGCAGGTGATATGACGCACTCGCCAAGGCGCGTCAGGGGACCCTGACGGCCGGCCGACTGACCGTTAGGTTAACCGCCTCACCCGGTCAACGCAAATCAACGGACGAGTAACGGATGGGATCCCCACCGTTACTCTCAATGTAACGCCCCGTCAACAGGCCGTTACATTGATATAACATGTCCTCCAAAGACCGTTAGGCGTGTGACGGTTCCTGGAAGGACCGTCACACCACCTGGGTCACAGACGGGTTAGGTTTGAAAACCGGTTCCCTCTCGGATGATAGAAATCGTCGGGTAACGTCGAAAAAAACATGTTTCCTGTCAAACCACAAGTCCTAAAGAACAATATACCAACTAAAAACATCACATGCAAGGCCTACAATAGCTTAAACATGAAGATCAAAGCTTAGGCATTAACAATGGAAAATAACCAATATGCATGCCACGGGGTTTCAAACATGAAAACATGCTATAGGAAATGATCCTAGCAAGTTCAGGATTCCATCCCCCTACCTCGTTCAATCCGAAACGGCCGGAAAAGCCGCATGCAAGGAGGAGGGTTCACCGGGACTTCACACACCGTCCCACTCCCACGATCACCGAACCACTCCAAGATGGGTACCGACGCGTTCCTCTCGACGCGAGGAATCCACCGACGCCAACCACGCCTCAATCCGCCGTCGATACACCTACAACCCCAGGAGAGGGGAAGAGACGATCGCGGAGGAGAGAGAAAGAGGGGGTGAGAATGAGATCGACGAGGGAGAGAGAGGGGTTGAGGGTTAAGGGAAAAAAAATAAAATTGATATATATAATAATTATATTATTGATGTGACACAACCTTGGACTTAAGCAAGCAAGCACATTCGCAATCTAAATGGGCCAATTTGGGCCGCCGCTCTCTCGTCGCTCACCCAAGCCCGGGGTAACTTGGCAATGCCAAGGTGAAGATGTGGGGTTGGGCCCTTGCTGGTAGAGGGCTAGCAAGGCCAAGGCTTGATTCCCAAAAGGATGTGGAACCCAATTCAATGGGGCCGTCAAAGTGCCAAGGGCACCGGTTTCACTCTTCCCACGGTGATCACTCAAGGCAACGGGGCTTGAGGATCGGGCTCTCTCTCGCACAACCAGCGGAGCTAAGAAATAAACATTGAAAGACAAGCACAATGAGCAAGGGTTTAGAGCACTTACTCGACCGGTTTGAAGAAACCGGTCCCGCTCGGAGACGAGGGCGAGCGGGGAGGCGGTGGATCCCCACACGCCGCGGCGGTGAAGCTTGACCTGCTCAAACCAATTACAACACTACGCCTCTCGCAGGAGGGGGATCTTGGGGTGGGGGTTAAATGATTACAATCAAAACTACCTTCATACAGGGAGGGGCCTTCAGCCGGCCAAGCGGGGAGGGGAAAACTAAGTCGAAGATAGTGAAGCAATGAAGATGCCGAATCTGTCTCCTTCAGCTAAAGGGGATAGAAAGTCGGTGCCGGAACTATAAATCTGCTTCTGGAATTTCTCCGGGGACGAGACCAGTGGGGAACTCTTCGTTACAGGAGCTGGGATGCTTCAGAATTTTGTTAATTTCTCTGGGGTCGCTACCGGTCGGGGCGGGAGCTCGAACAGGGACTCTGATTCTCGGACTAGCAGTAGCAGATCACCAACAGTGGGAAGAAGAGGCTGTCCCGGCCGCTCCTGAACTCCGAATTAGGTGCCGTCAGTGCCGTTAGAACCGTGGGTAAGTCCTCTTTGCAGCAAAAGAAACGGGGATGCCAGAGAATGCCGGAGACGAACTATAGAACCATAAGAATGAGGAGGGGTCGGTGCAGACTATGGAAGACAGAGTCGCGCGACCGTGGAAGAAAATTGGTAACTTCTGTTCCCGGATGTTGAATGGACTTCCGCTTCATGTTTCTGAAAGTAGACAGGCCAAGGAAGAACTTTTCAGAAGACCATGTGGCCTGATTCCTTCGGGGCTCGTTGTGATGAAGCTTTTCCTCCGGTTCTAAAACTCTGCAGTGGCTGACCTACGCAGTCGGGGAAGAACGGGGTTCATGGGCAGCACCGAGCTCCGATGAGGACGAAACCACTTCCGTTACGAAGAGGATAGGCAGACGCTTCCGTGGATGCCTCTTGAGCCTTCAGATTCTCTGGGATGTGGTCTGGGTCGCCTCTGGAAACTGCTACTCTTCTGCTGCCAGCGAACTGAAAACTGAAGGTTGAAGATGGTGGGGGGAAATGGGGTATATGGGAGGGGAAATGGAAGTGGATGAGTGTGGGGAGAGCCCTGGTTGTGAGGGGGTCTAGGAGGGAGTGTTCCAAGGTGTGGATGAGGGAGAATGGAGTCTAGAAGGTGGTGTTTGCAGTGGGTGAGAGGGGAGCTACGAATTTGGGATGGGTGGGGAAGAGAGAAGGAGAGATCTTTCTCCAAAATTTGAAAATGGACTAATGTGGTTAATGGGGCTTTGGGGATGGGAAGAGTTGTGTTGGGGAAGGGAAGGGGTGCTTGGGGTAGTGGGAATGGTGCTTGGGGAAGTGGGTGGGGTAGTTGGGGGTTGGGAGGTGGAGCTAGGATTGGTGGAAGCTCTCTTGGGACTAGGGGGTGGAGTAATGGGGTGTGTGGGGAAGGGGAGTGGCCTTTAATGGGGGTAGGTGGGAGAGTGGTGGTTGGGAAGGGAGGAGAGAGAAGAAAATTCGAATTTGGATGTTGAGGAGAGAGAAAGTGGAGTGAAAAAGAGAGATTAAGAGAGGGAAGGGTGGGGAATCTCTCCCCTAGGGTTTCTCACCCAAAAAATGGAATCTCTCCACTAGATAAGGAGTGTAAACTCTCAAAATGGCAAGTTTTTTCATTCATCGATTCATTCATTCATTACCTCCAAATGAAGGAAATGGGGCCCTATATATAGGAAACCCACATTTTACAATAAGTCCCTTACAAAAGACTCAATAACAAATAACCAAAGGGGTAGGGGGGGCTCATGGGCCAAGCCCGAAAAATTGGGCCCAATAGCACATTACACAATCTAATTACACTCAAACTTAGGAAAATAAATGCAAGACCTAGGAACATGACTCAAATAAAAGGGAAAATACATCAAATGACTCAAATAAAATTACATAGGACTCAAAATTAAATGACTAAACCATGCCGGATGCAACCGGGGCGAGGAGACGAGCTGTGAACGTGGGCATGGGAGGTGATGTCCCCATCATACTCCCGGGGTGCGGAGAACTCGACTCCGTCGAGTAAGTGTCCTTCCTTCCTTGGAGGGTGTAGTAGTGGTACTGCCCTCAAGTCTTCCGAACGAGACCGATCCATCCACCTACCGAGATAGCGCTCGTATACCTTGCTCCGAGTGGTAGTGACTTGTTCATCCAATATTTGTTCAATTTGTTCACGTTGGGCTCTCTTGGCTGGTGATCTCTCCTCACGGGTGGGTGCTCTCTCAAGGGAAGAAGTAGGCTCAATCTCCTCACTAGGTACCACCGTGGGTCCCTTATATGACACTAGGTCAGCAACATTGAATGTGGGACTTATTGCATACTCCTCAGGGAGATCTAACTCGTAGGCATTTGCACCAATGCGCCTCAATGCTTGGAAGGGACCAGCCCCACGTGGCCTCAGTTTAGAGTTGGCTCCCGGGGAGAGCCTCTCCATCCTTACCATCACAAAGTCACCCTCATGGAAGTCTCGGTGACGCCGATGAGAGTCGGCCCGCCTCTTATAAGCCTCATTCTTTTTGCTTATGTGCTTGCAAAGGCTTTCATGCAATTTCGTGAATATTGACATTCTAGGGGTGATGGGTGGACCTGGACAACCAAAAGTAGACCAATCATGCTTTGACGCTAAGAAGACTTTGATGGAATGGGGAGGACCGGGGCATCCATAGGTGATCCGGTCATGCATGGGGGTGGCAAATGCTGGGGGACCCGGACATCCATGAATACTCCTATCATGCCTACAACTCATGATGAGTGAAGGTGGACCACTACATCCAAATTTGGACCACTCATGCTTTCTACTTGACATGTGGGTGATGTGAATGAATGGACCCAACATAATGTTCATGCCAATTGTTGTAGTAAACCTAGACACATGCATGCTTTTCCCAAAGGTGACTTCCATGTGTATAGGTGTGGGACAACCCTTGAACTCCCATTGGAAAGGATCGAATGGATCTAAGAAGGTGGTCATCATGGGGTGGGGCACAACCTTATTCCCTAGGGATATGTGGCCCAAGGTCATGGCTCCCAAGGTGTAACCCGAGTCATGGATGAGGTGAGTTTGGCCCAATATGGTGGGTGAGGGTAGGAAAGGGTGGGTGGTTGGTAAGATGGTTGGGTCATATGAGTCCCTTGACTCCCATTGGAATGGATCATATGGATCATAAAATGGGTCACCTAGGGGGAGGAACTCCATGTCCTCAAGATCCTTAAAAGGTGCTAAGTCATCCTTCTCCATGATAGTTGGGCCAATGTTCTTGGCAAGTGGGTCAGCCATGAGTGGAGGGCTTGACTTTCTACCCGAGATAAGAAGCTCTAAATCGAGGAGAAGGTTGGGCTCATCGGGTGTAGGGAGGAATAGAAGGAGGTCGCTAGTGTAGCAACCAATGGTGCAAACCGAGGTGATAGACCCTATACATAGGTGTAGGAGGCTAAGGCTCCTAGGTTGTTCTACCATAGGGGTCAACATGCTAGTCATCTCTAATTGCCATGCTATGCCCTTGAGAAGATCCTCTAAGGTCTCCACTTGATAGGATGCTTGGATTGTGGTGTGATAGAAGAATAAGGGCACTAAGGGAAGGTCTTGTTCTATGGGAGGGAAAACATGGGCCCGGATCTCTCTAATTGGGCTCTCCTTTAGCCAACTAACAATGGGTTCTCCTAAGATGAGCTTGGTCCCAACTAGAGAGGGTGATGTAAGGTGAGGACCATCGTGTGATGTTTCTTTCTCAACTTGGACTTGGGTTTCCTCCAAGGTAGGGAGTGGGTTTGAGGTGTTCACCACTATTAGATCGGGTATGGGTTCTTCTTCCAAGGAGGTGAGAGGGGCTTTTGAGGGTGTGGTGATGATTGGGGCATGGTGTATCCGGGGTGGTAGGTAGTGGAAAACTTGGGTTAGGATAGGTAAGGGTAGTAGTGGAGGCTTTGGTGGGAGTTGGATTGGGGTAGGGAGAGGAAGATGGGTGGGTTGAAGGGGTTTGGGTTGATTGGTTTTGGGAGGAGTGTCCCCTTTTGGGTGTGATGGAGAGGTAGTGGTGAGGGTTACCATGGGCCTAGGTGGAGAGTTGGTCATGGGGCCCAATTGGGTATGGGGACCTATGGTTGTGGCGTGGACTTGGAGGTGGGGTGTAAATGTAGTGGTTGGGGTAGGAGAGATGGGAAGTGGTGAGGAATGGGTGATTGGGGTCTTGGATTGACTGGGTGGGGATGATGGAGTTGAAGTGCTCCTTGGACTTTGTTGATTTGAGTAGGAGGGAGAGGGTTGGAGAGTGTAGGTTTTTCTAAGCTCAGTCTTCATCTCATCCCAAGTGCTAATTGGAGCCTCCCTACGGATCTTTCTCAAACCTTCTACAACTAACCAATGAGTTTTAGCTTGTTTGGAGAGGTGTGCCTTGGCTAGCCTCATTCTTCTTCCCTCGTTCAAGGGGTAACTTTTAAAGAATTGGTCCATGAAAATCTCCCAATCTAGGTAAAGGCTTGGGCTGTTGGATCCATCAAAGGCGGGGGTTTTGATTTTCAAGTGTTCTAAAATTATGGTTTCTAGATTTCCCCAAAGGTCACTCTCATTCACTCTTGGTGCACGGCTATTTCCTTCAAGTCGGTCGAGTCGAGACATGATATCTTCAAGCCGATTAAGGACATTAGGTAGGGCTTCTATGACAGAGGTGTTGCTACCCACTTTGTTGGCAATGGAACTTCCATGAGGATTTGGGCTTCTTGGGAAAGTTGATGGGGATGGATATGACGGGTATGAAGTGGCCATTCTAGTGGACATGGGAGATGCAACCGAGGACTCTAAATGCATAAACATGCCCTAGGACCAACTTGTGGAGAGACAAGTTGTGAACTTGCTCTGATACCACTTGATGTGACACAACCTTGGACTTAAGCAAGCAAGCACATTCGCAATCTAAATGGGCCAATTTGGGCCGCCGCTCTCTCGTCGCTCACCCAAGCCCGGGGTAACTTGGCAATGCCAAGGTGAAGATGTGGGGTTGGGCCCTTGCTGGTAGAGGGCTAGCAAGGCCAAGGCTTGATTCCCAAAAGGATGTGGAACCCAATTCAATGGGGCCGACAAAGTGCCAAGGGCATCGGTTTCACTCTTCCCACGGTGATCACTCAAGGCAACGGGGCTTGAGGATCGGGCTCTCTCTCGCACAACCAGCGGAGCTAAGAAACAAACATTGAAAGACAAGCACAATGAGCAAGGGTTTAGAGCACTTACTCGACCGGTTTGAAGAAACCGGTCCCGCTCGGAGACGAGGGCGAGCGGGGAGGCGGTGGATCCCCACACGCCGCGGCGGTGAAGCTTGACCTGCTCAAACCAATTACAACACTACGCCTCTCGCAGGAGGGGGATCTTGGGGTGGGGGTTAAATGATTACAATCAAAACTACCTCCATACAGGGAGGGGCCTTCAGCCGGCCAAGCGGGGAGGGGAAAACTAAGTCGAAGATAGTGAAGCAATGAAGATGCCGAATCTGTCTCCTTTCAGCTAAAGGGGATAGAAAGTCGGTGCCGGAACTATAAATCTGCTTCTAGAATTTCTCCGGGGACGAGACCAGTGGGGAACTCTTCGTTACAGGAGCTGGGATGCTTCAGAATTTTGTTAATTTCTCCTGGGGTCGCTACCGGTTGGGGCGGGAGCTCGAACAGGGACTCTGATTCTCGGACTAGCAGTAGCAGATCACCAACAGTGGGAAGAAGAGGCTGTCCCGGCCGCTCCTGAACTCCGAATTAGGTGCCGTCAGTGCCGTTAGAACCGTGGGTAAGTCCTCTTTGCAGCAAAAGAAACGGGGATGCCAGAGAATGCCGGAGACGAACTATAGAACCATAAGAATGAGGAGGGGTCGGTGCAGACTGTGGAAGACAGAGTCGCGCGACCGTGGAAGAAAATTGGTAACTTCTGTTCCCGGATGCTGAATGGACTTCCGCTTCTTGTTTCTGAAAGTAGACAGGCCGAGGAAGAACTTTGCAGAAGACCTTGTGGCATGATTCCTTCGGGGATCGTTGTGATGAAGCTTTTCCTCCGGTTCTGAAACTCTGCAGTGGCCGACCTGCGCAGTCGGGGAAGAACGGGGTTCATGGGCAGCACCGAGCTCCGATGAAAACGAAACCACTTCCGTTACGAAGAGGATAGGCAGACGCTTCCGTGGATGCCTCTTGAGCCTTCAGATTCTCTAGGATGTGGTCGGGGTCACCTCTGCAAACTGTTACTCTTCTGCTGCCAGCGAACTGAAAACTGAAGGTTGAAGATGGTGAGGGGAAATGGGGTATATGGGAGGTGAAATGGAAGTGGATGAGTGTGGGGAGAGCCCTGGCTATGAGGGGGTCTAGGAGGGAGTGTTCCAAGGTGTGGATGAGGGAGAATGGAGTCTAGAAGGTGGTGTTTGTAGTGGGTGAGAGGGGAGCTACGAATTTGGGATGGGTGGGGAAGAGAGAAGGAGAGATCTTTCTCCAAAATTTGAAAATGGACTAATGTGGTTAATGGGGCTTTGGGGATGGGAAGAGTTGTGTTGGGGAAGGGAAGGGGTGCTTGGGGTAGTGGGAATGGTGCTTGGGGAAGTGGGTGGGGTAGTTGGGGGTTGGGAGGTGGAGCTAGGATTGGTGGAAGCTCTCTTGGGACTAGGGGGTGGAGTAATGGGGTGTGTGGGGAAGGGGAGTGGCCTTTAATGGGGGTAGGTGGGAGAGTGGTGGTTGGGAAGGGAGGAGAGAGAAGAAAATTCGAATTTGGGTGTTGAGGAGAGAGAAAGTGGAGTGAAAAAGAGAGATTAAGAGAGGGAAGGGTGGGGAATCTCTCCCCTAGGGTTTCTCACCCAAAAAATGGAATCTCTCCACTAGATAAGGAGTGTAAACTCTCAAAATGGCAAGTTTTTTCATTCATCGATTCATTCATTCATTACCTCCAAATGAAGGAAATGGGGCCCTATATATAGGAAACCCACATTTTACAATAAGTCCCTTACAAAAGACTCAATAACAAATAACCGAAGGGGTAGGGGGGGCTCATGGGCCAAGCCCGAAGAATTGGGCCCAATAGCACATTACACAATCTAATTACACTCAAACTTAGGAAAATAAATACAAGACCTAGGAACATGACTCAAATAAAAGGGAAAATACATCAAATGACTCAAATAAAATTACATAGGACTCAAAATTAAATGACTAAACCATGCCGGATGCAACCGGGGCGAGGAGACGAGCTGTGAACGTGGGCATGGGAGGTGATGTCCCCATCAATTATATATAAAAATCTTATTATTTCCCAAAAACCTCAATTAACCCCACATAAATCCAAAAAAATGCCAGAAAAATTCCTAAAAATACAGAAAAATAGCCGGAGATTCCAAAATAAATACTAGATCCAAACAACTAAGGATCCACAAGGCACGGGCGTCACAGATATAGAGTCTTAAAGGTTTTGAGCGGCATGATGTTGACGGTAGCATCGGCGTCCACCAGGATCCGGTTTACCTCATGCCCATTGATTTTCCCTCTCATGTAGAGAGGGTGGTTGTGGCACAGAGGGGAAAGCAACATGTCTTTCTCTGTGAAAGAGACGGTGGCTGTGAAGGCTTCATATGTTGTCGCCTTCATTTTCATGGCATGTGCTTCATAGGCTTCTTGTTCTTGGAGTATCTTAACAAGGGTTCCTCTCAACTCTTTACTCCAAGCAATGGCTTCCTAAATTGTAATGTCGGGGGAAAATCGCTTCATCTGGTGGAGGACCTTCTTGTCAACTCAAGCGCCAGCATCCTCCAATGATGGTAGTATGTCAGGCTGGGCCTTTTGTGGGCTGCCGTGATGCTCCCCGTCGGGGAGTTGAATTGCCTTGCCTTTGCCCCTGGGATCATGCAGACTCCGATCACCTATGGACTCCTGGAACAGGAGTGCCAATGATGGCTCTTATGGGGGTGACTGGCGGGCTGGCTCATCCTTGCCAGACAAGCCTGCTTGTCCTGCGGAAGAGGACAAAGCTGGTGTAGGGACTTGGATGCGGGCAGCGATCTCCTCCGTGCCGGAAGGATCGAAGATGCTAGGCCCTTTCCAAATATCTGCTTTTGAAATGGGGGCGGATTCCTCCCCTCAAAAAAGGATAATTCATTTCGGGTCTAAGGTAGACGGGTGGAGGGGTAGCTCGGGAATCCACCCGTGACCTCTACCGCATCCTCAGCCATGACATCAGCCGTGGCCTTTGTGTTCCGTAGCTGGTTGTAGCCTGAACATGGTAGTAGTTCCTTGTCTGGTTCGGGAGGCCACTAGCTCACCTTGCCGAGGAGCATTAATGTTGTCAGGGGGTGGGATAGCCACCATGTTGCAGGTGCAACCTCGAAGCATTGCTTCAAGCTGCTCTGTGGTGATATCCTAATCTTTGTAGAACAATGAGAGTTCTTCTGGGATGAGGAGCCTTTCACCACACTTGATCTTTTGGATCATCTCTTGGACCCAGCTTTTGAGGTGAGCTCGCTTCTGCATTTCTTCTCACGGGATGTAACTATCGAGTGGGAGAGCTCCTGTAGGACGAGGAGGGATGTATTCCTCTGAATCGTTAATAAGCCGCTATAGCCTTTGGAGAGGCTTTAGCTCGACTAGCGACTGTAAGGCGGTGGCTTGTTCATCTTGCCTCTTGAGCCATCTTTTGAGGTTCTTCCTCCGATTCCTCTCCTGTCTTTTGACGATGGCTGCCTCCAGGGGAGTAGGACGGAGAGGTTTTGGAGCCGAAGTTGACAAACCCCCGTGAGTGTATCTCCGAACTGGTGTCTTGGAAAAGTGAGATCGTCGACTTTTCTTTGCCTGGATTTCAAGCCAAGCACCTTCCGCTTGTTGTATTTGGAAGGTGGCATTGATCGCCTGCTCGATGACCTTGGGTGGTAGCTCCTGGTATGCTGGGATACTGGGACTGGCATCCGAAGACGTATGCATTGTTCGATGCCTTACCCACGGTGATGAAGGGGGTAGCCTTTGATAAGTTGGTATGTTGTGGACGACATCTGAAGACGTATGCACAGTTTGATGCCTTACCCGCGGTGGCAAAGGAAGTCTGTGGTGAGCTGGTATATTGGGGCTGGCATCCAACGACGTATGCACAGTTTGATGCCTTACCTGTGGTGGCGAATACCTTTGCTGAGATGTAGACTGGGAGACTCGCATGGAGTCTTGCTCCTTAGCCTTGCCTTTACTACCCGGCTTAGAGCAAGATCTGGTGGCAGCTGAAGGTGTAGCGGGGCATCGCCACTCCTGGCAGTCATTCTGACCTTGTGCATTTGCTGGGCCTTGTAGTGAAGAATCAGGCTTATTGGCCATAGTCGCTGAAGACTCCAAAGGTGTCTCCTTCATGTGCCGTACTGGACTGCGGGGCATTCGAAGAGGACCCGAAGGCTCGCCGGTTGAAGAGACATGACATGGTCGCACCACGGTCTCACCCTGCTTTTGCTTCCCTTTTCCATCCCCCAGTGTAGGAGGTGGACACGAAGCACAAGAGTGGTGAGAGGAGCTGGAAGCATCCCTCGTCGTGTCGCTTACCAGGGCATCTTCTCGGTTGAGGAGGACCCGGAGTAGCCTGGTGGTATCCTCCTTGGAGAATGGAAGAGACTCCAGCTCATGCCAAGGCCGCCATTGTGAGGCTAAAGTGGTAGGAACTGGCTGACTGGTAGTCGGTATCTGGGCGTCTGCAGGAGTTGGGGTGGCAAGAGGATGGATGACGTTGACCAAGAAATTCCTCAGTTCAGTCTCCTGACCGGTGTCCCACCTTCTACGGCTTCGTAATTACTTGAGAGCTTCTCGATTATCAGTTCGAAACTCGAGCCATTCCGGGGTATGCCGATAAGGCAGCTCGTGCCCATTCACTTGAAGCGATTCTGGATGGTCTGGTGCGCTTCTGGCAATGCTTAGGGTCTTTGTGACTGCTTCTCGAAGCCTCAGGGTTGCCATAGAGTTTCCCTCGGCATCGATCTGCTCCCATTGGATCTATTCTTGGATTAAGTGTTGAACTTCCTCATAGGATTCGATCGCCTGGTAGATTTTGGCAAGAAAAGGGCAATATTCGGGATGACTAAAGTCCCATTGGGTGTAATCTTCTGGTGACTCACGTGTCATGATTTTCCCCCTCTCAACGAGGACGTCGAAGAGCAATTTGGTCCTTTCTTTTGGAAAGGAGAGAGGTGTGCGGTCATGCCAGGGCCTCCACCCAGGATACCATAGTGAATGCTCATCTTGGCTGGTACTGGGCTCCCCTGTCTCGACGTCAGAGAGGGAGAAGGTGGCCATCATGTGAATCACACTAGTAGTGTAGTGAATCACACGTGGGGCCTTAGCGGGTCTGGACCACGCATGTGGTTGTGGGGGATCGACAAGACCGCACTTCATTTGGATGAGACCATCTTGGATCAACTTCTGTGCCTGAGTCTTGAAGACATAGCAATATTTATGTGGATGACCCAACATGCAATGATATGGGCAATAGGGTCATCGGCTTTCTAGGCCTAATCCGACTTATAGACTTCTGGTAGCTTGATGATTTTTTGAGCCATGTAGAGGTTGAAGAGCATCTTCATGTGTTCCTTCATGAAGGAGAAGGGCATGTTCATGCGCTCAGAAAAGGAAGGGGTGGTTGGCTTCTTGTCGGAGCCGCTTGACTTGCCCTCCTTGCTGGCTTTGGTGGTGGAAGTGAACTCGATGATGTTCACCTCCTTGCCGGGCTAGCGCTCTCACGTCTGCTTGCCTTTAGCTGAAGTGTATCTCAGGGTGTTGGTGAAGAACATCTCTATTTCGGCAACTGTCGAGTTAAGCTGGTCGAAGCCTTTGATATTAGTGACAAGATGCTTTTCGCTAACCTCGGCTGCCAGGCCTTTACGGCATATGGTAATGGCATCTTCCTGGGCTGGCAGGTTGATACACCTCATGTTGAGGTCTCACCATCTTTTGATGAAGTCGAGGGCACTCTCACCCTTCTTTTTTCGGAGAGAGCAAGCTCGGCTAAGAAGATCTTGCGCTTGGTCGTCTGGAAGCGATCGAGGAATTTCTTCCGGAGATCTGCCCAGTCGACTACCGAGTTGGGCTTCAGGCGAGAGTACCATTGGAAGGTTGTTCCCGTAAGTGAGGTGGGGACGTAGCGGAGGAGGTATGACTCATCCAACGCTAGCTCGTCCAAAGGCGTAATGTAGTAGGCCAAGTGCTCATGTGGAGACCCTTGTCCATTGAACTTCTGCAACTTCGGGGGCTTGGTGTACTCCGGAGGGAGTTTTTCAAGCTGGTGATGTAGTGAGTAGGGGGCGCTATAGAGGTCTATAGTGGCAACCCCTTCCCCATATTGGGCGAGCTTTGTCTCAACGATCCACTCAATCATCTGCCATTGGGCCATAAGGTTTTCTGGCACTGGCATATTGAAGGCTCGTGGATGAGCTTCCACTAAAGGTATGCCGAACCTTACTGCTGTCAGGGTCCGAGCGGCTACTGCTGAGGCGTTGGCACCATTTTGCCCGACTGGTAGTGCTGGTGCTTTGGCCAAAGGCCTAGCAGGTTGCTGAGGGTGAAGGTCTCGATCCTGAAGAAGATCTTGCAGGAGGGCCTTCAAGTGCTGGTTCTCCTTCATGAGAGTCTCAAGAGTCACCTCTTGAACCTCATTTATTAGAGGATCATTGTTGATTGGGTCTGCATTGACGGGAGTGCCACGGTGCTCAACTGGAACTTCTTCAGCGCGTTCTGATGTCTGCGGTCCAGCAGAAGTGCCGATGTGTCCCAGCAGTGCCGGGGGTTGAGTTTGATGGCGAGGCCTCCTTGTTGACACCCGTTTTTCTGCCGATAAGTTGAGTCATTTCTCTTACCATCATTTGTTGATGCCTCAAGTTGTCCATTGCTTAGTGGGCTATTTTCAGGCAGCTTATTGGGCCTATTTTATGGATACCTCCTTCCCCAACTCGGTCTGCTTCAATTCAGGGCTTAATGAGCCTTGATTTTGCTTGATTTATCACGTTTTATTAATCCAACCATTGCGCAGCCTGTCGCGTGACCGTTCCGTCAATGAGCGGTTGACAATGGACCATTTGTCTATTTTTTGGATATTAAGGTAATTTTTCTGAATTTCCACCGATGAAGCTTTTGCACGGTTTATAGGTAGCCGTCCATACCCATTGAACGGTAGTCCTATGACCGTCTAGTTCTCAGAATCCCAAAGTCGTTGGTTATTCGGATAATTATCTAATTATATGGTTTTATCTGATTTACCATCGACAGGCATTGGACGGCTGATGTTTGACCGTTCAATGAGTTGAGTGGTCCATTAAGAACCGCCCAATTCATGAGAGTCCAATGGAAAAAACTTCGGTCAGTTCGATGGATATTTGGATAATATTTCTCATTTATTTAATTTCCACCGACAGGTTAGACGGTCTGGAAACAGACCGCTCAATGGACTGGGCGGTCTATCGTGTGGCCACGCAATGGTCCGATTGCTGAAAGATTAAAGGTTTTTCTGTCACTATCCGTGGTTTTATCCTTAACTTGTTCCAACCATTTCTCCGTGGTTTCTCAACCAAATGAGGTGTCGTTTCGACTGGTTGGAAGATAATTATATTATCTACATATTTTCTTTTAATATCTCGAGCTGATATTCATTGGGAACCCTAATTTCGAGGCTAGCTTCTTAGGCTCTATAATTAGACCCTAAGGGCAAGCTTTGAAGGGGGGGGGAGATTTTGGGTCGACGGCGAAGTTCTACCGGAATGTTGAGCTACCCATGACAGGGAGGGAGGCGTTCTACATCTGCATAGGCCTCCGGTTCAGGGAGTACACCGTTTGTTTGAGTCATTAGTTCACTAGTCCCCCCGTTTGTTCTCTCATTGCATGCATCGTTCTCTTTTCCTCCATCTATTTTTTGTTCATTGTCTCATCACATCACACACATCCTCCCACGTTTTTGGTGCCCCTAGGGGTTTAAAACCCCCCAGGCATTCCCCATTCCATTTAGTTATGTTCATTTCTTTCCGTTCTAGCACTTACTACACATTGCAGTTCTGATATTAGGTTCTTTTTTTTTGTTCTACACTCTGCTTAGCAGGTCAGCATCATCGCAACACGAGGCCCACTCCTCCTGGCCGGCCGGGAAGGGTGGAGGTAGAGGCCCCACGTTTTGGAAGTTGGTGGTACAGAGCGGTCTTCAATTGTCCGTTTGAGCGACAGGGCGGCCGTCCATCGACCGTCCCATTCTGTTAAGCGGTGGATACCGAACCGTTCTATCATCCGACTGTTCTTCATCCCGCGTTCGTCCCAGCGCTGTCGAGCGGTCTGTCGAACGACCGCTCATCATAAGGGCGGTTCATCAGGAGCCACACATTACTGCAGTGCTATTCTAGGCGAGTGTCTCCCCTTTCTTTCTAAGGTACGGTGTACTGGCTTACATTCGGCACCTTGGTGGCGATCACACACATTCCACATCCTTCCCCCTGTTATTTGAGCATCGTTTCATTCTTTACATTAGCATAGTAAAGAAGGGGTTGGAAGGATAATCAAAAAGGGAAGAGAAGGAAAAACATGTCAACACCCTCTTTTTTGGTGATCACGGTGGGACCCCTAGCACCCATCGTGTTAACGTTTTGCTGACCTCGTTGTGTGTTTTTGTTAGTGTCTTTCTTTGATTTTTCCAGGTTGTTCTTTGGCCCATCTCACGTTTCTGTCCTCGGGAGTTGAAGCGGTCTTCTAAGAGCCGCCTGCTTGTTAGAACGGCTCAGAATTGGCCGTCCCGTCATCGTTTTGGAGCTCCTATCGTGCCAGCCACCTGTGAGCGACGTCACGCGGTTCGGGGTGCGAAGAGGATGCGGAGCGCGCGGGCTCCTTCTTTTTGTTTGCTACAACACAGAAATAAGAGAAAAGAGAAGGGGCCACCATGGGAGATTGCTCCGGTGGGGCGAGCGGGACAAATGTGATATAGCAAGATATGGGGGTTAAACGGCCATAGCGGGAAGTGACTCGCCACGGCCTCGGGGGGACGGGAATGGTGCAGAAATTAAATAGCAAGAATTGAAACGGCCATTAGGGAAGTGACTCGGCGCGGCCTCGAGAATATGAGCAGATAAAAATATAACAGAATATAAGAAGAATATAAAGAGCGGGAATTTAAACGGCCATTGGGGAAGTGACTCGCCGCGGCCTCGAGAACATGAATAGATAAGAATATAACATATAAGAACGGAAATTTAAACGGTCATTGGGGAAGTGACTCGCCGCGGCCTCGAGAACATGAATAGATAAGAATATAACATATAAGGACGGGAATTGAAACGGCCATTGGGGAAGTGACTCGCCGCGGCCTCGAGAACAAGATGTAATCGCGAGGGGCCGAAAGACCCCAAAATAAAGAAAGTGATCGCGCCTACCTCAAGAGTGGGAGATGGTGGGTTGCTTCTTCTTCCCCTTTCGGCCGGCCGACGGAGAGGGCTTTCCTTGGGTACCCTTGTAAAACAACGACAAACAAGTAACAAGTGGATTAGAAAGATGAAGGTGTAGTATTCAAATCCTTGCGATAAAAATAACGAAATGATGGTAAGACGCACACCTAGTTGGTGTTATCTTTTAAACCCCTCTCGGACTCGAGTAGGAGGAAAATGAGATGATGGATGCAAGAAGTATATAAGAAGAGGCGCCCTTATGAAGGGGGGTAGATGATGCGAGATGATGAATGCAAAAGAACTAAGAAGAAAAGGAAAGGATTGGCTTATTGGATGTGCCGATGGTGAAATCCAGGGGAGCTCCGGCAGCGTAAGGATGGCGTGGAAGCGCGGTGGATGAAGACGACCTTCCTCTCGCGAGCGTGGGCACCCGAGAAGCCGGCAAAACCTCCACCTACAAAAGACCCCACGGGTTAGAAAATGACTCCGGTAGCCTCTGGGCTCCGGCAGCCTATCGGATCTCTTCGAAGCTCCCCCAGAACTGAGGGGGTGGGCCTCTATTTATAGGGCTCCGGAGGGTGGAGGCGTCTAGGACCCTCGACACCTCCATCAGGGCCGAACTAATATTTTATTCTATTTTTATTAATTTTTTTGGAATATTTTTTTGGAGGCGTCCAGGGCCCCGGATGCCTCCAACAGGTCCACCGAAAACCGACGACGGTCGCACGCGGTTTGGCACAACGCGTGGTTTTGTGAGCGACGTCTCGTGATTCAGAAATGGGCGCGTCCAGGTGGCTAGACGTCTCTATAATTTGGATTTTTTCACACACGACAAACCGTCGTTCGGTGGGCGGCGCCCGTGAGGGAGTTGATGGAGGCGTCAAGGGGCCTGGACGCCTCCAAAAATATTTTATTTTTATTTTTTGTCTTTTATGCCAAGGCTGGCATTTTAATTTTTTATGTTTGTTTTTATGCAGGCGTCCAGCGGCCTGTACGCCTCCATTAATATGTATTTTATTATTATTATTTTTTGTCTTTTATGCCAACTGGCACTTTACACATTTTTTATATTTGTTTTTATGGAGGCGTCCAGATGCCTGGACGCCTCCATTAATATATATTTTTTATTTATTTTTGGGCTTTGAAAAAACAAAAATAAAAATAAAATAAATTTAACGAATGGGGGCGTCCAGGGGCCTGGACGCCCCCATTAAGACCCACCCGGGTCCTCAGTCGGCTGCTGCCCGGCAGACACCCTTCTTGGTTCTGGAACTCCTGACGCGTCTAACTGGTGTTGATGCCGTCCGAATGCCGTGACGAGACGATTCCGGATGCCGAAAAGGGCGGAAGAAGACTCAAGAAAAGGAAGCACTCAAGTGAGTTAAAATGCGTAAGCCGTCGCGGGGCGTTGCATAGTAATATGAGACTTTCTCAGGAGACGTCAAGAATGGGGTGTCTACAGCTGCCCCGCCTTGGCGTCTGCTTTGCAAGGGAGCGACACGTAGTGGAATGGTATCGAAGTGGAGTGAAATGAAGTGGGAGCGGACTGATAAGTTGATGCCAAGGTGTGATGAGACATGCTTTTGATGTTAATGTTTGGAATCTTTCCTGAAGTTTCAATGAGGCGACCTTGAAGAAGGTCTTTCAAATATTGACGATTGCTTGGACGAAGATCAAATAAGGGAGGGTGAGATGTGCGCTCAGGCACGAAAAGGAGACCAACTTCTCGGTGTGGAAGTACCTGGGTCATAAACCGGAGGTTTCACCTTTGGGGAGCGGTTACCAGCCAATGTGGAAGTGCTGCGGCCAAGGTGGGTCAAGCAAGGTAAAAAGGAATATCTGAGGGTCTGTCCAAACAAGGGTCTTTTTTGGAAGAGTAGCGTAGAGCCGTTTCATGGAAACTCAGTATTTCATTCGGAGTGGAATATCTCATATTTATAGGAATTGAAGCACAACAGCCTTCGCAATCGAATCACTTGAATGATCTTCCGCAATAAATCAAAAACCTATATGAATGCATGCTGGGTTAAAATAAAAATTTAAAACAAACTAAAATAGAAAATAGCCAAGGATAATATTGTCAACTTGTTAAGAACGGGTCAGGATACCGATCCGGTGAGCCGACACTGAGCTGGGGCCCATTTATCCTCGCACCAACTCACTGAATGGAACCGTCGTCCCCATGCTACCACAAGTTAACGGCCTATCCGTACAACCCAAATTCTTCCGGGATCATCACTGTTTTTGTTGAAGGGGAACTCAAATCCCAGATTTGTTTGGGTCGCAAGGTCTTTGACATGTTCTAGTAGCGTAGGTATCGTATACTATGATGCATGACATGGTGGGACCAACCATTGAAAGGTGGGACAGGAGACTGGACAAAGACGTCCGTTAGTAAAACCTACACAGACTAGCAAAGGTTAGCAACATCAAAAAGTAGCAGAATCACAGCAGAATCGCACCACAGTACAAAGGAGATCCAGACAAAATCTTGACAATGACCACTGATGTGACATGTTCCGTCCTGTAGTGATCTTCTCTTCCTATAAGAACTCCCCTTAGGCTAGGTCATTCAAATGCACTAAGGTGGGTTTTGGAAGCTCAGGAGAGGAAAGAGAGGAGAATCTAGAGATTTTCAGGATGGAAGGAGAGTCTTCCCGCGTTATGAAGAGGAGCAGGCCTAGCAGCGAGATCAGGCGACTCTCCGACCTCGAGGGTCATTTGAGTGGGACGATCATGTCGCATATGGTAAGCTGATTCATTTCAAATTTCTCCACGTGAACCTTCTTCTTACTACCTTCCTTTCTTCTTCTTTCTTTTCTCTTCCAGCCATATCCGCTCTTCCCAGGCCCGAGGAAGTTTTCCAAACTGCCATGGCTTTCAAAGCTAACTTCCAACATCTCCATCGGCATGAGGGCCATACTCTCGAAGTGGCATCTGCAGGGGCTCCTTATTCACGCCAAACACTATGAGAAGATTCGTATGGACTGGGCGGCTATGGGCGCACTAGTGGAGATCTGACATCCCCAGACCCATACTTTTATCTTCCCGACCTTCAAGGTGACCATCCTCCTCGAGGAGGTGGAACTTCTGCTCGGATTGAAGAAATTCAAGAGTGACGGGAAGGTGAAGCCTATGCGGATGCTGACACGGGTGACTTCCGAAAGCATTCTTGGAAGCTTCATGCCGGCCGACACAGCCAGAAAGGTCCGTACTCAAAAGGGGATCGATCTCCAAAAGCTTGCGGAGTGGGTCATGGACGCCCTGAGAGGGTCACCAGACGATGACTATTTGGAGGGAATCATGAAGGGGTTCACCATTTGTCTGGCGGGTGCTCTCTTGTTTCCTTATACTGACAACATGGTGGAGGAAGACTAACTGAGTGCTATCTGCGGGATCTGGCGTGGAAAAAGGGTGGGACCCGCTGTCCTCGCCTACCTGTATAGTGGCCTTACTACCTCAAGCATGGGTAAGCCTCCTTTTGGTTGCACACTTGTCCAGAATTGCTGGCTTGATTTGCACTTCAAATTCGACAACCGCGAGGGAATGCCAACTGCTTCGAAGCTCTTCCAACAAAGCCCTCTTCATCACATAGCCGACGTGTTAGGCTTCGGTGGTACTGTAGTGAACCGCGTTCCGTGGCTGAAGAAACGCGAAGACTGGCGGTCTCACTTCCGCACTGTGACACAAGGCTTCTTTACTTGCGCACCGGCATGTTTGCTTTCGCTAGATCTTCTCAAGAGGCCTTCTCCCGAAGTTGATCTTCAACTGATCGGTGCGACCGAGTTCGTCCTTTATAATGCGCATCGGTGCGGCCTCCAGATTGGCATCCCACGCCATTCGTTCCCGCTACTGACTGGCATTGTCCCTTTGAAGAAGAGGGAGTTGGGCACTGAAGCGGATGCGAAGGAAGCGAAAGCTGTCAAAGCTCCCTGGAAGACAAGTGTTGCGGGAAAGGCCATAGCGTACGTGGGGGAAGAGTGTGAGCTGTGGAGGGCTTATGTAACCGAACTGGGGAGGTTAAGGCCTAAGGCGCCTAAGCCCCTGATGTAGCTCATTCTGCTTTTTTGATGGAATAAAACCTGGCATGGATGTTTTGGGACCCCCGTCCCCTTAATTATTATTATTATTTTTGTAGTTTTTCTTTTTCTTTGTGTTTTTTCTTTTGTTTGGATTATATACATATTCTTATCTTTTTTTTCTTTTATTAAAAAATTTTTATTATGGGGGTGTCCAGGGAACAGGACGCCCCTAATGTTTTTTTATTTTTTTTTCATTTTTTGTTTTGGGGGCGTCCAGGGTCTTGGACGCCCCTATTTTTATTATATATTTTTTTTGGTTTTTTTGTTTTGGGGGCGTCCAGGCGCCTGGACGCCCCTAAATTTTTGAATTTGAAAAAAAATAAAGAAATAAAAAAGGTGGGGGCGTCCAGGCGCCTGGACGCCCCAATTAAAGTGGATTCTATATATATGGGGGGGCCTCACCCCCTGCTCATTTGTACTGTTCATTCTGACGACCCAGTCACCCCAGACGACCCATTCTTAGTCCCAATGGAGCGAGGAGGATCGAGCCGGGGTCCAGAGAAGCGGAAACGACGGGCTCGTCGTCCAAGGAGGCTGAGGGATGATGTCGAGGGGGCTGCTGCGGCGGAGGAGATTGCCGCGGGTGAGGAGGCTCTTCCTTTGGCCTTGGAGGCTGCAGTGGATGCTGCCGACGCGGCAGAGGACGAGCACGATCCGGTAAGCGCCTTAGACCTCCATTCTATTGGTTCACTGGGTTAAAAGGGCGGATGAGAGGCTGTGTGGAGAACGCCGGGTGTGAGGGAAGGAGGCGTCCAGGGGCCTGGACGCCTCCACATTTTCTTTTTTGTTCTTTTTTAATTTATTTATTTTCGTAAATAATAAAAAAAGAATTAAAAAAAAGGAGGTGTCCAGAGAATGGGACGCCTCCATGATAATATATATATATTTTTTATTTATTTTTGTTTTTGTTTTTGGGTTTTTCTAAAATTAAAACAAAGAAAATGTAATGGAGGCGTCCAAGGTGTTGGACGCCTCTAAAAAAAACATAAATATTTTTAAAAATAAAAATAAAATAAGATAAATAAGTAGTATATACAGTGTTATTGTTTATTACTATTCATAATGCTGATGTGTTCTTTTGTTGGTTTTGTGGTGTGTAGGGCGTGATGAAGGGCCGGATCAGCTGGTCCTTAGTGGTGGCAGCATACCGTGGGCTGCCAGACTTCCAGAGGGCACGTGTGGACGCCATGGGCTTTGGAGCTTTCCTTAGGATCGAGCCCTTCCGACTCGACCTTCCTCTAATCCAGGCATTGAGGGAGCGGTGGCACGCGCCGAGCCGAGCGTTTCTGATGCCCTGGGGGCACATGGTGCCGTCACTGGAGGACGTTGCTCGGATCACCGGGCTACGGGTGGACGGAGAGGCGGTGAGCGGGGTCACCTACCCCGACTACCGAGAGAGTGCCCTGGACCTGCTGTGGTTAGAGACGAGTGTGACTGACAGGGACAGCAGGGTAGTTGGCCGAGTGGAGATCATGGAGGTGCTCGGATTCGTTGACCCGCGCCAGTGGGTTAGCGAGACTGGAGCGGAGTTTCTGGCACGATTGGAGGGAGATGCCCGTGCAGCTTTCACCCAGGATCCGAGCGAGAGGGAGCTGGTGGATCTAGACCTCCGGAGGTTTCTTTTCTTCTTCTTGGGCCACCTTCTGCTGGGGACGAAGGGGGATGGCATCCACTTCCGTTTCCTCGGGATATTGGCGGATCTGGACAGAGTGGGACACTACGCGTGGGGAGCGGCTCTGCTTGCCCATTTGATTGCTGATCTCTCCCAGACTTCGGAGAAGGAGACGACAGTCAGCGGCTTCGCACCTTTTCTCCAGGTACACAATTTATTTATGCATTTTCACAGTTAAATATGCAATTATTGTACTAATGATGTATGATGAATGCAGGTGTGGAGCTATTACTATTTCCCGAAGGGGAGGGCTAGGCATGGGAACAGGAGGGCCGTGCCTCTGGCCAGGCGGTGGAGGCCGGTCGTGGTTGCAGCACCCCACGGCTACCAGCTGGCGTCACTTCGTCGGGAGCTGAGCGAGTATCCCGAGGCCATGGTATGATGCGTATGGTTTTTTGTGTTTTCTTATGTGACTGAATGGCAACTAATATGATGTATGTATGGTGATACAGGTGGTGTGGAGACCCTACCTGGGCATGGGCGACGCTGGCCAGCCTTGGGTTGTAGCGGGTCTTCCTCGTTTCAGGCGGGACGTGTGGGTCCATTGCCTGAACGAGATCGAGCCGCTTCGGCTGAGGCTGGTTATGAGGACGTTCGGGCTAGCCCAGGAGTGGGTTGATGTAGAAGAGCCGGCCCGCATCAGGCGGAAGACCAAGGGGAAGGTGAAGGTTGTGGATGTTGAGTTCGATGCAGTATTCAGAGGGGGGGTGAATGAATATAGCCCTTTAAAAACTTTCACCCAAATTAAAACTAGAATACTAACAAGACTTTCGCTCAATATAAAAATTCACCCAAACTAGAACAATGATGCTAACTAGACAGATTTACCAAACCTGAAAGCTAATCAACTATTCAGTTCTACCAGTTAGCAAACACATGGAGTACCCCTATGCATTCATCTAGCGAAGCACAAATGAACAAATCAAACCACAATGCACAAGGGGTTTTTAGGTGGTTCGGTCCTTCAGACCTACATCCACCCCACACTCAAACCGAGTGTGGCTTCCACTAGCTCACGCTAGAAACAGCAGACTCAGTCTGCAACAAACGCTGCCAAACAGCTTGACCAGGGGAACAACCTCCCCTCTTCCTCCCAACCGGAGGGAACCACTAGTGAGACCAGTCACTAGCAAACCAGAGACACAAGGTCTCTCTTCCTCCAAACCTGGAGGGAACCCCTGGACTTGAATCCACAAGCCCAGAACCGGAGACAAGTCTCCCTTCCTCCAAACCGGAGGGAATCAACAAGTAGCACCCAGCTACTTGCAACCGGAGATAGCAATCTCCCTTCTCCTGAACAAACAGGAGGAACCCACAAGTGACACCAGCCACTTGGAAACCAGAGATACACGGTCTCTCTTCCTCCACACACGGAGGGAACCACCGGACTTGCTACTCACAAGCCCAGAGCCGGAGGAACAAGCCTCCCTTCCTCCAACCCGGAGGGAAACCTAGAGACCCAAGTCTCTCTTCCTCTGAACTCCAGAGGGAAGCACAACCGGAGATAAATCTCCCTTCCTCCAACCCGGAGGGAAACAACCGATGACACCCTGTCAAAGGCAACCAGAGACGCAAGTCTCTCTTCCGCCACACGGGAGGGTACCAACCACAAGTAGCACCCAGCTACTTGCAAACCGAAGACACAAAGTCTCCCTTCTCCTGAACCCACAGGAGGAACCCCGACCTCTCTACAGAGGATCGGAAATACAGTAAATGGATAAAAACAAAAACGAAACCAGCAACAGAAGGCTGAGAAGATAAAAACAAATGTGGCTCTCGCAGGAGCTGGCTGGCCTGGATTTGATCCACGGTCCAGTAGACGAATCTTCAGGTAAGATCTTCTTTCTTCTCCACGAGCTCTCTCGCTCACTCTCTATCTTTCTTTCTCTTTCTTCTGCTCTCCTCTCACTCTCTGCTTCTTCTTCTCTTCACACTCTTCTCGAGCTCTCTACCTCTCTTCTTCTCCTTCTGCTCTTCTTCTTTCTCTTTTCTTCTTCTATCTGGATCGTGGCTCTCTGTATACGCTTTTCTTCTCGCCAACTCGATCGCCTTCATCTATGGAAGAATGCTCATATATATAGCAGCAGCAGCAGCATCAGCCACGACGTGTGACCTCCACATTTCCAGCCCTAAGAATTCGGACCACGTGGCAGTCTCTCAGCAGACTTTATTCCAGCCTCGGATCACGTGCCCTCCTTAAGCTTCACGATCAAAGCACCTGTAAAACAGGGTATCGGATAAGTCATCAGTTTAAAGAACAACTCTGTATAGACTTATCAGAAGAACAGCGTTTTAGAAGAAACCTGGACGAGGTTAGAACGAAACAACACGAGCTAACAAATAGCAACAACACAGTGACAACACGAAGACAGAATAAGGAAACGACACGAGGTACATACGAAGACAAGACAGAAACCAATCATGAAGTATGGTTTCAACAAACGAAAGACACAAGGTCTAGGAAGAACAACACGGGGTGACAGCAGAAACCGACACGAAGTGTTTGCAAACAAAGTAAGACACAAGGTCTACGTAAAGCAACACGAAGTGTGGTTAAAGCGAGAACGACACGAAGTGAAGTTATAAAACAACACGAGGTAAAAAGAAGAATGACACGAGATACATGGAGACAAAACAGAAACCAACACGAAGTGTGGTTTCAACACAAGAAAGACACAAGGTCTAGGAAGAACAAAAACGACACGAAGACACAGAAACAACAGTAACTTACACGAAGTAAGTACGACACCAAGACGAGGTTGACACGAAATGAAAACAACACGAGGTGAAGTTGACACGAAATGAAAACAACACGAAGTGAAAACAACAGTAACCGACATGAGGTGAGGTTACTAAAGCGACAACGACACGCGGTGTGGAAAACACGACACGAAGACCTGAGACGGAGAAACGACACGAAGTGTAACAGGAACGACACGAAGTAAAAACAGTGATCGACACGGGTTGAACACAACACGAAGACGAAATACAAAGAGACGACACGAAGTGAAGTTGCCACGAAGTGAAAACAACACTAAGTGAAAAAACAATAATCGACACGCGGTGAAAACAACACGAAGACGAAGTACAAAGAGACGACACGAAGTGAAGTTGACACGAAGTGAAAACAACACTAAGTGAAAAACAATAATCGACACGCGGTGAAAACAACACGAAGACGTAAACACTAAAACAACACGAAGATGAAGACAAGGGAAACGACACGAAGTCTAACCTCATACAACACGAGATCTTTTCGTGTTAGTGAGGGGAAACAACACGAAAACTCAAGTACAGAAACAGCACGAAGATGATGTACAATCTGATGTACAGACATGAAGAACAGTCCAAGGTATAGACTTGCACGAGCAAGCTACAGTGCCAAAGTATAGACTTCACGCTGTACAGACTACATGACCAGTGCATGATTGTACTTGACAATGTAAACACTTAGCCTATGCAGACCAATGTACAGATTTTGGCGAAGCAAAAGGCTGTATAGACTTGGAGACCCAAAGCCATTGTATAGACTTTGTCTAAGACAAGGCATGAGCTGACGTTGTATATACTTAGCCAATGCAAACCAGTCCGATGTATAGACTTTAAGGAAATGCATGCTACAGTGCAATGTCTAGACTTGCGATGTGTTCGCCAAATGCACACTACAGTCCAATGTATGGACTTGGACGAATGATGCATGTGCAGTGAATAGACTTAGGGCATAAACCCCACGATGCACTGTATAGACTATACATAACATAAGTCTAACATACACAATATATCAGTTGTACCAGTCACAGTCATGATGCAATCATCAAGGCACAATGTCATGAAAACACTATATCATTGCTATCATCAAAATACAATATCAATCATCAAAACCACAACAATGAATGCTTTATGCATCAGTTTAACATGTAACAAGACTGAACATCAAATATGTTAATCTAAACTGAGCAGCAAGATGACTGAACCTTTGATTAACTCACATCAACAACCAATCATCAAAGCCATCATTAAAACCATCATCAAAACCAAAACCACATGCATGGGCACAACAATCTCCCCCTTTTTGATGATGGCAACACTTTCAATACATTGAGTCATTCTGATGATGTGAGGCATTCTGAGGTAATCTGAAGACTCAAATTATTCTCCCCCTTTGACTTCATCAAAAAGAAAAATAATTTGAGAAATTATAGCATGTATAAAAGTTCAGTCAATTTCTCCCCCTAAATAAAAGCTCCCCCTTTGAGAAGGAATATGAACAGATAACACAGGTAGAAAAGGTAGGAGGATCACTTGATAACAGCTGAATCATAGGTTCAGAAAGGAAGCATGATTATAACCAACTGTTAAAGTATAAGAATCATCAACATACAATTTTTCAAAAAATTCAGGTTTAACAGTGATAAATCTAGAGTAAAACACCTGACCCCTGAAAAAAAAAGAGTTTTAGATTCCATTTATAGCAATGAATCTAGGGCACATGGTATTAATAGATAAGTCTGAAATAATACCCTTTTGTGTTTAAACAAGGAAATTCAAGAGAGGCAACTTGAATATGTATTGATAAAAATAATTTTCACTCATTGACTTTTGATTTTTCGAAGGGTTACAGCAGTTTGATTTTCATTTTTTTTTTCAATTTCTGAAACTGAACTAAGTGAATAGACCTATGGCATTTATGCTGTTGACATTAGGTGTACACCTTGATAAGAGGCAGGTACCCCCAGTTACTAGGCATAAACTACAAGATCTACTTCAGATCAAGACCCACAAGGAATAGTCTTCACTTTTGACATTAAGGGTACACCTTGATTAGAGGCCAGTACCCTCAGTTACTTGGTGAGGACTCCCCCTATAGATTTGACCCTATGAACAGAGATAGTCTAAAGCACTTCATGACATGTGAGTTCTCCTGTCTCTTTGGAGGAGTTCACAGTTTCTCAGTGCAATCAGCCATTGCTCTGTCACTATGTTTAGTTCTTAACATTAATGATCTTATATACTGCTGCCCTTAATTCTTTTAGAGTGATTGATTGAAAAACATTACACACTCTTGTTCACCTGTTCTAGACATTTCCAGATTAACACATTTAGGCATTAAAAAAAACTTTTTCTATTTTAGCCATGAGACAAAGATTAAGAGCTATAAAAGTTTTCTTTTATCTCAATTTCTGAAGTGCAGACACTTAACTCTCCAAATTATAAAGGTTAAACCTTTAGTTCTTTTCAATTTGTAAGAGTGATTCTTATAAGTGAACAATTACAATAATCATCAGTCAATGTACTAAACTAGATGCAAAGCTGTTGTTTAGTGAAAATGATGGGGAAAGGATAGCAATTGGCAATATGATCCATAGCATCTGATGACAGTGAATATGAATGAGTTGAAAGGGGACAAAGAGAAATACCAAGGATTCAATGAATTGAAAAGAACTCTCAGCTCCCCCTGACACCATGATGCAAAAAAAAAAAATATGCTATGCATTAGACTGTTCTACATGCAGACAAGACCCATGGTACTAGGCGGAGGACCTGGTCTCAAGGACCATCTCACACATGGTAGGAACCTTCGGGCAGATTTCCCTGCCTTTTAGTAACATACCATTTGATATACCAGGGTTAACGAGGACAATGCAACATAAATCAGTCCTTCATGCATTGAACGGCATTATTAACACATGCAATGACAGTGTACACTAAATGAACCATTCACACTTAGTCCAAGTATGCATTCAAATACAAGCATGCAATGCGTTGACACAAAGCATATGTAGTGCATCAACTGAATATGCTTAGCGAAGCATTCAATTTCAGTTCAACATATAGTAAGAGAAGAGCATCAGATATATGCAAAAATGAATTCAATAGCTGAGTCTGGAATACAGACTGATCAGCTAGATATGGAGAGATCATCAACAATCAATCAAGCAAATCAACATGAAGCACACATTTTTCATGCTCACAGTTTCAGATAATGGAATTTAAAACACCTTACAGAACTGACCTGAAAAGTTCAATCATGGGGTTTTCATTCTTGAGCGCCTTGGTTAACCCCCTTTTATTTCTCCCTCCAAGGCACACCTGCAAGATATTTGATCATCTTGATCCTGCAGGGACCCAAGTAGCTTTGGGTCCTGCGTTAGCCCTAACAGGTTTTCTAAACATTTTCATAGCAACATTATCATCAAATTTCATCAGTGAACAGTCATCCATAGAATGTCCAAATTTTCCACAGTATCTACATGAACTGGCTGGTTTTTGGTTCTTATGATACATGTTAACAGCAGGGTGATGTTTATAAGCATGTTCATAAGATTTTCTGTTATATGCATGAACAGTTTGATGCTTGTTCTTAACCATCCAACATTCAGCAGATTTATGGCCTGGCTTCCCACAGTTATAGCATGAAATTTTCACAAAAGGTTTTGCAGGGAATTTGACAAAATGGGGTTTAACATAGTTCTTTTGAACATACCAACAGTCCTTGACTGTATGCCCATTTTTCCCACAGTGGGAGCATGCAAAAGAATTTCTTCTATGAAAACCATTTTTACCCCAAGTAGATCTAAACCAGCACTCAGCAGCCTTGTGCCCAGGCTTATTACAGTTGAAGCACACAATGTGCTGACTAGAATTATGTTTAGATCCATATGGATCATAAAAGTGCATGGAAGACCTGGCATGTAATTTATTGTCTTCTTTCATGATAAAACATTCATTCATGAGATGACCATGCTTCCCACAATAATAACATGAGGCATCAGGCTTCCTAGCAACATGGTTTCTATCAAAAGAATTTCTAGAATGTAAAGTTCCACTAGCATGCTCATCCTTTAACATCAATCCACAGTCCTCCATTATGTGACCTCCTTTCCCACAATAATAACATGACCCCTTTGTAATATGAGTGTATGTGAGATCATGTGAATTGTGTGTAGCCCTTTTTATAGCAACAGGAGTGCCTTTTTCCTTTTTCTGTGAGTTTTCACCCTTTTTCTGTTTTGGAGTTTGTTCCACAGTTTTGGGTTTCACAGTGGATTTTTGTGCAGTGAATTTGAAGACAGAAGGAGCAGAGGTTATGTTCTGATTGGTGGCTTTGACAAAAACCGTAGATGTTTCATTCCCATTACTCCTTTTATTTGTCGGACTATAGCCCAGTCCCTTTCTCTCAAAGTTATCACTCTTTCCAAGAAGCTTATTCAGATTGTCCTTACCTTTGACAAATTTTGATAGAGAATTTTTCACGTCTTTAATTTCAAAATTCAAATCAACAATTTTAGCTTCATATTTGGACAGATCTGTTTCACAGGAAATGACTTGTTGATGCAAGGCATCATTCAGACTCTTGAGTTTTTCAACTTCCTGTTTTAATTCTATTTCCTTGTCAGTTTTAGATAAGGACTTGTAAAGATCATCAACTTCTTGTTGAAGGGATGTGATAGTAAGCTCATATCCAGCTATTTTCTGTTCACTGCAACTGACATTTCCATTTAACATTAAGTTGATGGTTTTTAGACTCTCAATTTCTTGTTCAGCATTCATCAACCTATCAGAATTATCCACACTCACACACTTGCCTTTTTCCATTGTCATTAGCCTATTTGTCAGCTGTATGTTTAGGTGTTTCAACTCATTGATTTCCTCTTTCAGTTTACTGTTCTGCTCTAGGATTTCATCATCAAACACCCATTTATCTGTTGAAGACTGACATTCATAAAACATTTCTTTTAGTTCTTCAGATTGAAATTTGTCAAGATTTTTCTGAATCTCTGAATTCATTGTTCTTTCAGCCTCCAATTTCTCAGAGATTAAACCATTTTCTTTTTCAAGGTTTATTGATTTATGCTCAAATTCTTTGGATTGGTTTTTGAGCTTTTCATTTTCAGATTTCAATTCAGAATTGATACATTCTAAATCTCTCACCAATCTTTCATTTTGAACAACATCAATGTTATGAGTCTGAACAACGAAGCTAAGCCTTTCCTTTAGTTCAACAATTTCACAAACAAGCTTTTGACTCTCCTCTTTGTGTAGACCAATTTGTTTCATAAAAGTTTGTTTTTCAGATTTCAAATGATCTAGATCTGTAGTAATAGAGTCAAAGTCTTGTAGTTGTCTTCTTAAGATTTCATTTTCAGTTTTCAGAGTTTCAAGTTTTTCACCTCCTAGATTTTCCAGCTTCTTTTTCAGACTTTTATATTTCTTCCCTAGTTTCTTACGGGATCTTAACAGATTTGCATAGGCATCTTCCCAATCGTCTAATGAAAAATTCTCGAAAGGGTTTACCTCCTCATCATCACGTTCTTCGGATTCATCTTGATCACTACCATGGTTGCTCTCGTCAGCCATCAGACCGTTGTCGACATTTCCCTTCTGAGCAAGCTTCAGCTCATCCATAATGTCCTTGGCAGACCTGCAATCATGAGTACAAGACCATAAGGCTCTGTCAATAGCAGCTCTCATCAGGTTAAAGGCCTTCTGATTTTCTTCATATTTTGACTTGTGACTTTTAGTCCATTTGGACTTTTCCTTTGGCAATCTGTGGGGACCTTGTGAAATTAACTTCCACAGATCCGGATTAATCATTTTCACATAATTGTGAAGACTGCTAATCCATGAGTTAAAGTTGGAGCCATTGAAAATCGGTGGAGAACCCATTGAGTAAATCCGTAAACAGATTAATGAAGCAAAGGGTAGAAACAGATAAGCACAAGGGACACCAGGATCCTCTGCAGATCGTTGGATCTGAACAATCAGAGAACCGCTCTGATACCAATTGTTGAGTTCGATGCAGTATTCAGAGAGGGGGTGAATGAATATAGCCCTTTAAAAACTTTCACCCAAATTAAAACTAGAATACTAACAAGACTTTCGCTCAATATAAAAATTCGCCCAAACTAGAACAATGATGCTAACTAGACAGATTTACCAAACCTGAAAGCTAATCAACTATTCAGTTCTACCAGTTAGCAAACACATGGAGTACCCCTATGCATTCATCTAGCGGAAGCACAAATGAACAAATCAAACCACAATGCACAAGGGGTTTTTAGGTGGTTCGGTCCTTCAGACCTACATCCACCCCACACTCAAACCGAGTGTGGCTTCCACTAGCTCATGCTAGAAACAGCAGACTCAGTCTGCAACAAACGCTGCCAAACAGCTTGACCAGGGGAACAACCTCCCCTCTTCCTCCCAACTGGAGGGAACCACTAGTGAGACCAGTCACTAGCAAACCAGAGACACAAGGTCTCTCTTCCTCCAAACCTGGAGGTAACCCCTGGACTTGAATCCACAAGCCTAGAACCGGAGACAAGTCTCCCTTCCTCCAAACCGGAGGGAATCAACAAGTAGCACCCAGCTACTTGCAACCGGAGATAGCAATCTCCCTTCTCCTGAACAAACAGGAGGAACCCACAAGTGACACCAGCCACTTGGAAACCAGAGACACACGGTCTCTCTTCCTCCACACACGGAGGGAACCACCGGACTTGCTACTCACAAGCCCAGAGCCGGAGGAACAAGCCTCCCTTCCTCCAACCCGGAGGGAAACCTAGAGACCCAAGTCTCTCTTCCTCTGAACCCCAGAGGGAAGCACAACCGGAGATAAATCTCCCTTCCTCCAACCCGGAGGGAAACAACCGATGACACCCTGTCAAAGGCAACCAGAGACGCAAGTCTCTCTTCCTCCACACGGGAGGGTACCAACCACAAGTAGCACCCAGCTACTTGCAAACCGAAGACACAAAGTCTCCCTTCTCCTGAACCCACAGGAGGAACCCCGACCTCTCTACAGAGGATCGGAAATATAGTAAATGGATAAAAACAAAAACGAAACCAGCAACAGAAGGCTGAGAAGATAAAAACAAATGTGGCTCTCGCAGGAGCTGGCTGGCCTGGATTTGATCCACGGTCCAGTAGACGAATCTTCAGGTAAGATCTTCTTTCTTCTCCACGAGCTCTCTCGCTCACTCTCTATCTTTCTTTCTCTTTCTTCTGCTCTCCTCTCACTCTCTGCTTCTTCTTCTCTTCACACTCTTCTCGAGCTCTCTACCTCTCTTCTTCTCCTTCTGCTCTTCTTCTTTCTCTTTTCTTCTTCTATCTGGATCGTGGCTCTCTGTATACGCTTTTCTTCTCGCCAACTCGATCGCCTTCATCTATGGAAGAATGCTCATATATATAGCAGCAGCAGCAGCATCAGCCACGACGTGTGACCTCCACATTTCCAGCCCTAAGAATTCGGACCACGTGGCAGTCTCTCAGCAGACTTTATTCCAGCCTCGGATCACGTGCCCTCCTTAAGCTTCACGATCAAAGCACCTGTAAAACAGGGTATCGGATAAGTCATCAGTTTAAAGAACAACTCTGTATAGACTTATCAGAAGAACAGCGTTTTAGAAGAAACCTGGACGAGGTTAGAACGAAACAACACGAGCTAACAAATAGCAACAACACGGAGACAACACGAAGACAGAATAAGGAAACGACACGAGGTACATATGAAGACAAGACAGAAACCAATCATGAAGTATGGTTTCAACAAACGAAAGACACAAGGTCTAGGAAGAACAACACGGGGTGACAGCAGAAACCGACACGAAGTGTTTGCAAACAAAGTAAGACACAAGGTCTACGTAAATCAACACGAAGTGTGGTTAAAGCGAGAACGACACGAAGTGAAGTTATAAAACAACACGAGGTAAAAAGAAGAACGACACGAGATACATGGAGACAAAACAGAAACCAACACGAAGTGTGGTTTCAACACAAGAAAGACACAAGGTCTAGGAAGAACAAAAACGACACGAAGACATAGAAACAACAGTAACTTACACGAAGTAAGTACGACACCAAGATGAGGTTGACACGAAATGAAAACAACACGAGGTGAAGTTGACACGAAATGAAAACAACACGAAGTGAAAACAACAGTAACCGACATGAGGTGAGGTTACTAAAGCGACAACGACACGCGGTGTGGAAAACACGACACGAAGACCTGAGACGGAGAAACGACACGAAGTGTAACAGGAACGACACGAAGTAAAAACAGTGATCGACACGGGTTGAACACAACACGAAGACGAAATACAAAGAGACGACACGAAGTGAAGTTGCCACGAAGTGAAAACAACACTAAGTGAAAAAACAATAATCGACACGCGGTGAAAACAACACGAAGACGAAGTACAAAGAGACGACACGAAGTGAAGTTGACACGAAGTGAAAACAACACTAAGTGAAAAACAATAATCGACACGCGGTGAAAACAACACGAAGACGTAAACACTAAAACAACACGAAGATGAAGACAAGGGAAACGACACGAAGTCTAACCTCATACAACACGAGATCTTTTCGTGTTAGTGAGGGGAAACAACACGAAAACTCAAGTACAGAAACAGCACGAAGATGATGTACAATCTGATGTACAGACATGAAGAACAGTCCAAGGTATAGACTTGCACGAGCAAGCTACAGTGCCAAAGTATAGACTTCACGCTGTACAGACTACATGACCAGTGCATGATTGTACTTGACAATGTAAACACTTAGCCTATGCAGACCAATGTACAGATTTTGGCGAAGCAAAAGGCTGTATAGACTTGGAGACCCAAAGCCATTGTATAGACTTTGTCTAAGACAAGGCATGAGCTGACGTTGTATATACTTAGCCAATGCAAACCAGTCTGATGTATAGACTTTAAGGAAATGCATGCTACAGTGCAATGTCTAGACTTGCGATGTGTTCGCCAAATGCACACTACAGTCCAATGTATGGACTTGGACGAATGATGCATGTGCAGTGAATAGACTTAGGGCATAAACCCCACGATGCACTGTATAGACTATACATAACATAAGTCTAACATACACAATATATCAGTTGTACCAGTCACAGTCATGATGCAATCATCAAGGCACAATGTCATGAAAACACTATATCATTGCTATCATCAAAATACAATATCAATCATCAAAACCACAGCAATGAATGCTTTATGCATCAGTTTAACATGTAACAAGACTGAACATCAAATATGTTAATCTAAACTGAGCAGCAAGATGACTGAACCTTTGATTAACTCACATCAACAACCAATCATCAAAGCCATCATTAAAACCATCATCAAAACCAAAACCACATGCATGGGCACAACAGTGGACTGGCGTACGCGCTTCCCAGCACAGTACCAGGACTGGCAGCAGGGTGAGGTCCCAGTGGTATCCCATGTACAGGACAGTACTGATTACGTGAGACGGTACCGGGCTACGTATGGGGACCGCCTCTTCCTTGGTGGTATGGCAGGGGTAAGTGAAATGAGAATGCTTCACTCTTTTATATGTATATGCATGTAACACTAACTTATGTACAATGTAGGATGCTCGTGATAACATGATCGCCGACCTGCGGGCCCAGTTGGCGGATGCCAGGCGGCAGTTGGTGGCCATCCGACAGGAGTTGGAGATCCTGGTGAGTTTATGCGATGCATTTTTTGTGACCTGGATTTTTTTGATACTTGGCCTCTAACTGTCGTTCGCTCTGTGTTTCAGCGGGCCCACCAGACAGCGGCAGCCAGGATGGCTGGTGGAGCGGGTTCCAGTTCGCGGGGCCCTCCTCCGGAGGTTTCTGCCCTCCAGGAGCAGCTGGCGTATGCGGTGGCTCGGGCTGAGGAGGTCGAGCGTGACCGCGAGGCTCAAGTGAGCGTTTGCCTGACCTCGACTGATGCGGGACAGGACTGAAATGGGCTAAGACCTACGAATGCAACAAGTGCGGCCAGCACTCGCACGCCAAAGGTAAGCCGGGCGGCTGACCTCCGTGCCGTTCCTCCGGATGGAGGCGTCTCTCAACAAGAAATCCAAGCCCAACGACTGTCCCTATGAGGGAAGCGCGGGGATCTCAGCGACTAAGAAGCCGCCGTGCGTCTATGGGAATCTAGTCCGAGCTCGGCGCTCGACTAGGGCCACGGAATGGGTACTCTCAACTCTCAACCACGCGGTGAATAGCAAAATAGCTAGGAACTTATACACACTTCACGCGGCATGCTAGAAAGTATACTAGTAAAGCAAAATGCCAACAGTGAGGAGCGTCGCACGTACCTCCACGCCTAGGCGTGGGGAAGGAACCCCGGCCGAGATCGACAACCCCGATACACAAGGACGAACAATAGTACAACCCAACCACAAATGCTCACTCCTCGCAGGGAGATAACAGGCTACACAAAGAGATTCGGGGCTGCCGATGTACGGGCTGACGGGCAGCACTCGGTGAAGGGTTGGCCGCGAGGAGGATCCGAATAGTGGTCGGCAGATTCGCAACAATGCGTGACTCGGCGGTGAAAACTCCCACGACCTGACCCGGCGTCCGAATGAGGCGCCGTCAGCGATGGCGCGTAGCTGGGTCACGGGAGGAAGTCTCGGCCAAAGGGGGCGCGCAGATTCCGTCCGGGGAAGCCGGGGGCGCACCTGCAAGTTGTGACTGGATTCTGCTCCCAGAACTGCGCGCTCAAGCGGGAAAATTAAGAAGAATTAGATCCGAAGAGCGAACGGAGCTCCGCTTGTTGGAGGACGAAGAGGACACAGAGCAGCAGGTCCCGATCGAAGGGTTCGATCAGATCTGGTCGTGGCTGAGAGCAGTAGGCTCTGGAATCCACCGGTGGTCCTGGCGCAGGCTGGACAGGGCAGACCTGCGCGTCCTCACGGGAATGGACGCCACGAACAGCTCGGACGTCGGAACGAGGCGTGGTCGGCGGAGTTGGACAGAGGACGAAGAGAGGTACGACCGGTGAAGATCCCACATCCAAACTCGCAGATGTCCGTCCCATGGGATTTCTGCAAGGGGGCGAACAGAACCAGGTGCGGAGGGAGAGGGGGTCCTGCGCGTGCTCACGAAGAAAATCGCCACGGGTGATGCCGAACTCCGAATGAGGCGAGACCACCTCGCACGCGTCGGTGATTCGTAGTAGAATCACCCAAAGATGGGCTGGTAGCCCACAGTCGCCAAGAACAGAGGAGGACGTCGCAGCACTTGGAGACGAAATCTGGTTGCAACAAGATTGAACCTGTGAAGAGATAGAAGAGAGGGGGAACCTCGGCGTCGCACCGAGGGGATGGGGAGTCACACCCCAGGCTTGCTCCCGTCGCAGGAGCAAGGAGGAACAGAGGGGGGCGCAGCCACCTTCAAGAGCACAAGCAATTTCTTTTCCAATTTCATTCAATAATTCCAAAAGAAAAATTACAAGCCTTTATATCGGGGGGGGGGGGGGAAGCTAGGGTTTCACCCTTGCCACATGGAGGGGGGGGGGCGCAAATGGAAGGGGGGGTGCGACCCAGCCCTTCTCCATTCAAGGGGGGGTGCGGCCATCCCTCCTCCAATCAAGGAGGGATCAAAGGGAGGGGGCGCCCAAGGGGGAAAGGGGAGGGAGATGGAATGGGGCAAGGGGGGCACCCAAAAAGGCAAGTGGAGGGGGCAAGGGGGAGAAGGTGGCGCAGCCACCCAGGATGAGGGATGAGGGATGCGCCCCAAACCCTAACCCTAAACCAACCAATTATAGGCCAAGGCCAAGCCCAATAATAAAAGAAGACAGCCCACTACTCCCTCTACACATAGTCTGATAATATAAAGAACTAGATAACGTGTCCACACAGGGACCAAACCTAGGCCCAACATGGCCTCAAATGAGAAGGAAGATCCACTAATAGATGTCGTAGTCGCCTAGCCAAAGAGATGTTGGCGTGCTCCGTGTGCTCCGTCGAGTGATGCGGCGCGTGTCCTCACCAATTCTCCCCGGGTGGGAAGAACTCGACCCCGTCGAGTAAGGGTCACGGTCGCTCAGGCAGCGCTCCAGCAGGTCCGGGTCGATCCTCTCCAGCTCTCCACGTGTGATCCAGGCATCGTCTGTAGCAGGGCGCCCTCTCCAACGCACTAGGAAGCGTTGGTATGCTCCGCTCCTGGTCGTGGTCACCTGCTCATCCAGTATACAATCTATATGCTCGCGTTTCTATAATGGGGCTGGAAGAGGTGGATGCTCAGAAGGTGAAATACTCTCAACAGGAGGGGAGGACCCAAAAAGCTCACTGGGAATCACCGCGGGATCCCGATATGCCACCAGATCTGAGGCATTGAACGTCGAACAGATCCCATAGTCGTCTGGCAGCTCAATCTCATACGCATTCGACCCAATTCGCTTCAAGACTCGGAAGGGTCCAGCACCGCGGGCCTGGAGTTTCTTCACGGCCCCCGAAGGAAACCGTTCAGGTCTGACCCTGATCATGACGTACTCTCCTTCTCAGAACTCACGGGTGCGTCGATGCGCATCAGCTAACTCCTTATAACGTGTGTTGCTGGCCTCAAGGTGGTGATGATGCAGACTCCGAACTAGCTGTGTTGACTCATACCTATGTGAATGCAGTGGTGGTCCTGGACATCCAAACACAGACCTAGCATGCCTATGACTCCTACATGATTGGTCAACACGGGGAGGACCTGGACAACCAAAGTTGTATCTATCATGCATGGGTGTCCTACTGAATGTGGTAGACTCATGGGGACTAGATTGCTCAAACTCACTCATGACATTACCCCTATATGATGAGGGACATGGAGAAACATGAGAGTGAGACATGTGTCCCTGGCCTCCTAAACTCTGGCGTCTGGAAGTATGCAAGGTGAGGTGTTGGCTAGCAGGTTTGGATAGGGTGTGATGATATACCTCTTCGACTAGGTGGGGAAGAGAATATGAGTCGAGAGACTCACTAGGGAGGGGATCGAATGGATCAAAGAAATGATGACCCCTCCCGACAGGTCCCTTCACTATACTTGCCCATGTGCGACATTCGCCCAGGTGCAGATGATCACCTTCAGGCGCTCTAATGTATGGGGCAAGAGGTTCATGAGGAAGGCAAGGAAGGCAAGGTTCCTCCCTCGGGACCGTGATACCATAAGAGGGGACAAAATCAACCTCCACGGGTATGGGAAAGAATAAAAGGACCTCGGAGGTGATATGTCCTATGGTGTAGATCGAGGTAATAGACCCCAAAGCAAGGAGTGTAAAGCTATGACTATAGGGTTGGTCAGACCCTAAGGTCAACATATATGTCAACTCCCATTGACAATCTAAACTCCTAAGGAAGCCCTTCACATTTTCAAGAAAGCAGAAGGACCGAAAAGTGGTGTGAAAGGAGTCAAGGGGTACAATTGGGAGGGCTGGTCCATGGGTGGTATAGAAAGGAATGGAAGCATCAAGAGTGGACCCTCCCTTAACCAGCTGGCTAAAGACTCTCCCATGACAAGTTCACCCTCAGGAGGCAAGAATGGCTCTAGATGAGGGTCGAAGGGCGAAGCACCTCCCTCAGGTGGGGAAAGGGAATCCTCTATGAAGTAGATGGGACCTTGGCTCTCGATCATGGGTGTTGGGCTAAGAGTGTCGACCCTAACCCCTGTAGGTTCTGGCACGACTTCGTCTTGGCTCGAGGGTGGGCCAGGGGAAGTCGGTGATCCCATAGGAGTGCCCATCCTTTCAAGTTTCTCCTTAAAGAGTTGCAGAGTTCTGCGAGGGGGAGATCTCTCAAGTTAAGGGCATTCGGGGAGACTTGCTGGTAATCATGAGATTTAGTCTCGGGCCTAGACTCACACACAAGTGGCACCTTGCTCCTCCAACTATGATGTGCTCGGTTGGGGGTAAGAGGTGATGGGCGTTGCAGAGGTTGAGCCCTTATAGTAGCCTTAGACTGGCCGAGCGAGAAAGGAGGAGTGGTAGTGCTCTAGAGCTATGGGTCTCCGAGTAGGAGGGGGAGCGTTGGGGAGTGTAGATCTTCCTAAGTTCTACCTTCATCTCCTCCCAAGAGTGTATGGGCTCTTGCCTCCAACCTGCCCTAAGACTCACTATGTGAGTCCACGCTTCCATGGCTTGAGGTGAAAGTTGTCCCTCAGCAATGTTGACTCTCGCGGAACCATATATCCAATTCTTCTCAAAGTATTTTCCCATGCTAGCCTCCCACCTTAGATAGGCTCTAGGGCTCGATCCATCAAAGCGAAGGTCCTCATCTAGAATGATGTCCAGGCATAGAGGGTCGGTCGGACCCTTGTGGCGGGCCGAGTTGTATGGAGTTGACCAAGTAGGGATAGCCATAAAGATACACCTGAGTACTCTAAATACACATGCACGCCCTAGACTATGGAAGGGACATGTAGGACAACTAAGGGATGGGACTAGACACGACTCAAAATGGAGATGAAAAAAAAGGGGAAGAATGAGGACTCAAATGCATCTAAAACAAACCTAATGACTCACATGCAACTTAGACAAATCTAATGCCTCAATTGCACCCTAGACAACCTAAAGACTCAAATGACCTAAGACCCCAATTTGTTAGAACAAACTGGTTCCCTAAGCTCTGATACCACTTTGATGCGGGACAGGACTGAAATGGGCTAAGACCTACGAATGCAACAAGTGTGGCCAGCACTCGCACGCCAAAGGTAAGCCGGGCGGCTGACCTCCGTGCCGTTCCTCCAGGTGGAGGCGTCTCTCAACAAGAAATCCAAGCCCAACGACTGTCCCTATGAGGGAAGCGCGGGGATCTCAGTGACTAAGAAGCCGCAGTACGTCTATGGGAATCTAGTCCGAGCTCGGCGCTCGATTAGGGCCACGGAATGGGTACTCTCAACTCTCAACCACGCAGTGAATAGCAAAATAGCTAGGAACTTATACACACTTCACGCGGCATGCTAGAAAGTATACTAGTAAAGCAAAATGCCAACAGTGAGGAGCGTCGCACGTACCTCCACGCCTAGGCGTGGGGAAGGAACCCCGGCCGAGATCGACAACCCCGATACACAAGGACGAACAATAGTACAACCCAACCACAAATGCCCACTTCTCGCAGGGAGATAACAGGCTACACAAAGAGATTCGGGGCTGCCAATGTACGGGCTGACGGGCAGCACTCGGTGAAGGGTTGGCCGCGAGGAGGATCCGAACAGTGGTCGGCAGATTCGCAACAATGCGTGACTCGGCGGTGAAAGCTCCCACGACCTGACCCGGCGTCCGAATGAGGCGCCGTCAGCGATGGCGCGTATCTGGGTCACGGGAGGAAGTCTCGGCCAAAGGGGGCGCGCAGATTCTGTCCGGGGAAGCCGGGGGCGCACCTGCAAGTTGCGACTGGATTCTGCTCCCAGAACTGCGCGCTCAAGCAGGAAAATTAAGAAGAATTAGATCCGAAGAGCGAACGGAGCTCCGCTTGTTGGAGGACGAAGAGGACGAAGAGAAGCAGGTCCCGATCGAAGGGTTCGATCAGATCTGGTCGTGGCTGAGAGCAGTAGGCTCTGGAATCCGCCGGTGGTCCTGGCGCCGGGTGGACAGGGCAGACCTGCGCGTCCTCACGGGAATGGACACAACGAACAGCTCGGACGTCGGAACGAGGTGTGGTCGGCGGCGTTGGACAGAGGACGAAGAGAGGTACGACCAGTAAAGATCCCACGTCCAAACTCGCAGACGTCCGTCCCGTGGGATTTCTGCAAGGGGGAGAACAGAACCAGGCGCGCAGGGAGAGGGGGTCCAGCGCGCGCTCACGAAGAAAATCGCCACGGGTGATGCCGAACTCCGAATGAGGCGAGACCACCTCGCACGCGTCGGCGACTCGTAGTAGAATCACCCAAAAATGGGCTGGTCGCCCACAGTCGCCAAGAACAGAGGAGGACGTCGCAGCACTTGGAGACAAAATCTGGTTGCAACAAGATTGAACCTGTGAAGAGATAGAAGAGAGGGGGAACCTCGGCGTCGCACCGAGGGGATGGGGAGTCACACCCCAGGCTTGCTCCCGTCGCAGGAGCAAGGAGGAACAGAGGGGGGCGCAGCCACCTTCAAGAGCACAAGCAATTTCTTTTCCAATTTCATTCAATAATTCCAAATGAAAAATTACAAGCCTTTATATCGGGGGGGGGGGAAGCTAGGGTTTCACCCTTGCCACATGGAGGGGGGGGGGCGCAAATGGAAGGGGGGGGGTGCGACCCAGCCCTTCTCCATTCAAGGGGGGGTGCGGCCATCCCTCCTCCAATCAAGGAGGGATCAAAGGGAGGGGGCGCCCAAGGGGGAAAGGGGAGGGAGATGGAATGGGGCAAGGGGGGCGCCCAAAAAGGAATGTGGAGGGGCCAAGGGGGGGGAAGGTGGCGCAGCCACCATGAGTGAGGGATGCGCCCTCCTCCCCAAAGCCCTAACCCTAATCCAACCAGCTATGGGCCAAGGCCAAGCCCAATAATAAAGGAAGACAGCCCAATACTCCCTACACATAGTCTGATAACATAAAAGAACTAGATAACGTGTCCACGCAGGGACCAAACCTAGGCCCAACATGGCCTCAAATGAGAAGAAAGATCCTCTAGTAGATGCCGTAGTCACCTAGCCAAAGAGATGCTGGCGTGCTCCGTGTGCTCCATCGAGTGATGTGGCGCTTGTCCTCACCAAGTAGGGAGTAGGAGCTATGAAGTTCAAACCGAAGCAAAGGACGTAGGAGGAAGATGACCGGTGCGGTTCTTCTCCGTATCGACACCCATTTTTTGCCGATAAGTTGAGTCATTTCTCTTACTCCCATTTGTTGATGCCTCGAGTTGTCCATCACTCGCTGGGCTAATTTCTGGCACGTTCTGGGCCAATTTTATGGGTGGCCTCCCTCCCTGGCTAGGTCCAAGTTGATTCAGGGCTTAATGGGCCTTGATTTTGGTTGATTGAGCTTTTCTATGAATTTCAAGCACCCATGTACATGTGCGGTCAACCTCCAGCCATTCAACCATATGTACGGTTGATACTGGGTCGTTCATATATTTATGGGATATTTAGCTAATTTTTTGAATTATCCCCGACAAGCGTATATACGGCCTAGCCATAGCCGCATAAGACCATTGTGCGGTAACTCCTAAGCCGTCTATCTCTCAAGAGTCCTAACGTCCCTGGTTTACAGATAATTATCTAATTATCTAATCTATTTTGATTTATCACCGACAAGGCATGGGCGGTTTCTTCTTGGCCGCTCTTGTGGATGTACGGCCTACCAGAAGCCGTTCATCGGTGAGAGTCCAACGGCGAGGTTTTCGGTCATCTCGATGGATAGTTGGATAATATTTATGATTTACTCGAATTTCCACCGACAGGGTTGGACGGCCTAAGATATAGCCGCACATCCAGTTGGGTGGTCTATCGTGAGACCGTTCATCGTCTCGATTCCTAAAAATTTCAAGGGTTTTCTCTCTCTATCCGTGGTTTTATCCCTAACTTCTCCAATCATTTTCTCCACGGATACTGAATCATTTTGAGTGCCGTTTCTTCCAGATGAAATATAATTGAATTATCTTCATCTTTTATCTGATAATCTCGACTTGAAAATGGATGAAAATCCTAATTTTGGGGTTGGCTCCTTAGGCTCTATAAATAGACCCTAAATCCAAGTTTCGAAAAGGGGGGAGATTTCAAGGTCACGGCGAAGCCCTGCCGGATTCTAGAGTGACCTAAGATCAGGGAGGGAGGCCTTCTACGTCCATACAGGCCTCCGGTTCAGGGAGTATCTCATTATTTTATGTCTTTAGTTCATTAGTCCGTTGCTTTTTTTTTTTGTTTGCGTGCGTCATTTTCTCCACGTTTCTTCCACGTTTTTGTCTTTCTCATGCATCATTCACACACCCTCCCACGTTTTTGGTGCCCCTGGGGGTTTAAAATCCCCCAGGTATTCCCCATTCCATCTAGTTATGTTTATTCCTTTCCGTTCTAGCACTTACTACACTTTGCAGTTCTGATATTGGGTTTCCTTTTGTATTCTACACTCTGTTTCGCAGGTCAGCAACACACTAACGCAAGGCCCATCCTTTCTGGCCGGCCGGAAAGGGTGAAGGTTGGACCCTTACAACTTCTGGCATGGTGGTCTTGTGCTGCTTCTTCAGGACCGTTCAGTGAGACGTACAGCCTAGTATCAACCGTTCTTCCTCCTCCTGCGGACACCATCAAGCCATTCAACCCTCCATCCATCTTCATCCCGCGTCCCACCCCAGCACTGACGAGCGGCCTATCGTGAGACTGCGCGTACCTACAGGCGGTCCATAAGGAGCCATTCAACGCGTCAGTGCTAGTTTTAAGGCGAGTACATCCCCCTTTCCAAGGTACGGCGTGTTCATCAAGTTCGGCATCTTAGTGGCGATCACACGTGTTTATATGCTTCTGTCTCCCTCTACCGTTCATTTATTTCTCATATCGATTTAGTAGAAGGGATGGAGGAGATCTTTTAAGCAGGTACAGAGTAAGTAAAAACACATCAACACTCCGATGCCAAATTCCTCTGGGTTTCCTCTCTGGATTCTACCTCGATCCTTCCTCCGAAAAAGGCTTCCGTCCTCCTTTCCTCTCACTAGAGAGCGACGGTTTTGTGTATCTAACACGGAGTTTCAAATCATGCGGGGAAGATCGTGCAGAACGAGGGAACGGACGTGCCCATGAGCTGGGCCACGTTCTCTGACTGGGTAAACAGAGGAAGGCGGCCAAACTTTTGGCCACCTTGAGGAGGAGGGCGGCCAGGAGGCTGGCCACCCACCTGGGGAGGGTGGCCATCGCCCTGGTCACCCAGGACTGGGGGCGGCCAGGCCTTTGGCCACCCAGACCATGCTTTTTGGGCCCCTAAGTGGTCGAGGCCCGATAGCTAAAAGGCTAGGGGCTGGGCTGAAAAACTCAAACACCGATAAAATGAGTATAACAATTAAGTGTCATTCACACGAAGGTCCATTGGGGATCCGCGGGATGTCCGAAAATAGGCATCTACAAATGCCCCTCCGGAATGCCATTTTTCAAGGGAGCCCGGCGGACTGATAAATGGGTGTTTTGGCAAAGAAACAAGCCTAATGAGGGAAACACGCTCGAGGAGATTCTTGAGCGGAAAACAAGCTTCACGCAGAGTCGCATGAACATCGAGCAATCAAGTAAGTCATTGGCAATGGTAAGGAAGGACAATTAATCTAAGAGGCTTGTATCTGTGGCCACGTGGGGCCCCCTAGCATGGCGCTGTGCGGGACTTGAGGGGACGATCGCATCCGATGCTCAAGGAGATACAAGACCTAAACAAAGTCAAGTAAAAAGATCAGGATATGGGAATACAATGACTCATTGAATCGCGAGATACTCAAAACGGCCTTGCATAAAACATATTTTCTGCTGGTCAAATCGGAGTGGAAACACATAGACTTCTTCGCGCAAATTTGGCAAAAATTGAGGGACTCGAAAAACCAGATGCGGGGACCAGAGGACCATGGGTTGGTCAAGTGAACGCGGCCTCCCTTCTTTATGTCACAGCTTCAAGATGATGTGTATGCATTTTTGTTTTCTTTTTTTTGCATATATAGTTTTTTTTAGATTTTCCAAAAAGACCTATATGATGCATGCTTGGTTTAAAGTAAAAAAACCTATCTAATGCAAAGCCGGAGGATTTATTTGCCTGCCTCCGAACTAATCGGTCAAGAGTTCAGGAAGTCTATCATCCCATGCTTGGCGATAGAAGTGGTTCGGATCCCGATGGGGGTCCATTGGTCCACATTGTACTTAAGCATAGTCAAGAATTCGGGAAGTCTGTCATCCTGTGTTAGGCAATAGGCGGCCATCGAATAGCTTAAGGAGTATAAACTCTTCACGGTTTTTTTTAGAGAGGAACTCGGAGTTTATACGCCCGAAGCTATTAGCCTCCGGCATTCTACCTATGATGCCCAGTAACAAGGCCTTGTCGCCTTCTGGTCTCATAGATGTGGAGATCTGCAGCTGCATTAGCACACGTCAGTAAAGTTCATCAATGATAATAGGAATAGAACAATAAACACATTTCATTTAATGAACCATTAAACTATCATGGCAAACCATATATAATCAGTTAAGCATAGCTTCACAAGGAAGGGGACCAGGGCGGCGAGGTAGCTGGCTACCCTAAGGTCTGGGCGGCCAGACCTGTGGTCGCCCAAGCCAGGGGTGGGCGGCCATCGCTTTGGCCGCCCTCCTGCTCTTATCCCAAACCGTAGGAGTTCGAGCCAGGTGGGACTCTCAGCCTATAAGGATTATGGGGCAGGGTTCTACTCCACGGTTGATCAAAGAATTAAAGCAAGGGGAGTACTTCTAAAGAGGAAATAGGCAATGACGTCTTCTTCTACCCCATCAGGAGGCCACGAGCTTGGTGTTCTCTCTGACGTGCCCGGTCACTTAAGCAATCTTGTGAAGCAAGGCAATGTATGGCTTGTGTACGAACTATTTTTGTTGTTTTAGTTTTCTTCTTTTTTGGTTCTTTTGGATTTTTCTTGATAGGATTTGGCATGTTTATTGGTTGATTTTCTCTTCTCTCTTCTTCTTGAATGAAGCAGCCTGTGCCTGCTTTTCCTGGGGCAAGACATGCCCGTCGCTATGGCTGGCTTCATGATTTGATGGATGTAATTACTCCTGCCATGAGGGTATTCATGCACCAGTGGCACCTGATTCGGTTGGTCATCATGGTGAAGCGCTTCAACAGCATGCGGTGGAATTGGGAATCACTAGCGGCATTGATCGAGCTGTGGCATCCAGATACGCACACCTTCATTTTTCCTAAGTTCGAGACCTCGATGCCGGTAGAAGAACTGGATTTCATCTTCCAGTGGGGGGACTTGAAGGTGGGCGAGATGATCAACCTTCCTCCCTAGGATGAGATCCTAGCAGAAATTGTGCGAGACAAGCGCGAGGTTCGTCGGATGACGTACCAGCGAGGGATCCTAGTCGACCGCCTAGCAGGATGGCTTGTGGGCCATGTGAAGGCTAAGTCAATGGAAGCAGATCGACTAATGCGCTGCGTGACATTGTGCCTAGGCGGAGCACTACTCTTTCCTATGTTAGGCGACGTGCTGAGGCGAGAGTATGTGGGGCCCCTGACTCTCCTGTGGATAGGACATTCTCTTTCTCAGGCCGTGCTGGCTCATATATATTGCGGGCTCACTCAGATGAGTCTAGGTGGTAGCGCCATGGGGAGCCTATACCTTCTGCAGTTGTGGATGGGAGTCCACTTGAGTTTTGATTTTGACAGCGAGGCGACCACTACTTCAAGGATCTTTGAGAAGAGCGTCATCTACCCTGCGAGGGCTATCTTTGGTCCTGAGGATCAGGTGATATGCAAGACGGCATTACTGATGACCTGAGATGACTGGCATGACTACCTGAATTTCCTGCCTGAGGATGATTTCATGTTCGTGCCGATGATGTATCGACATGAGGAATTTAAAGTGTGTGGATCGTCAAAGAAGGAATTATGGCTTGTGGGGGCCAAGGACTTGGTGTTGTACCAGGGGCACCGCTGCCATCGCCAGGTGGGATTACCTAGACGGATCCCATGGGTAGGTTCAAAGGGAATATTAATTGCAAGGCGCCTTCTGGGGACCGACGCGGATCGACGGCGACTAGGTAGGATCGAGAAGGCGTGGAGATGCCATGCCGCCACGGTGAAGCCCAAAGTGGACATAGAGGAGGACAAAGATGAATTGAGGCGATATGTGGGTTACCTACAAAGCTTCAGGCTAGCCGGGAATGAATTTTTCATGAGGAGGCGTACCTGATCGGAGTTTGTTCAACATTTTTCTTTATAATTATGTTAATATAGGTGGACTACATATATTTTTTTTTGTGTTTTTCTTCTGGTTTGGACAATGAGTGATTGATGGTTGTAGAACTTGGTAGATGTGAATGAAATTATGTGAATGCATTTAGGCAACTGGACTTGCATTAATTTTTGTTGATAATTTTCCATTTTTTTTATTTTTTTTTCACTGAACAAAGAGGAGGAGGGCGGCCAGGGTTCTGGCCGCCTTCACTAAAGGCAGGGCGGCCAGACCTTTGGCCGCCCTCTACTTTGGGGGTTAATTAAAAGGATGGCCGCCACTCATTTGGGCGGCCCTTGTTGTGGACCCCTTGGGAGCTAGAGAGCTTGAGAGAGTGTTGTTCTTGCTTGCGTGAGGTTCTAGCCACTTGAATGTTCTAGATAGAGCAATGGGGAGAAGGAGGGCTCACCTTTATATTGCGCCCGATCCCTCTTCCTCAAGTGAAGAGCAAGAGGAAATAGAAGCTACGACGAGCTCGTCTTCTTCGGCCACAGTTTCTGCAAACTTGGAGGAGAGTAGAGATGATGGAAGTGATGGGGGAGAAGCTATCCCCGATGAGGGGCCGGCCGAAGGTAATGATGGAGATGAAGGTGAAGATAGCGAGGGTTTGGGTGATGGTGAGCCCGACCAAGGGAAGGGAGGGCAGCCCGGGAAGGTAAGCTTTGTGCCCTTGCTTTTCATTCATTAGATCAGTATGTGGATGTGTGTTTAATGAAGAGATGGAGGTCAGTTTGTGGATTGAGGGGGGATGAACCTGTGGGCAGCCAGGGTGGTGGTTGCCCACTGATCTGTGTGGCCAGGTCGCTGGTCGCCCTCAGGTGGGCTTGGGCGGCTAGGCCTTTAGCCGACCAGGGAGGTGGGCGACCAGGCCTTTGGCCGCCCTGCTCCCAGGGCTTGTGATGTCTTGAAAAATGGGAAGAATGTAGAGTGGATTGGAAGATCTAATGAAATCTTTGTGTTTTCTTTCTAATGTGTGTAGGGTCCTCAAAAGATAAGAGCCCGAGTCACATGGGACTGGGTGTGGGCTTGGTATCATGCCCTACCTCCTGGGCAACGGGAGAGGGTGGATAGAATGGGATTCGACCCGTTCTTCAGGATCCGACCCTTCCAGATGGACGCCACCTTCCTGACGATGGTGCGGGAGAGATGGGTGGATAGCTGCAGAGCATTTGTGATGCCCTGGGGGCATATGATCCCCACCCTTGAAGACGTGGTCTTCTTGACGGCATTGCCAGTGGCAGGGGTCCCGGTGCTCGGCCGAGAGCTGAAAGATTATCGTGAGGAGGTAGAGGACTTGCTCGAGCCTCAGTTGGCTCGATCTAGGAGACCAGTGACCAGTCTTCCGCGCAGGAGGATCAGTGCTGCGATGGGGCTCGCGAGGATGACGCGTGGGCCGCTAGAGGATCTGGATGTGTACTCGGGGCGAGTGAGACAGAGACTCAGATCTCAAGGGAGGAGCGAGCAGCAAGAGTTACGGCTTTTCTTCTTGTACTTCTTTGGGAGGCTGCTATTTGCTACCGCCTCGAACAAAGTGAATCTGAAGTTTCTCTTGCGGGTCCAGGATCTGGAGCAGGGACCCCAGCTTGCGTGGGGGAGAGCGATGCTGGCGCACCTCTTCGCCCACTTGGATCCAGTGTGCCCAGGTTCGGGGAACCTGGGTGGCTTCACTCCCTTCTTACAGGTACAAGTCTACCCCTTTTAGGCATGTTGATTCTAAATTGATTGATCGATTAATTGTTTGTTTTCATGTGTTTTCAAATTTGGGGGTACACTCGGTTCTCTCTAGGTCACGGCACGATCCCGCGAGCCCTAATGCAGATGGTCACTCTAATGGCTAGATGGGAGATGGTCCGGGACCGGCATCTGGCAGCCACTAGACTCTCTGATCTCAGGACTGCGCTGGATGAGTACCCTCCCCACCAGGTGAGTGTTTTTGTTAAAAGAGTGGTGTAATGTTTTAGTATTTGTTATGCACTCAATTAGAGAAAACATTCATATTTTTCTTTGATGTGTGGCAGGTGATTTGAACTCCTTACGCGACGGAGGAGACCACCACTCAGCCTTGGGTGAGGGAGGGGCAAGCTTGGTTCCATAGAGATACCGTGCTATTCTGCGTGAACCTGAGGGAGCCGCTCTTCCTTCGCCTAGTGCAGAGGACACTGGGGTGGGATCAGCAGCCAGTGGCAATTCCAGCCGAGCTTGAGTCAGACTGGGGACGCCGACAGACTTCAGCGAGCAATCAGGACTGGGCCTCCCGCTACCGTAGAGAGGCAAAGGCACTACAGGAAGGCCCCTTACTGGAGTATGATCGGACCGTGAGGAGTAGCGAGATTTACTTGGCGGATTATTAGGACCGGTATGCTAGACGGCTTCGTCTCGACACCCGAGAGGTGAGTAGCCCTTTTAGCTCTCAATTGTGATGTTCTTGTTTAAGCAAAGTGCTAAGTGAGCTTGAGGATGTGATCTGCAGATGTTAGAGACTGAGGCTGTGAAAATACTCAAGGATCGGATAGGTGTCCTTAACCAGACGATCGTGAACTGGCGACACGAGATCTGAGAGATGGTAAGTCAAAACAAACTGATTGATTTGGAATTTGGAATTGATTGAGTTTGACTAACTGCTTGCCCCTTGCCTTGCCAGCGAGGGGAATTGGCCTACGTGCGGGTGAGGGCTGGTGGAGAGGCTGGCCCTTCGTCCCGAGTCGATGCCGTAGAGGAGCTGGAGGATTGCCTGGCCGAGGCTATTGAGCGAGTTAAGGAGCGAGAGGCCGAGCTAGCCGAGGTGGTGAGAACCTAGCACTCAAGTTGAAAGTAGTTCTCTTCTTTATCAACTTTGCCCATTTTACATGACTGTTCATTTTCTACAGAGGAAGGAGCTGGCGGCCAGCCTGGCCGTCCGGCGAGAGCAAGATGCACAGATAGAGGAGTTGACACGCTGTCTTGGAGAGGTGAGCTCCATTGAGAGGATCGAGGGTTGCCTTGCCGAGGTGAAGGAAAGAGAAGCCGAGGCGCATGCTCGAGAGATGGCGATGGCGGTTCGGGAGCAGCGGGCTCTCGATCAGCTATAGGCCTTGCGGTGACGGGTGCTGCGGAGGTACCAGGGCAGAGGTGCCCCAGGAGAGGGAGCTAGGCCTGCGACTCCTTCCGAGTCACTCCGGTCCCTAGGAGATGTGTATTTCACTATAGAGAAGCTTATGGGCATGGTGCCATCTCCTACAGAGCAGGGAGTGGTTCAGCCAGCCGCGTTAGGTTCGAGAGCTTCGCAGCCATCACGGCTGCGAGACATGGGAGGCAGAGACAGGGACGAGGCTGACAGCCGACGGAGTCGACCTCGCACTAGTGCGGATTAGGAGGAGATAGAGAGAGAGAGAGATGCAGCTGGGTAGCAGCTGCCCCTTTTGTACACTGGGGGTATGCCCCTAGGATGTTGTATCGCTAGAATGTGATGGACATATTTGGTAGTGAAATGAGCTTTCTTCAGTGTACTTGTCTCGATTTGGCTTAACGTCATCTTCCCTTTTTACCTGTTTCAACCAAAGTAAAGGGAAAAGGTTAGTGTAGTATGTTTTTAGCCCCCTGTCTAAAGTAGATAGTACCTTTCTTGATGTAGGGTCAGGGGGCTAAATCTTATTAACAAGATTTAGAAAAAAGGAAACATTATATGTGCATGCAAGCAAGCGAAAATGTAAGCAGAAAGGGAAACATGATCATGCAATGATCATGCGGATGCAAAACGTATTTTTGGATTTTGGATTTTTGTGCATTTTTTGGTGTTTTGTGCTTATACATATATATATATATATATATATATATATATATATATATATATATATATATATATATTGGAGTTATGAATTTTCAATTTTTTTGGGGATTTGAATATATTGATTCTTTTTTGTTTTGTTGATTCTTTTTTGTTTTTGGAACGCCTGGTGACTACCGATATGGCACCTGACCTATATGGAGACGGGGGTTTTCTAAATTACCTCCCAGGTATCCTGAGCACACTTCTAGGTTGATTTGGCCTCTAGACTCCTCGAAAGATGGTCCCGCCGATTAAGTCTTATCCTGATGATAATGTCGTCATGCCAAGCTTAGGCTCCCAGTTACTTCCGGCCACGGGGATACACCCAAAAAACGTTCGAGGTAAATGATTTGCCCGACCCGGGTCTATTTCCTCACAACTCTAGAAGGTATATGATGGAACACCTTGGAACCCTAACAGTCAACCGCACGACACTGACCCGGAATAAGATGCCGTCGAACCCATAGGTGACGCGCTTGTATTGACCTAAGCCCGAGGTAACATTAGAAAGCGTTAAGGGTGGTAAATGGAGGTCTTGACCAGCCAGAAACACAGAGACCCCTTCGCAGCAATGGCTTCTGTCACGCCCCGACGCGGAATATCAGGAGCATGAGCGAGTCGTAAACAATCGTGTCGATCAGAGCATGTACAAATTCATTTCTAAAGATAGAAATGAATGGGAAAATAATACTTTTATGGGTTTTTTGCATGAAAACCATTGTTAGAATTGAATTTGCAAAAAAAACTACTCCTGGAAATGCATTGGCAGGCATATCACTATGTAAACTCTAATTGTGCAAAAATGCCATCTCCGTAACTATCTGTTATTACCCGAAAATTTAACCATAGTTAATCTTAACCCGACATGAGAAAAGACCAAGATATCTCTAGTTAAAATAAAATAAAAATATCTTCTAACACCCTTCCCTCCCTCCCGTCGGAAACCCCCCTCCTCGCCGAAGCAGCCCCCCCACCCTGCCCCCTTCCCCCCGGAGTAGCTTGCCCAACCGCCGCCCAGCTCCGCCGCCGCAGTTAAAGAAGACGCCACCCCACTATGTCGGCCTCTGGTTCAGCGGCAGGCCCCTGAAGCATGTGGCCTTCAAGATGCAGCTCGTCACTCCCCACAGCCCCAAGTTGTGGGACACTACCCCCGGCCCCCCGCCGCCGCCGCACCCGGGGCCCTAGGGCCGCCCATCGGCCCCTCCTTTCAGGCGGCCGACGGGGACCTCATGGGGCTCCTCCTTCCCGTGTGTGATGCTGTGGCCGTCGCTTTCTCTAGTACTGTATCCTTCACAGTCGTCTCTACTCCTTCTGGTGGTGCCAGCTTGCCGCCTGCCTGCTCTAGAGGTTTGCCTTCGGTGGCCGGTGGTCCCCTCGAGCATGGCGCTTCCCCGCTGGTTGCTGGTGTCCCGCCATCGACCGCCTCCAGTCCGTCGACCGTTAATGCCCCTACTGCCACCCATGGCCTACCGCCTGCGACCATGGGCCCTCTGCCGGCCTACCCTGCCCCTGATGGGACACGTGACAAAAATGGTCCACTATTTTTGTCACCTCCTGCTGGCGATGGTGTTTCTTTCGCGCCCTTAGCCGTTTCCCTCGAGCTTGAGCACCCGGTGGCCGCTAAAGCTTTGCCTGCAACCGATCCCTCGTCGGCGGTGGCTGGTGAAACAGCCCTTGCTATAGGCCTGCGTCGGGTTGCCGGCCTGCTATTGGACCTGCGGCCAAACCGTCGGCTGGTGGTGGCCATCGTGGGCTAGGTGGGCTCCGTTCGACTTGACATGTCGTGGGGGCCGTGGACCCCCACCTCGTGGAGGGAGACAGAGGTGCAGGCGACGGGAGAAGAAGAAGTAGCCTGCGGAGGGCTGTGTGTATGTGGGTTAGAGAGAGAAAGAGAGAGGGGGAACGATGAGAAAGGATCGGCACAGGGGGTGAGTGTGTGTGTGGGTGCTCACGGAAGTTGGGGGGTCGACATGCATGCGGAGGGGACTGGTGTTCATGGTGTTCATGAGGATCAACACAAGGATCGTCACATGCTTTGTAGGAACCACTGCTGACGTCCGCCTCCCTGCCGTCTCTATCACAATAGTGCCTCGCCGCTGCCGACATCCCCACCACCACCGCCATCACCATCATCTGGCTTTGCGCCTGCAGGAACTTGGCCGGCGATGACAAAGTTCTCGACAGAGACGGCGACGAGCTATAGCGTGCCCACATGGTCGGCAACCACCTGGGTGATGGCACCAAGTGAGTACTGGAGAGAGAGGTGAACATGGCAGGATCAGCCAGGTACCATAGTTTCTTGGACTCAGCGGTGAACCCCCTCCAGAACTCCCCCACCCGCCTGATGGGCGGGATGTCCCCTTCCTCTCCGGTGAATACGTGCTTCCTCCTCCCTCCACCATGATCAGCCCAGGCGTCTCCCCTAGTTTCGAGAAGTGGCCGCTCGGCAGTTCCCCCGTCTTCCATATGCAGCTCAATTGGTCTCGCTCTCTCTCTCTCTCTCTCTCTCTCTCTCTCCCTCTCCCTCTCTCTCTCTCTAAGGGTATTCTTGTCATTTTACATCTAACTGATGGGAATAACAGAATCCATATGGTATATTCATCTTTCCGTCGACGGAAGTTAACTAAAATGGCATTTTTGCACAATTAGAGTTTACATAGTGATATGCCTACCAATGCATTTCCAGGAGTAGTTTTTTTGCAAATTCAATTCTAACAATGATTTTCATGTAAAAAATCCTACTTTTATTCCATCAAAATGAAGTTTACATTGCTCATTCATAAGCCATAAAGGCAATTATAACTTCCAAATCAAAAATACATCATTCTTGTAAAAACACTATTGGCCTACATAAACCTAGGTAAAAAGGAAAATCACTCTCTCACTCTTGTCCATTCCCTTGTTCATTTTCATTTCCTGCAACAATTAACCAAAACGTAGGGTGAGCTAAAAGCTTAGTATGATTTTATATCTCTAAGAACCAGGCAATCTTTAAGTATTAACAATTTAAGCAACTTTATAACTTGTATCGAGAAGTGTATAAACATGAATGGAATTTCCAAGTAATTGAGATAATATGATATCAAGATAAATTTCCAAGTAATGACTTTGAACAAGTAAAGAATTTCATGTAATTGGCCATTTTCACGCAAGTCAAGTAATTCAAGTAATTTTCAAGCAAACAAGTAACAAGTACGAATAGTGGAATGCCATAAAATCTAGCAAGTCATGCACTTTGGTGCAATGCCATACCGTGGTCAATCAACTCCCATGGGCACAAGAACTTTCGGGAGGTCCTCCTAGGACTAGACCGGGCCCCATTAATGCCAGGCATTGGGTCAGTGGATCATAAGATCCCAAGTACGTTTAGACATCCACTTAACACTATAACCAATGAATTTCAAGAATAAGCTCATTTGTAAAAAGTACAGATCTGGAAAAAATCTTAGAAGTAGCAAGAGGAGTGAATAATAATTTTAAGGCATCATGTTTAACGACATTAAGTCGTGGAATTCAAGAAAGAACGGTAACTAGGAAGAAAAATCAAGTAATTAGAGTTTAATAGAATTACTTTAATTCCATGGTTTAATCGTGTGTGCATTTGATTTACAAGTGCTTAGACATGTTTATAGGAAGTTTTTTTTGTATATTAGAGATGCGTTAGTTTAGCCAAAACAGTGATTTATTATAAAACTCAAAATTTGGTTATGAAAATAGGCTTTTATGCCGAAAATAATTTTAACTTGCTGAAAATAATTTTAACATGCTAAAAATAATTTTCATACGTTACTTTACTGATAAGATGATAAAAATAAATTTTTCATGCTGGATTTAATTTTTACATGCTGAAAATTAATTTTTAACATGCTAAATTAATACTTAACATGCTAAAATAATTCTCACAAATTAACTTACTGATAAGATGATAAAGATAAGTTTACCATGCTGATTACATAAATTCTCTGATAACAACATAAATTTTATCATATTGAAAATTATTTTTCTATATTTATTTACTATTTATTTGACAAGAAAATAGAATTATCATGTTGAAAAATAGTTTTAATACACTGAAAATAATTCTAACATGCCAAAAATAATTCTAAAATGCTAAAATATTTTTCATGCATTAAATTACTAATGTTATGGTTAAAAGTAGATTTTTCCTTTTTACATGTAAAAAAATAATTTTATTCTACAAAAATAATTTTATAACATGTTCTAAGAATTAAAACATGCTAATATTGCCTTTTCTTATTTTTGGTGACTACCTACTTATAATTATTGGAGATTCCAAATGTTATAATTCATATTGTGTAGTGACTAATCTTTAGTCCCACGTTGGAAGTTTAGAAAACTTTCATGGCTTTATATGTTGGAGAGCTCACCCTTGGGTCAGGACCCAAGGGACATAGGATGTGGACTCGAGTTGTGTGTGGATACAAAACTATTAATATATTTGGTTATTTATGTTGTGCCGCACCGCACCGCACCTGGACTGAGATATGGTGTGGTTTTGAAATTGTTTTGTCTGACCACCGTATATATATATATATATATATATATATATATTTTAACGCGCTAGCCTAGACTAGCGCGATCTGACGAACGCGCTAGCCAGTGCTAGCACGATCAGGACGTGTGTTTATATATTTTTTTCAAAATATTTTATTTTGACCCCCGGTATTCCGGGTAAAAATTTTATGAACGCGCTAGCCTCTGCTAGCGCGATATGAAGATCACGCTACCCTCTGGTAGCGCATTCTGGAAATTTATATATATTTTTATTTATCTGTTTGACCCCTGAGGGTGGGAAAATACTCTGTATGAACGCGCTATGTCGGGACAGCGCGTTCAGAACGCACTCCTGAGGTATAGTATGTTCTGGTTCTGACGAAAACAGAAATACCCCTCCAATAAAATGACCATAACTTGCTCATTTCATAACGAAACTTAATAAACGAGCTATCAATGGAAAGAGGACAGAAAAAAGAACAAGATGGTATGCTTTATTTAGAGTTTAGCCTGAGAGACACCTACCCTTTTGCGTATCTAAAGAAATATCCCCAAATATAAGAAAACCCTTTGATCTTCCAAATCTTCCTTCAAATCTCCACCAATCTTCGTAGCATCGTAACCTTAACCTCTAGGGATGATTTGAGGGTCAAATGAGGTTCTATTTATAGTCAAAACTTGGCCAAATTTGTCAAGATTCCTTACCTAACAATGCCAAACTTTCCACCCACGAATTAGAAGTAAAAATGAATTTTTCTTCTTAATCTAGCCTTTTTTTAATAGAAAAACCTAACCTAGGGCTCAATGGGAAAGTGCACCCCTTACCAGAGGTAAGGAGAAAACCACTCCACCATCAGGCCGCTAGGAGGCAGCTATATTTCACAATATAAGAATAAAGAATTACATCAATCTGATACTAGGCAAGCCTAATGAGTCCAGCCGAGCAGCACCTTTTATAATGGAAGGGAGCTCACTGTAAGAGTAGAAAGAATTACATTTAGTGGTGCAAGCTATAGAAGCAAGTAAATCAGCTACAGTGTTTGCTTCTCTGTAGATATGAGAGATCAAGTCACATTGGGAGATGGAGCTCTAGATATCCCTGACATAGCTGAGAATTGACCAGGGGCAATGAATTTCCTTTTTGATAATTCGAACAAGAGTAAGTGAATCACACTCTATAAGCGCAGGTTTAGAGTCCATTGTCTTCAAATATTTAATGCCATCCATGAGGGCACGGGCCTCTGCTATTAAGCTATTAGAGTGACCATAAAAGTGTGAGAAGGCAAGGATAACCTTGCTTTTAGAATCCCTGATTATTCCACCTCCTCCAGTATCTTTGGTTTGCTTGCAAGCACCATCAGAATTTAGTTTTAGAAACGGCCAAGGAGGGGCAAGCCATCTCACTATCTTCATTTGTTGTCTGCCGGGTGCTTAATATTTAATACCCAACAGATCTAAGATTCTCTGGTGAGAGGACTTAGATTCCTTAAGAGAGGCAGCTGAACAAGCCCTCTTGATTTGGAAAAAGATATGATGCATGCTGCTGGTTTTGGAGAAAGGTTTGCCCTCATACTTGACATTGTTCCTGGCTTTCCAGATTTCCCACATACCAAATCCAATGGATGCAAGAGTGAAAATAGCAAAGGCCGTACCTGTTTGAGCATAACAGATGGAATTAAGAATAAATTCCTTTATGGTGCGCCCTTCGAAGGTTAACCCTGCTGCTTTAAAGGCAGTCCAGACAGAAACTGCAATTTCACTGGTCAGAAATAAATGGGTGAGGTCTCCACCTGCGGTGATCTGCAGCAATAGCATTTGGAGCAGAGAACAATGCCCACTCATTGAATATTAACATCAGTCGTATACTGTTATTCATAATCTTCCAAAGGTGAACAAAGATTTTTGTAGGAACCCAACAAGACCACAGTCTACTCCAAGGTATATCTGTAGGAAACTGATTGGTTTCAAAAAATTTGTTGGTCGATGCTACTGAGCACTGACCAGAGGGGGAGAGACTCCATACACCCACATCCGGTTCCTGATTCAGATTAACAGAACAGACAGCTAGCTGAATATTGTTGGGAAGCAAGGCATAAATAATTGTAGTTTCTTCCGAGGATGGGTTTTGGAGCACTTCTCTAACAGTAGCTTTCGGATTAGGGATCTGAACCTCAGGAACAAATGTGCTTAAGCAATGTTGGCCCAGCCAATTGTCAAACCAGAAGTTGGTATTAATACCATTCCCAATAATGACCTTCTTGAATTGAAGAATATAATCCTTGGCCTTCAACCAGCTCCTTCTAGCAAAACCATTCATGTTTCTGAAATTGGCTTCCCGGAGATGACATTGGTACAGGTGCTTGGCTCTAAAGTAGGAAGCCCATAAAGAATCACTGTGAATAGCAGTCCATAGCATTTTGACACGTAGGGCAGTCTCCATATTCCTAAGAGACATGATGCGAAGGCCCCCTTGGGATTGAGGCTTACATAAAGCCTTCCAAGATAACCAATGTCTTTTATTTCCATGGGTTGAGGAACCCCAAAAGAAATTTGCAAAAACCTGCTCGATCAGATTGTGAGTACCAATGTGCAGAGGAGTGGAGGATAGAGAGTAAATTGGCAAGGAAGTAAGCACATGCTTAATAAGAACCAGTCTTGCCCCTTGGGATAAAAGGTTTGCTTTCCACCCTGCAATCCTCTTTTGTATAGAATTAAGAACCCCTGCAAAATGGATCTTTTTATTTCTTAATCTAGCCTCATTTTGGTGTGAAAACAATGTAATTTTGGCTGGTCCAAGGTGGGCTGTTAGGTAAGGGTCGATTTTTGTGTCAACCTTCTAGAAATGGGGTTATTTTAATCCCTTAAATTGCATATTAAACACATGTTACGAATTTAGGTTAATTTAACATTTAATAAATCTTTTAATCTATTAATCCAACCCATTATGGATTATCCAATGGGCCAATTGTGATCCTAGTCCATGTCATGGACTTTTATTGGGCTTTCTATGATTTATCTAAGGTTTAAAGTATTTAATATCTATTTACTTCTAGTTAATTCAATTAAATTCAATAAACTAGTTTATTTCATATAGTAAAAATGTAATTTAATTATTTCATGAAAACTTTAATTACATAATAAAATTAAAATATTTATTTCTCATTTTTAATTATCGGGTTTCTACAGCTTCTGTTATTTCGAAGTGGACAACCATAAATGTATTTTGTTAAATAAGGTTACAACCTAGACAGGGTTCATCCTTCAAGACCTCCATCAAGCTTTACATCTTTTGAGGGGAGAAGGAAGAATGTAGGGGGTAAATCTCCTAAGAGGACCTGGCAAAGCCGTTAACTCGGCGAGCTAGTTAAAGGCCTACTCGAGTTTCTCCTTTTGGGCAATTTCAGACCATACCCCGAGCATTATGACGTTAGATGCCCCTGCTGTGGAAAATTTTGATTTGATTCTTTGAATAGGAGGGGTTTCATCTGCTAAGGTCAGGCACGGTCACGCCCAGGCCTTTTCATGTGAGTTTGTCACATATCGTAGTTTTTCTTTCTTTTTTTCTTTTTCTCGGGGAGACGAATATTGTCATTTTATTTTGGAATTCCCTTTTTTATGCCTGTGGGGATACTACCCTCTTCTCGTGCTCTGACCCAGGCTCGAGGGGATAAATCCTACTCTCGCCTTAAGGATCATGTACTTCGGCTTCACATGCTCAGCGTTTTAAAGGCGCCGGCTGTCTCATTTGGTCGAGGAGAAGAAGAACAAAAGAGTTCTACTTATCTGGAGACCTTGGGGTGAGGTCTCATCATAGGTGATGCAATCCATTTTGGATAAAACACTTGATTGTGTGCAAGTTGTTTTTCCTTCTTATAAACATAGGCCGACGTGGCCGGACAGGGATCTCCACGGTTCTGGCAGACCAAGACCTGATACTTATCACATCTTGACGGTCCCTATCTAGGATGAAGGGTTGATGCAATGAGTTTGGAGTGTGTGGCGATCACCAGGCGTTGATTTTGATTTTCTACTTTTTTTTGTTTGTTTTGAAATTTTTTGAATTTTTTGTTTGTTTTTGAATAATTATGTACAAAGTCTCATGAATAGAATTTCTTGAGATACACCCCATTCCATGGATATGTCAGCTCTACTCCTTCGGAGTCTACCATTTTATAAGCATTACCTAAGTAGACTTCTTTGATAACAAAAAGGCCTTCACAATTTTCTTGAAATTTTACTTTTAAACCGGTGGTTTTAGTGATTTTCCTTTTTAAAACCAGTTCACCTACCCTGAATTTTCTCTCTAGAACTTTCTTGGCATAATAACGTGCAATTCTCTTGCGATATACTTGAGCATGATCGGCCGCGATCATCTGTTTCTCATCTAATAGTTCCAACTGGGCCAATAGGTTTTCTCGACGTTGCTCGGGATCGAGCTCGGGATCCAGCTCACTCTTAGTGAGGGAATGAATATTTCATATGTGAGTACCGCATCTATCCCAAAAGTAAGTGCGTATGGGGTTTAACCCATGGGAGTACGAATGGAAGTGCGGTAAGCCCAGAGGGCCTCAACGAGGCGATCTGGCCAGTCTGAATAATGGTGAGATTTGCAAGTTTTCTCGATGATTCTAATGATAGTTTTATTTGTAACTTCTGCGTGCCCGTTTCCTTGTCGGTAGTATAGAGATGAATGATGCAAATTGATGCCATATTTACCACACATGTCACGGAGTTATTGTATGTGAACTGCGGTCTGTTGTCGGTGACGATTTCACGGGGAACGTCGAACCTTGCAAGGATGTTGTGCTTGATAAACTTGACCACCGTTGCTGCTTTGACTTCGGTGAATGCCTCAGCTTCTGCCCATTTTATGAAGTATTCCGTAGCGGTGAGGATGAAGGATTTTCTTCGGATTTATTCGGTTCTATCCTCCAGGGGACCAAATACGTCAAATGCCCACATGGCGAAAGGCCAAGGTTCTATCCTTTATGGTGCGCCCTTCGAAGGTTAACCCTGCTGCTTTAAAGGCAGTCCTGACAGAAACTGCAATTTCACTGGTCAGAAATAAATGGGTGAGGTCTTCCACCTGTGGTGATCTGCAGCAATAGCATTTGGAGCAGAGAACAATGCCCACTCTTTGAATATTAACATCAGTCGGTATACTATTATTCATAATCTTCCAAAGGTGAACAGAGATTTTTGTAGGAACCCAACAAGACCACAGTCTACTCCAAGGTATATCTGCAGGAAACTGATTGGTTTCAAAAAAATTGTTGGTCGATGCTACTGAGCACTGACCAGAGGGGGAGAGACTCCATACACCCACATCCGGTTCCTGATTCAGATTAACAGAACAGACAGCTAGCTGAATATTGTTGGGAAGCAAGGCATAAATAATTGCAGTTTCTTCCGAGGATGGGTTTTGGAGCACTTCTCTAATAGTAGCTTTCGGATTAGGGATCTGAACCTCAGGAACAAATGTGCTTAAGCAATGTTGGCCCAGCCAATTGTCAAACCAGAAGTTGGTATTAATACCATTCCCAATAATGACCTTCTTGAATTGAAGAATATAATCCTTGGCCTTCAACCAGCTCCTTCTAGCAAAACCATTCATGTTTCTGAAATTGGCTTCCCAGAGATGACATTGGTACAGGTGCTTGGCTCTAAAGTAGGAAGCCCATAAAGAATCACTGTGAATAGCAGTCCACAGCATTTTGACACGTAGGGCAGTCTCCATATTCCTAAGAGATATGATGCGAAGGCCCCCTTGGGATTGAGGCTTACATAAAGCCTTCCAAGATAACCAATGTCTTTTCTTCCATGGGTTGAGGAACCCCGAAAGAAATTTGCAAAAACCTGCCCGATCAGATTGTGAGTACCAATGTGCAGAGGAGTGGAGGATAGAGAGTAAATTGGCAAGGAAGTAAGCACATGCTTAATAAGAACCAGTCTTGCCCCTTGGGATAAAAGGTTTGCTTTCCACCCTGCAATCCTCTTTTGTATAGAATTAAGAACCCCTGCAAAATGGATCTTTTTATTTCTTAATCTAGCCTCATTTTGGTGTGAAAACAATGTAATTTTGGCTGGTCCAAGGTGGGCTGTTAGGTAAGGGTCGATTTTTTTGTCAACCTTCTAGAAATGGGGTTATTTTAATCCCTTAAATTGCATATTAAACACATGTTACGAATTTAGGTTAATTTAACATTTAATAAATCTTTTAATCTATTAATCCAACCCATTATGGATTATCCAATTGGCCAATTGTGATCCTAGTCCATGTCATGGACTTTTATTGGGCTTTCTATGATTTATCTAAGGTTTAAAGTATTTAATATCTATTTACTTCTAGTTAATTCAAGTAAATTCAATAAACTAGTTTATTTCATATAGTAAAAATGTAATTTAATTATTTCATGAAAATTTTAATTACATAATAAAATTAAAATATTTATTTCTCATTTTTAATTATCGGGTTTCTACAGCTTCTGTTATTTCGAAGTGGACAACCATAAATGTATTTTGTTAAATAAGGTTACAACCTAGACAGGGTTCATCCTTCAAGACCTCCATCAAGCTTTACATCTTTTGAGGGGAGAAGGAAGAATGTAGGGGGTAAATCTCCTAAGAGGACCTGGCAAAGCCGTTAACTCGGCGAGCTAGTTAAAGGCCTACTCGAGTTTCTCCTTTTGGGCAATTTCAGACCATACCCCGAGCATTATGACGTTAGATGCCCCTGCTGTGGAAAATTTTGATTTGATTCTTTGAATAGGAGGGGTTTCATCTGCTAAGGTCAGGCACGGTCACGCCCAGGCCTTTTCATGTGAGTTTGTCACATATCATAGTTTTTCTTTCTTTTTTTCTTTTTCTCGGGGAGACGAATATTGGCATTTTATTTTGGAATTCCCCTTTTTATGCCTGCGGGATACTACCCTCTTCTCGTGCTCTGACCCAGGCTCGAGGGGATAAATCCTACTCTCGCCTTAAGGATCATGTACTTCGACTTCACATGCTCAGCGTTTTAAAGGCGCCGGCTGTCTCATTTGGTCGAGGAGAAGAAGAACAAAAGAGTTCTACTTATCTGGAGACCTTGGGGTGAGGTCTCATCATAGGTGATGCAACCCATTTTGGATAAAACACTTGATTGTGTGCAAGTTGTTTTTCCTTCTTATAAACATAGGCCGACGTGGCCGGACAGGGATCTCCACGGTTCTGGCAGACCAAGACCTGGTACTTATCACATCTTGACGGTCCCTATCTAGGATGAAGGGTTGATGCAATGAGTTTGGAGTGTGTGGCGATCACCAGGCGTTGATTTTGATTTTCTACTTTTTTTTGTTTGTTTTGAAATTTTTTGATTTTTTTGTTTGTTTTTGAATAATTATGTACAAAGTCTCATGAATAGAATTTCTTGAGATACACCCCATTCCATGGATATGTCAGCTCTACTCCTTCGGAGTCTACCATTTTATAAGCATTGCCTGAGTAGACTTCTTTGATAACAAAAAGGCCTTCACAATTTTCTTGAAATTTTACTTTTAAACCGGTGGTTTTAGTGATTTTCCTTTTTAAAACCAGTTCACCTACCCTGAATTTTCTCTCTAGAACTTTCTTGGCATAATAACGTGCAATTCTCTTGCGATATACTTGAGCATGATCGGCCACGATCATCTGTTTCTCATCTAATAGTTCCAACTGGGCCAATAGGTTTTCTCGACGTTGCTCGGGATCGAGCTCGGGATCCAGCTCAATCTTAGTGAGGGAATGAATATTTCATATGTGAGTACCGCATCTATCCCCAAAGTAAGTGCGTACGGGGTTTAACCCAATGGAGTACGAATGGAAGTGCGATAAGCCCAGAGGGCCTCAACGAGGCGATCTGGCCAGTCTGAATAATGGTGAGATTTGCAAGTTTTCTTGATGATTCTAATGATAGTTTTATTTGTAATTTCTGCGTGCCCGTTTCCTTGTCGGTAGTATGGAGATGAATGATGCAAATTGATGCCATATTTACCACACATGTCACGGAGTTATTGGGATGTGAACTGCGGTCTGTTGTCGGTGACGATTTCACGGGGAACGTCGAACCTTGCAAGGATGTTGTGCTTGATAAACTTGACCACCGTTGCTGCTTTGACTTCGGTGAATGCCTCAGCTTCTGCCCATTTTTTGAAGTATTCCGTAGCGGTGAGGATGAAGGATTTTCTTCGGATTTCTTCGGTTCTATCCTCCAGGGGACCAACTACGTCAAATGCCCACATGGCGAAAGGCCAAGGAGCTATAAGAGTATGAAGTGAGGATGAAGGAGTGTGGACCTTGTCCGCATGGAGTTGACATTTAGCGCAATGTCGGACAAATCGGGCAGAATCCTCATTCATGGTAGGCCAATAGTATTGACGAAGGAGTTTCTGAGCAAGCATGCAACCATTTACATGGCCACCGCATTCCCTGGACTGTGCCGCTTTGACAACAACTCGAGATTCTGTCTCATCGAGGCAGCGGAGGTAAACTTCACTGGGAGATTTACGATACAAGAGACCACCTATAATGGCAAAATGCTCTGCGGCTCGGCGAATGGCACGCCGATCGAGAGCAGTAGCATAATCGGGGAAGGAGCGATCCCTGAGATAGTTCTCGATGTCAAAGAACTAGGGGTTGCCGTCTTCAAGGTCGATCTCAGGATCATGGGAGATGATGTGGATTTGAGAAGAGGGCTCAGAGAATTGCTGGAACCAAGGATCAGAATGTGAACGGGTGTGCATTCTTTGCACTATGACAGTGGATGATGGCTTTTCACCAAGGATTGGAAGAGAAGATGCCAGGGCATCGGCTAGAATGTTTTGAGCTCTAGGGGTGTGGACCAGGGTGAGCTTCCTAAACCTCCAGACTGCCCTGCCAACCAGGTCCTGGTAGGGTTTCAATTTTGGGTCCCTGGTTTGGTAATTGCTAAGGGATTGCCGGAGTATGGGCTGAGAATCTCCGATGATCCAGAGCTCCTTAACTTTGAGGGCCAGCGGCATCTTTAAGCCCATGAGGAGTGCCTCATATTCAGCCACATTATTTGTAGCAAGGAAGGTTAGCTGACAAGCACGGGGAATAACGACACCTTCCGAGGGCTGGAGAACGGCTCCGACTCTACAGCCCTTGGAATTGAATGCGCCATCGAATAGAGAATCCATGAAGGTTCACCATCTATAATGGCTCCTAACTCTTCGTCCAAGAAACTCTCATCGACAGGAGAGAATGTAGGGAGTGAATGATGGGCAAGGTGCTCGGTAATGGCGTGCCCCTTGATCGCCTTCTGATTGACGTAGGTGGTGTCGAATTGATTGAGAAAACTCTACCACCTTACCAAACGATCAATTAGGGCAGGCTTTTCCAGCAAGTACTTAATAGGGTCCATTCGCATCAAGAGCTTAACTTCATGTGCAAGAAAATAATCTTTTAGCTTTTGGGCGACCCAGACGACGGCCGCACAAGTCTTCTCCATAGGAGTGTACCTCTACTCGGCTTCATTGAACAATTTGGATAAATAGTAGACTGCACGTTTTCTTTTGGCATCATCATATTGGGCCAATACTGCTCCAACAGATTCATTAGTGGTAGAGACATAGAGCAATAAAGGCTGACCCGGGATCGGGGGTGCCAGAATGAGAGGATTTAAAAGATAGCTCTTCAGGTCATCGAAGGCCTTTTGACATTTGTCATTCCAATCAAATTTAGTCTATCCTTTTACCATGTCATAGAAGGGCTTGCATCGTTGAGAATGGTGAGATATAAATCTCCTAATGAATTGTAAACGCCCGATCAAACCACAGACCTCTTTGATGTTCTAGGGAGGAGGCATCTCGGCAATGGCCTTAGCTTTGTTAGGGTCGATCTCAATTCCTCTCTTGCTGACAATGAACTCTGGAAGCTTGCCTGAAGAGACCCCGAAAACACATTTCTTGGGGTTCATTTTAAGTTGGTGCTCCCGCGACCGTTGGAGAACTGCATGGAGGACTTCTGCATGGCCACTCCTAGTTTTGGATTTAGCCAGAATGTCATCCACATAAACTTTCATATAAATATGCATCATGTCATGGAAGATAGCCATCATTGCCATTTGATAGGTTGCCCATGCGTTCTTAAGACCGAACAGCATGACGACGTAGCAGTAGGTCTGCCACTGAGTGGTGAAAGATGTTTTCTCCTGGTCTTCTTCCGCTAAGCAGATTTGGTTATACCCCGAGAAGCCATCCATGGATGAGAGTATCTCATAGCCGGTGGCGTTGTCCACCAGAACATCTATGTGTGGAAGAGGAAAATCATCCTTTGGACAAGAATGATTAAGGTCACGAAAATCTATGCAGATGCTGACCGTACCATCCTTCTTCATAACAGGGATGATGTTAGCTACCCATTGTAAATATAAAACTACCCTGATGAACTTGGCCTTATGGAGCTTGTCTACTTCTTCGTTGACTTTGAGCGAGAGCTTTGAGTGAAGTCGCCTTAACTTCTATTTGACAGCTCGAGCGTCGGGCTTCAGGACCAGAAGATGTTCAACTAAGGATAGGTCCAAACCCTGCATGTCCTCATAGGACCAAGCGAAAGCATCGGGAAATTCTTTGAGAACTGTCACAAGAGTAGCTTCTCCTTATCAGTCAAATTGGCACTTATCAATGTAATCTTTGGATCATCCTTGGTGCCGAGATTGATTTCCTTGGTAGATTCATTAATGGAAACATTAGGCTCATCAAATCTCTTGGTTCCGTCGACGAAGGAAGCTATCGGATCACTACCATCTTCTAATGGCTCTTCTTCTTCTTCTGTGTCATCCTCTTCTTCTAAAATGTACACCCCTAAATCGTCATCTGCTAGAGATCCATCTAGTTCGACTGCCCCTAGGGAAATGAGAGTGGAAGTGAATTCAGAGACCTGACAAAGCTATGCAGATTTATCGGCCAGTTGGCCGATATAACGCGTGGGAACCTGACGGACACTAGACTTTTTGGAAGGGAAAGATGGTATGTACAAACCTGGACTTAACCTAGACTCTATCCTACTATGTACAAGAGAAGCTTGTGGATGGGAGTTCAAGGTGGAAAGAGTCGGCCCTTGGCCGAGGGAACCATCTTCCAAGGAGACCGTTTCCTAAATAGTGAGCTCGCAGGCCCACGTTTGAGAATTGGCATTTTTTTTGGTGGTCATGAGTGAAGGTACACACCTGATGGGTGGGTTGCCCTACGATCGGATAAGTGAGGAGCGGAGGAAATGGTGGATGGAATAGGAAGGGGAGAAAGAGAACAGGTGCGGGCCTGTTCAAAGGAAGGAAGATACCCGGGGAGGAAACCTCGTCGGGGGGTTTATCTAAATGAAAAAGGGAGAGGAGACCGAAGTCTTCCTCGAGTAATGAACCGGGTGGGATTTCTTTTCTTTGGTCAACTTTAAATTTTTCACTCTGCTCCTGCCGAGTTCCTGTCTGAATTGGTCCTATGACAAAGCGACCATACACCAAATCTCTACCCTGAGTGGCCTTAGATGGCTCTTCTGGAGAGTAACCCAAACCTGCATGACCTTTAGCAACCCGGAGTTTTCTTCTATGCGTGGGCCCTTGTTCTAGCTGACCTAAACCTTTACCAATGGTGAAGCCCATCCTGGCCATGATCTCCCATACTTTACCAGGAGGGATGTTGTAATGTGTGATTGGCCGAGGAAGGAAATTGGAATCGGGTGGACCTAAAGCGAAAGGTCCCACCGCTCCCTCTTTGGAGAGGACGGGCTTCTTGCCCTTATCTGGAATAGTCATGAAAGGGATCTGTTCAGAAGTGATGGCATTGAGAGTTTCCACTAGCGGGATACTCTTGATCTTGATAACCCTACCGTTGTAAGGAAATTTGAAGCACTGGTGGGTTGTTGATGGAATCCCAAGGGTTTGCTCAATCCAAGGCCGTCCTAAGATGGCCTTATATGCAGGGTCGACATCGAGGACAAAGAAGTCCGATGTCATAACCATTGGTCCTAAACCAAGTTGTAGGGTCACCTTCCCTTTTACGTACCTTTTTAAATTATCGTAAGCTGAGATGGTGGTTCATACCTCTTCTAGGTTTTCTTCTGGAGGCCAATCTTCTTGATGGTCTTCATGGGACACACATTAATCGATGCTCCCGTGTTGATGAGAGCGGAGTCAACCTTGACTCCGTTGAGAGAGACGGTGAGGCATAACGGGAGTGACCTGCTTTCTGGCAAAGTAAGGTCTTTATCAGAGAATGAGATGGATGGTCCGCATGTAAGGGCCATGATAGCCTCGGCCACACCACTTGCTGGGAGGTCTTCATTGACCATGATTTTCTGGAGGAATTGAAGTAAAGTGGCTTGGTGTGACGAGGATTTCCTAAGGAGCTCTAAAATAGAAACCTTAATTAGCAGGGGTCATGTCCAGATGCTGGAGAATGTCATACTCCATGGGAAGGCTTTGAGAATTAACCCCTTCCTCCGGCTGGGACTGCCTTTGGGATGGGGGAATGATGCGGTTCAAGAGAGTGACATTGACAGAAGCTTCCTTCGGGTCATTCTGTTCCAAAGGTTTTGGGCGAATGAGCTGTAATGGAGCTGGAGATCCAAATATGCATGAGAGAGAGGCTGAATCATCTCCAGATTCGACAGGAGGAGGAGGAGGGACTGATTTTGGTTGAGGTGGCTTTAGGAGGACCAAGGGGCGCTCCTGCACCGACTGAGCTTTTGGAAAGACATAGGGCTCTTGATGTGGCACTTGAGGAGGGTTGATTAGGGTGAGTGGTGTAGACACGCCAAAATTGACATTATCTTGAGTATATTTCATATTGCCGTGCAATGCCCCATTTGACCCTCAAATTAGCTTGTTTGAGTGATTTTTCCCACTTTTCTTGAATTTCTCCTATTTTTCCTCATTTCCTCCTTTTTTATATTTTTCTGGATTTTTTGGGCATTTATCTCCATTTTTATGAATTCACGCCTTGATCAAGGGCGCTTTGTGATTCACGACCTGATTGAGGACGTCTCTTAAAGAAGTGACGACCTCTGGAAAGGGCGTCAATTCCTGGAATTATCTAATTTTTGAAAAAGAATAAATGTTTGAACATGTTGAATCACGCCCTACCATGGGGCATTTTTCAATCCACGCCTCTCCCTGAGGCGTCTTTCATAATTTTCAAATAAAAGAAATGTTTATTTCTAAAATTAATCCAGGAAGAAACGCCCTGACCCAGGGCGTGTTTTGAATTAACGCCCTATGACAGGTCGTCAATTATTGAATTGACGCCCTGACCAAGGGCGTGTTTCATCTTCTGGCTTCACAGCCCTTTCCCCAGAGAGTCCTTGCTTCGTTAGACTCCTGTCTTGATTGGGGCTCTTGCCCATTCTTATCCTTCCCCTTATTGGACTCTTGCCCAGGTTTATCTCCTCCAATTCTATTTAATAGGGCCGACTGCTCTGTTGTTAAGGTTGGATTCTTCCCTTCCGATCCTTCTTCTTCTTCTTCTTCTATTTTTTTTTCTTTTTACAGGTTGCTGTCGCTGCTGTTTCTGGCTGAAGGAGTGGCTTCGTGAGCGCACATCTTCATCCTTTGAAGCTCTCTCTCCCCATCGAGCATATAAAGCCAAGCAATAGGCTTTCGCTTTCTATCATTTATCTTTGTTTTCTTTTGTTTATTGCACTGGTTCATGCATGCATCATGGTGTTTATATTTTTAACTCAACTACGTTGAGTATCTCCCCATAGTGCATCTATTGCACTCTTTCCCTTATTCATATTTTTATTCATATTCATTCATCATACATCTCCCATCCCTTTTGCATAGGGGTTTAAGGGCCAACACCCACAAGGTGTGTCTTGCACAATTTTCATGCTCATATTTCTCTCTAAGAATTTGATGCTATACCCACCTTATTTCTAATTCAATTATTTTGTTGGTGTTTGTTTGTTTTGTAAGGGTAATAAAAGTAAGAACTCTCTTCATCGGCCGGCCGATTTGAAGATTAAGGAAGCACTCACATCCCCGCACTTTGAGGTATTTTCGCGATCATCCTTTCCCTTATTATTTTCCACTCGAGACCCTCGCGTCTCTGGCGATCACACACTCCCCTTGTGCACCTCGTGCATATATTTTCCTCCATATTGATGATTATTGCATGTCTTTTCTTTGATATTTTTCTTAAGTGGATTATTCTAAATTAGAGATCTACAAATTGGTGATCACGGTGGGACGCTTTGCGTTCTCTTTATTACCCCTTTTCCCCTTAGGCACCCGCGTGTGCCGTCTCCCCTGTTGCACCCTCGGTGCGTCTCCTTTTGTGCCCCTCGGGCACCCTCCATTGGCTTTGCTTTCTTCCCTAAAGTGATTTGCCATTTTATTGTCTTTTCCTTATAATCTCCACTTATTTAAAATTCTTGATGAGCATGCTTATCCTGTTGATTGCCTTATTTATGTGGTTGTGAGTGTGCCTGTTTAATATTTCTGGTCGTGCTTTCCTGAGGAATTAACGCCTCTGTCAGAGGCACTTTTTCGATTTCACGCCCTAACTCAGGGCGTCTTATTTGTATTTTACGCCCACTGACAGGGCGCCTTCCAGCATATTTCCTGATATTTCTGGTTTTATTACGCCGCCTGAGAATTCACGCCCTGCGCCAGGGCGTGAATTTGTTGATTAGCGCCCCTCAGTAAGGCGTTTCTTTTGATGTGACGCCCTCGTCAAGGGCGTCCTTTCCCCTTATAGCGCCTCACCCTAAGGCGTGTTTTTACTGCCCCTGGCACCTCGCTTTGAGTCACGACAGTCACACTGTCGTGTCTTTTGTTAGTAGCGCCCCCTTCTAGGGCGTGTTTTTACTGTGGGTTTCCATGATATTTCATATTGATTGATCATATTGTGTGGTTGGCCTGATTTCCCCTGTTGCATTCATTCTTTGCATTGGTTTGGGAGCCCCCTCCTCTTCATTAGGATCCACACACCCTCTTGGAATCGGGACGACCCTCCATTGAGCATTCCGTCTCTTTGGACTGAAAATCCCTTTTCCAAGCCTCCGTAAGTCCCCGCACCCATGGATTCCCTCACGGACGCCGGGCAGGTTGTACCCTTTTGAAGTCCCGAGTTAGTTGGCCTATACGTGGTGAGAGAGGGTTCCTAGTTGGCATTGGAGTTCAAACCCTATTGAAACTAGGTTCCCCCCCCCCCTTGTGTGAATCATTCAAAACTTTGATAAAATCCTTAATTCACTAAGGTTCAAACAAATCAAATCAAGGTAACCATCTCTTTTGTGTGCTTCTTTGCATATTATTTTGACTTTGATTGCATGATGGCTTACTATAAACAAGATAACATGTTTAATTCAATTCATGAGGATGCACAACCTAGCACTTCTTATAATCCTCACTTTCAACATGTTCAAAATTCTCACCATACTTTCAAAGGACCACGTCCTCACTCTTATGGTGTCGCCCGACCCTTGGGCAATGTCCAATCCAATGGTCCTTCAACTCAATTTCGAGCCACTATTCCCATTAAGCCCTCTCGTCCCAATGATGAGAAGGTCTCCCAGATTTTGCATGCATTAGATCATCTTACCTCTCAACAGATCCAAGCCCTTAAGGCCGCCGTTGAGGGTACATCTCATGCATCTCCCTCCAATTCTACACGGGTGGCCCATCACCCACCTCCTCCTTCCAATCCTGATCGGGTAGCCCATTACCCATCTCCTCCTGTTCATTCTACTCGGGTGGCCCATCACCCGCCTCCTTCTATTCCCTCTCGATCACGGCCCCAAGGCCCATTTATTCATTGCAATCCGGCCCATCCGGGTTCTTCTATGGGTCGGCCCATTAATTCCCCTCCACGGCCTTTTTATACGGCCCTTCCTCCTTCAAGGCCCTGCCAACCTTCTGTTGCTCAAGTCACACCCCTCCAACAATCTCTACTTGAAAAGATTACTTTGATGGAGGAACAAATAAAGAGGGTCACGGCTCCTCCTACTCCAGTCAATCCTCTCCATGCCGCTTTGGACGAGATTACAAAGATGGAGAGAGAATGGAAAGACGGGAGGGATGATTATGGCGTCGGCGGTTCAAGTGAGCAAGAGCCGGCATTCGAACAATCCGAGGCAGTATACGATGATGATGAAGCTCCGCAGGCACCCCTTCCGAGTTTCCTTATCTTTTCGCTTTCCCCATTTTCATTCGATGAACCCCCTGCTCAGGATGAAACCATCCCTGATCCAACCCCTATTTATGAGACTAATTGGTGTTACGATGATGGGTCGATACTTCAATCACCCACACCGGCACATTGTAAGTCTCCTCCTATCCTTGACACCACATACATTACACCTCTTCCAGTTACACCATTAACCTCCGCAACACTGGCCTCCCCCAAGCCTTCCACTATTAAACCTCCACCCGTTAAGCCATCTACTTCCACACCATTAGCCTCCGTCGAACCCACCGTTGAACCTTCCCCAATTAACCTCCCATTACCGCCACCTCGGCCTTCCATTATCCCTTTAAAACCCACTTTGCCTATTCCACCATTTAACCCTTTACCCTTACCCATGGCTAATCCTGAGCAAGATCCACCCCTTTTTGCACCCGAGCCAATCCCAACTGCTTCCGAGCAAAGGGAGAAACTCGACGTGTTTGAACCCCCGCTTACGCTCACCCATTTGCCAACGCTTTCCATCATGCCTCCACCATTCATGGAGCCTTCCGCCTCCGCTTCACCTCCCCTTACTACTCGGAATGGGGGGCCTTCTACAAGCACAGGTGCCGAGGACGATCAAGAGCCGGGCAGCAAGGATTTGGCCGCGCCATTCAAGTTCAAGAATTCATTTGCCGGATGCCAATCCGGGTTATTGTGCCAAGCACGGTCGAAGAAGCAAAGTCGCCGACATGCCAAGCATTGATGCTGTGTAAGGGCCGGGCAGGGCACCCTTTGTTCCAATTTCCAAATTTTGAATCTTTGGGCAACATAATACTTCCGAGCCCAACTTTTCAACTCCCTCACATTGTTGATCCTTGCATTTCAAGGGGGTTGTCATTTATTATTGAAGCTTCTTCCATTGGGCCAATCGGCCATACACTTTCACTGCCGTGGAGGGGCAGTTATCTTAGTGCCAAGGGGCCATCCCTTATTTGTTCCACTTTCTATTCATCCATCTCTATCACTTTTTCTTCATGGGCCATTCCCAGGGTTAGGAGGAGGATCTCATCCTCTCACCCTTCACATTCTTCATATTCTTTGCATTTCATGCATTCATCGCATCCATCCCATTGCATGCATTTGCACCTCCTGCTTCCCGGGTTTCCAAACCCGTATCTTCCCCGCCTTCCGGCACCTCCGGATATTCCGCACTTCCCATCTTATTCATCTTCATCTTTTTATCCACTATCCCTGCGGCATCGCGTCCCTTTTCCTGCTATCTCCCTGGAACCTCCAGGAATTTTATTCCTCCTCTTTGGGCATCTCGCCCTTTCTGATTCTATTCCTCTGGAACCTCCAGACTTTCCCCTCGGGCATCGCGCCCCTTTCCATCCTCCGGAACCTCCGGACTTTCCCCTCGGGCATCGCGCCCCTTTCCATTCTCCGGAACCTCCGGACTTTCCCCTCGGGCATCGCGCCCCTTTCCACCTTCCTCCTCCGGAACCTCCGAATTCTCCATCTTATTCTTTCTATCTTTTTCCAGGGCATCGCGCCCCTCCTGACCTCATTCCTCCGGAACCTCCGGACTTTCCCTTTGGGCACGACGCCCCTCTCCACCTTTTTTATTTGCTTCCTCCGGAACCTCCGGACTTTCCCCTCGGGCACGACGCCCCTTTCCACCTTCTCCTTCCTGATTTCATTCCTCCGGAACCTCCGGATTTTCCTCTCCTCCCTGGGCATCGCGTCCCTCGGCATTTGCTTCCTCCGGAACCTCCGGACCCTCCATCTTTCTTCCGATTCATCTTTCTAATCTTCCTAAACATCACATCCTTCATTTTTTCCTTCCTTTTCCATCATCTTTTTCCCTATTTCGTCTCAGGGCATCGCGTCCCTCGATATTTTATCCCTCCGGAGCCTCCGGATGATTTCTCCTCTCACGATTCTCCTCTGCCTCCGGACCCTCCAAATCCGCCTCTTTCTATCTACCAATTTCTTCTTCTAATTCCTCCTGATTCTGGGTCCGACCCAACTTCTTCCACATCCACTACCTTGGGCATCTGCCCTTTCTCCCACTACTTTTGAGGCTTTAGTCCTCACCCCTCTTCTTGATTTTCCGCTTCTTCTGTAGACTGTTCCATGTGATCAGGGTCTCCGCGCCTTAGTGAGGGAGTTCTAGCCCTCGCCTCTTTTCCTTTTTTTCCTTATTCGTCTGAGTCTGGTCTTGGCACCACTCCTTCTTGTTAAGCCACTTTCAATCCTTTGCTTCCAATCCTTTACCTGCCTAAGAGGACTATCCCACGATGATCAACCTCTCGCGGCAGCTGCTTTAACAAAGGTTGCAAGGTAATATATTGACGTAAGTATGCATTTATATGATATCATTACCTCATTACTTCACGCATGATTTTCAAAATGAAGTGCTTCCTAACAAGATTAAGAATGGTGTTTTAGATCTTTATCTTAGGCTTTTGTTAAATTAAATCATTGTTAAAAAGAGTCTTTAGGCTTGCTTTTGCAGCACCTTGGTTAATAAGAATCCCGCGCTGGGAATTCAACATTCTCTCCCTGCTTGTTAAGATCAACCCTCAGCTGGGCACCTCACACACTTCACGGCGTCCTTAGCCGGCTCCTTTGGTTAAACACCGTTGCTACCTTGGCCATGCCATGAGTATATCTGAAAGTCTTTTCTCTTCTTTACTCGGCCACGTGCAGGGGCAAGAGGTTGACGGATGAGATGACCAACCTTGGTAATCCCCAATATGAGAGGAGTCTCAAATAGGGACAGTCTTGACCCAAACTAAATATGAATTTCATGATATACATCTCGTCAAAAGGGCTATTATGAAAATTAAGTCAGAATTTCGATAAAAGCAAGATTGTGAATTATGGCATGACAAGAGTGGCGAAGTCCCCGCAGGGAAAACCCTGGTCGTATGCATGTCAAGGGTCTAAAAATCAAAGGCATAAAGCCCCGACGCAACAGACTACCTCTTTGAAGGGAACACCTTGGAAAGAATTCAAGTCCCGACATCTCCCATCCTACACAAAGCTTGTCACAATTGTTCTTCTCTTTTCCCTCTAAGACCGAATGTTTCTCAGGTATGGCCTTGGTAGGGGCACCGTTGATCAAAGACGGTCGGTTATAGGATGCCACTTTCAATGCACGTCCAGCTTTGGGCAGTTTTAGCGAAAAGGGAAGGAACAAGGACCCCTAGCCAGTGGTTCAAAACAACCCTTTGACGCTGCATTAACAATGTCTAAAGCCAAAATCCAAAAAAAATTTGAATATTTCCCGATCAAAATCCCAACAAAAATTCAAAATATTTTCCAAAAATCTCCATAAAAATTCAAATATTTTCAAAACTCATAAAAATTTGCATATTCCAAAACTCATAAAAATTTGCATATTCCAAAACTCATAAAAAATTGCATATTTCCAAAATCTAAAAATTTGCATTGTATTTTCTGATGGTGTTTTGCAGGAACAGCTTTGCAGAGACCAAAAGCACGGGATGGGTCCTCTCTCTACTTATTGTTATCAATCTATTGATTCTCCCGATATTCTCATGACATGCCATCCAGGGGTATCATCTCCCTATATCATTCTGATTATCATATCTCATGATTATTCATCTCCAAATCTTTCAATCAACTCCTGCTCGTTTCATCTGATTACTCTGCCGATGGACATTATCAGATCCTGATTATTTAACTCCAAAACTTGATTAGCCAGATTGTCATCCTCATGACAAACAACAAATAATGATGCTTTGCTATGCCATGATTTGACTTATGCTGTTCATGATATATGCTATAATTGGTTGCTTTGATTCATGCTATGCATGCAATGATTAAATGCCTTATACATTGCTTGTTATATCTTGGCTAATGAATTTTTTAGCGCAAGAAGAGGCTCTTGGTCCCGCCGGCAGGGCATCATTACTCAAAGTCCCACGGTGCTTGCAGCTCATTTCTCAGTTCCCATGCTTATTGATATCACCATCTCCCTGTATGCATTCTACTATATGTTACATACGCTACTAGATTATATCAAGGACCTTGTGGCTTTGATAAATCTGGAATTTGAGTTCCCCTTCATCAAAAATAATGACGATTCCAGAGACATCTTAGTCACACGGATAGGCCGTTGAGCCGTCCAAGACTGGGGACGATGGTTCCCTTTTACGAGTTGGTGCGCGGATAAACGGGCTTCGGCTTAGTATCAGCTCGCAGAAGCCAGTTTCTTGACTCAGTCTGGGCAGCTTAGCAATATTATCCTTGATTATCTTATATTTTCGTTTGATTTAATTTTTCCTTTTAAACCCAGCATGTATTCATGTAGGAATTTGAAACAATTGTTGAAAAATCATTCTGATAAGTTGATTTTGAGGGTTGAATTGATCTTAATCTTCAATATGAGATATTCCATGCCGAATTGAGTCCTTAGTTCGTTTTGTCGTTGTTTTGGGTCTTTTCTCGAAAGCTCCTTGTTTGGATTTTTATCATCTTATTTTTAATCATTTCCCTTTGATCCACCTTGGCTGCAGCACGTCCACATTGGCTGGTAACCGCTCCCCAATGGTGAAACCTACAGGTTTGTGACCTGGGGTACTTCCACCGTGCTGGAAGTTGATCATTTTATTTTATCTCCTTCGTGCACCGCATGCACATCTCCCCTTTTATCCAAACATTGTTGATTTCGTTAGATTTCCCGAGATTTGCTTCATCTCGAGCTTTTGATTTCATTTCTTATCAAGTGATGTTGATTGCGTGTCTCATCACACCTTGGTATCTACTTTTCAGTTTGCTACGCTCCCTTGCAAAGCAGCTGCCAAGGCGGGGCAGCTGTAGACACGCCAAAATTGACATTATCTTGAGTATATTTCATATTACCGTGCAATACCCCATTTGACCCTCAAATTAGCTTGTTTGAGTGGTTTTTCCCACTTTTCTTGAATTTCTCCTATTTTTCCTCATTTCCTCCTTTTTTATATTTTTCTGGATTTTTTGGGCATTTATCTCCATTTTTATGAATTCACGCCTTGATCAAGGGCGCTTTGTGATTCACGACCTGATTGAGGACGTCTCTTAAAGAAGTGACGACCTCTGGAAAGGGCGTCAATTCCTGGAATTATCTAATTTTCAAAAAAGAATAAATGTTTGAAAATGTTGAATCACGCCCTACCATGGGGCATTTTTCAATCCACGCCTCTCCCTGAGACGTCTTTCATAATTTTCAAATAAAAGAAATGTTTATTTCAAAAATTAATCCAGGAAGAAACGCCCTGACCCAGGGCGTGTTTTGAATTAACGCCCTATGACAGGTCGTCAATTATTGAATTGACGCCCTGACCAAGGGCGTGTTTCATCTTCTGGCTTCGCAGCCCTTTCCCCAGAGAGTCCTTGCTTCGTTAGACTCCTGCCTTGATTGGGGCTCTTGCCCATTCTTATCCTTCCCCTTATTGGACTCTTGCCCAGGTTTATCTCCTCCAATTCTATTTAATAGGGCCGACTGCTCTGTTGTTAAGGTTGGATTCTTCCCTTCCGATCCTTCTTCTTCTTCTTCTTCTGTTTTTTTTTTCTTTTTACAGGTTGTTGTCGCTGCTGTTTCTGGCTGAAGGAGTGGCTTCGTGAGCGCACATCTTCATCCTTTGAAGCTCTCTCTCCCCATCGAGCATATAAAGCCAAGCAACAGGCTTTTGCTTTCTATCATTTATCTTTGTTTTCTTTTGTTTATTGCACTGGTTCATGCATGCATCATGGTGTTTATATTTTTAACTCAACTACGTTGAGTATCTCCCCATAGTGCATCTATTGCACTCTTTCCCTTATTCATATTTTTATTCATATTCATTCATCATACATCTCCCATCCCTTTTGCATAGGGGTTTAAGGGCCAACACCCACAAGGTGTGTCTTGCACAATTTTCATGCTCATATTTCTCTCTAAGAATTTGATGCTATACCCACCTTATTTCTAATTCAATTATTTTGTTGGTGTTTGTTTGTTTTGCAAGGGTAATAAAAGCAAGAACTCTCTTCATCGGCTGGCCGATTTGAAGAGAAAGGAAGCACTCACATCCCCGCACTTTGAGGTATTTTCGCGATCATCCTTTCCCTTATTATTTTCCACTCGAGACCCTCGCGTCTCTAGCGATCACACACTCCCCTTGTGCACCTCGTGCATATATTTTCCTCCATATTGATGATTATTGCATGTCTTTTCTTTGATATTTTTCTTAAGTGGATTATTCTAAATTAGAGATCTACAAGTGGGTTTTGGGTGACACTCGGAGACTGACTGGGTGGTGAGATCAGGGTTCGGGATGGAGTGAACATGTTGATGTCTGCCCAAGGTTCATGAGCTTCTACTTCTATTTTCCCGTACCAACCCGGGAATCCTTCTACACCCCACATCTGAGTCCTTCTGAGAACTCGTGGTTCCATTCCAATCACAGTGTTCACCTGCTCATGCTGCCTTGAGGTAGATGGATCTTTAGTTGGTTGATGAGTTGGCAATGGGTTATGTACAATGCCGAGGTCCCTGTTAGGCTTCTTGAGGTTGGCAATAGCTAGCTTCACATCTGCCCAATTGATTCTCCCCTCATCATTCATGTCATATACCCAATCCTGGAATTGGAAGCAGTTGAAGATATCATGGCCGGGAGTTCGGTGATATGGATAATACCTGGAGGTGTCGGCGTTGAGAGGGACCCGATCTCGTTGAGGGGGAAGCTGAATGGAGTCTGAGGACATAAGGGCAAAGAAGATGTCACCTAATGTTTCAGGCAACGGAGGATAAGCAGCCCTTTTTAGTCTAGGGGGGCCATAGCTTTGAGGTGGAGGGACGTTGGAATAAGGCCTGGCGATTGTTGGTCTTGAAGGACTGGCCAACTGCATTGACCTGCTCATTTACTGTGAAACCCTCGGTGGTGGGGACAGCCGGGGTCTGTCTACTCTTAGTGCGAGGCTCGGATAAAGGAGGCAAGGTAGAGTCCATTACCTGGGCTTGAACTATCTGAGCTCGGTTGTAGAGTTGGTGAAAGGTGTGTAGTTCACTAAGCATTAGGATGGCCCAAAGCTGTGGAGTGGCGTTGTTCACTAGCATGGTGATAGCCTGGGATTTGAGAATAGGAACCTCCGTCCTAGCAGTCATGATCCTCCATCGGTTTGCAAAGCTAACGAAGTCCTCATCGGGCTTCATTTTCTCCATGACTAGGTCAAACAATATGGGGGAAATGGATGACATGTGACCAAAGTGAGCGAGGAATCGCTCGGAGACTATATCAAAATTAACGAGATCGATAGCTGGCAAGGATGCAAACCAACGTAGGGCCTCACCCTCAAGGGATTTTTGAAATAGATAGACCAATAAAACCCTATCGTGGAGCCATTGATGGGAATCCATAAGGAAACCCGAAAGGTGATGGTGAAGTTTGGTGGTACCATCATATCTTCTGTACTTTAGAGTCTTGAATCCGGGTGGGAAATAAGCATTGGGGACCTTACAATACTGGACTAGCGAGTGGGGATGTGAGTTTGGCATACTCTCGACCACCGCCTACCGAATGTAGCTTTGAATCTCCTGCCGGAGTGACGGGTCCATTCCTTTCGAAGGGGCACCCATGGTTGGTGGAGTTGGGGGTGAAGGAACCCTTTGTGGAGGTGTTGGATAGCTGAATTGGATTGGGCTTTTGGGAATGGGTCGACTGGTGGACCCTTGGAAGTGAATTTGAGCATGGGAAGGTGTGACATGTGGAGACATGTGTGGGATGGCCAGAGCCTTCCCACGAGAAGCCATCGTGGCTAAGTCCGCGGGGGAATAACGGGATAGCACGCTAATCAATTCCTGATCTTCGTGCGGAGAGAATGTTGGAGCCCGCAGGCTACCATGACCATGGTTGCTCGGGGAAGAAGAAGCCGAATCGGCGTGGACAACCTCATTTTGTGTGGCCGAAAACATGCCTATGAAGGCACCCAAACCATTGTCCTCTATTTGAAATAGAGGATTGCCCCTAATTCCAGAGTCAAATTGGGGGGGAAATTCCTCCTCGTAACCCAGATTTGAATAAACTTTCTCCATCCTAAACTTTTTTATGTAAACGAGACCAGAGAGAACTCTTGAGGGATTGCACAATTTGTGCTAATTCCACCAAAAATCTCCGGCCCTAATTTTATTGATATTGAAGGAAAATCTTTACAAGTGTACCACGGGGCATACCCCTGGTAGTGTGACAAATGAAGGAATAAATGAAATCAAGAAAAAACCAAAGGTGCCTCATCTCCTCCAACTAGGGAGACCGACAGCATCCACCGTAGCATAGCCATGAGCTCTTCTTGGGAGCTCCTTCCTACACTTGAAGTCCTGGTTGATACGGGTTGAGCAGGCTAAAGATGCTAAGGCATCCGCAACAGTGCTCCCTTCCCTATATGTATGCTGAATGCTCCATTTGTTCTTATCAATAATATGTTTGATTTCGTTCCACCATTTGCATATCCTCCATGGGGGACGGTCACTAGATTGAAGCATACTAATTAATGCTTTTGAATCAAAATATATAGCAGCCACTGGGAGCCTGCACTTGACAAGAATTCGCATTCCATCTAGAAGTGCTCTAGCCTCAGCAACCATATTACTCCCCACTCCATAATAGTATGAGAATCCATGAATGAGTTCTCCTTTACTGCCCCTAATGCATCCGCCACCACCTGCATGTCCCGGGTTTCCCTTGGCAGCCCCATCCACATTTAATACATATCCTGTGTTGGGACATGACCATTTGATGAGCTTGGGAAGGTTCTCTTTGCAGCTATAAGTGAGATTGAAATGTTCTATCACACTCCTTTCACCTTCTGTTGGAGCTTTACTAAAGCACATTTTACACAAAGCAAATTCAATATGTCTCATAATTTGCTGCTGCATAATTCTAACCGAAGGCCCCTTACCTTCATACCTGAGTTTGCATCTAGCCTTCCACACTTCCCAAAATATGTGTATCATGCTAATTATGGCAGCAAACCCATATGGGGATTTGATTTCAGCTGAGCGAATGACATCCCAACAATAACCAGTAATAGAGTTAGTCACTCTGCATCAGGAATCAAAAAGAGGTCTGAAGAACCTCCACAGGGGTTTGGCCAGTTGACTTTCAAGAAAGAGGTGTGATGTTGAAACCCGATAATTAAAAATGAGAAATAAAATTTTCAATTTCATTATGTAATTAAAATTTTCATGAAATAATTAAATTACATTTTTTAAGCTAGTTTATTGAATTTACTTGAATTAACTAAAAGTAAATAGATATTAAATACTTTAAACCTTAGATAAATCATAGAAGCCCAATAAAAGTCCACGTAATGGACTATGATCATAATTGGCCCATTGGATAATCCAAAATGGGCTGGATTAATAGATTAAAGGGTTTATTAAGGTTAAATTGACCTAAATTCGTAACATGTGTTTAATATGTAATTTAAGAGATTAAAATAACCCCTTTTCTAGAAGATTGACTCAAGAATCAACCCTTACCTAACAACCCACCTTAGACCAGCCGTTTTTACATTATTTTCACACTTAAGATGGGCTAGATTAAGAAGAGAAATGGCATTTTTCTTCTAATTCGGACTTAATGGGTTTGGTGGAATTAGGTGAAGAATCTTGACACATTTGGCCAAGTTTTGGCTATAAATAGAACCCCATTCGACCCTCAAACTATCCCTGGAGGTTAAGTATATGCTGCTGCGAAGATTGGTGGAGATTTGAAGGAAGATTTAGAAGATCAAAGGGTTTTCTTATATTTGAAGATATTTCTTTAGATCCGTCTAAAGGTAGGTGTTTCTCAGGCTAAACTCTAATTAAAGCATCCCATCTTGTTCATTTTTCTGTCCTCTTTCCATTGATAGCTCATTTATTAAATTCCGTTATGAAATGAGTAAGTTATGGTAATTTTATTGGAGGGGTATTCTCATTTTTTCATCAGGTCTAGAACGTGTAGGGAAAAAAAATTCTAGAACGCGCTACCCAAGGGTTGCGCGATCTTCAAGGTCACGCTAGCTTATGATAGCGCGTTCATAAAATTTCTTCATATCGCGCTAGCACTGGATAGCGTGTTCTTCAGGTCGCGTTGGGTCAAGGACATCACGTTAAAAGGAAAAAAATAATAATTTTCTTCTAAGTTATTTTGGGTATAAAACTATATATATAATTACTAGGGTTTTTTACATGGAAACCATTGTTAAAAGTGAATTTGTAAAAAACTATCCCTAAAAATGCATTAGCAGGTATATCACTGTGTAATCTGAATTGATCACTTCTTGAATTAACTCGAGCCCACATCCTATGCCCCTTGGGTCCTGACCCAAGGGTGAGCTCTCCAACATATAAAGTCAAGGAAGCTTTTTGTAACTTCCAATGTGGGACTAAACTTAAGCCAATATCCAATAGGAACTATATCACTTGAAAATCCACATTAATTGTATGTATATAGTCACCAAAAGTAAGAAAACGTAATATTAGCATGTTTTGATTCTTACCGCATGTTAAAAATTATTTTGTAGAATAAAATTGTTTTTGCATGTAAAAATCTATTTTTAACCATATTAGTAAATTATAACCATATAGTAAATCAATGCATGAAAAATATTTCGAGCAGGTTAAAAATGACTTCCAACATGATAAAATTATTTTCTACATACTGAGATGTAAAAACTATTTCCATCATGTTAAAATCTATTTAAAACTATCTTTTGTGCATGCTAAACTTAATTTCCTATTAAATAATTAGTAAAATGATGCATGAAAATTACTTCCAGCATGATAAAATTTCTTCCAATATGGTAAAATTATTACAGCATGTTAGAATTATTTTCAGTGTATTAAAACTATTTTTTTAGCATGATAATTCTATTTCCTTTCAAATAATTAGTAAATAAATATAGAAAAATAATTTTTAGCATGATAAAATTTATGTTGTTATCAGAGAATTTCTATAATCAGCATGGTAAACTTATCTTATCATCCTATCAGTAAGTTAATGTATGAGAATTATTTTAGCATGTTAAATATTAATTTCTAGCATGTTAAAAATTAAATCCATCATGAAAATTTTATTTTTATCATCTTATCAGTAAAGTAACATATGAAAATCATTGTCAACATGTTAAGATTATTTTCAGCGAGTTAGAGTTAATTTTGACATAAAATTCTATTTTCTTATCATATGGTTAATTAATGTATGATTAAATACTAATATCTAAACTCACGATTGTAATTCATAAAGCATATATTTTCATAACTAAAACTTTATGTTTTATTATTATGAGATTAATCTAAGATATTTAAAAAAAATTCTAATAAAATTACTATCTTAAATTTTCTTCTTACTTACCGTTCATTTTTGAACTCCACGACTTAATGTCGTTAAACATGATGCCTTAAATTGTTATCTACTTTTCTTGCAACTTCTAAAATTTTATCAAATCTATGCTTATTACAAACAGCATTTTCTTGAAAATCATTGGCCATATACATTAAAGTGGATGTCTAAACGTACTTGGGATCTTCGGATCCATATGACTCAATGCCTGGCATTAATGGGGCCCGGTCTGGTCCTGGGGGGAGCGCCCGAAAGTACTTGTACCCATTGGAGTTGATTGACCAACGGTGTGGCATTGCACCGAAGTGCATGATAGATTTACTTGATACGGCATTCCACTATTCGTATTTAGTTACTTGTTACTTGTTTACTTAAAAATTACATGAATTACTTGACTTGCATGAAAATGGTCAATTACATGAAATTCTTTACTTGTTCAAAGTCATTACTTGGAAATTCATCTTGATATCATATTATCTCAATTACTTGGAAATTCCATTCATGTTTATACACTTCCCGATACAAGTTAGAAAATTATTTAAATTGTTAATACTTAAAGATTGACTGGTTCTCAGAGATATAAAATCCTAATGAGCTTTTAGCTCACCATACGTTTTGGTTAATTGTTGCAGGAAATAAAAATGAACAAGGGAATGGACAAGAGTGAGAGAGTGATTTTCCTTTTTACCTAGGTTTATGTAGATCATTAGTGTTTTTACAAGAATGATGTACTTTGGGATTGGAAGTTTGTAATTACCTTTGTGGCTTATGAATTAGTGATGTAAACTTCATTTTGATGGAATAAAATTATTATTTTCCCATTTATTTCTGACTTTAGAAATAAAATTGTACATGTTCTGATCGACACGATTGTTTACGACTCGTCGCGCCCTCGATATTCCGCGTCGGGGCGTGACGTGTGATGGGGACATCACCCACGATTCTCTCTGGCTCGGGACTTCACTTCCTCCTGGAGAGGAATAGGATCGAGCTCCATGTCGAGTCGGGCCCCCACGACCCTTTACTCTTCTACCTGGATCATTTTGATGTATTTCTTGCTTTTTGTTTGAGTCATTTTGATGTAATTTTCTCCTTTATTTGAGTCATCATCCTAGGTCCTAAGTCATTTCCCTATGTTTTAGTCTTCATCTACCCCTTGGTTGCTTTTTGGACAGCTTGGTCATTATGTGTAAAGCCAGGGGTAGTCTTGTCATGTAAAAAGTTTGGGTCCCTATAAATAGGACCCCAAACCCCCCTTGGTGAACCAATGAATGAATGAAGAATTTGAATTAAGCATTTCACAAAGCCATTGTGAGAATCCCCCTCTCTCTCTACCTCTCATTCTCTCTCTCCCCCTCTCTTTCTAAAGGAGCGACCCCCTCTCTCTCTCCTCCCTCTCTCTCTCTCTAGGGTGCACTTGCCCCTTCACCTTCCCCCCTGCCACCTCAGCCCTCCACATCAGCAGCAACCTTTCACCTTCCCTAGGCCCATCAACTCCTCCATTAATGCCACCAAACCCCAAGCAACCTTTCATCTTCCAAGGCAACCCTCCCCATTCCCAAGCCACCCCTTCCATCTCCCAAGGGTGAATCCCTTCTCCCCAAACACCCCTTCACATTCCCAAGACAACCCTTCCTATCCCCTAGACCAACATTAATCCCATCACTATCCACCCATCCAAACTAAGGGAGAGAACCCTCCACTTCCCTCCACCCATTTGCGAACCCTCCCCACCTTCCCCAAAGCCACATGCACACCCACCACTCCCCCTGCCAGCTCCGCCCACTGCCATCCTCCCCCACGTCCCCCTTCTACCTCCCAACCCTTCCCCTCCACCAATACCCCCATACTCCATTCCCCCCCCAAAGCAACCACCCCCTTCAACCCTTCTTTCTACTAATTTGTGTGCAGCTGAAGCCCTACTGATCAACAGCCTGTTACAGCACCGACAACGACCACATCCCGGAGCACCTGGAGGTGTGTCATACATAGACAGAAAGCTCTTTCAGTTGGCTTCGCAGGTGAGGTGGTCCCGTCTCAATCCGAGTTCAGAGTTGCCCGGGAGAGCCATTCTCCACCGACTGCATAGTTCAGACCCGGCCAGGAACCTGAAGCGACTTCCTGGAGCCTCCACGGCCACATCCCTCAGCTTCTGGAGGCACCACTTGGCCGAGAGCTTCTACCACAAGGTGTCCACCATCACCAAAAAGCGGCGTCCCATTCGGCACCCGGAGGAGCATTTTCTGAATTTTCTTCCCCAGGTGCCCCGTTCAGTCTGTTCCTGGACTGAACAGACACATGTTCACTTCTCGGACTGCTCCGGTCTGTTCCGATCTCCACCAGTGTTCCCATAGGAGCCGTTTCGAAGAGGACTCATCGGCGGATCCAACGACTACAGCCAAGTTGAAATCAGAGTTCGAGAGCATTCAGGATGACCTCTCCTTCCTGCTGCTGAGATACCCCCACTGTCAGAACCAAGAATCAGGGGCCCTGTTGGAGACCCGTCCACGGTCAGCACCAGCACTTTGGGAATTCAAACAAATTCAGGAGTCATCCCGGGCTAGTCAGTGAACATTTGGCACTGGTTTCGTTGACTTCTGAGTTCGGGCGAGTCCTCGACAGCACCAACAACAGGCATCTATCAGGTAGGCAGACAGGCGGGTAGAACCACTAAGGGCCTTCCGGCTTCTCCTATTAGCCTCACTCCCCTCCCCGCCTGGCCGGCTTACCGCCCCTCCCTGTGTGGAGGTAGTGTTTCCTTGTACCCCTATTCTCCCCACCCTGAGTTCCCCCTCCTGCGTGAGGAGTAGTGCATGTAAATATTTACACAGGGTGAAGCTTCATCGACGCAGTGTGCGGGGAACCCACACTTCCCCGCTCGCCCACGTCTCCGAACGGGGTTGGTTTCTTCAAATTGACCAGGTAAACTCTATCCCTTTCTCTCATTTCAGTATTTGTTCATTTAATATCCGTGGAATTGCTCCGCTGGACGGTGAGAGAGAGCCCGACCCCAAAGCTTCCAGTTTGCGTGCGATCACCATGGACTTGTGTGAGCGAGTGACCCGGTGCCCTTAGGCACCTAGCCAGCCCCTTGATTGGGGGCACCGTACCCTTGGGTGGGCAACCATAGCCCTACTGGCCCTCTACCAGCAAGGGCCTTATTCCACTACCTCCACTCGGCATCACCGAGTCACCCCGGGAAGCGTGTGCACACGGTGGTTTGGCGATTTCCAAAAATCTCAACTCTTGCGATTGTGTTTACGATATAGGTCCAAGGGATCACATCTAGCTGCTGCATTTCTCAATAGATTATGTCACATCAAGGTGATTCAAGCTCTCCTCCTGATAATTATTGTTGCAGCAAACACACTTGGATGGGAGGTATATGGCATTACTTTTTATAGAGCAGTCAACAGGTGCTACAAGATGCAGTAACCGCCAGCAGAACATGGATGCCCTTGGGGGAATGTAGGCTCCCCAGATCTTTCTCAGTGGTATTCTTTTATTTCCTTGTGGTCAGACTACATTATAAGCTGATTTGCTTGAATAGGTGCTGAAGAGGCGAGATCTTGCACGGGTCCTGAGCGGACGGGGGATCACCGGATTGTGAACTGTAAGAAAGGGAAACGGATCAGGGGGCCCAGGGATGAGTCCCTGGGGAAAAACCCTCCGATGCTTAAGTCAATAGAGCTATGGTGGGAGCAATAAATGGAGGAAGTAGCTTCTGCACGAGATCCCTATCCACCAAAAGGGTGAAGTGGTTCCTGCTCAGGAGTTTTGAGCATGTGGTTTCCCTTTACCTTTCATCGGAGGGTATCCTTCATTTAAGTAGTGCGCCGTCTTCAGGAGTCCTGTAAGTCGAGGGGTTTCAGGCGAGAGTTATGTCCTCAACGTGAGCTCTTAACTGCCTCATCGTGGGATCTTTATCACCATGGGGATGTGGAGTCCCTTATCCCCTTAAATTCCTGCATACAGAAGGCTCCTAACAGCTGCATGGATAAGCAATTATCGACCGTTCTGAGCTCAGAGATGCCAGCCCTTATCCTGGGCAGTAGGCTTAGCTCGGATGAAGATGGGTCAGATCGGTTGGCACGTGCCTTCCTCTCCCCGGCGGAGAGATGGCTCGGGCGTGGACCTTTCCTGTGACCTGACCGACGCTCGAGCCTCCCGAGCCTAAGGGTCGCGTTGGAAGGTGGTATCCCCGACTGAACGTTTATTGGGCTTTCAGTCCGGAGTGGGCCCAGTGGGCTGTCACTCGGGCGAGCGGGGCCTTGTTGGGCCCGGATGGGCCTAGTTCGGCTGCTCTTCAAGTGGGCTACAGAAATCCCCCTCTCCACTTGTCCCCCTCCTACTCCCGAGCCAAAGTAGGCTCGGTAGAGTAGTTCATTTAGGGTTTAGGACCAGCGTGGCTCGGGTGGGTGGAGATCTGGCGGTGCTATGAAGCCACGTGTCGTGGTCATCTGGGCCGGTAATAACCGCAATCCTGACGGATTTGAAATGAAGGGGCCCCCTTTTCTCGGAGGTCAGAATGACGCGCTGCCTCCCGCGTGGGTTTATAGGCGTTGGGTGCTGGTTGTCATCCCAGACTCTTTCCGTTGTTAGAGTTTTGGCTCTCCTTCGCTTCTTGCTTTTGGGGCTCTTCGATGGGCCGTGAGGGCACGGCGGAGGAGCAGAAACTTGCGATGGCGTTTGAGGAGTTGGCGGAGATAACTGCGGGGGCGGTCCAGCAGTTTCCTCCTCCCCCGGAATCTTCGGGGTCCCGAGAGAGTTCTTCTTCAAGTTCTTCCTTGAAATCCATGGCGGGCCAGTGTTCGGGTGCCGAGGAGTGGGGTGACGAGCTGGTGGTGAGAGCGTCGGTCCCGAACTGTAGCGAGTTGGGGGAAGCCAAGGTGAAGAGGCTAGAGTATCAGTTTCACCTGCCTCACAAGTATAGCTTCACCCCGGCTACTCCGCACGAGACGAGTTTGGATTCTCGTACTGGCCATATCTGTACCTTCCTCCTGGCGTGGAAGGGCGGATTCCGCCTTCCCTTCGAGCCCTTCATCCTCACGCACCTCAGTTTTTTTCAGTTGGCACCCATCCAGCTGGTAGCCAACTCCTATCTCCTCCTTTCTGCCTTTCGCATCCTCTGCCGCCAATGCGGGATTACCCCTTCCTTGGATCTCTTCCATTATTTCTTCGAATTGAAGGCGCATCCGTCATCCGAGAAGGGTTTTTACTTTATCCAGGCGAGGAGAAACAGAAGTTGCATTTCCTTGGCGGCGAAGGATTCTTCGTATAAGGGGTGGAAGACCCAATTCTTCTGGGTGGGGATAAACTCAGTGGAGGAAACCTGGAGGTGCCAAGTAATCCCCAATTTCCACCCGAATATCCCTCCCAGGCAGGATGAGTTCCCTCCACATGTGGAGGAATATGCTGCCATCTTGCTGAAGCACCGCCAGTCCACCGAGGAACTGGTCACGCTGGAGAATGTCGAGCGGTGTCTTCTTACACGGCTGCATCCGTCGGGCTCAGGTGCCGCAACCTAGATTCTCCTTCGGATGTGGAGGGTCATTTTTCTTCTTCTGACCGTATTTTTCTCTTGCGCAGACACCAGGCGGTGGCCGTTGGAGGATCCCGCTGAGGTGGTCGACCTTTGCGATGATTCGACTGCCGACGAGTCGGGCGTCCCTGAGGGTCGCCCCCAAGCCCGAGATAAGGGCAAGGGGGTGGCCTCAGGGGGGACTTCTCGGCCGCGTGGAGTGAAGCGTAATGACCCCATCGAGGGCATGTTGCGGGACATCGTGAATGCCAAGAAGCGGGCCAGGAAGGTTGGGACCGTCCCCGCTGCTGGAGGCAATTCTGGCCCGACGGCGCTCCCCTCTCCCGAGCGAGATAGGGCCGGGCCTATTGAGTCAACTCTCCCACCCGCCGAGCAAGAGGGGGCCGAGGAGTCCAGGGGCGCTCCCGGGGGTGATGGTGTTGGATCGGCTCTCCCCTCAGTGGGAACAGAGGGGGCCAAAGATGAAGAAACTGCAGCTGGAGCTGGGGCGTCGGTCGGTTCCTCGGGCGGTAGCGCGCGGGCCTGGTCGGTCGAGGTCAGGGGTTCGCCTGCGGAGGCGCCGCAGCCCCAACCGACCGTGGTGCGTGGAGCGGCTGAGTCCGCAGCTCGATCCGGGCCATCCGGCGAGGCGTCAGATGCGGATAGGGTTCCGATGCCGGTAGCTCTGGAAAGGCTCGGCATCTCGAGCACTTTGTACCAGATTTGTCGCGGCATAGCCGCGAGGGTGAAAGGGGGAGACAGGCGTCACTCTCCGCCCGGGGTCCTCGACATCATTATGGAGGGTGGCCTGATCATGGCCCAGATGGGGGCTACGATGGCGGAGACCTACGCTCAGTCGGAGTCAAAGCGGTCGAAACTTGCTTGGACCCTCGGAGGGTGCGAAAGGAAGCTGGCCCGACTCACTGAGGAGCATGAGGGGCTCCAGCGGGAGTTCTCCGCAATCAGAGAGTTGTCACGGTCGAGCCGGCTGGAGGTTGGAGCGCTGATCGAGCAGCTATCCAAGACCCGGGAATCACTCGAGAGGAAAACGACAAGGAGTGCCTTGTTCGCGTTGAGCTGGATGGCCGTTGGGAAGCCGAGCATGCCGAGCTGGTGGATCGGGCGGAGGCAGCGGAGCGCCTTCGGTTGGAGGCCGAAGTCGACTGGGCTAAGGAGGAGGAGCGATCGGCTGAGGCCAAGGAGTGGGCGGTCGGAGTCGAGCGGAAGTTGGCCGAGGTGGAGAAGCGGTCGGCGGAGGCCGAGGAACGGGCGGCCAAGGCCGAGTGGAGACTAGCCGAGGCGGAGCGAGAGAAGGCCGAGCTCGCTGGTAGGGTGGGACTGGCCGGGGCGGAGGCGATCGAGCAATACAAACTCTCAGAGGCCTACCGGGTCGACCTGCAGGAAGCCACCCTTCCCTACTACGAGTTAGCACTTCGCCGAGGCATCCGCAAGGGGTTCAAGCAGGGTTACCACCGGGCGGCAGCTTATGCCAGGGATCAAGATTCTGGGATCGACTTCCCCTCTGGCCAATGTTATGACTCGGACTTGTCGTCTTCCAGCTCATCTGCGTCGGGCGAGGGAGATCTGGAGGGCTCTTCTCCTGAGGGGTCGCTAACCCCGGCTGCCTCGGGAGGGCTCGCGACCGAGGCAGTTTCCGCCCAGGCGGGGTCAGTGCTAGGGTCTGCCGTCACCGAGGGTACCGGGGGCAGACCACCCGTGCCTCCCACCTCTGAGCTTCAAGAGGGGCCGGAGGCCTGATGTATCGTCCTGTTTTGTCTCATTCCTTTGTTTGTCTCTTTCTCTTTTCAAGAAAGGACTTCCTCTTTTTGTAAGGCAATAAATAAAATCTTACTTGCTTCTTGCTGTCCTTGCCGTGATTTGATCAGCGTATCTATAGTAGTTGGAAAGGACCGATACTTTCTGCGTAGATCTCGCGTGATGGTTGGGTGATCCCCTGACAGGGTGCCCTTCTGTTTCCTCATGCTTTGAATGCCTGGCTGCTTCGTGTATCCCGCAGGGGCGGAAGATGAGAAGTTTGAGGTGACCGTTCATAGGGGGAAATTCCTTTGGCGTGTTTTCGAGGAGAGAATCATTTAAGGCAAGTAGCCTCCCTTTGCCTATAAAAAGACTGAAGGGTGTCCCTTCCTCTCCACCGCTTAGGGTTTTTCCCTAACAATCTTTCCTCATTCCTTCTTCGCGTAGCGTTGTGCCGTTGTATTCGGAGCATGGAGGACGTTCCGGAAGATGAGGCTGCTGGCGACGGGGGGCAGCGAGTTCTTGCTGCTTTGGATTTGAATAGGGTTCGACGGCCAATGTTTAGAATTGAAGAGGGTTCGATGTACGGAGGCATGTCGTCTTCCCTCTATCAGTTCGGGCGGCGCTTGGAGGGGGGAGAGATGGAGGACGGATGGGGGCATCAGACGTCCCTACCGCCCGTCCCTTCCTGCTCGCTTCACGATGGGAGGAGGAAGCCAACTAAGCTCCCTTCCTCCTGGCCTTCCCCTGCCTCCTCGTCCAGCTCTGCTGGTTTCTTTTTTTTTCTTGCAGCCTCTTTTTCCCTCTTCTGCTCTACTCCTCCTTTCTTTCACTCTTCGGAGGGTGCCTGCACTCTCTTTCTTCCAAAGAGTTTACAGGCTGGAGGGGGCTTCCATACGCATACCCTCCCCCCTTCCTCTTCCAAGTTCAACTTGGAAGGTAGCCTTCCTCTTCTCCAATCCCTCTGTCACCTTTGTCTCGAGCTACCCGAGCCAACGGGGTCAACTATCCTTTATCTGAGCCAGTTTCTACACGAGCCAGAGTCACTGGCTGGACGCAGGAAGGTCATCCGAGTCAGCCGAGCGATGGGCTCATATGATGGCGGCAGATGTATTTTCTTCTATTTTTGACATGTATTTTCTTGGCTTCGGCCTTCCTGATGTACAAGTTTGAATAAAGGAAGGGAAATTTGTGTTTATTCTATGCTGCTTACACAATGTTTGGTATTTAGAAATAGAACTTGCGTAGCGTAGTTGCGTTCCAAGTCCGAGCGATGGGTTCTCCTTCCATTGTAGAGAACCGATAAGCTCCCTTCCCGAGCGTCTCGACCACTTGGTAGGGGCCTTCCCTGTTACGGGATAGCTTGCCCGCCGCCTCAAGTGGTTGAGAGGCTTCGACTTTTCTGAGGACGAAGTCTCCCGGCTGAAAGTGTCTGTCTCGGACTTTGGCATTGTAGTATCGAGTGAGGCGGCGCTGGTATTCCGTTGTTCAGATGCTGGCAATCTCTCGGATTTCATCTGCTAGGTCGAGGTTTTTGAGCAGTTTATGCTCGTTTGCCTCGGGCGAAAAGTATATGACTCGGAGGGAGGGATTGGCGATCTCCAACGAAATGATGGCCTCGGTGCCGTATACCAACTGGAAGGGACTTTCACCGGTTGCCGTTCTAGGAGTCATTCTGTGCGACCAAAGCACGCTAGGCAATTCCTCAAGCCAGCTGCCCTTAACCTTGCCAAGCTTGGTCTTGATGCCTTTTAAGATAGTCTTATTGGCATTCTCGACCTGTCCGTTAGCCTGAGGGTGGGCGACTGAGGTGAAGTGATTGCGAATGCCTAGGTTGACACATCTATCTCAAAAATAGCGAGAATCAAATTACTGACCATTATCGCTCACTATCACCCCGGCGATGCCGTAGCGACAGATGATCGACTTCCCGACGAAATTCCAGACGACTGTCTCGGTGATCCTCGCCGTGGCTTCGGCCTCGATCCACTTGGTGAAGTAGTCGATGGCGACGATGACAAACTTCTTCTAGGCCTGAGCCGTAGGGAACGGCCCAAGGATGTCGATCCCCCACCGAGCGAACGGATATGGCTCGGCTAGGGTGACGAGCTCCGTTGTCGGCCGATGGACCAAGTGGTCAAATCGTTGGCACCTATCGCACTATTGCACATAGGCTGAGCAGTCGCGCTGAAGAGTGGCCCACCAGTAACCCTACCGCAGTAGGATCCTGGCAAGCGACCTTCCTCCCGAATGCGCTCCGCACAGGCCTTCGTGAATCTCTTGGATAGCTCGGTTGGCTTCGTCGGTGCTAAGGCACTTCAGGAGGGGACCGGAGAAGGACCTTCGGTAGAGAGTGCAGTCTAGGATGATGAAACGTCGAGCTTGGTACTTCAATCTGCGGGCCTCTCGGGAGTCGAGAGGTTCTTGAGAGTGCTGGAGCCACGACAGGTACGGGGTGCACCAGTCGCTCGGGGAGGCCGGGTCAACAGCGAGTAGCTCCGAGTCAATGCTCGGGCACTCTAGCTCTTCATGGAGGACCGATTGGGTACCCTCAAGGTCAAGAGAGGAGGCCAGCCGAGAGAGGGCGTCCGCTCGGGAGTTTTCCTCCTGAGCTATTCAGACTACCTCAAACCTCTCGAATTGCTCGGCCAGGGCTCTGACCAATTGGAGGTATTTGATCATTGGTGCCTCTCGAGCTTCGTACTCGCCGTTGACCTGGCTAGCGACTAGCTTGGAGTTGGTGTGGATTTTGACTCGCTCAGCCCCCAGCCGTCAGGCCATGCGTGCTCCCCAAATAAGGGCTTCGTACTCGGAAGCGTTGTTGGACGCTTGGAATTTGAACTTCAAGGCATACTATAGCTCTGCTCCTTCGGGGAACTTCAGGAGGATTCCGGCACCACTCCCGACCAAGTTGGAAAACCCATCGATGAACAATTCCCAGGTTGGCCCGGGTGCAGACGGAGGTCTTTCTTCAGTCGGGATGGTGCTCTCGGCGATGAAATCAGCGAGCGCCTGGCCCTTGATAGCCGAGCGAGGCCGATAAGATATGTCGTAGGCCCCAAGCCTGATGGCCCACTTGACGAGGCATCCTGAGGCTTCGGGGTGAGCGAGGATCCTCTTCAATGGTTTGCCGGTCTGCACGGTGATGGGATGCCCCTGGAAGTAGGGTCGGAGGCGCTTGGCCGAGGTAACCAACGCTAGCACGAGCTTCTCGGTTGCGGGGTACCTTCTTTCAGCCTCGTTGAGCACCTTGCTGGTATAATAGAACGGCCTCTCGACTCCCGAGTCATTCCTGACTAGGACCGAGCTAACCGTAGATGGAGTTACCGAGAGATAGAGATGCAGGGCTTCGCCCGGGACGGGCTTGGAAAGCACCGGGGATGAAGCCAAGATCTCCTTGAGCTCGGTGAATGCTTTCTGGCATTCCTCATCCCATGCGAACGTAGCAGATGCCAATTTGGGCCCCCTTAATAGTTTGAGGAAGGGCAGGCAACGTTCGGCCGCACGGGACAGGAATCTACTAAGAGCGGTGATACGCCCGGTTAGGCGCTGGACGTCCTTGATGTAGGTGGGCGGGCGCATGTCCAGGATGGCCTGGACTTTATCGGGGTTGGCCTCGATCCCACGCTGAGTAACTAGGAAGCCCAGGAACTTCCCAGATCTTACTTCGAAGGAGCATTTGGCAGGATTACGCTTCATGTTGTACCTCAAGAGAGTGTCGAAGGTCTCGGCGAGGTCGGCGAAGTGGTCTTCGGCCTTGGGGGTCTTGACGAGCATGTCGTCAATATAGGCCTCCACGTTCCGACCGAGCTACCCTTCGAACATATGGTTGACCAGCCTCTGGTACGTGGCTCCGGCGTTCTTCAACCCGAAAGGCATCCGGGTGTAGCAGTATACGCCGAAGTCGGTGATGAAGGCGGTCTTTTTGATATCTTCTGGGTCCATTCTGATCTGATGGTAACCTGAATAGGCGTCTAGGAAGCCGAGTATTTCATTGCTTGAGGTTGAATCAACTAGCTGGTCCATGCTCGGTAATGGATAACAGTCCTTAGGGGTGGCCTTGTTCAGGTCGGTGAAGTCCACGCACATCCGCCACTTGCCCGAAGCTTTCGGTACCAGGACGACGTTGGCTAGCCACGTCGGGTACAGGACCGATCTAAAGAGGCCAGTCTCTTACCGTTTGGTGACCTGCGCCTTGATGATCGCCTGCTTTTCTAGTGCATGCTTCCTTCTTCGTTGTTGCACGGGCTTCATAGTGGGGTCGAGGTTGAGCTTGTGCCTTACGGTCTCCCCTGGTATCCCAGGGAGCTGATCATCAGACCATGCGAAGACTCGGATGTACGCAGAAAGAAAATCTTTATATTGCTTCTGATCCTCAGACGATAGGTCGGCTCCGATCTTTACTCCTACGGTCGGGTCGTCGTTTAAGAAAACCGCTAGCAATTCGCCTCCAGGTTTGGCGGTTGCGGATTTTTCCTCGACTCCCCGGGGGCCCTTGTTATTCCCGTCCGGCCTTGAGGCTTCCACCGAGATGTTATAGCACTTTCGAGCCATGGCCTAGTTACCTCGGACTTCCCCCACCCCATTTTCGGTGGGGAACTTCATCTTTTGGTGATAGGTAGAAGGCACCGCTCTTGTTCGGCTGAGGATTCCTCGGCCAAAGATGGCGTTGTATGCTATCATACCTTTGATCACTATGAAGTCCACCATGACTGTAACGGTTTTGGGTGGGGTGCCGAGAGTAACCGGCAGGCTTAGGGCTCCCTCGGGGTAGGTGGCCTGGCCATTGAACCCGCAGAGAGGGGTCCGGATCGGGCGGAGCTTAGATGGATCCTCCCCCATCTTAAGGAAACAATCATAAGACCGCACATCAGGGGCACTTCCATTGTCAACTAGAATCCTATCTACGTTACAATGGCTTATTGTGGCCGATATCACGAGGGCGTCGTCATGCGGGGTGTTCAGCCCCTCCAGGTCTCGGTCGGAGAAGACTATGACCTGGGGCTCACTCGGCGGGGCCTTGGGAGGCTCTAAGGCTCGGCTCGCCTGCTCAGCATGACGCTTCCTTCCTCGGCCGCTGTCGCCTCCTGATGCTGCTTCTCCGGAGATGACGTTGATGTGGACCCCTCGGGGGGCGTTGTCGATCTCCTCTGGGGCGCCTCGGTCTTCCTTACGCTCGGCTACGAACCGAGCTAGGTGCCCTTGATGGATGAGGCACTCGATCTCATCCTGGAGCTGGTGGCAGTCGCTGGAGTGGTGCCCGTGATCGCTGTGGAACAAGCAGTGCTTGTTGCGGTTATGGTTCTTCGACCTCATTGACTCGGGTTGGCGGAGGAGACCCGAGTCCTTGATGTCTTCATAGATCTCATAGACCGGCGTGGCTAGTGGGGTGTACTGCTCATACTTCCGTGACGGTTCCTTACGTTCCCCGTCCCGGTTCTGCCTTTTTCCCGAACCTGAGCTCGGCTCGGGTGCCCGCTTCTTGTCCCCCTCCCGACCAAAGTTGGTTGCATCTCGGCATGCGCTGAGTACTTCTTCGCACTCGACATGGCGCAAAGCCAGAGTTACTAGCTTGGCAAGAGTCGAGGGACGGCGGAGGACAAGCTCGCGGCAAAGATTCTCATCCCGGGTGCCCCCAGTCAGTGCGGTTGTGGCTGAGGCCACGTCTAGGCAGGGGATCCTCAGGGCTTCTGACTTGAATCGGTGAATATAAGCCCGGAGTCTCTCCCCTTGCGCCTGTTTAAGGGCCAGGAGCCCCGCTACCGACCTTCGGGGGGCACTTCCAGCGAAACTCTCTTTGAAGATTCGCCCAAACTATTTGAAATCTCGAATGGATCCGGGGGCGAGGGCCCGGAACCAAGCTTGAGCACCTTGGACCAGGGTGGTCACGAAGGATCGGCATTTGATGGTGTCGGATGCTCCGTGCAGGGTCATCAGAGCGTCGAAGCTGTCGTAGTGATCGGCCAGGTCGCCCTGGCCATCGTAGAGCTTGAAGGTTGGGATGGAGGTTCCAGGAGACACCTCTGCCTTCAAGATATACTCAGAGAAAGGGGATTTCTCCTCATCCTTCGGGGGAGAGGCCTTCTGCAGGGCGCGCAGGGCGCGCTCTTATTCTGTGAAGCGTCTCTCGAACTCTCGCAGTCGAAGGGATAACTTTGGCTGCTGTTGTGCCGCGGGGCTGGGGGGAATGTCTTGGCGATCCTCGGGAACGTCGGTCTCTGGGCTCGGATGGCGTGCCCCAAGTTTTCCCCGCCTCGGTGTGGAGGAAGCCTCTTCCTCCGACGGCGGAGCTTGCAAGGGTCCTCCAATCCTGTTACGGATAATCTGCTGGCCACGGATAGTGAAGCGGCCTCCGACAGTGTGTTGGGATGCATTCTCGCGGGGGGGGCTCCCTGACGCGGTGCGCGACCTTCCATCCCTAGCCGCCTGGGTCCTCATGAGTTCCACGAGGATATCCAATTTTGCGTTGAGGGCTTGGAAGGCGTCCGCACCACCGTTAGGCGGTAGCCCTACTGCCGCATGGGGGGTGGTGGTTCGTCGGTGGGGGCGCTGGCGTTGGAGGGGGGGTTCTGCGAGGCCCGAGAGGGGCCATCCCCAGCCGCTACCATGGCCTTTCCCCTGTCACCGGCGGACCTCCTCCCTGAGCTCCTTCACACCATACTGGCTTCTTGTACGTTTCCCACAGACGGCGCCAGATGAAGAGGCGAGATCTCGCGCGGGTCCTGAGCGGACGGGGGATCACCAGATTGTGAACTGCAAGAAAGGAAAACGGATCAGGGGGCCCAGGGATGAGTCCTTGGGGAAAAACCTTCCGATGCTTAAGTCAGTAGAGCTATGGTGGGAGCAATAAAGGGAGGAAGTAGCTTATGCGCGAGATCCCTCTCCACCAGAAGGGTGAAGTGGTTCCTGCTCAGGAGTTTTGAGCGTGTGGTTGCCCTTTACCTTTCACCGAAGGGTATCCTTCATTTAAATAGTGTGCCGTCTTCAGGAGTCCTGTAAGTCGAGGGGTTTCAGGCGGGAGTTACGTCCTCAACGTGAGCTCTTAACTGCCTCATAGTGGGATCTTTATCGCCATGGGGACATGGAGTCCCTTATTCCCTTAAATTCCTGCTTACAGAAGGCTCCTAACGGTTGCATGGATAAGCAATTGTCAGCCGTTCTGAGCTCAAAGATGCCAGCCCTTATCCTAGGCGGTAGGCTTAGCTCGGATGAAGATGGGTCGGATCGGTTGGCACGCGCCTTCCTCTCCCCGGCGGAGAGATGGCTCGGGCGTGGAACTTTCCTGTGACCTGACCGACGCTTGTGCCTCCCGAGCCTAAGGGCCACCTAGGAAGGTGGTATCCCCGAGTGAACTTTTATTGGGCTTTCAGTCCGGAGTGGGCCGAGTGGGCTATCACTCGGGCGAGAGGGGCCTTGTTGGGCCCGGATGGGCCTAGTTCGGCTGCTCTTCAAGTGGGCTACAGAAATCCCCCTCTCCAAGTGCCATCTACATTAGCTACCCATACACACATGTCTGGTTTCTATTGTACCTGCATATTTTTTATGTTATGAGTAATGCTCGATGGTATATAATTCCACACCGAGTAATTTAAGTTTAATACTGCTTCCCTCGGGGTGACTTTTAAGATGTTGACATGAGGGGCCAGGGCAATTCCATACCAATTATCCTTCAGCATATCAATTGTGTTCCCATCCATGGGAATCCATTGAGCATTAGACAACACCAGTTGCTTGGCTTTTCTGTAGACATCATTGCTAACTCTAGCAGGGAAAGGCTTATCAAGAGTTTTAGAATAAAGAAAATAAAAGGTGTAAGGGAGGGGGAATGTTTCCAAACACAACCAAGTGTAAGCACAAGCAACGTCCCAATTCCTTTTTTTTCTTTCTTTTTCTTTTTCCACTTTTTTTTTGCTTTTCTTTGTTCACACGGAGGAGAGAAGGGAACTAAAGGCGTGGGATGAACTCCAGGAGCCTAGCAGAAACCTCACTCAAAAACCCAAGGTGATCTAATGGGACTTCCGATGGTACAACCTGCCTGGCAACCGTGTGGGAATCCACGGTTCGCGAGGACTCACGGAGGTTCCTGAATGGACTAAACCAATTGCACCCGAGTGGGAATCCTCAGGTGAAGGGTCCAATTCCAACGGGAGGGTTTCCTATAAGGGTGATGCCGGCTCTTCCTAAACCCAACCACGTAGCTTTAGCATGTAGGAATTAGCCACATAACACACAAGCACACAAATTAACAAAGAGAAACAATGTTTAACCAAGACAGAACACTATTACGGGAGAATACAGGATCAGGACAGAGGGCGGCCAAGGTGTTGGTCATCCACAAACCTGGGCGGCCAGGTCAAAGGTTGCCCAGGAGGGAAGGCGGCCAGGGTAGTGGCCTTCTAGCAAGGGGAGAGGGCTGCCAGGTCGATGGTCGCCTGAGGCCCAAGGTGGCCAGGGTACTGGTCGCCTAGGAGAGGGCCTAGGCGGCCACTGGGTTGGTCACCCAGGGGCCTAGGCGGCCAGGAGTCTTGCCTCCTTCTGTCCAACTTTCAAAAAATGAAAAACAGAGCTACGAAAATTGAACTAATGTAAAAGTATAGTTTCATTAATCCTTGACTTCAAGCATTAGGGACTTACAGTAGGCAGTAGAGGGTCCCACCGTGATCGCCACTTCGCTTGTAGGTGCCCAGGATCGACGTTCATTTGTTTTTGTTTTTGTTAAGGGGGGAAGTGTTGGTTGGAACGTATGGATGGACGTATCCTGAGTACCTACAGAGGAATAAGAAGAGAACGTTATAACATGATCGGCAAAGGTGTTTACCTGAACCTCACAGGTGTGATGATCGTGGGGAGATGATCCAGATGGGGAGATGATGGGTTCCCTTCTTCCTCATCCTCGGCCGGCCAAGGGCAAGGAGCCCTGCTTATCCCTTGTGATGAAGTCCTGCAACGTAGCTCAAAAGAAAATAAAACAACAAGCCATGAGTAAGTAAATGAGTGTAATATCTACTCTAACGGAATGAATGAAAACGGGAATGATGGTGGCAATTTTACCTGGGGGTGGTAGGAAGGAGGGATGGTCGAGACTTTCGACCACCCACCTTCCATTTGTTTTTGGGAAGAAACCTCTTAAGTTTAGGGGCTAAGGGACACTACATGCAATGCTATGTACTTACCTAGAAGCCATGATGCAAGTAGGGAGTAGGAGCTATGAAGTTCAAACCAAAGCAAAGGACGTAGGAGGAAGATGACCGGCGCGGCTCTTCTCTGATGCCAAATTCCTCTGGGTTTACTCTCTAGATTCTACCTCGATCCTTCCTCCAAAAACGGCTTCCGTCATCCTTTCCTCTCACTGGAGGGTGACGGTTTTGTGTATCTAACACAGAGTTTCAAACGTGTGGGGAAAATCGTGCAGAACGAGGGAACGAACGTGCCCATCAGCCGGGCCACGTTCTCCGACCAGGTAAACATAGGAAGGCGGCCAAACTTTTGGCCACCGTGAGGAGGAGGGTGGCCAAGAGGCTGGCCACCAACCTAGGGAGGGCGGGCATCGCCCTGGTCGCCTAGGACTGGGGGCGGCCAGGCCTTTGTCTGCCCAGACCATGCTCCTTGGGCCCCTACGTGGGCGAGGCCCAATAGCTAAAAGGCTAGGGGCTGAGCTTAAAAACTCAAACATCGGTTAAACGAGTACAACAATTAAGTGTCATTCACACGAAGGTCCATTGGGGATCCGCGAGATGTCCGAAAGTAGGCGTCTATAAACCTCCCTTCCTCTGAATCCTCAGAGGGAACCATGAGTGACACCCCGTCACTCACAACCGGAGACACCAGTTTCCCTTCTCCTGTTCGCACAGGAGGAACCCCGATCCCAGAATAGGGAATCGGAAGACACTAAGGAAATGGAAATGAACAAACGAAAATCAAAAGGAAAAACAAAAATAGATATAGCTCCGAGGAGCACAATGACTCTGGATTTGATCCACGAGTCAATACATGAACATATCTTCAAAATTAGCACTGGCTGCACTGGCTATGGATTTGACGAACTGGGTCTGTTGGATTTGAGAAGGCGGGCTCTCACTCTTTCTGCTTCTCTCTTTCTCTTTTTCTTCCAAACTCTTACAGTCTCTCTTTTCTTCTTCTTCTTCTTCTCTCTGAACTCCCCTCATTGATTTTTATCTTTGGCTCTCTCCTCTTTTTTTTTTCACGATGGCCTCTCTCAACGTCAGTAATGGCAACAGCTTCAGCCCCTCTTTTATTTGGAGGATGGGGTGGCTTTATATAGAACAGAGCCTCTAGAAATGGATGAGGCAAATACCTAGTAAAATCTCATTGGTCCAGTTGGCTATGGAATATTCTTCATCTCAAAAAGCGTGTTAGATCTTCTCGGATCATGTGCCACTTTGTCGTTGGAGCGGGCTTCCCAATCGGGTCCAGTTTTAAGTTAATAACCTGGAGTTTGGATCTTTAGACTTTTTAGTGTATGAACATCTGCATCGACATGATTACTTATGCTTGAATTTATGCATCGACCTTACTAGCAGATTTGAAATTTGCTGCATCGACCTTGTGTTGTCGAGAAGTGTTGAGATGCATCGACCTTATAGGCATAGCATCATTAGCTGCTTCGATCTTATAGTAGACTTGAAATAGCTACACCGACCCTTGTTCTGATCATAACTGAGGTGCATCGACCTTGCTTCTGAAATGCTTTAGTGTACCGACCTGACTGATCAAGGAATGCTGATGTGCATCGACCTGAGTGTTATTAGCTGATACTGTTGCATCGAGGCAGTGTCTTAGACTTGGCTTCTTTGACCATCATTGTGTCGAGGCAGTACTCAGCTGCATCAACCTGATCAAGGTGAAGATTCAAGATGCATCGACCTGATGCATGTGTAGATGCAGGGTGCATCGACCTTTCACTTCTCAGCATACAAACATGGACTTCAATTCTTAGATGCATCGACTTGATCAACTGCTGCTTCAGTGCATCATCCTGATGTGTAGACTTCAATTCTTAGTTGATCTTCTTAGTGTGTCGGGGAGTGTACTCAGATGCGTCAAGGCAGAATTCTTGGTGCTTCCACTTTACAAACATCCAGATTGAGGTTCTAACTGATGTGTCGAGGCATGTGTTGTAGATGCGTCGAGGTAGAATTATTACTTGAGGTGCATCGAGGCAGCCCATTACTGCATCGAGCCAATCTCTTCATATTTGCTTCTATGACCAGCACTGCATCGAGGCAGTGCCTAGCTGCATCGACATGATACCCTTGCTTAATCAGAGTATTTTAACCTGCTCTTTTAGCTTCACTGATTTCTTAAAGACTTAGACTTTACCTTTTGCCTTATTGTCAGAGCTTGTTCTGTGGAGAGTTCAACACACATCTTCTACCAATAATCAGATCATCTTATGAGCAATTATGTCAGCAAAAATGCAATGTATTACATCCATCAATGTTTGGCATCATTAAACCATATTAATATCATGACATCATCAAAACCACATAAATGCAACATCAACACATATGACATCTTGCTTAGATGAGTCATAGTGTTTGGCATCATCAAAATCACAGGGGTACAACAATCTCCCCCTTTTTGATGATGGCAACACTATGAGTCATGAAACTGCATGCTGTCATGAAACTACATGCTGACTCATATCTCAAACTATTCTCCCCCTTTGACTTCATCAAAAAGCAAGTAATAGATTGAAAGAAAAATAGTGGAGAAAATTGTAATGCATGCATTGATATGATTGAAATAAAAACTATTCTCCCCCTATCCACATGAACCGAAACTCCCAGATAGTGCAAATGATGTATATGAAGTATGCAAGAGGAGGAAACACATCACACAAAGAGTAATGACCCACAAAAATATTCTCCCCCTTTGACAACATCAAAAAGAAGAAACATTAAGCTGATCATGTAGAACATGTAAACTATTCTTCCCCTTTATAACAGAAGGATGCTGATGAGGCAATCTCCCCCTTGACAGAACATAGGGATTGGAGTTAAAGGAATGATCAGAAAATATCAGCAAAAACACAAGGACATTTATGGATAATTCAGGCAATGAGAGAATGACTCAAGAAATAGTGCAGTCTGCAGAAGATATCAACCAGCAGAATCAGAAATGATGCAATTAGTGAAGGATTGAGAGCAAGCAAAGAGTTTCCAGCAGAGTAAAGCTGAGCATAAGAAATTAGACTAAAGGCCCAAATGATCAAATGAATCAAGGAAGTTTTCAATGAGTTACCATTATCATAAGTCTAGAAATAAGCATATTTCAGAATCTTCAATTATAAGAGCTCAGGAAGGAATCTTTATTGAGCAGCATGGTTTAAATATAATGTATTCAGAGATATCCAAAATAAACTTTCTATACTCATATCTGAAATCAATTTTAATAAAAGTGAACCTTGCCTTCATGTCAGGATCAAGTTTAACCTCCCTCCATCTTAATCATTCAATTTTAATGACTCCTTTAGGGGTTACATGAGGTAGTATAGAGATTAAACATTCATGAATGCAACTGATTTTGTCTATGGTTTCAGAAATTTTTCTGTTGCAATTATTTTTCAGATTTCTCCTTTTATGCAGTAGCAATTGTTTATAACAATATTTTTCAAGAGCAATCGAGTTTAGTGCACACTTTGTAACTAGAGGATACACGTTGGTAAGACGCTAGTATCCCTAAGCACTTAGTATGACTAATTGTCATGCCTCACATTGAACAGAGATAACTGGGGCACTTCATGACATAGGTGTAGATATATTTACTCCTCCTGTCCGTTTCCTCTAAATGTCATTCCCAACGTCTATCCTACCACCTCCACATGAGAAGTGAATGAAGACAGAAGGAAAGGAAGGAGACAAAAACCTGTGATCGCCACCAAAGCGCCGAACGTGATGGACACGCTGTGCCTTGGAAAGAGGGAGAGACACTCGCCTGGCTTGCAGCGCTGGGAAGATGAGCGGTTCAGGGAGAACCGTCTACAGGTTGTATGGTCTTACGATAGACCTCCTAAGGGCGCTGTAGAAGGTGCGGGATGAAGGACTCCTGGCTGTTGAACGGCTTTGTCACGACCGCAGGAAGAATAGGGACGGTCCAGTATGCACCGCACGTCCTCTTGAACAGACTGTAGAGCACCGCGCAAGACCACCAAGCCAGAAGTCGCGAAGGGGTCCAACCTCCACTCTCTCCAGCCGGCCAGAGGGGATGGGCCTCGTGCTAGGAATTGCTGACCTGCAAAAACAACGTGAAAACACAAAGAAACGACTCGAATCTGAACTGGACAGTGTAGTAAATGTCAAAGTAGTATGAAGTGAGCATGAATAAGTGGAGAGGGGAATACTTGGGGGATTTTAAACCCCTAGGGTGTCAAAAACGTGGGTGGGTTTGTGCATGGTAATGAAGATGAAGAAGAACGTGGAGAGAAAGTAATGAAAGTAGTGCATGCAATGAAAGAAGTGACAAAACCTAGCAAACGCAAAAGACTCAAAAACTGGACTACTCCCTGAATCGGAGGCTTGTATGGACATAGAAAGCCTCCCTCCTTGGTGCTAGGTCGCTCAAGAATGCGGCAGGGCTTCGCCATCGACCAGAAATCTCCCCCTTTTCAAGCCCGGCCTTTAGGGTCTATTTATAAAGCCTAGAAAGCCTGCCCCGAAATTAGGGTTTAGAGGCATTTTAAGGTCGAGATAATCAAAGAAAAATCATAGATAAATGAATTATCTTTCATCTAGTCGAAACGGCACTAAAAATGGTTGATTATCCGTGGAGAAATGATGGGAGAAGTTGGGGATAAAATCACGGATAAAAGGGATAAAAATATGTTGAAATTCAGCATTCGAAGGATTAACGGTCTTACGATAGACCGCTCAACTGGATGGGCGGTCATGTCTTGTCCATCCAACCCTGTCGGTGGAAATTCAAAATAATTAGAAAATAATCTCAATTATACATCGAACTGACCGGAACGTTCGCTACTGGACTCTCATAGATGAACGGCTCGGATGAGACCGTTCAAAGGTAGAGCGGCCAAGGACAAACCATTCTACCCTTGTCGGTGGAAAATCAAAATAGATAAGATAATTAGATAATTATCTGAAAACTAGCGACGTTACGACTCTGGAGGGATAGACAGCTCAGTAGGTACCGCACAATAGTCTCATACGGCTGATTCTAAGCCGTATATATGGTTGTCGGTGATAATTCAGAAAATCAGCTAAATATCCCATAATTATATGAACGGCCCAGTATCAACCGCACAAAAGGCTATACGATTGGATGTTGACCGCACATGTACGTGGGTGCTTGGGATTCATAGAAAAGCTCGATTAACCAAAACCAACGCCCGTTAAGCCCTGAATCAACTCGGACCTAACCAAGGAGGGAGGCAACCCATAAAACTGGCCCACGACCTGCCTGAAAATAGCCCTAATGAGTGATGGACAACTCGAGGCATCAACAAATGGGAGTAAGAGGAACGACTCCACTTATCGGCAAAAAATAGGTGTCAACAGATGCCCCTCCTTAACGTCCTCTTTGCAGGGGAGCGAGCGGAGGTGAAGCGAAAGTGACATGGAACATGAAGATGAAGCGGAAATGCAGCGGAGTGGACTGGAAAAGCGGGCGTTGAGATAAAACGACACCCGTTTTAACCAACAAGCGATAGGAATTTTCCGGAAAACTCTGAACCAAACGTAAGGAATGATAAAACCAAAAGCGACACCAGTCTGGAGGAACTAAACTAAATGAAATAAATCGACAAGACCAACCTCATGGGGGACACAATCCCGCGGTCCAATGAGGGGGCCAAAAGCAGGTAGCAAAAGTAAAGGAAGTAGGCTAAAGCTCCAGACGGGGACCTCTTAATCAACCAAACCAAGCGAATTGACCAAAGAGAACCTTCCAACTCAGAGTGGAATTAGTTCCTCTTACCCAAACACTGAATGCATAGCTAACCATCACTGATGGGACATTTCACAGGCACACAATGGGGCATGAAAGCACAAAAGATGTTTATGATGCATGCTGGGCTAAAATAAAAGAAATCATTAAAATAGATGCGAAGAAAGATTAAAATATAAAATACTCGAGAATAATATTGCTAAGCTGGGAAAATCAGAGTCAAGATACCCTCTGCAACCACGGTGTGCAGGATAGAACCATCCTCCCCATGATATCCCAACCTAACGGCATATCCGAAGATTAAACACGTGAACCTGGATCATCATCGTTTTTGTTAAAGGGGAACATCAGATCCTGGAACACGTAGATAACCAACTGGTTCTCGAGATAATATACTATAGTACCATATAATAATGCAATAAGGGTGACAAGAATAGAAGGCCATACCGGACTTACCTGTGTAGGCGAAACGGCATGTGAAAGTTTGGATGCTGCATATGAAATTGTTAACAAGATTTGCAATAATATCAAAATTCATCAATTGAACACCAAGTGCAGATATGGGGATAAAAGAACTTAAAATATGAACGGTTAAGGACCAACCGCCCAAAGAAGAACGGCTACATGGAAACCATATATATCATAGAATTTGAACCGACTTAAACATCCTACCGTTGAACATGAACGGTCACAGATCAACCTCTCAAACCAGGGATGGTCTATCGCTAGACCGCACATCCTCTGCAACCACGAAAAGCTAAACCCTTCGTCTCCCTCCACCGTAACCAACGGTGGGGGGAAAACGAAGGGAAAACCACCCCATTCCCAACCCTCTCACACATTCTCAATCTTCCCTCAAGCTCTCTTCTCCTCTCTCAACCTCCCTCTCGTCCTCCATGCGCCATAAGCACCAAGCCCGCCGCCCCGAGATGGTCGAAGAAGGAGGGACCTCACCGCCACCGCCGACCGCCGCTGCGACCGCGAGTACCGACGGACCACCGTCGGCGGCGGTGCCGACGACGTCCACAGCCGAGGGAGACGCACCCCCGCCACCGCCTGACGCCAGTGAGAAGTTGGAGACGAACACGCCCGGAGATGAGGACGCCAGAGAGGGGCCACCGGCGGAGAAGCCGGCCAAGAAGTCGAGGGACCCCGAGGTAGGTGCACTAAACCCCCCCATTTCATTTTTGGTTTAATTTTAAGCCATGCATGTTAGTTTAGGAGCTTTCCATGGGGTTTAGAAAGCTTAAGGGCCAATTTGGGGGGGCCATGGTGGCCTCCCTTCCGGTGGGGGACCGTCACCGTCGTCGGGGAAGACGACGGTGGAACGGTTAAACAGAAACCGCAGAAACCAAAACACGCGGCCCACATCGGACCGCTCAAACTCATACGGCTTGGGAGAGGCCGTTCAAATTCACACAACAATAGAACCGAACCAAGTAAGCACGGTGAGGGGGTCACTGTACAAACAACAAACGGGCCACATTGGTCCGTTCAACACTCAATCAAAGAAGAACAATGCGGTCCTCATAGGACCGCCCAACCTTCCTGCGGCCCAGGAGTGGCCGTTTGGACCTAAGAAGCCCGAGGTAAGAACGGTGCATGCTCACCCGTTCAAGATAAGGACGGCCAAAGCTAGCTCGTTCGAAACACATAATCTTGGGAGATAGAACGGTGCACGTGGGACCGTTCAAGGGGACGAGCGGCCTGTGGGGAACCGCTCTTTTGATAGAGATTCAAACCTTGATGATTTTATTTATATGAAACAAAGTGCTTAAATAAATTACTAAAATGCATCTAAAATGAATGAATGAATGCAGGGAAAGCGCAGGACCCGCACCGCGTTGCTGCAGTTCCGTGCAGTGTATTTAGCACTGCCGGACTTCCAGAGGGAGCGGTTGGCTGCATGGGGTTCGCCCCATTCCTGAGCACTGAGGTGTGTCGATTCGACGCAGCTCTGCTCTACGCCCTGCACGACCGCTGGGACCCAGTGAGTCGGACATTCCTTTTCCCGTGGGGGCATATGGTCCCCACGCTGGAGGACGTGGCCAGGCTCACTGGCCTTCGAGTGCACGGCTCACCGGTTAGCGGGACTACTTTTCTCGACTACCGGGCGATGGCTCGGGGATTGCTGGGCTTAGAGCTACGGTGCCCTGAGAGGCAGTAGACCATCCTACCCCGGGCTAGTCTCTAGGACAGCCTGGGATTACGACGGGCGGGAGTTGCAGTCGGCGAGTAGCCGGAGGAGCACTTGCAGCAGTTGGTGGGGCTGGCGCCGCCGCAGGTAGCTGCAAGACTGGGGGCAGAGGCGGACAGAGTGTTGAGGTGGTTCCTGATGCTGATGCTCGGGTGACTCCTCTTCTCCACCAGAGCGGACGTGATGAGCTACCAGTTCCTTCCTTTCCTCGAGGAGCTGAGCCACGTAGGCGACTACGCATGGGGAGCAGCAGTCTTCGCCTTCCTCTTCAACACGCTGAGTTCGACGGCCCGTCGGACGATGCTCGGGGCCTCTCCCCCTTACTCCAGGTACGACCCTTACCCTAGACTTAATTATGCAACTCTGTATGTTTCCTAAATGCTGACGCAATGCTATGATGCAAGTGTGGGCCTACGTACGCCTACGTGGGTTGGGCGGAGGCGAGGAGACCCGTCCTGGGCTCCTACCGATCGCACGGAGGTGGACAGCACCTCGGGAGACCGCAGCCCTGAGATGGCAGGTCCGAGAGCTGCAGGACGACCTGGACGCTCTACCATTTGTGTCGGTATGCTTCTAAACTCAGACTCTTTAATTAAATGCAATTCTTATATGATGTTGATGTGACTTTCTACTTCTTGCAGGTATGGTGGACACATTATGCAGAGGAGGGTCAGCCTTGGGTGGTTGGCACCCTTGCCTTCACCGGACGAGATGTGTGGCTTCACTGCATAAATGTGGTGGAGCCACTACACTACAGATTGGTGATGAGGACCATCGGGGTCCATCGGCCCGCGGTGGAGTTCCCAGCGCTTGAGAAGGCGGGGGCGCGAGTGATGAGGACTACCCGGGGCCTAGCGGCAGCATTTGATTGGTCGACGAGGAACGCCGCGCATGTGGCCGACTGGACAGCTCAGGGGCGAGTGGTGACCGCCCGAGCGGAGAGCGACTCGGCGTACTACACCACGTACACCAGACACTACCGGGACCAGGTGTTCCGGTGTGCCCACCGACCGGTACAACTTCTAAACTCAAACTCTATCTATTATGCTTATGATGATTATATGATGCACTGACACATGAGCTTCTAAATGCAGATTGACCCTGAGGGACGACTGGCAGAGCTGCAGGGGCTCCTGCACTCAACCATCAGGGAACGAGACGAGGCCCGATAGGCCCTGGCCTTATTGGTGAGTTTTCTAAACCCTAAACTCTTTAAATTATGCAAATGCTTATGATTATGATTGAACATGTGACTGACCTGGAGTTTTGGATGTAGCGTGCCGAGGGGGCCCAGAGACAGGGGGCTGATGCTCCTCCTTCTTCTTCTACCCAGACTCCTGCAGATCGGGCCGAGCGGGAGGCCGACTTCACCAGGACGGTAGCGCGGGCCAAGGCGGCCGAGGTGGCGCTCACCGAGAGGGTACGCAAATCACTACACTTTCTCTTTGTACTTATGCTTATGATATGTATGAAATGCAATTGACTGACAATGATATGTGCATACAGACGTCCGAGCTGACCCACCTTAGGACTGAGCTAGAGCAGAGCCGGGCAGCGGCTCGGGAGGTGGTGGCCCGTGTGCGGGAGGAGGCAGCACAGAGCCGGCCAGCAGACGCGCTGGAGACGGCACTTCTGCGGACTGAGCTGGAGCGACTTCGAGCCAGCGCGGCCGAGGCGGAGCCCTACCGGGCTGAGACAGAGCGACTTCGAGCTAGCGCGACCGAGGCGGAGCGCTATCGGGCTGAGGCAGAGCAGGCCCGATTACATGTTGCCAGGTTGGAGGGCAAGGTGGAAGGCATGAGAGAGGTGAGTCGCGAGCGCAGCCGAGCGACTCCGAGCGACAGCCACGCCACTCACGGCTCTGTTAGGAGTTACTTCACATGTTCCTCCGGCCACCGGAGGAATGAGGAGGAGGAGAGACGCTGGCGACGTCAGTGTGACGAGGTGGTTTCAGCGATGCCTCCACCAAAGAGGCACGAGGGATCCGGGGACAACGACGGGGGCCAGGGAGAGGGACATGCTTGACTTTTTGTACATGGCCTGACTTTTGTACATGATATGATATGATAGTGATATGCATGCTTTTGTTTTGATTTTGTGTGAATGAATGAATATATGAATGAATGGATGGATGAATGCGACTACTGACTCGACACGAGTGCGTGAGTGTGTGAGGCACGACTACGAGTGTGACGCGACACGACCACGACTAAGACATAGAGGGACGCCGACTCTGAGTGAGAGAGAGTGAGATGAGTGACGTCAAATGAGTGAGATGAGTGCATCAAATGAGTGAGACGAGAGCGCCAAATGAGTGAGATGAGAGACGTCGAATGAGTGAAATGAGAGACACCAAATGAGTGAGACGAGAGACGCCAAATGACTGAGATGAGAGACACCACGACTACTAGTTGGACAGGTTGACAAAGGGCTCCAGATCCGATGCACGGTTCTCAGTGGGCCGCTCAAATAAACATACGGTCCATAATAGACCGTTCCAAAGAGAATCGAACGGTTGAAAATTAACCATGCTGAATGCTGAACGGTTTACCATAAACCACGTAAGAAGAAGAACGGTCTAGGTACGGCCGCCTAAATTCTTGCCCTCGAGTTCTTTGGATGATGATAAACGGTCTGTTACAGACCGCGCAAGGAGATGGGCAGTCTATCGTAAGACCGTCCAAAGGGGAATCCTGCGCACTAGAAGGGGACTCTGCTGGAGAGTCCTCAACTCGAGGGTAAATCGCTTTGAACCTATCCAAACCTCATCTTAACCCATCTTAGACTTATCCAACCCAATCTCAAGAGGCCTAGGCTTCCTAACAAGCCCTATAAGTGGGAGGGGAGCCTAAATTTGTGATTCACACATCCTCCTCCTTCTAAGCCTTGAGACCTTTGATATTCACCACCAAATCACCATGAAGAGGGCCCTAGAGGGGAGTTCTATGGAGGGAGCATCTTTTGAAGGGCCAAAGCCGGCCAGGAAAGAGCGAAAAGTGCTCCAATGACTGACTGTGATCCCGCGACATCTCAGCTCGAGCCCTCTGAGAGAGGTTAGTTAATTATGATTTCATCTAATTCTCTTTCATTTACTTACATGCTTCTCCTTCTTCTCTTTTCTTCCATCTCTTTTCTTCCAACCTCAGCTTCTTCCTAGCGCGAGGCGGTATTCCACCTTGAAGTGGTTGGCTCCCATGGTCCGCGCCTTGCCCCTAGGAGTGACATCTATCCTGAGATCCTGGCACTTACAACATCTTCTAGTGTTAGGTCAGAACTACCCAAAACTTTCCCTTGATTGGCACAACATCTCAGCCTTAGTTGAAATTTGGCATCCTCAAACTCATACATTCATCTTCCCATCATTCGAGGCCACTGTCCTACTAGAGGAGGTAGAGACCTACTTCTCTTTACCCAGGTCCCAGGTGGGAGGGGAAAACTTAGTGTGTCATACTGTTGCCCCTATAGATCCTAGGCTTATCTTGGGAGGGTTCATACCAGACAGCAGGGATGTCCGCACTTTCGTAGGCCCACGTCAGATTCACCTTTTTCCTCTTAGCCAGTGGGTAGTGCAGCATTGAAAGAACAGGTGTAGATGGGATGAAGCCATAGCTAACGCTGCGTCCATCTGCTTGTGCGGGGCCATCTTGTTTCATTCAGTTGACCATGTGCTAGAGATGCCCCTTCTTAGTACCATTAGTGGCCTATGGCAGGGACTTTCCATCTCCCAGGTCATCCTTACTTACTTGTATGAGAGCCTTACTTCAGCAGCCTTAGGAGGTCCCCTGTTTGGCTCTATGATCCTTCTAGAGTGTTGGATGGGTGTTAGAATGAAATTCATGTATAAGGAGGATGTCACTTCAGCTAGCAGGATCTTTGGGAGCCACCCCCTCTTCTTCATAGGTGGCGCGTTCGGATTCTCTCCGCAGGTAGACTGCAAGACAGCAGAGATGAAGACCAGGGATGAGTGGCGACTGTACATCAACATATTGCCCCTGGATCGGTTCGTGATGCGCCCGGGCTTCCTCCGCGACACCATCATCAGAGTTCCCAGGAGGCCGGGCTTGGACTTGAGGCTCGTGAGCGACACCGCACTGGCGATGTACAGCGCGCACCGGTGCTACCTACAGGTTGGACTACCCCAGACTGTTCTACCAACGCTACCCCATCTTCCCGCACTACAGGCGAGGAGGATCGGTACAGAGCGGGACGAGCAGGTGGTCAGGAATGCCCTGATCACGTGGGAGGTGAGCAGGGTGCTTACCCTACCAGCAGAGGTTGCAGAGATCCCGGCGACGCGCTAGGCCTATGTTAGAGAGCTGAGAGAGATACGTCCCCGCAGGGATGCCCAGCGGAGGACTGAGTGATTTTCTTTTTGTTTCATGATGATGTTGGATAGGACTTGTGCTTAGAAAGTTTGATATAAGGAATGAATAAAATTGATGATTAGATTAAGTTTGAGCTTTGGGCTTGATGTGATTGCGTAGGTTGGGATAAGATCTTTAACATTTACATGGTCACGAGCCACCTACATTTTTCAGCTTCAACCTGCCCCTGCACACACACAAATACAGAAAACAGATTAAATCTATTTTAGGCCTAACCCCTTGCCTATAGCAAGTTAGGAAATGACCAACTCTTGATTTTTGGTTAAGGGGGTAAGCCTTATCAAATAGGCAAATAACAAATGTCAAATGGATGCAATGTATGCTATGAATGCAAATCAAGAAAATCTTTTTTTTTTGAAGTTTTAAAAATATCTAATTTTTGTTTGGATTTCAAAATTTTTGATTTTGTTTTGGTTTTTTTGAACATATTTGATTTTTTGGGATTTTGAAATATTTGATTTTTGTATTTTGAAATATTTGATTTTTTTGAGTTTTGAAATATTTAATTTTTTTTAGTTTTAAAATATTGGATTTTTTTTGGATTTTTGAAATATTTGATTTTTTTAGTTTTGAAATATTTGATTTTTTTGGATTTTGAAATATTTGATTTTTGTAAGTTTTGAAATATTTGATTTTTTTAGATTTTGAAATATTTGATTTTTTTGAGTTTTAAAATATTTGATTTTTTTGTATTTTGAAACCAGCTTAGACCTGACGACGGGGAACCTCCCATCTCACTAGGGGCCTCCCGGGCTCAACGTGTAATATAAGGGACTGCCCATGGCCGGGGTTGACTTTGCTTTAACGATGCCTCTATTGAGGCCATACCCGGGGTAGGATCCAATCCTTGGAAAATAAAACAGATTTAGTAGGAAAGCTGGCGGTAGGTATAGAGGTTTTTAGGGCTTGAGTTCTTCTCATGACATCCCCTTTTTCAAAGAATTTGGTCTGTTGCGCCGGGGCTTTCTGTCCATTCTTGAACCTATTTCCGCTCTAGGCACGGATACGACCGGGCTCATAACGTCCCGCGGGGAAACTGTACTGCCACTCTTGTCGTGCCTCGTTTCATTATTTGGGGACTTTCAAACTTTTGAGAGCTTCGAGCTTTGGGTGAGCTTTTAGCCTTGATTTCTGCCCCTTTCTTTTCATTCCTTTCTTTCTTTTCTTTTTTTGTTCTTCTGCGGAATAAGGTCATAATGGACTGTCCCTATTTTAGACCTCTTTTATTGGGGGGGTCTAGATCAGTTCTCGCCCCGTTATTCACCCTTTGCCCCTATTTTCAGCCGAGAGAGAAGGAAAAACAAGGACTTTCACCATTTCCGAAGCATGGCCAAAGGAGAAACGGTGTTATGCAAAAGAAGGGAACCGACCCACGAGGGGCTGTGTAATGTGTGAAATGTTGAACCGGGGATTTCCTTTCATGATCAAGTGAAGGCACACCCTGCCACCAAGTCGTTGCTGGTTTGACTCTATGGATAAAAACGTTTTAAATACAGCCCATTCCACGAATTTGGTAATTCTTCACCCTCCGCGTTGATTAAACGATACGCGTTACCCAGATAGACTTCCTCAATTACAAACGGCCCTTCCCAGTTAGGTTGCAGCTTAGACCTGGGACCTACTGATCTGACAAATTTGCATTTCAAAACCATATTACCTACTTGGAATTTTCGTTCGATGACCTTCTTTTGAAAATATCGCGAGACGTGCTTTTGATAAACCGAAACATGATTGGCCGCGTTAAGCCTCTTCTCGTCTAAGAGTTCCAGTTGGACTAGCAACGCCTCTCGACGTTCGTCGAGATTAAGTTCTTTGTCCAGCTGCACCCTTAGGGAAGGGATCAGGATCTCGTACAGGAGTACCGCCTCCATCCCAGAGGTGAGAGCAAAAGGAGTCTGCCCCGTGGGAGTACGGACGGAGGTGCGATAAGCCCATAGAGCTTCTACCAGTTTATCGGCCCAATCAGAAAATTTGTGTGATTCACATGTCTTCTTGATGATTTTAAGAAGGGTTTTGTTCGTGGCCTCGGGCCTAGCCATTACCTTGGGGGTAGTATGGTGATGAATGATGCAATGATATATTAAACTTCTTACAGAGGTCCCGGAGTTCTTGAGAAATGAATTGAGACCCGTTGTCGGTGACGATATCACTTGGCACTCCAAACCGCGAGATGATATTCTTCAGGATGAAGCGGCATACTGTGGTGGCTTTGATTTCTGCATAAGCATCAGCTTCCACCCACTTAGTGAAGTACTCCGTAGCCGTCAGGATGAAGTACTTCTGCTTTTCTGCGGAATTCGGGTCACCGAGAGGCCCGATGATATCAAAGGCCCACATGGAAAATGGCCAAGGAGCAGAAAGAGGATGGAGAGAAGAAGCAGGAGCATGGATCTTGTCAGCATGGAGCTGACATTGAAGACACCTACGGACATAGGTGGAACAATCTTATTCTAGGGTTGGCCAGTAATAGCCCTGCCTAAGAATCTTCTTCGTCAATGCTTGCCCATTTACGTGCCCTCCACACTCACTAGAGTGAGCTGCTTCTACTACCTTCCAAGCCTCATCGTCATCTAGACACCTCATTAGAACTCCACTGAGAGCTCGCCTATACAATTCTCCAGCAACAATTGTGTATCTTGAGGCGACTCTTCTAATGGCTATTCACTGATCGGCATTTGCCGTCTCCGGAAATGAACCATCCCTACAATACTGCTCAATCTCATAATACCACGGCAATTCTTCTTCTTCTATGATCTCCTCAAGTTCAGTTAACGAAACTTCTTTCACCTCTTCCCTTTCTGCCTTCCTTTCTACAGATTTCCTAAGGTTGTCAAACCAGGGATCCTGAAGAGAAGGAGCGTTTAACCGCTGGACCACAATGGTCTCAGTGACATGACTGAGGGGAAATGAAAGTGAAGAAGCTAGTGATGCAAGGGCATCAGCCAAAATGTTTTGAGAACGAGGAGTGTGAATATAGATAAGCTTTCGGAATTGCCTAGCCAAGAGTGTGACCAGATCTTGATAGGGCTTAAGCTTAGGGTCACGGGTGCGGTAAGTTGACAGAACTTGACGCAGCACCAGCTGAGAGTCTCCAATGATGTTAAGGTATCGCAAGCCCAAGAGGTAGGCGTGCTTCAGACCGGCAAGGAGAGCCTCATACTCGGCTATATTATTCGTGGCAGGAAATGAGAGTTGGTAAGCGATAAGGATGGTTACTCCTTCCGGAGTAAGGAGAACGGCACCGATTCCACTGCCCTGGGAATTGAGAGCACCATCGAAATGGAGAGACCAAAAAGGAAGACGAGTGATTACTACCAAGTGTTCATCAGGGAACTCATCTTGGATTGAATCCGTGCGAGGGATGGGAGAATGAGCGAGATGCTCAGTAATGGCGTATCCCTTGATCACTTTCTGGACGACGAAGGTGTTGTCGAATTGGGAAAGAAAGCTCTGCCAACGAGCTAATCGGCTAGAAAGGAAAGGTTTTTCTAAAAGATAACGAATGGAGTCCATTCTAGAGATCAGCCTATCCTCGTGGGCAAGAAAATAGTGTTTAAGCTTCTGAGCTACCCACACTAGCGCTGCACAAGTCTTCTCCATGGCAGTATACTTGGATTCAGCGGGATTAAACAACCTCGAAAGGTAGTATGCTACCCTTTCCCTTCCTTCATCATCTACCTGAGCCAAGACAGCTCCTAGGGAGTCCTCAATCACAGAAATGTACAGGATCAGGGGTTTCCTAGGGACGGGTGGTTGCAGAACCGAGGGATTAGAAAGATAAACCTTAAGCTCCTCATAGGCCTTTTGGCATTGCTCATTCCATTCAAATTTTGCCCCCGCCTTTAACAATTCATAGAATGGACGGCATCTCTGCGAGTGTTGAGATATGAATCTCCTAATGAATTGCAAACGCCCAATCAAACCTCGGAGTTCTGTGATGTTCTTAGGTGGCGGCATCTCCATAACGGCCTTTACTTTGTTCGGATCGATCTGAATCCCCCGTTTACTAACTATAAACCCAAGTAACTTCTCTGATGCAACTCTAAACACGCATTTCTTTGGATTCATCTTTAATTTATATTCCCTAGCCCTTTGCAACACTTTGGCTAGAATGGCGGGGTGTTCCTCTTGAGACCTCGACTTTACCAAAATATCATCCACGTAAGCTTCTAAGTAGACATGCATCATGTTGTGGAAGATTTTCATCATTGCCCTTTGATAAGTAGCACCTGCATTCTTCAATCCAAATGGCATAACCACATAGCAGTATGTGCCCCAGGGCATAGTGAACGAGGTCTTCTCTTGATCCTCAGAGCCAGACGGATTTGGTTATATCAAGAATAACCATCCATAAATGAGAGGGCTTCATACCCAGCTGTGTTATCTACTAATACATCAATGTAAGGAAGCGGGAAATCATCTTTTGGACATGCCTTATATAAGTCCCTAAAATCGATACAAATCCGAATTTTGCGATCCTTTTTCATTACCGGGACTATGTTCGCCACCCACTATGGATATAGAACAACCCTGATGAACCTGGCCTTATGCAATTTGTCGACTTCTTCCTTTATCCTTAAGGCCATGTGTGGGTGGAACCTTCTTGCTTTCTGCTTAACGGGTGTTGCCCCTGGTTTAAGAATCAATCGATGTTCAACCAACGTGGGGTCAAGACCCGGCATGTCCTCATAGGACCAGGCAAATGAATCGCTATACTCCCTCAAAACCTCGACGAGCTCCATTTCAACCTGAGGAGGGAGATTATCAGAGATAAGTATGGGCCTGGGGTCCTCTTCCATTCCAAGATTAATTTCCTTAGTGGGTTCATCCACTGTCGAGGACTATTCGTCAAACCTTTTCAAACCCTGTGTGTACTGATCAGCAGTGCCATCCACATCACTTTCCTCATCATCAGCTGGGTCCTTCTCATTTACAATTTCATATACCCCTAATCCGTCGTTGCTACATTCCCCATCCAATTCCTCTTCTTCTTCCAAAACAATCGCGGTCTCCACAAACTTCGGGCACCTAAGAAGGGCATGGCATCTCTCGGCCAAATCTTGTAGAAACCTATCAGGGATGGACTTAGGATGACGCATCACGGGGTGCACCGCAGATGTGGACGGGCTGACTAGACTCAAACTAGACTCTTCCCCTACTGACTCTACTAACCTAGGAGACTCTGCACACTGTACATCTAACCTAGGAGATAGAAAGTCTACCAAAAAAGGAACAGGGGTTTCGTGCCACTGGGAAGCTGAGCAGAACACAGCGTAATCTTCCACTGAAACCTTCGTTTTGAAATTGGCATTTTTTTTGGAGGCCGGATGAGATCACGTAACACGAGGAAGAGGATGGAGGAGGAGGGAGTTGCATGGGAAATAATTCAGGGAATATGCAATCAAAGAATGGATCAGAGGAGGAAAACCACATCTCGTGGAGTTGGGCATTAGGGGGAGGAGGAGTAAACAAGGTTGAGAGATCAATAGGCGGGCAATGCCCGCAAGCACAGGGAACGAATAAAATTTCAGGTGGTCTCTCCGCGAAGTACGGGTCGACCAGGATTGGAGGGGAACGGGGGACAAACCCCAATTGTTGAAACCAAGAGGCAAGACGGGATGGGGACAGAGAATAGGTAGTGATATAGCTCCCCACTTCCCGTGGCCCCTGGCGGACCAGTTGCATTGGAGGACGCTTCACCAGCTGCGTCTCCTTCTTCTTCGGACGACCTTCTCTTTCACTGAACAACTTTTCAAAACAACAAGCAAAATCTTCCACATCACCCACCAACCGCTTCAGCGGCGGTGGTGGGTCAGCATCATCACAGGCATCATCAACCCTCACAGGGCAGGGTGGCGGCTTCTTGAAAGTGCCGTGCTGCAACGGGCCTTTCACAAAATGTTGACGATAGTCCCACGTCAGTGGCCTCGAGTCTCCCAGAATGGACAATGCCGAATCACGGTAGCCAAGGCCTCGGCGGCCCATCTTCCAGCCTTTAGGGACGGGCTTAGTCCGCCCCTGTAATTGCGCGCCGAGACCCAGGCCCCGCTGATAGCCCAGTTTTAAAATCATGTGCCACCCCTTTGAATCTCTAATCTTGGACTTGATCTTGACATTTGTTGGCGCAGTGGCGGGCTTGCGTGACGCCTATGCCCATGAATAATTCAAGTCCATAACTGACAGAACTGGCCTATTACTTGGCCATAATGTAGGAAGAATCTTGGCTGCTATCGCATCAACATTCTGGACCGTGGAAATGCTCTTCACCTTGACCACCCGCCCCTGGAATGGGAATTTCAAACACTGGTGGGTAGTCGAGGGCACGGCGTTCAGGCTATTTATCCATGGACAACCCAGAATAGCTTTGAACATTGGGTCTATGTCCAATACATAAAATTCCACGTCCATAACCAAAGGCCCTAGCTCGGCCTGTACGGTCACGACCCCGTGACAAGCACGCCTGGAGTTATCATATGCTGCTATTGTGGTCGGCGTGGGCTTAAGCATACCCTCTGAAATGTTGCAGGCACGAAGGGTACTCAATGGACACACATTTATCGATGCTCCTGTGTCCACAAGGGCAGACTCCATGGCCACTTTGTTCAAAGAGATGGTAATACACAGCGGCATCTGCCGTGCCTCAAGGGGAGCTAGCTCTGACTCAGAGAATGAAATAGAAGGCCCCTTTGTAATTGTTTCCAACACCGCCGGCAAGCTATCTACTACCACATCCTCGCTCACCATAACCTTCTGTAGAAAAGTTCTCAAAGCATCCTGGTGTAGCGGAGACCTTTTGATCAATTCTAAAACTGAAATCTTGGCTGGCATCTGGTCCAAGTGCTGCAATAGGTCATACTTTGTGCCTGGCACGGGGTCTACTTCTTCTGTCTCCATTGTAGGGAAGGGAACTTGGAGGTTGGGTGCAGACGCACCAGAGGAAGGAAAAACTCTTTCGAAGGGACGCCCGCTCCGAAGAGTGCAATGTGGTTCTGGCACGGCCTGAGATGGACCCCCGCTTGGCCCGGTGGGGTAGGTGGAAGGCGTAGAAATGGGGGTGAGGATGCCGGAAGTTGGTCTAATGGGCCCTGGTGAAGGGGAGAGGGGTGAAGGGTTAAGCGGAGGGGTGATGATGGAGGGTATGGTGGGTGGTGGCAAAAGGACTGGTGGTGTGGAGGGGAATGCGGTGGGCCTGATGGGTGATGCGGAGGGAATAACGGGTGGAGTGGTGGTCAGAACGGCGGGCCTGAGAATGGAGGGGATAGCAGGTGCGGGGGAGTGGTTGTGGTGGAAGGCCAAAAGGTGTGCGGGGGTTTCATCATCAAAAGTCCACCCAGCGTTGGGGGTTGGGTGCTGAACAATGTTCACCTGGGTCGGTGCCGGCGGCTGCTATTGTTGTTGCTGAGGAGCGGGTTGATGGACTGGCATGGGATTCTGATGGATCCCAAGGTCCTGTTGCTGCTGCTATTGCTGGGGTTGCTGTTGCTGTTGGGGTTGCTCTTGCTGTTGTTGCTGGGGCGCCGCCTACTGCGGCCTGGCTTGTCTCTGCCTCTGCTTGATGTCTTCGATCAGCTGGTGCATCTGGGCCCAATCAATCCTCTGGCCCTCGTGTAAATCATACACCAGATCTCTAAACTGATAGCACCGCTCTATTGTGTGCCCAGGCTGTCGATGATATATGCAATATCGGGACTGATCGGTGGTCAGATTCCAATTCTGACGCTCCGGAGGCAGTTGAATATCACCAGTATACATCAAAGCAGAGAAAATATCGGGCAAAGTCTCAGGAAGAGGAGGGTAATGGGTCCTCTTTGGGCTCGGTCGAGCAGGTCCATAAGCGGCAGGTGGAGGAACATTATTATATTATGGCGGCCGCTGAGGCTATTGGGGTGGTGGTGGTTGTTGTTGCGGGTATTGAGGGACCTGGAAAGTGGGTTGGGGAACTTGTGGAGCGGTGAACTAGGGGTTACGTGGAGGCTGGGGGAAGCGAGGTGGAGCAGCTTGGTGGGGAACAGAACAGCCTGGACCTGCTCATTGATCTGCACTCCCTCAGTGACGGGGCCCTGGGATTTTCTGGCGGCTTTAGGTTTTTGGGCCTCGAACAATGAATGAATAGGGGAGTCTTTAAATTGGGTTTGTATGAACCGAGCTCTGCTGTATAACTGGTGCATATTCGAAATGTCATTCATTGTCAAAATATTTCTCAATGTCGGGGTGGCATTGGAGATCAACAATTTAACTTTCTCTTCTTCCGGGATTTGCCTGGGCACACGTGAGGCCATCTTCCTCCATCGATCTGCATAGGTTGCGAAATCCTCTTCTGGCTTCGTATTTTCCGCTACCAGGTCGGTGAAGGAATACTCGGGACCGACCCGATCTTGGAACCTCTAGATGAATCTCTCCTTGACTATCTTGAAATTCTCGGCCTCCTCCATAGGCAAAGTATAAAACCATTCCAGGGCGACCCCTTCCAATGATCGGCGGAATAAGTAGGCCATCAAGCGATCATCATGTTGGAACTGTGCTGACTCATAAAGAAACTCCCGAACATGAATGAACGGGTTGCCGTTCCCGTCATATTTTTGGTACACGGGGAGCTCAGATTGAGGAGGAAAATGAATGTCCCTGAAATTAGGAATAGGGACGTTAGCCAAAGACTGCGGGCCAACCAGCTTGTGGAGGAGGTCAATTTGTTACTGCATAGCAGCCCATTTATCAAGAATTTCCTGTTCCCGGGATGGAGGAGAAGGAGTAGGAGGAGCAGCACCTGGATATGTAGCCCAAGGAAAAGCTGACTGAGGGGGAAGCCCGTAAGACGGATAATGGGCCAGGGAAGGGCCCACATCAGCATGAGCCAGCTGGGCGGCCCCTGGTTGCAATCGAGTAAAGTCTGCCGGGGCTACGAGAGCCTACGGCGATGGAGAAACAGTGACATAGGGATCAAGGTAAGGAATAGAGGGGACTTGAGACTTCCCCTTATCGAGCGGTTGATGGGCCGAGGTAGAAGCCTGGCCCATTTTCATGTTGGAGTACCGAAGGATCTGAGGACGAGTGGGAGTAAGGTCAACAGGGGCCACAAAGGTGGTCCCAGCAATATAAGATGAAGTGGCAACAACAGTCATGCCACGAGAAGGAACTAAAATCGGGGCATCGGCCCCCTGCAAGGCTTGCCGGATGAGATGGAGCTGGGTAGGGTCCAGCTGGGCCATCATATTGAGAATTTGGTTAGCCGGATTCTGAATGGATGGATCGGAACGAGAGGGCTGGGAACCCTCGCCAAGAATGGTTGGGAGTGGAGGGGCAGTCCCCTCTCCTCCTTGCATATGGGTGACCCTAGATGAGTCCTCAAGAAGGCCGCGAGGAAGAGAATCCTCGTGAGACTGAGAGAAGTCGTATGACGACATGGGAGATGATGAATCAAACAAAGGATTGAAGTAAGAATGGAAATGAGAACTGACCCTAGGACGTGATCCTAAAGGAAAGAAACAACCCCGCATACACTAAACAACTAAGACTAGGGCAAACAATCCTAACTAAAGCAACCTCAATCAAACAAGCATCCAATGGAGAGGAGAGATAAGAAGAGAATCAAGCACATGAGCAACCAAGTTGTCAAATGATGCACGATAAGTTTTAAATTCCTCTTGTAGGACCTTAGTGGATTAATTAGTATATGAATTCACTCGACCATAAGGTACCTAACCAGAAGGGGAAATGAGGAACTGGGTGACTATACGTGGATCTCTCACTCGCGGATGCAAACCCTAGATTGGGGGTGGATACGGTACAACCTGCCCGGCATCTGTGTGGGAATCCACGGCTCACGGGGGCTTACGGAGGTCCTCAGCAAGGTCCCCAAGTCTGCTCCAAGGAGTATGGAGACGAGAGGAAACCCCACCTCGGTAGGAATGCAACTACTTTGAAAGAAATGGATGCTCCTATGTGCACCGGAGTGCATGCAAAATCTAGCCTAGCAACTATCAAGCAATAATCAATCAAACATATAAGCAATGAAATTAATGATGCAATAATGATATGGGAACAGGGGGAGATCAATAACTAGCACCAAAGCTCATAAATCTCATGGAATATGGCAATCAAAATGAACAATGAGTGCACTACGGCACCACAAGGACGGTCTGTATGAGACCGCTCGAAGGGACAGACGGTATGTACAGGACCGTATAAGCCACAGAGCAATTGAACATCAGAATAACTGTAGGAAGAATCATAGAGTGCTGGAAATATGGGATGGCAGAGATGAGGAACGTACCATGAAGAACGGTCTGTGGACAGCCGTGTACTCTCTAGGACGGATCTCCAACAGCCGTGCACCAACAATCAGAACAGTCAGGAGCGTAACTATGCCAGGAATATGGATGGCTAAAAGAAGGCCGTTTAGAAGGTCAGACGGTCGATGGGAGGCCGTCTGTGACAGAACGCTGGAAAGAGAACTGGCACTATTCGCAGGGAGGGACAGTGGACGTGCCGTCGCACAGGTGATGAACGGCTCTGGGAGAACCGTTCACATTCCAGGAGGCAGAAAACGCACCCAACCTGCAATCACTCCAAGAAATAAACTAACACAACGAAAAAGAGGTCAGCAAATCACAAGCACGATGGGCACTAGGGGTCCCACCGTGATCGCCACAAAAGAAGGGTGTAGATATATTTACTCCTCCCATCCGTTTCCTCTAAATGTCATTCCCAACGTCTATCCTACCACCTCCACATGAGAAGTGAATGAAGACAGAAGGAAAGGGAGGAGACAAAAACCTGTGATCGCCACCAAAGCGCCGAACGTGATGGACACGCCGTGCCTTGGAAAGAGGGAGAGACACTCGCCTGGCTTGCAGCGCTGAGAAGATGAGCGGTTCAGGGAGAACCGTCTACAGGTTGTATAGTCTTACGATAGACCACCTAAGGGCGCTGCAGAAGGTGCGGGATGAAGGACTCCTGGCTGTTGAACGGCTCTGTGATGACCGCAGGAAGAATAGGGACGGTCCAGTATGCACCGCACGTCCTCTTGAACGGACTGTAGAGCACCGCGCAAGACCACCAAGCCAGAAGTCGCGAAGGGGTCCAACCTCCACCCTCTCCAGTCGGCCAGAGGGGATGGGCCTAGTGCTAGGAATTGCTGACCTGCAAAAACAACGTGAAAACACAAAGAAACGACCCGAATCAGAACTGGACAGTGTAGTAAATGCCAAAGTAGTATGAAGTGAGCATGAATAAGTGGAGAGGGGAATACCTGGGGGATTTTAAACCCCTAGGGTGTCAAAAACGTGGGTGGGTGTGTGCATGGTAATGAAGATGAAGAAGAACGTGGAGAGAAAGTAATGAAAGTAGTACATGCAATGAAAGAAGTGACAAAACCTAGCAAATGCAAAAGACTCAAAAACCGGACTACTCCCTGAATCGGAGGCTTGTATGGACATAGAAAGCCTCCCTCCTTGGTGCTAGGTCGCTCAAGAATGCGGCAGGGCTTCACCGTCGACCAGAAATCTCCCCCTTTTCAAGCCCGGCCTTTAGGGTCTATTTATAGAGCCTAGAAAGTCAGCCCCGAAATTTGGGTTTAGAGGCATTTTCAGGTCGAGATAATCAAAGAAAAATCATGGATAAATGAATTATATTTCATCCAGTCGAAACGGCACTAAAAATCGTTCATTATCCGCGGAGAAAATGATGGGAGAAGTTGGGGATAAAACCACGGATAAAAGAGATAAAAATATGTTGAAATTCAGCATTCGAAGGATGAACGGTCTTACAATAGACCGCTCAACTGGATGGGCGGTCATGTCTTGGCCGTCCAACCCTGTCTGTGGAAATTCAAAATAATTATAAAATAATCCCAATTATCCATCGAACTGACTGGAACGTTCGCTGTTGGACTCTCATAGATGAACGGCTCGGATGAGACCGTTTAAAGGTAGAGCGGCCAAGGACAAACCGTTCTAGGCTTGTCGGTGGAAAATCAAAACAGATAAGATAATTATATAATTATCTAAAAACCAGCGACGTTAGGACTCTGGAGGGATAGACGGCTCAACAGGTACCGCACAATAGTCTCATGCAGCTGATTCTAAGCCGTATATATGGTTGTCGGTGATAATTCAGAAAATCAGCTAAATATCCCATAAATATATGAACGGCCCAGTATCAACCGCACAAAAGGTTATATGGTTGGATGTTGACCGCATATGTACGTGGGTGCTTGGGATTCATAGAAACGCTCGATTAACCAAAACCAAGGTCCATTAAGCCCTGAATCAACTCAGACCTAACCAAGGAGGGAGGCAACCCATAAAATTGGCCCAAGACCTACCTGAAAATAGCCCCAATGAGTGATGGACAACTCGAGGCATCAACAAACGGGAGTGAGAGGAACGACTCAACTTATCGGCAAAAAACATGTGTCAACAATAGGTTGACTCCATTTTTTTTATTAATGAAGGACCCAATTTCTTAGTGCAACCTAACCATTGCTCTGCCTATAACTTTCACATATTTTTCATCAATTTTCAACAGAGATAACTATGGCACTTCATGACACAATCCTTTAGACATGGTTTCTCAGTGACCAAGGTCATTCCTCTGATCGTATTTTACTTCTAGACATTTCTCAGAACAAACAAATGTTTAAGAACAATACTACAACGTGTATCCCAACCAAGGTAAGCAATGATTTTACAAACCTTCAGATTTTAGAAGATCTTACATGATATAACATGAATCAACTGGTTAAAGTACTTAAAAGAATAGATTCAGATATTTTCAAGATGTTCATATCCAAACTTCAAGAATTACATGAAACTTAAACCACCTGAAACTTTCAGATATTCATAAATCCGTATAATAGAAGATTTCTCTTAAATAGAAGGTTTTTAGATTTATGATCAAGGTTCACACATTGAAATCTTCCCAAACGACAGTCAAGATAAAATAATTTCTGAAGTAGCCAATTCAATAAGCAGTAGAAAACACTTAGCAAGAATAAGAGTAATTTATGTAGCAGCTGAATCCAAGATGGTAGCTGACAGAGAGTAAAAAGAGATAGGCTTCAGAAAATAGCAGAATTAGAAATTCAGTTAAATTCAGGTGACATTCTCAGAATGAGTTTAAGATAATCAGCCCATCTCAACAAATGCAAGAGCAGTAGACAACAGATGTCAAGGCTAAGAACGTGATGAACTCTTAAAGATTTCATAGTAGATATGAGTGGAAACCAGACTATAGCTGAAATCAAAAGGATTTTTTTAAAAAAATAGCTGGGGACAGCCAGATCAACCTGAATTGGCAATAGGTCGACCTGTGGTTCAATCACAGAGTTCAAAGAGCTGAGATGAATTTCACTGCACATGGAGCAGAGAGTATTAATCAAACAGATCACAGCCAAGATAGCAGCTCAAACTGAAGATGGGAGTTTTAGTTGACCGAAATGGGAATTTTGGTCTACCGAACTAGACAGAATGGAATTATGAGGCATAGAGCAGATGTCAGTCATGCAATTCAAAATTTTGTTATAAGCTCTCCCCTTGACTGTATGAATGAGATAGCAAGAAATGTATATGTCAGAGTGAGAAGAATGACATACATGAATGATGAGCACTTATGAGCTCCCCCTATCTGAATGCATTGAAATCAATCTTTTTTTCGTATATTCAATTTGAATGATATGCAATCAATTCTTAAATCAGTATATGCATGATAACAAATGCACATGAGTTAACTATGAAGTGCAGGGACTCCCCCTATTTATGTGTATTTATTTCAATCAATCCTATTGACGCATGACTGATATGCAATGAACACCATGTATGCTTCTGCATTGACTCCCCCTAACTAAATGCATTGAACCATCATATGTGACATGAAGACCATGCATGGGAACATTTAACTAAGCTCATAATTGACTGAATTTGTCTATATGTAATTTGACCTATGGTACCAGGCGGAGGACTTAGATCCTAGGATCACCTCTCGCACGGTGAAAGCTTCCAAATAAGTTTAATATGTCCTTATTCATATCACAATTTATTATACCATAAAGTCATGCATGAAGGTGCATCACTAATACAGTACAGTCCTATATACAATGCACATATCACTATTGGCTAAGCACATGTGTATGTAGATGAAAATTGTATGCAACAGATTTTGTGTAAGATTTGCATTATGATACATGCAGACATCAACCACTTGCAATTCAGATTTTCAATCTGCAAAATAAATTTTCATCACTTGAAGGATTGTGAATGCCTCTTCAATCATTCACTCAGTTGGAACCAATTGAACAGATGAACAACTGAGGTTAATCTGACAGATTTTCAAACATGAAATGCAATTCATTCTCAACTTAATGTATGCTTAAGTAAATCAGCAGAGACTCATGAAAAATAATGTAAATGACATATGGAAATTGTATGTACATCATGTGTCCAATGAGCATGCAAGATTTTAGATGCAGATATGGAAGTCTATACAAGTCAACCTATTTCACTGAACCAGAGTCATTCAATTCAGATTAAACATGAAAATGCGTGAACCATAATTTGCAGATGATGTGTACACTTTCAGATGTGGTTTGTTCATGGTTTGAACAAAAATAATTAAAGTGGATGAATGCATGAATTTCTAACAAACAGATTCAAAACATAATATGCAACAATTTGAGATGATTTATTGAAAATAAAATATCAAAATAAGTAAAATGTAGAAATGGGGTTTTACCAAACTTCATGTGCTTGATTTTATTGACCCCTTTTTATTCTTCATCCCAAGGCACTCCTGCAAAACAGATCTCACTTTGAATTTCTAGGTACCCAAGATTTCTTCGATCCTGAACTGTCAGTGACACCTCTAGAGGGTGCTCTCCACATTTTCTGAGCTTTCAAATCATCAAACAACATTAAAGAGCAACTATTCATAGAATGCCCAACTTGCCCACAATAATGACATGAGACAACAAGTTTTGTGTTCTTCTTATGCATGTTAGCATGAACATGGAATTTTAGAACATAACCAAACCGGTTGTCATATCTATCATGAAAAACTCCTTTTCCTTTCACATCCCAACAGTTCTTGACTGTATGGGCATTCTTTCCACAATGTAAGCACACAGTGTGCTTACCTCTAGAACCAGATTCATTTCTATCAAAAGCCTTTTTATTGACTGGGAAATTAATAGGTTTTGAGTGAACACTTCTTCCCTAGCTGTGCCAACAGTGAGCGTAATGTGGCCTCCCTTGTCACAATAAAGACATGAAATAGAATTTCTTCTATCAACATTCAGCTACCATTCAATTGCCTTATGGCTTGGTTTTTTACAGTTAAAGCACATAATGTGCTGGCTATATGAAGCAGATTTATTTTCATCAAACACATGCTAGTACACAGGATTTTTAACATAACTATGATGAGCATGAAATCTTGTTTGTGCATTAGCAAACCAACATTGTGCAACCGTGTGTCCTACTTTACCACAGTGAAGGCATTCGATTTTCTTTTTCTGAAGTAAATGATGAAATTTCCTAGCGTGCATTGTGTTGGTATTCAGATCATCCATTTCCATCAATTTACACTAATGCATTAGATGACCATTCTTGTGACAATAATGACATGACATTTTCTTTTTGTGTGCATGTGTGTATGTGTGTGAGCTGTGTACTACATGCACAGTGCTAGCATGGGTCTTTCTTGGCTTTTTCTATAAGTGATTGATCTTTTTCATTTTTTCAGTTTGTTTGTGAGTTTTCTGATTCACAACATCCTTATGATCCTTTTGAGCTGTGAATTGAAAGACTGGAGGATTTTTGGTGCTGGCTTGTTTAGAGCTGCATGCAAATGATGTATGAATTATTTTTTTCAAAGCTCTTTTTGTTTACAGAGTTATAACCTAGCCCTTCATTTTGAACATTTACCTTAAATCCTAGCAGCCTATTCAAATTTTCTTGGCCATTAACAAATTTAGACAATGAGGTCATCAAATTCTGAATTTCATTTTATAGAGATGCAATGTGTATCCCATAACTAACAATCTCTTATTCACTGTAATTAACACATTCACTCAACACTTTGTTTGTAGTTTTGTATTCTTCGATCTCCTTTTCAAACTCAGCAACTTTTTCAGATTTGTCTGTACAGATAGTTTTCCCTTTTTCAAGAATCATTAATATATGAGATAATGTGATGTTTAGATGTTTCAATTTCTCAATTTCTTCCTTAAGCTTGTCATTTTGAATTAGCTCACTGATTAATAATTGATCATCTGAATTGATTTCCTGCTTCCTTATAGCTTCGAATTCTTTCAGATCATTTTATTATTTTTCAAAAATTTTTTGTAACTCCATGTTCACAGACTTGATAGCATCAAATTTTTCAGCAATCACATTCTTCTCAACTTCAAGTTTCCTGAACTTTTCTTAATTTTATTTAAGGAATTTTTTGAGAGATCCATTTTCATATTTCAGCTTGTTTTGTTCTGTGTTAACACATTCAAGATCTTCTAACAAATTTTCATTCTGAGCTGGATTATTGATAAGAAGCTGATCATCATTAGTTGAGCTAAGTTTTTCTTCTAGTTCAGAAATCTCATTTGTAAGTTCTTGATTTTCATTTTTTAATAAACCAATTTGTTTCTTAAACACATGGATATCAGACAAACAAGCATCATAAGATTGTTTCAATTCTAAACACTTTTCACATGAAGAATTTGAACTATTCAGACCAATTGTCTATTTCAAATTTTTGTATTGTTTTCTTAACTTTTAATGTGTTTCTATCAATGCAGCATAAGCACCCTGCCAATCATCTAAGGAAAAGTTCTCAAAAGGGTTTACCTGATCATCGTCCTCCTCTTCATTTTGGTTGCTACTTTGATCGCTTTTATCCGCCATAAAACATTTGTCTTCATTTCCCCTGTTGGCAGTCTTCAGTTTATCCAAAATGTCTTTTGCAGACCTGCAATTGTAAAAATAAGAATGGAATGCCTTCTTAGTAGCTGCCTTCATTAAATCTAATGCTCTAAGATTTTTAGAATTCCTAGATCTATGTATGTCTATCCACTTAGACCTGTCCTTCGGCAATCTATGTGGATCGTGAGTGATTAGTTTTCATAGATCAGGATCAAACAATTTAACATAGCTACGCATGCTATTGAACCTGGAATTAAAATTAGAGTCATTAAAAATAGGTGGGTGAGCCATTGAGACAAATCAATAAACAATTCAATGCAACAAACTAGGCACACTCAAAAATACACCTAAGAAACTATAGGATCTACTGCGGATTGTTGGATCCAATGAAACAGTAACCCGCTCTGATACCAATTGATAAGGTGCAAGGCAGGGATCTAGAAGCGGGGGTTGAATAGATCCCTTTTAAAACCTGGCCTCAAGTCAAAAATACGCCCACTATGATTAAACTGAAGGAAATGGCAGTTGCAGAAAACTCATTTCAGAATTGCTCTAGAACACTAGGAGTGTTAGGATCCATGCACTGATGAAAATAGATCACTCATGAAAACGCTCAGGCTTAACCACTTTGCGCTCAATGAACTCTTGCCATGAGAAATACTTAGAAGCAAATGCTTCTACTAAACACTCAGTCAAACACTTAACAACTATGTTGATTTTAAACAGAAATCATACAGAAGAACTTCAGATATATAATGCGCAACCAACCTGAGAAAGGGGGGTAGAAGATATGGAAATGTGCGCACATTACAAACAACGATGGACAAGATATTTAAGTGGTTCGGTCTGCTACCCATAGACCTATGTCCATCCCCCACTCAACCCGAGTGGGGCTTCCCTTGCTAAAGCAAGACGCAGACTCAGTCTACAAACAGATTGCTACCTAATAGCATGAACCTGAGGGAAACAAATCCCTCGACCTGGTCTTGCTTCCCACAACACCAGCACCCTAGCTCTGCTACCCTATAACCAGAACTGGAGGACAACCTCCCTTCCTCTGAATCCTCAGAGGGAACCATGAGTGACACCCGGTCACTCACAACCGGAGACACCAGTCTCCCTTCTCCTGTTCGCACAGGAGGAACCCCAATCCCAGAACAGGGAATCAGAAGACACTAAGGAAATGGAAAAGAACAAACGAAAACCAAAAGGAAAAACAAGAATAGATATAGCTCCGAGGAGAACAATGACTCTATATTTGATCCACGAGTCAATACATGAACAAATCTTCAAAATTAGCACTGGCTGCACTGGCTATGGATTTGACAAACTGGGTCTGCTGAATTTGAGAAGGCGGGCTCTCACTCTTTTTGATTCCCTCTTTCTCCTTCTCTCTCGAACACTCACAATCTCTCTTTTCTTCTTCTTCTTCTTCTTCTTCTTCTTCTTCTTCTTCTTCTTCTCTTCGAACTCTCTCTTTTCCTTTGAACTCTCCTCACTGTTTTTTCTCTTTGGCTCTCTCTTCTTTTTCTTTTCTTTTCACGATGGCCTCTCTCAACATTAGTAATGGCAGCAGCTTCAGCCCCTCTTTTATTTAGAGGATGGGGCGGCTTTATATAGAACAGAGCCTCCGAAAATGGATGAGTCAAACACCTAGTAAAATCTCATTGGTCCAACTGGCTATGGAATATTATTCCTCTGAAAAACTCAGAAAAAGTGTGTTAGATCTTCTCAGATCATGTGCCACTTTATGGTTGGAGCAAGCTTCCCAATCGGGTCCAGTTTTAAGTTAATAACTTTTGTTCGGATCTTCAGACTTTTTAGCGTATGAATATCTGCATCGACCTGATTACTCAGGCTTGAATTTATGCATTGACCTTACTGGCAGATTTGATATTTGCTGCATCGAACTTGTGTTGTCGAGAAGTGTTGATATTCATCGACCTTATGGGCATAGCATCTTCAGCTGCTTCGACCTTATAGTAGAATTGAAATAGTTGCATCGACATTTGTTCTAATCATAACTGAGGTGCTTCGACCTTGCTTCTGAAATGCTTTAGTGCACCAACCTGCCTGATCAAGGAATGCTCATGTGCATCGACCTGAGTGTTATTAGCTGATACTGCTGCATCGAGGCAGTGTCATAGACTTGGCTTCTTTGACCATCACTGTGTCGAGGCAGTACTCAACTGCATCAACCTGATCGAGGTGAAGATTCAAGATGCATCGACCTAATGCATGTGTAGATGCAGGGTCCATCAACCTTTCTCTTCTCAGCATACAGACATGGACTTCAATTCTTAGATGCATTGACCTGATCAACTGCTGCTTCAGTGCATCATCCTGATGTGTAGACTTCATTTCTTAGTTGATCTCCTTAGTGTGTAGGGACGAGTACTCAGATGCGTCAAGGAAGAACTCTTGGTGCTTCCACTTTACAAACTTCCAGATTGAGATTCTAACTGATGTGTCGAAGCATGTGATGTAGATGCGTCGAGGCAGAATTCTTCCTTGAGGTGCACCGAGGCAGCCCATTACTGCGTCGTGGCAATCTCTTCATATTTGCTTCTATGACTAGCACTACATCGAGGCAGTGCCTAGCTGCATCGACCTGATACCCTTGCCATGTCAGAGTATGTTAACCTGCTCTTGTATTTTTATATTGTGTCAGACTTCATTATTGTGTCAGACTTCTCAAAGCCCAGACACTGAATGCGCCAGTTTCCAGAGGACTATACAGTTTTCTTTACATTTTATATCCCCTTGTATTTTTAGAGGCTTGGCCTCTTATGAATTTGTTCATATTTGGAAAATCAATAAAATAAAGCATCGAGTAGTGATTTGGTGGACTGAGAACATTCCCTTCCTCTGGAATGGGGGTGCACACTCCTTTCTTCCTGCTTGATGACTTGGTTTAAAAAAAAACATGCTCTTTTAGCTTCACTGATTTCTTCATGACTTTGACTTAACCTTTTGCCTTATTCTCAGAGCTTGTTCTGTGGAGAATTCATCATAGATCTTCTACCAATAATCAAATCATCTTAAGAGCAATTATGTCAGCAAAAATGCAATGTATCACATCCATCAATGTTTGGCATCATTAAACCATATTAATATCATGACATCATCAAAACCACATAAATGCAGCCTCAACACATATGACATCATGCTTATATGAGTCATAGTGTTTGGCATCATCAAAATCACAGGGGTACAACATATACGTGGCATGTTTTCTTTGCTCTATCTTCTATGTTGTCTTTTCCCTGATGCATACATATATATACATACTTTGATTCTGGCGGCCACCGGTCCGGAGTTTATCCGAAGTTGATGGATATGACCCAGAGGCTTCCAACCATCGACATCATCTCGAAGTTTCCTCTCCTTTCATTTTTGAAATGATTCTTTTCCTTTCCCTTCTCAAAACCCCACTTTGGGATTTGGACCAATTTCATGGCCATGATGCCAAAGCGGTGAGAAACATGGGATTTAATCCCCAATCACAAGTTTTCTTGAAATTTTTGATTTCCATAGTCTTGATCATTCTTGGATCCCCGGGGGCTCGCTTCTTCATAGCGTGGCTTCTTGGGCGATCACCTTGAAAGAATGCATATCAATAGCCATACCATATGGCGATAGTCCAAAAAAAAAACATGTCAGGATCGGGATAATAGTGTCCTCCGGGTTATTGGAGCCCCTCGTAGGCTAGCCATCGTGGTATCTATGCTCGATTTAAATCATTGGATGTTGCCGCTTCTGTGTGCATCCTTAGATGTTGCCGTTTTTGTGCGCACCTTATTATTTTGGGGCCATCTCGGAGTTCCTCCGTGGATGCCTACCCAATTTACACCCCCCCGACGCTCCGGGTCTAGGGGAGATGCTCGTGAATTTTCGCCAGGATAATGATACAAAGGAATAATGACAATTGGACCAAACTTAAGAACATTATGGACCGAATAAAAAACTTAACATGAAATGATGCATAACAATTAACTTCATTGCTAAGAAATCATTTGCATGTGCATCCCCATACGTGCATTAATACATGAAAACCAAAAGGCTCCCTAAACACCTTGTCATATTCCTTGAATGCTTGCCTGCCTTTGTCCTCCGGGTATATCAAGTGGTGAATGTTGGAAGTCCGGATTATGTCTGAATGAAAACCCTCACCATGTGTGAGTTTGATACTCCGCCATGTACCGAGGGTCACCTTGTGTGAAAGATAATTGAGTTTTGTAAGTCATTAGCATGCTTATATATATATATATATATATATATATATATATATATATATAGATATATATATATATATCCCCTTTTTCATGCATACCATGCACAAAATAAACAAGCAAAGAGGATAGCCAACAAAGAAGACAATGGAAATAAAGGAGTAAAAACATCCAAAATGAAGGTCCCCGGGCTCCTTGTCGGGCTGGGTGTGTCGATGCACTATTCACATTGCGTCGACGCACATTGGCAAGACAGAACTCTCAAAAGCTGAAGAAAACGGAAGAATTGGCGTCCATTTCAGACACCACCTGTTATGACAACCAATTTGGGCACAGGCCCAAATAAAAACAACTCGGGCCCATGAACTCAATAAGCTAGAAATCTTGACAGATTATTGAAGGATCCTTAGGAAATTCATAACTTAATATAGGGAGGTCAGAATTAAGTGAAACCAAAGCCCATAGAATGACCATTAGGTAAGGAACAATTTTGATGAAGAGTATAACTTCTGAAAAAATGGGTCTGATAGGAGATAAGAAGGAATTATGATAATGGGCCGAAATTATTATAGAAAACATAGTCACCCGTTAAAATAAAATATCTTGGTCCACAGTCAACCAAATGGGATGAAACCAGGCTCATTATAAATTTTGGGCCCTTAGCCCAAACTCTTATGTTGACATGAAAACCCAATTCGCACTAGAACCCAAGGTTCTGAGCCCATTTACTGCCAGCTGTCATGAAGAGGTGTGATTGTTAAGAGAATTCAAATGTAATTAATGAGAAATTCATAACTTCGTCTATGGTTAATGGAAGGACCTGAAACTATGGCCATAATTTCTCATTGGGTGTTAGCCACATCTTCTATGTTGAGGTCGAGGCCAAATTCTACCTAGATACTAGAGTTATAGTCAAATTACCTCGGGCTACCGAAGGGTCACGACTAGAACGGGTGAAAATAAATATTAATATTACAAAAATCATAACTATTGCTAGGGCACAACCCAACGTTATATATGGAAGCTCTCTTGATTTTATCTGAAGACATCCGAATCCAAATCCCAACAGAAGAGTGCGCCCACTTGCATTTATGACTAGGTAGACAAAGAGTCACGACTGGAACAGAGGAGAAATAATGTTAATATTGAGAAGATCATAACTCATGTTAGAGTTTATGAAATTCGATGAAACCATGACCCAAAGTTAGATTTAGAAGTCCTCTTCATTTCATATAAAGACATCCCAACCTAATTCCCAACAGAAATGTGCGCCCTCTAGCATTTATTATCAGCAGTTGAAGGGTCACACCTGTTCAAACCCGAAGGGATGCTTATCATTAACCCCTCTTTAAGCCAACGGCCTGAGGGCTGGGCTGAACCTTGCTAGACGTGGGACAGGCCTTCGGAGGCTTGAAACCTATATAAAGAAGTGTGTTCCAAGGGTGATCAGCCTTTAGCAACACCTATCCTCAACACCCACCATCTATGGTTTCTCTCGGGTAAGGAAGAGAAGTGAGGAACCTTGGCATTTCGTAAAGGGTGAACCTAGAGTGAAGTCTTGGGTGGATCTGGGGTGTGCAACTCATCTCTTGATCGGAAGGAAAAGCTTTAGGAGGATCTGGGGTGTGGATTTCATCCTCGGATCGTCGGTTTACCATCTCAAAGGTAGGCACCTATCCTCAAATCTTAGGGGTCAATGATGCATTACAATGATTTCAAAAGTAGTTTCTATATACTAAAGAGGGATTAAGGATATGTGGGATTGACTACCATGTTTATATTCTGGTTTTTCCATCAATATATGTGTTTTTGTGAGGTTTCTCGGAGTTTTTAACTAAAAATATTGGGTGGTGTCGACACTGCCAATGGATGTGTCGACACTTCCCTTGCGAAGCTGCAGGATGTGTTGACACTGCCCATGGATATGCTAACACTTCCCACGAATGTGTCGACACATCCCATGGACGTGCTAACACTTCCCATGAATGTGTCGACACCTCCCCTTAGAAACTGCTAGATGTGCTGACACATCCTACGGACGTGTTGACACTTCCTAGGAATGTGTCGACACTTCCCCTTTAGAAACTAATGGATGTGCCGACACCTCCCATGGATGTGTCGACACTTCCCATGAATGTGTTGACACTTCCCCTTTAGAAACTGCTGGATGTGCTGACACATCCTTTGAACAGGTCGACACCTTGTGGGTCTGTCCTGATTTCCAAAAATACAGAAAATGAGATATTTAAGAGGTCATATTAATTCATAAAAAACTGAAAAATTAGAAAATGGTAGAAGGCTAAGTTAGTAATCTACTGTAAAAATTTCATGCTCACAGAAATTCTACACTTATAGTTATGGTTCATTTTCTACGCATGTGTAGGGTTGACAGGTCGACACCTTGGGGCTTTGTCCCTAATTTTTAGAAACGTGGTAAAAGAGAGTTTTGGGAGGTCATATTAATTTAGAAAAATATGAGAAATTGAAAAATGGTTGAAGGCTAAGTTAGTAACCCACTGTAAAAATTTCACGCTCCTAGAAATTTCACACTTGTAGTTATGATTTGTTTTCTACCTATGTGTAACCTAGAAATAAATCTATCCTCTTTTATACAGCAACCTGATCATGCTCCTTTCCACATCAAGTAAGCTTATGTTGTGATTTGTCCACTTAAACCATTTGGAAGCATGCTTGTTATGATAAAGAATCATGCTAAATTTTTTAAAAAGAGTATGAATGCGAATACGATGTGAATGTTATGAGTGGGAACAACAACATTCTATGAGATAGGACTTCGGTCCCTTTGTGGGCCCTTTCTGCGGGATGGCGATACGTAACGCCACGGAAGTAAAAGATCCCAGGGGACGGCGGTGCATAACGCCCTGGTCAAAACCTATCGTTTTGGCTGGTTCGTTCCGTGGGACGGCGATATGCAATGCCATAGTTCACGGTGGGCCGTAGGAATCTAGGTGAAATCCGATGACTTGGCTTGTTCTGTGGGACGGGCATACGTAACGCCACAGTTCGCGGTGGGCCACAAGAGTCTAGGTGGGAGTTCGCTCTCGGGTCTGCGTAGTACTCTTTCGTCCGTTCCTTCGTTTGTGTGTGGGGGGTCACCTGTGTTGTAGTAGCTGTTTGTTTCCAAGAATAACAGAATTGTGAAAATGTGAAAATGAGAAAAGGTGATAATATGTAAACTGCTCATTCACCGTGGTTTTAACGCATGCATGGGTACCTTATATGTTAGTTAAAGAATATGTATTTTCCTCATATGAGTTATTTTAAGTAGATGATAATGAATGGATTATGCTATCATTAACATCTGAATTATGTTTATAAAATGGTTATATAGATGCGAGTTAACCCCGGTCTGTTTAGCCTGCCTACTGAGCGTCACACTCACCCCTTTATGACACACGTTTTCAGGAGACATAGAGAACGAGGTTGAGGAGGAGGCTGCAGCTGAGGAGTAGTGCTAGTTCATAGTTCATCTGGGTATGTTATGGATGAATGTCTCTCTCATATGTATGGTTATGGGGTGGGGCCTATATGGACTCTTGTTATTTTGGAACAAAGGACATGTACTCTTCTTGGAAATTATGAATGGCTGAGATGTTATTTACATTTCATGTAATTGTGGTTACTCTCTCTCTCTTTATGCGAATGTATGCATGTTTATATATTATGCTTCCGCGATACGTACGAAGTAATGCTTCGGGGTCCGATAAAGAAAAAAAATGTCCATAAATTGAGGATCGGATCTCGGGGCATTACAGAGTGGTATCAGAGCACGAGAGACAAACCATGGTTACAACCATTCCAATTATCCAAGTAGTAGAAGAAGAAATAGGCTAGAGTAAAAAAAAAGAGGGGGAAAATTAGGTTTAGAACCCATATATATAGAACAAGGCCTCCGTAAAAGCTTTTGCGTAGAGTGATTTGATCCTACTATTTTTCCATTTGTCCTCCTAGGAAGTAGAGAACAATATTCTGCCATGTGTGGGCCTCAAATACCCATCTCATTCTCGTGCCAAAAGATTGGCATCAAAGGCACGAACTCTTCTCACATGCTGCTTACATGTTCGACCATATGACTGTACACCCTATCCACTTCGAAGCCTTACTGGCCTTTTACAGCCTAGAAGGACTATCTATGTACCTTGTAGGCCATTTGTCACTCTCACCAAGACCCATTTATCACCAAGGGGGACATGTTTGTCACCTTAAACACCCTTAGCCACCCATTCTTCAACAATGACATGCATTGAGTCTGCTTAAGATTTTGGCTTTTTCTGACCATTTCTTCGACCAAATACAAAGTTGTCTTCACAAAACTCATTAATTCATAAATTAACATTTAACACACATAAAAAATGAAGCGACGTATTAAGTTAGGTTCTAATGAATATCCATGTATAGGTTCTCCAAGGAGTAGAAGACGATAGGCAAAAGATCTAGGCAGCAGAGGGGAGGCAGGACAAGGCAAAGATGGCACGTTAGGAACTGGTACCAAGAAACATGCAGGGAGTTCCATTATGTGTCCATTGTAAATGCACCCATCCGGGGGCAGGAGTGCTGGAGGACAGAGGGCAAGTGCTATGGATACGGCGAGGCTGGTCATATTGCAAGGAACTGTCCTAAGAAGACTCAGCAAAAGCCAGTACCACCGCGGAGAGGATTCGGTACAGAGGGCGAGATTATACACTAATGCAATAGGAGGCAGACAATACACCTACCGTGACTGAAGGTACGGAGCAATGACCCATTTTTGTTTGCAAGTCGCATAACAGGCTGAACCCTCGAATGCAATTGATAAAAATGCTAAAAGCATACACTGTGTGACATGAGTTGTAGGTTACAATTATTTTAAGTAAGATGATACCTAATGAACCCTTAAAACATAGCTTGCGCATTGCATGTGAAAGCTTCTTCTCTATGTCAGAAGAAGGTCAACTGATCATTGATGACTGGATTAGGAAGTAAGACAAGCAAGCTAAACCATCTGGCTGGTGAAGGTTTTATGGAGAAATTTCTAAAGTCAATTTCGAGGACATAATTATTTTTAAGGGGGAGAGGATGTTATGACCACCAATTTGGGCACAAGCCCAAATGAAAACAACTCGGGCCCATGAACTAAATAAGCTTGAAGTCTGGACAGATTTTTGAAAGGTCCTTAGGAAATTCATAACTTAATATGAGGAGGTCATAATCAGGTGAAACCAAAGCCCATGCAACGACCATTAGGTAAGGAACAACTTTGATGAAGAGTATAACTTTTGAAAAATGGGCCTAATAGGAGATAAGAAGGAATTATGATAATGGGCCGAAATTATTATAGAAAACATAGTCACCTATTAAAATAAGGATATCTTGATCCACAGTCAACCAAATGGGATGAAACTAGGCTCATTAGAAATCTTGGGCCCTTAGCCCAAACTCTTATGTTGACATGGAAACCCAAATCGCACTACAACCCAAGGTTCTGAGCCCATTTACTGCCAACTGTCATGAAGAGGTGTGACTGTTAGGAGAATTTGAATGTAATTAATGAAAAATTCATAACTTCGTCTATGGTTAATGAAGGGACCTAACGCCAAGGCCATAATTTTGCATTGGGTGTTAGCCACATCTTCTATGTTGAAGTCCAGGTCAAATTCCTCCTAGATACCAGAGTTATACTCAAATTACCTCGGGCTACCGAAGGGTCACGACTAGAACAGGGGAAAATATATATTAATATTGTGAAAATCATAACTATTGCTAGGGATACTTATATTCGTTGAAATGATGACCCAACGTTAGATATGGAATCCCTCTTGATTTCATATGAAGACATCCAAATCCAAATCTTAACAGAAGAGCACGCCCACTTGCATTTATGAGTAGGTAGATGAAGGGTCGCGATTGGAACAGATGAGAAATAATGTTAATATTGAGAAAATCACAACTCATGTTAGGGTTGATAAAATTTGATGAAACCATGACCCAGAGTTAGATATAGAAGTTCTCTTCATTTCATATGAAGACATCCCAACCTAGATCCCAACAGAAATGTGCGCCCACTAGCATTTATTATCGGTTGTTGAAGGGTCACACCTGTTTAAACCCGACGAGATGCTGAAGAGACCCGATGATATCAAGAGGAAAGATGATCCTCGATTCTACCCATACCATCAAATGCTCGGACACACCATTAAAAATTACTTTGTGTTTAAAGACATCATTGAGGACATGATCAAGAAGGGAGAGCTCCAAATGGGGGAACATAAGGGGGATCCACCTCGCCCCCACAAGATGCCTATGATGGGGGCCACGGCCAATATGATATCCTTATATCAACTGTTGTGCCCCGGCGTGTTTTGACGAAGATAAAGTGTGACAAAGACAAGTTGTGCTGTTTTGTATAATTTGCATTTCAGTATTTTGATGAATGTGAGTAAGTTTGATGGGTCTCATGGATGGCTTTTTGATGAGCTAAGTATATGTTTGTGATATATGAAGTTTGCTGTCAATGTTTGTGAAAGATCAGTTTGTCTTGGACAGCTCATAAAAGTCATGTGTGGATATATCATAAGTGAACAAAGGCTTGATTATTTTGTTTTGGAACTGGTTTTTTTATTCTTTTCATGCATGCAACAATTTTTGATATGTGAGCTTATGAAGTATTTGGATTAGAAATGTGTGAATCCTCTGTTCATATAGCTGGAATTCAAGATACTAACTTGCAATTTTGAAGAGGCAGTCTTGTGTGCTCAAATGATTTGAAGTTGGTTCTTTATGAAGATTGACTTGAGTGATTTGTTTATACCAAGTGCAAGTTCATATTACTTCCAAACCAGTGGATCTTCGGTAAGCATTTAATTTTAAATTTCACTCATATTACCTTGAATAGGATTGATGCATACTTCATGTTTTTGGGCTTAAATTTACTGCCTTGGGAAGTTTTCCATTTCCCCACTGCAAGTGTCGACCCATCGGGTCGACACCTGGCTCCCTGGGGCATCATTTTTTGGCGGACAGAACACCTGGATTTAGGTGTCGACTCCAGGAGTCGACACCTAAACCCTGGGTGGGATTTTTTGTGAAAGGGCCAGAACTCTCCGAATTTGGTGTCGACTCCAAGAGTCGACACCTGGCCCAAGGCGTCCGGATCGGGATTTCGATTTTGATTTTGAAACCCCCTTTTTCAAGGTCCGATTAGCTTGGGTTATTACCCACTTACCCTTAGGGTTTCCTTACTTAATTAGGTGTTGTTTTGAAGGGGCTTTCTAAGGGCTTTCATGTCCTTTTGCATCTCTTTTCTTTGGGTATAAGAAGGCTGTGATTTTCATACGATGTAGATATCTCTCTTTGGGCTAAAGGTTTTCATCCTTACAGGAAGAGGAGGAGAGGGCGTTGCACACTTGCTGGAAGAAGAAGGATAAGCTGTAGATGTCGCCATCTATGAGTCTGAGCTCCGATCTAGAGGCTGCTACTGCTGCTATCCACGGTCTGTGGTTTTAGGCGTTTCATTCTACAAGGCCGGCTGCTTCCACTCCGCGATTCATTATTTCCAGTGCATCCTTCCATCCTATACATGGTTTTCATTGCAGATCTGAGGGAGATTTCTAGTTCTATCCATTCTATACTTCTATCTGAGCATAGATCTAAATCTAGACTCGGCTTTCTATTTTCCATCATTTTCATTCATATACGATTTCAGAGCATCGTCTCCGTGTGCGTGTCTTCTCGTAGTCGCGCGAGAACACGCATGTGTGTGGGGCCATTGTGCCCGTGTGTGATCGTTGTGATCGTTTTGCTACCGTCGTGTAGCCGTTTTAGTGGAATCCTCTCGGGTTAAGAGGGGTGGACGTAGGACTGCACTCGAGTGCGTCTGAACCACCTAAAAAATTCTTGTGTTGTGGTTTGCTATCTGTGCGATTGTCATTCCATATTGTCTGTTCTCATTTTTGAGTGTGATGTAGTGAGTTGAGGGCTTTACATAATCTGTCCTCATCTTTCAATTTATCCAAGTGGTTTATCATACTGCGTTGGAGAGTTGTGAGAGCTTGCTTGATTTTCAATCTGTCATATCTTACTGTTCTCTATCAGGTTAACTTTTACTCCAGCTTTATCATCTCTACTTTTTAGTTTTTAAAAAGGGAGCACAATTAATCAATTCACCCCCTCTAGCTTGCTTTCCTAATCGGGCCAATAATTGGTATCAGAGCCTCGGCTTTGTTTTATTTAGAAACCTTGCGGTTTAGAGTGATCTGTTAGGAATGGCTAACAAGGGGTTGATTCCCGAAAGGCATTCTATACACATGCTTCCCTATTTTGATGGAAATAACTATAGTTATTGGAAAAATAGAATGATGGGTTTCCTTCGTGCTCAAAGTCATGAAATATGGACTGTTATTACGAATGGTCCATACACTCTACCTCCAGATGAGGAGCAGTGGAATGATGACAACATTAAGAAGGCTACTGTGAATTTCAATACATTAAATATTATTCAGTGTGCCATTCATCCGACTGAGTATGCTCATTTTTCTATGTGCAGCAGTGCGAAGGAAATGTGGGATAAGCTAAACTTAATTTATGAATGTACTTTAGAAGTCAAAGAGACGAAGGCTAATATGCTTATCGGAGACTGCGAGCTATTCCACATGAAGGAAGAAGAGACGATCTCCGAGATGTTTGCATGTCTCATGGAGATAACAAATGGACTGAAGTCACTCAGGAAAGATTTCCAGGATACCGACTTGGTCAGAAACGTGCTGAGGTCGTTGTCACCCAGTTGGCATACCAAGGCAATTGTGATAGAGGTAAAAGGATCTAACAACTCTTACATTGGATGCACTCATAGGATCTTTAATGGTCTATGAAATAAATATCAAGAGGACAGAAGAGGACACCTAGAAAAAGAAGTCAATAGCTTTGAAAGCAAACCCAGACCCAATCTCAAGCTAGGAGGATTCCATGGACAACACATATGATGAAGAAGTTGCCATGCTTACAAGAAGGGTCAGGCAGTTTTTGCACCAAAGAAAAAGGTTTGGTGGAAAGTTTAGGAAAGGAAAAAGGTAATTTAAGCAGAAAGGCGAGTCATCCAAGCCAAATGAGATCATGTGCTATGAATGTAAGAAGCTAGGACATATGAGAGGTGAATGTCCCAAATTGTAGAAAAAGGCTAAGAAAGAAAAGGGCAAAAAGCCAAGGGCCATGAAGGCCACTTGGAGTGACGAAGATGAGGACGAGCCTACATTTGGGGAAGAAGAAGATATCGAGGAGATCATCAAGAACTTGTGTCTTATGGCACGAAGTGATCAGGAGTAGATAAATTCTAACTCTGAATTTATTACCAATGATCAATGGGAGTTAGCTTAGGAGGAATTTGTAAGGATCTCAAACACTATATTAACGATGTTTTGCTAGTCAAAGGTTTGAATCACAATTTGCTTAGCTAACATGGGTCAGCAATGACATGGACAAATAATAGAACAGGCTCTGCTAACATCCGGGCCAGACTTGATACAGTGCTGATAAATTCTCACTGTCAATCTGCTTCCTCACACATAGCAGTCAAGCACCTGGCAAGAGGCCCATCTGACCATGCCCCCCTGCTGCTCTATCTTGAAAGTATTCCCACTCACATTGGCAGATTTATATTCCAGAAAATGTGGATCACACATGATAACTTTAAACATCATGTAGCAGATGTTTGGCAAAGAACACAAATAAACCATCCCAATGCCTTGGTCAGGCTCACTGTCAAGCTTAAGGCAGTAAAGGATTCTCTACGTGTATGGAATAAAGAAGTATTTGGAAATATTTTCCAGAATAAATGTCTAGCAGAAGCAGAAGTTGATCTAAAGCAGCTTACTTTTGATACAAATCCCTCTCCAGCAAATAGGGAAGGCCTTAATGCTGCTAATGCTAGACTCAGCCAAGCCCTGTCCTGGGAAGAATCCTTCTGGAATCAAAAATCTCGGATGGACTGGATAGAAAGCAGGGGCAGAAATACCTCTTTCTATCATGCTGTGGCCCAGTACAAAAGGAAAAAAGCATTAATTTCCAGGCTAAAGGTAGGAGATGATGGAGAATGGTGTTCTGACCAAGATGCTCTAAGACTTCATGCTGTGTCCTACTTTAATAATCTGTTTTCCTCAGAAAATCATCAAGTGGACTCAGCACTCCTGGACTGTATTCCCCACAAAATCTCTGAATCTCAAAATTCTGAATTATGTTCTGTTCCTGACATTATGGAAGTCCGCAAAGCAGTTTGTTCTCTCAAAGGTTCCAGCTCTCCTGGACCTGATGGCTTCTCTGGGGATTTTTATATAGCTGTTTGGGATATAATTGGACTAGATGTTACAGATGTAGTCCGTGCTTTCTTTGAGGGCTTTCCTCTGCCTAGGGGTATTTCTTCTTCTCTTATCACCATTATCCCCAAGGTTCAAGATCCTCAATCTTTTAATGATTTCAGACCAATTAGCCTGTGCAATTTCTCCTACAAGGTGATTTCCCGCATTATTTCTGAACGATTAGCCCCCCTCCTAACTGATCTCATTTCAGTTGAACAAGGAGCTTTTGTTAAAGGAAGGTATATCTTAGATAATGTAGCTCTGGAAAGGCATCTTATGTTGGATATCAATAGAAAGGTCAGGGGCCATAATGCTATCTTCAAGTTAGATATGGCAAAAGCCTATGACAGAATGGAATGGGATTTCATCCTAGCAGTCCTGACGAAATTTGGCTTTAGTACCAGATTTACTTCCTATATTGGAATGCTACTATTTAATTGCTGGTTCTCAGTAAATTTTAATGGCAATGTCTCTGGTTTCTTTAAATCCAGCAGAGGGATAAGGCAAGGAGACCCTATAGCTCCTTACCTGTTCGTCATTGCTTCAGAGGTGCTGAGCAGAAATCTCTCTGCATTAATTCAGTCAGGTGCTTTGATGGGATATAAAGGGCCAAGACATTCTATGCAGATCTCACACCTCTTATATGCAGATGATACTCTTGTGTTCTTAAATGCCAATAGACAAAACATTATGGCATTCAAACAATTTATCCACAGCTATGAGAACTGCTCAGGACAGAAGGTTAATGAAGCAAAGAGCAGTTTTATTCTTTCTTCAAAAGCTCCTTTGTCTCTCAGACACTATATCCGTTCTTTGACTGGATTCAAATACCAAAATACAGGGATCAACTATCTCGGAATCCCGATCAAAAAGGGCAGATATCTCTGTTCGGACTTCAAGTTCCTGTTGGACAGAATACAGCTTAAATTGGAAGGGTGGCAATCCAATTTTTTATCCCAAGCAGGCAGAGCTATTCTGATTGACTCTACTCTTCAAAGTATGCCCATTTACTTAGCTTCGGCCTGTTTTATCCCAAAGAAGATCTTAACCTTCATTAATCATCTTTGTGCTGAATTCTTCTGGCAAGGTGGAAATGGAACAAGCCGCAGACATTGGGTTGCCTGGTCTGAGATTCAAAGACCTAGGCTAGAGGGTGGCCTTGGCATTAGAAATTTATAGCATGTACAGACTGCCTTGGCTACTAAAACTCTATGGAATATCCTACATGGCTCATCACTTTGGTCTCAGTTTGCCCGCAGGAGGTTTATAAAAGCACACTTTGCAAACTGCACAAAACCTTTTCCTGCTGGGATGCCCATGGCTGTTTTTAAGCAGGCCAAAGATTTAATTCTAACCCACAGCAGATGGTTTATTGGGAATGGGACAAAGGCTGACTTCTTATGGGATAACTGGACAGGGAATGGCTCTTTTCTTAACACTGCTAATGTCAGGGATAGCAGTGGACCAAATGGTATTCCCAAGGCCTCTGTGAGAGATGTTCTATGCGATACTCAGCATCCATCCAGAGGATTTTTAAATAATGAAGTCCCTATTCCTGTTATTCAGCTCAATTCTGAGTCTGACATGTGTGTATGGACTGCAACTCCAAAGGGTTCTTTATCAGTAAAGTCTGTATGCAATCTAGTCCGTACCAAAGGTCCATCAAGGTCTGTCTGGGCTAAACTTTGGCACTCTGCGGTAAATCCGGGGGCAGCAACTTTCATCTGGAAACTGCTCCACCGGGCAGTCCCTGTGGACAGCAGAGTGGCAGACTGTGGAATTCCTTTGGTTTCTAAGTGCAGTTGCTGCTCTCTCCCTGACAATGAAGACCTTAATCACCTCTTTATTCAAAGCAATATGGCATCAGGTTTGTGGGGCTGGGTGTATCCTTTAATCAGCCACATGATTCATCTTAGTGACCAAATTACAGTCCGGTGTTGGAATCTACTAAAGGCAACTGATTTACACTCAGCATTTATCTTTGTTGGGATGTACGCAGTTGTTTTAATGCTGTGGGAGATATGGAAGTCAAGGTGTGCCATCAGATTTGAAAATAAGCCCCTGAATATGGATTCTGTAAAGAGAAGAATAATCAACTCAATTGCCTTGGCCCTAAATCAGCTTTCTTTCACCAAACCTCCATCTGCAAATCAGCTAAACTGCCTTAGCTCTCTTCATCTGATTCCTAGTCTCAAATTTAAGTAGCCATCCACTGTTTACTGCAGAATGGCACCCAGACTATACACTCTACATGTAGATGGTGCTTCGAAAGGAAACCCGGGTAAGAGTGGAGGAGGAGGCTGCATCAGAGATTCAGCTGGTAGACTCATAGTTGGATTCTCATTCTTCTATGGTTCTGGTAACAGTCTGCTGGCTGAGGCAAGGGCCCTGCATGATGGACTCTCTATTGCAAAGCAAAGTAGATTAAGACTGGCAGAAATATATTCCGACTGTGCTTTCCTAGTTGATGCAGTGAACAAGCATTCCAATCCTAGCTGGATGATTATTCCTTGGTGGAGGAAAATCATTGAATTGATTCAGGAAAGTGGCTGCCAATTACAACACATTTTTAGAGAAGGCAACAAAGTGGCAGATTCTTTGGCTAACTATGCTTGTTTGGCTGCTGAGAATAGGATATTCATACATGAAAAGGAACTCCCTCTTTGGCTAACACTTAGGGTTGATAAAGCTGGTTTGCTAGCCTTTCGTTTTATGTAATCTCAAGAAGCCAGAGGATATGTCTGTCACACTTCTACGGGCTCTGAAAGCCCGGCTTTTTCTTTTGGGGATTGCCCCTTGGTCAATGTAATCTCTTCCTATATCAATAAAATTAAAGACCACAGTCATTTCCTGGGGGAGTGAGAACATTCCCCCTCTCTGAGGGTGGGGTGCACTCGACCAGTGAGTGATCTGTTGGTCGATTTTAGTGAAAAAAACAATTTGCTTAGCATTAGTCAACTTTGTGACAAAGGTCACAAGGTTGTTTTTGAATCTTCTCACTATTCTATAATTGATGCAAACACTCATGAAATTAAGTTCATAGGAGTGAGAAGTAATAACACCTATCATGTTGATTTCAATGAAATTGCTTCTGAAAAAATTTGTGTTTGGTTGCTAACAAAAATGATGATGTTTGGTTGTGGCATCGCCGTCTTGGGCATGCCAGTCTTAATGTCATTAGGAAATTGTCAAGAAATAACATAGTCAGAGGTCTTCCATGTTTGAATTTCAAAACTTCAAAAAAATTGTGAAGCATGCAATAAAGGAAAACAAACCACAGTTTCATTCAAATGCAAAAACATCGTTTCAATTGAAAAACCCCTACAATTGTTACACATGGATTTGTTTGGTCCCACCAGGACTCACAGTCTTGGAGGGAAACTATATGGCATTGTGATTGTTGATGATTTCTCTTGATATGCATGGGTATTGTTCTTAGCTAACAAAAGTGATGCATTCAAGGAATTTGTTGATTTCTGTATGAGAGTTCAGAATGAAAAAGGATATGCTATTCAGAAAATTCAGAGTGACCACGGAAAGGAGTTTGAAAATTCTGATTTTGATGAATTTTGCAGGAAGCAGGGGTTTGAGCACCAGTTTTCAGCACCTAGGACCCCGCAACAAAATGGAGTGGTCGAAAGGAAGAATAGAACGCTCGTGGAGATGGCGCGTACCATGTTGGCGGAAAATTATCCTCCATGGTACTTATTGGCTGAAGCAGTAAACATTGCCTGCTGTATCACCAATCGAGCAATGGTAAGACCTATCCTTAAGAAAACTCCTTACGCGCTGTATAAAGGTAAGAAACCCAACATATCTCACTTTAAGCCATTTGGATCCATTTGTTACATACTGAATAATGGTAAGGATAATCTTGAAAAATTTGATGCTAAAAGTGATAAAGGGATTTTCCTCGAGTATTCCTTGACATCTAGAGCCTACCGAGTGTATAACTCTAGAACTCTTGTAATCGAAGAGAGTCCTCATGTTGTGATTGGTGAATTTACTTTGAGAAAATCAGATGATGATCAACATTTTCTTGGTTCAGGTGAAGGTGAAGTTGAGAAAGGAGAATCTAGCAAACAAGTTGAGGCAAAAGGTGAAGAAAAGGAAGAGGAGAAAGAACAAGAAGAGGAGCAAGCACAACCGACCCTTCCACACCAATGGACCACACTTAAAGATCAACCCTTGGAGAATGTGATTGGTGGTGTAGATGAAAGGATAAGAACCCGGGCTTCAATTAGGAAAGTTGAACTTCATGATAATTTAGCTTTACTTTCCAATATTGAACCTAAAACTTTAGATGATGCACTTAATGACAATTCTTGGGTTCTCGCCATGCAAGAAGAATTACACCAATTCCAAAGGAATCGGGTCTGGTTCCTTGTGCCCCGACCTGATAATCATCCCATAATCGAAACTAAGTGGGTTTTCTGAAACAAACATAGTGAAGACGGGGTGGTTGTGAGGAATAAGGCAAGATTAGTAGCTAAGGGCTACTCTAAAGAATTTGGCATTGATTTTGATCATTCTTTTGCTCCTGTGGCTAGATTAGAGGCAGTGAGGATTCTTCTTGCTTATGCTTGTCACAGGAACATCAAACTTTTTCAAATGGACGTCAAGAGTGCCTTCCTCAACGGAGTCATCAAGGAAGAAGTATATGTGGAGCAACCACCGAGCTTCGAAGATGAAAAATCTTCGGACCATGTCTACAAATTGGACAAGGCAGTGTATGGGTTGAAACAAGCTCCCAGGGCATGGTATGATCGTCTAAGTTCTTTTTTGATTGACAATGGCTTCAAACGAGGTAATATAGACCAAATATTATTTACTAAGACTTGTGATGAACATGCTTTACTTGTGCAAGTTTATGTAGACGATATAACTTTTGGAGCCACGATCATTAAAATGAATGATGATTTTTCCCAACTCATGCAGGGATAATTCGAAATGAGCTTGATAGGTGAGTTGAACTTCTTCTTGGGGCTTCAAATAAAGCAGCTAGATGATGGTATTTTCATTAGCCAGAAGAAGTACACTCAGGAGATTGTGAAGAAATATCAACTAGAAAATATCAAGCCTTGTACTACACCAATGTCCACTTCACTCAAATTGGAAGATGAAAAAGGTAATATTGTGGATCAAAAGCTTTTTAGGGGTATGATAGGTTCATTGCTATATCTTACTGCTAGCATGTCTGACATACATTTTAGTGTGTGTCTCTGTGCAAGATATCAATCTTGTCCCAGGGAATCTCATTTGTCGGCCGTGAAAAGAATTTTCAGGTATTTGAATGGAACAATTGATCTTGGTTTGTGGTATCATAAGAATGCTTCATTTGATTTCCCTGCTTACATTGATTCTGACTATGCTAGATGCAAAATGGATTATAAGAGCACAAGCAGTCACTACCAGTTTCTAGGGGGCTGTATGGTTTCATGGGCCTCAAAGAAAAAACATTGTGTGGCTTTATCAATTGCTGAAGCCGAATATGTGGCTGCAGGCAGTTGTGTGGCTCAAGTACTCTAGATCCAACGTCAGTTATTACATTTTGGTTTTTACTTGAAAAACACTGTGATAACATAACACATCTGCAATAAATCTGTCTAAAAATCCTATCCAACACTCTCGCACAAAGCACATAGAAGTTAGACACCACTTCATTAGAGATCATATTAATAAAGGTGATTTTGAATTGACTTTTGTAGATACAAAACATCAACTTCCTGATATTTTTACAAAGCCTTAGAATTCTGATCAATTTTCTTTCATTAGAAGAGAATTAGGAGTGTGCAGATTAGATAGTTAGAATCTTTTGATTTGCTTTGTACATTCTCTCTCAAAATTTCTAATAAAGTGAGTGTGGATACTGGTTTACTTTCTTGCACATAAGGAGATTTTCCACTGCACTTACATTTCAATCATTCCTTTTTGTGCATAACACATTGAATAACATTTGATTTTCACTCATATCTTCATTCAGTTGCATCCGCATGTATATAATTCCATATATTTTATACAAATGTGTGCTTGAATGCCATGATTATCTGGTATATCAAATGCCAATTGTGGAAGGTTGGACTATGTCCAGCTGAAAGCTTTCCCCATGCATGAGGGTCGCCTTCGAACCTACGTTCTCGGCCACGTACCGGTAATGAACCTGCTTGAATACATTTTCTCAATGCATGTTTAAGTGTAGATATTATATCACCCTTTCCTTTGATTCCTCATAAGACCTCTTCCCTTGCTAAATAAAAATGCATTGGTTCAGACATGTTTGGTACATGGCACACATTAAGGGGGAGGTTCTTTTCATATCTGTGCATACACTTAGGAGGAGACATAATAATGATTAGACTAATTCATCTCTTACATCTAGTACAATCTCTCTACAATGTGCACTTTTGAGATAAATGACTATTTCATAAGGATTTCAGTTATTCCACTCAACACTCTTGAGGGCTCTTGATTCTCTACATTAAAGTCACGTGTCTCATGAGGAAAAAGCTATCAGTCCCGCCAAAAATCTAAATAAGTGGATTTGGAACCAAGTAGCCAGGAATCCCCCCTGAAACAAAGGAGGAAACTTGGATCGAGAAGTGACAAATATACATAATTCAAATAAGTGATGAAACTGAGTAATCGAGAAATGCCCTTGAAACAAAGGGCATGACTCGTGTCAAAAGGTTAGTCATCTTGTTCGCATTAAAAAAGAAATTTGGGGCTATGCAAAGCTACCAAAAGTCGAGCACATTGTATGAAAGTGTAGGGAGAAAAGGTTCTTTCCAGTGTTCCTTAGAAAATCTGATAATCCATATTGCTATGGATCTTATTGCTCATTTTTCACTTCAGGTTTGATTGTGTGAATCTACCTTATGAATAAGTCATCTTTCATGGTTTATGTAGTACCATCTTTTTGTAAGCACATCCTTCTTGATATTGGTCATGCACATCATGCTCAAAATCGATTGCATGTTTCTTAACCCGTCCCGAATAGACTTGCTTGACTCTATATCTTATTATGGATGCATGTGTGCTTGAGTGATCATCTATTCCACTTTACATGCATTACACTGAGTTAACTATACATATGAGGCATTAGATCTTATTTCCATCTTTTGCATGATCCCCTATTTCACTCTGACAAAAAGGGGGGGAGAATAATTGGTTTTTGTATGATATTGTGAATTGTGAATGGCTATTGAATATGGTTGTGAGAAACAAAAACATGCTTTGAAATGCCTTGGTTATTAAATTTCAAAGGGTGATGCTTGACTTTTCTCATTTACGCAAATCTTTGTGGTATTTCAAGGAGTTTTATCTTAGTCAAAAAGGGGGAGAGTGTTGTGCCCCGGCGTGTTTTGACGAAGACAAAGTGTGACAAAGACAAGTTGTGTTGTTTTGTATAATTTGCATTTCAGATATTTTGATGAATGTGAGTAAGTTTGATGGGTCTCATGGATGGCTTTTTGATGAGCTAAGTATATGTTCGTGATATATGAAGTTTGTTGTCAATGTTGGTGAAAGATCAGTTTGTCTTGGATAGCTCATAAAATTCATGTGTGGATATATCATAAGTGAACAAAGGGTTGTTTAATTTGTTTTGGAACTGGTTTTTTCTTTTCTTTTCATGCATGCAACAATTTTTGATATGTGAGCTTATGAAGTATTTGGATTAGAAATGTGTGAATCCTCTGTTCATATAGCTGGAATTCAAGATACTAACTTGTAGTTTTAAAGAGGCAGTCTTGTGTGCTCAAATGATTTCAAGTTAGTTCTTTATGAAGATTGACTTGAGTGATTTGTTTATACCAAGTGCAGGTTCATATTGCTTCCAAGCCTGTGGATCTATGGTAAGCATTTAATTTTAAAATTCACTCATATTACCTTCAATGGGCTTGATGCATACTTCATATTTTTGGGCTTAAATTGACTGCCTTGGGCAGTTTTCCATTTCCCCACTGCAAGTGTCGACCCCTCGGGTCGACACCTGGGTCCCTGGGGCATCATTTTTTGGCGGACAGAACTCCTGGATTTAGGAGTCGACACCTACACCCTCGGTGTGTTTTTTTGTGAAGGGGCCAGAACTCTCTGAATTTGGTGTCGACTCCAAGAGTCGACACCTGGCCCAAGGCGTCTGGATCAGGATTCCGGTTTTGACTTCGAAACCCCCTTTTTCAAGGTCCGATTGGCTTGGGTTTTTACCCACTTACCCTTAGGGTTTCCTTACTTAATTGGGTGTTGTTTTGAAGGGGTTTTCTAAGGGCTTTCATGTCCATTTGGATCTCTTTTCTTTGGGTATAAGAAGGCTGCGATTTTCATACGATGTAGATATATCTTCGGGCTAAAGGTTTTCATCCTTCCAGGAAGAGGAGAGGGTGTCACACACTTGCTGGAGGAAGAAGGAGAAGCCGTAGAGGTCACCATCTATGAGCCTGAGCTCCAATCTGGAGGCTGCTACTGCTGCTCTCCACGGTCTGCGGTTTTAGGCATTTCATTCTACAAGGCCGACTGCTTCCACTCCGCGATTCATTATTTCCAGTGCATCCTTCCATCCTATCCACAGTTTTCATTGCAGATCTGAGGGAGATTTCTAGTTCTATCCATTCTATACTTCTATCTAAGCATAGATCTAAATCTAGACTGGGCTTTGTATTTTCCATCATTTTCATTCATATACGATTTCGGAGCATCGTCTCCGTGTGCGTGTCTTCTCGTAGTCGCGCGAGAACATGCGTGTGTGTGGGCCATTATGCCCGTGTGTGATCGTTGTGATCATTTTGCTACCGTCGTGTAGCGGTTTTAGTGGAATCCTCTCGGGTTGAGAGGGGTGGACGTAGGACTGCACTCGGGTGCGCCTGAGCCACCTAAAAAATTATTGCATTGTGTTTGGCTATCTGCGCGATTGTCATTCCATATTGTCTGTTGTCGTTTCCGAGTGTGATGCGGTGAGTTGAGGGCTTTACATAATCTATCAGCATCTTTCAATTTATCTGAGTGGTTTATCACATTACGTTGGAGAGTTGTGAGAGCTTGCTTGATTTTCAATATGTCATATCTCACTGTTCTCTATCAGGTTAACTTTTACTCCAGCTTTATCATCTCTACTTTTTAGTTTTTAAATAGGGAGCACAATCAATTCACCCCTCTCTTGCTTGCTTTCCTAATCGGGCCAACATCAGCAATTGCCTGAGGAGGTGTTAGATGCTTGTACAAAGCACACCTACGTAACATTTGTTCTGGCCCCTACAAAGGACCAGGAAAATTGGCAGACGGTGCCGAGAAGACAAGAAGAAAGCCGACATCCTACCCTACCCTGGGAGTCTGAATTAACGGCGTCACACCCCAGCTACCACCGCTGGCTGTAACCCTGGTCCGGTATAAAACCACTCCTCAACTGGTCCTCCGAAGGCCAACTGACATCAAGAAGAAGCCACTCCTGTTGCGGATGCACATACAAGTCAGCCCGGTAGTCAAACAACTGCAGGCGATCATTGATGGGTTAGAAGACTATGAACAACCCAAGATCTAGCTGGTGCAGCTGAAGGAATACATCCCTTGGGAGCATTTTGAATCCCTAGGATTGGCCAAAGAGGCCAAAGTTGAAGAAGAAGAGCCCGGGATATGGGATGAACCTCCACCAGCTGTGAAGGAGAAGAAAAAGTAGAAAAAGTCAAAGAATGAAGGAAAGTGTAGCGTTGTGTCCTGTAATACCTTGTCGGCTTTGTTCAACACGGCCCAAGACTCTGAAGAGGAGGGTGAAGAAATATGCCTCGCGGCAGCCGAAGCAAACCAGGCCGAAGCTTCTACTTCCCAGCATGCCACCAGATCTTGGAGGAGGTGGGAACGTTTGCCCCCGGCCAATCACAATATCATATTCCGGGGTAAAAAATCCTATCACATCCCCAAACCTAAAATCAAAGGCGCGAGAGTCTCGCCTCCATCAGGCCATTACCTTGAAGACACAACCGGCGAAGTAGTCCCCTCGTTCGCCGAATTTCTGCTCGCAAGGGAGAACAAACAACCATGCCAACAGGCAAAGAGCACTCCTACCTCAACCGCAGATACGCTATTCCAGGCAAACAATGATAGTGAGGGCATTCCCTTTGCGGCTAAGCCCGTCCAGACAAACGAGCCAGCCGACCAAGTATGTCGGGATCAGGTGACCCCCGAAGATGAGGATAAGCTATCTTCTCCACCGACTCCTCCAGTGCCAAGGCACGACAAAGCCGAAGAGGCTAGGCTGGCAAATGTTAGAGCCGACAACAGGATAATGAGGCAACTAAAGAGAATCTCGGGAAGATTCAGCGTCTGGGGGATACTCTCCCTAGATGAAGAAACTAGGCAGGCTGTCATTATAGCTCTGCAAACCCAAGCACAATATGAGAGCTTGATGGGGGACGGGGACCGACACGGACTGAGACTCACTAAGATTCTAACTGAGGCTAGCAGTAGCACGCTCAAGGGTCGCCAAGTGGCTGACCACCGTGATATCCCACAGAATGAGGGACGTCTCTCAACAGAAACTCCGACCTCGGCCGTCCCAAGGAGGGAAGCGCACGTGTCTAGGCGTATAGTCGACCTCCAAAGACAAGGGGAGTCGAGTCCTAGCTCGAAGCTCGGCTAGTGCTAACGGACGGGTGCTCTCACTCACGGTCCGCGGTGATGGCAAAAGTAGCTAGGCGCCTACTCTCTCTCACGCGGCATATTCAATCACATACTAAAAGAGCAAGCAAAGGTGGAGGAGTCGGAGCGCGTACCTCCACGCCTAGGCGTGGGGAAGGAACCCCGGCCGTGGACCAACAACCCGATACACCAGAGCAATAAATTACAACCCCCAATAATGGCCCACTCCTCGCAGGGAGGTAAGAGGCTACAAACAATACGTTCGGGTTGCCGGACACGGGTTGACGGGCCGCACTCGATGACGGGCGCGATGCTGCAGAATCGGTGTCGCGCGCGCCTGGACGGAGACGGGTCCCACGGGTTGATGCGATGTCCGTTCGAGGCACCGTCAGAGAGGACGCGTTGCTGATGGTTGGAGGAACGCTCAGACCAGAGGGGACGCGCTGGATGCGCCGGTGGTGGCCGTGGGCGCTGCCGAAAACCAGGTCTGGTTCTGTGGTCGCAGAACCGCGCACGCCGTCGGTAAAATCCGGAACTCGGTCGTCTGGTGCCCGAACAGGTCCGGGCCGGTTGGAGGTGAGAGCTGACTGGCAGAGGTGACCCTCGGCCAAACGGCGTCGGCAGATGATGCCGACACGAGTCGCAGGAGCCGCTGGAAGTTGGGGTTGGTTCGCTGGGCGGACTGTGCAGGCACGCCGGCGCAACCCCACGAGATCGACCGCCACGGACGGTGACGATGTCGAAACGCGACGCCGTCGGCGGCGTTGGAAAGCTGACTCGGAGATCCACGAACCCTGAAGAAACCAGCGCAAAAGACGCAGCGTGGAGGCCTGGGGAAAATCCGCAATCAGGGTCTCCCCGCTGGGCGAGCAGAGAAAGTGGTGCTGGCGCAGGTCGGCGGAGAAAATCGGTACGGGCAGTGCCGATCTCCGATTGATGCAAAACCGGCGCCGACGCGAAGCTGATCCGCAGACGTATCTCCAGAAAATAGATCGTGGCAAAACTCGTCCAAGAAGGGGGCGCGAGCTCTGCTACAAGTCGGGGCAGAAATCTGGAATCACGCACACGAACCGTTGAGGAAGAAGATGAGGATAAGAGGGAACCCCGGAGTCCACCGAGGGCTGAGGCTTCACACCTCGCCGTTCTCCCGTCGCAGGAGAAGAGAAAGAGAGAGAGAGGGGCGCAAATGCCTTGCACAATAATCCATTTTTGTATTCAAATTATGTCTAAACCGTGATCAGTACAAGGAGAAGATTACTTATAGGGGAAGGGGAATTAGGGTTTTCACCCAAGCCAAAGGGAAGGGGGGGGCGCAAAAGGGAGGGGGTAGGGGCGGCCATCCCTCCTCCAAACAGGGGGGGTGCGATCCATCCTCCTCCAATCAAGGAGGAATCCAAGGGGGGGGGGGCGCCCAAAGGGGAAAGAGGGGAGAGGAGGAAAGGGGAAAGGAGGGGGGCCCAAAAAGGAAAGAGGAGGGGCAAGAGGGGAAAGGAGGCGCAGCCACCCTAGGTGGGGGGTTGCGCCCTCCTCTCCAAACCCTAACCCTAACCCACTAACCAAGGACCAAGGCTAGGCCCAATAAGGGAGGAAGAAGCCCATTATCCCTACATAGCCTGATAACAATAGGAAAGAAACTAGATAACGTGTCCACGCAGGGACCAAACCTAGGCCCAACATGGCCTAAAGCATAATAAAAGATAACTAGAAGGTGCCGCCGTCGCCGAGCCACAAGGAGGTAGCAGTGTGTCGGGTGCTCCATCGGGGATAGCGTCGCGTGTCCTCACCAATTCTCCCCGGGTGGGAAGAACTCGACCCCGTCGAGTAAGGGTCACGGTCGCTGAGGTACCGCTCCAGCAGGTCCGGATCGATCCGCTCCAGCTCTCCACGTGTAATCCAGGTGTTGTCCGACTCGGGGCGCCCTCTCCAACGCACTAAGAAGCGTTGGTAGGCTCCGCTCCTGGTAGTAGTCACCTGCTCATCCAGTATGCAATCTATATGCTCGCGTGTATGTAATGGGGCTGGAGGAGGTGGACTCTCAGTAGGTGTGTCACTCACAACAGGAGGGTCAGGCCCAAATAACTCACTGGGTATCACCGCGGGATCCCGGTAAGCCACCAGATCAGAGACATTGAACGTGGAACTGATCCCGTAGTCGTCTGGTAGCTCGATCACATACGCGTTCGACCCAATACGCCTCAACACTCTGAATGGTCCTGCACCGCGGTCTTGGAGCTTCTTTACGGCTCCCGAAGGAAACCGTTCCGGTCTAACCCGGACCATGACGTACTCTCCCTCGCGGAACTCACGTGTGCGTCTGTGCGCGTCAGCTAGATCCTTATAACGTGCGTTGCTGGCCTCGAGGTGGTGATGATGCAGACTCCGAACTAGCTGTGTTGACTCATACCTATGTGAATGCAGTGGTGGTCCTGGACATCCAAACATGGATCTAACATGCCTATGACGTCTACCAGACTTGACAACATGGGGAGGGCCTGGACAACCAAAGTAGAACCTAGCAGGCACATGTGTCCTATGACATATGGTAGACTCAGAAGGATGAATAATCCCAAGTTTACTCATGACATCTCCCCTATATGACGATGGACATGGTGAAACATGGGGAAGAGACATGTGTCCCTGGCCTCCTAAGCTCGGGCATCTGGATGCCTGCACGGTGAGGTGTTGACTAGAAGGCCTAGGTGGTGTATGATAGTGGACCTCCTCGACAAGGTGGGGAAAATAATATGGGTCGAGAGGCTCACTAGGGAGGGGATCGAATGGGTCAAAGAAATGATGACCCCTCCCGACAGGTCCCTTCACTATACTTGCCCATGTGCGACATTCGCCCAGGTGCAGATAATCACCTTCAGGCACTCTCATGTATGGGGCAAGAGGCTCATAAGGAAGGCAAGGAGGCTAGGTTCCTCCCTCGGGACCGTGAAACCATAAGCGGGGACAAAATCAACCTCCACGGGTATGGGAAATAATAAAAGGACCTCGGATGTGATATGTCCTATGGTGTAGACCGAGGTAATAGACCCCAAAGCAGGGAGTGTAAAGCTATGACTATAGGGTTGGTCAGACCCTAAGGTCAACATATAAGTCAACTCCCATTGATAATCTAAACTCCTAAGGAAGTCCTTCACATTTTCAAGAAAGCAGAAGGACCGAAAAGTGGTGTGAAAGGAGTTAAGGGGTATTATTGGGAGGGCTGGTCCCATGGGTGTATAGCAAGGAATGGAGACATCTAGAAGTGGACCCTCCCTTAGCCAGCTAGCTAAAGACTCACCAATGACCAGTTCACCCTCGGAAGGTAAGAATGTCTCTATATGAGGGTCTAAGGGTGAAGCCTCTCTCTCGGGAGGGGAAACGGAGTCCTCTATGATGTGGAGGGGATCACTCCCTAACTCCTCAACCTCAGTTAGGTACTCCTCAATCAACTCCTGTTCAGCCTCGTAACTCACTGGAACAAACCCAGGTGATGACATGGAGGTGGTCGGCGTAACGCCGTCATGGAAGACAAACTCACCGGGAAGGTGAGATGGGTGTAAGGTGCAGGTCCTCCTATCCAGGTCGATGGTCGCACTTCTTTCCTCCAACCAAGTTCGCCCTAAAATGATGCATGGACCAGCAAGTGTGCTGATCTTGCACCAAGCGCCATCGAAATATTTAACGGGGCCAAACCACCGTTGAAACTCGATAAAAGCTAAACCATCACGGAGAACAATCTCCCCAGTCTTAGAGAGAGACTCAACAATGTCCTGTGAGACACAATTATATGAAACCTTACTGATGAAGTCGATCTCCGTATGCAACCCATTAGGTAGGATGGCCACGGACATGACAGGGCGCTGAAACGACTCGGTCATCGGTATAGGGATCGGGTATCCCGACGACTGAGTGGTAGGGCCGACACCCACGGGTCGTGCCATAAGAGCGTCGAATCGGGCCAACAGGGATGACCAATCTGACACGTGGGCACGAGGAACCACCATGGGGCTGGCGGGGAGCTGGACATGCAAGACTCAACGAGACAAGGATAAAAACTCTAACTAGACACAAGCCTAAAATGACAATGCAATGGTTGGTTACCTAGATGAACTAAGAGACTCAATGCACCCTAGACAACCTAAAGACTCAAAAGACCTAAGACCCCAATTTGTTAGAACAAACTGGTTCCCTAAGCTCTGATACCAAATTTGACGCGGGACGGGGACCGACACGGACTGAGACTCACAAAGACTCTAACTGAGGCTAGCAGTAGCACGCTCAAGGGTCGCCAAGTGGCTGACCACCGTGATATCCCACAGAATGAGGGACGTCTCTCAACAGAAACTCCGACCTCGGCCGTCCCAAGGAGGGAAGCGCACGTGTCTAGGCGTATAGTCGACCTCCAAAGACAAGGGGAGTCGAGTCCTAGCTCGAAGCTCGGCTAGTGCTAACGGACGGGTGCTCTCACTCACGGTCCGCGGTGATGGCAAAAGTAGCTAGGCGCCTACTCTCTCTCACGCGGCATATTCAATCACATACTAAAAGAGCAAGCAAAGGTGGAGGAGTCGGAGCGCGTACCTCCACGCCTAGGCGTGGGGAAGGAACCCCGGCCGTGGACCAACAACCCGATACACCAGAGCAATAAATTACAACCCCCAATAATGGCCCACTCCGCGCAGGGAGGTAAGAGGCTACAAACAATACGTTCGGGTTGCCGGACACGGGTTGACGGGCCGCACTCGATGACGGGCGCGATGCTGCAGAATCGGTGTCGCGCGCGCCTGGACGGAGACGGGTCCCACGGGTTGATGCGATGTCCGTTCGAGGCACCGTCAGAGAGGACGCGTTGCTGATGGTTGGAGGAACGCTCAGACCAGAGGGGACGCGCTGGATGCGCCGGTGGTGGCCGTGGGCGCTGCCGAAAACCAGGTCTGGTTCTGTGGTCGCAGAACCGCGCACGCCGTCGGTAAAATCCGGAACTCGGTCGTCTGGTGCCCGAACAGGTCCAGGCCGGTTGGAGGTGAGAGCTGACTGGCAGAGGTGACCCTCGGCCAAACGGCGTCGGCAGATGATGCCGACACGAGTCGCAGGAGCCGCTGGAAGTTGGGGTTGGTTCGCTGGGCGGACTGTGCAGGCACGCTGGCGCAACCCCACGAGATCGACCGCCACGGACGGTGACGATGTCGAAACGCGACGCCGTCGGCGGCGTTGGAAAGCTGACTCGGAGATCCACGAACCCTGAAGAAACCAGCGCAAAAGACGCAGCGTGGAGGCCTGGGGAAAATCCGCAATCAGGGTCTCCCCGCTGGGCGAGCAGAGAAAGTGGTGCTGGCGCAGGTCGGCGGAGAAAATCGGTACGGGCAGTGCCGATCTCCGATTGATGCAAAACCTGGCGCCGACGCGAAGCTGATCCGCAGACGTATCTCCAGAAAATAGATCGTGGCAAAACTCGTCCAAGAAGGGGGCGCGAGCTCTGCTACAAGTCGGGGCAGAAATCTGGAATCACGCACACGAACCGTTGAGGAAGAAGATGAGGATAAGAGGGAACCCCGGAGTCCACCGAGGGCTGAGGCTTCACACCTCGCCGTTCTCCCGTCGCAGGAGAAGAGAAAGAGAGAGAGAGGGGCGCAAATGCCTTGCACAATAATCCATTTTTGTATTCAAATTATGTCTAAACCGTGATCAGTACAAGGAGAAGATTACTTATAGGGGAAGGGGAATTAGGGTTTTCACCCAAGCCAAAGGGAAGGGGGGGGCGCAAAAGGGAGGGGGTAGGGGCGGCCATCCCTCCTCCAAACAGGGGGGGGGCGATCCATCCTCCTCCAATCAAGGAGGAATCCAAGGGGGGGGGGGGCGCCCAAAGGGGAAAGAGGGGAGAGGAGGAAAGGGGAAAGGAGGGGGGCCCAAAAAGGAAAGAGGAGGGGCAAGAGGGGAAAGGAGGAGCAGCCACCCTAGGTGGGGGGGTTGCGCCCTCCTCTCCAAACCCTAACCCTAACCCACTAACCAAGGACCAAGGCTAGGCCCAATAAGGGAGGAAGAAGCCCATTATCCCTACATAGCCTGATAACAATAGGAAAGAAACTAGATAACGTGTCCACGCAGGGACCAAACCTAGGCCCAACATGGCCTAAAGCATAATAAAAGATAACTAGAAGGTGCCGCCGTCGCCGAGCCACAAGGAGGCAGCAGTGTGTCGGGTGCTCCATCGGGGATAGCGTCGCGTGTCCTCACCAGAGCTGCTTCGCCGAAATGCATTCGGGAACGAATATCACCTTCACCGAAGAAGATATGCTCCTGCCTTCGGCCAGCCATAATAGACCCTTGTACATGAGGGGATAGTTGAACGGCCAGCCGATAAATAGGATCATGATCGACCCAGGGGCAGCAGTAAACATACTCCCCTACTGGGTCTATCAGAAATATTATTTGAATGTACACCTGATCGAGGGCAGGGACATGAAGATAGTTGTGTTCAACTAGAAGTTTGAAGTCCTAATGGGCATTGTGGAGTTCAAGCTGTCATTGGGAAACTTCACCACTAAGGTGCAGTTTCACGTCATCAACTCCAACACTTCATACAAAGCATTTCTGGGCCACCCCTAGCTGCATCAAAAGCGGGTGGTGTCTTCAACCCTGCACCAGTGCATCAAGTACTCCCGGGATGGAAAAGAAGAAATGATATTTGCCGATCTACACACCTTTGAGGTGTTTGAATGCCATCTGCTTGGCGCATCACTCTATATGGAGAAGCCAAAGTAGAACTCCCAATCGGCTCAAAGCAAAGGGAAAAAGATTTCAGAGGATGACGACTGGTTCCCTCCACCTCCGCCCGGCTATATGGCTCCATAGGAGGTATATCACATTTCTGAAGTCGAAGGGGTGGTTCAAGCGATCCCATCCGATATTCACCCCGAGCCGGAGATGTCGAAGCTTAAGGATCTGCCAGGGTACATGAAGGTCCCTCCAGGGATCATGAAGCCCATCACAAATATAGATTGTCAGACAGTCAAATTTTTGAAGATTCTAGAGGTGCCCAATCTTGAGGGTCAACCAATAATATTCTACACAGCAAATGAACAACCGGTGAAAGGAGACGATGACTAGACATTCCCCAAAGAAATCTATGATCCGGTTGGCCCGATTATGGGACTTCTGAACATATCCGGGATATTAGTGAAGATGGCCAGGAGGCAGCAAGTTCCCTTATTCCAGGCCACCAGCCGAAATCAAATGTTCAAAAAGTTGTGGTACCCACCCAACTTGGATAAAGAACTCCTGAAGAGTACCCAACACCCTGGCCTGGGCTTCTCAATAGAAGAATTCTATGAAGCAGATATGATATCAATCTCTGCTTCCACTAGTAGAGATCCTCCAGAAAGCCCAGATGTACAGAAAACTCGGGAGCACCACATGCCCCCGGATGGCGAAGCACAAGATGAAGAGGTACACCTCTGGCATCCATCTCCGAGTGAAGATCTGCGGTCGGGAACGTCAACCTCCGAAGAATGATCCTCAACTAGCCATGTGGGCAGGGAGCAGCTACCCCCACCTGATGTTGAAATAGAAGATGGTGGCCTAGGCCTCATTTCAGCTTTCCCCTAATATGACTCTGCATTACTCTCATTGTTCGGTGGGCTGCAGCAGGAGATCAAAAGGCTGGAGAAGCAACTAGCCAAAATAAGTATACGCCAGTTTGATCCAACAGGGGGCATCCTCCCTCGGCGATGTAGCCACCCAAATCTGAAGCGTTCCCCTATGGCCAGGGCAAAACTATATAGCCATAGGCAAAAACATGAAGAGCCTGTCTTGGATTACATCAAAAGATGGAGAAGCCTTTATGCAAGGTGCGTGCCCCCGTTAAGCCACGAGGTCGCCACCCGGATTTGCGGACAAAGTCTGAAGAAAGAAATTCAGTAGCGGATGGTAGGCATCAACATCCAATCCCTTTATCAATTAAGCATGATAGCAGCAGATATTGAGGGCTTTCTGGCAAAGCACTGCTCCGCCACCAGTACGATAGAACAAGAAGGCAAACCCGAAGATGTCAACCTCAGCGCTTCTAATCCCTTAAAGAAAAAGATGAAGGAGGCAGCTAATCCTTCAACCAATCAACCGGCGTCATTGCGGGAGAAAATGAGGAGGCCTTACTGCTTCTCGAGAGATAAGACTTGGGGGATTTTTGAGTGGGCTTGTCATTATGACAAGATTACTTTGCTAGAGCCCAAAAGGCCAGAGGAAACTGGACGAAGTGATGACCCCTAGTTCTGCCCCTATCATCGGGTGCTGGGACATCCCATTGAAAATTGTTATGTATTTAAAAATATCGCACAAAGCCAGATCAGTAGGGGCGAACTAAAGATGGGAGAATATGAAGTGAACCCGCGGTGCCCACATGACGCATGCATTTATAAAAGGGGGGTCCATATGGTTTCCCTGTTCACAGAGGTCGCAAGCTCGACCAATGGAAGATGCCACAAAGTAGATGAAGCCACCCTTTCCACCCTTCTGGGTGAAGGCCCCATGAAATCGATCTATGATAATTATCAAGAAGACCATGAAGAAATCTGATAGCCCTCTGTGCCAGGAGATACCCGGAAGCCTTATACAATGATGCAAGAAGAGCCGAAAGTTAACGTCCCCTACAAATGCTGGGAATCCATTACCACCAAGGTCGCTACGACCTCCGGCCATACTCTGCAAGGACAAGAAGCAGGGGAACTCCTTGTTTCCCCTAAACGTGAATCACCTATAGGCCAACATTCAAGTCACCCGGAAGCCATACTGCCGGCATCAGCGCTGATTCTAGAGCTAGGAAAAGAAGCTAGCACAGCACCTTTGCCGAGCGAGACAAGCCAAGAAGACATCTATGGTGTCCTCGAAGTCAAATAAGACGATGGAGGCTTCATCGATCTACACCTGGCCCCTCCGAAAATAGAAGATGGTGGTCAGGCCACCATCGACGAGCTGATCGAAGTAAACCTTGGCACCGAAGATGAGCCTAGGCCAACCTTCCTCAGTGGCCATCTTCTTCTAGAAGAAAGAAAGTAATATATACAGCTCCTCCATATTTTTTGTAGAGTAATTAATAATTAACGCATGTTCAAAATTAAATAAGTATGGAACCTAATTTTAATATATATGCATGAACATATTTTTTGATTCTCCATATTTTTCTTTGCACTTTCATGTAATTAGTTTTCTGAAAGACCTCATAAACATCAATATGCTACTATTCATGCTATTCTTAAGCAAATGAGTAGTGATTTGTCTCCATATACGTATCTGCCTGATGCTTTAGGCCATGCACACAGAAAAGAATTGGCGACTGTTCGCACAGTCGCTACTTATTAAAATAGCGCCTCTTTACAGAGACGATGATTCCTGTTGAAATTATGAAAATTGAAATAAATTTGAAATTTTGAATTGACGTCCATCACATAGACGCTATTTAAAGATATGTCACATTTTTGCAAGGATTCCAATTATTGTAAATTTATTTAAAATTCTGTAAAATATTGATTTTGGTGACTTTACAAATAGACGCTAATTTATGATATAGCGCCTACTTGAATGGACGTTATTTTCCAGTCTCACAGTTTTATCGTGTTTTTGGCCCATATCGCAGGTCCATTGGCACTACTATCTCAAGTCCGAGATGGAGTCCCTGTTTCATGAGTTTCACGTTGACACACTATTTCTTGGAGATTGAATGACCCTCCGCCGGATATTCGATCCACCAGATTGGAATTTCTCTCTCTAAGGCCTCCGTAAGACTACACTAGCCTTGGATTCACTGAAGACAACCGAGTAGGTTGTACCCTCAAAACCCTGGAACCCATCATAGTTATGTCACTCTGAAGAAACATGACACCCTAGCCATCACAGAGCGCTGATTCTGGTGATTCTGTGAGAGTCTATCACTGGCTGGAATTGGCGACCAGGCCAGTTGACGCCAAAACATGAAATAGTGACTGTCACTGTGGACGCTATTTCTTCGTGCTTGTCCTATTCACAGAATTATCGACCACTACAGTCGGCGCCTATTCTGTAATTGGCGGCGATCTGCGTGGACGCCAGTTTACCCAGATTTCATGAATGTCCTAATTTTTGTATGATTTGTCACCATGTCATCTTGTCTAAAGTTCTATCCTTGAAATCCATGAATCTACCGTAATGTTCCAACATGACTTGGTTCTTGGAACTCGTTTGGCCATTAATTGACCTGGAAGTGGTCTAAAATTTAAAAGAGGCTATGGGTCCAAAAACTTGATACTCAATGCTAGAACGAAAAGTGATGGGGTTCGGATCTGATCCCATAGACGAGACAAAGTCCAAACATGTGCTGGTATTATGATTGATCGGGTGTGGCATTGTACTAATGAAAAGTAAGATTGATCTATGACACTTCCACAAAAGATTGACATGTACACGACCCGAAATGTTTGAATTCAAATTATACATATGGCCAATATTACAAATGATAGTCTCATGATATGCTCTTGTGAAAGCGAGCACCTTATTGAAATAGTTGTCATTGTCTCATCATGATTGTCCAGTCTATTTCCTTTATAGTTCTTGAAATTATCTCTGAATTATTGATCTGTCTCGTGCCATTATAGTTCTTGATTATTATGTACCGTTGCATGATCTGCATTTCATGTTAAATTGTTAAGTACTTAAAGCTAGCTTGGAGCAAGAGATATAAGACCTACTGAGCGTTCGCTCACCTAGTGTTTTTCGCATATTTTTCAGGTAATAATGAGGATGAGAACAACCAAGATGGGCAAGGGCAAGAGTGAAGAGTGCTATGGCATTCTAGATGAACCTCCTAGTTTTATGTCATGTCTAGTCAGATCTAGTTAAGAGTCTCTTGTAATTTTCTTTTATTGACTCTTTTACTTGAGTCAAAAGTTGTAATAAACTTAGATTTGCAATTTCAATGAAATTATATTTTTGTCCAAATTGTATCATGCCTTTGTAATTTGCTTTGAATGCCATGACTATTTCGCTGCCACGTTCTGAGCATTCTTCCATTGCTATCAGTTCGAGGCGTGACAGAAGTGGTATCAGAGCCTCGTTTTTCAACATCCCTAGGTCATTAAGTCCAAGTTATAGGTTGACATGTCCTTGTCAATCACCCTATAGGAACCCAGTGAGATTTAAGTAGAGCCTTGGGCTAACTAACATATATAAGTTTTTACTTAAGTTAAAATGATATCAACACATGAATAATGATCATTTAAAAACTTATTTTGTAGGCTAAGATGGCCGCCGAGCGAGCTCAATGGAGACCGATGCAGCGTACTGTCCAAGTTTTAACTCAGGCCTTGCAACAAGTAGCACAAGGCGGAGCTCATCATGGAATAGGAGATTTGTATCAGAGCTTCCAAGCAATGAATCCCCCCAAGTTTAGCAGGTCTATTTACCCGGATGAGGCCGAGAATTGGGTGAGAGAGATAGAAAGGACCTTCAGGGTTACATAATTTACCAACCAGGAAAAGGTGCTATTGGGAACTTATCAATTAGAAAGAGATGTTCGAGCTTGGTGGGAGTCCGTGGAAGCAATTTTGCCCAACGACCAAGTAACCTGGAATGACTTCTTAGAATATTTCAATGAGAAGTATTTTTCGAAGAGAATCTGAGAGAAGAAGGCTATGGAATTTGCATCACTAAAGAAACGTAGTTTATCAGTAGCAGACTATGAACCGTAGTTTTCTAGACTAGCCCATTATGCACCCCATTTAGTTGCCACGGAAAGGAAGAGAGCCAAGAGGTTCATGAATGGTTTGAAAGTGGAGTTTATTCCTCAGTTGGCTCCATTAGAAATTCAGACTTATGCGGACATAGTCAAAAAGGTGCAACTATTAGAAGATGTGATGGATATGGCAGAACAGATTAAAGGAAAGATTGCCAAGAAAGGGTTAGCAAATGGATCCAAGAGTGGGGAACCCATAAATAGACAGAAGCGGTCAAATGGGGGTAATGGTTCCCGAAAGGACAAGAAACCCAAGAATGAGGATCAATAGATTATTCCAGCCAAGGAATAGTGTGAGCATTGCAATAAAGGAGGGCACGAACCGGAAGAGTGTTGGTATAAACTTGGGAAATGCATCCGTTGCGATAGTGAAGATCATAGAATTGCTCGTTGTCCTCTTATAAAGTAGCAAGCACCGCGAGATAAACAACAAGGTGGACCGAAGCGGCAAGGCAGGCTTCAAGCATTGAAAGGTAACTCTAAACCTGCCTTATTCATAATTGCATGCTTAGATATGGCGATCTTAGTACTTTGGCATGCTATGGGATTTAGCTAAAATACATGTCTTGGAATATGATGATTTACCCCACTGTTGTGGAATGAAAAGCATGTGAATTTTGGGACCTAATTCTTTTAAGTGGGGGAGGGTGTAGCAACCTGGAAATCTAAAAAGAGAATAAATAATAATGACTATATACTAATCATGAGAAATAACATTTTTTGAAAGAACTTTTAAATTGAAAATTCATATATATATATATATATATATATATATAACAGGGTTAGTGTGGGCCTCAATTAAATAAATAAATTGGGTTGAAGCCCATTAAGCAAAAACCATGAGAAATAAGGAATAACCACTTAAGTAGAGGTTAATGGGCCAGGTAGGGGCTTACGCTGAAGGGCTTTTAGAGTACATATGCAAATATACTTTCAATAGGGCCTTTGGTTTATACAAAACTCTTATTACGTTCGGAGCATGCATGGGAGGTTAGGGTTTCCTGATTAAACAGGGGGGGAACAGCCGGTGTTAAGGGAAGGATTTGATCAAATAGAGAAGATAGAGTTTTAATCGAACTAAAATCCTTGGTAGGATTCGTAAAGCCCAAAACCCTATAAATATAACTCCTGCAATTGGCAGAGCACGTTGTTGTTGCTACTGTTCATGAGCTGCTCGCGTGAGGATGACGTCATGATCATCTTCCTCTCCTTCCTGGTCATCTTCTTCCCCATTTCCCTATTTGTGATCATCTTTCGCGCGTGAAGAAGGAACATGACGACTTCCTCTTCTTCCTCCTTTTCCTATTCACGTGGGCTGTAGCTCTTGCTACTACCATTGCTGCAACAAGAAGCAAGCTGCTACTTCTTCTTCCTTCACCATCCATAATTACTGCTACCGTTGCACGAAGCAGAGAAGAACATAGCCTCTTCTATTCATCTTCTTCCTCTTCTGTCTATCTAGACACACACACATGTAAAGGTAGCCTTTCTCCCAAGCAAAACCTTTAATATTCATGCAAAATGTCCAATCCTCATTGTTAGATAGGCCATGTAGCTTCTCGTGATCTTATGTTACCATTTTCACATGTTTTAGCACTTGTTTACAATGTGTATGCATGATAAGGAATTGGCGACCATAGTAGTGGTCACTATTTAATGAATGTCCATGTAGAAGGGTGCTGATTCTTGAATTGGCGTCAGACTTCTGGACTCTATTTAATTAGCGAGCATCATCCAGATGCTATTTCCTATAGTATAATTAATAATTAAGGCATGTTCAAAATTAAATAAGTATGGAACCTAATTGTAATATTTCTGCATGAACATATTTTCTGAGTCCCCATATTCTTCTCTGCACTTTCATGTAATTAGTTTTCTGAAAGACCTCATAAACATCAATATGCTAATGTTCATGCTATTCTTAAGCAAATGAGTAGTGATGTGTCTCTATATACGTATCTACCTGATGCTTTAGGCCATGCACATAGAAAAGAATTGGCGACTGTTCACACAGTCACGACTTATTAAAATAATGCCTCTTTACAGAGACACTGATTCCAATTGAAATTATGAAAATTGAAACCATTTGGAAATTTTGAATTGACGTCCATAACATGGAAGCTATTTAAAGATATGGTGCCTTTTTGCAAGGATGCCAATTATTGTAAAATTATTTGAAATTCTTTAAAATATTGATTTTGGCGACTCGACAAACAGATGCTAATTTATGATATAGTGCCTGCTTGAATGGACGCTATTTTCTTATCTCACAGTTTTATCGTGTTTTTGGCCCATATCGCGGGTCCATTGGCACTGCTATCTCAAGTTTGAAATGGAGTCCCTGTTACATGAGTTTCATGTTGACACACTATTTCTTGGAGATTGAATGACCCTCCGCAGGATATTCCATCCGTCGGATTGGAATTTCTCTCTCCAAGGCCTCCGTAAGACTTCGCTAGCCTTGGATTCCCTCAAGACAGTCCAGCAGGTTGTACCCTCAAACCCTGGAACCCATGATAGTCATGTCACTCTAAATAATCATGATGCCCTAGCCATCACAGAGCGTTGTTTCTGGCGATTCTGTGAGAGTCTGTCACTAGCTGGAATTGGCGACCAGGCCAGTTGATGCCAAAACATGAAATAGCGATTGTCACAGTGGACGCTATTTCTTCGTGCTTGTCCTATTCACAGAATTAGCAACCATTATAGTGGACGCCTATTCTGTAATTGGCGGCGGTCTGAGTGGATGCCAATTTACCCATATTTCATGAATGTCCTAATTTTTGTATGATTTGTCGCCATGTCATCTTGTCCAAAGCTCTATCCTTGAAATCCATGAATCTACCTTAATGTTCCTACATGACTTGGTTCTTGGAACTCTTTTGGCCATTAATTGATGTGGAATTGATCTAGAATTTAAAAGGGGCTATGGGTCCAAAAACTTGATACTCAATGCTAGAACGAAAAGTGACATGGTCTGGATCTGATCCCATGGACGAGACAAAGTCCAAACATGTCCTAGTATTATGATTGATCGGGTGTGGCATTTCACTAATGAAAAACAAGATTGATCTATGACACTTCCAAAAAAGATTGACATGTACACGACTCGAAATGTTTGAATTCATATTATACATATGGCCAATCTTACAAATGATAGTCTCATGATATGCTCTTGTGAAAGGGAGCACCTTATTGAAATACTTGTCATTGTCTCATCATGATTGTCCTTGAATTTATTTTCCAAGCATTACGCTGTCTATTTCCTTTATAGTTCTTGAAATTATCTCCGAATTATTGATCTATCTCGTGCCATTATAGTTCTTGATTATTGTGTACCCTTGCATGATCTGCATTTCATGTTAAATTTTTAAGTACTTAAAGCTAGCTTGGAGCAAGAGATATAAGACCTACTGAGCGTTCGCTCACCTAGTGTTTTTCTCATATTTTTCAGGTAATAATGAGGATGGGAACAACCTAGATGGGCAAGGGCACGAGTGAAGAGTGATCTGGTAATCTAGACGGACCTCCTTTTATGTCATGTCTAGTCAGATCTAGTCAAGAGTCTCTTGTAATTTTCTTTTAGAGTCTTTTTTTGAGTCAAAAGTTGTAATAAACTTATATATGCATTATATTTTTGTCCAAATTGTATCGTGCCTTTGTAATTTGCTATGAATGCCATGACTATTTCACTGCCACATTCCAAGCATTCTTCCCCTGCTATCGGTTCGGGACATGACAACGACAAAATCGAATGCTACATCGACGATTTGGTCGTCAAGACTAGGAAGAAAGAAGATCACTTGAATGACCTCAGGTGATATTCCAAAGGCTCCGGCAATACAAGCTGAAGATGAACCCGTTGAAGTGCGCCTTCAGCATTTTCAGCGAAAAATATCTAGGCTTCAGTGTCCGATATCGGGGTATTGAAATAGACCCCTCCAAGATGAAGGCCATTCATGAGTTGCCTCCTCTGAATAACATACGAGAACTACGGTCATTGCAGGGCCGATTAGACTATATCCGCAGGTGCATCTCGAACCTGTCAGGGGCGATGTCAGCCTTTCCATAAATTGATGATGAAAGACATGCCGTTCGGCTGGAATCAAGAATGCCAAAAGGCCTTTGACCAGCTGAAAGAATATTTGAAGACCCTACTAGTGCTAGGGGCACCTGTCAAAGGGCGGCCATTGATTCTCAACATAGCCTCCACTGAATATTCACTTGGGGCAATGTTGGCCCATAACAATGGTGAGGGAAAGGAGCAAGCGCTTAATTACCTCAGCCGAAGACTGGTCGGGGTGGAAGCAAAATATACCCCGATCGAGAAAGTTTGCCTTGCCTTGGTCTTTGTAGTCAAGAAGATGAGGCATTACATGCTTTTGCATGAAATACAACTGATATCAAGGGCCGATCCAGTCTAATATCTCTTGTCTCAGCCGACACTGAGAGGGCGACTGGGAAAATGGGCCGTCATTCTGATGGAATTTGGCATCACATATGTGCCGCAAATGGCCACTAAAGGCCAGGCAATAGCAGATTTCTTTGCAGTACATCCTGTGCATGAGGACTGCCCTCTAATCACGGAGCTTCCGAAAGATGAAACACTAGAAGTGGACCAGGTCCGTCAAGCCATATGGCAATTATACTTTGATAGAGCATCCAGAACTGAAACATCCTAATCAAGGCATGCGAACATAAGATCAGGAGCAGGGATACTCCTCAAATCCCCGAAAGGAGAAGTGATGCATACATCGTGCTCGATCAACAAACCGTGCATGAACAATGAAGCAGAATATGAAGCCCTTATCATCGGTCACTAGAGTGCTCTCCATATGGAAATTCGAATGCTACAAGTGTTCAGTTATTAATACTGATTGTCAAGCAGATATAGGGAGAATTCGATGTCCGGAAGCCCGAGCTACTCCCTTATTGCACCAAGGCAAAGAAGCTCATGGGGCGATTCTACTTTATTGAAATAGGCCATGTCAGCCGAAGCCAAAATGTCTAGGCAGATGCACTGGGGAAATTAGCAAGCTCACTGACAGCCATGCTAGGGGAATCACTCAACATAACAGTCATAAACAGGCGCCAGGTTCCTAGCATGATAGAGGAGCTGGGTGACGAAGAAGAATATGAAGCTACAATAGTAGAACCAATTAGCTCTCCTGACTGGAGAGAGCCCCTGATAAAATGGTTTAAACACCAAGAATTGCCCAAGCAGAGGGAAGAAAAGATCAAATTGATCAGATTGAACGATTCTTATGAAGTTAGAAATGGAACCTTGTTCCGAACTGTGGCAGATGCTAGAAGAAAGGTGCTCCTTCTATGTGTATCTACAGAGGAAGCCTGGATGGTCATCAAGGAAGTTCATGCTGGATCAGTCAGTGCCCATCAAGTTGGGCCAAAAATGAAGATTGAAATCAAGAAGTTGGGGTATTAGAAGCCAACTATGTTCGATGACTATTGCATTTATGCCAAGTCATGTCATAAGTGCCAGCAGCATGCTGCGATCCCAAGAAGACCCCCAATACATTTGCACCCAGCGGCCCCTAGTTAGCCTTTTGCTCAATGGGGCACTGATGTCGTGGGCCCACTACCCGCGTCTTCATCGGGATGCAAATACATTCTAGCAGCGATAGATTACTTCTCCAGCTGGGCAGAGGCAGTGGCTCTAAGAGAAGTGACAGGAGAAATCATAGTCAGATTTATCCGTCGAAATATTGTATTCCCATTTGGCGTGCCCGATCGAATTGTCTCCGACAACGGGAGCCATTTTCGGAATCAAAAGGTCTACAGATTAGCCGATAAATTCAAAATTGACTGGAGGACGTCCACTCCCTACAACCCATAAGCAAACGGGTTAGCGGAAGCCTTCAACAAAACACTGTGCACACTTCTTGCCAAGACTGTCAGCTCTAACAAAAGGGATTGGGAGGACAGAATGTAAGAAACACTGTGGGCGTATCGCACCATGTACAAGACCCCTACAGGTTGGTGACCTTTCTCACTGGTGTACGGCTCGAAAGTGGTCGTCCCGATAGAGCTGGAGATACCCTCATTGCGAGTGGTGATCCAGCACGAATTGGTCAAATATGGCCAAACTAGTACGGAAAGAAGACGGGAGGAACTCCCCAATTTGGAAGGTCAGCGGCTCAAAGCCCAACAGAACATAGAGGTCTACTAGGCCCGTATGGCCCACGCCTTTGACAAAATTATCGAAGAATGCGAATTCAAGAAAGGAGACCTAGACATGGTCAAGCGAAGAGAAGTCATGGTGGCCAATACCAAGGGCAAATTAAATGAAAATTGGACAGAACCCTACATGGTCCAGAAAGTCTATGAAGGCGGTGCTTATGTCGTTGTCAACCACCGAGGGAAAATTCAATTCCCACCCTTCAATGGGAAACACCTAAAAATATACCACGCACTGCTTCCTCATCTCGACGATCAACTGAAACCAATACCCCACAATGAACAAGATTCTATCTTGGAACTCTTTACATAAATCACCAAAACTAACTTAACTCGGCGCCTAAGACCTCCCAGGGTCACAGTCGAGAGGGGCGCGACTTAGACCTTTTGTTTGAGTCGGAGTAGCCTGAAATCCTTGCGTCGGGGTAGTCCCAGCATCGATGAACCACTTAACTCGTCCCCTAAGACCTCCCAAGGTCTCAACCGAGAGGGGAGTGACCTCGACCTTTCGTCTGAGTCGGAGAAGCCCGAAATGTAACGCCCAAGAATTTTTAAGAATTTTTCTAGGGATTTAATATAATTATTAAACATTTAAGTATACTTAATGGGCTATTTAAGAAATAAAGATCTATTTATTAATTATTTAAAGACCCATATATTAGGTTAGGTTTAAATCCACTAAACAGGCCCACAAGACCCAAATCCAAGCCCTTTGGGCCCAAGCCCAATTATAGAAACGTAATGAGAATTAAAAAGGGGATAAATAGCACAAATAAGGGAAAAATAGGGGATAAATTTGAAAATCCAAAAATTTTGGAATAATGGGCAAATGGCGGTCTATCGTGAGACCGACAATCCATCCTAGCGGTCCCCCCATGATCGCTAATCACTTCTGATTCCGTGAATGGCAGAAACGTGAAAAGCTTGGATTTTTGACAACCAAATCGCCTGGGATCGAAGCTATCTGGCCCAGGAGACTCTCTAAAACACTCTAGGGATCGATCCTACCCCTAACTAGGACTCTAAGTTCGATCTAATCACCCAAACCCTAGGCAAACCCTATAAATAGACCCTTACTTTGACCCATGCGAACCATAATGTTGGCTCGCGTATTTCGAAGGTAAGGAGATGTCTTCTTAGGTCAGCCCTTTAGAATATTTTGTTCTCCTTAGTTTTATCTAACTCCCCTCCATTTTTTGTGCTAGATGACCCAGCCGTTGAAGAGTTAGGGCGCCCACAAGTCACTGGTTCATAATAGGCTGCATAGAAACTAGTGCGCCGGTCTAGTAAAGATCAGGAAATTAGAAGCTCTAATCGAGGTATTTAAAAGTTTTTCCTTTAGAAATGTTTGTTCCCCTTCGTATCTTTTACCTACCTTCCAAATTTCATGACTTTAAGTCAAGTGGTTGAAGATAACGAGGGACAGGAAGTTTCTGCTTTAGCGCAAGACGTGCAGGAACCTGAGCGATCTTCCAGTTAGAAATTCAAAGTCTAAAGCTTGTCCCAGAGGTAGGTTATCTCGTGGATGGCTAAAATACCAAGTTAGGAATAAAGGCTCTATGATTTCATCCCATTTCATACTTTCTACTAGTAGTATTTCATATTTTATCGTGACTGCGCATCTAGGTTACTTCTGCATGCATAATTTCTATCCTTAATGACTTAGGTGATAATCATATCTTAATTCATGACAACCTATGCATCTCCATGAGTTATCTTCATTGTAGAAATGTTTTCTCTCCCTATCTACCATGATGTATATGCTTTGCTGCCCTAAGATTAGCGGTACTTCAGTTTCTAACTCTGGCTGCTATAGGGAAGAAACGATCTCCTTTAAGACCGCCATATGAATATAGTGGCCCTGCGATAGACCGCTAATCCCAGCATGCGGTCCTCACCTGACCGCTATTTGGTTTCTATTGCATGAACTTTGTTAACTCCAAACAGATTACAAATTTACCCTATTTATCCTATGTTAAGCCTTAGTTAATTAGGTCTTATTCCTAGTTTTGACCCTGGATTCATATTAATGGTTGTATTGTGCATCCATTATGCTATGTTTCATGGCTTACATGCTTTATACACTTATATTAATTCTATGTTAATTTCATGCCAAAACATATATATTTTGTACTAATGATTATATTTTTATATACTTCATGGACTTGTTTAAGTGATGTTTTGATTGTTGTTTTGCCATGATTCCTTCTCATCTAGAGTCTTTTCTTAAGTACATGGTGCGTATCCTGGTGCGTGGCCATTAGATACACTTTTGCACTTATAAGCACACCTCTTGGACTCGTGATTATCTCCGTTGGATATTCCTTCCACCAGACTAGGTGATCTTGGTTCAATGCCTCCGTAAGTCTCCGCGAGCCTGGTATTCCCACTAGGACGTTGAGCTGGTTGTACCCTCAAAGCCCAATTGTCTAGAAAGCACTCACATGATCGACATTTTTCTGTGTCCTGGCTATTAGCTGATGGAATCCTCGGTTCAAGATTCAAAATTTAAAAATTTGACGGGGATCGGCAATCAACTTCATCAACACAATCAAATGGCCAATCTATTTGTCTCATGATAAATGGGCCTCTTTATGGGCCTTATGGGTTATGTCCGTAGCAATTATGTAATAGTCCTTTCATATTTTTGTCTTTAAGTCTTCCAATAGAGTGTCTTTTAGTCTCCCCAAGAGATCTATAATGAGTAGACATTAAGTGTTTAGGATAGTGTCTTTTGGTCTCCCCAAGAGAACTATAATGAGTAGACATTAAGTGTTTAGGATAGTGTCTTTTGGTCTCCCCAAGAGAACTATAATAAGTAGACATTAAGTGTTTAGGATAGTGTCTTTTGGTCTTCTTTGAGAGTCTATAAAAGAGTCATGTATCTTTCATTTGAAAAACAGTGAATGAAATCTTATTTTTGGAACCCCCATGTGATGCCCACGTAGGAGGGGCCTTCCCCTCCTTTATCTTCTTTCCCCCCCCCTCTTTTAATTCCCATGGCCGTGAGTGCCTGTTCTTCCTTCCCTCTCCACGGGTGAGATGCCCAGTTCTTCCCTCCTTGCCACGGGTGTTGATGCCCTTCATTCCTCCCTTCTCCTCCAGCCACCAGCATCTTCCGCTCACCCCCACAGCTTGGCCGAACTTCCCGTTCCCCAGTTCCTCCTGTCTTCTAACCCAATCTTTCACTGCTGCGGCAGTCTACCTTCCTTGCCCCACCCTCTAAGCTTCTTCCTCCCGGCCACGCTATTACCTCATACGCCCACGCTACCTCCGTTCCCGTCATACACGCACTGCACCCCTTTCCACAGCCTCAAGACAACCCCCTGCAACCCCAACCACGTCCACCCACTATCCCCATAGCTTACACCCACAAACACCACCACTAAACTTAGCCCCCACTCCACAAGCCCATCCCAAACCCGCAGGCAGTTTCTGGCCCAATTTGCAGAGTAACTTCCAGCTCGTTCCAGGTGGAGTCTGCATCCAAGGTCTTCAGCAAAGTTGATCGTCCACAAGTCCTCTTCGCAAGCGAGTTGGAATCGTGTCGATCCGAGTTCGTGGCCGCCCACAAGGGACTTTCTTCCCCGACTGCGCAGAGAAGGCCTGACAGCGACCTGAAGCGGTTTGGGGCAGCAACCACGACCTCTTCTTGAAGGATTCAGGCTCCAGGATCTTCATCAAAGTTCTCCATCCTCAAGTCAGCTACCGGGATCAGAAGACGGAACCGCAATCAGAGGTCGGTGGCCAGAGTTACAAATTTTATACCCCGACGACCCCATTCTGCCTCCTGTCTGTCTCCTCCGACCAGTCCCCACTCAACGGGACCTGCACGTCCACACCGACATCCGACTGAGGCGAGACCAGTGCCGCTGGAAAGTAGTCGTCCCCACGATTCCAACGCCACCTGCCGCGCACCAAACGGAGTTCGGGGTTGCTCGTGGTGTCCCTGTCAAGCCGCTGTTCAGAAGCTGCCCCTGCACAGAACCAGAACGGGGTCCCCGCTCAGTCGTCCGTGGCGACCAGGTTCGGGTGGAACCAAAATTCAGAAAAATTGTGCTGTATCCCTACCCTGTTACGAAGCCAACGGCACCAACCGCGCCTCCGGCAAAATTCCAGAGTGCGATCCACAGCCACTTCAACAGCTGCTGGTCACAGATTCCAGAACCGGACAGAATCAACTTCGGCATTTGTTTCACATCAAGTGGTATCAGAGCTTAGGGAATCGGGCCGTCCCATCGGACCGAGATCCTGAGCTTTGAGGTTCGAGGTCGAACCTCCTCCAAGCGGAGGAGTATGATGGAATCCTCGGTTCAAGATTCAAAATTTAAAAATTTGACGGGGATCGGCAATCAACTTCATCAACACAATCAAATGGCCAATCTATTTGTCTCATGATAAATGGGCCTCTTTATGGGCCTTATGGGTTATGTCCGTAGCAATTATGTAATAGTCCTTTCATATTTTTGTCTTTAAGTCTTCCAATAGAGTGTCTTTTAGTCTCCCCAAGAGATCTATAATGAGTAGACATTAAGTGTTTAGGATAGTGTCTTTTGGTCTCCCCAAGAGAACTATAATGAGTAGACATTAAGTGTTTAGGATAGTGTCTTTTGGTCTCCCCAAGAGAACTATAATAAGTAGACATTAAGTGTTTAGGATAGTGTCTTTTGGTCTTCTTTGAGAGTCTATAAAAGAGTCATGTATCTTTCATTTGAAAAACAGTGAATGAAATCTTATTTTTGGAACCCCCATGTGATGCCCACGTAGGAGGGGCCTTCCCCTCCTTTATCTTCTTTCCCCCCCCCTCTTTTAATTCCCATGGCCGTGAGTGCCTGTTCTTCCTTCCCTCTCCACGGGTGAGATGCCCAGTTCTTCCCTCCTTGCCACGGGTGTTGATGCCCTTCATTCCTCCCTTCTCCTCCAGCCACCAGCATCTTCCGCTCACCCCCACAGCTTGGCCGAACTTCCCGTTCCCCAGTTCCTCCTGTCTTCTAACCCAATCTTTCACTGCTGCGGCAGTCTACCTTCCTTGCCCCACCCTCTAAGCTTCTTCCTCCCGGCCACGCTATTACCTCATACGCCCACGCTACCTCCGTTCCCGTCATACACGCACTGCACCCCTTTCCACAGCCTCAAGACAACCCCCTGCAACCCCAACCACGTCCACCCACTATCCCCATAGCTTACACCCACAAACACCACCACTAAACTTAGCCCCCACTCCACAAGCCCATCCCAAACCCGCAGGCAGTTTCTGGCCCAATTTGCAGAGTAACTTCCAGCTCGTTCCAGGTGGAGTCTGCATCCAAGGTCTTCAGCAAAGTTGATCGTCCACAAGTCCTCTTCGCAAGCGAGTTGGAATCGTGTCGATCCGAGTTCGTGGCCGCCCACAAGGGACTTTCTTCCCCGACTGCGCAGAGAAGGCCTGACAGCGACCTGAAGCGGTTTGGGGCAGCAACCACGACCTCTTCTTGAAGGATTCAGGCTCCAGGATCTTCATCAAAGTTCTCCATCCTCAAGTCAGCTACCGGGATCAGAAGACGGAACCGCAATCAGAGGTCGGTGGCCAGAGTTACAAATTTTATACCCCGACGACCCCATTCTGCCTCCTGTCTGTCTCCTCCGACCAGTCCCCACTCAACGGGACCTGCACGTCCACACCGACATCCGACTGAGGCGAGACCAGTGCCGCTGGAAAGTAGTCGTCCCCACGATTCCAACGCCACCTGCCGCGCACCAAACGGAGTTCGGGGTTGCTCGTGGTGTCCCTGTCAAGCCGCTGTTCAGAAGCTGCCCCTGCACAGAACCAGAACGGGGTCCCCGCTCAGTCGTCCGTGGCGACCAGGTTCGGGTGGAACCAAAATTCAGAAAAATTGTGCTGTATCCCTACCCTGTTACGAAGCCAACGGCACCAACCGCGCCTCCGGAAAAATTCCAGAGTGCGATCCACAGCCACTTCAACAGCTGCTGGTCACAGATTCCAGAACCGGACAGAATCGACTTCGGCATTTGTTTCACATCATTAGCGGCCTCCAATAGACCGCTACTATTAATTAGCGGCCATCAAGAGACCGCCATAGTCAAGTAGCGACCCTTCTCATGACTGCTAATTCCTCCTAGAAACGGTCCTGATTTGACCGCTAAATCCTATTAGCGGCCCAGACATGTTCGCTATTTCCAGAAACGGCCCTGGCATGACCGTTTTTATCTCAAGTGTTCTTAACCCAAGGTTTGACCTAATGGTTGATTTTTATATTATCCGAGATGGTCTATTGATTGTCTAGAACCTAATATCTTTTCAATAAGCTATCTAATAAATTATGGAAGTTAAAGAATATGCCGTTATGCTGTAGATTTCTTTCCGTGGTATGGCCTTGTCTTAAATCATCTTTTGGAATTCTTATGGTCTTTTATTGTGAGTTCTCTACCTTGGCTACATTATCATGGAAACTATTGTTGAATTGAATATTATTGGCCAAACTTTACTATATTCTCATAGAAGTAGCTTGATCTGTAACTTGAAGATGCAAGAGCGGGCATAGATAGTGTGCAAGGGCTCCACACTAACCCCTCAGCAGATAGCCGAAAACATGCTGCAAACCATGGGATACAATGAATACTGGCATCGCATTATGTCAGGGGTACTTTTTTTATAAACAGGTGAAAATCACGAGGCAACTTGTGATAATTTACATGCTTGCTAGTACATTCTTGTTCATGACTTTCTAGTGCATAGCCTTTATGGTTATGAAGTACATTATTGTTAATGAAAGGCCACTTTATCTTATAAATATTGCTTGATCCTGCTCTATTGTCCATTCATATTCTTCATATCTCTATAATTCCTATCTTATTACTTGAATTTTGTTCGTGTGTTTTATCGCATTTTCCATTACCTTATTCACTAGAGAAAAATGTAATTACTTTAACCATGCCTTCATGTTGTTGCGAAGATACCTATTGGGAAAGTGTGCTTATTACCCTACTATTCCAATCTTTTCAGGAAGTTCAAGTGAGTCGGATTCGGAGTATTCTAGCCACGGGTCTGAGGGTGATGATTGATGGTCGAGAGAAGACTTAGAGTGTCAAGTGTATTTAAGTAATCTAGAGTCATGATGTAATTTTTACTTTATTGAGTCTCACTGTGTAATTTTCATTTTTCTTGAGTCTAGTGGACCATGAGTCATCATTATGTAATTATGGATCATTATTGTTGATTTGTTTTAATTAGATTCATATCCCGCCCCCTTTAAATACATACATGCATAAACATGTGAATCAAAGACAAGGGGGATGAAAGGATGAGAAATACTAACCGTGATCGCCACCAAGGTTCGAACAATGCCAAAGGATGAAGAAGTGTAAAGAACGGCACCGTGTACCTTGGAACTTAAAGACTTGATCGCGCTTGAAATGGGGTGCGCGGAACTTTGTGGATTCAAACCTCCTCTCCCTCCAGTCGGGTAGAGGAAGAGGGCCTCACATTGTATTCATGCTCTCCTGCAAAACAAAGCCAAAATAATGACAAAAAACCCATTAGAACATTAAGTGTAGCATCAATCCCGCAGTGATAAAATAGGGGTAAAAATTGAGGGCAAACTCACCAAGGGGAGATTTTTAACCCCTATGAAAGGGTGAAAATAATAGGTGGATGTGTTGTGCATGCATAAGATTTGAAATCATGAGAATTGATTGAGAGAATAGGGAGAAATCAATGATGCAAAACCTGCAAAAGTGCATGTGTAGTAGAAAAGTGCAGAAAATTGTGATGATTTGATTTTGAGAGGAAGAGAACTAAGAATATAGACCATGAAATCAAGCCCAGAAGGTTGGAATTGAAAGCTAATACTTCCCTCTTCAAGTCAGGGTCGAAGTTGTGAGTTGGAGTTGCAGCATTGCTTCGCCCCGAACCAAGAAAGAGCCCCCCGTCGCGACTGCGAACTGGGCAATTTTTATAGAGTTTTGCAAGAAAGCCCCATCTTCTTATCACGATTCCCGGAGATATAGTCCAAGATAAATCAAGTTCTCTAGATCAACCTCGAGATAATACTAAGGATAATAGATAGAAATAAATGGGGATCAATTCGGAGGAGGATTCTAGAAGATATGGCTCTTGGAAGGTAACCACGTCGCACTAGAAAATAGAGTTTTAGTTGTACCAGGATGCTTAAATCCCGATCTTGCGACCCAGATCTTGAGAGATATAGCCACTAAAAATTTGATTTCTATGAACCAAATTCAAGATAATACAAAGGGCTAGAAGTAGGAAAAAATAGGGATCAATTTGGATAAGAATTGAAGAAGTTATGGGCTCTGCAAGATAGGCTCACCGCGTAATTTTCGGGGCAGAATGCAGCATAAATTGGACTCTCTGCTGTGTGTAAAGGTCTATCGTAGGACCGTCAGAGTTATGTAACGGCCTAGGGTAGGTCCGTCACGCTCTAGGGGTCGAACGGGACGATTTCAGACAAGTTTGACTATGACGGTCTAGTATAGGACCATCACAGTGCTCTGACGCATCTATACCAGACCGTCACATGTGCTCTAACGCACCTATACTATACCTTCACACCGATGAAGGAAAATTCTGGGCAGACTGCACACGACTTTAGAAATTGAAGCGTATCTCTCAAACGGGGAAGAATTAGCAAAAGTGGTAGAAGAAAAAATTGTAGATAAGTGAGAGAGGAACAACTTTCATGAAAAAAGCAAGATGAGAAAATAATCAGAAGAGGGAGAAAATGGTGATAGAAGAGAGAGAAAGAATTTTGAACAGCACAGCACATCGGAAAAATGCGAATAGCTCACAAACGAGACAGAACTGGCCAACGTCGTAGAAGAAGAAATTGTAGATCTTTAAAAGATGAACAATGCTGGTAAAGACAACTTTTTGAAAAGAGGAACATAAGGAGATGAAAAAGGATCACTTTTAGGACTGCGCAGCGGGAGAGAGCCGATTACTTGAGGGAAGCCGGTCTAAATGGGCCGTAAGTTGACTTGGAAGCCAGAATTTAATAAGATAAGCTCCAAGGCTGTAGGAAATCATGATCTCCAAGACTTAAAGGATAGGAAAAAATGAAAATGGGCTCAAAATTTATCCAAGGAAGCTCCAAAATAATGGGTAATTCGGGACATCAAAAATGATGAATAAGAGAAATGACGCAACTTGCGGGTCAAAAACGGGTGTCAACAGATGCCCCTCCTTGATGTTCGCTTTGCAAGGGAACGAGCGAAAGCGATGCGGAGGTTAAATGGAATGGAGATGGAGCGAAAGTGATAGCGACATGAAATGGAGATGAAGCGGAGATGAAGCGGAGAGAACTGATAAGCGGGCATCAAGGTAAAAAGACACCCGTCATAACCAACAAGCGACAGGAATTTTCCCAAAAACGCCGAACTAACCGCCTGAAATGGATGACAAGGATGAGACATGTCTGGAGAACTAAACTAAAGGAAAGGAAAACACAACCAGCCTCATTGGGACACAATCCACGGACAATGAGTGGTTCGGAAGGAACACGGCGTAAGAGCTGGAAAAGGAAAGATAAAACTAAGATAAAATCCAGACAGGAATCACGCTGGCCAACCAGACCAAACGGTAAGTTCAGAGAAATCGTTTGAATTCAAAGTGGAATGAAGAATCTCTTATCCAAAGGAAATTTATATGCAATTAACCATTGCTGAGGAGAAATCCTTGAACGGATCACGAAACGTGAATGCTCAAAAAAATGACATGATGCATGCTGGGCTAAAATGAAGAAATCATTAAAACGAATGCAAAGAAAGATAAAATAGAAAGTACTCAAGGATATTATTTCTAGACTGAGCAAGACGGGATCAACAGTCTTCTTACAACCACGGCGTGCGGGACAGAGTCCGTCGTCCCCCACCCGACTCAACCGAGCGGCTTATCCAACGATTAACTGTATGCTCCTAGATCATCATCATTTTTGTTAAAGGGGAACATCAGATCCCAGAACACACGGCCAACCAGCCGGTCCTTGAAAGGCTATAATAAGGTAGATACCATATAGTAATACAACAATAAGCAGGGATAGAGAGCCATACTCGACTTATCTGTCAAGCGAAGCGGTATTTTTTTGAATTTTTCTGCATTTTCTGATTTTTTATGAATTTTCATCATAAGACATCCATATGACATGACATGATGTGAATATGAACGGATATGAACGAGCATGACATGAACATAACATAATAAGAGAAATATTAACGAACCTGACACAACATAACATAATGAAGATGGATGAAACATAATAAACAAACAAATGGCAAGCATGCTTGCGACTAAAGACACTATGGGACAAGACAACACACAAGCGGTGGGATAACACACGTGGTGGTATAAGGACATGGTGGGACAAAGACACGGTTGGGAAAAGAACATGGAACATAAAGGGACGACTAACAACATGTGCAAGACAACCAACAATACGTGGTGAGAAACAAAATAACATGCGTGGGACAACACGGTGGGACATAGACACGGCGGGACAAAGGATATAAACAAATACACCCTTCAATCAAAACCCAAGATCAGATGAAGCAGAACCGCCAGGTTCATAGTCGTGAGGCAAAGCCCTCTCATAAAGATATGATGAGATAAACCTGAGAAGGACACAAGCTTCAGAATATATCGAGAGATATGATTCAAGAAGAGAACAGATCAGAAGATGTGAACATGAGATAGATAGAATAAAATATGGAGTAAGGAAAGCTTGAGTACCTGTAACCTGCACACTTAGCAAACAGATTATGTATCTATTCTCAAAATAAATGCGAATGCATGAAAAAGAAAACAAAAAGACACATTTTTGGCCTTTTTGTAATTTTTTTGATTTTTTTGGATTTGGAAAATGATTGAAATTTTGAACAATATTTCATTTTTTGGAATCTCATTTTTTGGATTTTTGACAATATCTCATTTTTTGGATTTTTAAAAATACCAATCCGCAGCACCCAAAGACAGGCTCGAACTACTGACCAGGGATCGCCGTCCATCCCCTCTCATTAAAGGATTTCCTTAAGCAGGGCGTGCATGTGAGGGTGGCTTACCACAACCAACTGTCTCTAAAGAACGGTGCCCCTACTAAGGCCACACCAGGGATACAACCCAACCTAAGAGGGAGAAATAGAAGAAAAATAGGAGACAAGCTTTATGTAGGATGGGAGATATCAATATTTGACTTCTTTCCAAGGCAGCACCCCTCAAAGAGATAGGTCTGTTGCGCCGGGGCTTTCTGGCTTTGATTTTTAGACCCATATTTACTAGGCACGCATGCGACAGGGCTCATGGCGTCCCGCAGGGAACTATACTGCCACTCTTTCCATGCCTTCGATTCATAATTTTACATATTTATTCATTCTTATTTTTGACAACCCTTGTTTGGATAGATTTAGCATGAAAGCTCACTTTTCTAGGGTCAAGACTGCCCCTATTTATGACCTCTCTCGTATTGGGGAGCGCCAAGGTTGGTCATCTCATCCATCCATCCATCTCTTGCCCCTGCACTTGGCCGAGCAGAGAAAAGAAAAGACCTTTGTGCATACCCATAGTATGGCCAAAGCAACAACAGTGTGCCTCAGAGAGATCGGCTATGGCTTGCCATGTAGTGTGTGAAAAATCCATGCTAAAAGGTCACCCTCAACAATCAGGGAAAGAACTAGACTCCCAGCGCGGAGTTATCACCAGCCTAAGGATGTTGTAGAAGCGAACTCATTTTTTACTAAAAATAAGCAAATTTCTAAAGCCACTTAACCACGTTGTGGAATAGCATTATAACCATGTGCAGAAACAATAGAAATAATGGAAATGAAAGCATGTTTCTTTGCTCAAAATCAAGATACCTTTGCAAATCCATGGCGTGGAAACCGGCATCCTGAAGCGATCTCGATCATCGAGCTTCGAGGAGCTCGAGTAGCTTTGTATTCCTTGCTTGTCAGGATAAAGGATGAAAGGAGAGTAAAGGATTGGATTCCTCGACATAGCAGACATCATACTGGATAAAGAAGGGATAAAAAGGAAGAGAGATGAGGGCTAAAACTCCCTCGTCAAGGCACTAAGGCCCTGATAACATGGAACCAGATACAGAATAAATAGGGATTAGTTGAGATCAAGGTGGACTAAAGCCTCGAAAACAGCACGAAAAAGGGTAATGACCCCGAAAGGGTGAAGAAGAATGAGTAGAAAGATGAGAAAGAGAATCATCTGACATGATCGGAGAAAGAGAATGGTAGACATCCGACAGGGTCAGAGAAGAAGAATGAGGACCACCCGATAGAGTCGGGGACGGAGAATCATAGACACCCGACAAGGTCAGGGAATAAGAAGGAGAACCCTGGGATACCGGAGGAGAAGAACTGGGAGACGTCCCGAGATCGGGATGATAAGGGGCATAGGCCGAGGCCCAGAATTGTGAGAGGATGGAAAATCCCGAGACTCTGGATGGGAAGAAGAGGACTGGGGGTTTGCGGACCCGGGAAGAGAGGAGAAGATGATAGTAGCATGATCTGAAGTGGGAATATACACCACCCAAGGGTGGGAACTGAGTAGAAGGAAGGATGAATGAAAAGAAGGGGAGGATAGGTGGACCCCTGAATGCACAATTGACGACTCTTGCACCTGTGCCGCCGCCTCTTCTTAGCTGAAATTGGCTTGAAATGGACCCGCCTGGCGCGGGCTCGAATCCTTGGGCACCTTGCCTTGCGATATCTTCTCAAGTAGCGAGCCCATCCAACAGACGGCCTTGCTCGACTATGGACATGCAGCTTCATCGGGGCGGTTGCCCCTAGACACTTGGCACTAACAACATTAGATGGACATTCTTGGATAGATAATTCCTCAAAATGTTGCATATCATGGAACCATGGAGTCTTGTTATTTGGCATAAGTAGCATGAGATTTGGCAACTCCACTCGACAATCAGACTTGAAGCGTAACTCCCTTGCTAGAAGAGACGTGTGAAGCTGAGGGAGAGTAATACACGGGGTTGACATGGCCGGCTTGCTAATAAACCGAGGAAGATTGCATAACAAGTGCAGAATATCCCCGAAAAGTGTAGAAGATACGGCCAATTGCCCCAAGAACATAGAATCCATAACCTGCTTGGCGGCCGTATGCGTTAGCACAACACGGGTAGAGAACCCTTCTTGGCCTGTCATCTGAATGGCAATAGAGAAAGGAGAAATAATAGCATCAACGGTAAACTCTCCGGCGAGCAAAGAGATTGCCACCGGCCTTGCTCGGGAAGAAATTGGCATCAACTCAAGGGAACTCTTCTTGTCAACCGTCTTCACAAGGAGTGTAGGCTCAACATCCCCAAAATAACCAAGGACCAGGATGCGGATCGGCATTCGACAAATGAATTCTTGGATCTTGAAATGCACGGCCGGCACCGAATCATCTTAACTTGGCTTATTGTCTCCCTGGGGATTAGACCCAAGGGGCACCATGGGTAATGCACACCCGCTCCGCGGGGTGGAAATAGGTGGAGGAAAAGTAGAGGTAGAAGGTTTGGATGGCATAGAGGCTTTAATGGGGATGGTGTGTTTAGGTGGAGGCAAAGGTAAGGGTGGAGGTATGACTTGCTAGGGCGAGGGCGGCAAAGGAAAATTTTGCTCAGGCTCGGTCAAAGGTAATGGCGGGGGTGATGGAGGTTTAGGCAATGGTGAGGGTGGTGGAGATGGTGTAGGCGATTGAAAGGATGGTGGAGATGGTGATGTGGTCGATGGAGGTAGTGGACATGGCAAGGGTGAAGAAGGGGGTTGTGGCACCCACCGTCGACGTATCGACACAATGCGCCGAACGACATTGGGGGTGGAAGTAGTAGTGGAAGAAGTAGAAGAAGGGGAGGTGGCACTAGCCTGAGCAGAGGCTTGGGTTTATGGAGGTTGTAGAGATTGGATAGGAGATAGCGAAGGTAACAGAGTAGGTGAGGTAGTAGGTAATGGAGCGGGTTTAACGCTAGACGAAGAATCACTGGGGTGCCCCCGGTCTTGTAGAGATGGAGACGGCTGCTTGGGCGGTGCTTCTTGTTGCTGTTGCTTGTTGCGGAGATCTAAAACAACTTTACGCATGGCGGCCCAATCAATCCTTTTATTATCTTCTAGGTCATAAACATACTCTCGGAACTCGAGACAATCCTCAACCAAATGACCCTGCTGGCGGTGAAAATCACAACATTGAAGCATATTCTCGACCGAGGGTTGGCAAGGCACAGCCGGAGAGAGTGGCAATGCGTGAGCGGCCATCAAAGCCCTAAAAATGTCGGTAAAACACTCTGGAAACGGAGGACAAGGAGCCCGCTTTGGGCAAGGCGGATGCCGAGGGGTATGAGGTGGTGGAGAAGGTTGTGGAGACGGAAGTGAATGTTGCGTAGGCAATAGTGCTTGGCCGGTGGAGGAGGGATTTGGTGAAGGCATATGTGGAACGGTGTGGAGAGGTATGTAGACGGCATCCACCTGCTCGGGATGTTGTGTGACCTTGACCGGGGGTGGAAACAGAGACGGGTATGCGGACGCAGGAGGCTGACTCATGAAAGGTTGATATGCGGAGGCGTATAGGTATGTATAGGCGGGGGGTTGGATCGTGGAGGGATATGTGGCGGAAGGCTGACTCATGGCACGCTGACTCATGGGAGCGTAGGGTTGGCACGTGGAGGGTGAATGTTGATATGTGGAGGTGGATGGTGGAGACTCGGGGTCAAGGGAATCTTGGATTTATTGGTGAATGAAGCGGGTTCGGCTGTAAAGTTGTTGCCAGGAGGTGATGTCGTTGAGGGCTAAGATAAACTGATACTCGGGCGCGGTATTGGATATCAACATCTTGATTTTCTCTCTATCTGGAATGTGCCCTGGGACCTGCGCGGCAAGGCGATGCCAACAGTCAGCAAAGGTGCAGAACTCCTCGTTGGGCTTCATCATCTCATGGACCAGATCTGCCATAGAATACTTGGGCCCAACCTGGTCTTGATACTGTTGAATAAACTTTTCTTGAACGGTATGGAAACTCACAACTTGCTCTTGCAGAAGGGAGAAGAACCAATCCCGAGCCGGGCCTTCCAACGACAGACCAAATAGATAGGCCATCAAGCGTTGGTCATGCCGAAACTAGGCCGACTCATAAACAAACTCCTTCAAGTGCACATACGGGTCACCGACTCCACTATAACGGCGATATGTGGGAATTTGTTATGGAGGTGGGAGCCGAAGACCTTGGAAAGCGAACGGAACACTTAAAGAGGATTTAGGATCGATTCGACATTGAAGCTCATCAAGTTGGCGTTGGGTTTGAATAATCATCTCTTGGGTAGGGAGAGATCGAGAAGAATATGGGCCAGCTTGAGCAAGAGGATGTGAATTCGGACCAGTATGATGATAATGAGCCGGATAAGAGGATCCGGGTTGAGAAGAAGAAGGGCCCATTCCGAGAATAGAAGGATATGTGGGCCTAGAAGAAGCATGAGCATAAGGACCCATTGGGATGGCAGCATAAGGAGAAGAAGAATGAGTCTCATTAGAAAAATAAGGCCCATTAGGAGAATGGGGCCCATTAAGATGATGAGGCCCATTAAAGAGAGACGGAGGCCCATTAAGAGAAGGAGGCCCATTAAGATGAGATGCAATAAGACATTGGGCCTGGGCCGGGTCCATTTGGCGAACAAGTCTTGAAAGATGGGCCATGATATTAGCCTGTTCCTCGGAGAGATCAGAGGGACCACGGGAAGATGGGCCCGCGTGGGAAGAGGATTCCACGCAGGAATGGGAAGAAGATTGAAAAAAAGAATGATACAAGGGGTTAGAATGATATTCCATGAGGGCAAATGGAGACTTAATACAAGGATATCAAAGAAGAATACAAGTTGGAAAGCAATGGCTTAATGGGCTTGAGAACAAGGGGGGTTGACCCACTAATGCAAAGATGAATGAACAATAGACCACGAGACAATGGACTAGATAATAGACATACAAAATGGGGTAACCTAAGTGGGCCTAACAACGAAAAAAGATGTGGATGCAACACAAAACACCACTAATGGGCTTGGACAAGCCCAAACAACACAAACAATGCAATGTGAGAGTTTTCACCCAAGTCAAACAGGTTGATATGATGGAAAATATTTTTGAGATTTTAATAGACCTTTTAATGATTTGAATTAATAATAATTCCCTCAAGATAGGAATCCTATGGGAATAAGGTCTAAACTTTGGGTTGACTAAGGTTAACTCCCTCACACTTATGCAAATGCAAGCCTAAGGGGTGAGAAGGTACAACCGGCCCGGTGTCCGTGTGGGAATCCACGGCTCACGGGGACTTATGGAGGTCCCGGATAAGATCACCTAGTCGACTCCAAAGAATATGGAGGCGAGAGGATCACTTACCAAGGTAGGAAATGCAACTATGATATGTAATGTATGGCCCTATGTGCACCTTAGTGCATGCAAATTCTAGCATAAAACTAGAAAATCAAGACTAGATTAAACTATGCAAACTTGATCCAACTAAGACAAATAGTATATGTATGGAAAGACAATACAAAGGTCTGCACAACGGGCCTAAGAACAGATCAATCTGACCCCGGGAGGTCAATCAAATCACTTAACAAAGTTGCCCTAGTGAACCTGTGCGTAGATCACATGCAGATTTTATGGACAAAATGCTAAAATGATGACAATTTTTAACTAAGTAAATGAGACACAAATGATGCAAATAAGCTATGGATGGAAAGACAATATAAAGGACTATCCAATGGAACAAAAATCAGTGCAATCAGACACCGGGAAGGCAGTCAAATCACTGAGTAAAGATGTACCTGTGAACCTGTCCCTAAGCATGCCTGCAAAACTTATGCACAAAACTCAAAACGTTGGACAATATTAGAATATGCAAATGTTAACCAGGTGATGCAAATGATATATGGATGGAAATACAATATAAAGGGCTATCCAACGGAAGAAAAATCAGTCCAATCGGACATCGGGATCAAAAGTTATGCCCCGACAAACACGGCTCCGTGAGCATGCACGCAGGACTGCCAGAATCTGTAACAGTCTACCAAAGGACTGTTACATTCATGTGGCGGTCTACTATAAAACCGTCACACTACCTGAGCCCTTAAAACACCCCAAACAATAGAAGAATGGATAAAATATCACCTAAACATGCACATGCACACACCCAACTTACAAAAGAGCATTAAAACTGTTAGGTTCAAGGCTCGGATTCAGAAGGGGGGGATGAATGAATCCCATTATAAGACTCATCCCCAATTAAAACTTTCTGATACAAATTGAAAGCCAATGAACAGTTGCGGAATAACAGATTCACTAAGTCAACTAAAATGCTTACAGATGAACAGATTAGTGACTTAGGATCAATGTCAAAGGACTCTCAATATAGTCATCAAGCAGACAGTGTGCAATCAACAACCTTATTAGACAGAGAGAAACAGATCGGTCTAAGCAAGCAACTAGCGAAACACAATAGAGAATCAAACCACTGAATAGAAGATTGTTAAGGTGGTTCAGTCCTCCAGACCTACATCCACCCCACACTCATACTAGAGTGTGGATTCCGCTGCCAAACAGCTTGAAAACCGCTAGGTGACACAGCTTGCCTATAAATCACTGAGGAACACAGCTTGCTGTCCGAGGTATCCACCTCACCCGCTGAGCAACACAGCTTGCTATCCGAGGTATCCACCTCGCCCGTTGAGCAACACAGCTTGCTAACTAGAGGAATCCTCCTCCGCAACCGCTGAGCAATACAGCTTAGCTCTGCTGACTAACAGCTTGAAACAAAGGTAAAAGTGAAAAACAACATATGGAAAGAACACAGCAACAGAAAGCTGTAGATGATAGAACATAAAGTGGCTCTCAAAGAGCTGATTGGCCTGGATTTGATCCACGGTCCAGTAAAGATAGATCTTCAGATGAAGCTTCTCTTCTTCTCCCCTAATTCTCTATCTCTCTCTCTATCTTTCTTCTTCTTCTTCGTTTCTTTTCTTCTCTGCTACTCTCTTCTTCTCCTTCGTTTCTTTTCTTCTCTGCTACTCTCTTTTCTTCTCTTTTTCTCTTCTTATGGATCGTGCAGGCCCTCTCTCTATCTTCTTCTTCTTTCAGATAAGTTACCCTACTTCGATCACTCTTCTCACGATCAATTTCTCCAGATGGAGAAGTCTTCTATTTATAGCATCAGAGAGGTGGGCGTGTGTCCTCCATAATTCCCACCCAGAGCGCCTTGACCACGTGGCAGCATTTCAGCTCACTGCGTTACACGTGTCACGATCCTGGCACATCCTTCATTCTTGGATCACGTGCCCTTCTTAATTTCTTCGAGCAGATATCCTGCAAAGGTTAGAGCACAGAATTGGTTCAAGATTTGATCTAAGCTTGTACATACTTGATGCACATAATGCAGTATGCATATTAGAACGTATGTACAATGAAGGTGAATGCACGGACATGCCACCAGAGAATGTATAGACTTTGTGTGCAATGTACAAGACGATATACAGACTTGCTGGCTTGTAATGCTATATGCATATAGGAAAGTATGCACATTGAAGATGAATGCTCGGACATGCCATCAACGAGTGTGCAGACTCTGCGTGCAATGTACAAATAATGTGCAGACTTGCTATGCCAAGAGTTTAAGCATGAATGCATGATGGACAAACTATGCGTGTACACGTGTGGACTTTGAGTGCATGACACTACCTTACGTATGTATGCGGTAGAATGTATAGACTTTGAATGCATGGTAAAGAGTGTATAGACTTTATTTTGAAAGATTACACAAATACAGATAGGGAAGTAGGCACATTGAAAATGGATGCTCGGACATGCCATCAACGAGTGTACAGACTCTGCGTGCATGCGACAAGACGATGTACAGACTTGTTAAAGTGATGCACGGACATATCAGCAGAGAATGTGCAGACTTTGTGTATGCATGAAACAACCGAATGCACTGACTATGCTCATGAATGTATAGACTTGATAGCATGCGGTGATGTCTAGACTTGATAGCTTGCGGTGATGTATAAACTTGTGAAATGATGCACGAACTATGCATATGCATGAAGAGCACTTGGCTGTATTGACTAATCGAATGAAACAACGGAGGTTGTACAGACTTACTGCCAAAGAATGTACAGACTTGAGTTGATGCAGACTAGGCAAGACTCTGTACGGACTTTATACCTTGAGCATGCATGAGCCTAGGCATGCACTAGCTTATGGCCACCATAAAACACAGTTATGAAATGCACATGCCTAGACAGTTAACCCTACACTAACTTTGTATGCATAATGAACACGCATCGACATTGAATTGAATCGACTGATGAATGCACTGATGCAGTGTATGCATATGGCGGATAATGCACTGATTCAATGTGCAGGAGAACCAACAATTGCAGACACATGGTGATTAATCATTCATACTCATAGGGCTTGCTGACATCAAAACCACAGGGGCACAATAAAAACAAACGTGATGTGCATTGGTGTCCCACCGTGATCGCCAAAAAACTATTGATTTGTTTTAATTAGATTCCTATCCCGCCCCCTTTAAATACATACATACATAAACATGTGAGTCAAAGACAAGGGGGATGAAAGGATGAGAAATATTAACCGTGATCGCTACCAAGGTTCCAACAATGCCAAAGGATGAAGAAGTGTAAAGAACGGCGCCGTGTACCTTGGAACTTAAAGACTTGATCGCGCTTGAAATGGGGTGCGGGGAACTTTGTGGATTCAAACCTCCTCTCCCTCCAGCCGGGTAGAGGAAGAGGGCCTCACGTTGTATTCATGCTCTCCTGCAAAACAAAGCCAAAACAAGGACAAAAAACCCATTAGAACATGAAGTGTAGCATCAATCCCGCAGTGATAAAATAGGGGTAAAAATTGAGTGCAAACTCATCGGGGGGGTTTTTAACCCCTGTGGAAGGGTGGAAATAATAGGTGGGTGTGTTGTGCATGCATGAGATTTAAAATCACGAGATTTGATTGAGAGAATAAAGAGAAATCATTGATGCAAAACGTGCAAAAGTGCATGTGTAGCAGAAAAGTGCAGAAAATTGTGATGATTTATGATTTTGAGAGGAAGAGAACTAAAAATATAGACCATGAAATCAAGCCCAGGAGGATGGAATTGAAAAATAATACTTCTCTCTTCGAGCCAGGGTCGAAGTTGTGAGTTGGAGTTGTAGCATGACTTCGCCCCGAACCAAGAAAGAGCCCCCCGTCGCGACTGCGAACTGGGCAATTTTTATAGAGTTTTGCAAGAAAGCCCCATCTTCTTATCACGATTCTCGGAGATATAGTCCAAGATAAATCAAGTTCTCTGGATCAACCTCGAGATAATACTAAGGACAAGAGATAAGAACAAATGGGGATCAATTCGGAGGAGGATTCTAGAATATATGGCTCTTGGAAGGTAGCCCCGTCGCACTAGAAAATAAAGTTTTAGTTGTACTAGGATGCTTAAATCCCAATCTTGTGACCCAGATCTCGAGAGATATAGCCAATGAAAATTTGATTTCTATGAACCAAATTCAAGATAATACAAAGGTCTAGAAGTAAGAAAAAATGAGGATCAATTTGGATTAGAATTGAAGAAGTTATGGGCTCTGCAAGATAGGCTCACAGCGTAATTTTCGGGGCAGAGTCCAGCATAAATTGGACTCTCTGCTGTGTGTAACGATCTATCGTAGGACCGTCAGAGTTATGTAACAACTTTCATGAAGAAAGCAAAATGAGAAAATGATCAGAACATGGAGAAAATGGTGCTAGAAGAGAGAGAAAGAATTCTGAACAGCACAGCACACCGAAAAAATGCGAATAGCTCACAAATGGGGCAGAGCTGGCCAACGGCGTAGAAGAAGAAATTGTAGATATTTGAAAGATGAACAACGTTGGTAAAGACAACTTTTTGAAAAAAAGAACAGAAGGAGATGAAAAAGGATCACTTTTAGGACTGCGCAGCGGGAGAGAGCCGATTGATTGAGGGAAGCCGACCTAAATGGGCCGTAAGTTGACTTGGAAGCTAGAATTTGATAAGATAAGCTCCAGGGCTCTAGGAAATCATGATCTCCATGACTTAAAGGATAGAAAAAAATGAAAATGGGCTCGAAATCTATCCAAGGAACCTCCAAAATAATGGGTAATTCGGGACATCAAAAATGATGAATAAGAGAAATGACGCAACTTGTAGGTTAAAAGCGGGTGTCAACAATTATTATCAATAAAAGTTAGAATTTTGGTCAAATATTATGTACTCCATTTTTATGTGGATGTTATTACGCTCTGATCTTGATTGGTAGCTTGAGGCGTATTATCGGTTGTTCACGTCCTCGATATTAGTTCCGCTGTACACATGTCTCGAGGTGTGACAGTTAAGTTGGTATCAGAGCCTAGGCTTAAGTATGTCCTAAGAAAATGTCATGTCATAGGCTAAGTTTGAGGTTAAGGACCCATACCCATGAACTAGGAAGGAATTTCGAACCCATGCGAGAATGGGTAGAGTCAGGATGAGATAGTTAAATTAGAAATTTTCTCTAGGTTAATTCTATTAATTCCATAAGAATTAACTAATTGATTATCCTCTCAGGTACCTTATGGCGCACCATGTTGACTAGGACAAGATGCAACAGACTGTTGTAGGTCTTACTCAGGCACTACAGAATATGGCCCAAGCTGGCGCGAGGGCTGGTGCCGGCGATTTACATCGAAATTTCTGAAGCTTAAATCCTCCATGGTTTTATGGCTCTTCTAATATGGATGAAGTAGAGAATTGAATAGATGAGATGGAAAGAATCTTCAATGTTATGCAGTGTGCGGATCAAGAGAAGGTCTGTCTCGCCACTTTTCAACTTAATAAGGATGCACGTACTTGGTGGAAGACCACTTCGACACAACCCTAGAATGCCTGGCCTACATGGAATGAGTTTCTTATACTCTTCCGGGTGAAATACTTCTCCGAGCATGTAAATGAGAGAAAGGCTACAGAATTTACGTCTTTATGCCAAGCCATAATGTCAGTGGCAGAGTACGAACTCCAATTCTCCCGTTTGGCCCCTTATGCCAAACATTTGGTGAGCATAGATATTTTAAAGGCCAACGATTTTCTAGATGGATTGAGACCCATCTTCAATGAAAAACTTGGCTCACAAAATATTCGGACCTATGCGGAGATGGTCCAACGAGTCAATCTATATCAAAGGACCTTGGAGAAGGTCGAGAAACTTAAGGGCATGGGAGAAGAATCTAGCCGAAGGACAGATCGGCATGGAATGAAGGAGAAGTTCAGCATCACAGAACCTTATAAATCCCATGATAATAAGAAGAGATCCCAGAATGGGAGTGGTAGTGGCTACCACAAGAACAAGAAGGCGAAGGAGGAAGACAATCAAGTCATGGCGGCTTGCACGTTCTGTGAGAAATTCGGCCATGCGGCTGAGGAATGCTGGAAGTGTCTTGGCGCTTGTTTAAGATGTGGAAGTGCATCGCATGCCAGACTATCCCCTCATGAAGGAACAACCCTCCAAGAATGATGGCGGACGAAGGCGACAGGCTCGTCTCAATGCCGTTGTGGACGAAGAAGCTACCGAAAAAGGGGAACTGATGGAAGGTACCATCCAAATTTACACGCATCCTGCATTTGTGTTGTTTGATACTGGTGCTTCTCATTCCTTTATTTCTAGATCTTTTACTAAAACCTTGCCGATTTCACCTGTCCCGCTACCTTCGAATTTAACTATAAGTACACCCTTGGGTTCAGGAACGGAACTTAAAACTTATCTTCCTGATAGTGATGTTATCATAGAAGGTCACAATCTCCTTGCAAATCTCATATGCCTTGACATGGAGGGCTACGATGCCATATTAGGAGTAGATTGGCTTTGTGACCATTATGCCGACATTAATTGTCATGCCTCGAGAGCGAAAGATACCCGGGTCGTGGCCAGCTTATATAGAACCATTCAATCAGAGCAGTATATATTTTGCTTTGACAAAAGACAGAGTGCACAAAAGACTAAAATAATAACTAAGATTTAATTTCTAAAACGATACCAATAGTCCAAGATAACAAATTCTTACAATTAACCAATTGATGATAATTCTCATCCATGACATACATTATTCAATCCAACTACTAGGCTACGAGCCTTAGTAAGTTTAATCAACTAGACTAACATAACTGACACAACTGGGAACACAAAGGTAAGGACTCTAGATAATCGAAACGCACCTAGCTAACAGTAGACGATTGGCATTCTAGCACTCTTCACTCGGTTTCATTCCCATCCGGATGGTGGTCGCTATCCATATTACCTGAAAAATGTTAGAGTTGCAACTAGGTGAGCGAATTGCTCAGTAGGAATTACATCTCAAGTTCGAGCAATCTTTAAATAGTTTACATGTTACGTGCAATGCAGGTATAGCTATGCATGCTAGACAAGCGATAAATTAAGAACTGTATAGAAAGAATATCGCATGATTTCAAGTACTAGCAAGTTGACAAGCGAGATATCAAGAACTTCATAGAAAGAGTATTGTATGATTTCAAGTATTTGTCAAGCAGGATATCAAGAACTAATAGATGTTAATATAATTTTCAAGGCAAGCAAGAATTCATGTTTAAGCAAGTAAGATTCATGTTCAAGCAAGTAATATCAAGTACATGTCACTAGAATTGGCTATTTCAATTAAGCAAATACTTTGCCATTTTTCAAGCCACGCAGTCAAGTATTACCCATTCTGGGCCACGCAAGTCAAGTAGAGTCACGAGAGTAAGTGTGGAATGTCTCAAGTCAAGCAAGCAAGCAAGTACTTTGGTGCAATGCTTAAACACCGTGGTCAATAAACTCCCATGGGCACAAGTACCTTCGGGTGCTCCTCCCAGAACCAGACCGGACCCTATATGCACAGCATTTCATGTATTTCTTTTGACATCCACTCTCATTTATAGCCAATATGGAATTTCAAGGGTTTAACTATTGTAGGAACATAAGGTAGATTCCATGAATGGAGTTCAAAGACATTTTATTATGTATAGATGAGCTATGATTATAACAGTGCAAAACATGAGCAAGTCGGGAACCTGGATGGAATTAGCACCTCAAGGGCTGCCATAGGTCATTGAATTGGTGCCCTAATGGCTGTCATTATTTCGGGAGTTAGCGCGTATTCATGATCGAAATGCGCCTGCCTGGTTGCCATTATATCAAGAAATGGCGCCCTAAGGGATGCCACTGTTTGATTGGCTGTTTGACATATAAAACCCGAGAATTAGGGCTTGAAGGAAATGGCACCCCTGGGGTTGCCATTATATAGCAAATTGGCGCCCCCCTGCAGAGTCTTCATTTAAATGAAGACTCTGCAGAGAGTCTTTAATTCTACAGTTCGATTTTGTACAAGGGTGTAAATGGCGCCCCTCTAGAGTGTCTTCATTTCTTCAATGACCTAAAGAAATAGCGCCTCTCCGCATGGTCTTCAGTTAAATGAAGACTCTATGGGGAGTCTTCATTTCTTTCAGGGCTCAGAAGAAATGTCACTGTTTCATTCATTTAATATATATATATATATATATATATATATATATATATATATATATATATTTGAATTGGTGCCCCTGACAATGTCTCTATTTAAATAGAGACGCTGCAGGGTGTCTTCATTCAGGAAAATGGCGTCGTAACCTAGGGCGTCATTTCCTATGGCCAATCTATGCACCGCTCAGGTGCGTTTGAGACACAATTTACTGTTCACAATTTTGAAGGTTCGGGAAATAATTATCTAAGGACATGGATAGGCACAAAAAATTATCGAGATCACAGAATCATACTCATGCAGAATTTTTATGGTTTGGTTCCATAGATATTAATTTTCTATGTACGGTGTTTATTAATTACTGGAATTGAATTAGCGGCAGGGCCAGGGGTCTTCGTTTAAAGGCCGCCCTTGCCTGGGGCGCCCCTTCAGGAAATGGCGCCCAGGTGATGGGCGCACTTTTACCTGAGGGCTGGAAATATTGGTTTCTGTGAAACATTTATATATATATTGTAAAACATGTCATATATTAAGGCTAAGCATGCCATTTTAAGACCGTAAAACTAGTATAACCGGATATATTCGAATTCCGTAAAATTCAGTGTAACAGACTATGTATAAAATTGAGTAACATGCTATAGTTAATCTATTTAAAACATGTGTAACATGATACATATATATAAGATCTGTGACGTAAAACATGTATAACATGCTATGTATATATTTGATATCCGTAAAACATTGCGACATGCTAAACAGGTCATGTAAAATAGGTTATATATATATCTGACGTCAGGCATGTAAAATAGGCTGTACAGAAATGGATTATACTAATCATGCATGATATGTTACCCTATTAGCTACGGTAAGGCCAGATCTTGAGAACACCTACATGTTGATGTGTTTAACTGGTATAACCGTGGAATCCTAGTCCTTCACGTTCTCTACAGCCAAGCTCCCAGCCGCAAGTCGTGGTACGTAGCCTGCACGAGAAGAGAAAAGATTAAGATCTCTCTTCTGCACGTGGAGAAGAGAAAAGGCACAGATAACCTTCTCTTCAGTTGCAGGAATGGCAGAGGAATGGCAGGTTGACAGTAAGGTCTTCTACGTTGGATGGAGGGAGTTGTTTATAGGGAATAATCTCAAGGGTCTACTAGAAACCAGATCTGAAAGCCTTGCTATATATGTTCCCTCATGGGTCCCTTGCCAGCAAACATAGGTTGTTCGTGGTACTTGCTGCCTCTCCAGGGAAATGGTGGCCAAGGAAGTGACTCTATTTATGGAAATAGCGCCCATGCATGTAAACGCTATATCCTCTGGTCAAATAAATATATATTTTTTCTTTTAAAGGGGATGGAAATGGCGCCTGGGATAGGGGCGCCTTATTGAGAATAGTGCCCAAGTCAGGGGCGCTATTTCTTCCTGGGTGATGTTTCCTGTGCCATGCCATGATGGGTGTTGAGGTGTGTGTTTAAGATGTATTATATATATATATATTATATATATATATATATATATATATATATATGATTGGTTGGTTGGTGGGGTCTTAAGAGATATATATATATCTATATGTATACTGTGGGTGTGCCCTGTGGCTTGGGAATTAGCGCCCTTGCAGAAGGGCTTCAATTAGGTAAATGGCGCCCTGGTAAGGGGCACCCTTTTCTCTTGAGTTTGGAAAAAGAAAACCTTTATACGTTTTGTTTATATGATGAACTTTTATTGGTCTATATTTATATAGTGGCCCTCATTGGGTATTCTACCTTTTTATTTGGCCTTCTTATAGAGTTATTTAAGGCTTTTATCTACTTGGGGAAAAGGTCTATTTCTTTATCATTTTTATCCGGGGTGCTACACCCTCCCCCACTTAAAAGAATTTGGTCCCCAAATTTAACAGTATACATGGAGACATAGAGAGGGTAAATACTTACATACTATAATAGTTCAAAGAATAACTCTGGAAATCTTCTTCTCATCGACTCCTCGGTTTCCCATGTAGCTTTTTGCCTTAAGCATCGATTCCATTGGATTTTCACTATAGGGATCGTTTTGTTCCTTAAAACTCTGACTTCTTGGTCGAGGATCTTCATCGGCTTTTGCCCGTAGGTCAGGTCCTTTTATATCTCTAAATCAGCGTAGTCAATGACATGGAAAGGATCGTGCACATACTTCTTTAGCATAGAAATATGGAATACATCGTGCACTTCTGATAGTTGTGGAGGCAAAACAATATGGTAAGCCACCTCGCCTACTCTTTCCAGCACTTCAAATGGACCAATAAACCTCGGTGTAAGCTTGCCCTTAACACCGAATCTTCTAATACCTCGGTCGGGAGATACCTTGAGTAAAACATGGTCACCAACTTAAAATTCCAGATCTCTCCTCCTGTTGTCAGCATATGACTTCTTTCGGGATTGTGCTATATTGAGTCTTTCTCGAATAAGGTGTATCTTCTCGGTTGAATCTCATACGATATCTAGGCCTAGAATTTATTTTTCACCGACTTCGCCCTAGCATATTGGAGATCGACAACTTCTGCCATAAAGTGCCTGGAAAGGTGCCACTTGGATGTTGGCTTAATAGCTGTTGTTATATGCAAACTCGGCTAGGGGTAAGTGGTCATGCCAGCTTCCGCCAAAGTCTATAATACATGCCCTTAACATATCCTCAACAACTTGATTTGTCATTTCAGTCTATCCATCGGTTTGGGGATGGAAAGGAGTGCTGAAGTTGAGTTTCATCCCCAGAGAGTGTTGTAGACTCTTCCATAATTGAGAGGTAAAGCATGGGTCTCGGTCAGATACGATCGACACAGGGACTCCATGCAATCTGATCATCTCTTTGATATATAAAGCATCAAGGATATCAACTGACTATCGGCTCTTGATGGGCAAGAAATGAGCCGATTTAGTTAGGCGGTCGATGATTACCAAAATTCCATCATGTCTGCCCCTAGACTTGGACAAGCCCATGATAAAGTCAATGCCGATTTCTTCCCACTTCCACTTGGGAATATCTAGCGGATGTAATTTTCCAACGGGTTTCTGATGTTCCGCCTTTACTTGTTGGCATGTCAGACAGCGAGACACGAAGTCCACTACCTCCCTCTTCATATTAGGCCACCAGAAAGTTCGTTTCAAATCTTGGTACATCTTAGTGGCTCTAGGGTGGATCGTGTACCACGATCAATGAGCTTCTTCAAGAACTTTCTTCTTCAATTCGGGACAGTCGGGTACACATGTTCGTTCATGGAATAGCAATCTACCATCGGGTGCCAGCTTGAAGTCGAGTCTCTCATCTAACTTGTCCCTTATCTCTACTAGTGCAGGATCTTCATCTTGTAGCTTCTGAATTTTTGGTAGCAATTTCGGATGTAGAATCATATGGGCTAGAGTGATACACCCGTTCTGCTTATCAGTGCTAACATTGAGTTTAGAGAATTCCTCCAACAGCTTCGATTCTTGAATCATGCAGTTGGCCAATATTGATCTCGGCATTCGACTAAGGGCATCAGCTACGGAGTTACCCTTACCAGGATGGTATTGTATACTGAAGTCAAAATCCTTGAGATATTCGAGCCATCGCCTTTGACGCATATTTAGCTCGTTTTGGGAGAATAAATACTTGAGGCTCTTGTGGTCGGAGTATACAATGAATTATTCTCCGTAGAGATAGTGTCTCCAGATCTTCAAAGTAAATACCACCGCGGCCAACTCTAAGTCATGCACCGGGTAGTTCTTTTCGTGCTTCTTTAATTATCGGGAAGAGTATGCAATGACTCTTCCATTTTGCATCAATACACATCCGAGGCCAATACTAGAAGTATCGGTATATACCACCGTGGTCAATCTGGTGAGAGGAACAACAATCCTGGAGAAGTCTTTAATGAATCGCCGGTAGTAACCAGCTAAACCCAAGAAGCTTCTAATTTCTGTTCCATTTGTTGGTCGTTCCCAATTCTTCATAGCTTCGACCTTTGTAGGATCAACAGAAATTCTTTCCTTTCAGATCACATGGCCCAAGAAGGATACTTCCTCGAGCCAGAACTTGCACTTCCTGAATTTGGTATATAATTTATTTTCCCTTAATATTTGTAATGCCTTCTTCATATGTTCTTCATGATCTTCTTTGGTCTTTGAATAAATCAGAATATCATAAATGAAGAACCACAATAAATTGGTCTAAGTAGGGCCTAAATATGTTGTTCATTAACTGCATAAAGGCTGTAGGGACATGTGTTAGTCTGAAAGGCATAACAGTAAATTTGTAATGCCCATACCTGCTTCGGAATGCAGTTTTATGAATGTCTTCTTCTTTGATCTTCAATTAGTGGTAACCAGAATGAAGATTAATCTTGGAGAAGTGTGTAGCTCCAGATAGTTGATCGAACAACTCATCAATTCTTGGCAGCGGGTACTTGTTCTTTATTGTAAGGTGATTTAACTGTTGATAATCAATTCATAGTCTTATCGATCCATCCTTCTTTTTGACGAATAGCACGGGTGCTCCTCATGGGGAAGTACTTGGCCTGATGAAACCCTTTTTCAATAACTCCACTAGCTGCTCTTTTAGCTCATTCATCTTAGCGGGGGAAATTCTGTACGGTGCCTTGGAAACAGGACCAGCACCAGGAGCGAGGTCAATTGTGAATGTCACTTCTCGCTCTGGGGGTAAGCCGGGAAATTCTTCTGGAAAAATATCGGGAAAATCTCGAACTACACTGATGCCTTCAAGTTTAGTCTCCCCGACTTCCATGGCAGTCACAAATGCAATGAAAGCGACACATCCTTTACTTATAAGTTTGCTAGCTCGGAGAGCTGAGATAAGAGGGGATTTATTCTGAGGGCTAGTGTAAACCAATTTCGGGTAATCCACAAAAGTTATCTGCCATTTCGGCAATCTACAGTTACTTGATACGCGGATAACCACTCAACACCTAGTATGACATCATACCCCTTCATATCAAGGCATATCAGGTCGGCAGGTAGATTATTTTCTTTAACCATAACCTCACAATTAGGGTAGTGATGCATGATATCGGACTTGTTACAGAGAGGTGTAGATATGAGTAAATCTAACCATTCGGGCTCTTTAGAATATTCAACAGCAAATTTCTTTGAAATAAATGAATGAGTTGCTCCGGTATCAAATAAAACTTTAGCTGTCTTAGAGCAAATAGTTAGTGTACCTTCCACAATTCCACCTTCAGTTGGCTCCGTCTTGTGGAGAGCTTGTAAACGCCCTTGTTTCTTTATCGGATGCTTCTCATCTTTAGTAGCTTGCTCATTCATCAATGGGCAATTAGGGATTCGATGCTCTCGACTTCCACATCAGAGACAAGCTCCTAGCTTCCTCTAGCATTCCTCGATCCTATGACCAGCTTTGTCACAGTACTTACAAACTTCCTTAGAAGGTGTAGTTGTGGAAAATGGCTAATCATTCTTCTAAAACCTCTTTCCCTTGGAGGACTCCCCTCCATTGAAGAACCGCTTCTTGTTGAATGATGATTTGAAATTTTCTGGGCCTGTGACGGGTTCCTTCTTGTCCTTTCCTCGAATCCTTTCAGATAATTTGGTGGCGTCTTCTAGCAACTGAGTATGCCGAACCATCTCCGAATAGACTTGGATGTCCATCGGTGGAAGTTGTGTAATATAGTGGGGCCGAAGCCAATTAAGGAACCTTTTAGCCTTCATCTTTTCAGTACACACCAAGTGGGGTGCATACCTGGATAGTCTTGAGAATTGGGCCTCATACTCGGCCACTTTCAGGGTCCATTGTTTTTGTCACGCTCCGAGCGCGGAAGATACCCGGAGATGCGCGACGTGTCTATATCAATCATGTCAATCAGAGTGGTCGTGTATTCGACACAAAGACAGAGATGCGTAAAATAGCAAGATAACCCAATCCTTTATTTCATAATGGATAGACTATTACAAATCCAATACTCTGTTAAATAAATAGGAAAAGAATACATAGTTGACTCAAGAAACTATGGAAAAGACTAGACGACACTTGTAGAAGCTCTATCACTTTCACTCTTGACCATTCCCATCCGATTGACTTCCATCGTCGTCGGACTTACCTGAAAAGTAAAAAGGGACAAACGGAATGAGCGAACGCTCAGTAGGAAATTATATCTCAAGTACTAGCAAGTGGTTTAAGTAATTACATTTTCATGGATGCAATAAAGCTATGCATGCTCGCATGAAACGACAAGATAGAGAGAATGTAATATCAAAGAAATAAGATGAACTTTCATGAACAAGATACAAGTTATTCAAGATATTCAAGCAAGCACGTTTAACAAGTCATGTCAAGAACTTTGGCTATCATGTTTCAAGCAAGTAAATTAACCTTTTTCGGGCCACGCATTTCATGTAAAGTCAAGTACGATTCAAGTACAAGATGTGTGTGGAATGTCCAATCAAGCAAGTCAAGTACTCGGTATAATGCCAGATACCTTATCATTTTAACTCCCATGGGCACAAGTACTTTCGGGTGCTCCTCCCAGGACCAGATCGGGCCCTATATGCACAGGCATTTATCATGTGTTTTGACATCCACTCTTGTTTATATAGCCAATATAGAATTTCAATAATCAAGCTTGTAGATACGTATGACAACTTTGATAGAATAGAGTCCAAAATATGACAAAGGACATAGAATGGCGATAATCACGGTATAATCACGAGTTCGATAAAACTAGGTAGAATATGGTTCCCTTAACTTAGGTACCATGACAAATCAATATGGACATTCTTTATATAGAATTGAGGTCCACATGAACATTAGATCAAGCAAGATACCCCTCATTCTTATCATAGAATTGGGGTTTACAAGAATGACACGATATGGTATGATATCATCATCCCATCAAGAATTTCTTATGATATACTCTTTGTATAATCATAAGGGCCGGTATACCATGTTTTCTTTAGATTGACATGGCAAAAACTGTGTAATGGGTTTTTAGGGTACAACCAGCTCAGTCGGCCTTGAGGGAATCCAAGGCTACGAGGAGTCTTACGGAGGTCTCTATGACTAACTTGCTAGTCCAAAGGAACGGAATGTCCAATGGAGAGCTTGTATGTCAATGAGAGTTGAGTGTGATCGATAAATCAACATGAAACGTGGGACTATACTCACGGAGTGGAGAATAGTGCCGATATATATATATATAGGTATAATATATAAACCATCGGTTAGCAAATCAGAGGAAAAATCAGTTTACAGTAAAATAACGACTTAGGTCAAGTCGTGTCTCAAGTAATTAACGCCTAACTGAAGGGCGTTTACATATATTGCCAATTTGCAGAATTTCCATTATTTCATTAATTTATCAAAAACACGCCTTTCCTGGGGGCGTTTCTTAAAAGTTGACGACTGCAGGGGCAGGCGTCTCATCATTTACATATTTGACAGGATATAATTATTCTCAGAAATTTATCAAAAACGCGCCCTTGGAAGGGGCGTTACTTTCAAAAACGCGCCCTTGGTAGGGGCGTTACTTTCCAATTCCATTTTACAGAATATGTGAATTTTAGTTTTTTTTTTTAACAGATACACGCCCTAGAAAGGGGCGTTACTTTTAATTTTCACGCCTTGTACTGGGGCGTTAGAATATGGAAAACGACTTTATCCAAGTCGTGAATTTCAAGGGATTTACGATATTTTAATAAATAATATTTCGAGAGACAGGAGACATGTCATGGCAGTAAAATTTAACAGGAATTCACAGAGTCATGCAAGATATTAAAAAATCAATATTTCATATGTATTGTAATTTTTAAACAGATCAATTATTAATCACATGCGATTCTTATGAAATTAACGCCTGCGTAGAGGGCGTCAAATATTAAATTGACGACCAATAGTATGATCGTTTCTTTTAAATTAGCGCCCTAATCAAGGGCGTTTCTTTCAAAATATTTCAGAAATCACGTGAAAACTATAATAATCATATGCATGACATGCTTATATATATATATATCTTGCATTAATTTCATTTGGGCTACAGTAGCTTGAGAAAATCCTACCTTATGATCTGGATGAAGGAGATGAAAGGGCTTTGAAGCTTCAACTGCAACTTAATAGAAGAAGAACAATCGTTCTTCCGTCAACCTGGAGAGGAAACGAAGAATATTAATTCTTCTCATGCTACGTTCATAAAAAAAAAAAGGAACAGAAGAAGAAAATAGAAGAACATATGTTCTTCACGTACCTAGCAGCAGACGTTCGATCAAATGGGTTTTAGGGTTCGATCGAACATGTTATTTATAGGATTTTGAAGTCCTAACAAGAGTAGTGTTTGATTGAGGGTAATATATCCTTAATAGAGTCCTTACTCTAATAGACACTTACTAGATTAGGTTAATCTTTGCTTGGATAAGTTCTGGGTTCGATCGGGTCACGAACTGAATTAACGCCTTTGGTCAGGGCGTGTATTCTTGAATTAACGCCTTTGGTCAGGGCGTGTATTCTTGAATTAACGCCTTGCATAAGGGCGTTTCTTAAAAAGCGCCTTGAAAAAGGGCGTTTCGTGTTTTAAAACACGCCCAAGATAGAGGCGTTTCTTTTACTTGCCTATTTGGTCGCGTGAGTTGACGACCGCACGTGTGGGCGTCCTTTCTTTAGTAACGCCTTTGATAGAGGCGTTTCTTTTTGAATTAACGCCCTAATAAGAGGCGTTATTTTTAATTTGTTTTATTTCGTCCGATTAACCCTATTCCTTTTATATATATTACTTCTGTAATATATATGTTTTAATTCATTTCAATTATTCATTTATTAGGGTTGCTACACCCTCCCCCACTTAAAAAAGAATTTGGTCCCCAAATTCAATATATATATAATTATACATGCGGAGAGTGTAGGACATATACCTCTTAGAATAACTCGGGAAATTGTTTCTTCATAGATTCCTCGGTCTCCCATGTCGCTTCGCGTTCAGGATTCTTATTCCATTGCACCTTGATCATGGGAATAACCTTATTCCTTAGAGCTCGTATTTCTCGATCTAATATCTTTAAAGGCCTTTGTTCATATGTGAGATCTTTCTGGATCACCAGATCTCCATGCTCAATAATATGTGACGGATCGTGCACATACTTCTTCAACATAGATATGTGAAATACATTGTGTACCTCGGACAACTGAGGAGGCAACGCGATGCGATAAGCAACCTCGCCAACTCTTTCGAGTACCTCAAATGGTCCGATGAATCTTGGCGTAAGCTTGCCCTTAACACCAAATCTTCGTATGCCACGTCCAGGGGATATTTTAAGAAATACATGATCTCCAACCTGGAATTCAAGATCTCTTCTCCTGGTATCAGCATAAGCCTTTTGCCTTGTCTGAGCAACTTGTAATCTTTCTCTGATTACTTGTATCTTCTCGGTTGTATCCCTTACCATGTCTGGACCTAATAGTTGTTTTTCTCCAACTTCGTTCCAACATATGGGAGATCGGCAACTCCTTCCGTATAAGGCTTCGAAAGGTGCCATTTGGATACTAGCTTGGTAGCTATTATTATATGCAAATTCAACTAAAGGTAAGTGGTCATGCCAGCTTCCTCCAAAGTCAATAATGCATGTTCTCAGCATATCTTCAACAACTTGATTAGTTCGCTCGGTCTGACCATCCGTTTGTGGGTGGAAAGCAGTACTAAAGTTGAGCCTTGTCCCCAACGAATGTTGTAATCCCTTCCAAAAATGAGAAGTAAAACGGGGATCCCTATCAGACACGATTGAGACAGGAATTCCATGTATCCTGACTATTTCTTTAATGTATAGTGCAGCTAGCACATCAATCGACCATCGGCTTTTGATTGGCAAGAAATGTGCCGATTTAGTCAATCGATCAATGATAACCCAGATTCCATCATGTCCTCCTTTAGATTTAGACAAACCCATGATGAAGTCCATACCAATATCCTCCCATTTCCACTTAGGAATATCTAGAGGATGTAGTTTTCCCGCAGGCTTTTGATGTTCCGCCTTGACCTGTTGGCATGTGAGACAGCGTGATACATAGTCCGCTATTTCTCTTTTCATATTAGGCCACCAAAAGTTCCTCTTTACATCTTGGTACATTTTAGTTGATCCAGGATGAATAGTGTATCTTGATCGGTGAGCTTCATCTAAGATCTTCTTCTTTAATTCCGGACAATCGGGTATACAAGTTCTATCTTTGAACGATAATCTTCCATCAGAAGTTAGTTGAAAATCAGATTGTCCTTCTAATCTGCCTTTGATTTCTATTAACATAGGATCATCATCCTGAAGTGTTTGTATTTCAGATAATAAGTCTGACTGTATGCTTACATGAGATAATGTGATAAATTTGGATTCCGTGTCCAAGCTTATATTGAGCTCGGAGAATTGTTCAAGTAACCTCCATTCTTGTATCATACAATTGGCTATCCTTGCTCTCGGCTTTCGACTAAGGGCATCAGCCACATAATTACCCTTTCCGGGATGGTATTGTATACTGAAGTCGAAGTCCTTGAGATATTCTAGCCAACGTCTTTGTCTCATGTTCAGCTCCTTTTGTGAAAATAGATATTTGAGACTTTTGTGATCGGAGTATACAGTAAACTGTACCCCATAGAGATAGTGTCTCCATATCTTTAGGGCAAATACTACCGCGGCCAATTCCAAGTCATGGACGGGGTAATGCTTCTTCAGTTGACGAGAAGAGTATGCTATGACCTTCCCATGTTGCATTAGAACACATCCGAGGCCAATGCCAGAAGCATCAGTGTAGACCTCGAATTTCTCTCCTTCAATTGGTAGGGCTAAGACTGGAGCTGTGGTGAGATGATCCTTGAGAGTTTGGAAACTGCTTTCACATTCCTCACTCCATTCATATCGGATCTCCTTACGAGTTAATCTTGTAAGTGGTACGGCGATCTTAGAGAAATCTTTGATAAATCGCCGATAATAGCCTGCAAGACCTAAGAAACTTCTGATCTCGCTTGCATTAGTGGGTCTCTCCCAGTTTCTCACAGCTTCAACTTTTGACGGATCCACAGATAAACCGTCCTTGGATATGACATGTCCGAGAAAAGCCACTTCTTCAAGCCAGAACTCGCATTTGCTGAGTTTAGCATATAATTGATTTGTCCTCAAGACTTGCAATGCAATCCTCAAATGCTCTTCATGTTCTTCCTTAGTCTTAGAATATATCAATATATCATCGATGAAGACTACTATGAATTGATCCAAGTAAGGCCTGAATATGCTATTCATTAACTGCATAAAGGCAGCAGGGGCATTTGTTAGTCCAAAAGGCATAACAACAAATTCGTAATGGCCATACCTGCTTCTGAATGCGGTCTTGTGAATGTCATCATCCTTGATCCTTAATTGATGATATCCCGACCGGAGATCAATCTTGGAGAAATATTTGGATCCTGAAATCTGATCAAACAATTCATCGATTCTCGGCAGTGGATACTTGTTCTTGATAGTAAGATGATTCAACTGTCGATAGTCAATACACAATCTCATGGATCCATCCTTCTTCTTTACAAATAAGACTGGTGCTCCCCACGGGGAAGTACTTGGTCTAATAAACCCTTTTCGGATTAGTTCCATCAGCTGCTCCTTCAACTCCTTGAGTTCAGCAGGGGACATTCTATATGGTGCCTTTGAAACCGGACCAGCACCAGGGACTAAGTCGATGGTAAAGGCCACATCTCTTTGCGGGGGTAATCCCAGCAATTCCTCCGGAAATACGTCTGGGAATTCTCGTACTACTTGAACGTCTTCTATCTTGGTTTCCTTAGCTTCTTTATTAGTGACAAAAGCAAGGAAGGATACACATCCTTTCCTGACGAGCTTGCTTGCTCGAAGAGCCGAAATAAGAGGGGATTTGCTTCGACTCTTAGGACTAGTATAAGTCAGTTCTGAAAATTCTTTGAAAACAATCTTGCTATTACGGCAATCAACCGTTGCCTGGTACTTAGATAACCAACCTGCTCCTAGTATAACATCATATTCTTTTAGATCTAAGCAGATAAGATCAATAGGAAAATTCTTTCCTCGAACCAACACCTCACAGTTTTGGTAATGATGCGTGATATCCGTCTCGTTTCCGAGAGGAGTAGACAACACTATTTTCATCCATTCTGGTTCTAGAGGTAATGGGTCAGCAAACTTCTTGGAAATAATGGAATGCGATGCACCTGTATCAAATAAGACATGTGCATATTTGGAACAAATTTTTAATGTACCTTCCACCAATCCGCCTTCTTCTTCTGGTTCGGTCTCTTGGATTGCATGAAGACGCGCGTTCCTTGTCACTGGGCGTTTACCCTCACCATCTTGGTCATTCATTAATGGACAATCGGGAATCCGATGTTCACGACTCCCACAACGGAGACATGCTCCTAATTTCCTCCAGCATTCTTCTGTTTTGTGACCAGCCTTGTCACAATGCTTGCATACTACGTTTGAAGGGGTAGTGGTGATAGAGAAAGGCTTGGATTTCTTGTACTTCTGATCTTGAGAGGAAGAACCTCCATTATTGGGCCTCTTCTTAAAGTTGGGTTTAAAAGAACCCGAACTTGTGACTTGCTCCTTTTTGTCTTTCCCACGGATCCTATCAGATAGTTCCGTGGCATCTTCAAGCAACTGAGCTCGGCGCACTATTTCAGTATAAACTTGAATATCCATAGGCGCCAGTTGAGTAATGTAGTGGGGCCTAAGCCCATTAAGAAATCTACGGGCTTTCATCTTTTCCGTGCCAATTAAATGCTTAGCATATCTAGACAGTCTAGAGAACTGTGCTTCATAATCAGCCACCGATAAAGATCTTTGCTTTAATGCGGCAAATTCGGCGGCCTTCCTTTCCTGGACCCTATCAGAGAAATATTTGGCGTTGAAATATTCAACGAATTCACTCCATGTAACTTGAGTTGGGTCAATAGTAGCTTCAATCGACTCCCACCAGCATCTAGCATCCTTTTCTAACTGGAAAGTAGCTAATAAGACTTTGTCCTGATCCGTGCATTGCATGACACGGAATATACGTTCAATCTCCCGAACCCAATGCTCGGCATCGTCTGGATCGGTCGATCCCATGAACTTCGGGGGATTCATATTCTTGAATGCTTGGTGTAAGCTTCCAGCTCGTGGAGCACCACCTTGTGCTACCTGTTGTAGCACTTGGGTCATCCCTTGAAGGGTACGCTGCATGTTGCGCCATTGAGCACGTTCGGCAGCCATTATCCTACAATTACAATAGCTATGTTAGTATTATATCACTATGATCTTATAAAGGACTCATTGATCATTTAACCCTTGGTTCTACCCACTCTCACTTGGTTAAAGGTTTTGAAACCTATCCTTGGACTTGGGTTTCCTAGGAATTGAATACCTTAGGCTCTGATACCACAAAGACTGTCACGCCCCGAGCGCGGAAGATACCCGGAGATGCGCGACGTGTCTATATCAATCATGTCAATCAGAGTGGTCGTGTATTCGACACAAAGACAGAGATGCGCAAAATAGCAAGATAACCCAATCCTTTATTTCATAATGGATAGACTATTACAAATCCAATACTCTGTTAAATAAATAGGAAAAGAATACATAGTTGACTCAAGAAACTATGGAAAAGACTAGACGACACTTGTAGAAGCTCTATCACTTTCACTCTTGACCATTCCCATCCGATTGACTTCCATCGTCGTCGGACTTACCTGAAAAGTAAAAAGGGACAAACGGAATGAGCGAACGCTCAGTAGGAAATTATATCTCAAGTACTAGCAAGTGGTTTAAGTAATTACATTTTCATGGATGCAATAAAGCTATGCATGCTCGCATGAAACGACAAGATAGAGAGAATGTAATATCAAAGAAATAAGATGAACTTTCATGAACAAGATACAAGTTATTCAAGATATTCAAGCAAGCACGTTTAACAAGTCATGTCAAGAACTTTGGCTATCATGTTTCAAGCAAGTAAATTAACCTTTTTCGGGCCACGCATTTCATGTAAAGTCAAGTACGATTCAAGTACAAGATGTGTGTGGAATGTCCAATCAAGCAAGTCAAGTACTCGGTATAATGCCAGATACCTTATCATTTTAACTCCCATGGGCACAAGTACTTTCGGGTGCTCCTCCCAGGACCAGATCGGGCCCTATATGCACAGGCATTTATCATGTGTTTTGACATCCACTCTTGTTTATATAGCCAATATAGAATTTCAATAATCAAGCTTGTAGATACGTATGACAACTTTGATAGAATAGAGTCCAAAATATGACAAAGGACATAGAATGGCGATAATCACGGTATAATCACGAGTTCGATAAAACTAGGTAGAATATGGTTCCCTTAACTTAGGTACCATGACAAATCAATATGGACATTCTTTATATAGAATTGAGGTCCACATGAACATTAGATCAAGCAAGATACCCCTCATTCTTATCATAGAATTGGGGTTTACAAGAATGACACGATATGGTATGATATCATCATCCCATCAAGAATTTCTTATGATATACTCTTTGTATAATCATAAGGGCCGGTATACCATGTTTTCTTTAGATTGACATGGCAAAAACTGTGTAATGGGTTTTTAGGGTACAACCAGCTCAGTCGGCCTTGAGGGAATCCAAGGCTACGAGGAGTCTTACGGAGGTCTCTATGACTAACTTGCTAGTCCAAAGGAACGGAATGTCCAATGGAGAGCTTGTATGTCAATGAGAGTTGAGTGTGATCGATAAATCAACATGAAACGTGGGACTATACTCACGGAGTGGAGAATAGTGCCGATATATATATATATAGGTATAATATATAAACCATCGGTTAGCAAATCAGAGGAAAAATCAGTTTACAGTAAAATAACGACTTAGGTCAAGTCGTGTCTCAAGTAATTAACGCCTAACTGAAGGGCGTTTACATATATTGCCAATTTGCAGAATTTCCATTATTTCATTAATTTATCAAAAACACGCCTTTCCTGGGGGCGTTTCTTAAAAGTTGACGACTGCAGGGGCAGGCGTCTCATCATTTACATATTTGACAGGATATAATTATTCTCAGAAATTTATCAAAAACGCGCCCTTGGAAGGGGCGTTACTTTCAAAAACGCGCCCTTGGTAGGGGCGTTACTTTCCAATTCCATTTTACAGAATATGTGAATTTTAGTTTTTTTTTTTTAACAGATACACGCCCTAGAAAGGGGCGTTACTTTTAATTTTCACGCCTTGTACTGGGGCGTTAGAATATGGAAAACGACTTTATCCAAGTCGTGAATTTCAAGGGATTTACGATATTTTAATAAATAATATTTCGAGAGACAGGAGACATGTCATGGCAGTAAAATTTAACAGGAATTCACAGAGTCATGCAAGATATTAAAAAATCAATATTTCATATGTATTGTAATTTTTAAACAGATCAATTATTAATCACATGCGATTCTTATGAAATTAACGCCTGCGTAGAGGGCGTCAAATATTAAATTGACGACCAATAGTATGATCGTTTCTTTTAAATTAGCGCCCTAATCAAGGGCGTTTCTTTCAAAATATTTCAGAAATCACGTGAAAACTATAATAATCATATGCATGACATGCTTATATATATATATATCTTGCATTAATTTCATTTGGGCTACAGTAGCTTGAGAAAATCCTACCTTATGATCTGGATGAAGGAGATGAAAGGGCTTTGAAGCTTCAACTGCAACTTAATAGAAGAAGAACAATCGTTCTTCCGTCAACCTGGAGAGGAAACGAAGAATATTAATTCTTCTCATGCTACGTTCATAAAAAAAAAAAGGAACAGAAGAAGAAAATAGAAGAACATATGTTCTTCACGTACCTAGCAGCAGACGTTCGATCAAATGGGTTTTAGGGTTCGATCGAACATGTTATTTATAGGATTTTGAAGTCCTAACAAGAGTAGTGTTTGATTGAGGGTAATATATCCTTAATAGAGTCCTTACTCTAATAGACACTTACTAGATTAGGTTAATCTTTGCTTGGATAAGTTCTGGGTTCGATCGGGTCACGAACTGAATTAACGCCTTTGGTCAGGGCGTGTATTCTTGAATTAACGCCTTTGGTCAGGGCGTGTATTCTTGAATTAACGCCTTGCATAAGGGCGTTTCTTAAAAAGCGCCTTGAAAAAGGGCGTTTCGTGTTTTAAAACACGCCCAAGATAGAGGCGTTTCTTTTACTTGCCTATTTGGTCGCGTGAGTTGACGACCGCACGTGTGGGCGTCCTTTCTTTAGTAACGCCTTTGATAGAGGCGTTTCCTTTTGAATTAACGCCCTAATAAGAGGCGTTATTTTTAATTTGTTTTATTTCGTCCGATTAACCCTATTCCTTTTATATATATTACTTCTGTAATATATATGTTTTAATTCATTTCAATTATTCATTTATTAGGGTTGCTACAGTTTTAGTGCGACAAATTCTGTGGCCTTCTTCTCATGAATACGGTCGGAGAAGTACTTGTTGTTGAAATGTTCAACAAAGTCATCCCATGTGACATGGTCATCAGGCAATGTTGCTTCTACGGATTCTCACCAGCCTCGAGCATCCTGCTCTAGTTGGAATATAGTCAGTAAGACCCTTTCCTCATCTGTGCATTGCATTACATGAAAAATTATGTCAATCTCCTTCAACTAGTTTTCAGCATATTCGGGGTCAGACGAGCCCACGAATCTTGGTGGGTTAATGTTGCGAAAACCTCTATGGAGATCACCAGCTCCACGGTTAGCTCCACCTTGCGCCACTTGCTGTAGTGCCTACGTAAGACCGTGCACGGTGCGCTGCATCTCGTGCCATTGTGCTCTTTCAGCGGCCATGATCCTACAAGAGAATTTAAGTGTACTAAGTATCATGTTTAATCTATAAGGTCGAATGTCATTATAGAACTTAACCCATGGCTCTACCCATCTCATCGGGTATAAAGTGTAAACCTATCATTAGACTTGGGTTTTTCCTAGATTTCGATCATGACTTCTAATTTCCTAGGTTTGAAATCCTAGGCTCTGATATCACGAAGACTGTCACGCCCCGAGCGCGGAAGATACCCGGGTCGTGGTCAGCTTATATAGAACCATTCAATCAGAGCAGTATATATATATATTTTTTGACAAAAGATAGAGTGCGCAAAAGACTAAAATAATAACTAAGATTTAATTTCTAAAATGATACCAATAGTCCAAGATAACAAATTCTTACAATTAACCAATTGATGATAATTCTCATCCATGACATACGTTATTCAACCCAACTACAAGGCTACGAGCCTTAGTAAGTTTAATCAACTAGACTGACATAACTGACACAGCTGGGAACACAAAGGTAAGGACTCTAGATAATCGGAACGCGGCTAGCTAATAGTAGATGATTGGCGTTCTAGCACTCTTCACTCGGTTTCATTCCCATCCTGATGGTGGTCGCTATCCATATTACCTGAAAAATGTTAGAGTTGCAACTAGGTGAGCGAATTGCTCAATAGGAATTACATCTCAAGTTTGAGCAATCTTTAAGTAGTTTACATGTTACGTGCAATGCAGGTATAGCTATGCATGCTAGACAAGCGATAAATCAAGAACTGTATAGAAAGAATATCGCATGATTTCAAGTACTAGCAAGTTGACAAGCGAGATATCAAGAACTTCATAGAAAGAGTATTGTATGATTTCAAGTATTTGTCAAGCAGGATATCAAGAACTAATAGATGTTAATATAATTTTCCAGGCAAGCAAGAATTCATGTTCAAGCAAGTAAGATTCATGTTCAAGCAAGTAATATCAAGTACATGTTACTAGAATTGGCTATTTCAATTAAGTAAATACTTTGCCATTTTTCAGGCCATGCAGTCAAGTATTGCCCATTCTGGGCCACGCAAGTCAAGTAAAGCAAGTAGAGTCACGAGAGTAAGTGTGGAATGTCTCAAGTCAAGCAAGCAAGCAAGTACTTTGGTGCAATGCTTAAACACCGTGGTCAATAAACTCCCATGGGCGCAAGTACCTTCGGGTGCTCCTCTCAGGGCCAGACCGGGCCCTATATGCACAGCATTTCATGTATTTCTTTTGACATCCACTCTCATTTATAGCCAATATGGAATTTCAAGGGTTTAACTATTGTAGGAACATAAGGTAGATTCCATGAATGGAGTTCAAGGACATTTTATCATGTATAGATGAGCTATGATTATAACAGCGCAAAACACAAGCAAGTCGGGAACCTAGATGGAATTAGCACCTCAAGGGCTGCCACAGGTCATTGAATTGGTGCCCTAATGGCTGTCATTATTTTGGGAGTTGGCACGTAATCAGGATCGAAATGGCGCTTGCCTGGCTACCATTATATTAGGAAATGGCGCCTTAAGGGCTGCCACTGTTTGATTGACTGTGTGACATATAAAACCTGAGAATCAGAGCTTGAAGGAAATGGCACCCCTAGGGATGCCATTATATAGCAAATTGGCGCCCCCCTGCAGAGTCTTCAATTCTGCAGTTCAATTTTGTACAAGGCTATAAATGGCGCCCCTCTGCAGTGTCTTCATTTAAATGAAGTCTCTGCAGAGAGTCTTCAATTCTACAGTTTCTACATGGCTGTAAATGGCGCCCCTCTGTAGTGTCTTCATTTAAATGAAGTCTCTGCAGAGAGTCTTCATTTCTTTCAATGACCTAAAGAAATAGCGCCTCTCCGTAGGGTCTTCATTTAAATGAAGACTCTGTGGGGAGTCTTCAATTCTTTCAGGGCTCAAACGAAATGGCGCCCCCCTGTAGTGTCTTCATTTAAATGAAGACTCTACAGGGAGTCACTATTTCATTCATTTCATATATATATATATATATATATATATATATATATATATATATATATATGAATTGGCACCCCTGACAGTGTCTCTATTTAAATAGAAACGTTGCGGGGTGTCTTCATTCAAGAAAATGGTGCCCTAAGCTGGGGCGCCATTTCCTATGGCCAATCTACGAACCGCTCAAGTGCGTTTGAGACACAATTTACTGTTCATAATTTTGAAGGTTCAGGAAATCATGATCTAAGGACATGGATAGGCAGAGAAAATTATCGAGATCACATAATCATACTCATGCAAAATTTTTATTGTTTGGTTCCATGGATATTAATTTTCAAAGTATGGTGTTTAGTAAATATTGGAACTGAATTAGCGACTGGGCCATGGGTCTTCGTTTAGTGATGGGTGCCCTTTTACCTGAGGGCTAGAAATTTTGGTTTTTGTAAAACATTTATATATATTTTGTAAAACATGTTATATATTAAGGCTAAGCATGCCATTTTAAGATTGTAAAACTAGTATAATCAGATATATTCAAATTCCATAAAATTCAATGTAACAAACTATGTATAAAATTGAGTAACCTGCTATATTTAATCTATTTAAAACCTGTGTAACATGCTACATATATATAAGTTCTGTGACGTAAAACAAGTATAACATGCTATATATATATATATTTGATATCTGTAAAACATTGTGACATGCTAAATAGGTCATGTAAAATAGGTTATCTATATCTGACGTAAGACATGTAAAACAGGCTGTACAGAAATGGATTATACTAATCATGAATGATATGTTACCCTGTTAGCCACGGTTAGGCCAGATCTTGAGAACACCTACCTGTTGATGTGGTTAACTCGTATAACTGTGGAATCCCAGCCCTTCACGCTCTCTATAGCCAAGCTCCCAACCGTAAGATGTGGTACGTAGCCTGCACAAGAAGAGAAAAGATTAAGATCTCTCTTCTGCAGGTGGAGAAGAGAAAAGGCACAGATAACCTTCTCTTCAGTTGCAGGAATGGCAGAGGAATGGCAGGTTGAAAGTAAGGTCTTCTACGATGGATGGAGGGTGTTGTTTATAGGGAATAATCTCAAGGGTCTATTGGAAACCAGATCTGAAAGCCTTGCTGTATATGTTCCCTCATGGGTCCCTTGCCAGCAAACATAGGTTGTTCGTGGTACTTGCTACCTCTCCAGGGAAATGGCGCCCAAGGAAGTCACTATATTTATGGAAATAGCGCCCATGCATGTGGGCGCTATATCCTCTGGTCATATATATATTTTTTTCTTTTAAAAGGGATGGAATAGTGCACAGGTCAGGGGTGCTATTTCTTCATGGGTGATGTCTCCTGTGCCGTGCCATGATGGGTGTTGAGGTGTGTGTTTAAGATGTATTATATATATATATATATATATATATATATATATGATTGGTTGGTTGGTGGGGTCTTAAGAGAGATATATATATATATCTATATGTATACTGTGGGTGTGCCCTGTGGCTTGAGAATTAGCGCCCTTGCAGAAGGGCTTCAATTAAGTAAATGGCGCCCTCGTAAGGGGCGCCCTTTTCTCTTGTGTTTGGAAAAGAAAAACCTTTATACGTTTTGTTTATATGATGAACTTTAATTGGTGTATATTTATATAGTGGCCCTCATTGGGTATTCTACCTTTTTATTTGGCCTTCTTATAGAGTTTTTTAAGGCTTTTGTCTACTTGGGGAAAAGGTCTATTTCTTTACCATTTTTATCCGGGGTGCTACATTAATTGTCGCAATAGGCGCATTTCTTTTAATAAACACGATTTTCCAAAATTCTCTTTCCTTGGCATTAAGTATAGGAAGCACCCTACTCTTATTTCTTCTCTTCACACCTGCAAACTCATCTCATAAGGGTGTGAAACTTTTCTTACTTCCGTTATCGTTACTGAGTCCAAGGAAATCCTTATAGAAGAAATCACCGTTGTAAAAGAATTTCCAGACGTCTTTCCTTCAGACTTACCCGGTATACCACCCGAGAGGGAAGTCAATTTTTCCATTGAACTCACACCTAGAGCAGCACCTGTGTCAAAGGCCCCTTACATGATGTCCCCCACTGAGCTCAAGGAATTGAAAAGCAGCTTCAAGGGTTACTAGAAAAAGGCTTTATTCGACCAAGCACATCCCCTTGGGGTGCACCGGTTCTATTTGTCAGGAAAAAGGATGGATCTCTCAGGCCGTGTATCGACTACTGATAGTTGAATCAACTTACGATCAAGAACAAGTACCTACGGTCGCGTATTGATGAGTTACTCGACCAGATCTCCGGTGCGGAGTATTTCTCCAAGATTGGCCTCAGGTCCGGCTATCATCAGCTGAAGATTAAGGAGGAGGATATTCACAAGACAGCTTTCCATAGTAGATACGTACATTATGAGTTTTTGGTTATGCCATTCGGGTTAACCAATGCCCCCGCAACATTTATGCAACTCATGAACAACATCTTCAGGCCATATCTCGACCGCTTTGTGGTGGTATTTATTAATGGCATCCTTATCTATTCCAAGATGAATGAAGAACATGAGGAACATCTGACAACTGCCTTACAAACATTAAGGGAACACCAACTATATGCCAAGCTAAATAAATGTGAGTTCTGGCTAAAGGAGGTTTCTTTCCTTGGCCATGTTATTTCTAAGGAAGGAATTGACGTGGATCCTTCTAAAGTAGAAGCTCTCAAGAACTGGAGCCGACCGACGACTATATCTGAAATTAGAATTTTCCTTGGCCTGGCTGGTTATTATCGTCGGTTCATGAAGGATTTTTCCAAAATCGTCGTTCCTCTCACAAGACTCACTAGAAAGGAAATACCATTTGTATAGACCACGAAGTGCGAGGAGAGTTTCTTGACTCAGAAGGAACATCTCACCACTGCCCCTATTTTGGCACTGCCTGTCGAAGGCGGCGGATTTGAAGATGCATCAGGCATTGGCCTCGGGTGCGTTCTTATGCAAAGTGTGATGGGAATCAACTCCGAGCATGTACATTTTATTTTTATATTTGTGTCCTTTTATTTATTTTTATATCCTGGGGGAAGTAGATTCGCAATTGTAAGGCTTTATGAGCCTATTTGTTCTTCCTTAGGATTATGTGGGTTTATGTGCAAAATGCCAGTAGGACCTGCTAGGGGACCCCCACTCCTTCCCCATTGGTCCATCTCATCCATGTGGGGCTGGTCAAAGGCCAAGGTGGCATCTAGAAGGTTTGACAAGTCAACTGGACACATGGGGAGACAAGTGGTTTAAAATTTCAAAGGAGGCCACCTACCTTACCTAACCATGTCCCCTTGGTCAAGGGGGCGCCCCCCCCCCATTTTTATTTTTAAAAAATATGCTATTAGAACTAATTAGTTCTATACCTTGTATACCCCTCCTAACCCTAGATCTGAGGGCATTAGCGGTCATTTTCCATTTATTATATAAGGCATGTATTTCCATTTTTCATGAATTAATGAGAAGAAAATATTGAATGAGCATTGGAGCTTGGTGCGCCCTTATCTCTCTCCCTCTGGTTTCTCTTCTTCCCTCTGCATTTCAGGGTTGAGAACCCCTTCTACCTGAGACCCTCTATCTCTGATTTCATCTCTGGTGCCCCCGCCGCCATTCGTGCCGCCGCGAAGCCGCTTCCGAAGTCATATCCAAGGTTCTGTTCTGTTGGACAAAGGTTCACTCCGGGATTTTTAACTCCCAACTCTAACATCATCTGGAGTTGAGATTTTCAGGGTTGGTTCCTCCCTGGATTCCCAACCTCCAGTAAAAAACTCACATCTTTTAGACTTTGTCTTACACTTTTCCATTTTCGTGTCTTTCTATCTTCTAGATCTGTCCCTTTTCAGATCTGTGTAGTAGAAGCTTAGTTCTTCCCCCTTTCGACCCCCTTTTTGATTTTTTTTGGAATCCCCAAATTTATTGAAGGTTCTGTCCACCATCCCCATCCTCCACAAATTTTATTCGAATTTCAAAAGCCCTCTACCTATTTTTATAAATTGTGTCTTTTCCCCAACTTCAGTTCTATTTCTGCTGTCCAGATCCGACCCCGAGTCAGTATAAAATCCCCAAAACATCGAAAATTCCACCAAACCTTTCATAAGATATATCCCCGTTTTCCTCTCTTCGGCCTATACAACTTTTATGAAGGGCTCAAAGGCTGAATCGAAGGTCTACATCCTGGTCAATGCCAACTCGAAGGAAACCTTGGTTCTACCTTGAGTTTTCAGGTCCTGTGAGTCAGCAGCTTAAAAATTCGACAAAGGCCATCAACGGGAAACTCAAATTTCTTTCTCTGGCCATAGATCGAAGGATTTCAAGTCAGCTTTTTCTCGATACCTCTTGTGCATCAATCCGACGTCGGGAGTGACCGCAGCAGCAGATCTCGCCGAGTCGCACGTTGCAAAACAGAACTGCAGATCCGTGGCCAGCAACTCCGGCGAGTAGAGATCGGAGCCGCCCGGCCTCCGGCCGGCGAACCAGTAGACCGCCATCACAGGAAATGCCCCTCCAGGCATCCCCACCATAGTGGTGCCACCCCGGTCCCACACGGCCCCACTGACCAGCACGTGGGCCGCACGGTTGTAAGTACGTGTGCCGCCGAAGCTAATCAAGAAGCCGCCCGTCAACCCAAACCCGCTACTCCCGGGTCCCGCTGTGTCACCCTTTACCTCCCTGCGTGGAGTGGGCATTCATATTTTCTGTAATACTTGTGTAATAATTATTCCGGGAGTACGAGATCGGCCGGGATTATCTTCCCCACGCCAGGCGCGTGGAGGTATCGTATTCGCTCCTTTACGCGACATTTACTTTATTCGTATATGCTTTATATGCCGCTGCTAGAGAGCATGTGTTAGGGCCATTGGATCGATATCTTTTTATATCACCGCTGCTGTGAGAGAGAGCGAGACCTGTCCCGTGACCCGATCCGGGCACAAAATTGTGAGTTGACCACCCTAGCTCTTGTCGGTTTCTCAACCGCGCACGTCCGACGCTTCCCTCGCTAAGGGACGATCACGAGCTTGCATAGAGTCCGAGGATCGCATATCCATTTAGAGTCGAGTCGTGTGTCCGTCCCGCATCAGTTTGGTATCAGAGACAAGTTGAGTCTAGGGCAGTATTTGGTCAAAAACAAAAAAAGTGTCATTTACGTCTAGTCATCGTCTAAGTCGGTCTAGGTTGCATTTCATCCCAATAACCCGGTATATCAAAATGTGTTGTCCGAACGTTAGGCTACGTTTATCGGGAAGGCCGCAAACTTGCGCGAGTGATCTTTGGATCAATTAACTCCGCCACGTACCGAGTCTTGGTTAAGTCTAGGTGCATCACTTGTTTACATTGGTCTGTGTCTCCTAGTCCTTGTGTCCTTTGCATGCCCACTCAGTGAGGTACCCAATACCATCACCCTGCACCTATGGCCAACCCACGGGATATCATCTCGAGAGACCTTAAGTCCTTGCGTGAGGTGATCATGACCCTCGTAGACCAGATGGACCAAACCGAGGCAACCTTTAAGAGCTTCTCGGACCGCATAGATGGCCGTTTTAATGCCATGGAGGAACGGATGGAGTCATCCGACAGATCCATCCAAGGTCTGGTCAGACGGTTGGATAAGATGTCACACGGAGACCCTCCTATAGTGGCCCAAGACCCACTCACACCCGCTCAGGCGGCTGTCCAAGGCCAAGCCATTCCCATAGCCCAGGCCCAGCCTGTCCATGTGGCCCAGGACCTGCCCGCACATGCTCCTTAGCCACCACGGGCTCCTCCACCCGCCCCTCCTCGGGTCCTCGAACTACCGCGCCGTGACCTTGGTCTCGAGGACTATGGGTCCGATAACGCCTATGAGGGGTATGGTCAACGCCGTCGTGGCCTCCAACCACAGAGAGATGAGGAGGACGATAGGGTCCTTAAGACCGTGCGAGCGGATCCTCCCATTTTTTACGGGTCTTTAGATCTGGAAGTCTATTTAGATTGGGAGTTTGGCATGGACCGATACTTCGATTGGTACGACATGTCGGAATGTCGAAGGATCCGATTTGCTACCATGAAGCTCATGGGACAGGCACAACCCTATTGGAAGAATGTAGAGAGCCTGTTATTTCAGCGGCTAGAGCCCCCGATTGAGACATGGGGCGAAATGAAGCTTAAGCTTCGGCAAAAGTACCTTCCTCCCACGTACCGTCACCGACTCATCAATAGGTGACAAAGTCTTAGCCAGGAAGACTGATCCATCTCCGAATACATTGCTGAATTTGATGAGTACTTTCTACGATGTGGTGTCACAGAGGAGAGTACCATGCCCGTTTCCCGCTTTCGACGTTGTTTGCGGCCCCACTATCAGTATGAGCTTTTCCGCCGCAATGCCAAGACGTTGGAAGAAGCATATCAAGTTGCTCTCGAGTTGGAGCAATTTGAGGGAGAGTTCGAGCCTAGCCATCGGTCGGGTCCCACCCCACTTCATAGCACCGAGCCCCGCCACTCTTTAGGCCCACCTCAGCGGGCCCCAATGGCTCGATCTCAAGAGCCCACCAGTCAGGAGCATTTCACACCACGGCCTCGCCCTCCCCCACCCCGTGATCTACCTCCATCCCAACCCCCGACACCCATTGCCCACCCTAAGACACCAGCACCCCCACCCCTATTGCCCACGGCACCTACAGCTCCACCCCTCTTGCCTACACCCCCTATCCATCGGGAGGATAAGGGTAAGGGCCCTTTCATCGGAGAGAGTAGTAGGTCCCATCTACAGTGTTTCCATTGTCATGGGTTTGGCCACTTTGCCAACCAATGTCCCACTTGTACCACACTAGCCCTAGGGGTTGGAGAACCCTCACCTTCTGGGCTTGTGTCCGTCAGTTACGAGGCCGATCAGGAACTCATTGATGAGTACGAAGCTCAGGAGAAGCTTACCGATGCTCAGGATGCGGCCACTTAGTGGGGTTGATGTCACCACCACCTTAAGTGTAGGGTCATGCATGAGTCAATTTTTTTTGTGTGGTTTGTTTTGAGTGGCTTATTTGTGTGATTTGTGGTTTGTTAGGAGTCTGCATGTGTCGTATGCAAGCTCGTCGATGTTAGTCCCCAATGAGTGAGAGGTGAGTGGACTCGCTCGATGAGTATGGGATCAGCTCTACATCTATACCCGGATCTAGTCAACTATAGGGACCCAACGGTGATTCCTAGTGAGTCTTCGAGCTGCCTCCTCCCATTTGAGAGTGCCCCACCCGGAGTGTCCACCTCTAGCCTCGTTCCCACAGTAACTTGTGCATATCGAGTATATACGGAATGAGCAGGTGGCGGTCACGTGGAGTGGAGCGTACCCGCGTTACTTGGCACGGTGACGGATCCGCCAGAGCGACTCGAGCAACCGTACCCCTACTCGATGGGGTCGAGTTCTTCCCACCCGGGGAGAATTGATGGGAATCAACTCCGAGCATGTACATTTTATTTTTGTATTTGTGTCTTTTTATTTTTTGTTATATCCTAGGGGAAGTAGATTCGTAATTGTAAGGCTTTATGAGCCTATTTGTTCTTCCTTGGGATTGTGTGGGTTTATGTGCAAAATACCAATAGGATTTGCTAGGGGACCCCCACTCCTTCCCCATTGGTCCACCTCATCCATGTGGGGCTGGTCAAAAGCCAAGGTGGCATCTAAAAGGTTTGACAAGTCAATTGGACACATGGGGAGACAAGTGGTTTAAAATTTCAAAGGAGGCCACCTACCTTACCTAACCATGTCCCCTTGGTCAAGGGGGCGCCCCCCCCCCCCCCATTTTTATTTTTGAAAAATATGCTATTTGAACTAATTACTTCTATACCTTGTATACCCCTCCCAACCCTAGATCTGAGAGCATTAGTGGTCATTTTCCATTTATTATATAAGGCATGTATTTCCATTTTTCATGAATTAATGAGAAGAAAATATTGAATGAGCATTAGAGCTTGGTCCGCCCTTATCTCTCTCCCGCTGGTTCCTCATATTCCCTCTGAATTTCAAGGTTGAGAACCCCTTCTACCTGAGCCCCTCTATCTCTTATTTCATCTCTGGTGCCGCCGCCGTCGTTCGTGCTGCCGCGAAGCCGCGTCCGAAGTGCTGTCCAAGGTTCTGTTATGTTGGACAGAGGTTCACTCCGGGATTTTTAACTCAAACTCCGACATCATCTAAAGTTGAGATTTTCAGGGTTGGTTCCTCTTTTAATTCCCAACCTCCAGTAAAAAACTCACGTCCTTTAGACTTCGTCTTACATTTTTTCATTTTCGTGTCTTTCTGTCTTCCAGATTTGTCCCTTTTCAGATCTATGTAGCAGAAGCTCAGTTCTTCCCCCTTTCGACCCCATTTTTGATTTTTTTTGGAATCCCCAAATTTATTGGAGGTTCTTTCCACCATCCCCATCCTCCAAAAATTTTATTCAAATTTCAAAAGCCCTTTACCTATTTTTAGAAATTGTGTCTTTTCTTCAACTTCAGTTCTATTCCTACTGTCCAGATCCGACCCCGAGTCAGTATAAAATCCCCAAAACATCGAAACGTCCACCAAACATTTCATAAGATATATCCCCGTTTTCCTCTCTTCGGCCTCTACAACTTTTATGAAGGGCTCAAAAGCTAAATCGAAGGTGTACATAGTGGTCAATGCCAACTCTCAGGAAACCTTGGTTCTGCCCTGAGTTTTCAGGTCCTGTGAGTCAGCAGCTTGAAAATTCGACAAAGACCATCAACGGGAAACTCAAATTTCTTTCTCTAGCCATAGATCGAAGGATTTCAAGTCAGCTTTCCATTGATACCTCTTGTGCATCGATCCAACGTCGGGAGTGACCGCAGCAGCAGATCTCGTCGGGTCGCACGCTGTAAAATAGAACTACAGATCCGTGGCCATCATCTCCGGCGAGTGGAGATCAGAGCCGCCCGGCCTCCGGCCGGCGAACCAGTACACCGCCGTCGCAGGGAACGCCCCTCCAGGTGTCCCCACCACAGTGGTGCCACCCCGGTCCCACACGGCCCCACTGACTAGCACGTGGGACCCACGGTCGTAAGTACGTGTGCCGCCGAAGCTACGCAAGATGCCGCCAATCAACCCGAACCCGCTACTCCCGGGTCCCGCTGTGTCACCCTTTCCCTCCCTGCGTGGAGTGGGTATTCATATTTGCTGTAATACTTGTGCAATAATTATTCCGGGAGTACGAGATCGGCCGGGATCATCTTCCCCACGCCAGGCGCGTGGAGGTATCCTATTTTCTCCTTTACCCGGCATTTGCTTTATTCGTATATGCTTTATATGTCGCTACTAGAGAGCATGTGTTAGGGCCGTTAGCTCGATATCTTTTTATATCACCGCTGCTGCGAGAGAGAGCGAGACCCATCCCGTGACCCGATCCGGGCATGAAATTGTGAGTTGACCACCCTAGCTCTTGCCGGTTTCTCAACCGCGCACGTCTGACGCTTTACTCGCTAAGGGACGATCGCGAGCTTGCATAGAGTCCGAGGATCGCATATCCATTTGGAGTCAAGTCGTGTGTCCGTCCCGCATCAAAGTGGCAAAGTGATTTGCTATGACTCGAGACAATTAAAGCGGCACGATGAAAATTATCCAGTTCATGATCTAGAACTTGCTGCCGTTATATTTGCTCTAAAAATCTGGTGTCACTATCTTTATGGAGAAAAGTTCACGATATATTCAGACCACAAAAGTCTGAAATATCTCTTTTCTCAAAAGGAGCTAAACATGAGTGTAGGTGTCGGAAGGTGGCGGGTCGTCCGCGTACGTTGTGGTCGCGATGTTGTGGCCTCCCGAACTATGCTGCTGCAAACCTACAGTGCAAAGGTTAGAAAAATAGAAATAACGTGATCGCCAGAGACCTATACCTGGGCCTCACAGAAGTAAGAAGATCATGAACGCCTTAGGAATGGGAGATGGTGGGTTCTTTTTTCCTTGCTCTCGGCCGACCAAGAACAAGGAGCCCTGTGCGTCGATGATGAAGTTCCTACAAATTAACCAGCAAACAAAGCGAACAAACCCATTAGACTGTGATTATGTAGTATATGATCAAACTAAAGGAAGAAACATGCAAATGGGGGTGATCGTACCAGGGAGGGGGGGCGAGAAGGGGGATGGCCGAGACTTTCGACCATCCGCCTTCTCTATGTTTTGGGGTTAGAAACCCTCTTAAAAGTAGGATCTTGGAAAATCTAGTATGCGTGTATGCAGTAAAGCAAGTAGACATGTAGCAAGATAAGGAATAAGGGAAAAAAGGACAGGGTTTGCCCATCATCAACAGAGGGCGGCCAACTTGGTGGCCGCTCAAGGGTGGTGGGCGGCCATGTCACTGGCCGCCCCCCTGCAACTTAGACTTGTCCGCGGTGAAGCTTTCCAATGTCAGGTTCTGCTACTAGGGGGAAGGTCGGGGAAGGCGCTCTCGTTCTCACAGCTCTCTCTCTGAGCTCCCAGGAACTATCCTCCTCTCTTCCTCCATAGAATGTCTAACCTCCAGAAGTGTCCCACCTCCGAAGTCGAAAAATGTCTCCCCTCCCGTCAGATGGTTTCGGAATGGCTTTTGTATGTGGGGGAATTCCCTCCAAAAAACATTCAAAAATGGAGTGCGTAAAAGCTATGTGGGTCTCGAACCTCCCGGAGTGGGAGTAGTTCCGGAGACCCGGAGTAGGTAGATCGTGGGTTTGACGGGCAGTTATCAGGAGGCGGCCAAGGTTCTGGTCGCCCAAGGGGCTAGGCGGCCAGATCGATGGCCTCCTTGAGGAGCTGGGCGGCTAGGACTCTGGCCACCTGGAAGGTGAGGGCGGCCAGCTAGATGGTCACCTAGGATGGTGGGTGGCCAACTGTGTGGCCGCCCTGGAATGGGCTGGGCGTCCAGCAGTCTGGCCGCCCTGGGTTGTGGGCGGCCAGCACCTTGGCCGCCCAGGGATCAGGACATAGAATGTGTAACCGCGAAGTTGGATCCCCGAAGGGATAGGGTGGAGCCTACCTAAACAAGGATGAGACTCCACACAACCAATCAACCAAGGAAAAGTATCACTTCTATGATGGGTAGACAAGGTCCGTAAGATGTCCGAAATTAGGCATCTACAATGAGACAAAGGCGATGGCTGGAATATCTTAAAGATTTTGACTTCAATATCTAATATCATCCAGGCAAAGCGAATATCGTAGCCGATGCGCTCAGTAGGAAACCAATGGGAATATTATTAAGCCTCATGAAAGGTATGACTAATCTCATTGTTGAATTTGTCCAATTAAATCTAGATATAAATGCGGAGAAAGAAGAATGCTTTATTGCCAATATTCGATCACAACCTACATTAATAGAAGGCCTGGTCAAGTTGCAAGAAAATGACCCTACACTGATGGAAATCAAGGATGATATAGATCAACGGTCAGAATTCTCTATTGCAACTGACGGAAGATTGCTATTCCAAGGTCGAATTTGTGTCCCAGATCATGCGGATATTAAGAAGCTGGTTATGGATGTAGCACATAAATCAAGGTATGCCATTCACCCTGGTGCCACCAAGATGTACCAAGACCTTAAAAGGAATTATTGGTGGCGTAATATGAAGAGAGAAGTTGCGGACTACATATCACGCTGCCTCAATTGTCAACAAGTTAAGGCCGAGCATCAAAAGCCCGCTGGAAAGCTACATCCCTTGGCCATTCCCGAGTAGAAATGGGAGAGTATAGGGATGGATTTTGTCATGGGTATACATAAATGAAGAGGAGGACATGATGATATTTGGGTGATCATTGACCGCTTGACCAAGTCGGCTCACTTCCTACCAATTAAGAGTCGATGGTCGGGGAACGTTTTGGCCGCCTAATATGTAAAAGAAATTGTGAAACTGCATGGAGTCCTTGTCACCATTATATCTGATCAAGACCCTTGATTTACATCTCAATTATAGAAGGGTCTACGACATTCATTAGGGACCCGGTTGAATTTCAGCACCGCATTCCACCCACAAACTGATGGACAAACCGAAAGAACCAATCAGGTGGTAGAAGATATGCTCTGAGCATGTGTACTTGATTTTGGCGGGAATTGGCACGACCACTTTCCTTTAGTAGAATTCTCTTGCAATAATAGCTATCAAGCTAGCATTAGAATGGCACCATTTGAAGCACTATGTGGCAGGAGTTTCCGCTCACCTATATGCTGGAGTGAGATTGGGGAAAAGCAATTTCTAGGTCCGAAACTCATTCGGGATACTACTGAAAAAGTCAAGCTGATTCAAGAAAGACTCAAGGTGGCTCAAGATAGGCAAAAGTCTTATGTTGATAATCGAATGCGTGACCTGGAATTCCAAATAGGAGACCACGTATTCCTCAAACTTTCTCTGGGTCGAAGTATCTGAAGATTCGGCATCAAAGGTAAACTTACTGCAAGATTTATAGGCCCTTTTGAAATTCTTGAAAGGGTTGGTGAGGTTGCTTATCGAGTAGCTTTGCCTCCTCAACTAGCAAGAGTTTATGATGTCTTTCATGTCTCAATGCTCAAAAGGTATGTGTTGGATATTGTGTTTTGATGATGACAAACACTATGAGTCATATGTATGATGTCATATGTGTTTTATGATTCCATATGTGCTTATTGCATACAACATGGGTTTTTGTTACATACAGTGTGTGTTGCATACAATGCTCATATTACTGTATAGATGAATTACATGGAATGAATTACTGCACATGTGCATGTTTGTGAATGTCTCTGTACAAGTCTTGCATAGAGACTGGTACAACCATTCATATGTGTCAATGCCCCTCACGCGTACACTAAGTCAGTGCTAGTTCGAGTCTTGGCTTTCGTAAGTCCGTGCAAACCTTCTCCTTCTTGCTCACATGAACTCGGTGCAAGTTTTGTCTTGAGCATCTGAAGGATCGTGAACATATAGGAGCTCGGTGCAAACACTGTGTAGGTCAATGCATGTAGCAAGGTCAGTGCATTGTAAGGGTATGTGCAATCACTGTTTTGAGGTCAGTGTAAACTTTGACTCAGTGCATACTTTCACTTACTCATATAGAGGTCGGTGTAAGTTTGCCTTGGTTCATCTTTTTCTAAAGCATATAGGAGGTGCGTCTTACTGTGCGCCTCACATGTGGCCTAGTGTCGGTGCATATTTTGTTTAAAGCTTTGCACCCGGTGCACATTTCCCAGTTCGTGCATTCAGTATTCATATACTCGGTGCAATGTCGTTTGTCTTCATTGCACCTGAAGCCTGTGCATTCACTATTTATAAACTCGGTGCAATATTTGGTTAACATGCATAGATAGTCTGTGCTCTTCACTGTAGCGAGATATGTAAGGGTCAGTGCATCTCTTGTTCATTCATGCTTCATAGTCGATGCACACACTACAGCAGGTCAGTGCAAAATTTGCATCATGCGTATATATAAGTCTGTGCATGCTTACCTATATGTACATCAAAGTCTGTGCATACTGTGTATATACCATATTAAGTCAGTGCAAACATTGTTCTATACCATATAAGATGTCTAATGAAATATTCTCTTAACGGACAGGATAAAGTGATCTCGTGAGCTCGAACTAAGAAGGCACGTGTTCCTAGAATGCTGGAAGCTGGCACGTGATCCAAGATAATGAGCGAGCCAGTGATCCAAACACGTGGACAGATGAGGACCAAATCCTGACACATGGCTGAGAGACTTCTGGAAGCATTTGGGCGGGAGTGTCCCCTCCACACGCCCAATGTGAAGTCCCGCGATCAATGACACCCAAGAGGGGGGTGAATTGGGTGTTTACCAATTTTAAGAAAACTTTTGGCCTTTTATAAAATATGTGATACAAACCTAGTTAAGAGATTCAAAGCTATTTGAACACAAATTAGATTTATCAAACTTTATATGATAAGATATAGATTATGCAAGATGTACGAAGATAAATCCAGAACAACAATTTAAACTAACGTTTATGTAGAATGGAGATAGAGAAAATGGAGCAAACCACACAATACAAGCACAATGCACAATGGTTTTTAAGGTGGTTTGGATGCAACGACAACAATCCTACGTCCACCCCTCACCAAACCCGGTGAGGCTTCACTCGGGGATAAATCCCCAAACAGAGATGACGCTCCAACCACACACGTAGGACGACGCCTGCACACACACACGGGGACGCGCCCCAACACACACACACACATACACACACACACGGAGACAAGGTCTCCAACACGATCCAACAACCAGATCAACAACACACACACTTGCTGCCACAAGTGCAGCAATCCACACACATGAGACAGAATGGATCTAAAAGACCCACACACACACGAACGCAGATCTAGGAAGATCCACGCACACACACAAATCAAATACGGCACACACACACACACGCACACGGATCCAATAACGATCCACACACACACAAGTTCTTCAGTTTATGATGAACATAAATACAACACCTAAACCATAAAGACGATGAGGCTTAGTTTAGAAAACTCCTGATTTGGGTTTCCTTTGAATGCATGCTGTGGGGTTGAGAATGGATGAAGAACACTTGCTCCACGGAGTACTGTTCATGGCTATAGTATTCTTCTCCTTCACTTGGACAATCTTCCTTTGATCTCTTCTTGAAAACCTTGCTTGCTTCTTGATTGCCTCCCCCTTGATCTCTCTTTGTTGGTTGCTTGCTTCTTCACTTCATAGATGCTTGTTGGCTTCAGAAGTACCTTGAATGGGTTGGAGATAGATGAAGAACTTGTTGCACGAGGTACTATTCACGGAGCTATAGTACCCTCTTCTTCCTCCTTGGATAGGCTCCCCTTTTGGATCTCTTGGATAATTAGGGTTATGACTCTAATAGGATGTTTTATAACCCTTGGAAGGTCTATGGACAAGCCCTAGACCAGATCCACAAATTCTGGAGGATTTGGTGGCTTTGGGATTAAACAATAGCAAGAGGATATGCTTCTTTCTAGAGGGACAAAAGTCAATATTTTTGGCTTTTCGGGGCTGGCGGTCGACCTGTAGAGGCTGGCGGTCGACTACTATTGAGAGAACTGATGGCCGTTGGTTTCTGGGAATTCCGGTCGACCGATACTGGGCTGGCGGTCGACCGCCACTGTGAATCCCTGTATGCGGTGAGCTACTGGTAGGGGCGGTCGACCGCCACTGAGCTGGCGGTCGACCGCCAGCTGGGAAGACCCCGGGTTTTCCCGGGTCGGTCCGTTAACCTCTTCAGCTCCGTCGCTTAAGTTATTTAGCAACCCGTTCATGTCTGTGGCATCACCCTTGACAGTTTAGAAGGTGTCAACTGAGTCTTTGACCTTGTGCATTGTTACTGAGTGTTTTGACCTGCAAAAGCATACATAATTGATTAGAACTATAGCTCAACCATCCATATGATAAATGCATGAAGTTCATGGAAACCATTTGAGCATTTAATTAAAATTTTGTTAGGAGCTCAACCATCCATATAGATCCCCGCGACATGACCGCGCAGGTCGATCCGCGGGCGAGGGCGCACGATGGCCAGAAGGGTTTCATATTTTAATGTGCATGAATGAGGTGTATGAAGGAGAGGTATATGAGATACACAAGGTGAGATCGATGCTAAGACAAGGTAAGAGTCTCACCAATGGTTCTTGACTGTAAATGACATATCCACCTGTTTTGGATTGTAGAGGAGTAGGGTGCTTATCCACACGTTTGGTTCACCAGGTGACTGCCATGTGTTTGATCCTGCAAGCAAGATAGTTAAGGTTAATACCATGCTTGTTCCTGTTGAAGAGGTTATGAAATCTCTTGCCTCTTATAAAACCAACATATGTAAACCAAGGATCAAGACCATGTAACCGTTCCCATTTGCCATCTCAACCATACATAGATAACAAGAGCATGAGCAATCAATCACAAGTTTAGTTATCATCACTTAATCACACATTAAGTTTAGTTATCATCAAAATTATAACTTAACACAATGTGTGACCACGTGAGTCCGAGACTGAAGTCATATATAAACCCTTTCTCTAAAGAGATTAATAGAGATGAAGAAAGGAGAAGAGAAAGAGAGGTCATGAAAAGAGGATTGAAGCAGAAAAAGAGAGAGCCTTGAGAAGGGTTTCGAAGAGGGAGAGCAGCATAAGAAGAGAGTCTTAGAGAAAAGAGAAGAGGAGAGTTGAGCAAGAAGATCAGAGAATTTGAAAAGTGATCTGAAGAGAGAAAGCAGAGTATCGTGAGCTACGTGGAAAGAAGAGAATAGAGAGGTTACTGTTCATGAAGCAAAGGAAGAAGAAGAAGAGGGATTCCTATCAAGATTCCCTAAAGCTTGTTCGTGGTGCTGGATCAGATCCAACCCACGCTGCTCCTAGTGACCTACATTAATCTGTGTTTTCTTTGTCTAGTTTTTAGTTGCTAGTTCATCTAAGTTTCTTTCATTTTCGTGAATCCTTGTGAGAAGCTGTGAATCAGCGGAATCGAAGCTGTGTATCAGCAGATGGCAAGCTATGTCACCCAGCGGATGGCAAGCTGTGAGGCACAGCTGGTTTATGCAAGCTGTGAAGCCCAGCGGTTCAAGCTGTGCAACAGCGGGAAGCCACACTCTGGTTAGAGTGTGGGGTGGACGTAGATCTCGGGTCTGAGATCGAACAACCTAAAAATCTTCTGTCCATCATGGTTTGATTGCCTTATCTGATCTGCTAGATGTATGCTTAGGCTCGACCTATAGTTCCCAACTAGTGGGTATCTGGTTTGCACACTGAGCATTTGATTCAGATCTCAAGAGAGAGAGAGCCATTTTGACTAGGTTTACTTGAGCACCGATCGTATACATTTGATTTTCTCTAATTGAAGTTAAGTGTGTGCTCTCAGCCCTACAGTTGTTTTCTTTAATTCCGCATATCTGTTTGATCTAAGTTTTAATTGAGCAAAGGTTTTAAGAGGGATTCATTCACCCCCCCTCTGATTCCGGTCCTAGCATCTTATCAATTGGTATCAGAGCAGTTTGTTGTCTTAACGGATCCAACGATCCTTAGTAGATCCTGCAGCCTCTTTGGTGCATTTCTGAGCATACCTATTCCGCTCACTGAATTGTTTCCTGATTTGTATAAATGGCTCATCCACCAGTTTTCGATGGCTCAGATTTTAATTCGTGGCTTAGCAGCCTACGTAGCTTTGTTATATCTGTTGATACTGATCTGTGGAAATTAATTTCACACGGTTCACACAGATTACCAAAGAACAAGTCAAAGTGGACTGACATTCATAAATCCATGTGTGGTAAAAATCAAAGAGCTTTAGATCTAATCAAAGCAGCTACTCACAAGGCCCTCCACTCATGTTTTGATGACTACAATTCTACTAAGGACATATTGGACAAGATGAAGCTAGCCCAAAGGAGAGGGGAGGATAGATGCATGATGGCAAATGGAAGCAATCAAAGTAGTCATGATAGTGAAAGTGACAATTAGGTAAATCTCTTTCAGAACTATACTCTAGATGATTGGGAGGATGCATACGCCGATTTATTAGAGTCATATGAGAGGTTAAGAAAATAGTATAAAAATTTGAAAAAGGGTACTGGGTTAGATAGTTCAAGCTCTTCTTGTGAAAAATGTCTTGAGTTGAAATAATCTCATAATGCGTGCTTTTCTAATATTCAAATGCTTAAAGACCAACTTGGGTTGTTAAAAATTGAAAATCAAGAACTTGCAAATAAGAATTCTGAACTTGTAGAAAAACTTAGCTCAACTAATGATGGTTAGATTCTCATTAGCAATCATGTTCAGAATGAAAAACTGTTGAAAAATCTTGAAAGTGTTAACTCTGATCTAAACAAGCTGGAATCTGAAAATGAATCTCTCAGAAAATCTGTTAAAGAAAATGAAGAGAAACTTAGAAAGATAGCATAAGAGAAAAATCTGCATGCTGAACAAATTGATGTTGTTAAGTTAGTGAACACTCAGTTACAGAAAACTGTTGAAAAACAACAAAAAGATCTAAAAGAATTCAAAAGCAGAAGGTCACAGGAGGCCAATCCAGAGGATCAAATTCCTCTTAATAAGTTAATTCAGAATGATGTTCTGGTCAAGGAAAATGAGAAGTTGAAATTGTTAAACACTGCTATATCTGAAAAACTTCTTGCTCTAGAGAGATGAAAGTTTGTTTACATACAAGAGTCTAATAAATTGAGCAATCTGGAACATGAAGTTGATATATATAAAACTGCTAACAAGGTGCTAAGTGAATGCGTTAATTGTAGTGAGCAAGAGATTGCCAGTTATGAATTACACATTGCCTCTCTAGAAAATGTGGTAAATTAGGACACACAACTGCACAATGCTGGGTTGCAAGTGATAAGAAGAATTCACATTCATATCATGCTAAATTTAATGCAAACTTTCATGATGTTAACAAGAATAAATTTGTCTTAATAAACCAGCACATTACATGCTTTAACTGTGGCAAATCAGGTCACAAGGCGAATGAATGTTGGGTGAAAGTTGTTGGGTGAAATTCTATTTCATGTTTTCACTGTGGCAAGATGGGCCACATTGCAGCCCAATGTTGGGATGCTCAAGAAAGGAGATTTAACTCTAAATTTGTTAAACTTCCTATAAATCAAAATGGTTTCAGTAGAAATAAATCTGTTTTCAATGAAAAATTCATTTCATATTTTGAGTGTGGAAAGCCAGGCCACAAAGTTGTTGATTGCTGGCTGGCAATGAATAAAAGAAAAAATGCACATATGGATAACAGAAATATTCATGCACATAGATTCCATGCTCACGTTAATGTGCACAATAGGAAGAACTAAAAAAATGTTATCTCATGTCGTTACTGTGGAAAGAATGGACACTCTATGGATAACTATCATATACTGAGATTTGATGATTCCTATGCTCAAACATTGCTGAGAGCACCCTTTAAAGGTGCAACTGTCAGTTCAGGACCCAAGACCTATTGGGTACCTGCTTGTGCGAAATAAAGGCTATTTTGCATGTGTGCCTTGGTGGAAAGAATAATTTGGGGATAATAAACCAAGGCATTCAAGAATGAAAATCCCAGTTCTACATTTACCAGGTCCGTCATGTTAACTCTGCTCAATTCCTGTCATTCAAGTTTTTCTATCTTTGATTACTGCATAGCATGTTCAATCTATTTTTGCATATTCATTCATCATCTGCATTGTCAAATTTGAACTCTCTGAATTCTGCTCATCTGAAACTTATGCTTTGCACTCAACTCTGTTGATAGACAAGTCTGATTAGAATTCTCTTAAAAATATCTGAATTTCACATGATTTGTGTTTTGATGTTTGTCCGAATTTGCATTGTATTCGTTAAAAATCAAATGCATATAGGACTTCATTGGCACTACATTGTCATGCATGACAACTATGGTATATCAAATGGTAAGCTACTAAAGGGCAGATGAAATCTGTCTGGAGGTTCTTACTATGTGTGAGATGATCTTTTAGACCAAGTCATCTGCCTAGTACCATGGGTCACATTGCATATAGGACAGTCTAATGCATTTAGTCAGGGGGGAGTCAATGCATAGGCATGCATGTGGTAATTGCATATCATTCATATTGAAAATACCAAAAAGAGTAATTGTCATGCATACTCTTGGGGGGAGTTCTTGTCTTAATCTGAATCGTTTGCTTACATGCTTGTATTGAGCTGTTCCTTCTTCAATCTGAATCTCCTTTGACTAAACCTCAATGTTCCTTTATACAAGTGAAGTTGAATTCACTTTATCCTTGATTTATTTTGTATGCAAGCTTCATCTGATCCTCAGTGTCAACACCATGAGTCGACATTATGTCTCAAGCATTCCGTTTAAAATGCTGTCGCCAAGAGTCGATATCTTCATTGGTGTGATTCTGCTTCTATATTTGCTCAGGGGGAGCATAAGAACAATTCTTGGACTGAATGATCATCCTTGTCATAATGATCTTCTTTGCTCTTCATCTATTTTATCTCATACATGGTATCAGTCGGTCTCACTTGCATCTATCTATTTTGAAAATCAGTTGAACTTAAATCCCATTTGCTGATGGGGAGCTTCTGTCTGCACTTCTTGATTATCATAATCATACTTTTAAAATTGAAATTTCCTAATCAATGATAAGTCACCTGCTCGACATTATTCTTTGAAAATCTGTCTGGTGGATAACTAATCCTTGATTCAGAACTTCTGAAAAACTTCACTCTTGGTATGATACTTGATGATCATTATTCTGAATCATTCACTATGGCTGGAACACTACTGTCAGATCTTCATGAAGATTTCAATGAGCTTATCCTAATCATAATTCCAAAAACACTTGTACTAAGAATCTTCCATTGTATAGAACTATGAACATCTGAAATAACTCACTTGGTTTAAGCCTTATGTATTTCTTGAGTTTGATTTCGAACATCTTGAAAATATCTGAATCAATCTTTTAATAAACTTTAATGAGTTGATTCATGTTATATCATGTAAAACCTTATGAAATCTGAAAGTTTTTACAACCATGACTTTCTTTGATAGAGATACTTAAGGTGAGTGTTGTTTTTAAATGTTTGTTTGATCTGAGTAATGTCTGAATGAAAAATAAGGTCAGAGCAATGATTTTGGTCACTAAGAAACCACGTCCAAAGGACTGTGTCATGAAGTGCCTTACTTATCTCTGGTGAAAATTTAATGAAAAATCTGTGAAATGTTAAGGCAGAGCAATGATTAGGTTGCACTGAGAAACTGGGATCCTCATCAAAGAAATGGACTCATCCTATGTCATGAAGTTTCCTAGTTAACTCTGTACAATATGAATCATGATAGTTAGTCATACTAAGTGCTTAGGGATACTGGCGTCTAAACAACGTGTATCCTCTAGTTACAAGGTGTGGACTAAACTCGATTGATCTTGAGAGTTATTGCAATAAACATTGATGATGCTAGATAGAAAAACAATCTGGAAATTTAAAAATTGCTGAGTCTTTAGACAAAATCAGATCCTTTCGTGCCTGTTTAATCTCAACACTACATTCTGTAACTCCTAAAGGAGTCATTGAATATGAATGAGTAAGAGATGGGGAGGTTAAACTAGATGTTAACATGAAGGCATGGTTCATCTTTATTGAAATTGATGTCGGATATGAGTACAGGTTGAATGAATAAAACTTGAATACATCATGTTTAAACCAGGGCGCTCAATAAAGATTATGTCATAAGTCTTTATAGTGGAAGAATATGAAATACATTAACCCTGGAATTATGGCTTTGATAACTCATTGCGAATTTTTTTTTTTGAAACTGATCTCTATTTGCTTATCTGTGCTTTAGCTGAACTAATGTTATGTCTGATGAATCTGTTTCCATTCTAATCCTTCTGTTCTTCCAAAGAGGGAGAATTATATGTTGTTTCATCAGTCTTGTCCAAGGGGGAGAATGTGCTTTGCTGGTATGTGCCACCTCCTTAGGCATCAGGACCTCCATTCACTTTTCATAGGAGGAGAGTAGTGTGTCACATTGTCTCCATTTGTGCTTAAATAAATTGCTCCATTTTAGGTCCTTTCTTTTTTATGAAGTCAAAGGGGGAGAATAGGTGGAGTCATATGTCATATTTGTGGCTAATATGTGGAGTCATATTTAGTGTTTGCATGGAGTCATATGTCTGCATGCATGACATGTTGAACATCTGGTTCATTTGACATAATACATGGTCATGTTGACTCATATGACTCATAGTGTTAGCATCATCAAAAATGGGGAGATTGTTGGATATTGTGTTTTGATGATGACAAACACTATGAGCCATATGTATGATGTCATATGTGTTTTATGATTTCATATGTGCTTATTGCATACAGCATGGGTTTTTGTTACATACAGTGTGTGTTGCATACAATGCTCATATTGCTGTATAGATGAATTACATGGAATGAATTGCTGCACATGTGCATGTTTGTGAATGTCTCTTTACAAGTCTTGCATAGAGACTGGTACAACCATTCATATGTGTCAATGCACCTCACGCGTACACTAAGTCAGTGCTAGTTCGAGTCTTGGCTTTCGTAAGTCCGTGCAAACCTTCTCCTTCTTGCTCACATGAACTCGGTGCAATTTTTGTCTTGAGCATTTGAAGGACCGTGAACATATAGTGATGCGGGACGGGACCACGGACACGGCAAGCTAGCGGTCGTCCCTTAGCGAGGGAAGCGTCGTATGTGCGCGGTTGAGAAACCGGCAATGAGCTAGGGTGGTCAGCTCTCTTTTGCGCCCGGATCGGGTCACGGGACGGTCACTCTCTCACTCGCAGCAGTGATATGATAAATTAAAAGCGAGCTAGGTAACCCTACACATGCTCTCTAGCAGCGGCATAAACAAGCATATATAGAAATAAGCGGAATGCCAAGCAAGGAGCGAATACGATACCTCCACGCGCTCGGCGTGGCGAAGATGGCACCCGGCCGAAACTCGTACTCCCGGGAACTTAATACATTAAGATTACAGCAATACAAGTAAGCCCACTCCACGCAGGGAGGTAACGGGCGACACAAGGGGGCCCGGGAGGACCAATTCCGGGTTGACGGGTGGTTTCCGGGCACGGCTTCGGCTTCACGCGTACTCGTGCTAGTGGGGCCCACGTGTGGACCGGATGGGTCGTGTGGGACCTGATGCCTCCCCTGGTGTGGGTACACTTGGGAAGCGCTCCCCTAGGATGGCGAGTTGCTGGAACGACCGCCGGACGCCGGGCGGCCCTCGGACGACGCTCGCGGGAAACCGGCCACAAGTCTGCACTTGCTGTCTTCTCGCGCGCTGTCCGGCGAGATCGGCTGCTGTGATCAACCCCGTCGTCGGAATGCAATGAGCTCGGCGCCGTTGGAAAGAGGACTCCAAATACTTCGACGTAGGGGCCTTCAGAAAAAATAATCAGATACGTATATCTGACTTATGGAATTTACACCCTTGCTGTAAACAGGCCAGAACTGCAGGGGCAGGTTCTGACTTCTCTGAAAATCACCGTTGACCGGTGGGAGGACCTTGGAATATGGAGATGAGTTCTTCAGAAAAGTTGAAGATCTCTGAGATAGAAAACCGGGACTATTTTTGGTTTTTGATTTGGATAGGAAATGGATTTTATGGGGTTTTTTGAGTGGACCTGGGTCGGATCTGGGACACTGTGGAAAAATTGCTCACAGGAATTGGTACGAAATTTTAAAAATACCTAGAGACCTTATCAAAAATTAAGAAAATTCATGGTGTAGACATATGTGGACAGAAGTCTCAGTAATTTTTAGAGCCCCAACAAAATTCAAAACATGGGTCGAACAAGGTAGACTCAGAACTGTTGAACAGAAGACAGAACCTGGACAGAACTGAAATTTGAACTTGGACGAAAATCTAAAAATATCTAAAGGACGAATTTTTGCCTGAAATTTTTTGTGGAGGTAAGGGTTCAAGAGGGGAACCAACCCTGAAAATTGGAGCTTCAGAAGATGAGGGAAGAGAGAGAGACAATTCGGAGAAGAGTGGTCTGTCCAGAGTGGACAGAAAACCGAATTCGTTGGTGAAGACGCGTCGGCGGCGAGACGGCGGCGGCGGCGATCACCGGAGCTGCTTCAGAAGTTGGAGAGGATCAAGGGGGAGGGGATTACACTCTAGAAAGGGGCTGGAGGTGGAAGAACACCAGGGAGAGAGGGGAGAGGGGCGCAAGATCCAAGGAGGCAAATGCTCATTTCTTCTTCATTAATTCATTCAAAATGAAAATTACAACCTTATATAGGATGCCAACCAAACTCAATCTCAACCCTTGGATCTAGGGGTTTGGATTGGATGGCTGGGATACAATGAGAATCCCACATTGAATACATTAGTTTAATCAAATTGACCACATGTGTTCAAACTTGGTGTAATTCCATTCAAACACAACCTAACTACAACTACCAAGCCTAATAAGGCCAAAAGAGCATGCGCCCCCCTTCTTGGGCCAAGCCCATTCTTGGGCCAAGAGCCACTCCATATGGCATGCTAGGCATGGGCCATTCCCACTTTGATGGCCCATGAGAGGATGGAATCCCATTTGGGCTTTAAGAGCCTTAATGACCCACTTTGAAACCAAATGGCCCAATATGAAGGAGCCATCTTAAATGGACCTTAAACATGCTACCTAGTTATGGACTCTTCCTAGAAAGAGGCCCATTGGCTTAATTAAGCCTTACAAGGATGGCCCAAAAGAAGGAAATCAAAAATTACACACTTTCAAGCTAATACAACCCATAAAACACACCTATACAAGCTAATACACACTAATACAATCCATAAGCTCATGATGTCCTCATCAATTCTCCCCGGGTGGGAGAAACTCGACCCCGTCGAGTAGGGGTATGGCTGCTCGAGTACTCTGGCGGATCCGTCACCGTGCCAAGTAGCGCGGGTATGCTCCACTCCAAGTGATCGGCACCTGCTCGTTCCACATATACTCGATATGCGCACTGCTATGGCCAAAGGTGGTCACTCCGAAGGGGCACTCTCAACGGAAGGAAACAGTTTAAAGACTCACTAGGAATCACTGCTGAGTCCCTATAGGTGACTGATCCGGGTATAGAAGTAAACCGATCCCATACTCGTCAAGTGAGTCGACTCGCTTCACACTCATAAAAGAACGACAACGAGCTTGCACAAGACACATGCAGACTCACCATGCACTGACACACGAATGCAAACCATGCAAACAATCGACTCAAAATCACCACACAAACAAACCACACAAAGAAAACACACAGACTCATATATGACCCTAGACACACCTAATGTTAGTCCGGCCCGTACATGGGTGATGGCGGACCAGGACACCCGAATGTGTGCCATGCATGCATCTGACGTAACCGGTGGTTGACATCATGCGGAAATCCTAGACCTCCTAAGGTGGGCCATGCATGCATATGGGATGTGGATGTGGGAGGGCCAAGAGTATCTCCCCTAGTTGATGGTGTATCTTGTAAGGGTACGGGCTTGGTGGGCATAGACGACCCGGCCCGTGGGGAAGGGGTGTGGTAGCGGACTCCCTCGAGGAAGTGAAGTGAATGTGGAGGGTCTAAGGATCCACTAGGGAGTGGGTCAAAGGGATCAAAGAAGGTATGACCCCTTATGGTGGGTTCCCACAAGTCACGGTCCCACGTGTAGAAGTTTTGAAGGTGTGGATAGTCACCTTCTTGAATTGTGACGGGTGGGACGGGGATCATAGGTAAGAAGTATGATTCCTCCCTCGGACAAAAGGGTATGAATTCGGGCTCGTCCGGTAGCGGGAGAAGTAGAAGAACCTCCGTGGTGACACAACCCACGGTGCACTCAGAGGTAATGGACCCGAAGGCCGGATGGGTGAAGCTAAGACTAGCGGGTTGGTCAAAGCCTCGGGCCAAAAGATGCGTCAACTCCCATTGTGAATCTAATCCCATGACAAGATCGTCCAATGTGTCAACATGGTGACGAGATCGAAATGTGGTATGGAATGAGTTGACCAGCACTAGTGGTAGTGTGGGGTCCATTGATGGGAAGGGATGTGGGACCAAGCCATCCTTGAGCCATCTAAGAAGTGGCTCGACTATGTAAAGTGTTCCCGTAAGAAACACGGGTGGCTCGGGCTTTGGTAGTTCCCACTTTGATGGTTTCGAATGAAGACTGGAGGTAGATAACAATGGAGCATCCATGGGTGGTGGAGTAGCTTGTGTCCTTTCCCACCAATCCGAAATCATTTTCTTTATTTCCTCTAAGGAGCGGGTTGGAGGGGGGACCTTGGGGTGGACTAGCTCCTTAACTCTCGGCTCGGGTGTGGGCCTCGGCTCGGTTATAAGAGGGACTTCCACTCGGTTGGAGGTGCTTGAGTGGGTTGGAATGGGAGTGCCAAGGGGAGGTTGGTTGGTGGTGCATGGGCGGGCCACTAGATTGGGGTCACTTTGGTGGGCTTGGACGGCGGTGAAGGGGTGGGATTGGGTAGAGGTGTGGCCCACTTGATTGTGGGTGAGTTGGTGGGGTTGGTGAGTGGAATGACCTCCGTGGTTGGAGGTAGGTGGGCGGGGAACGTAGGCCCTCCTAAGCACTCTCTTCATTTCCCACCATGACTTGATGGGCCTTAGATTCCTATCCTCCCTCCAATATTTGATGTCCCTCCAAGTGGCAGCGGCTTCCCCAAAAAGTCGCCTTTTGGCAACATCGACTTGCATGGGCCCGTACATGATGTACACCTCGAAGTAATCATCCATAATGGCTTCCCATTCTAGATAGACACTCGGGTCATCGGACCCGTAGAAATCCCGGGTTTCGGGTCTCGTGGGGTGATTCGGGTGGTCCTTCCATTTGAGATAGTATCGCCACCATCCGGGAGTTTGGGACTCCATGGGACACGGGAAACTAGTGGGTGGCCATGCCGACACTCGGACCAAAACACTAGACACGACACTAAGTAATGCAAAGTTGGAATGCACTAACTAATGCACACTAAGGACCCTAGACGTAAACCAAGACTCGATACGTGGCGGAGATAATTGACCCGAAGGTCACTCGCGCAAGTGTGCGGCCTTCCCGATAGGCGTAACCTAACGGTCGGACAACACCTTTTTATATACCGAGTAAAGGGATGTATGCGACCCAAAAATGACTCTTTTTGTTGTTTTAAAAATGTGATGATCCTAAACACGACTTAAACGGACTAATGACTAGACGTAAATGACACTCTTTTTTTTTTCTTTTTGACACCCTAGACTCAACTGCTCTGATACCAAATTGATGCGGGACGGGACCACGGACACGGCAAGCTAGCGGTCGTCCCTTAGCGAGGGAAGCGTCGGATGTGCGCGGTTGAGAAACCGGCAATGAGCTAGGGTGGTCAGCTCTCTTTTGCGCCCGGATCGGGTCACGGGACGGTCACTCTCTCACTCGCAGCAGTGATATGATAAATTAAAAGCGAGCTAGGTAACCCTACACATGCTCTCTAGCAGCGGCATAAACAAGCATATATAGAAATAAGCGGAATGCCAAGCAAGGAGCGAATACGATACCTCCACGCGCTCGGCGTGGCGAAGATGGCACCCGGCCGAAACTCGTACTCCCGGGAACTTAATACATTAAGATTACAGCAATACAAGTAAGCCCACTCCACGCAGGGAGGTAACGGGCGACACAAGGGGGCCCGGGAGGACCAATTCCGGGTTGACGGGTGGTTTCCGGGCACGGCTTCGGCTTCACGCGTACTCGTGCTAGTGGGGCCCACGTGTGGACCGGAGGGGTCGTGTGGGACCTGATGCCTCCCCTGGTGTGGGTACACTTGGGAAGCGCTCCCCTAGGATGGCGAGTTGCTGGAACGACCGCCGGACGCCGGGCGGCCCTCGGACGACGCTCGCGGGAAACCGGCCACAAGTCTGCACTTGCTGTCTTCTCGCGCGCTGTCCGGCGAGATCGGCTGCTGTGATCAACCCCGTCGTCGGAATGCAACGAGCTCAGCGCCGTTGGAAAGAGGACTCCAAATACTTCGACGTAGGGGCCTTCAGAAAAAATAATCAGATACGTATATCTGACTTATGGAATTTACACCCTTGCTGTAAACAGGCCAGAACTGCAGGGGCAGGTTCTGACTTCTCTGAAAATCACCGTTGACCGGTGGGAGGACCTTGGAATATGGAGATGAGTTCTTCAGAAAAGTTGAAGATCTCTGAGATAGAAAACCGGGACTATTTTTGGTTTTTGATTTGGATAGGAAATGGATTTTATGGGGTTTTTTGAGTGGACCTGGGTCGGATCTGGGACACTGTGGAAAAATTGCTCACAGGAATTGGTACGAAATTTTAAAAATACCTAGAGACCTTATCAAAAATTAAGAAAATTCATGGTGGTAGACATATGTGGACAGAAGTCTCAGTAATTTTTAGAGCCCCAAAAAAATTCAAAACATGGGTCGAACAAGGTAGACTCAGAACTGTTGAACAGTAGACAGAACCTGGACAGAACTGAAATTTGAACTTGGACGAAAATCTAAAAATATCTAAAGGACGAATTTTTGCCTGAAATTTTTTGTGGAGGTAAGGGTTCAAGAGGGGAACCAACCCTGAAAATTGGAGCTTCAGAAGATGAGGGAAGAGAGAGAGACAATTCGGAGAAGAGTGGTCTGTCCAGAGTGGACAGAAAACCGAATTCGTTGGTGAAGACGCGTCGGCGGCGAGACGGCGGCGGCGGCGATCACCGGAGCTGCTTCAGAAGTTGGAGAGGATCAAGGGGGAGGGGATTACACTCTAGAAAGGGGCTGGAGGTGGAAGAACACCAGGGAGAGAGGGGAGAGGGGCGCAAGATCCAAGGAGGCAAATGCTCATTTCTTCTTCATTAATTCATTCAAAATGAAAATTACAACCTTATATAGGATGCCAACCAAACTCAATCTCAACCCTTGGATCTAGGGGTTTGGATTGGATGGCTGGGATACAATGAGAATCCCACATTGAATACATTAGTTTAATCAAATTGACCACATGTGTTCAAACTTGGTGTAATTCCATTCAAACACAACCTAACTACAACTACCAAGCCTAATAAGGCCAAAAGAGCATGCGCCCCCCTTCTTGGGCCAAGCCCATTCTTGGGCCAAGAGCCACTCCATATGGCATGCTAGGCATGGGCCATTCCCACTTTGATGGCCCATGAGAGGATGGAATCCCATTTGGGCTTTAAGAGCCTTAATGACCCACTTTGAAACCAAATGGCCCAATATGAAGGAGCCATCTTAAATGGACCTTAAACATGCTACCTAGTTATGGACTCTTCCTAGAAAGAGGCCCATTGGCTTAATTAAGCCTTACAAGGATGGCCCAAAAGAAGGAAATCAAAAATTACACACTTTCAAGCTAATACAACCCATAAAACACACCTATACAAGCTAATACACACTAATACAATCCATAAGCTCATGATGTCCTCATCATATAGGAGCTCGGTGCAAACACTGTGTAGGTCAATGCATGTAGCAAGGTCAGTGCATTGTAAGGGTCTGTGCAATCACTGTTTTGAGGTCAGTGCAAACTTTGACTCAGTGCATACTTTCACTTACTCATATAGAGGTCGGTGTAAGTTTGCCTCGGTTCATCTTTTTCTAACGCATATAGGATGTGCGTCTTACTATGCGCCTCACGTGTGGCCTAGTGTCGGTGCATATTTTGTTTAAAGCTTTGCACTCGGTGCACATTTCCCAGTTCGTGCATTCAGTATTCATATACTCGGTGCAATGTCGTTTGTCTTCCTTGCACCTGAAGCCCGTGCATTCACTATTTATAAACTCGGTGCAATGTTTAGTTAACATGCATAGATAGTCTGTGCTCTTCACTGTAGCGAGATATGTAAGGGTCAGTGCATCTCTTGTTCATTCATGCTTCATAGTCGATGCACACACTGTAGCAGGTCAGTGCAAAATTTGCATCATGCGTATATTAAAGTCTGTGCATACTTTTCTATATGTACATCAAAGTCTATGCATACTTTGCATATACCATATTAAGTCAGTGCAAACATTGTTCTATACCATATAAGATGTCTAATGGAATATTCTCTTAACTGACAGGAGAAAGTGATCTCGTGAGCTCGAACTAAGAAGGCACGTGTTCCTAGAATGCTGGAAGCTGGCACGTGATCCAAGATAATGAGCGAGCCAGTGATCCTGACACGTGGATAGATGAGGACCAGATCCTGACACATGGCTGAGAGACTTCTGGAAGCATTTGGGAGGGAGTGTCCCCTCCACACGCCCAATGTGTGACCACGTGAGTCCGATACTGAAGTCATATATAAACCCTTTATCTGAAGAGATTAATAGAGATGAAGAAAGGAGAAGAGAAAGAGAGGTCATGAAAAGAGGATTGAAGCAGAAAAAGAGAGAGCATTGAGAAGGGTTTCGAAGAGGGAGAGCAGCAGAAGAAGAGAGTCTTAGAGAAAAGAGAAGAGGAGGGTTGAGCAAGAAGATCAGAGAATTTGAAGAGTGATCTGAAGAGAGAAAGCAGAGTATCGTGAGGTAAGTGGAAAGAAGAGAATAGAGAGGTTGTTGTTCGTGAAGCAAAGGAAGAAGAAGAAGAGGGATGCCTATCAGGATTCCTTACAGCTTGTTCGTGGTGCTGGATCAGATCCAACCCACGCTGCTCCTAGTGATCTACATTTAATTATGCTTTCTTTGTCTAGTTTTCAGTTGCTAGTTCATCTAAGTTTCTTTCATTTTCGTGAATCCTTGTGAGAAGCTGTGAATCAGCAGAATCAAAGCTGTGTATCAGCGGATGGCAAGCTGTGTCGCCCAGTAGATGGCAAACTGTGAGGCCCAGCTGATGTAGGCAAGCTGTGAAGCCCAGCGGTTCAAGCTATGCGACAGCGGGAAGCCACACTCTGGTTAGAGTGTGGGGTGGATGTAGATCTTGGGTCTGAGATCGAACCACCTAAAAATCTTCTGTCCATCGTGGTTTGATTGCCTTGTCTGATCCGCTAGATGTATGCTTAGGCTCGACCTATAGTTCCCAACTAGTGGGTATCTGGTTTGCACACTGAGCATTTGATTCAGATCTCAAGAGAGAGAGCCATTTTGACTAGGTTTACTTGAGCACCGATCGTATACATTTGATTTTCTCTAATTGAAGTTCAGTGTGTGCTCTCAGCCCTACAGTTGTTTGCTTTAATTCCGCATATCTGTTTGATCTAAGTTTTAATTGAGCAAAGGTTTTAAGAGGGATCCATTCACCCCCCCCCTCTGAATCCGGTCCTAGCATCTTATCAGTATGTTCCTGATCCATTCCATGTTATAAGCTATGACAACTTGGAGGTCCAAAAGGATTTGACATATGAGCAAAATCCTATCAAAATCATTGATCGGGAAATACGTCAGCTTTGAAATAAAACCATTCCCCTGGTAAATATCTGGGGGAATAAAAGTACGGACCAAGATGTAACATGGGAGACGGAGGAAGCTATGCACAAGAGATTCCCATAATTATTCGATTGTAAGTATACTCTCCATAAAACCCATGTATTTGAATTTGGAGACCAAATTCTTTTAAGTGGGGGAGGGTGCAATGCCTGAGAATTTTCTAAGAATTTTTCTAGGGATTTAATATAATTATTAAGTATTTAAGTAGACCTAATGAGCTATTTAAGAAATAAAGGTCCATTTATTAATTATTTAAAGTTCCATATATTAGGTTAGGTTGAAATCCACTAAATAGGCACACAAGACCCAAATCTAAGCCCTTTGGGCCCAAGCCTAATTATAGAAACGTAATGAGAATTAAAAAGGGGATAAATAGCATAAATAATGGGCAAATAAAGGACAAATTAAAAAATCTGAAAATTTTATAATAATGGCCAAACGGCGGTCTATCGCAAGACCGCCAATCCATCCTAGCGGTCCCTCCATGACCTCTAATCACTTCTTATTCCGTAAATGGGAGAAACATGAAAAGCTTAGATTTTTGACAACCAAATCACCTTGGATCGAAGCTATCTGACCTGGGAGACTCTCTAGAACACTCTAGGGATTGACCCTACCCCTAACTAGGACTCTAAATTTGATCTTGTTGGATTTTCTAGCGTCTCCCTTAGGGATTTGCTGTTCCACGTGGATTATGGGGTCTTCGTGGGGCATCGTTGCGTTGGCAGCCCATCCTGCCGCATGGATTATGGGGTCCATGTGCGAAGCCCCTCATGTCCGCCCACAACACGATAGTGTGGGGTTCTGCAATGCCATAAGCAAATACGGTCTGCCTTCGCTACCAGCTCGAGCTTTTAGCGCAACGGTTGGGGCATGATCCTGTAAACTGGTATCAGAGCGAGGTCGCGGGTTCAAATACCCCAGGTGCCGCTGGGGGGGAGATTGTTGGATTTTCCAGCGTCTCCCTTAGGGATTTGCGGTTCCACATGGATTATGGGGTCTACGTGGGGCATCAGTGCGTTGGCAGCCCATCTTGCCGCATGGATTATGGGGTCCATGTGCGAAGCCCCTCATGTCAGCCCACAGCACGATAGTGTGAGGTTCTGCAATGCCATAAGGAAATACGGTCTACCTTCGCTTCCAGCTCGAGCTTTTAGCTCAACCGTTGGGGCATGATCCTGTAAACTGGTATCAGAGATAAGATTTTCAATCATTTCTTTAAGTTCTTCTTCAACAAGCATGTGAGATTCAATCGATTTTTCATGCTCAATATATTTTTCACATGCATAATTATCAACACACGAGTTTTCAATTTTCTTTTTGAGTTTTCAATTTTTAGATTTTATTATTTTATATCTTTCAAGCAACTCATCATAGGCATCCATTAATTCTTCAAAACTTAATTCATCATCAGAATTTGAGTAAGAAGATACCTCCTTGGATTCTAGGCCTGAATGATCATCCTTGCTATTAGCCATCATACAAGCATCCTCTAGCCCTCCGTCATGAAACTTGATCAGTTGATCCATGATTTCTTTGGCTGAGCTGCAATCAGAAACAAACAGAAATTTGTTAGTGTCAACTGCAACTTTCAATAAGTTCAGGACGACAAAATTGTCATCACTTTTGGTCTTATGTATAGCAGACCATTTGGACTTGTCCAATGGCAATTCATAGGGACCATGAGATATGAGATTCCACAACATGGGATCATATGAGTTAACGAATATACATATTCTTCCCAGCCAGAGACTAAAATCTGAACCATCAAAAATAGGAACTGAATCCATATTATCCATCATGAAATGATCTTTACTCCAAGACCGTGAGGTCCGATAAAATAATCAGAGACCGAGCTCTGATACCAATTGTTGGACAGAACACATTTTAGTGACCCAATGTGCAGGGGTCGACCCATGGGGTCGACCCACACTGCATGGGTCGACCCCTGGGTTCTGGGTCATTATTTTGCTTCTGCCCGTCCTCTGGTTGTCCAGGGGTCGACCCATTCCGGCATGGGATTCTCGGGAGCATCCGAAACCCAATGAAAACATGTCTAAACTTTACCAAAACAACCCCCATTAGTTACTAATCATGTTTAGGTGTTTTTAACACACTTTGGGAGGGTTTTATGTGTCTTTTCCCCACCCCTCTATATATATCATTGTGAACTCCGAATTAGAGAAGAGAGAACCCTAATGTGCTATCTTTCTCTTATCTTGTAGGTGAAGAAAGGGGGAAAAGGAAGGAGGGGCTATTGCAAGGTGGATTTCATCTCCAACAAAGCATTTCTGGAGATTGTGGAAGAAGAGAAAGAAGAGCGGATCGACGAGAGGATCAAGAAGAAGTGTAGGAAGGAAATAACCCTCTAGTGTTTTCTAGAAATTCTGTTCATATCCATATAATTTTAAAGTTCATTGCTCATTTACATAAATTTTAATTTTGGGTATTATTGTGATGACTGTATATCTTGAATTTATTCTTATCATGGTCTATGTAGTACCTCGAGCATATGCATGCACTATCTTTTTTGATTATGCTTCATGTCTCACATTTCGGTTTAGAATGAATTGTTCAGTCATTATCCTCTTACCCCACTGAGGGGGAGTAATATAAATATGTATTTGCTTGACTCTAATGCTTGCTTGCTTGTCTGCTTGCCTGCATAAGTCATGTCATACTTTAGCTCCCATAGATGCATCATTAGATCATACATGTTCATATCAGCTTAAATAACCCTTTTGTCGATCTGTTTTTGTTGAAGACAAAGGGGGAGTAAAGGTGCACATATTGTTCATATCTGTTTGGAAGTTCAGAAGTTTTTGTGCATATATCATGTTTCTTTGACATGGTTGGTTTTCATACTTTTTGCTCTAGCTTTTGTATTCCCCATTTTTGATTATGCCAAAGGGGGAGAAAAATGTTTAGATTGCCACAATATTTTGTCATCATCAAAAAGGGGGAGATTGTTGGGTAATGCATTCCCACATTATTTTTGACCTTGGTTTTGATGATAACAAAATATTGTGTGTTTGTGGAGCAAATATTTATCATGCTTTTTGGAAAGGCTTAAAATTATTGGGTTCGATGCAGTATTCAGAGGGGGGTGAATGAATATAACCCGTTTAAAAAACCTTTCGCCCAGTTAAAATATGATGCTCACTAGAATTACTAGTTCGCAAACTAGACAAGCTTAAAAGCTAATAATCAGTTGCAGAACAAAAACAAGCATACAGTGAGATCACTAGGATGCTAACTAGGCTGAATTAGACAAGGAGTCGCTCAACTAGAATTTCGCTCTCTTGACAGATTAAACTATTCTAAGAAAACTAATCCACTCTTCTGCTCAACCAGAAGTCAAACGCTTAGAGCGCCCCTATGCAATCATCTAGCGGAAGCAAAAGCAGATAAACCAAACCACAATGCACAAGGGTTTTTAGGTGGTTCGGTCCTCCAGACCTACATCCACCCCACACTCAACCCGAGTGTGGCTTCCACTAGCTCACGCTAGAAACCGCAGACTCAGTCTGCAACAGGTGCTGCCACACAGCTTGACCAGGGGAACAACCTCCCCTCTTCCTCCCAACCGGAGGGAACCACTAGTGACACCAGTCACTAGCAAACCAGAGACGCAAGTCTCTCTTCCTCCAGACCGGAGGGAACACCTAGTCTTGCAACCCACAAGACTAGAACCGGAGGGCCAGTCCTCCCTTCCTCCAAAACCGGAGGGAACCAACTGGTGACTTTCAGTCACCAGCAAACCAGAGGTCGAAGACCTCTCTTCCTCCAGACCAGGAGGGACCCCTGGACTTGCAATCCACAAGCCCAGAACCGGAGACAAGTCTCCCTTCTCCTGATCCACAGGAGGAACCCCGACCTCTCTACAGAGTATCGGAAAGCACAGCAAACCAAAAAACAAAGGAAAATAATAAAGAAAACAACACAGCAATCAGAAGGCTGTAAAATATGAAAACACAGATGTGGCTCTCAACGGAGCTGACTGGCCTGGATCTGATCCACGGTCCAGTGAAGACAGATCTTCAAGCAACTTCTTCCTTGTTCTCCACGAGCTCTCTCGCTCACTTTCTATCTCTCTTTTCTTTCTCTTCTACTCTCCTAGGAGCTTCTTCTGCTACTTCCCTTCTTCTTCTTCTCAACTCACGATCTCTCTTTTTCTTTCTTCTGCTCTCCTAATCTCTCACTCTCTACTCTTCTCTTCTCTCTCTTTTTCTTCTTCTGCTCTTACTCTCACTCTCTTCTCTGCTCTCTTCTTTTCTTTCTTCTCTTCCTTTTCCTGGATCGGGGCTCTCTGTATGAGCTTTTCTTCTTGCCAACTCGATCACCTTCATCTGTGGACGAAGGTCTCATATATATAGCAGCAGCAGCAGCATCAGCCACGACGTGTGACCTCCACATTTCCAGCCCTAAGAATTTGGTCCACGTGGCAGTCTCTCAGCAGGCTTCATTCCAGCCTCGGATCACGTGCTGCCCAGGTGTGTGGAATGTTCTTCCTCGGATCCGCAAGGAGATGAAAATCATTAAAGCTGAGGGCCATAGGAACTAAAGCTGCACGAAGTATGTAATAGAAATACTAGATGCACTGAGAACAACACGAAGTGAGGTTATAAAACAACACGAGGTAACCAGAAGAACGACACGAAGAACACCATGGTGACTGTAGCACGAAGTAAAACGACATGATATAATAACCAGTAATGAGAACGGCACGAGGACAACATGGAGGTAAACAGAAACCAACAATAAGTGTGGTTTCAACACACGAAAGACACGATGTCTAGGAAGAACAACACGAAGAGATAATTCGGAAACGACACTATGTGGAAAAACAATACTAGATGAAACAGTAATCGACACGCGGTGAAAACAGCACGAAGACAGTGAGAACAGCACGCGGTGAAAATGACACTAAGACAATGAAGATGACACGAAGTCATGAAAACAGAAACGACACGAAGACGGAAATAACAAAGAAAACGACTCAAAGTAAGAACGACACGAAGAACACAAAACGGAAAACGACACGAAGTGAAACAAGAACGACACGAAGTGCAGTAGTGACAGAAACACACACTACACAGAGAACGACACGAAGTGGCACAGAAAGCAACACGAGGTGCTGCGATGTCCTGCACGCAATAGAACAAAAACGACACGAAGACGATGACAACGACACGAGGTGAAGTCACAAAGCAACAAAGACACGAGGTGTAGGAAACACGACACGAAGACATGAAACAACACGGAGATGAAACAGTAACCGACACGAGTTGAAAACAACACGAAGATGAAAACTAAAATCGACACGGAGTGTGGTCAAAGCGAGAAAGACACGAAGTCTAAAGCGAAAAACCAACACGAAGATAGAAGACAAAGAAACGACTCGAAGTGAAATGAGAACAGCATGAAACAAAGAAAACGACACGAAGTACATAAACACAACACGAAGACATAACTACTGAAATAATACGGAAGACACGAACACAACACGAAGACCAGATACACAAGATAACACGAAGACACAATTATGAAAAACACCACGAGGTGACAGACAGCACGGAGAACGACGCGAAGTGAAACGACACTTGAACCTAGACAGACTTAAAGACCCAGCGAAAAAATGACTCGAAGATAGAAATACAAAAACAATCATGAAGACTTGAACACAAAATTAACACGAAGACGTAAACACAACACGAAGACAATGGATGCTACAGTGCAATGTCTAGACATGAAATCCAATGCAAACGGCTATACAGACTTGAAGAATAAGCCAGTGTATAGACTTGAAATCGAAGACCAATGTGCAGACTTGACAGTGATCTCTGCAGCGAATGTATAGACTTAAGCAGAGCTGCCAGTGTATGAGCTTGAACAGTGCAGCAAGTGTACAGACATGGATGACCCACACCAATGTATAGACTTCCAACGTGAGAGACATGCTGTACAGACTTGATGAATACTGATGCATGAACAGTAATGCATAGACTTAGGAGCATATGACCCGGCTGTACAGACTTCACGCGTTGACGCTGTACACACTTCTAATGAAGTGCGATGACGCTGTGCACACTTAACCAATGCAATGCATAGGCTTGAACGAGAGTCCAATGTATAGACTTGCATGATGCACAAATACACAATCCAATGTATAGACTTTGCTACCCAGACATGATATATGCAGAGACATGATATCTGACATAATGCAATGCACATATATAAAGAGCAAATGCCATCAATGCTAAACATCATCATTCATGTTGCTATCAATATGCAGAATGCTCAAGAATAAGAATGCATAGAAATGTACTTTGTTTATTGCAATCATCAATGCACAATAACATTGCTATCATCAAAATACAATATCAAATGCACTCAAATGCACTCACTGTCTTGCTATCATCAAAACCAAATAGCATTGCTATCATCAAAGTAACATAGCACATGCTTGTGCCTAAGAGACACAACATTCTCCCCCTTTTTGATGATGGCAACACAATGTGACAGTGACACAATGTACAGTGACACAATGTGACAGTGAGTCACACAAGATTTTATCCCCCTTTGACATGATCAAAAAGAGAAAAATAGTAAAAACAAGAGTGCAAAGTGCATTATGCATGCAAGTGACTGCTAGAGCAAGAAGCTCCCCCTGGAGGTATGACTTCTCCTGAAGTATTTCTCCCCCTAAATAAATGCTCCCCCTTTGAGAAGGAATATGAACAGATAAACAAGGTTGAGAAGGTAGGAGGGTCACTTGATAACAGCTGAATCATATGTTCAGAAAGGAAACATGATTATAAGCCACTGTTAAAGTATAAGAATCAGCAACATACAATTTTCAAAAATTCAGGTTTAACAGTGATAAATCTTAGAGTAAAGAACCTGACCCCTAAAAAAGAGTTTATTGATTCCATTTATAGCAATGAATCTAGGGCACATGGTATTAATAGATAAGTCTGAAATAATACCATTTTGTGTCTAAACATGAAAGTTCAAGAAAGGCAACTTGAATATGTATTAATAAAAATAATTTTCACTCATAGACTTTTGATTTTCAAAGGGTTACAGCAGTTTGATTTTCATTTTTCAATTTCTGAACCTGAACTAAGTAAATAGATCAGTGGCATTTATGCTGTTGACATTAGGTGTACACCTTGATCAGAGGCAGGTACCCCTAGTTACTAGGCATAAACTACTAGACCTATTTCAGATCAAAACCCACAAAGAATAGTCTTCACTTTTGACATTAAGGGTACACCTTGATCAGAGGCCAGTACCCTCAGTTACTTGGTGAGGACTCCCCCTATGGATTTGACCCTATGAACAGAGATATTCTGAATCACCTCATGACATGTGAAGTCTCCTGCTTCTTTTGAGGAGTTCACAATTTCTCAGTGCAATCAGCCATTGCTCTGTCACTATATTCAGTTCATAACATTAATGATCTTATTTACTGCTGCCCTTAATTCTTTTAGAGTGATTGTTTAAAAAATCAGTACACACTCTTATTAGCCTGTTCTAGACCAGTTCAACACATTTAGGCATTGCAAAAAACTTTTTCTATTTTAGCTATGAGACAAAGATTAAGAGCTATAAAAGTTTTCATTTATCTCAAATTTTGAAGTGCAGACACTTAACTCTCCAATTTATAAAGGTTAAACCTTTAGTTCTTTTCAATTTGTAAATGTGATTCTTATAAGTGAACAATTGCAATAATCACCATTCAATGTACTGAACCAGAACCATAACTGCTGTTCAGTGAAAAAGATGGGAAAAGGATAGCAATTGGCAATATGGTTCAATGAGCAACTGATGTCAAAGAATATGAATCATTTGAATGAGAACACTGAGAAGTGAATAGGATTCAATGAATTGAATAGAACTCTCAGCTCCCCCTGACATCATGAAGCAAGAGATATGCTATGCAATCAGTTCAGCTTTATGCATCCAAGTCATGAGCATTTTTATCCTTTTTCAGATTTTTCAAGATGTAATGCAGTGCAAATCAGTCTTATATGCATTGATCAATTTCATTGACAGTCATGCAAATGATGTATGCAAACACTAGACACATGCATTGACTGTGTGCACTAACTGACCCATTTAAGCTCAGTCCAAGTATGTAATCAAGCATGCAATGCATTGACACAAGACACAAGCATTATACAAATTCTATATAGTGCATCAACTATATATACACTAAAGACCATTCAAACTCAGTTCAGCAATTGGCAGGAGATGGCAACAGAAGAGCATCAGCTATATCCAAAGTAAAACTCAATAGCTGAGTCTGGAATGCAGACTGATCAGCTAGACATGGAGAGAATATCAGACATCAAACGATCAGTTCAACAATTTCAGATATCAAACTGACAAATCAGCATTTTCAGATGATGAAATTTAAAAAACAAGTTCAGAACTAACCTGAAATGTAGAATCATGGGGCTTCCCCTTTTTTTTGAGTGCCTTGGCTAAATTACCCCTTTTATTTCTCTCACCAAGGCACACCTGCAACATGTCAATCAATATGATCTTGCAGGGACCCAAGCAGTCTTGGGTCCTGTACTACCCCATCAGGTGTACTGAACAGTTTCTTAGCAGAATTATCATCATATTCCATCAGAAAACAATCAAACATAGAATGTCCAAATAGCCCACAATAATAACAGGAAGCAACATGCTTTGTTTTCTTGTTATGCACACAAGTATTAGCATGAAGTCTTTGTGCATTAACATGAAATTTTCTATTGTTGGCATGAACATATTGTTTTCCATAACCTGCCATCCAGCAGTCAGAAACTTTGTGGCCAGGTTTTCCACATTCAAAACAAGAATCATAGAGAGCAGGGAATTTTATAGACTTAGAGTTCAATCTATTTCCTTGAGCATGCCAGCAGTCCTTGACTGTATGGCCATGCTTTCCACATTCGAAGCATGCTGGGGTTCTTTTACCAGAAGCAGTTTCACTTGCAGGGAAATTTACTAGTTTTAAGTTGACTTTCTTTCCCTGGGCATGCCAGCAATGAGCTGCAATGTGGCCCATCTTGCCACAATGGAAACACTCTATTTTCCTTCTTTGAAAAACATAATTTCTAGCAGAAACTTTCTGTGCAGTAGTAGCAGCTAGGTCATCTAATTCAAACATCTTACACTCATGCATCATATGACCTATCTTATTACAATAAAAACACTGCACATTCTTTTCCTTTTTAAATTGAATTTTATGAGAAGATTTTTCACAGCAATTTTCCTTTTTCTTTTGTTCAGCCCTGTGCTTATTGTTATGCGATTTCTTAGATGACATACATTTTAAGGTACTAGCACATTCTGAACTTTTCACATTTGAGCCAAGTAGTTTATTCAAACTATTTTTACCTTTGACAAATTTAGACAGAGTGTTTTTCAGATTTTCAATTTCAGAATTCAATGAAGCAATACTCACTTCATACTTGGATAGCTCAGATTCACATGCAATTAGCTGCTGTTGCAAAGCATCATTCAGGTTCTTCAGAGTTTCATTTTCTTGTTGAACCTTTATTTCAATGTTGTTTTCATTTTCCTTCACAACAGATTTTCCTTTTTCAATTGACAGCCATTTCTCAGAGAGGACAATATTAAGAACCATTAACCTTTTATTTTGATCCTTCAAGTAGACATTTTCTTCTTTTAGAGATTTGATTTGTTCTTTTTGAAGAATGTCATCAGAATCAAAATCATTAATCATGTCTTCGAGAATGGCACATGCTTTACAAGAATTATTTTCACCGATGAGTTTGTTTCTAATATTCTCTTTTTCAGATTTCAACCTGTTTAACTCATCTTTTTCTTTAATCATTTCAGATTTCAAATTATTGATTTCTTTTCTTAAATTTTTATTTTCAGATTTTAATTTCTTGGACACTTTAAACAAATTTTCATACATCACTATCAATTCATTAAAAGAGTATCCATCTGATTCGGAGCTTACCTGAGATGAGGTTTCCTCGTCATCACTTCCCCGGTTGGCTATTAAGCATATGGACTTTTCTCCTTCTTCAGCACTGTCCAAGGTGTTCTCTTTGAGTTTCGAGAATTCTGAACAGTCAGCCTTCGTGTGGCCAGCCTTCCTGCATTTGTAGCAAACATTAGAGTCAATACTCTTGACAGGATTAGAAGTATACCTTATTTGCTTTCTGTCAACACCATGCTTTCCTTCTCTTTTTCTCAGGAATTTCCTGAATTCACTAATTACCATTCCCATGTGATCTTCATCAATTTCAGATCGCGAGAGGCTACTTTTCTCGCTTGATGATCCACTGTGGCTGGATCTATTTGCTTTGCTGGAGCTAGCCTTCAGCACGATTGGCTCCATTGCAAACAATCTGAAAGCACAGAATAAAACAGAAAGCACACTCTGAAAAGCACCAAACAAACCAGCAGGATCCTCTGCAGATTGTTAGATCTGATAGATCAGAGACCTGCTCTGATACCAATTATTGGGTTCGATGCAGTATTCAGAGGGGGGTGAATGAATATAACCCGTTTAAAAAACCTTTCGCCCAGTTAAAATATGATGCTCACTAGAATTACTAGTTCGCAAACTAGACAAGCTTAAAAGCTAATAATCAGTTGCAGAACAAAAACAAGCATACAGTGAGATCACTAGGATGCTAACTAGGCTGAATTAGACAAGGAGTCGCTCAACTAGAATTTCGCTCTCTTGACAGATTAAACTATTCTAAGAAAACTAATCCACTCTTCTGCTCAACCAGAAGTCAAACGCTTAGAGCGCCCCTATGCAATCATCTAGCGGAAGCAAAAGTAGATAAACCAAACCACAATGCACAAGGGTTTTTAGGTGGTTCGGTCCTCCAGACCTACATCCACCCCACACTCAACCCGAGTGTGGCTTCCACTAGCTCACGCTAGAAACCGCAGACTCAGTCTGCAACAGGTGCTGCCACACAGCTTGACCAGGGGAACAACCTCCCCTCTTCCTCCCAACCGGAGGGAACCACTAGTGACACCAGTCACTAGCAAACCAGAGACGCAAGTCTCTCTTCCTCCAGACCGGAGGGAACACCTAGTCTTGCAACCCACAAGACTAGAACCGGAGGGCCAGTCCTCCCTTCCTCCAAAACCGGAGGGAACCAACTGGTGACTTTCAGTCACCAGCAAACTAGAGGTCGAAGACCTCTCTTCCTCCAGACCAGGAGGGACCCCTGGACTTGCAATCCACAAGCCCAGAACCGGAGACAAGTCTCCCTTCTCCTGATCCACAGGAGGAACCCCGACCTCTCTACAGAGTATCGGAAAGCACAGCAAACCAGAAAACAAAGGAAAATAATAAACGAAAACAACACAGCAATCAGAAGGCTGTAAAATATGAAAACACAGATGTGGCTCTCAACGGAGCTGACTGGCCTGGATCTGATCCACGGTCCAGTGAAGACAGATCTTCAAGCAACTTCTTCCTTGTTCTCCACGAGCTCTCTCGCTCACTTTCTATCTCTCTTTTCTTTCTCTTCTACTCTCCTAGGAGCTTCTTCTGCTACTTCTCTTCTTCTTCTTCTCAACTCACGATCTCTCTTTTTCTTTCTTCTGCTCTCCTAATCTCTCACTCTCTACTCTTCTCTTCTCTCTCTTTTTCTTCTTCTGCTCTTACTCTCACTCTCTTCTCTGCTATCTTCTGTTCTTTCTTCTCTTCCTTTTCCTGGATCGGGGCTCTCTGTATGAGCTTTTCTTCTTGCCAACTCGATCACCTTCATCTGTGGACGAAGGTCTCATATATATAGCAGCAGCAGCATCATCAGCCACGACGTGTGACCTCCACATTTCCAGCCCTAAGAATTCGGTCCACGTGGCAGTCTCTCAGCAGGCTTCATTCCAGCCTCGGATCACGTGCTGCCCAGGTGTGTGGAATGTTCTTCCTCGGATCTGCAAGGAGATGAAAATCATTAAAGCTGAGGGCCATAGGAACTAAAGCTGCACGAAGTATGTAATAGAAATACTAGATGCACTGAGAACAACACGAAGTGAGGTTATAAAACAACACGAGGTAACCAGAAGAACGACACGAAGAACACCATGGTGACTGTAGCACGAAGTAAAACGACATGATATAATAACTAGTAATGAGAACGGCACGAGGACAACATGGAGGTAAACAGAAACCAACAGTAAGTGTGGTTTCAACACACGAAAGACACGATGTCTAGGAAGAACAACACGAAGAGATAATTCGGAAACGACACTAAGTGGAAAAACAATACTAGATGAAACAGTAATCGACACGCGGTGAAAACAGCACGAAGACAGTGAGAACAGCACGCGGTGAAAACGACACTAAGATAATGAAGATGACACGAAGTCATGAAAACAGAAACGACACGAAGACGGAAATAACAAAGAAAACGACTCAAAGTAAGAACGACACGAAGAACACAAAACGGAAAACGACACAAAGTGAAACAAGAACGACACGAAGTGCAGTAGTGACAGAAACACACACTACACAGAGAACGACACGAAGTGGCACAGAAAGCAACACGAGGTGCTGCGATGTCCTGCACGCAATAGAACAAAAACGACACGAAGACGATGACAACGACACGAGGTGAAGTCACAAAGCAACAAAGACACGAGGTGTAGGAAACACGACACGAAGACATGAAACAACACGGAGATGAAACAGTAACCGACACGAGTTGAAAACAACACGAAGATGAAAACTAAAATCGACACGGAGTGTGGTCAAAGCGAGAAAGACACGAAGTCTAAAGCGAAAAACCAACACGAAGATAGAAGACAGAGAAACGACTCGAAGTGAAATGAGAACAGCATGAAACAAAGAAAACGACACGAAGTACATAAACACAACACGAAGACATAACTACTGAAATAATACGGAAGACACGAACACAACACGAAGACCAGATACACAAGATAACGCGAAGACACAATTATGAAAAACACCACGAGGTGACAGACAGCATGGAGAACGACGCGAAGTGAAACGACACTTGAACCTAGACAGACTTAAAGACCCAGCGAAAAAATGACTCGAAGATAGAAATACAAAAACAATCATGAAGACTTGAACACAAAATTAACACGAAGACGTAAACACAACACGAAGACAATGGATGCTACAGTGCAATGTCTAGACATGAAATCCAATGCAAACGGCTGTACAGACTTGAAGAATAAGCCAGTGTATAGACTTGAAATCGAAGACCAATGTGCAGACTTGACAGTGATCTCTGTAGCGAATGTATAGACTTAAGCAGAGCTGCCAGTGTATGAGCTTGAACAGTGCAGCAAGTGTACAGACATGGATGACCCACACCAATGTATAGACTTCCAACGTGAGAGACATGCTGTACAGACTTGATGAATACTGATGCATGAACAGTAATGCATAGACTTAGGAGCATATGACCCGGCTGTACAGACTTCACGCGTTGACGCTGTACACACTTCTAATGAAGTGCGATGACGCTGTGCACACTTAACCAATGCAATGCATAGGCTTGAACGAGAGTCCAATGTATAGACTTGCATGATGCACAAATACACAATCCAGTGTATAGACTTTGCTACCCAGACATGATATATGCAGAGACATGATATCTGACATAATGCAATGCAGATATATAAAGAGCAAATGCCATCAATGCTAAACATCATCATTCATGTTGCTATCAATATGCAGAATGCTCAAGAATAAGAATGCATAGAAATGTACTTTGTTTATTGCAATCATCAATGCACAATAACATTGCTATCATCAAAATACAATATCAAATGCACTCAAATGCACTCACTGTCTTGCCATCATCAAAACCAAATAGCATTGCTATCATCAAAGTAACATAGCACATGCTTGTGCCTAAGAGACACAACAAAAATGTCAAATGAAAGTACTCATTGATGTGAAAATGAATATCTATCACTTGGAGTTTCTTGTTGTTGAGCATTTGGAAGGATTGGTAAATACAAGAATGCTTTTTGTATGTTTAAGCTTCCATGGTTTTATACTCGAATGCTTAAGAGATTTAAAGTCTATCAAATGCCAAAGATGGTGGTTCATGTTTTACAATTCCATTTACTTGTTGCAATGTGCATTTGAATGTGTATAGATATGGAGTTTTATGTGGAAGAATCAAGTTAAGGAGAACTCAATTTTTGATACATAAACTAACTTGATGTTTGTGTTTTTACAGGTTCAAGGATGGTTTTTGAACCCTCTCATGTCAAGTGGATGATGGTAACATCTAACCATTTATTTTGTTTGATTTGAATAGGGTTTGTAGTATTTTTCCAACCATCTCTGGCATGGGTCGACCCATGGGGTCGACCCCCAAGTGTTCTATCTGGACAGAACGCATTTTAGTGACCCAGTGTGCAGGGGTCGACCCACACTGCATGGGTCGACCCCCGGGTTCTGGGTCATTATTTTGCTTCTGCCCGTCCTCTGGTTGTCCAGGGGTCGACCCATAGGGTCGAGCCATTCCGGCACGGGATTCTCGGGAGCATCCGAAACCCAATGAAAACATCTCTAAACTTTACCAAAACACCCCCCATTAGTTACTAATCATGATTAGGTGTTTCTAACACACTTTGGGAGGGTTTTATGTGTCTTTTCCCCACCCCTCTATATATATATCATTGTGAACTCCGAATTTGAGAAGAGAGAACCCTAATGTGCTATCTTTCTCTTATCTTGTACGTGAAGAAAGGGGGAAAAGGAAGGAGGGGCTATTGCAAGGTGGATTTCATCTCCAACAAAGCATTTCTGGAGATTGTGGAAGAAGAGAAAGAAGAGCGGATCGACCAGAGGATCAAGAAGAAGCTTGAATCAGCGTCATCCGACCTCCCTCCGAACCGGGAATCGAAGAAGATCGTTTTCAGCCCTTTCTACAAATGGGGATTCATTTCTTCAATCTTTTCCCATCTATTCCAGTCATTTACTCTTCGTTTATGAGCATGCATTGAACATATCATTTATGTCTGAACTTTAACTCTGTGTGTGGTGAGCCGTCTGCATACGGTTGTGATCATATCTTGCCGCGAGTGTTGCGGTGTGTGTGTGTGGATTGATCCCGTTGTTGTATCGTTGTGGAGACGAAGTCTCCGTGTGCGTTGGAGTATATTCTTCGTGTGCTTCGTTGTGAAGCAAGTGAAGCCGCACCGGTTCGGTGAGAGGTGGACGTAGGGAGCCCGTCGTGGTCCTGAACCACCTTAAAATCCCAGTGTCCTGTGGTTGCTTGCTTGTTCATTTTTCTTGTTCCAACACATTCGAGTGTGCTCGGAGAGATTGAGTGAACTATATTTATTTCTGTTCAACTTGTTTTTCATCAATCTCATTAATTTTGCATATTGTTTAAAATCTGTAATCTCGTGTGGGGGACAATTCAACCCCCCCTTCTTGTCCGTGTATATTGTTATCTGGGCCAACAGATCTAATCTCCCAAACCCTAGGTAAACCCTATAAATAGACCCTAACTTCGACCCATGTGAACCCTAATGTTGGCTCGCATATTTCAATGGTAAGGAGACATCTTCTCAGATTAGTCCTTTAGAATAACTTTTTCTCCTTAGTTTTATCTAACTCTACTCCAATTTTCATGCTAGAAGACCTAGCCGTTGAAGAATTAGGGCGTCCACAAATCACTGGTTCGCAATAGGATGCACATGAACTAGTGCGCCAGTCTAGTAAAGATCAGAAAATTAGAAGCCTTAATCGAGATATTTGGAAGTTAATCCTTTAGAACTTTTTGTTCCCCTTCGTATCTTCTACCTACCCTCCAAATTTCATGACTTTAGGTCAAGTGGTTGAAGAGAATAAGGGACGGGAAGTTTCTACTTTAGCACAGGACGTACAGGAACCTGAGCAATCTTCGAGTTAGAAATTCGAAGTCTAAAGCTTGTCCCAGAGGTAGGTTATCTCGTGGATCACTAAAATACCATGTTAGAAATAAAAGCCCTATGGTTTCATTCCGTTTCATGCTTTCTACTAGTAGTATTTCATGTTTTATCATGACTGCGCATGTAGGTTACTTCTGCATGCATAATTTCTAATCTTATTGAGAAAGGTGATAATCTTAGCTTAATTCATGACAACCTATGCATCTCCATGAGTTATCTTCATTGTAGAAATGTTTTCTCTCTCGGTCTAGCATGTTCTATATGCTTTACTGCCCTAAGATTAGCAGGTACTTCGGTTTCTAACTCTGGATGCTACAGGGAAGAAACGGTCTCCTTTAAGACCGCCATATGAATATAGCTGCCTTACGATAGACCACTAATCCCAACATGTGGTCCTCACCTGATTGCTATTTGGTTTCTGTTGTCTGCACTTTGTTAACTCTAAACAGATTGCATATTTGCCCTATTTATCATATGTTAAGCCTAGTTAATTAAGACTTATTCCTATGTTTGACCCTGGATTTATATTAATGGTTGTATTGTGCATCCATTATGCTAGGTTTCATGGCTTACATGCTTTATACACTTATATTAATTCTATGGTAATTGCATGCCAAAACATATATATTTTGTACTAATTATTATAGTTTTATATACTTCATGGACTTGTTTAAGTGATGTTTTGATCACTATTTTGCCATGATTCATTCTCATCTAGAGTCTTTTCTTAAGTACATGGTGCGTACCCTGGTGCGTGGCCATTAGATACACTTTTGCACTTATAAGCACACCTCTTGGACTTGTGATCCTCTCCGTTGGATATTCCTTCCACCGGATTAGGTGATCTTCTTTCAAGGCCTCTGTAAGTCACCACGAGCTTGGGATTCCCACTAGGACGCCGAGTTGGTTGTATCCGCAAAGTCAAATTTGTCTAGAAAGCACTCACATGATCGACATTTTTCTGTGTCTTGGCTATTAGCGGCCCTCTGGAGACCGCTACTATTAATTAGCGGCCATCCAGAGACCGCCATAGTCAAGTAGCGGCCCTTCCCATGATCGCTAATTCATCCTAGAAACGGTCTTGATTTGACCGCTAAATCCTATTAGCGGCCCAGACATGACCGCTATTTCCAGGAACGACCCTGGCATGACCGTTTTTGCCTCAAGTGTTCTTAACCCAAGGTTTGACCCAAGGGTTGATTTTTCTATGATCCTAGATGGTCTATTGATTGTCAAGAACCTAATACCTTGTCAATAAGCTATCTAATAAATTATGGAAGTTAAAGAATATGCCGTTATGCTGTCGAATTCTTTCCGTGGCATGGCCTTGTCTTAAATCATCTTTTGGAATTCTTATGATTGCTTATTGTGCGTTCTCTACCTTGGCTACATTATCATGGAAATTATTGTTGAATTGAATATTATTGGCCGAACTTTACTATATTCTCATGAAAGTAGCTTGATCTGTAACTTGAAGATGCAAGAGCAGGCACGGACAGTGTCCAAGGGCTCTACACTAGCCCCATGACAGATAGCCAGAAACATGCTGAAAACCATGGGGTACGATTAATACTGGCATCACATTATGCCGGGAGTACTTTTTTTATATACGGGTGAAAACCATGAGGCAACTTGTGATAATTTACATGCTTGCTAGTACATTCTTGTTGATTTATTTGCTTCCTTCTTTTTGTGGGTTTGTGATGTATGATAAATATGATAAGCAAAAATCAATGATCTCAATCAACCCAAGGACATGTGAACCATGAACCTAGGCAATCCGAACAAGCTCTAGCATGGGCATGCTATCTCAACCAAACTAATCTAATGAAATAAAGAAAAAAACACGCCGGGGCGTGGAGCAAGAGCAAATAAAACACACTGCGTGGGTGGAACAAGCAAAGGAAATAAGAGATATGAGAGAGAAATCAACGCCCAATGCTAAGGAAAGAACGTGATCGCCACCAAAGTAAACACAAGTCAAGGACTTGAAAATACCTTGGAAATAGGTGGATGAAGCACCCGCCCACGGGAGCGAGAAAACAGTGAAATCTGTAGATCAGCTGAATGTAACGGTCCAGACCTTGTGCATCACAAGATTATGACGGTCACCCGATAAACCGTTAGATATGCCTGACGCGCCTGCACAAGACCGTCAGAGCACCTGCAGAAGCAACTTGTGAACTCTTTGAACTCCAAATCTTCCAGCCGGCCAGAAGACTTGGGCCTCGTTTAATGAACCTGTAAACCTGCCAAAGAATGTGAAACACAAGAAAACAAACCCAGATCAGCCCTTTAAACAAGCGTAGTATCAATTCTTAAGGAAATTAAGATCATTCAAAAGGAAAGGGAAGTACCGGGAAAGTTTTGGTTTTTTAACCCCTCTGGGCGTTTTAAAAGATGGGAAGATGTTTAGATGATGAGAATAGATGCAGAATGTGGGAGAAAGAAGAGGGACAATGCTTTGAGGAAAAGGAGGAAGAAGAACACAAGATGACAACGATGGAGACTCAAGCACAATGAAATGAATACTCCCTTCACTGTGAAGCAGATGGACGTGAGGAATAGTTCTCCTTGGTTGGATGTGGCTCCAGAATGCGGCAGCACTTCGACGTAAACTCCAGATCTTCCTCCCTTAGGCCATGAAGTTAAGGGTGCTATTTATAGGCCCTCAAAATCTCTGGTCGAACAGAGGATAATCTAGCAAGAAAAGAGGATAACTCTTAGCAAACTCTTGAAGATAATATCACCAAGAGTCCATAGAAACAAATAGAAGGTTCTGAGGATCAGATTTGGAAGAGAAATCACAAGATCAAACTCTTAACTCGACCACGGAGTAGTAGAGAAAAGGCCTGAACTGCCAGGACTCTCTGTTGGATGTAACGGCTTCTCGACAGACCGTCAGAGGGAAATAACGCGTTAGAGGGATATCGTCACATTCAACCTTATCTCAAAAGAGATAAGATCAACGGAAGCAGATCAAAACAATAGGACTCTTGAATGAAAGTAACGGCCAAGGATGAACGCGTTAGAGGGAAGTAACGGCTGCATGACAGACCGTTATACTCAATGGATAGGCCAAAGGATAAGGATTGAAACAAAGCCTTAAGTTGTAGGACTCTTCAAGATGTAACGGTCCATGGGCACATGCGTTATAAGGGAAGTAACGCCCATGGTGTGGACCGTTAGAAATAATAAGGATTGAAAAATGAGCTTGCTAAGCTTCATCCAATCAAGAAATCTCGGAACCCTACTCAACCAAGGAGAAGACCCATGAAATAAACTTCAAATTGATGAAGGAGACTCAACGAAGGAATGAATAACTTGGAGCATCACATAGAGTGAACAAGGAGATGACCTGACTTATCGGTCATAAAACGGGTGTCAACAGATGCCCCTCCTTAACGTCCTATTTGCAGAGGAGCAAGCGGAGGTGAAGCGAAAGCGAAATGGAATATAGAGATGAAGCGGAAATGAAGCGGAGTGGACCAAAAAGTGGGCGTTAAGGTAAACGACACCCGTTCTTTACCAACAAGCGATAGGAATCTTCTGGAAAACTTCGAACTGATCATAAGGAAATAGCCAACCAAAGGATGCAAGTCTGGAGAAATTAACAACTAAGGAAAGGAAACACGGCTAGCCGCCGAAGGCAACAGAAATGAAAGAGAACTGACTAAACTCCAGACAGGAATCTTCAGCCAACCAAATCAAGCGACAGATTGAAGGAAACCTTCAAATTCAGAGTGGAATGTCTCTCCTTATTTGAGATCAAGAACACAGCTATTCACCATCTTTGAGATACCTCGAACAGATGAAGGATCATGAATGCTCAAAGAATGTGTATGATGCATGCTGGGCTAATGAAAAGAAATCATTAAAACAAATGCAAAGAAAGAATAAAATAACAAGATACTCGAGAATAATATTGCTAGACCGGAGAAATCAGGGTCAGGACACTATCTGCAACCATGGCGTGCAAGACAGAACCATCGTCCCCAAAATTTTCCAACCTAACGGCCTATCCAACGATTAAACAGGTGTACTTAGATCATCATCATTTTTGTTTAAGGGAAACATCAGATCCCAGAACACATGAATGACCAGCCGGTTCTCGAGATAATATATCATAGATAACATATAGTAATGCATTAAAGGGATAAGGAATCGAGATACAATACCTAACTTACCTGCCTGACGAATGTCAAAGCATGATGCTGTTCATAACTTCATTCATGAATCAAGAGGTTAGCCAACAATGGATATGAGCATGAAACAGGGCATAACCATTTGTACGCATGAAAAGAATTAATAATATGCACCATGGAAGAAAATGTAATCATTTCAGCATAAAATAGACCAATTTATTCGTCAAGAAACTTGCAAGCTGTAACGGCCTACTGAAAGGGCGTCAAACAAAGTAACGAACCAGGCGAGGACCGTTAAAGAACGGCGGTTCAAATTCTTCAATGAAAATTCAAAACTGACCTGACGGTCTAAACGCTACGCGTCAGAGGATGTAACGGTCTGGCGATAGACCGTCACATTTCCTGAGCGTTCAAAAAAAATAAAACCGAACGGTCACGGCCATCATTCAAGCATTCAACACTCAAACAACCCAAACGCTCCCAAAAAACCTTCAACCGAGACCACCGTCGTCCACCCAAGAGATGGCCGGCGACGAGGCCCCACAGCCACTGAAGAAGAGGGAGAGAGGGATGAAAAAGAAGGCGATTCACCGCCTTCACCACCGGATAGAGCGACAGACTGTCCCGCCGCCCGTGGAGAAAGAAACGGCGATGAAGAAGCAAACAGAGGAGGAGGAGGCCTCCATGGCTGAAGAAGACCAAGGGAAAGCACCCCTGGGCGAAGAAGAACCCAAGGAACCAGAGAAGAAGAGGAAGAGGGGCCAAGACCGAGAGGTAGGCCTTCACCCCAATTTTCAAATTTTTAATTTTTTTGTGTTTTTATGTGCATGCATGTTTGATTGGGGGGTAGAAAATGGGTCTATGAACCCATTAGGATCCATTGTAGGCCTTTTCGCCAAAGTGGGAAAGTCACAGAATGCAAGGGAAAAATGCCCTCTAGCAGAGAATGTGACGGTCCCTGGAAGGACCGTCACAAGCCTAACGCGCCACCCTTGATGCGTTAGAGACAAGTAACGCCCCATCCCAGGGCCGTTACAGTCACCAGAGGCCAGAACTATTTTTTATGTTTGTTCAATTATTCAGTTTTTTTGTTTTATTTTTCATTTTAAATGCTTATGCAATGATTTTATGATGCAATTGACTAACTTATGCTCTAAATGAATTCAGGGAAAGAGACGGACGAGGATCTCTTGGCTTCAGATCCGGGCGGTGTACGAGGCACTGCCCGATTACTAGAGAGAGAGATTGGCCGGCATGGGGTTCACCGAGGTGCTGAGCATCGAGGTGATCCGAATGGACACGCCATTGCTATACCTTTGCACGAGAGGTGGGATCCAGTCAGCAGGGCGTTCATCTTCCCGTGGGGTCACATGATCCCGACGTTGGAAGACATGGCGAGGATTGCCGGATTGCGGGTGCACGGAGCCGCAGTGACAAGATGGACTTACCAAGACTACCGAGAGATGGCCCAGGAGCTACTGGGGCTAGATTTGATCAGACCGGGCCAGACGTCATCTCAGCACTCGAGATCAGTACTGCAGGAGAGCCTAGGACTAAGGGGAGCAGCGATAGCCATGGGAGAGCTAGCAGAGGAGCATCTGGGAAGAGTGATTGACCAGGTGCACCCACGAGTGGCGGCAGAGGCGGGACCAGAGGGAGATCGGATCCTGAGGCGCTTCCTGATGCTACTGTTCGGAAAGCTCCTATTCATGACTCGGGCAGATGTCATCAACTGCAGGCTGCTACCGATGATCCAGGATTTGGGCAGAGTCGGGAAATACGCATGGGGAGCGGCGGTACTAGCCTTCCTGTTCGAGTCCCTCAGCACGACGGACCGACAAACGATGCTGGGCGGCTTCTCGCCTTTCCTACATGTAAAAGCAATTTAAATGCCTACTATATGATTATGATGATGCAAATGCAAATGATTATGTAGTTGACTGACTTGACTTCTAAATGCAGATCTGGAGCTACATGTACCTCCCGGGCATCGGGAGAGGCACACTACTCCACGCCGGCCGCATCCCGATCGCGAGGCGATGGGTGGTCGCGAGGGACCCGGGGTCGATCATCAGATTGACCCGGGCGATCCAGGACGACTTGGATTCCTTCCCACACACGGCGGTAAGCCCGAAACTTCAAAATACTTTCTAAATGCTTTAAATGCTTCAAATGCTTCTATGAATGTTCCAAATATTTCTATATGCTGATAAATATACTGACATGGACTATATGCTTTCTAGGTGAGATGGACCCCATACCGAGGCAAGAGCTATGAGGGACAGCCATGGGTGGAGGCAGCCCTTTCGTACCGGGGACGAGACATATGGTTGCACTGCATCCATATCATCAAGCCACTCCACTACCGACTGATCCTGAGGACTCGGGGACTACACCAGCCCGAGGTGACCTTTCCACGCCGCAGTGACGAGCACCCGGGCAAGTCAGCGAAGGGAATTAGCGGTGACATAGATTGGTGCGCCAGGAAGGTGAAGTACGTCCACGACTGGAACAAGCGGGGCAGATCAGTAAAAGAGCGGGCCGAGAGCGATGAGGCGTACTTGAAAGCCTTCGCTCGACTGTACGGGGACCGGGTGTACCGAGGTACCTGACGATCGGTATGCAACTTCTAAACCCTAAACTCTTTCTATATGACACAATGCTATATACTATATGCAATGACTCATGCTTCTAAATGCAGCTAGACCCCGAGGGAAGGATAGCTGAGCTCGAGGGGCTTCTTCACGCCACCGTCCAGCAGCGGGATGAGTACCGGACCGCTTTGGAGCTTCTAGTAAGATTCCCAAAACCTTTAAAATGATTGTGCTTTATGATGCAAATGATCCAAATGCGATTGACTAATCATGATTTCTAAATGCAGTGGGCCGAGGGAGCCCAAAGAGCGGGACCGGATGCTCCGTCGTCATCCTCACAGCCTGCGGGAGGCAGGGCCGAGCGAGACGCTGAGTTTGCCCGAGCGATTGCCCGGGCCGAGGAGGCAGAGGCCACCCTCGCGGAGCGGGTAAGATGCTAAATGCGTTGATTTAAAATGCTTATGTTTATGCGAATTAAAATGCTTATGCAACTAACTATATGAAATGCAATGTATAGGCGAGAGAGCTAGCCACAGCAGCGGTCGAGGCGAAATCGGCTCGGACGGAGGCAGAGCGACTCCGGGCAGAGTTGACTCGATCACAAGCCAAGGTGGAGTGACTCCGGACTGGGACCGCAGACTTGGATCGCTACCGGACCGAGGCCCGGGACACGCGGCGTTAGATCTTCGAGCTGAAGATCGAGCTAAGGACGATGGAGCGCACGGTCAGGATGATGGGCTGGGGACCGGAGCGGAGTGCCTCCCAGAGTGGGGCACGGAGGAGCGTTGCCCCGAGCGGCCCGATAGGGGACTTCCTCGCTAGCTTTCTCTGGTTAGCGGAGGAATGAGAGGGCAGAGAGAGGACAGCAGGAGGAGAGCGCCACCATAGAGCCAACCACGAGGAGACCCGAGGGCGGAGATGATGATGGCGGCCCGGCGGATAAGCCGGCCGAGTGATGCACTTTTTTTTTGTTATTACTTGTACATGACTTATATGGAAATGGATTAAATAAAATAAACTTTCTTTTGGTCTTTTGTTTGTTTTTTCCCTTTTTATGTGAATGAATGGATGTGTGACTGAATGCAAACAGATGAGCATGAATGAAGGCAGGAATGAATGTGAGAATGCGTGATTGCAGAAAAATGCATATGGTTTGATGGGAATGAACGCATGTGAAGGAATGGATGATTGCGTGGAGATGAAATGTGCAGGATGTGGATGAGATAATGTGTGGATGGTCAGGATGAACGGAATGAAAAGCATGTAAGACCGCCAGGTCTAAACAGAGACAGATAGGAATAGCTTGAATCACAGCAGCAGACAATGTAATGGTCTAGGTCAAGACCATCAGGATTAAGTAACGCATGAGACGGAGGCCGTCAGAGAGGACATAGCCCAATTTTGTAGAACTGAGCAGCAGGAAGAGTAACGGCTCAGAGCTGGTGCATCATATATAAGTAACGGCCAAATGCTAGACCGTTAGAGATGGCAGAGCAGGATTGAACTATGAATGCACTAACTATACTCATGAGTGTATAGACCTTGCCAAAGTGATGTATAGACTTCGAGTGCAGACGACCAAACGAGGTATAGACTTCTTTTTAGGAAAGGGTGCTCAGACTTGAAGAACGCATGGACTTCGGACGAGGAATGTACAGACTTGGGGTTGTGCACACCTGGGCAATGTATGGACTTGGATCAAGAATATACACACTTGGAGAAGGTATGGACTTTGGATCAAGAATGTACATACTTGGAGAATGTATGGACTTAAGGCTGTGGAATGTACAGACTTGGAGAATGTATGGACTTTAACATGATGTGTAGACTTCAAAATGATGTTCAGACTTCAAAATGCTATATAGACTTGAAAACGATGTATAGACTTCAACATGCTGTATAGACTTCAACAATGATGTTTAGACTTCAACATGATGTGTAGACTTAAACATGAAGAATGAATGTGCAGACTTCAAAATGCTGTACAGGCTTCAAAATGATGTATAGACTTCATCAATGATGTTCAAACTTCAAAATGCTGTACATAGTGGGATGATGAATGGGATGTATAGACTTAACAAAATGTGCAGGAAATGTGACGGTTCAAGCGCAATGCGTCGGAGATAGATAACGGTCATGAGCAAGACCGTTGAGAATGATTGACCAAGAAGAAGCCAAAACTGATTAGCAGAGAATGTAACGGCTCAGAGAGAACGCGTCATAATAATATAACAGTCTAATGCTAGACCGTTAAGCTTGACAGAACAAGGTTGGACCAAATCAAACCCACAAGAAATGTGACGGCCCAGAGCTGGCACGTCAGAGGAAAGTGACGTCTGACGATAGACTGTTAGAGCATGAATTGTACTCCGAGATAGATTGAGCCGCAAGGGGTAAAATCCGAGATAAGAAGCCTCCAATCCGTTCTAGACTTCTCCCAAACTTAAGATAAAGCCTTCCAATCCGAATCTTATCTCTTTAAAGCCAAAATCAAGACTTTTAAAACTTGGAAACTTAGCCAAAATCGTATCTTTCTAAATTTCTCTGCTAGAAGGGCTGAAAAACCTCTCCTAAAGGGTAGGAAACAAGATGAAGAGAAGTTTCAAGGCGATGGCTATGGAGGAGAAGATCTATACCGGACCCAAAGCTGCAAGAAAGGAGTATGGAGAGCTACAAAGGCTGACCTCATTCCCCAAGCACCTAAGCTCCAATGCTCAAAGAGTGGTAAGCTTCCATGACCTAACCAAGTTCAGAAATTCCCTGCACTTCATCTCTTTCTCATGATCTTCTTCTTTTCTTCTTCTCTTCAAGCCTCTTCCTGGTCCAAGATGCTATTCTAATCTGAAGTGGGTGGCTCCCATGGTAAAGGCACTCCCTTTAGAGGTTACATCAATTCTGGAGAACCGGCTGCGTTCTTCTCCAATGACGAGGTCCTGCAGTCTTGTGAAGCCCTACAGTTCGCCATCATCGCACGCACCGCTCGGGGCCGGCCGCCATTCGAAGCCATCCGATACCATCTTGCACAGAGGTTCAGGTTCAGCAAGGATTTTGTCATTAGCTCGTTGGACCCAAGGCACCTCCTTCTGCGCTTCCAAACCCTGCAAGATTACCTGCAGGTGCTGCTTAAGAAAACCTTGTACATTCAAGGCAAACCATTCTATTTCTTCAAATGGACGTTAGATTTCTCCAGAACGGCTGATTCACCTCTAGTCCCCGTCTGGCTGGAGCTGCCAGATCTACCCGTCAACTTCTACCACGAAGAAATGTTGCTCTCCATTGTGGGTAGCATCGGCCCCCCCTTGCAAATTGACCGGAACACTAAGTGTCTTTCACGATCTCTAGCTGCTTGTGTTTGTGTGTAGTTGGATGTCTCCAAACCACTCCCTTTGCGAGTGCTCATCAGCTATGGCTCCAACAGTTACTGGCAACCCATTCATTACAGGAACCCCCCACTCTACTGTTCTTCCTGCAAGCGCCTAGGGCATCTCCCTGCCAAATGCAAAGTGCCCTCTGATGTCCCTCCGGCGGTTGCTGCCCCTCGGCCGGCCACAGGAGGTCGCTCCTCCTCGACGACCCCTGGCGCTCGGCCTCCTGTTGTGCCTTGCGTTCAGTTGCCTTCCGTGGGGGCTGCTTGCCATCCCCGGCCACCGGAGCTTCCCTCCCTGCCTGCTGTTAGGGGCCCTTGCGAGGATGCTCCTGTCCCTGTTTCAGCCGTGGACGTCCCCTCTGTGACAGCTTCTCCACGCGTGGCTGCGGAGGTCCCCCCCTCGTCTTCCGCTGGCTGTGGCGACATTGCCATCAATGTACTGGCCTTGGCCCCGCCTCCATTGCCTCTACCGTTCCCTTCTACTGTTGATCGGGAACAGGGGCCTGGGTCCCATCTCAGTCTTGCTGCCAGCCTCGCCGCTGGTGGACCTCTGCTAGTTGCTGCCTCTGCTGGTGCTGCGGACCCAGTGCCTAGCATCATCGCTCAAGGCAATGGGTGCCCTGCCAGCTTTACTTCTTCCCCTGACGCTGTGAGCTATTCGGCCTCAGCCTCTTACAATCGGTTGGGGGTGGTTCCTGTGGCGCTGCCACCCCTTGTTGTTGCTTCTGTCTGCGTGGAGGCTGCATCCCATATTCAGGGTGTCGACACCTCCCCTGCTGTCCTTCATCCGAGCGCGGGCTTTGCTGTTGCTCCTCCTGAGCTCCCTGCCTTGGAGCTGTCCCCTACAGTGTCCTCCCTACAGGTTGACGACTTCTTTCTTGCTACCTCCCAGGTCACCGCAGTGCTTCCTCCTTCGGGGTCTGAGCTCCCCTCATTTGGCTTGGTCAATGCCACTTCTGCTGACCCTGCACCTTCCGTGGATGGGATGAGCCACCAGGCCCCTCCACCGCCAAGAACTGCTACCGCGCTCACACCTGAGGTGCTTCTTCCCCTGATTGGGGAGAGTGAGCCACCGACGTGCACTGCTTTGTCCGAGCCCGTTGCCTCGTCCTCACCTCCCCGGGTGGCTGGTCGAGCTGTTGCTGCTTCCTTGGTCCCCGGCCTCCAGGCCCCGGATGCTCAGGCCCTTCGCGGGTATCCGTTGCCTCCGGCTGGTCTCAATGCCTCTGCAGAGGCTTGGTCTCCAAGACTGCAGCCCTCCACCAAGGCGGGTGGGGCCGCCGGCATGGTGCAACCTTCCTCCACGTTAACGTCAACCCCCCGCCTCTCCTTTGCTCAAGCTCTCAAGAAGAAAATCAATCGGGAACCGCCCGGTCCTGTTGTTGTCTCCACCCCGCCTACTATTCCAATGCGGCCAGCTTGCACCTTGCCTTTAGCGGGCATTGGTTCTCGTATCAAGTTACCTCAGCTTCAGGTTCTATCTATCCCCGGGCTTGAGCCGGCGTCGGGCTTCACAGACTTTGCGGCGGCTCATGCGGCTTTCGTGGGCAACCCTGTACTGGACCGTTCGCGGATGGGCTCTAGGTCGGAGCGCGACGCCCCACGGCGTTCCTACCGGCGCTCCAACTCCACTTCCTCTTCGCGCGATCGGCAATGTGTCTTCGAGGACGCTCCTCCTGCTCCCCGTCGCTCACTTCGTCTCCAGTCAGCTTCTGCGGCACTCCTTCAGCCGTTCACTCCTCCCTCTCCGAGGAGCTCGATCCTGATGGCTCGGACCGCGACCCTCTTGGCTCGCCAGGTTCCCTGGTCCGTCTGCGCAGAATCCGTTCGGTGTTCTCGTCCGACTCTGAAGGGGTCTTTGATGAAGATTCCATTTTGTAGGGGCTATGTCTCTTCTGTGGGTTCTTGGGCCTTTGTTTCTGCCCTCGCCTGGGTTCTTTTGGGCCTTTTTCGCTTTCTTGGGCCTTTGGCCTTGTACCCTCCTTGCCTCTTTGCGGGCCTCCCCCTTTCCCCCCCCCCCTTTTTGTACCCCTCTTCTTCTATTGCCTTCCTTATATGAAAACACTTGCCTGGCGGTCGGGGTAGTGTGTTCATCTTCTTCCGCAATGAAGGTATGAACCCCCTCCCCTATCCACCACCTCGCAAGGATTGACTTGAGTTAAAAAAAAAAAATTCTTAAAGCATGGCACCTTCAACCTTTCTTGGTTTTAGGCAAGAATTTCCAGAAATTGTCATTAGATTGGCCCAGTATTTCAGCCCTCATAGAATTGTGGCATCCACAAACACATACCTTCATCTTCCCTTCTTTTGAAGCAACAGTCCTATTAGAGGAGGTAGAAACCTACCTAGCCCTTATTAAGACTAAGGCGGGAGATGAAGACCTAGTTTGCTACACGGTTGAGCCTATTGACCCGTCCTTGATCTTGAGTGATTTCATCCATAATCCAAAGACGTGAGGACCATGATCAGCCCACACCATATTCACTTGATACCCTTGGCACAATGGATAGTCTCTCATTGCAAGAACAAGTGGGAGAGACACGAAGCAATAGCCAAGGAGGTGGCGGTTTGCTTATGCAGAGTTTTCCTTTTCACTACAACCGACCACCTCTTAGATGCCCAAAATCTCAGCATTATTAGTGGGTTGTGGCGGGGAATGTCCATCTCTCAAGCGATCCTTTCATACCTCTATGAAGGACTAAGCTCGGCTTGCCTAGGAGGACCTCTGTTCGGCTCCATGATACTCCTTGAGTTTTGGATGGGAGTGAGAATCAAATTCCAACCAAAGGAGGATATTACTTCTTCTAGCCGTATCTTCGGGAGCCACCCTATCTTCTTCATTGGAGGGGTATTCAGATTTTCTTCACAGGTTGAATGCATGACGGCGGACAAGAAAACTCTAGATGAATGGCGCCTCTTCTTCAACAGCTTGCCAATTGAGAAATTCATCATGCGACCAAGAATCCTCCGAAGCACTCTTCTCAGAATACCGCGGCGTCAAGGCCTGAACCTCCAGCTAGTGGGAAATACTACCATGGCAATCTACAACCCGCATCGGTGCCTGTTGACACCTAAAATATACCCGAAGAGGCCAAAGCAGGCTCACAGCTTTGAAGATCAGTCGAGGGCACAACTCACGTACCATCCCCGGAAGTTCCGATAATCAGAATAGAAGAGACCCGCTATTCCTAACACTTTGTTCGGCTAAAGCCATCTCTGGCTAGGCCGCTATCCAGTACGGCTATCATTCAGGTAGTCGGGCTGATAAAACCATACCAACATTCAGGCAATCATCTGTCTGCTAAGAAGGGATGCTCAGATAATTTTGATTCTCAAAAGGTGGGATATACAGTGTCTGACACATGTTTATGAATACAAGGTGTTGTGCAAGCCCATGAAGTCTGGATATATATATGCCAAGAAGCCCACTGCCGGAAGGAGTCTATTAAGTGGATCATATGCCGAATGACAGGGAAATGGGCCCAGCCCAATATGAAACGGGCGCGCCGAGGGCTGCCTGCGCCGGAAGGCTGGATGTCGGCGCGTCGGGGAGCTCACGCCGACAGTGTGAGGCCTGGCCTCTATAAGAAGGCTGCCTTTCGACAGAAGAAGCAGACAGATAGATAGAAAAAAATAGATAGAGAGACATACAAAAAAGGGGGAGATAGAGGAATTAGCCACTGAAAGAAAGGGGGAGCTCGAGAGCCCTTCACAGAAGCTAAAGAAAAGAGAGAGAGAGGCTTGAAGGAAGGAACCAGGTGGGGTGTGCTGCTCGACGTCCTGAATGGTTGCAGTTCTCCCTTTCCCCCCCTTCGTTTCTATCTGAATCTTCTTCCTTACTTACTTTCTGTATTTCTGCTTTCAAGCATCGTTGTTTCAATAGCATCGAGTGCCAATGTAACCCTGTTTTGAGGGACTTTGCCGGCGTGCGTCTCCCTGTTATTCTCTCCGCCGGGATGTTCCTCCGAGCTGAGCTAGTGTAAGCCGTTTGGGTGAAGTAGTTAATAAAAGAATGGGTTGAATTCTGCCATTTCTGATCATTCTTTCCTTTCTGCATCCGAGGTTTAGCCCATGTACGGCTACCGCCAGCCGTGAGTGTTTTATGGTTTATTTGTCTCCGTCTGCTGAAGCTTCTTGGCCACTGTTCTTCTCCACCTCTTAGTCACATTTTCGAGGGCCTGAGACAGTCTATCTCATGGCTCCTCTTATGTGAAACGAAGAGGGATATGTTCAGGAGTTCCCGTCTAAGGCTCTGCTCCTAGTGAGGCCCCAGAGGAAAGGTGTTCTTCCCCTCGAAGTCTTCTCTCTACGATCATCCAAAACAATCTAGACTGGTGAACAAACCCCTTTTCTTCAAATGCCCAAAGCATCTGCCTCTAAACCCCCTAAAAATCCTACTTCAGGAAGCCTCCCGACGCGAGCCACTCTCGGTGCAAGTCTCGCGCCGAGGGCATGCCGCGCCGGTTGGACTTCTCCCATCACGTCGAGCCCACTTGTTGCTGTGCCGAGACCTATCCTTTCTTCTGGCCATCCTGATGCCTTCGTGCCGATGCCGTCAAGCCATGCAGACCTTGCCCATCATATCCTGTCCCATGGGCATGCATTATCCTTTCCTCTGTCCTCATAGGAGCTATATTAAAGGGGTCAATCCCCCACATTTTTACAACCCCATCAAGTCATGGAGCCCCGCCATTGCAGGTTCTCCGTTGACTGTACCGGGGATATCACAACAAAAGGGATGAGGTCCCATATGATCTGGACCCCTTGGATCTCGGGCTACGCCCGGCTCTCATTTCGGTTTCCACTCCGACAATTCATGAGTGGCTAGTCTATAATACCCTTTTGGCATACTCTCCAAATAAGGGGAGGTGCTGTCAAAATCTGTTCAGAGTTTCGCTCGATCGTCTAGTGTGATGTTTTTCATTGAAATTGTGTATTTAACCCCTAATTGCGTGGCAAGAGCCTGACCTATATCATCTCATGGCATCTTGGCCACCACAGGGAACATACCTTACAGTTACATGGTCTCCGTGAACCCCACTGGGAATGAATCCACCCTCATCTTCTATCTCACCCACTAATTACCATGAAATCCCCATTGAATGCAAAGGATGCCCTTAAACTCACAAGAAACCCTCATAATACCTCAAATAAAACCAACAAAACCTCCTCCCGGCGCCAATACCTCCCGGCGCTACCCCTTTCCGACGCCAAACCCGCGCCGGGTGGGGGGGCGCGCCGAAACCTGCCGTTCGCCATGACGTGCCGATTGACATGCCGTGCCGTTTGCCATGCCATGCCGATTGCCATGCCGTGCCGTTTGCCATGCCGTGCCGATTACCATGCCGTGCCGTTTGCCATGCCGTGCCGTTTGCCATCTCGTGCCGATTGCCATGTCGTGCCGTTTGCCATGCCGTGCCATTTGCCTACCATGCCGATTGCCCTTGAGCTTCCCATCACGCCGGGAACCCTCTCGCACCGTCTGCCCGTTGCACCGGGATCCCCCCGTGCCGACTCCTATCCGTGCCGTTTCACCTTATTCAAACCCTGATACCTTAACAATCTCATTAAATCCAAAATCAGTCCAAACTCAAATGTCCATTCCTTATCAACTTCCGTGTTAACCTTCGCCACCTCACGAGGGAACTATGGCTCTTCACCCGGGCCCGCGGAAATATATCAATGGGGGTTCTACCCCTACATTATGCCAAATACGACGTTTCTTCTATCACCCCATTGACCCTCAGAGCTCTGCCCTCGCATGTCCTCCAACGGCCCTTTGAGGGAAATATTAACAAACGACATGGTGGCGGACATTGTCCCGTCATATTTAAATCCTTTTTGGATCCAGGGCTATGCCCGCCTCTCTTTTGGCTTCCATCCCGGCATTCCGTGGGTGGATGACCTATTTTCCCTCTTTGGCATAGTCCAAAATAAGGGGACGTGCTGTCGGATTTACGTTAATAACATTGTTATCATGTCCCGCATAGCACGGTTTTCTATGCATGTTTCGCATCCCGTCAGTGGAGTTAGCGTAATAGTCATATCTCATTTTGCCCCCGAGGCATCCTTTCTTGGCAATTAATCAAGGGTTGTCCTTCTTTGGAAGGACGTAATTAACGTCATCGCCTTTATGGTATGACGGACTTTCAGTCCCGACACGAACATCACAGTCGACTGATTGAGTCAAGTCGAGCGCACAATAAACTGTCACTCCGGTGACTGGCACGCCTAATAAACCCAATAAAACAAAGGGTAATAAAAAAACATCCCCACAGCTCTGGCACGCCCGGTGGGACTGTTGTCTCCCTTCATCTCTTTGCCAATAGAGGATACCTTCGGGGGCTTACCCCAAGAATACTGATTGTTTGTCTGCTTGTCTCAGGCAAACGATGATGTCATCTGGACTCACTGGTGTTGGCTTCGGCCCTGCAATCGTCGCCCACCATGCGGAGCACGGGTATCTGGCGGTACCCATGGTCTTCAGATATTTCCCACCAGCTGTAGGTTTCCCCAACTTCTTGGGGTTAGCCTTCGTTGACATACTGCAGACGGAATCCCTGGAGACCGTCAAAGGAAAAGTTGCTGAGGGGGTCGAGGTCCCGGAGGCTCAACACTGTGACGGCCCATCCTCAGGGTCATCCCAAGTCGCCAGCTACATGGTGCATCACATTGCTCACGGGGCTCGCCCCATCCCTGCCAAGAACTTCGGAAGTCGCCGACACCGGAACCCCCGAAGGAAGACTGATGCTGATGTGACCAAACGGATCTCCACATCCGGCAAGTCTATGCTGGTTGGAGGCCTCCGTGTCTTTCTGGACGGGCGTAAGGCCCGAGTGAGCCCGGATCGGGTAATCCCTGCCGTGCCAGTCCGCAACTCCTACCAGGCTCTTGCTGGAAGAAGGGTCGAAGAGGAAGAAGCCGGCCGTTATGGCTAGAGGATGTTGGCTCCTAAGGCAAGAAGATTCAAGCAGGTTTGGATCCCCAAGAAGGTCCAGCCTGTCCTGCAAGAAACTCCGATGCAATATCATCCCAGATTCGCCAGAGCAGGAAGAGACAACAAGAGGGACCTGGTCCCAAGGAAGGAGGAGACAATCGCGGAGCCGCTGCGCCGAGAAAGCTTCAGGGCCTGCGCCCGACAAGCCAATATCCCCATTATGGGAAGAAGATTGTAGCAGACTGTCGAGAGGGCTCGGTTTGCTAAGATCCCTCCGATGAGAAGTCAACAACTGTCCCTGACCCCGCACTCGGGCCGAGGGCAAGATGAGATGACCAATATGGTCAGAAGCTATTTCAAGGGGTTGGGCAAACCCTCTTTGGGTCAACAACGGCTGTTGCAGGCAGCCGCAGCTGAAGAAAACTGCTGTCCGTTAACGGCAGTGGAAGAAGAAGAAGTCAACTGGAAGATGACGTCATCAGTTGATGATAATGGATATGAAGAGGGCTTTGATACTCGAACCAATGACATTACCCCCTCTCGGGAGGAACAGAAGAGGGTCTCTGTGTTCAAAAGGCTTACCTTCCCGGAGAATGTCAAGAGGAGGGTTCACTGACAGAAACGCAGGGGGCACATCTTCACATGCAATATGGCCGGAATAGATGGCCGCTATGGAAAGCTGCCCCAGGAGCCTCGGGAGTTGGCCTGGCTAGCCAAAAGATCGGGGCCGAACACTCGAAGGTTGGAGGCCGCAAAACAAAAACTGGCAGTGACTGAAGAGAGGCAAGCCCTACCCCGCTTCCAACAACATGATAAGGCCGTTATTCTCACAGCAAATGTGATAATGGCAGATGAAGATGAAGATGTCTTGCTTGACATCCTACCTGAGGGTGCGTCTGGCGAGACAACAGAAGCCATCCCTAGCACAGCAGCTATGGACCCAGCCGTGCTGATGATACTCCAGAGGTACCGCCAAGAAATAGAGCAACTAAAGAAGCAATTGACGAAAAGGATAGAACAATCCTCTGCCTCCAAGCGGCCTGATGTGCAAGCCGAATCATCAAGGGGAGTCATCAACAAAGGCAGCTTCCCACCACTCTACACCCCGCCTATGCAGGCAGAGCCAAACTTGGCGACAACTCAACAACGCCCGTCACAGCCACTGGCTCTCCCGGTGCTGCCACAGGTGTGCCAGGCACCTCTACTGCTGCATCCTCCTCTACAGGCGACCACCCTGGTCACCCCCTACTCGCAGCCGGCGCATTTCTACCCGGAACCGGTCGACCCAACCACCATGAGCCAAATGATGGTGGAAAGGATGATCGAAATGAAGCTCGCTGAAAGGGCTGAAGGTGACTATGTTGTGTTCGATGCGTATAGGGTTCCATACCCACTGCATCATGCTGCCAAGCGGCTCCCACCCGGGATTAGCAAGCCGCCAAAGTTCGACAAGTTCAACGGGAAGGGATCCCCGAAGGAACATATCGCCTACTACATGACCGTCATGGGTGACTTAGCCACCGACGAGTCATACCTACTAAAGTTCTTCGGGTCCTCACTCACAGGGCTCGCCTTTGAATGGTACTCTAGCCTCCCGGCCGGGTCGATCAGCGACTGGTCGGACATGCAGAGGAAGTTCAGAGAAAGGTTTCATGTTACAGAAAGGGAGGTCACAGTGGCTGAACTTTATTCAACAAGACAGAGGGCAGATGAGACCGCTCTCGAGTACATCAAGAGGTGGAGGAACCTCGGAATGAGATGCAATCGGCCCCCGCACCAGGAGGATGCCGTGCAGATCTGCAAACAGAATCTCAGGAAAGAGGTGCTGGAAAAGATGATTGGCATGGAAATCCGGTCATTCGACCGTCCTAACAATATTGTGGCCGAAGTGGAGGCTTTCCTAGCAAAACCAGTTCCCACACCAAATGCCCCTACTGCATAAAAGGGCAAGGCAACAGAACGGCGCCAGGCACCGAAAGAAGCAAATGCCCTTGATATCAAGACATTTGAACAGCAAAAAGATAAAGGCAGGAAGACAGCTGCTCCTCAGCCTGCCAAGACTGGAGACGGCGAAGAAGGTCCATCCCTCCGGGATAAAATGAAGAAGCCCTACTCTTTCCCAAAGGAGAAGACAAGGATCCTATTTGACTGGGTTACCCAGTATGATAAGGTCACCTTGCCTGAGCCGAGGAGGCCGGAGGACCTGAAAAGAAGAGACAGCCCAAGATTCTGCCCTTATCACCAGATGCTGGAACATCCGGTTGAAGACTGTTATATTTTCAAGGATATTATCAAAAGCATGGTAAAGAAGGAAGAAATAGAATTGGGGGAGTACAAGGTTGACCCTCTACAACCACATGCGGTGCCCATAAGAAGAGCCACCGTCAACATGGTCTCTCTATACCAAGCCTTGTCTGAAGAGACCGCAGAAGCCAGTACTCAGCACACATATGAAGCTTGCTTTCTGACCCCAATAAAAGAACAAAAGGGATGGCAGCAAGTCCCTGAAAAAGCCAAGAGAAAGGCTCTGCCTCGCCCGGCACCGGGGGCACATGTTCGTGGCGTCACACCACGACCCCCTCCATCGGTAACAACACCTGTGTGGACCAATCCACCAGTAGTTATCCGGATACCTACCCACAATCGGAGGAGGCAGACTCCATTGCCGGTGGTCAAGAAGATCAGCCCGGAAGCTCAGCGGCTGCAGGACTATATAAATGGGCTAGATGAGTATGTGCAGCCTGAGCTAGAACCTTTGCTGGTACGTGATCATCTCCCATGGCAGGAGCTAGAACAGCTTTCACTGAAGCAAGAAGAAGAAGCTGACAAGGCATCAAACAGGGATGGCAGCCTGTTCTGGGGGCAGGCACTAGCCAAAGAAAAGAAAAGAAGACAAAGAAAGAAGGGAAGGGCCGGCAAGGCTACAACGGGGAGGGTCCTCTCTTGCAACACCCTCTCTGCTCTGTTCAATCTGCCCAGTGAAGAGGATGAGGAAGAAATTCGCTTCACACCCGCCACTAAAGCAAGCTAGGTTGAAGCCACAACTGCTGCACATGCGACCCGGTCGGGTCGAAGGTGGGGGCGTCAGCCGCCCGCCAACCATAATATTATCTTCAGAGAGGAGCAACCCTACAAGATACCCCCTCCGGAGGTCAGGGCAGCTCAGATCCCTCCTCCGTCAGGATTGTATAACCAAAGTGGAGGTAGCACTCATGCTCCTTCATTTCTGGAATTCATAAAGATGTCAAAAGGGAAGATGCCATGCCGGGAGGATGAATCAACGACCGGGGGAAATCACCCGCAGCTCCAGCAATCTCCCGGATTGCCAGAAGAGATAGAAGTTCGGTCGACAGTAGCCAGCGAAGAGCAGCCAGGAGGTAACCCTGGGCAAAAGGGTACGGCCTCCGAGTTTGATGAAGTAGGTCCGTCAGGCGCCGCAGTCCAAACAGCCTCCAGGCCCAAGTGGGCGGATGAAATGAAGCTATCCAATGTCCGAGCTGGAAGTCGGGTGGTCAAGCTACTGAAAAAGCTCCTGGCAAGATTCACTGTCTGGGAAATTCTCTCTCTCAGTGACGAGACTAGACAGGCAATCATTGCCGCTCTCCAGACGCCAGCCCAATATGAAGCCTGCCTAGCTGAGGTGTGCCAGAGGCCAACATGACCTTCACACAGGAGGACATGTTACTCCCCACCGCCAGTCATAACAGACCTCTCTATATGAGGGGACATCTAAATGGCAGAGAGCTGAACATAATCCTCGTGGATCCCAGGGCAGCTGTTAACATTCTACCCTACAGGATCTACGAGAGGCACTATTTCAATGTGCACCTACAGAAGGTCGGGGACATGCGTATCGCCGACTTCAATCAGAAGTGCGAAGTATCGCTAGGAGTAGTAGAGTGCACACTCACCCTAGCAGACTGTTGGGACGGTGCGATCGATGCAGAGGGGGGTGAATGTATCCCCTTCAAGAATATATCCCAAATGAAAAACAATTCGCCTGCTACTAGATACAGTAGCAGAGTAAAAGCAATAGAGTTCAAATAGGCATTTGATCGACCAGATGAGTTGCTGACTATACTGGTGGAACCAGATGAAGTCTAATGCCAAAGGACAGAACAATGAAAACTAAACTCACTTGGGCAGATGTGAAGCTCAAGGCCATTGCAAATCGAAACAAGACTATTCAAACAACCTGTGAAATAGATAGAAGATATGAAAGAGCACACCCCAAGCAAATCACAGAACAACAGGTTTTTAGGTGGTTCGGTCCACAGACCTACGTCCACCCCTCACTCCCAACCGGAGTGAGGCTTCCACTAGTACCACTAGCATAGCAGACTCAGTCTGCAACAACTGCTGCCACACAGCTTGACCAGGAGAACAACCTCCCCTCTTCCTCCCAAGCGGAGGGACACCCCAAGTGACTCCCAGCCACTTGGGAACCAGAGACACACGGTCTCTCTTCCTCCAAACCTGGAGGGAACCCCTGGACTTGCTACCCACAAGCCCAGAACCGGAGGACCAAACCTCCCTTCCTCCAAACCGGAGGGGAACCTAGAGACCCAAGTCTCTCTTCCTCTGAACCCCAGAGGGAAACACAAGTGACACCGAGTCACCTGCAAACCAGAGGTCTCGGACCTCTCTTCCTCCCAACCGGAGGGACCCCTAGACTTGAATCCTACAAGCCCAGAACCGGAGGACGAGCCTCCCTTCCTCTAACCAGAGGGAACCCACAAGCAGCACCCAGCTGCTTGCAACGGGAGATAGCAATCTCCCTTCTCCTGAACCAACAGGAGGGACCCCGACCTCTCTACAGAGAATCGGACATACATCAAGTAAATAGTTCAAAGTAAAAAAAAAAGACCCAGCAACGGAAAGCTGAAAAGATGAAATCAAATGTGGCTCTCGCAGGAGCTGGCTGGCCTGGATTTGATCCACGGTCCAGCAGGAACTTCTTCTACTGCTTCTCTCTTTCTCCCAGCACGAACTCTCTTTTCTTCTTCTTCTTCTCACTGCTTCTGCCTCCTCCTTCTTCTCACTCTCTCTCTATCTCACTGTCTCTCTTTCTGACTCGCAGCTTTCTCTATCTCTTCTTTCTCTTCTATACTGCTATCTGGAACGTGGAAGCTCTCGAATGCTCTCTATTTTTCCACACTCTCACGATCTCACTATTTTCCTTTCTTCTGCTGGATCGAGCTCTACAATTCTGCGTTTTCTTTCTTGGCTTCAATCTGCCTTCATCTGTGGGCGAAGGCTTCATTATATAGCAGCAGCATCAGGTGGATAGGGCACAAAACGCGTGTGCCTCCCACGCTCGATCCAGAACCTTCCTGCCACGTGCCTTTATCGGATTGGTTCCTCTTGTCTCGGATCACGTGCAGCCCAGGTGTGTGGAATGTTCTTCCTCGGACCAGTATAAGCCAAAACCTGCACGAGTTTCCATTCGTGAAGAATATGCACTGATCCTTGAAACCAGAGAACCTGCATGAAGGCAAGAACTTGCACGAGCCAAGTCTTGCACGAACCCACTATTCTTGCACGGACTTGTGTACAAAGAGTAATACAGCACGAAGGCAAGTTCTGCAAGTAGCAGAACTGCACGGACTCATGCTACATGAACTCAGAAAACATGTCCTAACAATGCACGAGATACAATAAACCGCACGAACCTCCATAGCACTCTTACCTGAAGACTTGCCAAGCCTACTTGTGCACGAACCTGAGACATGAACTGAATGTATGCAGGAGAACTAATTAAAACATTAACTGATCTAAGCATTCACCTTACCTGTCATGATTTGTCTTTGACTTGGTTTACCTTCATGACATGTGAGACATCCTTAAACCTGTTCTGGCAATTTCTCATAGTGCAACAGGATTATATCATCAAGAATGTAGACATAATGAGGCATAATATCTGTCATCATCAAAACTCTAGAACCACAGGGGACAGATCAATCTCCCCCTTTTTGATGATGGCAATATTATGAGTCATTGCAATAGATTCATCATGATGATTATGAAATACCATATAACATGCACCACAGATATGACAAAGTTCATGAACATGCACCACAGAATAGCTCAGTCAGAAGTGAGCATATTAAACACCATGTGAGTGAGCATGTGTTGATCATGCAATTGATGACTCACAGATGTTCTCCCCCTTTGACAACATCAAAAAGAAGGGAATGTTCATTGAGAGTTGAAGGAGCAATTATGCAATGCTGTGAGTTACAGTCATCAAAAGTAAAAACTCCCCCTGACAAGATACTCTCCTGAGTGAACATTGAACCACAGGGACATGCAAGAATTCTCCCCCTTAGATCAACAGTGATTGGAGTGAAGCTCAGGAAATATAGAGGTCAACAGTTAGATCTGAGATAATGGGAGTCCATTGTGAAAGAGAAGGCACACAAAATGAATGAGAAAGGTTTTTCAATGTGATATCAATTTCATAAATCTGATTAAATACGTATTTCAGACTCTTCTATTATAGAGATTTATGAATGATCTTCATTGACAAGTCAGATTAGAATATGATGTATGCAAGACTTGTTTATAAGTTTCCTGTACTCATATCTGAAATCAGTTATAATAAAGGTGAACCTTGCTTTCATATTGACAGTCTTGTTTGATCTTCTTCTTTCTTACTCACTCAACTTCAAAGATTCCTTTAAGAGATGCAATCAATAGTAATGAAGTTAAACACATAAGAAAACATTTGTTTCTGTCAAGGGTTCCAATAGAATATTTCTTTTGCACACATTTTTCAAATGGTATACTAGATTAGCAGCAATTTTCATAACTTGCTTCATGAGCACTTGAGTTTAGTACACCCTTGTAACTAGAGGATACACGTTGTTTAGACGCCAGTATCCCTAAGCACTTGGACGGACTAACTGTCATGCTTCATAGGATCAGAGATTGCATTTACACTTCATGACACACCACAGATCATTTCTTTGATGATTGAGATGTATTTCTCAGTGTGCATGCTATTGCTCTGCCAGATTATCAATACTTTTTGAAGCAGAGTTAACAGTGGCACCTCATGACTCAGTCCTTTGGACATGGTTTCTCAGTGACCAAGGTCATTGCTCTGACAGGATTTACCCTTAGACATAATCCATATTCTCAGATGTTTAAAAATCAATACTAATTTCATACATATCAATCAAGGAGTATCATGATTTCAGAATCTTCAGAATTCAGAAGAATTTAAAAGACACAACATGAGGAGGTTGGTTAAGGTTTAATAAGACCAACTCAGATATTTTCAAGATATGTTCATAAGCAAACACAAGACATACATGAAACATCAACTGGCTGACAGAATCAGACATTCATAATCCTATATAATAGAAGATTCCCCTTTAAGTTATTTTCAGATTTATGATCAGAATATGCACAGAGAATTCTTTCTGAATTTTCAGGAAAGGCCGAAACAATTTTGGAAACAGTCAATTCAACAGTTGATACCAATGAATAGGATGAGTGAAGATGGCTGATAGCAGTTGAAGCAGGAAGCTGAAATGTGTTGCATTACACATTCATGACAAGGCTTTAACCAAGATAGCAGTTCCATCTGAAGATGGGAAGATCAGATGGTAGAATATGAATAATGCTCCCCCTAAATGTATGCATGATCTAGCATTCCTAAATGTATGCAACTCTGACCTATGGTACCAGGCGGAGGACTTGGTCTAAAGACCACCTCACACATAGCAAGCACTTCCAGATAGAATTTAGCTGCCCTTCAGTATCTCACTATTGATATACCAAGAGTCATGCATGACAATCCAAAGCATATGCAGTTCTTTATGCATCTTAAGCTTACACTATGCCACTTATATGCCATTGTGATGCATGTGCATGTCAAATGTGCAGATGAACACTTTTAAGCATGAGTCATCATCCAAGCAACAGACTTACTCAACCCACCTTTTCAGATTTTTTAGAATGCAATTTGTTTTTCAGAGATTATGCATTTTAACAAATATCAACTAACTGCAATTGACATATGTATGCATCAAATACAGACATCCTTTCAACTCATGTATGCACCAGTGCCTGATAAAAGAAAATTACAAAGGCAGATGCAGTTCTGGACATGTATGCATAGACATTTTAAGCATGATTTTCAATTAAAACAAAAATTTGGGTGAACAAACATTTAATCAGCAGAGTTGGGGTTTACCAAACTTTGGATGCCTTGGTTTATTTGACCCCCTTTTATTCCTCATCCCAAGGCATACCTGCAAAGCACAAATCTCATTTTGTGTTTCTAGGTACCCAAGACTTCTTGGGTCCTATTTTGTTAGTAACACCTCTGATTGGTGCTTTCCATATTCTTTGTGCATGTAAGTCATCAGACTTCATTAAATTACACTCACTCATGGAGTGCCCACCCTGCCCACAATAATGACAGGAAACAGTAGATCTTGAATTCTTTTTATGCACAACATTGTTAGCATAGAATCTGTGTGCATTATTATGAACATGAATTTTACGTGCATTGGCATGGAGATTTATGTTACTTGCATGAAATCTTAGTTTACCTTTACCTGCCCACCAGCATTCCGAAGCTCGGTGGCCAAGTTTTCCACATTCAAAGCATGCAAGAATCTTTTCTTTATAAACAGATTTATTTCTTCCAAAAACATTTCTATTTGCAGGGAGTTTTATATTTTGAGAAAATGTTCTTCCCTGAGCATGCCAACAGTCCTTGACTGTATGGCCATGTTTTCCACAATGAGAACAATTAGAGAAGGTTTTTCTATGAGGACCTGACCAGCATTGTGCAGCAACATGTCCTATTTTTTCACAGTTATAACAATGAATTTTCTTATCCCAAGGAACATGCTTTCTACCCTGATTGTTTTGAGCAGCTGCTAGGTCATCCTTTTCCATCAAATTACACTTATGCATCACATGTCCATATTTGTGACAGTAGTGACAGATCATTTTCTTTCTAGATGCATGCGAGTGTGTGTGAGAGATGTGATCAATATGCACAGAAGAGCTCTTTTTATTTTTTTTCTGTTTTTCATTCTCTTCTTGATTTTTGTACTGAGGTGAGAATGAGGTAGAGGGCTTTTCTTGTTCTGAACTTTTAACAAAAATAGTCTTCACTTTATCTCCAATAGCCTTCTCAGCCTTCTTCATGGTTGGACTGTAACCCAGTCCCTCCTTATGAAAATTCACATTCGCTCCAAGGAGCTTATTCAAATTATCTCTTCCCTTAACAAATTTTGATAGGGAGTTTCTTAGATCTTCAATCTCTCTCTCGAGAGACACAATGTGGTCCTCACACAAGATAATTTGATTTTGCAGTTCATCATTTAGACTCTTCAGAGTTTCATTTTCCTGTGTCAATGTGAATTCATTATTCACTTCGTTTTCTTTTAAGATAGATTTCCCTTTTTCAAATGTCAGCCATCTTTCAGTGAAAACAGTGTTAAGAACCATCAACTTTTTGTTTTGTTCATTCAGATAGATGTTTTCTTCTATCAGTTTGTCTTGTATTTTATCAGTTTCCTTCTTCTGAGTTAGCAATGAGTCATTTTCTTTCTTCAAGGAAGTGATTAAGTTTTTCTGTAAATTATCATCAGAGTCTAAGTCCTCAATCAATTCCTTCAAGAATGCACATTCATTGCAAACAGATTCATCAGAACATATTGTTTGATCCTGAAGTTTTTCACATTGTTTCCTAAGACATTCATTTTCAAATTTTAGAGCATTCAAATCAGCGCTAACAAAATCAAATTCTTTCAACAGTTTTTCATTCTGAACTAAATCATCAACATGAGCATGATCAACCTCAACCGAGCCAAGTTTTTCTTCATTTTCTTTAACAGATTTTCTAAGATAGTCATTTTCAGTTTTTAGCCTACTTAGCTCAGAGCTAACACATTCAAGCTCATTCATCAATTTTTCATTCTGGTTTTTACGCATATAGATATCAGACAGGTAGGCGTCATGAGATTGCTTTATATTTGAACAACTTTCACATTGTGGAGTTGAACTACTCCGATCACTTTTCTTTTTCAATTTCTTGTATTGTTTTCTTAATTGTTCATGAGACTCAAGCAGCTCAGCATATGCATTCTCCCAATCATCTAAAGAAAAGTTTTCGAAGATGTTTACCTCCTCATCATCATCTTCTTCATTTTGGCTACTGCTATTAGTACTTCCTTTAGCCATCATGCAGTTATCTTCATTTATCCTGTAAATTTCCTTCAGCTTCTCCAGGATGTTCTTGGCAGACCTGCAATCATGAAGGCAAGACCATAAGGCTCTGTTAGTAGCTGCTTTCATCAGATCAAAGGCTTTCCGATTTTCTCCATCCTTAGATCTGTGTCTGTCGGTCCATTTTGACACTTTCTTTGGTAATGTGTGAGGACCTTGCGAAATTAATTTCCACAGATCAGGATTAACTGTATCAATATAATTTCGCAGACTGGCGACCCACGCATTAAAGTTAGAGCCATTGAAAGCCGGTGGATGAGCCATTGAGAACAACCCTGATTAATGCAAAAGGAATATTGATGCACTAAAAGCAAACAAGCACCTAGGACTGCAAGATCGAATCTGCAGGTCGCTGGACCTTGTATGCAGACACGGGCTCTAATACCAATTGTTGGGACGGTGCGATCGATACAGAGGGGGGTGAATGTATCCCCTTCAAGAATATATCCCAAATGAAAAACAATTCGCCTGCTACTAGATACAGTAGCAGAGTAAAAGCAATAGAGTTCAAATAGGCATTTGATCGACCAGATGAGTTGCTGACTATACTGGTGGAACCAGATGAAGTCTAATGCCAAAGGACAGAACAATGAAAACTAAACTCACTTGGGCAGATGTGAAGCTCAAGGCCACTGCAAATCGAAACAAGACTATTCAAACAACCTGTGAAATAGATAGAAGATATGGAAGAGCACACCCCAAGCAAATCACAGAACAACAGGTTTTCAGGTGGTTCGGTCCACAGACCTACGTCCACCCCTCACTCCCAACCGGAGTGAGGCTTCCACTAGTACCACTAGCACAGCAGACTCAGTCTGCAACAACTGCTGCCACACAGCTTGACCAAGGGAACAACCTCCCCTCTTCCTCCCAAGCGGAGGGACACCCCAAGTGACTCCCAGCCACTTGGGAACCAGAGACACACGGTCTCTCTTCCTCCAAACCTGGAGGGAACCCCTGGACTTGCTACCCACAAGCCCAGAACCGGAGGACCAAACCTCCCTTCCTCCAAACCGGAGGGGAACCTAGAGACCCAAGTCTCTCTTCCTCTGAACCCCAGAGGGAAACACAAGTGACACCGAGTCACCTGCAAACCAGAGGTCTCGGACCTCTCTTCCTCCCAACCGGAGGGACCCCTGGACTTGAATCCTACAAGCCCAGAACCGGAGGACAAGCCTCCCTTCCTCTAACCAGAGGGAACCCACAAGCAGCACCCAGCTACTTGCGACCGGAGATAGCAATCTCCCTTCTCCTGAACCAACAGGAGGGACCCCGACCTCTCTACAGAGAATCGGACATACAGCAAGTAAATAGTTCAAAGTAAAAACAAAAGACCCAGCAACAGGAAGCTGAAAAGATAAAATCAAATGTGGCTCTCGCAGGAGCTCGCTGGCCTGGATTTGATCCACAGTCCAGCAGGAACTTCTTCTACTGCTTCTCTCTTTCTCCTAGCACGAACTCTCTTTTCTTCTTCTTCTTCTCACTACTTCTGCCTCCTCCTTCTTCTCACTCTCTCTCTATCTCACTGTCTCTCTTTCTGACTCTCAACTTTCTCTATCTCTTCTTTCTCTTCTATACTGCTATCTGGAACGTGGAAGCTCTCGAATGCTCTCTATTTTTCCACACTCTCACGATCTCACTATTTTCCTTTCTTCTGCTGGATCGAGCTCTCTACAATTCTGCATTTTCTTTCTTGGCTTCAATCTGCCTTCATCTGTGGGCGAAGGCTTCATTATATAGCAGCAACAGCAGGTGGATAGGGCACAAAATGCGTGTGCCTCCCACGCTCGATCCAGAACCTTCCTGCCACGTGCCTTTATCGGATTGGTTCCTCTTGTCTCGGATCACGTGCAGCCCAGGTGTGTGGAATGTTCTTCCTCGGACCAGTATAAGCCAGAACCTGCACGAGTTTCCATTCGTGAAGAATATGCACTGATCCTTGAAACCAGAGAACCTGCATGAAGGCAAGAACTTGCACGAGCCAAGTCTTGCACGAACCCACTATTCTTGCACGGACTTGTGCACAAAGAGTAATACAGCACGAAGGCAAGTTCTGCAAGTAGCAGAACTGCACGGACTCATGCTACATGAACTCAGAAAACATGTCCTAACAATGCACGAGCTACAATAAACCGCACGAACCTCCATAGCACTCTTACTTGAAGACTTGCCAAGCCTACTTGTGCACGAACCTGAGACATGAACTGAATGTATGCAGGAGAACTAATTAAAACATTAATGGATCTAAGCATTCACCTTACCTGTCATGATTTGTCTTTGACTTGGTTTACCTTCATGACATGTGAGACATCCTTAAACCTGTTCTGGCAATTTCTCATAGTGCAACAGGATTATATCATCAAGAATGTAGACATAATGAGGCATAATATCTGTCATCATCAAAACTCTAGAACCACAGGGGACACATCACGGACTTTGTCACCAAGGTGCAATTTCATGTCATTGATTCCCGCACCTCATACAAGGCGCTGCTTGGCCGCCCTTGGCTACATGAGAATATGGTGGTACCTTCCACGCTTCACCAATGCATCAAATACAGCCTGGATGGGAAGGAGGAGAGAATATTTGCTGATCTCCACCCGTTCGATGTGTTCGAATGCCACTTGGCAGATGCTCCTCTATATGCGGAACGGTCACAAAAGGCCCCTGCAGTCAAGACCTCTTCTAGCACAATAAAAGGCACTTCCAAAACAGAATGGTTCCCTCTGCCGCCGCGAGGATATGTCGAGCCCAAGGTGGTTTCACACATCACTGTCACCGGGGATGTGGACCGGATAGCGCCTCCCACCATCTATCCCGAAACTAATAAAGTCAGGGTTGATCAACAGCACGACCACATCGGAATCCCCGAAGGGCTTACCAAGCCGATTTTCAGCCTCAACAATACCACTGTCGAGCCCCTCAAAGCATGGGAGGTGGCACAGATGGGTGGTCCTAGCAGCCTATTCTATACAGCTGAAGAACACCCTACACGGGAAGACACTGATTGTCGTCTGCCCGAAGATATAAACAACCCCTCCATACCTATACAGGGGTTGACATTCATAACAAATCAAATGGCTGAGATGTTCCAGAAGCAGCACATCCCTTCCGGCCAACCTTGCAAGAGGAAAGAAGCATTCCAGAAGCTATGGTATCCTCCAAGCCTAGACAAAGAAATGAGGCGTGTCACTCAGCATCCGGGATTGGGTTTCACCCTCGAAGAATACTATTATAGTGGGAGTTATGAAGTAGACACCATCTCTGCTCTTTACCCGATGGAGGATAACCCACTGGGGGCAAACACTGATCAACAGCCGACAGAAGTTGAAAGCTTTCAGCCAGCTCAGTCGGGATGTCCGGAACCCAAGGCTATGTTCCCTTGCCGCTGTTGGGAACAGGTCTACCCGGAAGATACGACTCTTCAGGCCAAATTTGACACAGCTAGCAGCAGTGAAGCTGAAGAGGTGGAAGATGCAGAGTGGCCTCCCACCGGTGGCCCTCCTTTATTCATGATGTCAGCACTTCTCGAACTAGCCAGGGAAGCCTCCCCCAAGCCTGGTCAAGAAACAAATGCTGCTGAAGAGAAATGGTCGTCTGCACAGGGGGCATGGTGGCTCAAGGGACCAAGATCTCTTCATCATGTGCCAGAGAGCTACAAAGTCACTCTGACCCAATGACAAATGATCGCCAGCCCATGGTGACTGCAATCTCCTCAACAGGGACTAAGGCAATCCACTCGCCCCTTGAAGCTGCTGGCAAAGTAAACCGGTTGGCAGAGTAGTGCATGCAACCACTATCAGCCGAATAAGAAATTCCTGGCAGAACTCAAATAGAGCAAGACGAAGGGATCGAGGTCCTTGACCTCGAAGAGGATATACCAGACTTTGTCAACCTCCAGCCTACACCCCCTGAGATAGAAGACGGAGGTCAAGCAACAGTCGATGAACTGATAGAAATCAATTTGGGAAGCAAGGATGACCCCAGGCCAACCTTCCTCAGCGCCCAACTATCTACCGAAGAACAGGGGATGTACATCCAGCTGCTACAAGAATACCGGGATTGTTTTGCCTGGACTTACAGAGAAATGCCGTGACTAAGCCCCTCGGTCTCACAGCATGAGCTGACCATAAACCCTTCGGTGGAGCTGGTGAAACAGGCCCCTAGGCGCATGAGGCCAGAACTCATCACTCAAATCTGCAAAGAGGTCGACAAGCTCATTGATGTGGGTTTTGTCGAGGAAAATCAATACACCACGTGGTTGGCTAACATTGTGCCCGTGAAAAAGAAGAATGGACAAATCCAGATATGTGTTGATTTCCGAGATTTGAATAAAGCCTGCCCTAAGGATGACTTCCTAGTGCCAATAATGGAGGTCATGATAGATGCAACCACTAGTCATGAGGCCCTATCATTTATGGATGGATCATCTGGCTACAACCAGATATGGATCACGAAACATGACCGGATCCACACTGTCTTCCGGACACCCAAAGGCATTTATCACTACAAAAGAATGCCGTTCGGATTAAAGAACGTCGGCGCAACTTATCAGCGGGCGATGACTAGAATATTTGATGAGCTGCTTTACCATAAGGTCGAATGCTACATAGACGACCTGGTAGTCAAGACCAAAAATAAAGAAGACCATCTGCAAGACCTCCGGGTCATTTTTCAGAGGCTAAGGCAGTATGAATTGAAAATGAACCCTATGAAGTGTGCGTTCGGAGTCTCGAGCGGAAAGTTTTGGGGTTTCATTGTCAAATATCGGGGGATTGAAATAGACCCCGCAAAGATCAAGGCGATTCAGGAATTACCCTCGCCAAGGAACCTCTCTGAGCTAAGATCCCTTCAGGGCCGCCTTGCATACGTCCGGCGGTTTATATCCAATTTGTCGGGGCGGTGCCACCCCTTTCACAAGATAATGATGAAGGATGTCCCCTTCTACTGGGACGAAGAATGCCATATAGCCTTCGACAAACTGAAAGATTATCTGAAAACTCCTCCAGTGCTGGGTGCGCCGGTAAAAGGGCAGCCGCTGATTCTCTACATAGCAGCTACACACAACTCTCTGGGGGCAATGCTAGCCCAGAATAATGAAGAAGGAAAAGAACAAGCCCTCTATTATCTCAGTCGAAGAATGGTAAGAACTGAGGAAAAATACACCTATATCGAGAAGATTTGCCTGGCGCTGGTCTTCGCAGTCAAGAAATTGCGGCACTACATGTTGTCGCACGAAGTTAGGCTGATTTCCAGGGAGGATCCGCTCAGATACATCATGTATCGACCGGCCCTCAAAGGCCGCTTGGGCAAATGGGAAGTGATTCTTATGGAGTATGACATCTCCTATGTACCGCAACGGGCCGTCAAGGGCCAGGCTATTACAGACTTCTTTGCTGAACATCCAGTACCCGAAGACTGCCCTCTGGAGCTAGAACTTCCTGAAGATGAAACTTTAGAGGTCAGCCAGGTGCGGCCCTCCCCATGGTAGCTGTATTTTGATGGTGCTTCCAGAATTGACACCGCAGCAACGGGACCAGCCAGAGTCCGCGCAGGAGCAGGCATAGTCTTGAAGTCTCCTGAAGGGGAAGTCACACACACGTCCTGCTCAATAAATAAGCCCTGCACAAATAATGAAGCAGAATATGAAGCCCTCATAATCGGGCTGCAGGTTGCTCTGTCCATGGGGATTCAAATGATAGAGGCATTGGGAGACTCCATGCTGGTTATAAAACAATTGGAAGGGGAGTTTGAGGTACGAAAACAGGAGCTCATCCCTTACTATCAACTGGCCTTGCACCTAATGGCAAGATTCTATTTTTATTAGCATCAAGCACATCAACCGAGGACAGAATGCTCAAGCTGACGCCCTCGCAAAGCTGGCAAGTTCCTTGGCGGTCCCGCCTAATATGAGCCTGAATATATCAATCATCAACCGGCGGCAAGTCCCCAGCATGATAGAAGCTCTAGCTGGTGAACAAGCTGATGAGGTAGCAGTTGCTGAAGCAGTCCTGCAGCCCGACTGGCGGGAGTACCTCCTGCATTGGTTCCAACACCAACAGCTTCCGAAGGTGAAAAAACAGAAAATGAAACTCCTGAGAGTCAAAGATTCCTATGAGATGAGGAATGGGACATTGTTCCGAATAATGGTAGATGCCCAGAAGAAGGTATTACTTCGATGCCTATCTCCAGGGGAGGCCAGGCAGGTAATGCAAGAAGTTCATGCCGGGTCAGCCGGGGCACACCAGGCCGGTCCGAAAATGAAAATTGAAATAAAGAAATTGGGTTATTATTGGCCCACTATATTTGATGATTTCTGCAAGTTTGCTAAGGCTTCTCAGAAATGTCAAGAACATGCCAATATACCAAGAAGGCCTCCAGTGCCTCTACATCCTACCTTACCAAGCTGGCCATTTGCACAGTGGGGTACAGACGTGGTGGGGCCACTACCAGCATCTTCGTCAGGGTGCAAATACATCTTAGTAGCTACAGATTACTTCTCCAGGTGGGCGGAAGCAGTGGCACTAAAAGAAGTAACGGGGGAATTAGTTGCGAGATTCTTCCGACAGAATATAATATTCCGGTTTGGGATCCCCAGCCGAATCATTTCCGACAACGGCAGCCACTTCAGGAATCAAAAGGTTTATCGGCTAGCTGACAAATACAAGATTGATTGGAGAACATCATCTCCCTACTACCCTCAAGCCAATGGACTTGCAGAAGCCTTTAACAAGACGCTGTGCACTCTGCTGGCGAAAATTGTCAAGACGGATAGAAGAGACTGGGAAGAAAGAATGTATGAAGCACTCTGGGCTTACCGCACGGTCTACAAGACCCCTATCGGCTGCTCACCCTACTCCCTTGTATATGGCTCAGAGGCCGTGGTGCCGATTGAGCTGGAGATCCCCTCATTGCGAGTCGCCATCCAGCATGGATTGGCGAGCAGTGAACAAGCCAACATAGAAAGAAGACTAGAAGAGCTCGCCGAGCTTGAAGGAAAGCGTCTCCGGGTGCAACAGAATATTCAACTCTATCAAGCCCGTATGGCCCGTGCTTTTGATAAGTTGGTCAAGGGTCGAGAATTCAAGAAAGGAGACCTGGTAATGGTTAAAAGAAGAGAGGTGATGGCCTCTAACCCCAAGAGAAAGTTAATTGAAAACTGGGTTGGACCCTATGTCGTCCACCGAACATATGAAGGGGGTGCATATATCCTCGCGGATCACAGAGGAGTTATCCAAGTCTCCCCCCTTAATGGAAAGCACCTGAAGCTGTATCACACAGTCCAACCGGCTTTCCCCGAATAATCTATCTTCACCCTCGGTCTAGTGGCATTCCGCCCTAGCTGAGTCCTATCTTTCCTTGGTTTAGTGGCATTTCCGCCCTAGCCGAGCTACCCTTATCTTGGTTTAGTGGCATTCCGCCCTAGCCGAGCTACCCCTATCTTGGTCTAGTGGCTTTCCGCCCTAGCCGAGCTGTCCCTATCTTGGTCTAGTGGCATTCCGCCCTGATCGAGCTACCCTTACCTTGGTTTAGTGACTTTCCGCCCTAGCCAAACTACCCTTATCTTGGTCTAGTGGCATTCCATCCTGATCGAGCTATCTTTCCTTGGTTTAGTGACATTTCCGCCCTAGCCGAGCTACCCTTATCTTGGTTTAGTGGCATTCCGCCCTAGCCGAGCTACCCCTATCTTGGTCTAGTGGCTTTCTGCCCTAGCCGAGCTATCCCTATCTTGGTCTAGTGGCATTCCGCCCTGATCGAGCTACCCTTACCTTGGTTTAGTGGCTTTCCGCCCTAGCCAAACTACCCATATCTTGGTCTAGTGGCATTCCATCCTGATCGAGCTATCCTTCCTTGGTTTAGTGACATTCCGCCTTGATCGAGCTATCCCTCCTTGGTTTAGTGGCATTCTGCCCTAGCCGAGATACCCATATCTTCGTCTAGTGGCATTCCGCCCTGATCGAGCTACCCTTACCTTGGCTTAGTGGCTTTTTGCCCTATCCAAACTACCCTTATCTCGGTCTAGTGGCACTCTGCCCTAGCTGAGTCCTATCCTTTCTTGGTCTAGTGGCATTCCGCCCTAGCCGAGCTATCCCTATCTTGGTCTAGTGGCATTCCGCCCTGATCGAGCTACCCTTACCATGGTTTAGTGGCTTTCCGCCCTAGCTAAACTACCCTTATCTCGGTCTAGTGGCACTCCGCCCTAGCTGAGTCCTATCCTTCCTTGGTCTAGTGGCATTCCGCCCTAGCCGAGCTACCCCTATCTCGGTCTAGTGGCATTCTGCCCTGATCGAGCTACCCTTACCTTAGTTTAGTGGCTTTCCGCCCTAGCTAAACTACCCTTATCTTGGTCTAGTGGCATTCCATCCTGATCGAGCTACCCTCATCTCGGTCTAGTGGCATTCCACCCTGATCGAGCTATCTCTCCTTGGTTTAGTGGCATTCCGCCCTAGCCAAGCTACCCCTATCTTGGTATAGTGGCATTCCGCCCTGATCGAGCTACCTTATCTTGGTTTAGTGGCTTTCTACCCTAGCCAAGCTATCCCTCCGTGGTCTAGTGGTATTCCGCCCTAGCTGAGCTACCCCTATCTTGGTATAGTGGCATCCCGCCCTGATCGAACTACCTTTCCTTAGTCTAATGGCACTCCGCCTTGGCCGAGCTCTCAAAAGAATACACCATATTACCGTTACGGGCCTTACACTTGAATCGGCGAAAGATCATTCCTTTGCGTTAGCATTCAGCCCTTGCTAACAAATATATCGCTTTGCTCGGCACAAGGCCCGGTGCTCCGGCCAATAGCCATCTACCATCAGCCAAGGGTCGGACATCACGCTTCGACCTGCCACCTGTTATAAAAAAAAAAGAGAAAGAGAAAATAAAAATGGGGTTAAAAATAGAGATACCCCGCCAGACTTGTTCCTATATTAGGACAAGTGCAAAAATGGCTATAACCCGACTGTGGCAAAAAAACCCGAAAGGACGCTACAGGCAAAATCGGGTACCCCGCCACGTGAAAAGCCGACAGGGCGCGTGGGCAAAAGCAAGAGGGGGCTGGCTTCGGCGAAAACCCGAAAGGGCGCCTAGGTCGGTAAAGTGGTAATTTAAAAGTTCCTCTTTTGTCCTCCACCTGATGAAACTCCACAAGGGACAATCATCAAAAGTCCCACCGAAAATCCTTTAACAAACCCATAATCGACCCTCGTCATCATCGGCGAGATCGGTCGATCTCTACCCCTAACTTGGATCTTCCGTCCCTATTAATAATCCTATCTTTGCTTCGGCATGTGACCCATGCTGATGAATAAACCCATATTCGACCCTCGTCATCATCGGGGAGATCAGTCGATCTCTACCCCTAACTTGGACCTTCCGTCCCTGTTAATAATCCCATCTTTGCTTCAGCATGTGACCCATGCTAATGAATAAACCTATAATTGACCCTCGTCATCATCAGCGAGATCGGTCGATCTCTACCCCTAACTTGGACCTTCCGTCCCTGTTAATAATCCCATCTTTGCTTCAGCATGTGACCCATGCTGATGAATAAACCCATAATCGACCCTCGTCATCATCGGCAAGATCGGTCGATCTCTACCCCTAACTTGGACCTTCCGTCCCTATTAATAATCTTATCTTTGCTTCGGCATGTGACCCATGCTGATGAATAAACCCATATTCGACCCTCGTCATCATCGGCGAGATCGGTCGATCTCTACCCCTAACTTGGACCTTCCGTTCCTGTTAAATAATCCTATCTTTATTTCGGCATGTAACCTATGCTGATTGATAAACCCGTGTTCGACCCTTGTTATCATCGGCGAGATTGGTCGACCTCTACCCTTAACTTGGATCTTACATCCTTGTTAATAAACCATATCCTTTGCTTCGACATTTAACCAGTGTCGACGAAATAAACCCAGGACCAATCCTTCTTATCATCAGCAAGGCCAGTCAGCATTCTCGCGGTCCAATTCTTCTGTACTCCGAATTCAAAAAAAAGAAAGAAAAGAAAATGGGGTTAAAAATAGAGATACCCCGCCAGAGTTGTTCCTATATTAGTGCAAGTGCAAAAATGGCTATAACCCGGCTGTGGCAAAACTCGAAAGGGCGCTACGGGTAAAATCGGGTACCCCGCCACGTGAAAACCCGAGAGGGCGCGTGGGCAAAAGCAAAAGGGGGCTGGCTTCGGCGAAAACCCGAAAGGGCGCTTAGGTCAGTAATGAGAATAAAATACATATATATATATATATATATATATATGAATGATGAATAGTGATGATCCACCCTCCGTCCTGAAGACCCTTCACAGGGTCGAAGCGGAGTCTTCGTCCAATATCCCGCCTACATGTACTTATTTTCTACCCTTTTGACCCTTGTCACCATCGGCAAGATCGGTCGCTACCCTTTACGGTTCTTGTCATCATCGGCAAAAACCGTCTACTCTTTCGACCCTTGTCACCATCGGCAAGATCGGTCGCTACCCTTTCCGGTTCTTGTCATCATCGGTAAAATCATCTACCCTTTCGACCCTTGTCACCATCGGCAAGATCGGTCGCTACCCTTTTCGGTTCTTGTCATCATCGGCAAAACTGTCTACCCTTTCGACCCTTGTCACCATCGGCAAGATCGGTCGCTACCCTTTCCGGTTCTTGTCATCATCGGCAAAATCGTCTACCCTTTTGACCCTTGTCACCAGGGGCAAGATCGGTCTCTACCCTTTACGGTTCTTATCATCATCGGTAAAAACCGTCTACCCTTTCGACCCTTGTCACCATCGGCAATGTCACGCCCCGAGCGCGGAAGATACTCGGATATGCGCGACGAGTTTATATCAATCATGTCAATCAGAGTAGTAGTGTATTCGACACCAAAACAGAGATGCGCAAAATAGAAAGATAACCCAATCCTTTATTTCATAATGGATAGACTATTACAAATCCAATACTCTATTCAATTAAAAAGGAAAAGTACATAGTTGACTCAAGAAAATAGGAAAAAGACTAGATGACACTTGGAAAAGCTCTAGCTCTTTCACTCTTGACCATTCCCATCCGATTGACTTCCCTCATCGTCGGAATTACCTGAAAAGTAAGGGACAAACACGGAGTGAGCGAACGCTCAGTAGAAAATTATATCTCAGGAACTAGCAAGGGTTTAAGTAGTTACATCTTTCATGAATGCACTATAGCTATGCATGCTCGCATAAAACGACAAGATAGAGAATTTATCAAGCAAGACAGCAAGATGAACTAGTCATGAGTTTTCAAGAAAAAGATGACAAGATATTCAAGCAAGTACTTTTTAGCAAGTCATGTCAAGAACTTTGGCTATCATGTATCAAGCAAGCAAGTAATTACCCTTTCTCGGGTCACGTAATTCATGTCAAGTCAAGTACGAGTCAAGTACAAGATTTGTGTGGAATGTCCAATCAAGCTAGTCATGCACTCGGTATAATGCCAGATACCTTATCATTCAACTCCCATGGGCACAAGTACTTTCGGGTGCTCCTCCCAGGACCAGATCGGGCCCTATATGCGCAGGCATTTATCATGTATATTTGACATCCACTCTTGTATATATATATATAGCCAATAGGGAATTTCAACAATTTAAGCTTGTAGACACGTAGGATAACTTTGAGAGAATGGGATCCAAAAATACGACATTGGACATAGATAGGCGATAACAACGGTACAATCACGATGAACGATGAAACTAGGTGGAATTAGGTTCCCTTAACTCGGGTACCAGGACAAACAAGTATGGACATTCTTTATATAGAATTGAGGTCTACAAGAACATCAACAAATGGCATGATATCATCATCCCATTAAGAATTCTCATGATATACTCTTTGCATATCATAAGGGCCGGTATACCATGTTTCTTTAGAGTGACATGACATTCAATAGTGTAATGGGTTTTTAGGGTACAACCAGCTCAGTCGACCTTGAGGGAATCCAAGGTACGAGGAGTCTTACGGAGGTCTCTATGACTAACTCGCTAGTCCAAAGGAACAGAATGTCCAATGGAGAGCTTGTATGTCAATGAGAGTTGAGAGTGATCGATAAAACATCATGAAACGTGAGACTATACTCACGGAGTGGAGTAATAGTGCCTACATATATATATATACTCATATAGTGAAACCCTCGGATAACAGCAATCGGGAAAAATCAGTAATGCAGAAAGTAGCGACTCTGGTAAAGTCATTTTTTGTAAAATTAACGCCTTAATCAGGGGCGTTTATATTAAATTTGACGACATATAAAGAGGTCGTCCTTTCCAATATTGCTATTTTATAGGATATTGAAAATCTGTAATTTTGTTGAAAACGCGCCTTGGGTAGGGGCGTTACCAGAAAAAAAAAAGGCGCCCTAGTGTGGGGCGTTAGTTAAACAAGAGACGACCTGGTCAAGGTCGTGAATTCACAATTTTACAAATTTCGAGGTAATGAATATTTCAGGAACATGGTATATAGTCAGGACCAGAAAAATAGCAGGATTACAAGAAATTGACCATGCATTAATTTAGAATCATGTTTGCATTGATAATTAATTTTTAAACATGCTATTTATTAATTAATAGGAATTAACGTCCGTATGCAGGGCGTCAAATCTGGAATTGACGACCTGGGCATGGTCGTGTCTTTTAAATTAACGCCCTTGTTAGGGTCGTTTCTTTCAAAAATTCTGTAGAAAATAACCAGAACGCATGAAAACTATATGCATGAACTACCGATGATAATTATCTATAGTTATATGGTAGTTTGGGCTACGTTCCATGAGAAAATCCTACCTTTTTGATGATTAACGTGAAAGATCTGGTGAAGAGACGATGCTCTGTCTGTAGCAGAGTGATCACCGGAAGAAGAAGATGAAGGAGAAGTTGCAGATGATGTACGTGGATGAAGAACCCTCAATTCTTCAATCGATCGGTTTCACTTCTACAGGCAACCTGTAGAGGCAGAATAAAATGAAGGTATTACTCTTCGTAAGAACTAACATAAGGTAAAGAAGGAAGGAGAAGAACTTACCCGTTCTTCAGATGACAGAAGCTTTCAACCTGTAATCAGAAAATAGATGAAGAATCTTCAGTATTCTTTACAAATTCGATAGACAGAGTAAAGAAAAGAACATGTTGTTCTTTACGTACCTTAGAAGAGTTCGAACGCCAAATAGCGTTCTCGGTTCAGACAGTAGGTTATTTATAGGATTTCTAGAATCCTAATAGAGTTAGTGTTTGATTGGAAGTAATACTTCCATATTAGAGTTATTACTACATTCGAACTCTTTCCCATAGTTATCATCTTACCCTGGATAGACTCCTGGGTCGAACGAAACTCAAACTGAATTAGCGACCTAGGTCAGGGCGTCGAATTTAAATTGACGCCTTGTCAAGCGTCGTTTCTTGTTGAAACGCGTCCATGCAAGGGACGTTACGCTATCTTGCCCTTTTTATTTATTTTGGTCGTTTGAAATTTAACGCCTTGACGTGTGGGCGTCCTTTCTTAAAACACGCCTTAGGTAAGGGTGTTTTCTTGTAAAGTAGTGCCTTTATCTGAGGCGTTATTTCCATCAGGGTTTTAATTATTTTTTATTCCAAGCTCTTTCGTTTATTTATTAAATATTTTAATCTATTTTGATTTATTTATTCCTTTTAAATTTATCAGGGTTGCTACACCCTCCCCCACTTAAAAAGAATTTGGTCCCCAAATTCCATATCATATATTTGCATTTGGAGAGTGTAGAGTACGTACCTTCTAAAATAAATCTGGAAATTATTTCCTCATAGATTCCTCGGTCTCCCATGTAGCTTCATGTTCTGAATTCTTATTCCATTGTACTTTTGGCATGGGAATAACCTTATTCCTTAGGGTTCGTACTTCTCGATCTAAGATCTTCATAGGCTTCTGCTCATACGTGAAATCTTTCTGGATCACTAGGTCTCCATATTCAATAATATGTGATGGGTCATGTACATACTTCTTCAACATAGATATGTGGAACACATCATGTACTTCGGACAGTTGAGGGGGCAATGCGATGCGATAAGCAACCTCGCCAACTCTTTCTAGTATCTCAAAAGGTCTGATAAATCTTGGTGTAAGCTTGCCTTTAACACCAAATCTTCGTATTCCACGTCCAGGCGATATCTTGAGAAATACATGATCTCCAATTTGGAATTCGAGATCCCTTCTTCTTGTGTCGGCATAAGCCTTTTGCCTTGTCTGAGCTACTTGCAATCTTTCCCTGATTACTCGTATCTTCTCAGTTGTATCCCTTACCATGTCTGGACCTAACAGTTGTTTCTCTCCAACTTCATTCCAGCACAAGGGTGATCGGCAACTCCTTCCGTATAAAGCTTCGAAAGGTGCCATTTGTATACTAGCTTGGTAGCTATTATTATATGCAAATTCAACCAGAGGCAAGTGATCATGCCAGTTTCCATCAAAATCAGTGATGCATGCTCTAAGCATATCTTCAACTACTTGATTTGTTCTCTCGGTCTGACCATCCGTTTGACGATGAAAGGCTGTACTAAAGTTAAGTCTCGTCCCCAACGAATGTTGTAGTCCTTTCCAAAAATGAGAAGTAAAACGGGGATCTCTGTCAGACACGATTGAAACAGGAATACCATGTAATCTGACTATTTCCTTGATGTATAGTGCAGCTAAGACATCAATTGACCATCGACTCTTGATTGGCAAGAAATGCGCTGATTTAGTCAATCGGTCAATGATAACCCATATTCCATCATGTCCCCTTTTTGATTTAGATAAACCCATGATGAAATCCATACCAATATCCTCCCACTTCCATTTAGGGATATCTAAAGGATGTAGCTTTCCAGCAGGCTTTTGGTGTTCCGCCTTGACTTGTTGGCATGTGAGACAGCGTGATACATAGTCCGCTATTTCTCTTTTCATGATGGGCCACCAAAAATTTCTTTTCACATCTTGGTACATCTTGGTAGATCCAGGATGAATCGTATACCTTGATCTGTGAGCTTCATCTAAGATCTTCTTTTTCAATTCTGGGCAGTCCGGTATACAAGTTCTATTCTTGAACATTAATCTTCTCTCAGAAGTTAATTGGAAATCCGATTGTCCTTTTAATCTGCCCTTGATTTCTACTAATGTAGGATCATCATCCTGAAGTGCTTGTATCTCAGATAATAAATACGACTGTATGCTTACATGAGATAATGTGACACATCTAGGGTCCGTGTCCATGCTTATATTGAGTTCAGAGAATTGTTCTAGCAATTTCCATTCTTGAATCAGACAATTGGCTAATAGTGCTCTCGGCTTTCGACTAAGGGCATATGCTACATGATTACCCTTTCTGGGATGATATTGTATATTGAAGTCGAAGTCCTTGAGATATTCCAGCCATCGTCTTTGTCTCATATTTAGTTCCTTCTGTGAGAAAAGATATTTGAGACTCTTGTGATCGGAGTATACAGTAAACTGTACTCCATAAAGATAATGTCTCCATATTTTTAGTGCAAATACTATCGCGGCCAATTCTAAGTCATGGACGGGGTAGTTCTCTTCATGCTTCTTTAATTGACGAGAAGAGTAGGCTATAACCTTCCCTTGTTGCATTAGAACACACCTGAGGCCAATGCCAGAAGCATCAGCGTATACCTCGAACTTTTCTCCTTCAATTGGCAATGCTAAGATAGGAGCTGTAGTAAGATGATCCTTGAGAGTTTGGAAGCTTCTCTCACATTCCTCATCCCATTCATAACGGATCTCCTTGCGAGTTAACCTTGTAAGTGGCACGGCGATTTTAGAGAAATCCTTGATGAATCGCCTGTAATAGCCGGCAAGACCTAAGAAACTTCGGATCTCGCTAGCATTGGTCGGTCTTTCCCAGTTCCTTACAGCTTCAACCTTTGATGGGTCTACAGACAAGCCATCCTTTGATATAACATGTCCGAGAAAAGTCACTTCTTCAAGCCAGAATTCACACTTGCTAAGTTTTGCATATAATTGATTTGTCCTCAATATTTGTAATGCAATCCTCAAATGTTCCTCATGCTCTTCCTTGGTCTTGTAATAAATCAATATATCATCAATAAAGACCACTACGAATTGATCCAAATAAGGCCTGAATATACTATTCATTAACTGCATAAAGGCAGCAGGGGCATTCGTTAGTCCGAAAGGCATAACAACAAATTCATAATGGCCATACCTGCTTCTGAATGCGGTTTTATGAATATCCTCGTCCTTGATTCTTAGTTGGTGATATCCGGACCTAAGATCAATTTTGGAAAAGTACATGGATCCTGAAATTTGATCAAATAATTCATCGATTCTCGGCAGTGGATACTTGTTCTTGATAGTGAGATGATTCAATTGTCGATAGTCGACGCATAACCTCATGGATCCGTCTTTCTTCTTTACAAATAATACAGGCGCTCCCCACGGGGAAGTACTTGGTCTAATGAATCCTTTCTTAATGAGTTCCATCAATTGCTCCTTTAATTCCTTGAGTTCAGCAGGTGACATCCTATAAGGTGCCTTTGAAATCGGACCAGCACCAGGGACTAAGTCGATGGTGAAGGCCACTTCTCTTTGCGGGGGTAATCCCGGCAAATCTTCTGGAAATACGTCCGGAAATTCTTGTACTACTGGAATGTCTTCTAGCTTAGCTTCCTTAGCTTCTTTAACTGTGACAACGGCAAGGAAAGATGTACATCCTTTCCTGATGAGCTTGCTAGCTCGGAGAGCTGAAATAAGAGGGGATTTGCTCCGACTCTTGGGGCTAGTAAATATTAGTTCTGGAAATTCCTTGAATGTAATCTTACTATTGCGGCAATCAACCGTTGCCTGATACTTGGATAACCAATCAGCCCCTAGTATAACATCATACTCTTTTAGATCTAAACATATGAGATCAATAGGGAGAATTTGACCATGAATCAATACCTCGCAGTTTTGGTAATGATGTGTAATATCAGTCTCATCATCTAGAGGAGTAGACAAAACTAACTTTATCCATTCCGGTTCTAGGGGTAATGGGTCAGCAAACTTTTTAGAAACAATAGAATGCGATGCACCAGTATCAATTAAGACATATGCATTCCTGGAACAAACTTTCAATATACCTTCCACTAAGCCGCCTCCTTCTACTTGCTCGGTCTCCTTGATTGCATGAAGACGAGCATTCTTGGTTACTGGGCGCTTCCCGTCAACGGCTTGGTCGTTAAGTAATGGGCAATCGGGAATCCGATGCTCACGACTCCCACAACGGAGACATGCTCCTAGTTTCCTCCAGCATTCTTCTGCTCTATGACCCGCTTTATCATAATGTTTGCACACTGTATTTGGAGAGGTGGTGCTGATAGAGAAGGGCTTGGTCTTCTTGAACTTTTGGTCTTGTGAGGATGCTCCTCCATTGCTAGGCCTTTTCTTGAAGTTGGGTTTAAAGGAACCTGAACATGTAACTTATTCCTTCTTATCCTTACCACGAATCCTATCAGACAGTTCCGTGGCATCTTCTAATAGTTGAGCTCGGCGTACTATCTCTGAGTAGACTTGAATGTCCATCGGCGCCAGTTGAGTAATAGGTTGGGGCCTGAGCCCATTAAGAAACCTCCTAGCTTTCATTTTCTCGGTGCTAACTAGATGCTTAGCGTATCGAGACAATCTAGAGAATTGGGCCTCATACTCGGCCACTGACAAAGATCGTTGCTTTAATGCAGCAAATTCTGCAGCCTTCTTTTCCTGAACTCGGTCCGAGAAATATTTCACGTTGAAGTGTTCAACGAATTCTTCCCACGATACCTGATCTTGATTTATAGTAGCCTCTATTGATTCCCACCAGCATCTAGCATCCCTTTCTAACTGAAAAGTAGCTAATAAAACTTTATCCTGATCCGTGCATTGCATAACACGGAATATACATTCTATCTCCCTAATCCAGTGTTCAGCGTCATCTGGATCAGTAGAACCCGTGAACTTGGGTGGGTTCATGTTCTTGAAAGTCTGGTGGAGACTTCCTGCTCGTTGTCCACCTCCTTGTGCTACTTGTTGCAGCACTTGAGTCATGCCTTGAAGGGTACGCTGCATGTTGCGCCATTGAGCACGTTCGGCAGCCATTATCCTACAATTACAATAACTAGGTTAATATGTGATTGTATTTAAAGACTCATATACTATGCTAACTTTAACCCTTGGTTCTACCCAATCTCACTAGTTAAAGGTTGGAACATATCCTTGGACTTGGGTTTTCCTAGGAATTGAATACCCTAGGCTCTGATACCACAGAAACTGTCACGCCCCGAGCGCGGAAGATACTCGGATATGCGCGACGAGTTTATATCAATCATGTCAATCAGAGTAGTAGTGTATTCGACACCAAAACAGAGATGCGTAAAATAGAAAGATAACCCAATCCTTTATTTCATAATGGATAGACTATTACAAATCCAATACTCTATTCAATTAAAAAGGAAAAGTACATAGTTGACTCAAGAAAATAGGAAAAAGACTAGATGACACTTGGAAAAGCTCTAGCTCTTTCACTCTTGACCATTCCCATCCGATTGACTTCCCTCGTCGTCGGAATTACCTAAAAAGTAAGGGACAAACACGGAGTGAGCGAACGCTCAGTAGGAAATTATATCTCAGGAACTAGCAGGGGTTTAAGTAGTTACATTTTTCATGAATGCACTATAGCTATGCATGCTCGCATAAAACGACAAGATAGAGAATTTATCAAGCAAGACAGCAAGATGAACTAGTCATGAGTTTTCAAGAAAAAGATGACAAGATATTCAAGCAAGTACTTTTTAGCAAGTCATGTCAAGAACTTTGGCTATCATGTATCAAGCAAGCAAGTAATTACCCTTTCTCGGGTCACGCAATTCATGTCAAGTCAAGTACGAGTCAAGTACAAGATTTGTGTGGAATGTCCAATCAAGCTAGTCATGTACTCGGTATAATGCCAGATACCTTATCATTCAACTCCCATGGGCACAAGTACTTTCGGGTGCTCCTCCCAGGACCAGATCGGGCCCTATATGCGCAGGCATTTATCATGTATATTTGACATCCACTCTTGTATATATATATATAGCCAATAGGGAATTTCAACAATTTAAGCTTGTAGACACGTAGGATAACTTTGAGAGAATGGGATCCAAAAATACGACATTGGACATAGATAGGCGATAACAACGGTACAATCACGATGAACGATGAAACTAGGTGGAATTAGGTTCCCTTAACTCGGGTACTAGGACAAACAAGTATGGACATTCTTTATATAGAATTGAGGTCCACAAGAACATCAACAAATGGCATGATATCATCATCCCATTAAGAATTCTCATGATATACTCTTTGCATATCATAAGGGCCGGTATACCATGTTTCTTTAGAGTGACATGGCATTCAATAGTGTAATGGGTTTTTAGGGTACAACCAGCTCAGTCGACCTTGAGGGAATCTAAGGTACAAGGAGTCTTACGGAGGTCTCTATGACTAACTCGCTAGTCCAAAGGAACGGAATGTTCAATGGAGAGCTTGTATGTCAATGAGAGTTGATTGTGATCGATAAAACATCATGAAACGTGGGACTATACTCACGGAGTGGAGTAATAGTGCCTACATATATATATATATACTCATATAGTGAAACCCTCGGATAACAGCAATCGGGAAAAATCAGTAATGCAGAAAGTAGCGACTCTGGTAAAGTCATTTTTCGTAAAATTAACACCTTAATCAGGGGCGTTTATATTAAATTTGATGACATATAAAGAGGTCGTTCTTTCCAATATTGCTATTTTACAGGATATTAAAAATCTGTAATTTTGTTGAAAACGCGCCTTGGGTAGGGGCGTTACCAGAAAAAAAAGGCGCCCTAGTCTGGGGCGTTAGTTAAACAAGAGACGACCTAGTCAAGGTCGTGAATTCACAATTTTACAAATTTCGAGGTAATGAATATTTCAGGAACATGGTATATAGTCAGGACCAGAAAAATAGCAGGATTACAAGAAATTGACCATGCATTAATTTAGAATCATGTTTGCATTGATAATTAATTTTTAAACATGCTATTTATTAATTAACAGGAATTAACGTCCGTGTGCAGGGCGTCAAATCTGGAATTGACGACCTGGGCATGGTCGTGTCTTTTAAATTAACGCCCTTGTTAGGGTCGTTTCTTTCAAAAATTCCGTAGAAAATAACCAGAACGCATGAAAACTATACGCATGAACTACCGATGATAATTATCTATAGTTATATGGTAGTTTGGGCTACGTTCTATGAGAAAATCCTACCTTTTTGATGATTAACGTGAAAGATCTGGTGAAGAGACGATGCTCTGTCTGTAGCAGAGCGATCACCGGAAGAAGAAGATGAAGGAGAAGTTGCAGATGATGTACGTGGATGAAGAACCCTCAATTCTTCAATCGATCGGTTTCACTTCTACAGGCAACCTGTAAAGGCAGAATAAAACGAAGGTATTACTCTTCGTAAGAACTAACATAAGGTAAAGAAGGAAGGAGAAGAGCTTACCCGTTCTTCAGATGACAGAAGCTTTCAACCTGTAATCAGAAAATAGATGAAGAATCTTCAGTATTCTTCACAAATTTGATAGACAGAGTAAAGAAAAGAACATGTTGTTCTTTACGTACCTTAGAAGAGTCCGAACGCCAAATAGCATTCTCAGTTCAAGCAGTAGGTTATTTATAGGATTTCTAGAATCCTAATAGAGTTAGTGTTTGATTGGAAGTAATACTTCCATATTAGAGTTATTACAACATTCGAACTCTTTCCCATAGTTATCATCTTACCCTGGATAGACTCCTGGGTCGAACGAAACTCAAACTGAATTAGCGACCTAGGTCAGGGCGTCGAATTTAAATTGACGCCTTGTCAAGCGTCATTTCTTGTTGAAACGCGTCCATGCAAGGGACGTTACACTATCTTGCCCTTTTTATTTATTTTGGTCGTTTGAAATTTGACGCCTTGACGTGTGGACGTCCTTTCTTAAAACACGCCTTAGGTAAGGGCGTTTTCTTGTAAAGTAGCGCCTTTATCTGAGGCGTTATTTCCATCAGGGTTTTAATTATTTTTTATTCCAAGCTCTTTCGTTTATTTATTAAATCTTTTAATCTATTTTGATTTATTTATTCCTTTTAAATTTATCAGGGTTGCTACAGGCAAGATCGGTCGCTACCCTTTCTGGTTCTTGTCATCATCGGCAAAACCGTCTACCCTTTCGACCCTTGTCACCATCGGCAAGATCAGTCGCTACCCTTTCCGATTCTTGTCATCATCGGCAAAAATCGTCTACCCTTTCGACCCTTGTCACCATCGGCAAGAGCGGTCGCTACCTTTTCCGATTCGTGTCATCATCGGCAAAACCGTCTACCCTTTCTACCCTTGCCACCATCGGCAAGATCAGTGGCTACCCCTTTCCGGTTCTTGTCATCCTCGGCAAAAACCGTCTACCCTTTCGACCCTTGTCACCATCGGCAAGATCGATCGCTACCCTTTCCGGTTCATGTCATCATCGGCAAAACCGTCTACCCCTTCGACCCTTGTCACCATCGGTAAGATCGGTCGCTACCCCTTTCCGGTTCTTGTCATCATCGGCAAAAATCGTCTAACCCTTCGACCCTTGTCACCATCGGCAAGATCGGTCGCTACCCTTTTCGGTCCTTGTCACTGTCGGCAAGACCGTCTACCCTCTTGACCCTTGTCACCATCGACAAGGTCGGTCAACATTTCCCCGAATCAGGGTCAATAATGGGATTACTACAAGCAACCAGCAGTCGCATTTACGACGTCTCTTGTCGGCAAGACTTATGTCTGTGCCAATCTGGTGACCGCTGGAACCCCGTCATGCGGTGGAGCGAGGCCCCCATCCTTTCTCTGAAAGGGTGGACTCTCTCCTGCGACACAGACATGGGTACATTTCCAAGAAGGTCGCCAAAGGTGCCACAAGGTGTGATAGAATGCAAGTGCAAGAATGAAAACCTAAAACAGCAAAAGGAAACTTCTATTTCATTACAAAAAGAGGAAATGAATATAAAAGGAGCCCTTCGGAGGGGACAAATTACAAAGGCAGATCAGCTAAGACCGCCTGAAAATATCTACAAAGCCAACAAGCCCAACATGAGGAGCCGCCCCCAATTCATGGAGCTGCATTTCTTCCTCCTGAACGCGAGTCACCTCAGTCTCCAGGGACACGACTCGGCCCTCCAGTAAAGAAGTTTTCTCAATGCCCTCGACTTCTGCAGCCTCCAACTGTGGTATCTCAGCTTCTATGGTAGCCAATTCAGCATGGAGTTCTTCCCGTCGGCTACGTAGAATATGTGCCTGGGCTGCGGAAGTCTCGACCTGAGCCCTACTCTCCTGAAGATCAGATATCAGAGACGTCAGCTCCACCTGACAGTCAGCTTTCTGCAGCTTAAGGGCCGCCAGCCGGTCGCCCATCATCTTCCCAAGAAAATCCCGACGGTTCACAAACTTCAGCAGGAAAAGCACCCGCTGGGTCCAGATATCTAAAGGGCAGGCTAATGCCTACAACCCGATCGTCAGTCGCACAGCCACTTCCTTCAACTGGGGGTAAGACAGTGTCGGCTGAGATTCCATAACCTGATGCAACATCTCTAGATGTTGCCAGACAAATTCCTCTGATGAAGTAAAGCCCAGGGAAACTGTCGGAGCTACCTCAAAGGTCACCTCCCTGTCTATGGAAGCCCATAAGCCGATGTTCGGCTCAGAAGAAGAAGATGGAACGGCCACCAGAACCAAAGCAGCAGATACTGCGGTAGCATGTTCTTGCTCCGTCAGGCTCCTCGAAGAACTCCCTTCCACAAATGCTGGGAGGGGCAGAATTCCTAACTCTATCTCTGGCACGGATGGAGCTGCAAGGTCAGGTGCGATGGTCATTATGGCCGCCGGTACAAAGGCGGAACCCCTTGATGGGTCGACTTCAACTCTCAACTCTATCACCGGCACCGGGGTGAAGCTCTCTCCCAGCGGGCTCGCCTCCATGGATGACACCTTCGCATCTGCATGTATTCTTACTGGCACAGGGCGGAGTAGAGTAATTGTCCCTGAAGGAGACGCGGTGGCCAGCGGTAGCAGATCCGAGGCCTCCGATGAAACCACAATAGCGCCAGAAGTTGATATTGAGGAATGAATGGCGGCCTCAGGTTCCTAGAATGAAGATTCATGTGAACACCGAGGTGGCAGAAAAGAACGTAAAAAGATATGCGGCTCTACAAAGGGACGGGCAGAACATACTATGACTGCAGCATCCGTCTCTTCAAGCGCCTGAATGGAAGATTCTAACTCTGCAGATGAGGTAGCAAAGGGAGGGGCTATCTCCACCTCCATGTCCAATTCAACAAATTCCTCCTGCAGCATTCCCTCGGACGATGCCATTATCAACCTCGGAGGGCTAAAAATCAAAGAACCGCTTGACGGTATGAAGGGAGCCGCTACCCCTTTGCTAACTACCGCATATACTTGTTCGTCACCTTCTGAAGAATGATGGTCAATCTCTTCGTCGGAAGGGGTGGCAGAGCTACTGGAAGAAATATCTATGCTGATCTCGGGTTGGCCCACCTCCTCTGTCGCCTGACGGGACGCCGAGCAGGTGATCACACGCCGTAGTGGGATAGCACCTTTCTTCAGCACAGTCTTATGTCCTGCGAGCTGTGAAGGATCATCCACGACGAGCACCTCGATCGCTGTGCTGACCACTCCTGCCACTGCAACAAACATATACGTAAGGCAGGGCAAAAAGCTCAATAAGAAAAAGGAATCTGAAGGACTACAGTTGTTCGGCTCACCCTCAGCCTCGCTGGCAGGCGTATGAGAAGGAAGTCTGACATCCTCCTCAACAGTGGGGAGACTCTCCCCCTCTGCTTCAGTTGTCTCGGCCACCCTTACCGTGGCTATGACGGAAGGCCCTATCTCTCCTGCCTCCAGGGCGGCTTCCTCAACACATGTGGTGTCAACCACTCCTTGAGCTGAAGTTATGCAACGAAGACGTCAAAAGAATGAAAACGTCATGAAAAGAGCACTCCCTTAGGCCGCAAAGGGAAAATGATGTCACCCTCAGCTTCTTGCTAGGTGGCCTCTTTCTAAGCGGCAAACTGCTCAAATGATGGCACCTCGGGCAGGACGCTTAGAGGAAGTTTTCCGAGCTTTCTTCGCTCGGCCTATAACAACTTTCATTGCAGAGGGTGCTCTCTTTTTGCCAGGCGGCAGTGGAGTAGTAGTCGGCGCTGGGGCAGGAACCTCAAAATATTCCGGTTTCTGTGCCTGGGAGATAATTTTTCTATAAAGCCCATGTTGCTTTATATACGGGCGGTCTGTCAAATGAAGCACATGCCATTATGAAGGAGCCGAGCAACAAACTAATCTACATGTCAACGGAGGAGCACTTACCTGCCATGCCGTTGTAAAAAGACGAGAGTGGCCAATACTGATAATCCACCTCCTTGCTTCGGGATGCAGCCTCCCGAACGAGCCAGCAGATGTCGCCAATCTTTTTGCACTTCTCGACTAGGTCAGCCAAGTCTACATGCCCGTGGGAAGCTATACAATGATATAAGCCGAGGTGGTCGAAACCCCAGACATTGGCATAATGAAAAGATACAAATAGAGGCTTGTCTAGAACACTGGCTACGGGACTCTCAAGGGTCAGTCCGTGAATACTCATTAAGACAAACAGCCAAGACGTATGTTGATAATATGTCGGGGTTCTGTCCTCTCTGTTAACAAATGCCCGGCACGGGCAAAAGCGATCCACCTCGCACTTCCATGAAACTACTTTGGAGAGCGGATCCTCAATGGGGAACGGGTACTGCTGAAGCTCCAGGCGGGAACCACCAATCTGGCACAGATGTTCTAAATTCTGCGTGAAAGCATCTTCACTTATGTCAGAAAGCACGGGTATCAGTGGTTCGGCTGCTTCCTCTTTGATAGCTTTCCTGCCTGCTATATATGCCTCTACCTCTTTCGGATGTTGGGAGAACAGCCTCTTCAAATGGTCTTCTTCAATATCGAAGACGGGCCCAGGCTGCTGGCTCAGGAAGGTGCGCTTAGCTACATCCCAGCATGTCATCCGGGCATTGCGATAAAAGCTCGTTCGAGCATTCCACCATTTTACATACTCTGGAGTGACCCGGGGAACGCGGTTCGGCACCGGCACTCTGAAGACATTGGCATCCCGGTGGTGAAAATAGTCCCACCAGGAGCGACCCTCAGCTACAACAGTCGAGCCATGCTTCGACCTGGTGTCCAGAGGGAACAGGGCAGCCGAAGGCAAAATGTGCTGATCATAACCAAAATTTTGGCCAAACCTAAAGGGATAGTAGGGTTCTAAATAAACTGCGCCCCCCTTTCTAAATATTAAGACGCTGGGGTGAATTGATAAAGCCCAGTCAATGAGTTCAAGCTCCAAGATTGGCCGGGTCACGGTGTTGCCTGAAATGAAGTGTGTGAAAGTCTCGTCCGCCTCGAGCTTACACTCACGCTGATGATTCACCAATGGAGATGAATGTGTGGCCAAATTCCAAAAGTGGATGGTCCCTACTGAATCCATCGGAACCCTTGCCAGTCGGCCTCGGATAGAGAAAAGTTGCTGAGACACCGGATCGGGTTTAGCCCTAGCAAACTCCAGCATCCTGGGATACAGTGTCACTGTCTGCAGAGTCCTGGGAGCCAGCTCTGGGAACAAATTGCACACCCGGGCATTGAAGAAATGAAATGGCCCCACTGTTCTGAAAGAGCGTGGGATCCGATGCCTATGAATATCTCCAATGGATTTGTAGATCAGGCAGAGTGTTGCGGGACATATTACAATCCGTATGCCCCAAGCCATCTGACAAGCCGGGTATATTGCCTCCGGCCTAATAACTGTCTCATCTCCCTCCGCGAGGGCAAAAGTACACAGCCAGAAGGTAAGGTAAGCAGCACAATGGGTAAGGGGATCCGCCCCAGTCGGATTCGGTCCCCTACGGCTGATCCTCGGAAGAGAAGCAGGCAGCTCTGACTTGAACCTGGGTGGCCTGCTGGTCTTACCCGCAACAGGAGCTACGTGAGGGAACTCACTGTACTTTAGAGGGCCACCGAAGAAATACTGAATCCAGTGTCCTACTCAGACTCTCAGTTTGCTGCTTTTCTCCTGGGGCTGATATCCCTTTGAGGACCCCCTATTCAGTGTCAGACAGAGGGAGCGGTATGCTTTCATCAAGTACCGGTACGAGTAGCTGAAATAATATTCACCTTCACCGTCTGTCTCATCCTTGATGAAGTCATGAATGCATACCTCCTCATAGGGCTCTCCGTTGATCGGCAGGCCCGATAACTGTGATAGGCGCCAAAGGTCCAGAGAAGTTTCACCTTCTGCTATATAGAAAGTATTGAACTGCGGGAAGAACACTTCAAACATACCGCAGCACAACCCTTTTGAAACGGGATACCTGAAGCGGGATCCATACACACTGTGGTACACCCCGGCCCTGACCAGCAGCGGCGCATACTCTTTCAGAACATATTCTGTAAATTCTACTGCTCCTACACGGAAGAGATGAGCATCGGTCACCTTCGTGTCTACAAACCACCCAGCAGCCAATTGGAATTTGAACTGAACGGCCAAGCAATTCAGCACAAATGGTTCATCTCTGTAGCCCCACTTGATGTGCGCCAAAAATAAACCGTAGCCGGGTTTCTCTCTATTGACCCGACCCACAGTGTTGTCCCACCTGGATGGTGTAAACTCTAGAGCCCGTGTCAGCATTTTCTGCTCTGCCTCCAGCTCTGTTACCCCCAAGATGGCGTTCCACTTGCGCCGCTCCCCCGGAAGGTAGATGGTATCTCCACGATACACAGAACCTTTCACGCTGTCCCGGTCCAACAACATGGCCCGCTCCACCATCCGAGCCAGCATAACGTCCCTCTTCCCAGAGACGTTGAAGGTGCAAATGAACGGTGCAAGGTGACGATCCTTCGGGAAGTCCGGGCGGTAGCCGTCGTCACGATTGAAGTCCAATCCTCCCTCGACGGTCACAACTTGAGATGAGGATACTATATCTGTTTCGGAGCCAGAGGAGTCGTCGACTATGGAGATCCTCCCAAGACCCCGATCCAGCTGTCCGACATTCCTCCAAGTCACAACAGGACCAGAAACCCTGCCCTGGGAAGAAGAGTCAACATCAGCAGTGCCGGAAGTAACACGGCTAGAAGAAGAAGCCATTTTCAGCAAGCTGCAGACACAAAATCAAGAAAAGGAAATAATAAGATGATATGAAGAAGAAAATAGAAAAGAAAATTTTGAGAAAAATTTTGACAGCATCTCCCCTTATCCGGAGTATGCCTAGAAGTCAAATAGGAGAGCACCCACCAGGAGGGGGTGACTCTGCAATGAAGAGGGACGTAGTCCCGAAGAAGAAAACGGTCGAGGGAAGGCTGATGGGGACATCACCTCCCATGCCCACGTTCACAGCTCGTCTCCTCGCCCCGATTGCATCCGGAATGTTCTAGTCATTTAATTTTGAGTCCTATGTAATTTTTATTTGAGTCATTTGATGTAATTTTTATTTTACTTGAGTCATGTCCCTAGGTCTTGTGCTTATTTCCCTAAGTTTGAGAGTCATTATGTTGTTTAGTTAGTTATTGGGCCCAATTCATTGGGTTTGGCCCAAGTGCACCCCCCTACCCCCTCGGTTATTTGTCATAAATTAGACCGAGGTAATTCTGTTTGCTAGAAAAAAGCGCTTTTGAATTAATCTCATTCTCTTAAAAAGAAATTTTTTTTGTTCAGTGACAGAATTTGTAACTTGTTATTCTCTTGCCTAGCAGGCAAGAATAGACTTCCACGTTTTTTAATGGTTGATTCTGTGTCATTTTTTTCAACATCTTCTTTTTTCTTTTGTTTTTTATTGTAAAATGTGGGTTGCCTATATATAGGACCCCATTCCCCCAATTTCAACTTAATGAATCAATGAATGAAAAAACTTGCCATTTTGAGAGTTTTCACTTCTTATCTAGTGGAGAGATTCCATTTTTTGGGTGAGAAACCCTAGGGGAGAGATTCTCCACCCTTCCCTCTCTTAATCTCTCTTTTTCACTCCACTTTCTCTCTCCTCAACACCCAAATTCGAATTTTCTTCTCTCTCCTCCCTTCCCAACCACCTCCACTCCCCACCTACCCCATTTAAGTCTCTTCCCATTCCCTACAACCCTCATCAATACTCTACCCCTTCCCAAGACCCCCTCCACCAATCCTCTCCTCACCATCCAACCCCCAACTACCCCTCCCACTTTCCCAAGCACCCTTCCCACTACCCCAAGCACCCCTTCCCTTCCCCAACACAACCCCCCCATTCCCAAGACAAAAAATTAACCCCACCCTTAAACCTATTTTCGAATATCCTTTCCCTCTCTCCATTCCAACCAAATTCGCAGTCCCCACTACCATCATCTATTGGACCCTCTTCCATACCTTATTCTCCACCTCCCACACCTTAGAACACCCCCTCCAAGACCCCCTTACCACCACGGGTCACTCCCACACTCATCTACCCCCTTCCCCTTCTTCTTTCTTGGTCATTGGAAGCTACTTCGAAGTTACAGTTTGCTGTCCAGAGGTTGTAGAAGAACCAGCAAATTGCACCAGCCACCACGACTTCCTCCGGACGAGTTTGAAGACCCAAGAGCCATCGTCGGAAGCGTCTACCAGTCTTCTTCGCAACAGAAGTGGTTTCATCTTCTTCCGATCTCCGAGCCGTCCAGGAGGTCCATTCTCCCACAACTGCGCAGTTCTGCCTTGGCTGAGGACCTGAGCCGGATTAGAAGCTCTGCCACGACGAACCCCAAAGGAATCAGTCCACGAGTTCTTCTTCAAAGTTCTTCATCGCCCAGTCTACTTCCAGAATCAAGAAACATAGCTTCATTCGGCGTTCGTGATCCAGAGTTCTCATTTTTTCTCCCTCAGCTACGTAGATCTGCTACTCATAGTCTGCACCGACCAGTCGCCATTGTTCTACATCCCCTAGTCTTCTCTGACATCGGTTGGCTTCCCCGTCAGTTTTTTGGCGAAGAGGACTCATCCACGATTCCAACGACTCTGACGGTGCTTGATTCCGAGGTCGGGAGCTGCCGGGGTATCCTCTGCAACCTGCTGTTGGAAACTAGGAGCTAGCTCTGCAGAGATCCTAATCCAGAGAGAAAGCTTCACCACGACAATCCCTGGAGGAATCAGGCCACGAGCTCTTCTGGAAAGTTCTTCCCCTCCCTGTCTACTTTAAGAACCAAGAAGCGGAACTCCGTTTTGCATCCGGCAACAGAAGTTACGAATTTTCTTCCTCAAGCATGCGACTCTACTTCCCACAGTCTGCACCGACCCCCACTTACTGTTCTGGGTCCCCTGATCTTCGCCGGCATCTTTCGGCTTCCCCGTCAGTTCTGTTGCAAAGAAGAATCATCCACGGTTCCAGCGGCTCTAGCGGCACCTGATTCGGAGTTCGGGAGCGGCCGAGGCAACCTCTTCTTCCTGCTGTTAGTAACCAGTTGCTGTCAATCTGAGAATCAGCGTCCCTGTTCGAGCTCCTGCTCAGGCCAGCAGGGACCTCAGAAGAATTCGGAAAAATTCAGAGGCACTCCAGTTCCAGTAACAAAGATTTTCCCACTGGTCTCGCCCTCGGCAAAATTCTTGATCACGTTCTGCAGCCACAGTACCGACTGTATGTCAACAATTGCTATGAGAGAAGATAGATTCAGCATATTCACTTCATCATCGTTTTAGCCCTAGTTTTCCCCACCCCGCTTGGCCGACTGAAGGCCCCTCCCTGCGTGGAGGTAGTTTTGATTGTAACTATCATCTTCCCTTCCCCACGATCCCCCCCTTGCATGGGGTGTAGTGTTGTAATAGCTTAAACAGGTCAAGCTACCCCAGCGCGGCGTGTGGGGAACCCACGCTTCCCCGCTCGCCCTCGTCTCCGAGCGGGACCGGTTTCTTCAAACCGGTCGAATAAGTGCTCCAAACTTTGCTCTAATTTGTGCTTGTTCTGTCAATATTAGGTCATAAACTCCGCTGGCCGTGAATGAGAGCCCGATCCTTAAGCTCTTGTGCTATAAGTGATCACCGTGGGAAAAGAGAGAAACCGGTGCCTTTGGCACTAGGTCGGCCCCATTGTCTTGGGCTTCCACATCCATTGGGAATCAAGTCTTGGCCTTGCTGGCCCTCTACCAGCAAGGGCCCAACCCCTCAACCTCACCTTGGCATTGCCAAGTTACTCTGGGCTTGCGTGAGTGACGAGAGAGCGGCGGCCCAAATTGGCCCATTTAGATTGCGAATGTGCTTGCTTGCTTAAGTCCAAGGTCGTGTCACATCAATTTGTATCAGAGCAAGTTTTAGACTTATCTCTACTAAGTCTAGTCCTAGGGCCATTGCATTATTCACTTGTGCATCACCCTTGTCCACCATCATGACTACCTCATACTTGGCATACTCACCACTCTTAGGCCCATTAGAAGCTTTTGTGTTTGATGGATCCCGCCCTAACATATATCAAGAATGGAAAAATTCCATAGACCGACACTTTGGGAGGTTCACCTTATCGGGGCCTATCCAAGTCAACTATGCCAAGAGTTTGCTCTGGCGCCAAGCTAGGAAAGAATGGGAGTGCATTGTAGGTTTGAGAGAAGCCAAAGGGGAAGCACCCATTGAATCTTGGGTTGAAATGAGGGATGATCTTAGAAAGATCTATGCACCCCAGTCCGGACCTTCTCAACCAACCACTCTTCCACCCCCAACCCCAACTCCAACCCAAGTACTTCCCCTATCAAGCCCAATACAAGCCCGTCCATGTTCACCACCCCGGGAGTACCATGAGCCGGCAATCTCCACTCCACCACCAAAAGACCCATTCCTCCCCTTGGAGGAGGAGCCTATGATCCAAACACCCGATTCCTTGGAAGTAAAGACCGACCGACCTACTCCGACCTACCCCCCACCCATTGAGATCCTAAATGCCTTAAACGGTCAACTCACTAGAGACCTTGGCCCAATTTTCTTGGAAGAGGTTGACTCACCATTTGGGAACCTTGAAGACATAGAGTCCCTCCCTCTAAGTAGCCCTTTCCATGACCCCTTTGACCCTTTCCTATGGGAGCCTAGATCCCCATGTGACCCACCGACATCACCCACCACCCACCCATTCCTACCCATACCCACCATGTTGAGCCAAGCCCACCTCAACCATGACCCAGGCTATACGATGAGAACCTTGACCTTAGGTAACATACACCTAGGGATTGATGAATTACCCTACCCCATGATGACCACCTTCTTAGATCCATTCGATCCTTTCCAATGGGAGTTCAAAGGTTGTCCCACACCTATACACATGGAAGTCACCTTTGGGAAAAGCATGCATGTGTCTAGGCTTACCATACCCCTTGGCATGAACACTATGTTGGGTCCATTCATTCATATCACCCACATGTCAAGTAGAAAGTATGAGTGGTCCTTATTCTGATGTCATGGTCCACCTTCATTCATCATGGGTCTTAAGCATGTCAAAGGCATCTACGGATGTCTGGGTCCCCCAATATTTATCACCAATTTGCATGATAGGGCCACCTACGGGTGCCCCGGCCCACCTAGGCTAACCAAAGTCTACACTGCATCATTACACGATAGGTCTACTTTTGGTTGCCCAGGTCCACCCATCACTCCTAGAATGCCTGCATTCACAACATTGCATAAAGAGATCCGTAAGCACATTACCAAGAGGAATGTGACTTATAAAAGGCGAGCTGACTCTCATCGACGTCACCAAGAATTCCATGAGGGTGACTTTGTGATGGTAAGGATGGAGAGGCTCTCCCCGGGAGCCATCTCCAAATTGAGGCCACGTGGGGCTGGTCCCTTCCAGGTCCTGAGACGCATTGGTGCAAATGCCTATGAGTTAGATCTCCCCGAGGAATATGGGGTAAGTCCCACATTCAGTGTCACCGACCTAGTGCCATACAAGGGATCCATGGTGGTACCTAGTGAGGATATTGAGCCTATTCCCTCCGTTGAGAGAGCACCCACCCGTGAGGAGAGTCAACCAGCCAAGAGAGCCCAGCGTGAGCACATTGAACGAATATTGGATGAACATGTCACTACCACCAGGAGTAAGGTATACGAGCGCTATCTCGGCAGGTGGATAGATCGGTCTCGTTCGGAAGACTTGAGGGAAGTACCACTTCTACACCCTCCGAGGAGGCAAGGACAATTACTCGACGGAGTCGAGTTCTCCGCACCCCGAGAGTATGATGGGGACATCACCTCCCATGCCCACGTTCACAGCTCGTCTCCTCGCCCCGATTGCATCCGGAATGTTCTACTCATTTAATTTTGAGTCCTATGTAATTTTTATTTGAGTCATTTGATGTAATTTTCATTTTACTTGAGTCATGTCCCTAGGTCTTGTGCTTATTTCCCTAAGTTTGAGAGTCATTATGTTGTTTAGTTAGTTATTGGCCCAATTCATTGGGTTTGGCCCAAGTGCACCCCCCTACCCCCTCGGTTATTTGTCATTGAGTCTTTTGTCAGGGACTTATTGTAAAATGTGGGTTGCCTATATATAGGACCACATTCCCCTAATTTCAACTTAATGAATCAATGAATGAAAAAACTTGCCATTTTGAGAGTTTACACTTCTTATCTAGTGGAGAGATTCCATTTTTTGGGTGAGAAACCCTAGGGGAGAGATTCCCCACCCTTCCCTCTCTTAATCTCTCTTTTTCACTCCACTTTCTCTCTCCTCAACACCCAAATTCAAATTTTCTTCTCTCTCCTCCCTTCCCAACCACCTCCACTCCCCACCTACCCCATTTAAGCATCTTCCCATTCCCTACAACCCTCATCAATACTCCACCCCTTCCCAAGACCCCCTCCACCAATCCTCTCCTCACCATCCAACCCCCAACTACCCCTCCCACTTTCCCAAGCACCCTTCCCACTACCCCAAGCACCCCTTCCCTTCCCCAACACAACCCCCCCATTCCCAAGACAAAAAATTAACCCCACCCTTAAACCTATTTTCGAATATCCTTTCCCTCTCTCCATTCCAACCAAATTCGCAGCCCCCACTACCACCATCTATTGAACCCTCTTCCAGACCTTATTCTCCACCTCCCACACCTTAGAACACCCCCTCCAAGACCCCCTTACAACCAGGGGTCACTCCCACACTCATCTACCCCCTTCCCCTTCTTCTTTCTTGGTCATTGGAAGCTACTTCGAAGTTGCAGTTTGCTGTCCAGAGGTTACAGATGAACCAGCAAATTGCACCGGCCACCACGACTTCCTCCGAACGAGTTTAAAGACCCAAGAGCCATCGTCGGAAGCGTCTACCAGTCTTCCTCACAACAGAAGTGGTTTCATCTTCTTTCGATCTTCGAGCCGTCCAGGAGGTCCATTCTCCCACAACTGCGTAGTTCTGCCTCGGCTGAGGACCTGAGCCAGATTAGAAGCTCTGCCACAACGAACCCCGAAGGAATCAGTCCACGAGTTCTTCATCAAAGTTCTTCATCGCCCAGTCTACTTCCAGAATCAAGAAACAAAGCTTCATTCGGCATTCGTGATCCAGAGTTCTCATTTTTCTCCCTCAGCTACGCAGATCTGCTACTCATAGTCTCCACCGATCAGTCGCCATTGTTCTGCATCCCCTAGTCTTCTCTGACATCGGTTGGCTTCTCCGTCAGTTTTTCTGCGAAGAGGACTCATCCTCGATTCCAACGACTCTAACGGCGCTTGATTCCGAGGTCGGGAGCTGCTGGGGCATCCTCTGCAACCTGCTGTTGGAAACCAGGAGCTAGCTCTGCAGAGATCCTGATCCGGAGAGAAAGCTTCACCACGACAATCCCCGGAGGAATCAGGCCACGAGCTCTTCTGTAAAGTTCTTCCTCTCTCTGTCTAATTTTAGAACCAAGAAGCAGAACTCCATTCGGCATCCGGCAGCAGAAGTTACGAATTTTGTTCCTCAGGCGTGTGACTCTGCTTCCCACAGTCTTCACCGACCCCCACTCACTGTTCTGGGTTCCCTGATCTTTGCTGGCATCTTTCGGCTTCCCCGTCAGTTCTGTTGCAAGGAAGACTCATCCACGGTTCCAGCGGCTTTGGCGGCACCTGATTCGGAGTTCGGGAGCGGCCGAGGCAACCTCTTCTTCCTGCTGTTAGTAACCAGTTGCTGTCAGTCCGAGAATCAGCGTCCTTGTTTGAGCTCCTGCTCAGGCCAGCAGCGGCCTCAGAAGAATTCAGAAAAATTCAGAGGCACTCCAGTTCCAGTAACAAAGATTTTTGCACTAGTCTCGCCCTCGGTAAAATTCTTGATCACGTTCTGCAGCCATAGTACCGACTGTATGTCCACAATTACAGAGAGAAGGTAGATTCAGCATATTCACTTCATCATCGTTTTAGCCCTAGTTTTCCCCACCCCGCTTTTTCGGCTTAAGGCCCCTCCCTGCATGGAGATAGTTTTGATTGTAACTATCATCTTCCGTTTCCCACGATCCCCCCCTTGCATGGGGTGTAGTGTTGTAATAGCTTAAACAGGTCAAGCTACCCCGGCGCGGCGTGTGTGGAACCCATGCTTCCCCGCTCGCCCTCGTCTCCGAGCAGGACCGATTTCTTTAAACCGGTCGAGTAAGTGCTCCAAAATTTGCTCTAATTTATGCTTGTTCTTTCAATACTAGTTCATAAACTCCGCTGGCCGTGAATGAGAGCCCGATCCTTAAGCTCTTGTGCTATAAGTGATCACCGTGGGAAAAGAGAGAAACCGGTGCCTTTGGCACTTGGTCGGCCCCATTGTCTTGGGCTTCCACATCCATTGGGAATCAAGTCTTGGCCTTGCTGGCCCTCTACCAGCAAGGGCCCAACCCCTCAACCTCACCTTGGCATTGCCAAGTTACCCTGGGCTTGGGTGAGCGACGAGAGAGCGGCGGCCCAAATTGGCCCATTTAGATTGCGAATGTGCTTGCTTGCTTAAGTCCAAGGTCGTGTCACATCAAAGGCTCCCCACGCCGACCGCAGAAGCAGTGGAAGAAGAGGAGGTCGAAGAGAGAGAGAGCTCGGTGAGAAATGAGCCTCTCTCTCCCCCCTCTCGGCGCCTATATCGGCCCAGCCAAAAGGCGCGCCGAGACGGAGGTCGCGCCGACGGCCGGACGCGTCAAAAGGCGCACCGAAACGGCCTTCGCGCCGAAAGTCAAAAATGCCAAAAGGCGCGTGTGGACACCAAAAAATGTCGATGAGGATCATACGGCATGCACGTCTCGACATTCGAGAGCAAGTCGAAGATGGAAATGCCGAACAAACCTCATGCCTCGCCCGATCAGGACGAGAACTCACTTGGTGGTCCACAACCTGCTAAGGAAGCCCCCCAGGCAGAAGATACATCTATAATGCTCCGACCGGCCATGCCGAGAGCTGAATCAGAGAGAAGTCGGGAACTCCGGCACAATCTCGGCATGCACAGAAAGTTACGCAGAATCTGTGACCGAGTCCCAGAGGCTACAAACGGAATATTACAGAGGCCATACATTGCAACCGGAACATTCTGGGAATGCCGACATTCATATAAACAGCCGCGACTTCGAGAAGAATCCGTTTAGTGCTTAAAACGGCACGAAGGGGCCTTAAAACGGCGCGCCCCTTTTCTTTTTGGCTACACGCCGCGCGAAGGGGCATTCCCTTTGATGCTTAAAACGGCGCCCCTTTGAATATGGCGCCGTTTTAACCCCTCATTCTATTCTCTGAAGTGCTTCCCCGACGCGCAATCAACCCATCCTGTCGGCATGCCGATGCTCTGTTTAATGATGTGCAGAGAACATTGAATGCCCGACGCTCTGTCTCTACCTCCGTTCGACAGCATAGAAGCTGCAACGGTGAAGCAGGCTCCGGCAAATCTGCAAATGTCCCATCCTCGGACGAACGCCAGTGTACTCCATGAACCAGCATCATCCAGCACAACAACAACGTTGTTGTGAACAAGGCAGAGGTGGCGAGAGTTTTATCCCCCACTGTCCGTTCTATAAAAGGCATGCCCCACTGGTGAAGAAAGAAGAGAGGCTCGAACCACCCCCCCCAGATGGGCTATTGAAGTGAGAAGAAAAGGCCACCCGAAGAGAAGAAGCCCCCGTCCCTGTGCTTGCTAGGTGAAGAAGAAGAGAGATTGAGCGTGAGAGAAGAGAGGTGAGCTCAGAGGGGGAGGAGCTTGTGCTCTATTCCCCCCCCCCCCATCGATGTATTTCTTCTTTTCTCTCTGATGTATCCCCCCCTTTGCTTTGCTGTCTTTCCCCTTGCGGATGAATTAAAGAAAAGTTGTTTTGCAACATATGGTGTTCTTCTGCTTTCCTCTCCCTCCTCCGTCTAATGCTTCTCTCTTTCTCTCCATAGAATGTATTTTCCTTTTCCGTTTGTAACGCCTTCTCTTCCATTTTTTTATCTGTATCCAGTTTCCTTCCTCGTTGCGTGGATGAATAAAAGAAGAAAAGCCATCTTTTTGCAACTCTTGTGTTCTCCATTCCATTCTCTGCTCCGTCTTCTCATTCTCCGATCATCCTTGGCCCTTGAGGGCTGCCTTTCCCTGACACGACCCACAAAGGTACCCACCGCCGGATGAATATCTATGGCCCTTATGGCAAACACCTGTCCCGTTTGGAAAGTTCCTCGCCCGTGAGCCGTGGTCGTTCTTGAAGGCTAGCCCTCGAACGTTCCATACTCACATTTGGGCTCGGACCACCGTGAGGCCACTCCGATTTTTGAGAGTTCACCCCGGAGCAATCCGATTGGCGACTCTCCTTTATCTCTGGCAAGTCTCGGTCCGGGGGAGGTGCTGCCGGATTCTCGCCATGGCCAAGAACGCTCAAGATCAAATGAAGAGGATACCCTCCACAGAACAAGCGAAGAAACCACTTCTTAGAATAAGAACCACACACAGTAAGATCTGTGAACTAAAACCCCTCGAACGAAACACTTAAAGTACATGCTAAGTCACCCTAATGAAGAGCTAAATGCCTAAACTTCCTCCCTACCTACTTAATCTATCAAATGGATGAACAAGCACATCATAAAATCTATCTACGGGTAAAAGAAAAGGAACACATAGTCAAACGGCAATGAAAACAACCCTTGGAAGAGTTTATCTCGGCGCGGTTACTATTCCCCGCGCCGTTTTAACCTACACTCGAAACCCCTTTCGACCTTAATCCGGCGCTGTTTAAAATGGCGCGCCCCTCTCCCCTTGACTGGCCCTAATACGGCGCACTCCCACTCCTCCATACACCTTAACCCGGCGCCCTTAAAACCGGCGCGCCCCTCTTCCATTGCAGGGCTATTCTGGCGCGCCTCTCTTTTGCAACCCTTAAAACGGCGCCCCTATAACCGGCGCGCCCCCCTTTTAACGTCCTAAACCGGCGCCCATCTGTGCTTCACTATTCACCTTAAAACGGCATGGCCCAATTCCGGTGCCCCCCCTTGTTTAACCATTAAAACGGCGCGCCCCTGGCCCACTCTTAATACGGTGCCCTCCTTGAGGTTCCATATCCGGCGCGCCCCCCCTTGCCATCCTAATCCGGCGTGCGTCTTATAAAAAAGGACACAATTAACTAAGGGGAAGAGAAGCTTAAAACTCATAAATAAATTAGAAGAAAGGACCTAAACAGATGAATGAAATAAAAGACTATGAACCACTCTCATGACCGCGCAGGTCAATCCGCGTGTGAGGGCGCACGTTAGCGAGCTCGGGCTATGCATTTAACAATTCACACCCCCGGACTGGGTGCAAAGAGAAAACCAATGATGTCTTGTGGTATCGGACGTGGACCTCGGAACCTCCGACATGGTCATGATCCGAACACATCTCGGGCCAATAGTTCGTTAACTCGACCCGCTTCGCCCGGGATCTAATCCCGCAACCCCACATTAAACTTGTCGTGTCTACGGTAGACATTTGCACGGTTTTATCATCGTCTTCGATGCTTCAAACGTGGACTCGCATCTGAACAATGAATGGTCCGACCATGACCGACACGCACGTATACCTTGGAACCTTCATTTCCCAAAACTGTGCGTGAAGAGAAAAGTAATGACGTCCCGTGGCATCAGACGTGGTCCTTGGAGACCCCGATATGGCCATAGTCCGTAACCACCTCGGGCCAATAGATCATCAGCTTAACCCATCTTCATCGGGATCCGATCCCGCACCCACAGGAAACGTGCCATACCTACGGCATACATCCGTATGTCTTTGTCGTTGTCTTCGATGCTTCGAATACGGACTCTCGTCCGAATACTAGATGGTCCGTTAGTGACCGACATATATATCGGGATCTAGCCCCGCACTTGCACTAAACTTCCCGTACTCACGGCAGACATTTACACGGATTCGCTCCCGTCACCGTCTTGTTTTCTATACGGACCTTTGTCCGAACATAAAATGGTCCGTGTATGACCAACAAAATCCGAATGGAACGAGACGGCTCTCGTCTTCCCCGAACCCTACGTGCGGGAACATCAATAAGACCTTCGTGAGTCACATTTGGACCTCGGGTTCGCCCCAACCATGGTCATCGCCTGACCCACATCCTAGGCCTATAGTCGGCTATCTCTGTACAAATCTTTGTTTCGGAATCTAGTCCCGGGACACTTTCCCGCTGCCCTTCGGCACCGGAAATATTAATGATGCCCACGCGAGCCCGACTTCGACCGCGGGGGGCCCACCGCAGTATGGTCGTAGCTTGGTCTTGCACCGGGCGAACAAACTTATCGGTTTCCGACCGCTCTAACCGGGATTCAACCGAATGCCTCCTATCCCTTTGAACAATAAACTTGCCATACCCCGGCATACATATGCTCCAGTTTTCCCCGTGATGATCATGATTCTCTAAAGTCGGATGCTCGTTCGAATATCAAAATGGTCCCTTGAGTGACCAACATATTTCGAATGCTTGTTTCCCTAGACATAGGGCTTTCCGACTGATTCGAGACCGCTATCGGCTTGTTTCTCTCGATATATTTTCCTGGCTATGAGGCCCCTTTTCCCGGCGATTAATCAAGGGTGTTCCCCTCTTCGAGGGGATGTAAATGACGCCGTGACCTTTATGGCGCGGCGGGTCTCAGTCCCGACACGAACCACACAATCGTCTGATTAGTCAGATCGAGCACACAATAAACCGTCACTTTGTGACTGGCACGCCCACGCACTTAATAAACTCCAATAAACAAATAAACAATGATTTTATTAAATAAAAAGTGCGTCCACAGTGCGCCGAGACGGCTATCGCGTCGAGGGCAACCACGCCGAAAGCTCACCGCCCCGATATGGGCGTGCCGGCAGCGTCTGTGGCGCCGATTAGCCCACCAGGGGTGATGCAATCATCAGATCAAGCCAAAATGCTGGTGTTCGTCCAATTTTGCTTACAAAGCATGGATGTCACACAAGCAGAATGAAGACTCAGAGTCGTAAGAGCAACCAATGCACAGGAACATGCCCGAAGAAATCATGAACTGCAGTGTGCAACGCGGTGTGCACCCGCACGTCCCGTGTCACTCATTCTTCGCTTACACCACCTGCGGGTGGGGGGCATTTTTTGACACCTAAAATATACCCGAAGAGGCCAAAGTAGGCTCACAGCTTTGAAGATCAGTCGAGGGCACAGCTCGCGTACCATCCCCGGAAGTTCTGAGAATCAGAATAGAAGAGACCCGCTATTCCTAACACTTTGTTCGGCTAAAGCCATCTCTGGCTAGGCCGTTGTCCAGTACGGCTATCATTCAGGTAGTCGGGCTGATAAAACCATACCAACATTCAGGCAATCATCTGTCTGCTAAGAAGGGATGCTCAGCTAATTCTGATTCTCAGAAGGTGGGATGTACAGTGTCTCACACATGTTTGTGAATACAAGGTGTTGTACAAGCCCCATGAAGTCTGGATATATATATGCCAAGAAGCCCACTACCGGAAGGAGTCTATTAAGTGGATCCTATGCCGAATGACAGGGAAATGGGCCCAGTCCAATATGAAATGGGCACGCCGAGGGCTGCCTACGCCGGAAGGCTGGATGTCGGCGCGTCGAGGAGCTCACGCCGACAGTGTGAGGCCTGGCCTCTATAAGAAGGCTGCCTTTCGACAGAAGAAGCATACAGATAGATAGAAAAAAATAGATAGAGAGACATACAAAAAAGGGGGAGATAGAGGAATTAGCCACTGAAAGAAAGGGGGCGCTCGATAGCCCTTCACAGAAGCTAAAGAAAAGAGAGAGAGAGGCTCGAAGGAAGGAACCAGGTGGGGTGTGCTGCTCGACGTCCTGAATGGCTGCAGTTCTCCCTTTCCCCCCCTTCGTTTCTATCTGAATCTTCTTCCTTAGTTTCTTTCTGTATTTCTGCTTTCAAGCATCGTTGTTTCAATAGCATCGAGTGCCAATGTAACCCTGTTCTGAGGGACTATGCCGGCGTGCGTCTCCCTGTTATTCTCTCCGCCGGGATGTTCCTCCCAAGCTGAGCTAGTGTAAGCCATTTGGGTGAAGTAGTTAATAAAAGAATGGGTTGAATTCTGCCATTTCTGATCATTCTTTCCTTTCTGCATCCGAGGTTTATCCCATGTACGGCTACCGCCAGCCGTGAGTGTTTTATGGTTTATTTGCCTCCGTCTGCTGAAGCTTCTTGGCCACTGTTCTTCTCCACCTCTTAGTCACATTTTTGAGGGCCTGAGATAGTCTATCTCATGGAACCTCGTATGTGAAACGAAGAGGGATATGTTCAGGAGTTCTCGTCTAAGGCTCTGCTCCTAGTGAGGCCCCAGAGGAAAGGTGTTCTTCCCTTTGAAGTCTTCTCTCTACGATCATACAAAACAATCTAGATTGGTGAACAAACCCCTTTTCTTCAAATGCCCAAAGCTTCTGCCTGTAAACCCCCTAAAAATCCTACTTCAGGAAGCCTCCCGGCGCGAGCCCCTCTCGACGCAAGTCTCGCGTCGAGGGCATGCCGCTCCGGTTGGACTTCTCCCATCGCGCTGAGCCCACTTGTTGCTGTGCCGAGACCTATCCTTTCTTCTGGCCATCCTGATGCCTTCGTGCTGATGCCGTCAAGCCATGCAGACCTTGCCTATCATATCCTGTCCCATGGGCATGCATTATCCTTTCCTCTGTCCTCATAGGAGCTATATTACAGGGGTCAATCCCCCACATTTTTACAACCCCATCAAGTCATGGAGCCCTGCCATTGCAGGTTCTCCATTGACTATACCCAGGATATCACAACAAAAGGGATGAGGTCCCATATGATCTAGACCCCTAAGATCTCGGGCTACACCCGGCTCTCATTTCGGTTTCCACTCCGACAATTCGTGAGTGGCTAGCCTATAATACCCTTTTGGCATACTCTTCAAATAAGGGGAGGTGCTGTCAAAATCTGTTCAGAGTTTTGCTCGATCGTCTAGTGTGATGTTTTTCATCAAAATTGTGTATTTAACCCCTAATTGCGTGGCAAGAGCCTGACCTATATCATCTCATGGCATCTTGGCCACCACAGGGAACATACCTTACAGTTACATGGTCTCCTTGAACCCCTCAGGGAATGAATCCACCCTCATCTTCTATCTCACCCACTCATTACCATGAAATCCCCATTGAATGCAAAGGATGCCCTTAAACTCACAAGAAACCCTCATAATACCTCAAATAAAACCAACAAAACCTCCTCCCGGCGCCAATACCACCCGGCGCCACCTCCTCCCGACGCCACCCCTTTCCGGCGCCAAACCCGCGCCGGGTGGGGGGGTGCGCCGAAACCTGCCGTTCGCCATGACGTGCCGATTGACATGCCGTGCCGTTTGCCATGCCGTGCCAATTGCCATGCCGTGCCGTTTGCCATGCCGTGCCGATTTCCATGCCGTGTCGTTTGCCATGCCGTGCCGATTGCCATGCCGTGCCGATTGCCATGCCGTGCCGATTGCCATGCCGTGCCGTTTGCCTACCGTGCCGATTGCCCTTGAGCTTCCCATCGCGCCGGGAACCCTCTTGCGCCATCTGCCCGTCGCACCGGGATCCCCCCGCGCCGACTCCTATCCGTGCCATTTCACCTTATTCAAACCCTGATACCTTAACAATCTCATTAAATCCAAAATCAGTCCAAACTCAAATGTCCATTCCTTATCAACTTCGTGTTAACCTTCGTCACCTCACGAGGGAACTATGGTTCTTCACCCGGGCCCACGTAGATATATCAATGGGGGTTCTACCCCTACATTATGCCGAATACGACGTTTCTTCTATCACCCCATTGACCCTCGGAGCTCTGCCCTTGCATGTCCTCCAACGGTCCTTTGAGGGGAATATTAACAAACGACATGGTGGTGGACATTGTCCCGTCATATTTAAATCCTTTTTGGATCCAGGGCTACGCCCGCCTCTCTTTTGGCTTCCATCCAGGCATTCCATGGGTGGATGACCTATTTTCCCCCTTTGGCATAGTCCAAAATAAGGGGACGTGCTGTCAGATTTACGTTAATAACATTGTTATCATGTCTCGCGTAGCACGGTTTTCTATGCATGTTTCGCATCCTGTCAGCGGAGTTAGCGTAACAGTCATATCTCATTTTGCCCCCGAGGCATCATTTCTTGGCAATTAATCAAGGGTTATCCTTCTTTGGAAGGACGTAATTAACGTCATCGCCTTTATGGTATGACGGACTTTCGGTCCTGACACAAACATCACAGTCGACTGATTGAGTCAAGTCGAGCGCACAATAAATTGTCACTCCGGTGACTGGCACGCCTAATAAACCCAATAAAACAATGGGTAATAAAAAAACATCCCCACAGTGCCATCTTCAGATCGGACTACCTCAGATTGAAGCTCCTGCACTATCACACTACCCTCCTCTTCTACCTAGGAAGATGGGGACCGAGGAAGATGAAAGAACAGTCCAGAACATGCTGACAATGTGGGAGATTAGCAAGGTGCGTCCGTGGCAAGCAGAAGTGGAAGAGAACGATGAAGCATGCTGTGGCTACGTGAAGGACTTGACGAAGATCCGCCCTCTTGCGGATAAGAAATTGAATGTAGCTTGATTTTTTTTCATGATGGAAGATGTTGGTGTAATTGACAATTAGAATTGAAACCTTATTAATCTTATGTTGCATTAAGTTTATTTGAATGAGATGGGAATGCCTTAGTTGTTATGCACATGAGTTGTGGTTTCACTGGTTAAAGTGATCTAGAAAGCACAGCCTCTAGATAGTGTAACGGTCCCGAGTAGAGCCGTTAGAATGATGTAACGGTAGGGAGATAGGCCGTCAGGGTGATAGACCTGAGAATTATGTTCTCTGGAGGATGTAATGGTCCCACGATAGACCGTTAGGAGGATGTAACGGTCGTGGCCCAGACCGTTAGGGAGAGAGCTGCTGAGAGAATCAAAGTGAAAGCCTGAAGGAATGTAACGGCCCATCATGGACCGTTAGATGAGTTTGACGACCTGTACCTGGCGTGTCACAGTCTTGAACCTGCATAGTTGTGAGATTTGAGCTTTGGTCTTGATCCTACATTCTGCAAAGACTTAAACATGGAACAAGTTAGATCTGTTCTTAGACTCAACCCCTTGCCTTGAAGCAAGTTAGATAACGACCGTTTCTTGATATTTGGTCAAGGGGTGGAGCCTTATTAAATAGGCGGGAAACATAATAGAAATAATGGGATGCATGCGATGCATATGATGGTATTTTTTTGGATTTTGGAAAATATATTTGATTTTTTGTGAAATTTTGGAAAATAGTTGATGTTTTTGGGTTTTGAAATATGTGATTTTTTTGTTTGATTTTGGATTTTTGATGTTTTTGGTGTTTTAAATATGTGTTTTTTTTTGGATTTTGAAATATATGATGTTTTTAGATTTTGAAAATATATGTCGTTTTTGGATTTTGAAAATATATGTTGTTTTTTGGATTTTGAAATATATGGTGTTTTTGGATTTTGAAATATATGTTGTTTTTCGATTTTTGAAATATATGTTGTTTTTGGATTTTGAAATACATGTTGTTTTTGGATTTTTGAAATATATGTTGTTTTTAGATTTTTGAAATATATGTTGTTTTTGGATTTTTGAAAATCAGTGATTTCCCCTAGCAATGTGAGCCCTCCGTATCGTGTTGAGAGTCCCGAGGTTGGCGTGCAATAAGGTGACAAACCCTGACCAAGGCCCAAATTTTCATGATGGTGTTTCTACCAGGGCCATACCCGGGGTACTAGTCTCAATCCTGAAAAGGAAACTAGAATGCGGGGGGTAAGCTTAGGCCAGATCTAGAAGCTCTTAGGACTTGGGTTCATCTCCAGACAACCCATTAGAAATTTGGTCTGTTGCGCCGGGGCTTTATATCCGTCATCGAACCTTAGTCCACTCTAGGCATACGTGCGACCGCGCTCATTCGTCCCGCGGGGAACTGTACTGCCACTCTTGTCATGCCTAGATTCTTTTTCTTACCTTTCTAGAGCTTTGGAATCATATTCAATAGACCTTTGAGATGATGCTTTTGATTTTGTCCTTTGCTTTGTTTTTTCCTTGTTTCTTGTGGCGTCAGGTCATAACGGACTGCCCCTATTTGAGACCTCCTCTCGTTAGGGTGCCTGGGTTGGTCATCGCCTCCTTATTCACCTCTTGCCCCTGGATTCAGCCGAAGGAAGAAACGAACAGGGACTTCGACTTTCCCCCCAAAGCATGGCCAAGGAGAAACAATATCTTTTAAAGTGGAAAACCTGACCAGGGACGTCGTGTAGTGTGTGATTGCCGTACTCTAAGGAAAGAAACGCTTAAGATACAACCCATTCCAAGCGTGAGAGAGCTCTTCACCTTCTGCGTTTACTAAGCGATAAGCATTCCCTGGATAAGCCTCTTTTACAACAAACGGCCCTTCCCAATTATGTTGTAATTTAGACCTAGGACCTACAGACCGAATGAATTTACGTTTCAAAACCATATCACCTTTTTGAAATTTCCGTTCGATTACCTTCTTTTGAAAATAATGCGAAAATCTCTTTTGATAAACGGATACGTGATCGGCCGCGTTCATCCTCTTCTCATCTAAGAGTTCCAACTGGACGAGCAACGCCTCTCGACGTTCATTGAGATTAAGTTCCTTATCGAGCTGCACTCTAAGGGAAGGGATTAAGATCTCATATGGGAGCACCGCCTCCATCCCATAGGTAAGAGCATAGGGAGTTTGTCCCGTGGGAGTACGGACGGAGGTGTGGTAAGCCAACAGAGCTTCCACTAATCTCTCTGGCCAATCGGAAAACTTATGAGATTCGCATGTTTTCTTGATGATTTTAAGAAGGGTTTTATTAGTGGCCTCGGCTTGACCGTTGCCTTGAGGATGATATGGAGATGAATGCTGCAATGCAATATTGAACTTCTTACATAGGTCATTGATCTCCTGAGATACAAACTGGGGTCCGTTGTCGGTGATGATGTTGCTTGGCACTCCGAACCGTGAGATGATATTCTTCATGATAAAGCGGCACACCGTTGAAGCTTTAATCTCTGTGTATGCCTCCGCTTCGGCCCATTTGGTGAAGTACTCAGTGGCGGTAAGGATAAAGGATTTCTGTTTGATCTGACAATTAGGATCATTGAGCGGGCCGACAACGTCGAAAGCCCACATAGAGAATGGCCAAGGAGCAGAAAGAGGATGGAGAGACGAAGCTGGAGCATGGATTTTATCAGCGTGAAGTTGGCATTTAAGACACCTCCGGATATAGGGGGAGCAATCTTCCTCTAGAGTGGGCCAATAGTAGCCCGGCCTAAGGATTTTCTTCACTAGAGCCTGGCCATTGACATGACCTCCACACTCACTAGAATGGGCTACTTCAGTCACCTTCCAAGCTTCATTATCATCCAAGCATCTCATGAGCATTTCATTAGTAGCGCGCCTGTATAGTTCTCCTGTAATAATGGTATACCTTGAGGCGGCTCTTCTTATTGACTTACGTTGCTCGGCGTTTGCCCCTTCTGGGAATGACCCTTCTTTGCAAAACAACTTGATTTCGTGATACCAAGGCAATTCTTCTTCGTCCAGAATCTCTTCTAGCTCCATTAGAGATACTTCCTTGAGATCTTCCTTCTCAGCCCTCGCCTCTACAGTTTTCCTAAAGTTGATGAACCAAGGATCCTGAAGAGAGGGTGCGTCCAATCTCTAAACGACGATAGTCTCAGTGCTCCGACTGAGAGGAAAAGATAGGGAGGAAGCAAGCGAAGCCAAGGCATCAGCTAGAATGTTCTGAGACCGGGGAGTATGGATATAGATCAGCTTACGGAATTGCCTCGCCAGGAGCGTGACCAAATCTTGATACGGCTTGAGTTGGGGGTCACGAGTGTGGTAAGTGGACAGAACTTGCCGTAGGACGAGTTAAGAGTCTCCTATGATGTTCAAATAGCGCGCGCCCAGGAGATAGGCATGCTTCAATCCGGCCAAGAGAGCTTCATACTCAGCAATGTTGTTGGTAGCAGGAAATCGATGTTGATAAGCAAAGGGAATAGTCACTCTCTCTGGAGTGAGCAGAACAGCACCGATCCCTCGGCCTTGAGAATTGAGTGCACCATCGAAGTGCAGAGACCAAAAGGGATGATGAGAGACAGCAGAGAGATGCTCATCAGGGAAATCGTCCTGAATAGAGTCGGTGTGAGGAATAGGAAGATGGGCAAGATGCTCAGCGATGGCGTACCCTTTGACCGCCTTCTGAATGACAAAAGTGATATCGAATTGGGAGAGGAAGCTCTGCCAGCGAGCTAACCTACTAGAAAGGACAGGCTTTTCTAAGAGATAGCGAATCGGGTCCATTCTAGGGATCAATCTAACTGGGTGGGCAAGGAAGTAATGTTTAAGCTTCTGAGCTACCCACACTAAGGTGGCACAAGTCTTCTCCATAGCGGTGTATCTGGACTCAGCTGGGTTAAACAACCGAGAGAGGTAATAAGCAGCCCGCTCTTTCCCTTCATCGTCTACTTGTGCTAAGACCTCCCCTAGGGAGTCCTCAATAACCGAGATGTATAGGATCAGGGGTTTCCCAGGGACAGGAGGTTGAAAAATCGGGGGATTGGATAGATATTCCTTTAAGCCCTCGTAGGCCTTCTGACAGTCTTGATTCCATTCAAACTTAACCCACCTTAAGTAATTCATAAAACGGACGGTACCTTTGAGAATGTTGGGATCTGAATCTTCTAATGAATTGCAATCGATCGATCAATCCTCGAAGTTCTGTGATGTTCTTAGGCGGAGGCATATCCATGACGGCCTGTGCTTTGTTAGGATCAATCTGGATCCCCCATTTGCTCACTATGAAACCTAGCAGCTTCCCGGAAGAGACTCCGAATACACACTTCTTCGGATTCATCTTAAGCTTGTATTCCCTGGCTCTTTGCGGCACCTTAGCCAAAATAGAGGGGTGTTCTTCTTTGGTCCTTGACTTCACCAGAATGTCATCCACGTAGGCTTCCATATAGATATCAATCATGTCGTGGAAGATGGCCATCATCGCCCTTTGATAGGTGGCACCCGCGTTCTTCAGACCGAACGGCATAACCACATAACAGTACATACCCCAAGGCATGGTGAAGGAGGTTTTCTCTTGATCTTCCCGAGCGAGATGTATCTAATTATAGCCTGATTAACCATCCATGAACGATAAAGATTCGTACCCGGCGGTGCTATCGACCAGGACATCTATGTGAGGCAGTGGGAAATCATCTTTGGGACATGCTTTATTGAGATCCCTAAAATCGATGCAGATACGCACCTTTCCATCTTTCTTGATAACATGGACTATGTTTGCCACCTACTGAGGATATAGAACAACTCTAATGAATCTGGCTTTGTATAACTTGTCGACTTCTTCCTTAATCCTTAAGGTCATGTGGGGGTGAAATCTTCTTGACCGTTGTTTCACCGGTGTTGCCCCTGGTTTAAGCACGAGTTGATGTTCCACTAAAGAGGGGTAAAACCTGGCATGTCCTCATAAGAACAGGCGAAGGAATCGCTATACTCCCTTAGAACCTTGATTAAATCTTCTTCTACTTGTGGAGGGAGATTAGCGACAATAATGATGGGCCTTGGGTCTTCTTCAGTTCCCAAATTAATTTTCTTCGTAGGTTCATCCACTGCCGACGATGGCTCGTCGAATTTCTTAAGTCCTTGTGCATACAAATCGGCAGTGTCGCCTACGTCGCTGTCCTCATTAATCGGATCTTTCTCATCCAGGATTTCGTAGACACCGAGTCCGTCATCGCTCCACACCCCTTCTATTTCCTCTTCATCTTCAATCACAATTGCCGTAGCAACAAATTCTGGACATTTCAAAAGAGCATGACAACGCTGAGCTAGATCTTGTAAGAACCTATCAGGGACGGATTTGCAAGGGGGCGCAAGCGAACACGGCTTAGATGAGGAAGGGTTGGATGACCTAGAACAAGACCCTACTTCTCTAGACCTACCTGACTCTACTTCCCTAGACTCGATAGACCCTAATCCTAACCTAGGAGAAAAAAGACCTAGTGGAAGGGAAGGAGCAGGGGACCCGTACCCCTGGGAGGAGGATGGAGACATGGTAGCGTAATCTTCCATTGAAATATCTGTTTCGAATTTGACGTTTTTTTTTTTGGGATCAGTGGAGACCACACAACAAGATGGAGGAGGCGGGAGCTGCATGGGGAACAGCTCGGGGAAGATGCAATCGAAGAATGGATCGGAGGAAGAGAACCACATCTCGTGGAGTTGGGCGTTGGGAGGAGGAGGAGTGAATAGAGTGGATAGATCAATGAGCGGGCAATGCCCGCAAGCACAAGGAACAAATAGAATTTCAGGTGGATCAATGAAGGATGGATTTATCATGATAGGAGGAAGACAGGGTAAGAATTCCCATTGCTGGAGGAGAGATTGAAAGCGGGAGGGAGACCAAGAAAAGACAATCGGTGAACTCCCCTTCTCCTGTAGATGCCGGTCTGGCTGCTTCTTCGGCCTCCACTGAACAAGCCGAACCTCTTGCTGCTGCTGGCAGTCTTCTTCATGAAATAGCCCCTGAAGGGCTGCACCATAGTCAATCATATCATCAACTGGACCCCTTAGCACTGGGGGTGGACTGGCAATCGGACAAACTATATCTTCCCTTGGCGGGGCTGGCTGTGGAGTTAATGTGCCGGGCTGGGGAGGACCTTTAATGAAGTGTTGACGGTAGTCCCAGGTGAGTGGCCCAGAATCACCCATCATAGACAATGCAGTCTCTCGGTAGCCGAGACCTCTCCTGTTCATTTTCCTGCCTTTGGGGATGGGCTTAGTTCGTCCCTGCAATTGAGCACCGAGGCCTCTCCCTGGTTGATAGCCTAGCTTTAGTATAACGTCCCAGCCCTTGGAATCTCAGATCTGGGGCTTCACCTTGATGTCAACTGCTGCAGTGACGGGCTTGCGAGGTGCGTAAGCCCACGGAAAGTCGAGATCTAGCACTGACATAACAGGCCGACTGCTTGGCCACAATGTGGGAAGAACTTTCTCTGAAATAGCCTTCACTGATTGGACCATGGATAAGCTTTTGACTTTGACGACCCTCCCTTGGAAAGGGAATTTAATGCATTGATGTGCAGTGGAGGGTACGACGCTGAGGGTATCGATCCACGGACGACCCAAGATAGCCTTGAACATAGGGTCAATATCCAGCACGTAAAACTCAAAGGGCATAGTAAGAGGCCCAAGCTCAGCTTGAATGGTGACAATCCCGTGACATGCCCGTTGAGAGTTGTCATAAGCAGCTATAGTAGTCGGAGTTGGGCGTAGAAGTTCTTCTGTGATGTGACACAACCTTGGACCTAATGCAAGCAAGCACAATCGCATTCAAAACGGGCCAAGTTGGGCCACCGCTCTATCGTCACTCACCCAAGCCCGGGGTGACTTGGCAATGCCAAGGGGAGGATGTGGGGTTGGGCCCTTGCTGGTAGAGGGCCAGCAAGGCCAAGAATGATTCCCAATGGGTATGGGTACCCAAATCAAGGGGGCCGACAAAGTGCCAACGGCAACGGTTACAATATTCCCACGGTGATCACTCAAGTTTATGGGGCTTGAGGATCGGGCTCTCACTCGCATAACCGGCGGAATTAAGAACTAATATTGAAAGACAAGCACTAGTTGGAGTGAAGGTTTGAGCACTTACTCGACCGATTTGAAAAAACCGGTCCTGGTCGGAGACGAGGGCGAGCGGGGAGGCGAGTGGATCCCCACACACCGCGGCGGTGTCGCTTGACCTGCCCAAACAAAGTACACCACTACACCTCTCGCAGGAGGGGAAACTTGGGGTGGGGGTTATTGATATTACATCAATACTACCTCTACGCAGGGAGGGGCCTTCAGCCGGCCAAGCGGGGTGGGGAAACCAAAGCAAAGAACGAGGAACAAGGGTGGACGCCGAATCTGCCTGCTGTCTGTGAACCAGGACAGAGGGTCGGTGTTCCTGTTGTAGATATTGCTCAGGAAGTTTGCTGATGGCAAGACCGGCGGAGAAATCTTCGTAACAGGAAGGGGAATGCCTCAGAATTTTTGTAATTTCTTCTGGAGTCGCTGTAGGTCGGGGCAGGAGCTTGAACAGGGCCTCTGTTTCTCGGACTAGCTGGGGTAGGTCACCAACAGCAGGATGCAGAGGCTGTCCTGGCCGCTCCCGAACTCCAAATTTGATGCCGTCAGTGCCGTTAGAACCGTGGGCGAGTCCTCTTTGCAGCAAAAGAAACGGGACACCAGAAGAGAATGGAGGCGATCAGTGGAGCCAGAAGAGTGAGGAGGTGTTGATGTAGACTGGGGGAGGCAGAGCTGCGCGACCGTGGAAGAAAATTGGTAACGTCTGTTCCCGGATGCGGAATGGGCTTCCGCTTCTTGATTCTGAAAGTAGATAGGCCGATGAAGAACTTTGAAGAAGGACTTGAGGACTGATTCATTCGGCGCTGGTCGTGGCAGAGCTTCTAAGCCGGCTCAGGTCCTCAGCCGAGACAGAACCGTGCAGCTGTGGGAGAATGGAGGTCGCGGACAGCACCGAGCTCCGATGAGGACGAAACCACTTTCGATATGAAGAGGACTGGCAGACGCTTCCGTGGATGCCTATTATGCCTTCAGAATCGCAGGTAGCAAACCGTGGTACCTTCTGAAATCTTCGGGTACAACTGCATCTCTTGAAGAGCAACCTGCAACTTTGACAAAGCCCCCAAGGGATCTAACAAGAAGAAGGAGAGTGTGGTGTATGGTGAAGGGGGATGAAGAAAGGTGGAGGGGAGGTATGGAAGAGGTGGAGGGTGGCTAATGGCAGGGGGGAGGTGGATGAAGAAGAGGAGGGGCGAAGGTTTTAGCTAGTGGATGGAGGGTGTGAGGGCAAGTGGTGGTGGATAATGGAAGGAGAGGGGGGCGAACTAGGCTAGAGAGGAGGAGAGGGGGGCGGCCAAAGGGTATGGAGGGAAGGGATTTCAAATTCAAAATGGCTTTGGAATGTGGGAGATTGTGTGGGGAAGAGGGATGAGTGTGTTGGAATGGGGGAAGATTGTGTTGGAATAGAGAAGATTATGTTGGAATGGTGAGGGATATCCTTGGGACTAGGGGGGTGGAGTAATGGAGGCCATGGGGAAGTGGAGGGCTTTAATGATGGTAGGTGGGGGTTGAGGTGGTTGGGAAGGGAGGAGAGAAAAGAAAATTCGAAATTGGGTGTTGAGGAGAGAGAAAATGGAGTAAAAAAGAGGGATTAAGAGAGGGAAGGGTGGGGAATCTCTCCCCTAGGGTTTCTCACCCAAAAAATGTTGGAATCACTCCACTAAACTAAGCTTTGGACTCATTTTTTTCATTGATTGATTCATTACCTCCAAATGAAGGAAATGGGGCCCTATATATAGGAAACCCACATTTTACAATAAGACCCTGACAAAAGACTCATTGACAAATAACCGAAGGGGTAGGGGAGCTCATTGGGCCAAGCCCGAAGAAATGGGCCCAATTAGCACATTACACATTCTAATGACACTCAAACATAGGAAAATAAACGCAAGACCTAGGGACATGACTTAAATAAAATGTAAATTACATCAAATGACTCAAGTACATAGCATAAAAAGGATAAGTGGGCCTTTATAGAGAGAGGCCCGAACTCAAACAGTGCCAAAGTGTGAAGAAGACCCTAGCCAAAGGGAATTGTGGATGATGCCTCCATCAAATCCCCTGGGCTGTGAAGAGCTCGACTCCGTCGAGTATGGGTCCATCCGACTGTGGTACTGCTCGAGGAGGTCCGGATCCAACCGCTGGAGATCCTCCCGACTCACCCAAGAATCCTTCGAAGGAGGCCGATCCTTCCACCTGACGAGATAGCGCTCATATACCTTGCTCCGAGTGGTAGTGACTTGTTCATCCAATATTCGTTCAATTTGTTCACGCTGGACTCTCTTGGCTGGTGGTTTATCATCATGGGTGGGTGCTCTCTCAAGGGAAGAGGTAGGCTCAATCTCCTCACTAGGTACCACCGTGGGTCCCTTATATGGCACTAGGTCGGCAACATTGAATGTGGGACTTATTCCATGCTCCTCAGGGAGATCTAACTCGTAGGCATTTGCACCTATGCGCCTCAAGACCTGGAAGGGACCAGCCCCACGTGGCCTCAGTTTAGAGTTGGCTCCCGGGGAGAGCCTCTCCTTCCTTACCATTACAAAGTCACCCACTTAGAATTCTTGGTGACGCCGATGAGAGTCGGCCAGCCTTTTATAAGCCTCATTCTTTTTGCTGATGTGCTTGCGAATTTCTTCATGCAATTCTCTAATATGTTGTGCAAAAGACTCGGCTGAAATGGACATTCTAGCATGCTGGGGAAGGGGAATGAGATCGGAAGGTTTTCTTGGTTTGTACCCATGCACAGCTTCAAATGGACTCATCCCTATGGACTTATTGATGGAGTTGTTATATGCAAACTCAGCTTGGGGTAGGATGAGATCCCAATTTCCCGGTCGATCCTCAACAAGGCACCTAAGGAGGTTCCCTAGACTCCGATTGACAACTTCGGTTTGGCCATCTGTTTGGGGGTGGTAGGCAGTGAAAAATTTAAGGAGGGTACCCATCATGTGCCAAAGAGTTATCCAGAAGTAGCTAGTGAACTTGACATCTCTATCGGAGACTATGGTTTTGGGTAGTCCATGGAGGCGGACAACCTCATCAAAGAACAATCGGGCTACATGGGAGGCATCGGAGGTTTTGGAGCATGGGATAAAGTGGGCCATTTTTGAAAATCTATCAACCACCACATAGATGGAGTCATGCCTTCTTTGAGTCTTGGGTAATCCTAGCACAAAGTCCATGCTTAGGTCTTGCCATGGCCGGTCAGGGATGGGGAGTGGGGTATATAGGCCGGTATTTTGTTTCACTTGTTTGGCCGAGGCACATGTTCGGCATTGACCCACAACCTTGCCTACATCTCTCTTGAGACTAGGCCAATAAAACTATCCCTCAACTAGGGCAATGGTTTCGTGGACTCCAAAATGGCCAGCTAGCCCTCCCGCATGTATTTCCCAAATCAAGAAGTCACGGAGTGAGGTCCGTGGGATGCAAAGCTTGGGTCCCTTGAAGAGGAACCCATCCTCTAAGATAAATCCCTCATGTTCCTTACTAGAAGGGGTGGTCAAGGTGGTATAGATGTGCCCAAAGTCGGGGCAGCTAGGGTACTCATCCTTGATTCTATCAAATCCGGTCACTTCCACTTGGATAGTGGATAACAAGGAAACTTTCCTACTAAGGGCATCCGCCGCTCGATTCTCACTCCCGGCCTTGTGTTTGATGACAAAAGTGTAGGATTGGATGAACTCAACCCATCGGGCATGTCGGGCATTTAGCTTTTGTTGGGAGTTGAGGTATTTGAGGGCCTCATGGTCGAAAAATATGACAAACTCTTTGGGAAACAAGTAGTGCCTCTAATGTCGGAGGGACTGAACCACGGCATAGAACTCCTTGTCATAAGTGGAGTATCTTGTCCTAGCATCACAAAGCTTCTCACTAAAGAAGGCTACCGGGTGTCCCTCTTGACTAAGAATCCCTCCTATCCCTATCCCGGATGCATCATATGTGACTTCAAAGACTTTAGAGAAATCGGGAAGGCATAGGACCGGGGCTTGGGTCAACTTCTCCTTAAGTTCTTGGAAGGCTTTGGAGGTTGATTTGGTCCATACAAAAGTCCCCTTCTTGAGACAATCGGTGATTGGGCCAGTGATAGTGCTAAACCCTCGAATGAACCTCCTATAGAATATGGCCAATCCATGAAAACTTCGGACCTCGTGTAGGGTGTGGGGTTCCGGCCAATCAATGATAGCTTGGACCTTCTCGGGGTCCATGGAGACGCCTTTGGTTGACACCACAAATCCTAGGAAGGTGAGAGATGTGGTCATGAAGTGGCACTTTCCTAAGTTGGCAAATAGGCTCTCTCGACGAAGGATGATACAAACTTGCCTAAGGCGATCAAGGTGGGCTTCTTGGGTTTGACTATAGATGAGTATATCATCAAAATAGACCACTAGAAAGATCCCAATGAAGGGCCTAAGGACCTCCGTCATAAGACGCATGAAAGTACTTGGAGCATTTGAAAGCCCAAAAGGCATGACTAGCCATTCAAAAAGGCCATCTTTGGTTTTGAAAGCCGTTTTCCACTCATCTCCGGGCCTTACTCTAACTTGGTGATAGCCACTCTTAAGGTCAATTTTGGAGAAGATGGTGGCTCCGGTTAACATATCAAGCATGTCATCAAGCCTAGGGATGGGAAACCTATACTTGACGGTGATTTTGTTAATGGCCCGACTATCCACACACATTCACCATGACCCATCCTTTTTGGGAGTTAGAAGGGCCGGGACGGCACATGGGCTTTTGCTAATGCGAATGAAGCCCTTCCTAATGAGTTCCTCTATTTGCCTCCTAAGTTCGGCATGTTCCATGGGATTGAGGCGATAATGAGGAAGGTTTGGGAGAGTGGCTCTCGGGACTAGATCGATGGCATGTTGCAGATCCCGCATGGGAGGGAGTTGGTCCGGGAGCTCCGTTGGGAACACATCATGGAATTCTTCTAGGAGTTGTTGGATTTCTATGGGATGTGGATTGGTGGAAGTGGGTTCTCCTAGACAAATGACCACCGCACAAAATGGTATTCCTCGAACTATCTCCTCTTCAAGTTCTTTTCTAGTGATGAGATTAAGACCCTTGGCCAACCCCGAGGTCCCACTTTGTTTGGGAGTTTGGGTAGGAGATGGGGTTGGAGGGGTGGAGTTCCCCGAGACTTGTGTGGGGGTGGGGTGTTATCCTTGAGGGGGAGTGTCCCTCTTGGTCATGGGACGAGGTGGGGAGGGGTTAAGACGGATAGTCTTACCCTCATGTTCAAAGGTGCACTTATTGCTTCTACCCAAGATAGTGGCATCTACATCATAAAGCCAAGGTCTTCCTAGTAGGATGCTACCTACTTCCATGGGTATAATGTCACACCATATTTGACCATGGTATGAGGAGAAGGTGAGGGGCACAAGACATTGAGTGTTGACCGAGATAGAGTTGTTGTTGATCCATGAGACCCGGTATGGACTTGGGTGAGGGGTGATAGCTAGCCCAAGAAGCTTGACGGTATCGGGTGACACGGCATTGAAACAACTCCCACTATCCAAGATCACTTTCCTTACATGATTCCCTATTTTGACAAAGGTGTGAAAGATTGAAGTTCGACGCCAATCCTCTTCTTGAGATTTGGTGAGGGTGCATCTAATCACTCCTAGATGAGAGTTGGTAGATGGAGTGGTGTGATCTAGACCTGATTCTAGGTATTGGGTTTGGTATTGGGTTTCATACTCTTCCTCCCAATCTAATGAGGCTTCATGGTCCTCCACGACATCTTCAAGCTCTTTTTGGGGTGGAGCTTCTTCCTCAATAAACAAGTTAGATGATCCCTTGGATGGACATTGCCCCGCAAAGTGGCCAAACCCTTGACACCTAAAACATTTTTGGTGCCCACTACCCGAAGTAGTTCCTACATTTGGGCCTTTGGGAATGTCTTCCCTCCGTGGGAGGGGGTGACTAGGAGTGGGTTTGTTTGGAGTGATGGTGGGAGGGGGGTTGTAAGACCTTAATGGGGTGTTCCCACTTGGGTTATGGGCTTTCATGGGAGTGGCCGGAATGGGTCGTGGTCCCATGTTTTTGGGGTCGACCGGTTGGGGAGTAGCAAATCGAGGGATCCTAGAGAATCTTTCTACATCCCTAGCTATTTGATAAGCTATCTCAAGGTTATCAACATCTCTCATGAAAAGCTCTCTTTTGATGTGACTTTGAAGCCCATTCCTAAAGCGGGACAAGGTAACTTCCGGGTCCTCATGAACTCCACACTTCAAAAGGTAGGAGTCAAACTTTTCAATATATTCTACTACGGTCTTCCCCTCTTGGGTGAGGCTTTGCCATTCATCTAAGAGCATTTTATGGTAGGATTGGGGAAGGTATTTGTTCCTAAGTAGGTTCTTCATTCCCGCCCAAGTTTCAGTAGGCTCTCCCCGCCTAATCCTTCTTAGACCCTCTTGGTTTAACCAATATGTTTTGGCTAATTTGACAAGATGTATTTTGGCCAACCTTACCCTCCTTTGGTTGGACATAGGATACCATTCAAAGTATTGGTCCATGGCGGTCTCCCATTCTAAGTAGACACTTGGTTCATGGGAACCATCAAAGTTTGGGGCCTCTACTTTAATCATCCTTAAGAGGGGGTCATCCGGGTCGTCCCGTGGACGCCTTTCATGAATTGGATGATGGCGGGGTCTCTCATGGTTATAGTAGGGGTCAAAGTCCAAGTCCTCCCTATAGATTTCAGCATGTGGATGATAGGCTCTTGGTCCATGATTCCTCGGATGGAACTCTTCCCTATGAGGCTCAACATGTGGAGGGTAGACTCTTGGGTCATTGTTCCTTGGGTGGAACTCATTCCTATACAAGTCACCATGTGGTGGATGAACTCTTGGCTCATAATTCCTTAGATGGGGATCTTCCCTATGAGGTTCAACATATGGAGGGTGGACTCTAGGCTCATTGTTCCTTAGATGGGGATCATCCCTATGGGGCTCAACATGTGGAGGGTGGACTCTAGGCTCATTGTTCCTTGGGTGGAACTCATTTCTAGGCAACTCACCATGTGGTGGATGGCCTCTTAGTTCATTATTCCTTGGGTGAGGGTCTTCCCTATGAAGGTCAACATATGGAGGGTGGACTCTAGGCTCGTTGTCCCTTGGGTGGACCTCATGTTCTTCTAACCGAGCAATTCGAGTGTTAAGGGAGGCAAGTTGGGCAAGGATGTTGGTAAGGGCAGCATCTACCCTATTCATTTGGCTTTGGGGTTTCTCCCTAGGAGCATCTTGATTGGGTTGAGGATTGGGATCCATGGGTGGATTGGAGGATGAAGGATCAAATCGGTAACTAGCACCACTACGGGTGGACATGCAAGACAAGGGGTAAATGATGAGGGACACACAATGCAATGGTCCTAGGACTTAGACTTGATAGAGACAAGTCAAAGACTTGCTCTGATACCACTTGATGTGACACAACCTTGGACCTAATGCAAGCAAGCACAATCGCATTCAAAACGGGCCAAGTTGGGCCACCGCTCTATCGTCACTCACCCAAGCCCGGGGTGACTTGGCAATGCCAAGGGGAGGATGTGGGGTTGGGCCCTTGCTGGTAGAGGGCCAGCAAGGCCAAGAATGATTCCCAATGGGTATGGGTACCCAAATCAAGGGGGCCGACAAAGTGCCAACGGCAACGGTTACCATATTCCCACGGTGATCACTCAAGTTTATGGAGCTTGAGGATCGGGCTCTCACTCGCATAACCAGCGGAATTAAGAACTAATATTGAAAGACAAGCACAAGTTGGAGTGAAGGTTTGAGCACTTACTCGACCGATTTGAAGAAACTGGTCCCGGTCGGAGACGAGGGCGAGCGGGGAGGCGAGTGGATCCCCACACGCCGCGGCGGTGTCGCTTGACCTGCCCAAACAAAGTACACCACTACACCTCTCGCAGGAGGGGGAACTTGGGGTGGGGGTTATTGATATTACATCAATACTACCTCCACGCAGGGAGGGGCCTTCAGCCGGTCAAGTGGGGTGGGGAAACCAAAGCAAAGAACGAGGAACAAGGGTGGACGCCGAATCTGCCTGCTGTCTGCGAACCAGGACAGAGGGTCGGTGTTGCTATTGTAGATATTGCTCAGGAAGTCTGCTGATGGCGAGACTGGCGGCGAAATCTTCATAACAGGAAGGGGAATGCCTCAGAATTTTTGTAATTTCTTCTAGAGTCGCTGTAGGTCGGGGCAGGAGCTTGAACAGGGCCTCTGTTTCTCGGACTAGCAGGGGTAGGTCACCAATAGTAGGATGCAGAGGCTTTCCTGGCCGTTCCCGAACTCAAAATTTGATGCCGTCAGTGCCGTTAGAACCGTGGGTAAGTCCTCTTTGCATAAAAAGAAACGGGGATGCCAGAAGAGAACAGAGACGATCGGTGGAGCCAGAAGAGTGAGGAGGTGTTGATGCAGACTGGGGGAGGCAGAGCCGCGTGACCGTGGAAGAAAATTGGTAACTTCTGTTCCCGGATGCGGAATGGGCTTCTGCTTCTTGATTCTGAAAGTAGATAGGTCGATGAAGAACTTTGAAGAAGGACTTGAGGACTGATTCCTTTGGAGCTGGTCGTGGCAGAGCTTCTAATCCGGCTCAGGTCCTCAGCCGAGGCAGAACCGCGCAGCTGTGGGAGAATGGAGGTCCCGGACAGCACCGAGCTCCGATGGGGACGAAACCACTTTCGAGACGAAGAGGACTGGCAGACGCTTCCGTGGATGCCTCTTAGGCCTTCAGAATCTCAGGTAGCAAACCGTGGTACCTTCTGCAAGCTTCGGGTACAACTGCATCTCTTGAACAGCAACCTGCAACTTTGACAAAGCCCCCAAGGGATCTAACAAGAAGAAGGAGAGAGTGGTGTATGGTGAAGGGGGATGAAGAAAGGTGGAGGGGAGGTATGGAAGAGGTGGAGGGTTGCTAATGGCAGGGGGGAGGTGGATGAAGAAGAGGAGGGGTGAAGGTTTCAGCTGGTGGATGGAGGGTGTGAGGGCAAGTGGTGGTGGAGAATGGAAGGAGAGGGGGGCGAACTAGGCTAGAGAGGAGGAGAGGGGGGCGGCCAAAGGATGTGGAGGGAAGGTATTTCAAATTCAAAATGGCTTTGGAATGTGGGGGATTGTGTGGGGAAGAGGGATGAGTGTGTTGGAATGGGGGAAGATTGTGTTGGAATAGAGAAGATTGTGTTGGAATGGTGAGGGATCTCCTTGGGACTAGGGGGGTGGAGTAATGCAGGCCATGGGGAAGTGGAGGGCTTTAATGATGGTAGGTGGGGGTTGAGGTGGTTGGGTAGGGAGGAGAGAGAAGAAAATTCAAAATTGGGTGTTGAGGAGAGAGAAAATGGAGTGAAAAAGAAGGATTAAGAGAGGGAAGGGTGGGGAATCTCTCCCCTAGGGTTTCTCACCTAAAAAATGTTGGAATCACTCCACTAAACTAAGCTTTGGACTCTCAAATGGCATTTTTTTCATTGATTGATTCATTACCTCCAAATGAAGGAAATGGGGCCCTATATATAGGAAACCCACATTTTACAATAAGATCCTGACAAAAGACTCATTGACAAATAACCGAAGGGGTAGAGGAGCTCATTGGGCCAAGCCCGAAGAAATGGGCCCAATTAGCACATTACACATTCTAATGACACTCAAACATAGGAAAATAAACGCAAGACCTAGGGACATGACTCAAATAAAATACAAATTACATCAAATGACTCAAGTACATAGCATAAAAATGATAAGTGGGCCTTTATAGAGAGAGGCCCGAACTCAAACAGTGCCGAAGTGTGAAGAAGACCCTAGCCAAAGGGAATTGTGGATGATGCCTCCATCATTCTGCAGATTACAAGCCCTTAGAGTGCTGAGCGGGCATACGTTGATAGATGCCCCTGTGTCAATGCTGACTTTGTTCAGAATGATAGTAATGCATAGCGGCATTTTCTGAGCTTCTGGTGGTGCTAGCTCGGTTTCAGAGAAAGTAATGGCTGGCCCGTTGGAGATTGTTGCCAGTGCGATAGGTAAGCTGTCAACTACCATATCTTCACTAACCATCACCTTTTGAAGAAAGTCTCTTAATGCATCTTGGTGAAGGGTAGATCTCTTAATCAGTTCCAGCCCAGATATCTTGGCGGGCACCCTATCCAAATGATGTAACAAATCATATTGGGTCCCGGGTAGTGGCTCGGCCTCTTCTTGCTCGGCAGCCGGTTGGGAAGACTGGGGATTGGAAGTGGAAGGATAGTTTAGATGGAACATGCGCCCGCTCCGCAGGGCAAAGTTATAAGCTGTCGCGGCCTCAGATGGGCTCAGGATAAGTGATTTAGTAGGCCATGTGGGGTGGATGAGCGGTGCGGAAGAGGGTGTGGTGGAAAGGATGATAGGCGAGGGGTTAGTGGCAGTGGACGCGAGAGGAAGTGGGGATATAAAAGTGGACGGAGGCGTGGTGAGTGGAGGGTTAGATGGAGGTATGGCGATAGTGGGTGTAAGCGCGAGCGGGAAGGGGGTGATGGTAGTGGATGTGAGCAATGGCGAGTGCGACGGAGGCGCGAGTGATGGTGCGTGTGATAGAATAGGGGTAAATGGGAGGATGAGTGGAGGAGGGGTTTGGTGTGTAGGTATGAGGATGAGGGAAGCGGGAGGATTATGGTAGTTATGGTGAAGGGCCATGACCTGTGGCGTGGAGCTATCATCGTCGAAGGACCATTCGGGGTTGTGAGCCGAGGGTTGGACGACATTGACCTGAGCTGGTGCCGGCGACGGAGGCTGTGGAGTAGGAGGATGGTTTGGCATTGGGTTTTGATGAATACCCAAGTCTTGAACCGGCTGCTGTTGCTGCTGTGGCTGCTGCTGTGGCTGTGGTACCTGTTGCTGCTGCACTTGCTGCCTCGGCGGCTACCTTCTCTTCTCTTTGATTTCTGTGATGGCCCTGTGCATCTTGACCCAATCAATTCTTTTCCCTTCATGGAGGTCATAGAACAGGTCCCGGAATTGGAAACACCCTTCAATGGTATGCCCCGGCTGCCTGTGGAACATACAATACTTCGTCTGATCAACGGCTGGGTTCCAGTTGGGCCGTTCTGGAGGAAGCTGTATGGCATTCACCGACATAAGAGCTGAGAAGATGTCAGTGAGTGTTTCTGGCAAAGGTGGATACTGAGCTCTTTTAGGAGCCGGGCGCTTGCTGTTAAGGTTGTTGTAGCCGTTGGGTGGAGGGACATTGTGGTATTACGGAGGGGGTGGTGGTTGTTGCGGTGCGGTGAAGGTGTTTTATGGAATGGCGAAGGTGGACGGAGGGTTTTGCGGAGTGACCTAGAAGTTCTGTGGAGTGGGATTCTGTGGAGTGCGGGGGTTTTGAGGGAAGTGGAAGGGTTCGGCTTGGAACGGAAAGGCAACGGCTTGAACTTGCTCGTTCGTTTGGACCCCCTCGGTGACCGGCCCTTGAGGTTTCTTATGGTATTTGGGCTTTTGGTTTTCAAATAGTGAGTGTTTGGGGGAATCCTTGAACTGAGTCTGAATGAAGCGCGCTCGGCTGTAGAGTTGGTGCATGTTGGCTATGTCATTCATGGCCAGAATGTTTTGAAAGGTCGGAGTAGCATTGGAAATAAGTAACTTGACCTTCTCTTCCTCCGGGATATGGCCGGGCACTCTAGCGGCCATTTGCCTCCTCCTATCTGCATAAGTAGAAAACTCCTCATCTGGTTTCATCTTTTCGGCCACCAAATCTGTAAATGAGTACTCAGGGCCGACCCTGTCTTGAAACCGCTGGATAAACTTATCTTTCACTACCTTGAAGCTTTCGGCGTCTTCCAATGGCAGAGAGTAGAACCATTCCAGTGCAATGTTATCCAATGATCGGCGGAACAAATATGCCATCAGGCGATCATCATATTGGAATTGGGCCGACTCGTATAAGAAGTCCCTCACGTGAATAAAGGGATTGCCGTTCCCGTCATATTTGCGATAATTGGGGAGCTCGGACTGCGGAGAGAACCGGATGTTCTGAAAGCTAGGAACCGGAACATCTGTCAAGGACTGTGGGCCCACCCGTTTCTGGAGGAAGTCGAGTTGCTATTGCATGGTGGCCCATTTATCAAGTAATTCCTACTTTCTAGAGGGAGCAAGGGTACTGAGAGGTGATGATTGAAGTTGAGGAGCGAAAGGGTGAACCGCGGCAGAAGGTGGGAGCCCATAAGAAGGAGCAGAAGGATAAACGGCCAAAGCAGGGGGCCCATAAGAAGGATATTGGGTCGGAGATTGACCCAGATTAGAGTGGGCTTGGACAACCCCTGGCTGAGGGCGCGAGAAATCTGAAAGGCCCATAAGGACTTGTGGAACCATAGGGATGGACATATGATGATCCAACTGAATGAAAGAAGGGGCGGCAGACTTCCCTTTGTCAAAAGATTGCTGGGCCGAAGTAGAAGATTGGCCCGTCTCCATGCCAGCAAAGGTGATGGTTCGGGGTTGGACTGGGGTAAGATCAATCGGAGTGGGCTGGATGGAAGGATTGGATTGACCCTGGGTAATCGTGGGCGGGGAGATATTGGATCCTTGCATGGCCTGATAGACAGCTTGGAGTTGGGTCGGATCCAATTGGGCCATCATTTGGAGAATGGAGCCCGCAGAAGGAGAAGAGAAAGAAGGGGTGGCTCGACCACCCTCCATGGGGGTGGAGGACGGAAGAGGGGTTGTCCCCTCTCTAGAAGAGAACGAAGTAACCCTAGCAGAGTTTTCAAGAAGTCCTTGAGGAAGGGAATCCTCTTGGGAATGGGGAGGATTGAAAGAAGTCTTGGTGGATTCGAAAAGCGGATTTGAGTAGACCTTGGAGAAGGAATTGACCCTAGGAGGTGCTTCCAACTGACGAAAACAACTCCACATGTAATGGACAACCTTGACAAGATGCAAATAACACAACACAAATAATCACACAATGAGCAACCAACTTAGATGATTTCTAACAAAGATGTAAGTGATAAGAGATGAAAAGCATTCAAAGTCAACCAAGTTGTTTAAGATGATGAGAGAAGATTTTTACGATTTCTCCTTTGAAACTTTAGTGGATTGATGAATATGAGCTCTCAACAATGGGTTCCTGATAGGAGGTGGATGTAAAGCTTGGTTTGACTCTAAATGTGATCACTCCTTCACTTATGCAACCCTAGACACGGGGTGGGAAAGGTACAACCGGCCCGGCGTCCGTGTGGGAATCCACGGCTCGCGGGGACTTATGGAGGTCCCTGGTGTGATTTCCTAGTCGGCCCCAAGGAATATGGAGAAGAGAGGTCCGCACACCAAGGTAGGAAAGTGCAATCTAATGTATGATAATATGAATGAACCTATGTGCACCGGGGTGCATGCAAATTCTAACCTAGAATCTAGCAAGCAATTATGCACACAACGATGGAAGTATATAAACCAACCAAGGAGGAAGTCAGATATCACCCAAGAAAAAATATCACAATAGAAACTGTGGAAAGGAATGCACCTCGGGATGCGTACCTATCTGGAGTGTAACAGTGTATAACCTCTGCGTCAAACGTATATAACGGTTGAATGCCAGACCGCCAGAAGAAATATAACGCAGGGTGCCAGGATCGTCAGATGAGCCAGAGAACCAAAAATAGTAGGAAAATAGAAGGGAAATCTGGGGAAAACCAGACAAGGAAATGATGGCAGGTATAATAGAGATCAAAAAAGCACGATTGGCACAAGCCGTCCCACCGTGATCGCCAAAAAATTATCTGTTGATTTATTTGCTTCCTTCTTTTGTGGGTTTGTGATGTATGATAAAGATGATAAGCAAAAATCAATGATCTCGATCAACCCAAGGACATGTGAACCATGAACCTAGGCAATCCGAACAAGCTCTAGCATGGGCATGCTATCTCAACCAAACTAATCTAAAGAAATAAAGAAAAACACACGCCGGGGCGTGGAGCAAGAGCAAATAAAACACACCGCGTGGGTGGAACAAGTAAAGGAAATAAGAGATATGAGAGAGAAATTAATGCCCAATGCTAAGGAAAGAACGTGATCGCCACCAAAGTAAACACAAGTCAAGGACTTGAAAATACCTTGGAAATAGGTGGATGAAGCACCCGCCCACGGGAGAGAGAAAATAGTGAAATCTGCAGATCAGCTGAATGTAACGGTCCAGACCCTGTGCGTCACAAGATTGTGACGGTCACCCGATGAACCGTTAGATATGCCTGACGTGCCTGCACAAGACCGTCAGAGCACCTGCAGAAGCAACTTGTGAACTCTTTGAACTCCAAATCTTCCAGCCGGCCAGAAGACTTGGGCCTCGTTTAATAAACCTGTAAACCTGCCAAAGAATGTGAAACACAAGAAAACAAACCCAGATCAGCCCTTTAAACAAGCGTAGTATCAATTCTTAAGGAAATTAAGATCATTCAAAAGGAAAGGGAAGTACCGGGAAAGTTTTGGTTTTTTAACCCCTCTGGGCGTTTTAAAAGATGGGAAGATGTTTAGATGATGAGAATAGATGCAGAATGTGGAAGAAAGAAGTGGGACAATGCTTTGAGGAAAAGGAGGAAGAAGAACACAAGATGACAACGATGGAGACTAAAGCACAATGAAACGAATACTCCCTTCACCGTGAAGCAGATGGACGTGAGGAACAGTTCTCCTTGGTTGGATGTGGCTCCAGAATGCGGCAGCACTTCGACGTAAACTCCAGATCTTCCTCCCTTAGGCCATGAAGTTAAGGGTGCTATTTATAGGCCCTCAAAATCTCTGGTCGAACAGAGGATAATCTAGCAAGAAAATAGGATAACTCTTAGCAAACTCTTGAAGATAATATCAGCAAGAGTCCATAGAAACAAACAGAAGGTTCTGAGGATCAGATTTGGAAGAGAAATCACAAGATCAAACTCTTAACTCGACCACAGAGTAGCAGAGAAAAGGCCTGAACTGCCAGGACTTTCTGTTGGATGTAACAGCTTCTCGACAGACCGTCAGAGGGAAATAACGCGTTAGAGGGATACCGTCACATTCAACCTTATCTCAAAAGAGATAAGATCAACGGAAGCAGATCAAAAAGGACTCTTGAATGAAAGTAACAGCCAAGGATGAACGCGTTAGAGGGAAGTAACGGCTGCACGACAGACCATTATACTCAATGGATAGGCCAAAGGATAAGGATTGAAACAAAGCCTTAAGTTGTAGGACTCTTCAAGATGTAACGGTCCATGGGCACATGCGTTATAAGGGAAGTAACGCCCATGGTGTGGACCGTTAGAAATAATAAGGATTGAAAATTGAGCTTGCTAAGCTTCATCCAATCAAGAAATCGCGGAACCCTACTCAACTAAGGAGAAGACCCATGAAATAAACTTCAAATTGATGAAGGAGACTCAACGAAGGAATGAATAACTTGGAGCATCACATAGAGTGAACAAGGAGATGACCCGACTTATCGGTCATAAAACGGGTGTCAACAATTCCTGTTCATGACTTTCTAGTGCATAGCCTTTATGGTTATGAAGTACATTCTTGTTAATGAAAGGCCACTTTATGATGGAATCCTCGGTTCAAGATTCAAAATTTAAAAATTTGACGGGGATCGGCAATCAACTTCATCAACACAATCAAATGGCCAATCTATTTGTCTCATGATAAATGGGCCTCTTTATGGGCCTTATGGGTTATGTCCGTAGCAATTATGTAATAGTCCTTTCATATTTTTGTCTTTAAGTCTTCCAATAGAGTGTCTTTTAGTCTCCCCAAGAGAACTATAATGAGTAGACATTAAGTGTTTAGGATAGTGTCTTTTGGTCTCCCCAAGAGAACTATAATGAGTAGACATTAAGTGTTTAGGATAGTGTCTTTTGGTCTCCCCAAGAGAACTATAATAAGTAGACATTAAGTGTTTAGGATAGTGTCTTTTGGTCTTCTTTGAGAGTCTATAAAAGAGTCATGTATCTTTCATTTGAAAAACAGTGAATGAAATCTTATTTTTGGAACCCCCATGTGATGCCCACGTAGGAGGGGCCTTCCCCTCCTTTATCTTCTTCCCCCCCCCCTCTTTTAATTCCCATGGCCGTGAGTGCCTGTTCTTCCTTCCCTCTCCACGGGTGAGATGCCCAGTTCTTCCCTCCTTGCCACGGGTGTTGATGCCCTTCATTCCTCCCTTCTCCTCCAGCCACCAGCATCTTCCGCTCACCCCCACAGCTTGGCCGAACTTCCCGTTCCCCAGTTCCTCCTGTCTTCTAACCCAATCTTTCACTGCTGCGGCAGTCTACCTTCCTTGCCTCACCCTCTAAGCTTCTTCCTCCCGGCCACGCTATTACCTCATACGCCCACGCTACCTCCGTTCCCGTCATACACGCACTGCACCCCTTTCCACAGCCTCAAGACAACCCCCTGCAACCCCAACCACGTCCACCCACTATCCCCATAGCTTACACCCACAAACACCACCACTAAACTTAGCCCCCACTCCACAAGCCCATCCCAAACCCGCAGGCAGCTTCTGGCCCAATTTGCAGAGTAACTTCCAGCTCGTTCCAGGTGGAGTCTGCATCCAAGGTCTTCAGCAAAGTTGATCGTCCACAAGTCCTCTTCGCAAGCGAGTTGGAATCGTGTCGATCCGAGTTCGTGGCCGCCCACAAGGGACTTTCTTCCCCGACTGCGCAGAGAAGGCCTGACAGCGACCTGAAGCGGTTTGGGGCAGCAACCACGACCTCTTCTTGAAGGATTCAGGCTCCAGGATCTTCATCAAAGTTCTCCATCCTCAAGTCAGCTACCGGGATCAGAAGACGGAACCGCAATCAGAGGTCGGTGGCCAGAGTTACAAATTTTATACCCCGACGACCCCATTCTGCCTCCTGTCTGTCTCCTCCGACCAGTCCCCACTCAACGGGACCTGCACGTCCACACCGACATCCGACTGAGGCGAGACCAGTGCCGCTGGAAAGTAGTCATCCCCACGATTCCAACGCCACCTGCCGCGCACCAAACGGAGTTCGGGGTTGCTCGTGGTGTCCCTGTCAAGCCGCGGTTCAGAAGCTGCCCCTGCACAGAACCAGAACGGGGTCCCCGCTCAGTCGTCCGTGGCGACCAGGTTCGGGCGGAACCAAAATTCAGAAAAATTGTGCTGTATCCCTACCCTGTTACGAAGCCAACGGCACCACCCGCGCCTCCGGCAAAATTCCAGAGTGCGATCCACAGCCACTTCAACAGCTGCTGGTCACAGATTCCAGAACCGGACAGAATCGACTTCGGCATTTGTTTCACATCAAGTGGTATCAGAGCTTAGGGAATCGGGCCGTCCCATCGGACCGAGATCCTGAGCTTTGAGGTTCGAGGTCGAACCTCCTCCAAGCGGAGGAGTATGATGGAATCCTCGGTTCAAGATTCAAAATTTAAAAATTTGACGGGGATCGGCAATCAACTTCATCAACACAATCAAATGGCCAATCTATTTGTCTCATGATAAATGGGCCTCTTTATGGGCCTTATGGGTTATGTCCGTAGCAATTATGTAATAGTCCTTTCATATTTTTGTCTTTAAGTCTTCCAATAGAGTGTCTTTTAGTCTCCCCAAGAGAACTATAATGAGTAGACATTAAGTGTTTAGGATAGTGTCTTTTGGTCTCCCCAAGAGAACTATAATGAGTAGACATTAAGTGTTTAGGATAGTGTCTTTTGGTCTCCCCAAGAGAACTATAATAAGTAGACATTAAGTGTTTAGGATAGTGTCTTTTGGTCTTCTTTGAGAGTCTATAAAAGAGTCATGTATCTTTCATTTGAAAAACAGTGAATGAAATCTTATTTTTGGAACCCCCATGTGATGCCCACGTAGGAGGGGCCTTCCCCTCCTTTATCTTCTTCCCCCCCCCCCTCTTTTAATTCCCATGGCCGTGAGTGCCTGTTCTTCCTTCCCTCTCCACGGGTGAGATGCCCAGTTCTTCCCTCCTTGCCACGGGTGTTGATGCCCTTCATTCCTCCCTTCTCCTCCAGCCACCAGCATCTTCCGCTCACCCCCACAGCTTGGCCGAACTTCCCGTTCCCCAGTTCCTCCTGTCTTCTAACCCAATCTTTCACTGCTGCGGCAGTCTACCTTCCTTGCCTCACCCTCTAAGCTTCTTCCTCCCGGCCACGCTATTACCTCATACGCCCACGCTACCTCCGTTCCCGTCATACACGCACTGCACCCCTTTCCACAGCCTCAAGACAACCCCCTGCAACCCCAACCACGTCCACCCACTATCCCCATAGCTTACACCCACAAACACCACCACTAAACTTAGCCCCCACTCCACAAGCCCATCCCAAACCCGCAGGCAGCTTCTGGCCCAATTTGCAGAGTAACTTCCAGCTCGTTCCAGGTGGAGTCTGCATCCAAGGTCTTCAGCAAAGTTGATCGTCCACAAGTCCTCTTCGCAAGCGAGTTGGAATCGTGTCGATCCGAGTTCGTGGCCGCCCACAAGGGACTTTCTTCCCCGACTGCGCAGAGAAGGCCTGACAGCGACCTGAAGCGGTTTGGGGCAGCAACCACGACCTCTTCTTGAAGGATTCAGGCTCCAGGATCTTCATCAAAGTTCTCCATCCTCAAGTCAGCTACCGGGATCAGAAGACGGAACCGCAATCAGAGGTCGGTGGCCAGAGTTACAAATTTTATACCCCGACGACCCCATTCTGCCTCCTGTCTGTCTCCTCCGACCAGTCCCCACTCAACGGGACCTGCACGTCCACACCGACATCCGACTGAGGCGAGACCAGTGCCGCTGGAAAGTAGTCATCCCCACGATTCCAACGCCACCTGCCGCGCACCAAACGGAGTTCGGGGTTGCTCGTGGTGTCCCTGTCAAGCCGCGGTTCAGAAGCTGCCCCTGCACAGAACCAGAACGGGGTCCCCGCTCAGTCGTCCGTGGCGACCAGGTTCGGGCGGAACCAAAATTCAGAAAAATTGTGCTGTATCCCTACCCTGTTACGAAGCCAACGGCACCACCCGCGCCTCCGGCAAAATTCCAGAGTGCGATCCACAGCCACTTCAACAGCTGCTGGTCACAGATTCCAGAACCGGACAGAATCGACTTCGGCATTTGTTTCACATCACTTTATCTTATAAATCTTGCTTGATCATGCCCTATTGTCCATTCATATTCTTCGTATCTCTATAATTCCTATCTTGTTACTTGAATTTCGTTCATGTGTTTTATCACATTTTCCTTTACCTTATTCACTAGATCAAAAATGTAATTACTTTAAGCACGCCTTCATGTTGATGCGAAGATACCTACTGGGCAAGTGTGCTTATTACCCTACTTTTTCAATCTTTTCAAGAAGTTCAAGTGAGTCGGATTCGGAGTATTCTAGGGACGGGTCCAAGGGTGATGACTGATGGTCGAGAGAAGACTTAGAGAGTCAAGTGTATTTAAGTAGTCTAGAGTCATGATGTATTGTTTACTTTATTGAGTCTCACTGTGTAATTTTCATTTTTCTTGAGTCTAGTGGACCATGAGTCAACATTCTGTAATTATGGATCATTATTATCAGTAAAAGTTAGAATTTTGGTCAAATATTGTGTACTCCATTTTTATGTGGATGTTATTGCGCTCTGATCTTGATTGCTAGCTTAAGGCGTATTGCCGACTATTCATGTCCCTGATATTACTTCAGTTGTACACATGTCTCGGGGTGTGACATGAAATCCCTGCGTCGGTGTAGTCCCAGCATCGATGAACCACTTAACTCAGCTCCTAAGACCTCCCAGGGTCTCAGCTGAGAGGGGACCGACCTAGACCTTTCGTCTGAGTCGGAGAAGCCCGAAATCCTTACGTCGGTGGAGTCCCAGCATCGATGAACCACTTAACATGCCGCCTAAGGCCTCCCAGGGTCTCAAACGAGAGGGGTGTGACCTAGACCTTTTTTCTAAGTTAGAGAAGCCCGAAATCCTTGCGTCGGTGCAGTCCCATCATCGATGAACAACTTAACTCGGCGCCCAAAACCTCCCAGGGTCTCATACGAGAGGGGAGTGACCTAGACCTTTCGTCTGAGTCGGAGAAGCCCAAAATCCTTGCGTCGGTGTAGTCCCAACATCGATGAACCACTTAACTCGACGCCAAAAACCTCCCAGGGTTTCAGCCACGAGGGGAGCAACCTAGACCTTTTGTCTGAGTCGGAGAAGCCCGAAATCCTTGTGTCGGTGTAGTGCCAGCATCGATGAACCACTTTACTCAGCGCCTAAGACCTCTTATGGTCTCAGCCAAGAGGGGAGCGACCTAGACCTTTCGTCTAAGTCGGTGAAGCCCGAAATCCTTGCGTCGGTGTAGTCCCAGCATCGATGAACCACTTAACTCGATACCTAAGGCCTTTCAGGGTCTCAGCTGAGGGGAGCAACCTAGACCTTTCGTCTATGTCAGAGAAGCCCAAAATCCTTGCGTCGGTGCAGTCCAAGCATCGATGAACCACTTAACTCGGCAACTAAGGCCTTTCAAGGTCTCAGTCGAGGGGAGTGACCTAGACCTTTCATCTATGTCGGAGAAGCCCGAAATCCTTGCGCCGGCGCCTAAGGCCTTTCAAGTTCTCAGCCGAGGGGAACGACCTAGACCTTTAGTCTAAGTTGAAGAAAACCCAAAATTTCTTGCCTCAGTGCGATCCCAATACCGACGAACCACCTTAACTCAGTGCCTAAGGCCTCCCAAGGTCTCAGCCAAGAGGCACGGCTTAGACCTTCCGTCTAAGCCGGATAAACCCAATTTTATTGCATTGACGTGAACCCAATGTCGACAATACTATTATACCGCTATAATCCTGTCCCACCGTGATACTCAAAAAGAAAGAAAGAAAGAAAGAAAGAAGCAGAAGAAGAAGAAGAAGAAGAAGAAGAAGAAGAAGAAGCAGAAGAAAAAGAAGAAGAAGAAGAAGAATGAAACAGTTCCGTAATGCTCTTAATTCGGCACCCATGGTCTCCCACGGTCTTAGTCGAGAAGTACGACCTAGACCTTCCACCTAAGTCGGAGAAATCTGAATTCCTTGAGTCGTTCGATCCCAGCATCGAAGAACCATTTAGCTCGATGTCTATGACCTCTCGAGGACTTAGCCGAAGATCGATCCTGGCCTAGACCTTTCATCTAAGAGAGATGAACATAAATCCTTGCATCGACATAAACCCGATGTTGGCCATACCACTCGGGTTGGCATCCATCCCTCGGGCAGGACCAACTCGTCCGTCCCACAGTGACAACTAATACAACCCAATGGCTTAGACCTTCTATCTGAGACCAGATAAACCAGATATGCTTGCGTCGGTGTAAACCCAATATCAACGATCTCATCTCGCCTAGTCCGCTAGCAGGGCCAGTCAATACAGTTCGCAGCAGAGAGAGCATCCTCACAAAGTCAAAGATTCTCGCAAGACAATAAGCTGCACCCGCAGGCCCCGCTCGCTCGTCCCTTGTTCGCGGCACCAGTGGGTGAGGGGCATTTGTTGGCAGTGAAAAAAAGGAATCAGCGTCCCTTCACACAGTCGCCAATTCTTTAATTGGCGACTCGTGAAGTGACGCCAATTTTGTAGGTCGACTCACCTCCTTTGGGTCGACTCACAGAATGAACGCCCCTTCACGTGGACACAAATTCTTAAATGGGCGCCCTCTCACAGTGATGCCAATTCTTGGCATTATTGGAATTTTTTTGAAGTTTATCAGATTTTTAATCCGAAGAATGGGCGCCTCTCTAAATGGACGTGATTTTGAATCTGCGACAGGGTCGTCGACGCCATTTTGCTTGGGTATGAAGAATTTGTGGCCAACCCATAGGTGCCTTCTTAGCGATCGAACAATCCACAGCCTACCCTATGGACGCCATTTTCACGTGTTCGGGTACTGTAGTATCCACGGCTCCCCTGTTTTGCCGCGGCGTTCCCATGCCCTCGAGCGGCCACTCGCCTGCGTGGCCGGCAGTGGGGGTGCCACTGGAGAGGGAGCCACACCTTAGCCGTCTCCCCCTACTTGCGGTAGCTACGGCAATGACGACTGTGGCAACAGGTGACAGCACAACAAAGCGACACGGTAGTGGCAACAGCAGAAGAAAGAAGAAAAAAAAAGGAGAAAGCGCAGGGGAGGGCTCTCCCTCCTAACGAGGGGTCTTGAGCCCTATAAAAGGCTCACCTATGGAGCCATAAATGCTTCTTCGACAGTTCTAGATAGATACCCCTCTTGGAGGCCTTGATAGCAGGAGCCCTTCCGTGAGATCCTCGTCGGGCACCCGAAGCTGAAATAGAAGCAGAGGGAGGGGGAGTGAGGGAGTGAGAGAGCTTTCTGTTGAAGGGTAGGTTCTCCCTTTTATCTTTGGTTCTTTCTTCTCTCTTCCTATCTCTGCGATTCATGGGGCTGTGGGCAGCCGCCATGTAAACCTCTGTTTGAAAAAGCAATGAAACAAGGGCTTTCAACGCTAATCCTTATCTCTCTCCGTGAATCCATGTGTAACCCTGATATCCTTTCTTTCCTGCATGGGTTCATATGCTTCTCGATAGCATGCGTATATATATATATATATATATATATATGTATAATGTATATATTACGCTACGCTGCCCTCTCCCCTACTATATATATACATGGCATGTTTTCTTTGCTCTATCTTCTATGTTGTCTTCTCCCCGATGCATACATATATATTCATACTTTGATTCTGGCAGCCACCGGTCCGGAGTTTATCCAAAGTTGATGGATATGACCCCGAGTGATGTGACACAACCTCGGACCTAATGCAAGCAAGAACAATCGCATTCAAATGGGCCGAATTGGGCCACCGCTCTATCGACACTCACCCAAGCCCGGGGTGACTTGGCAATGCCAAGTGGAGGATGTGGGGTTAGACCCTTGCTGGTAGAAGGCCAGCAAGACCAATGTTTGATTCCTAATGGATGTGGATGCCCAATTCAATGGGGCCGACAAAGTGCCAAAGGCACGGGTTACTCTCTTCACCACGGTGATCCTTCAAGACAACGGGGCTTGAGGACCGAGCTCTCCCTCTCACGGCCAGCAGAACTAAGAACTAATATTGAAAGATAAGCACAATGAGCAAGGGTTTAGAGCACTTACTCGACCGGTTTGAAGAAATCAGTCCCAGTCGAAGAAATCAGTCCCAGTCGGAGACGAGGGCGAGCGGGGAGGCGGGTGGATCCCCACATGCCGCGCCGGGGTAGCTTGACCTGCCCAAATGAGTACAATACTACACCTCTCGCAGGAGGGGGATCTTGTGATGGGGGTTAATGGATTACAATCAAAACTACGTCCGCACAGGGAGGGGCCTTCAGCCGGCCAAGCGGGGTGGGGAAAACTAGGGCTAAAACGATATAGAAGTGGTGATGCCAAATCTGTCTGCCCTCTGCAATAGGGGACTGACAGATGGTGTTGAAGCTGCAGAACTCGATCAGGAATTTTGCCGAGGGCGAGACCAGTGGAGAACTCTTCGTAGCTAGGAAGGGAATGCCTCAGAATTTCTTTAATTTCTTCTGGAGCCTCTACTGACTGAGATGGAGGTTTGAACAGAGCTTCAGATTCTCAGACCTATAGTTGCAGACTTCTAACAGTAGATTGCAGAGAACGCCCCGGCAGCTCCCGACCTCAGAATCAAGCGCCGTCAGAGTCTTTGGAATCGTGGACGAGTCCTCTTCACAGAAAAACTGACGGGGAATCCAACCAATGTCAGAGAAGACTAGGGGATGCAGAACAATGGCGACTGGTCGATGCAGACTGTGGGTAGTAGGATGACGGAGCTGAGGGAGAAAAATGATAACTTCTGCTACCAGATGCTGAACAGGATTCCATTTTTTGATTCGGAAAGTAGACAGGAAGGAGAAGAACTTTGTAGAAGATCTTGTGGGCTGATTCCTCCGAGGTTCATCGTGCCAGAGCTTCTAATCCGGTTCTGGTACTCAGCAGGGACAGCTAAGCGCAGTCGTGGGAGAACGGAGCTCCTGAGCAGCACATAGATCGGATGAAGACGAAACCACTGCCGTTGCGAAGGAGACCGGTAGACGCTTCCAACGGTGTCTCTTGGGTCTTCAAACTCGTCCGGAGGAAGTTGTGGTGGCCGCTGCAAGTTGCTGGTTCACCTGTAACTTCTGGACTGCAAGCAGCAACCTAGGGACAGCTTCCAATGCCTAGAAAGAAGGAGAATGGGGTATGTGGTGAAGGGGAGGTGGATGAAGGTGAGAGGGGGGGGGTTGTGGGAGGTGTGGAGGGGGTCTAATGGTGGAGGGGAGATGGAGGAAGAGGGGGAGGGCGCAGGCTTCAGCTGGAGGTAAGGGGGGATGGGGATTGCAAGGGGGGGAGAAGAATGGAGGGAGGTGGGGGCGACCTAGGCTAAAGGGGATAGAGGGAGGGGCGGCCAAAGCTTGGAGGGAAGGGATTTCAAATTTGAAATGGCCTTGGAAGTTGAGGGATTGTGTGGGGAAGGGGGTGATTGTGTTGGAATGGGGGAAGATTGTGTGGGAATAGAGAAGATAGTGTTGGAATGGGAGAGATTCTACCTTGGGACTAGGGGGGTGGAGTAATGGCAGCTATGGGAAGTGGAGGGCCCTTAATGGGGTAGGTGGGGGTTGGAAGTTGGGAGGGAGGAGGAGGAGAGAGAGAAAGAGGTGAACCCCATAGTGGAGGAGAGAGAAAGAGGGATAGAGAGAGAGGTGGGGTGGGGAATCACTCCCCTAGGGCTTCTCACCCAACTATAGGATTCACTCCACTAGAACTAGATTTGAATACTCAAATGGAAATCTTTTGTATTGAATCATTCATTACCTCCAAATGAAGGAAATGGGGCCCTATATATAGGAAACCCATATTTTACAATAAGTCCCTTACAAAAGACTCAATAACAAATAACCGAAGGGGTAGGGGGGGCTCATGGGCCAAGCCCGAATAATTGGGCCCAATAGCACATTACACAATCTAATGACACTCAAACTTAGGAAAATAAATGCAAGACCTAGGGACATGACTCAAATAAAATGAAAATTACATCAAATGACTCAAGAAGATAGCACAAAAGGGATAATTGGGCCTTTATAGAGAGAGGCCCGAACTCAAACGATGCCGGAGTGTGAAGAAGACCCTAGCCAAAGGGAGTTGTGGATGATGCCTCCATCAAATCCCCTGGGCTGTGAAGAGCTCTACTCCATCGAGTAGGGGTCCATCCGGCTGTGGTACTGCTCGAGGAGGTCTGGATCCAACCGCTGGAGATCCTCCCGACTCACCCAAGAATCCTCCGAAGGAGGCCGATCCTTCCACCTAACGAGATAGCGCTCATATACCTTGCTCCGAGTGGTAGTGACTTGTACATCCAATATTTGTTCAATTTGTTCACGCTGGGCTCTTTTGGTTGGTGGCCTCTCCTCACGGGTGGGTGCTCTCTCAATGGAAGAAGTAGGCTGATGAGGGCATCCCTTGCCCCTCCACATTTTCTCCGGACTCGGATTATTCATCGGCAAGCGCCATTATGTTCCTCAAGTGTTTGTGAGTCGAGTCATGTAATTTTCTTATTTTTATTTGAGTCTTAATCATGTAATTTTCCCTTTATTTGAGTCATGTACCTAGGTTAGTAGGTTATCTACCAATGTCCTAAGTCATTGTGTTGTTTAGATAGGCTATTGGGCCCATCTCATTGGGCTAGGCCCATGGACACCCCCTTCCCTTCGGTTATTAATCATTGTGTCTTTTGTTAGGGTCCTTTGTGAAAAAGTCATGTGCCTATAAATAGGCCACCCCACTCCTCATATGTAACAATTTTGATGAAATATTGAAGAAATCCCTTTCAAGTCTCTCATTACTCCACTTCTCTCTCTCTAGCTCTCCTTCTCTCTCCCACAAGGAAAGGGGCGAATCTCCCCTCTCTCCTCCCCCCCCCCCTCTCTCATTCAAATCCAACTACCACCTACCTCCTTTAATACTCCACAACTTCCCACAACCGACCATTAACCCCCCTCCTAGTCCCAACAACCCTCCACCAATCCAAGCCCTACTTCCCAACCACCACCTACTTCCCTCCACTTCCCTAAGCACCTCCTCACCTCCCCAAGGCTGAAGGATCTCTTTCCTAGGCCCATTTGAATTTCCCTCCCATCTCCCCTCACCCTCTCTTCCCTAGGTCGAACCCCCTCTCTCTCCCCTTGGGCCAAGTTCGCTCCCACCTCTACTCACACCCACCTTCTCTCTTGTGTTCACTCTCCCTCCCACCACCACCACTTGCAGCTCCAGCCCCCTTCTCCAGCCCATTTCGCCCTCCCCACCTTCTTCTCCCTAACCTCCACAACCCCTAAACTCCTCTCATCTCCCTCCTTTAGCCATTAGACACCTTTCCCACCACTTGCTCTCTTGGCCATCCCCTTCCCCACTTCTTCTTCTTCCCCTTAATCTGTCTCTGTTTCAGGCAGCAGAACTACAGCGACTTGCAGAAGCAGCAATGACCGTCCCTCAGAGATTCAAGTGGCAAGGCCTACATCGCCAGAATTGTCTACAAGTTAGCTTTCCAACCGAGGTGGTTTCGCCGGCTTCCGAGGTCGGAGCTGATCGGGGGAGCCGATCTCGTCCAACTGCATCTGCTGCCCAGCCTGCAGACCAGAAGCTGAAGGAAGAAGCTGCCACGGCCAGCTCGTGAAGGCTCTGAGCGCCATTTTTGGAGGGCAGAGACTACTTCCTGTTAGCTTTCACCTCCAAGAAGAAGGACCTCATTTGGCCATCGGAGCTATCAGTTACTAATTTCTTCGTCGAAGGTTGCAGCCAGCCACCTGCAGGTCCAGGTTTGACCTGTCCTCACATATCCGACCACCATTCTCCCCTCCGACCTCCGATTGGGGTCCCGTCAACTCCTACTCGAAGCCACTCCGACCACGAGGATGTCACCGCCAGGCTTGTCACATTTGGAGTTCAGAAGCGTCCGTGCTACCCTCTGCAACCTGATGTACCAGTTCTGCACCAGCCAGAGGAAGAAGCTGCTGACCTGTTCCAGTCGCTGGCCCGACCAGCCCTGAGTTCCAGAGCTCCTGCCAAAATTCAGACATCATCCTCAACCTGTTAGCAAGCTTTTGGCGCAAGTCTCCTCAGATTCTGAGCTCGGTGGAATTATTGGCAGCATCGACATCGACCCTCTGTCCAGAAATACAGAAGCTAGGCAGAATCGGCAAAGCTCGGGAAGTCGGTTATCTTTGCATATCTCCCCACCCCGCTTGGCCGGCTGAAGGCCCCTCCATGCGTGAAGGTAGTTTTGGATGTATTAAGTATAATCCCCACCCCAATATCCCCCCCCCCCTTGCATGGGGTGTAGTTCATGTATTTATTAAGTCGCAGATTTGAAGCTTCAATCGACACGGCGTGCGGGTACATACCCTCGCCTCCCCGCTCGCCCACGTCTCCGGCCGGAGTCGGCGTCTTCACGCCGGCTAGGTGAGCCTCGGTCCCTCTCTTACTGGTTTAATCACTTGCTTAGCTTAGTATTATTGCTATTGCTTCGTCGGACGGAGAGTGAGAGTTCGGCCCAAATTGCTAGTACCGTGAGTGGCCACCGCTGGCAAGTTGAGAGTGAATCCACTTAACCCACAGCCTTGGTGTGTTGGCCGCCCATGATTTGGGCATCCTAGGCCCATTTGGGGTTCTTCCCAAGTTAGCCAACCATTGGAGCCCAAAGGTCCCGCCTCGGACCCTCTCCAACATCGCCTAGTCGCCATCGGGTAATAGTGTGCACCATACGGGTGAGCTCGCTAGTGTGAGTCCGCTGCTCAAACTTGAATGCTTGCAAATAGGTCCAAGGGTGGTGTCACATCAAGTGGTATCAGAGCAAGTTCACAACTTGTCTCTATCAAGTTGGTCCTAGGGCATGTCTATGCATTTAGAGTCTTCAAGTGCATCACTCTTGTCCCCCTAGTATGGCCACCTCATATCGACCTTACCAATCGGCCCACTCCATAAGTCCAAGCCACCAAGAGATGCCTACCACTAACACCCATAACTTCCCTGGCCATGTCAACTACTTCATGAAAGCCTTGACCTATGCCAATGAGTGGCTTGATAACATATCGGGCCGACTCAACCAACTTGGAGAAAATAGGCCCGCCCCAAGGACAGACGATAGAATGGTCCCTTTCCCACTTCCCACCTTTGATGGAACCTCTCCTAGAGAATATTTAGATTGGGAAGCTACAATGGACCAATACTTCACTTGGTATCATATATCCGAGGATGAAAAGACATTGGTTGCCAAAATGCAACTTACCAAACGGGCGGAAACTTATTGGATGCAAATTGTCGGGCTAAAGATACTTAGAAGGGAAACTCCCATCACCACTTGGAATGACATGAAGGAGCAACTTAGAGCAAAATATATGTCCCCTTCCTACCCGGGTTACCAAAATTCGAGGAGCACTCTCACTCCTCCAAACCCACCCGTCCAAACCCTTACCACTATAACCCAAGTCTCCAAGGCCTCCACCTCCCCACCTGATCCCATGAGGGCCCCCACACCCCAACCAAAACCCCCTTCACTAACCTACACTAGTCAAGCCTCTTTAGCCCCCACTTCCACCCCAAATAATCCCAAGGGCAAGAGACCCCTAACCGACCCAATTCCCTCCATGGTGACCACCACTCATCCAACCCTCACCATTAAAAACCATGTGGACACCGTGTCCACCCCTCCACCAAGGCCCATAATGGCCACCATCCCCAAACCCAAAACCCCTCACCCAACTCACCTCCCGCTTCCTACACCAATCTTTCCCCAACCTAGGCCTCCTCTACTTCCCCTTTCGATCCAAGTCCACCCTTGCCCACCACCCCAAGTGCACCATGCTCCAGCTATCACCAATTCTCCAGCATTAGACCTACCCAACCCATTAACACTAGGAATTGAAACCTCCACAACCCTCCACATGGGAGTAGATGCTAGTCCGGAACCCATTCCCACCCATAAGGAAGCCCAAGATCACACCAATGGTAAGGAAAAGCCTCAACCCTTTACCACTTCAAATAGCCCGGATCCTCAAGAGTCACCCACCTTCACCATGAATGAGCATATACTCCAATGGCTCAAGCAAGGACCCACCCTTCCTAGCTCACCCCCACCTCTCTCACATTTGGGATATCCATCCCAAATTGTTCCCCTCCACTCCTATCACACCACAATCCAATCCTACTATGAGGTAGAAGATTGGGATGATCTCCTCAAAGGTCTAAAGTGGCAATCAGACTTGACTTCTTTATTGGCCCTAGGAGCGGACCAACCCAAGACCCTTAACCTCATCCATCCATGCATTGGGTCTATCTCCTCGGTTTGCACTATTGGTTGCTACACTAGTGACATCCTTTTCCTTCTCCCCATAGTGGAAGAGCCCATCCTGGTCCACTGCCCTACCATTGTGATTCCTAAAATCTTGACCAACAATCCCACCCCATACACCGGCCCAACCATTCCACTAGAAGAAGACGACTCATCACCTTTTGAGGACCTTGAGGACATGGAGCCCCTTGGTAACCCACTTTATGATCCCTATGATCCATTCCAATGGGAGTCAAGGAACCCGAGTAACCCAACCACCTTAACTACCACCTACCTTTCCCTACCCCAACCCACCATGTTTGATCCAATCCACCCCATCCCAGACCCGGGTTACACCATGGGAACCATGACTTTTGGTGGTATACACCTAGGGATCGAGGAAGTGCCCCATCTCATGATATCCACCTTTCTAGACCCCTTTGACCCATTCCAATGGAAGTCCAAAGGCCCACACATAGGAGACATCTTTGTCACAAGAGTGCATAAGTCTTGGCATACAACACCACTTGGCATGATTCATAAGTCGGGTACATTCATTTACATCACCCACATGTTAAGTAGGAAGCATAAGTGGACCATATTTGGATGTATTGGCCCACCCTCATTCATCATGAGTCTTAAGTATGAGAGGAGCATACAGGGATGTACGGGTCCCCCGACATTTGTCATACCCATGCATAAAAGGTTCATCTATGGATGTCCCGGCCCCCCTGAGTCTGTCACAATCTTCATAGCATCAAAGCATGATCGATCTACATGTGGCTGCCCCGGACCACCTTTTCATACCATACATTGTCAACTCACATGTCATAAGCATTCAAGCAAGTATCAAGTAACAAGCGGTGGGATTCACAAGAAGCGAGCACAAACTCCTAAGCACCACTTTGAATTCCAAGTTGATAACTTGGCGATGATGGCTTTGGAGTGGCTCTACTTTAGGGTCACCTCCAAATTGAGGGCACGAGGACTTGGACCTTGTCAAGTTCCGAGTGGCTTTGGCAACACGGCTTATGGGTTGAACTTTCAAAAAGGGTTTTGGGATTCTCCCCATTTCTCATGTGGCGGATCTAGCACCTTATAAGGGCACCGCGGTGGATCCTAGTGAGTGCCTCCAGCTTACACCTACCCTTGTGAGAGACACCCTCGGAGTGCCACCACAAATAGCCTGAGAGCCCGACGTAAGCACACAGCGGCAATACTAGGCAAGCAAGATCCCATCGCCAGCATGAGGGTATGACCGAGTCACTTTGTCGAGCTGAAGCGCCGTTCCCCGACTATGGTCGCGGGTTGAGTATGGAGATCGTGGATCGCCTAGAGCCGCAGTTCGATATACTACTTCCCTGGTGGACCCATACTCGACGGGGTCAAGTTTTCCCCACCCCGGGGGTATGATGAGGGCATCCCTTGCCCCTCCACATTTTCTCCGGACTCGGATTATTCGTCGGCAAGCGCCATTATGTTCCTCAAGTGTTTGTGAGTCGAGTCATGTAATTTTCTTATTTTTATTTGAGTCTTAATCATGTAATTTTCCCTTTATTTGAGTCATGTACCTTGGTTAGTAGGTTATCTACCAATGTCCTAAGTCATTGTGTTGTTTAGATAGGCTATTGGGCCCATCTCATTGGGCTAGGCCCATGGACACCCCCTTCCCTTCGGTTATTAGTCATTGTGTCTTTTGTTAGGGTCCTTTATGAAAAAGTCATGTGCCTATAAATAGGCCACCCCACTCCTCATATGTAACAATTTTGATGAAATATTGAAGAAATCCCTTTCAAGTCTCTCATTACTCCACTTCTCTCTCTCTCTAGCTCTCCTTCTCTCTCCCACAGGGAAAGGGGCGAACCTCCCCTCTCTCCTCCCCCCCCTCTCTCATTCAAATCCAACTATCACCTACCTCCTTTAATACTCCACAACTTCCCACAACCCACCATTAACCCCCCTCCTAGTCCGAACAACCCTCCACCAATCCAAGCCCTACTTCCCAACCACCACCTACTTCCCTCCACTTCTCTAAGCACCTCCTCACCTCCCCAAGGCTGAAGGATCTCTTTCCTAGGCCCATTTGAATTTCCCTCCCATCTCTCCTCACCCTCTCTTCCCTAGGTCGAACCCCCTCTCTCTCCCCTTGGGCCAAGTTCGCCCCCACCTCTACTCACACCCACCTTCTCTCTTGTGTTCACTCTCCCTCCCACCACCACCACTTGCAGCTCCAGCCCCCTTCTCCAGCCCATTTTGCCCTCCCCACCTTCTTCTCCCTAACCTCCACAACCCCTAAACTCCTCTCATCTCCCTCCTTTAGCCATTAGACACCCTTCCCACCACTTGCTCTCTTGGCCATCCCCTTCCCCACTTCTTCTTCTTCCCCTTAATCTGTCTCTGTTTCAGGCAGCAGAACTACAGCGACTTGCAGAAGCAGCCACGACCGTCCCTCAAAGATTCAAGTGGCAAGGCCTACATTTCCGGAAGCGTCTGCAAGTTAGCTTTCCAACCGAGGTGGTTTCGCCGGCTTCCGAGGTTGGAGCTGATCGGGGGAGCCGATCTCGTCCAACTGCGTCTGCTGTCCCAGCCTGCAGACCAGAAGCTGAAGGAAGAAGCTGCCACGGACAGCTGGTGAAGGCTCTGAGCGCCATTTTTGGAGGGCAGAGACTACTTCCTGTTAGCTTTCACCTCCAAGAAGAAGGACCTCATTCGGCCACCGGAGCTATCAGTTACTAATTTCTTCGTCGAAGGTTGCAGCCAGCCACCTGCAGGTCTAGGTTTGACCTGTCCTCACATATCCGACCACCATTCTCCCCTCCGACCTCCGATTGGGGCCCCGTCAACTCCTACTCGAAGCTACTCCGACCCTGAGGACGTCACCTCCAGGCTTGTCACATTTGGAGTTCAGAAGAGTCCGTGGTACCCTCTGCAACCTGCTGTACCAATTCTGTACCATCCAGAGGAAGAAGCTTCTGACCTGTTCCAGTCACTGGCCCGACCAGCCCTGAGTTCCAGAGCTCCTGCCAAAATTCAGACATCATCCTCGACCTGTTAGCAAGCTTTTGGCGCAAGTCTCATAAGATTCTGAGCTCGGTGGAATTATTGGCAGCATTGACATCGACCCTCTGTCTAGAAATACAGAAGCTAGGCAGAATCGGCGAAGCTCGGGAAGTCGGTTATCTTTGCATATCTCCCCACCCCGCTTGGCCGGCTGAAGGCCCCTCCCTGCGTGGAGGTAGTTTTGGATGTATTAAGCATAATCTCCACCCCAATATCCCCTCCCCTTGCATGGGGTGTAGTTCATGTAATTATTAAGTCGCAGATTTGAAGCTTCAATCGACGCGGCGTGCGGGTACATACCCTCGCCTCCCCGCTCGCCCACGTCTCCGGCCGGAGTCGGCGTCTTCACGCCGGCTAGGTGAGCCTCGGTCCCTCTCTTACTAGTTTAATCACTTGCTTAGCTTAGTATTATTGCTGTTGCTTCGTCGGACGGAGAGTGAGAGTTCGGCCCAAATTGCTAGTACCGTGAGTGGCCACCGCTGGCAAGTTGAGAGTGAATCCACTTAACCCACACCCTTGGTGTGTTGGCCACCCATGATTTAGACATCCTAGGCCCATTTGGGGTTCTTCCCAAGTTATCCAACCATTGGAGCCCAAAGGTCCCGCCTCGGACCCTCTCCAACATCGCCTAGTCGCCATCGGGTAATAGTGTGCACCATACGGGTGAGCTCGCTAGTGTGAGTCCGCTGCTCAAACTTGAATGCTTGCAAATAGGTCCAAGGGTGGTGTCACATCATAGGCTCAATCTCCTCACTAGGTACCACCGTGGGTCCCTTATATGGCACTAGGTCAGCGACATTAAATGTGGGACTTATTCCATACTCCTCAGAGAGATCTAACTCGTAGGCATTTGCACCAATGCGCCTCAAGACCTGGAAGGGACCAGCCCCACGTGGCCTCAGTTTAGAGTTGGCTCCCGGGGAGAGCCTCTCCGTCCTTACCATCACAAAGTCACCCACATGGAATTCTTGGTGACGCCGATGAGAGTCGGCCAACCTTTTATAAGCCTCATTCTTTTTGCTGATGTGCTTACGAATTTCTTCATGCAATTCTCTAATATGTTGTGCAAAAGACTCAGCTGAAATGGACACTCTAGCATGCTGGGGGAGGGGAATGAGATCAGAAGGCTTTCTTGATTTGTATCCATGCACGGCTTCAAATGGACTCATCCCTATGGACTTATTGATGGAGTTGTTATATGCAAATTCGGCCTGGGGTAAGATGAGTTCCCAATTTTCGGGGCGATCCTCAACAAGACACCTAAAAGGGTTCCCTAGACTCCGATTGACAACTTCGGTTTGGCCATCTGTTTGGGGGTGGTAGGCAGTGGAGAATTTGAGGAGGGTACCCATCATGTGCCAAAGAGTTTTCCAGAAGTAGCTAGTGAATTTGACATCCCTATCGGAGACTATGGTCTTAGGTAGCCTGTGGAGACGGACTACCTCATCAAAGAACAATCGAGCCACATGGGAGGCATCGGAGGTTTTGGAGCATGGGATGAAATGGGCCATTTTGGAAAATCTATCAACCACCACATAGATGGAGTCATGCCTTTTTTGAGTATTGGGTAATCTGAGCACAAAGTCCATGCTCAAGTCTTGCCATGGACGGTCAGGGATGGGGAGTGGGGTGTATAGGCTAGTGTTTTGCTTCATCTGTTTGGCCGAAGCACATGTGCGATATTGACCCACTATTTTACCTACATCTCTCTTGAGACCTGGCCAATAAAACTGACCCTCAACTAGAGCAATGGTCTTGTGAACCCCAAAATGACCGGCTAACCCTCCCGCATGTAATTTTCAAACCAAGAAATCTCAGAGTGAGGTCCGTGGAATGCAAAGCTTGGGTCCCTTGAAGAGGAACCCATCCTCTAAGACAAACCCCTCATGTTCCTTGCTAGAATGGGTGGTCAAGGTAGTGAAGATGTGTCCAAAGTCGGGGCAGCTAGGGTACTCATCCTTGATCCTATCAAATCCGATTACTTCCACTTGAATAGTGGAAAGCAATGAAACTTTCCTACTAAGGGCATCCACCGCTCGATTCTCACTCCTGGCTTTGTGTTTGATGACAAAAGTGTAGGATTGGATGAACTCAACCCATCGAGCATGTCGGGCATTTAACTTTTGTTGGGAGTTGAGGTATTTGAGGGCCTCATGGTCGGAAAAGATGACAAACTCTTTAGGTAACAAGTAATGCCTCCAATGTCGGAGGGACTGCACCATGGCGTAGAACTCCTTGTCATAAGTGGAGTATCTTGTCCTAGCATCACATAGCTTCTCACTAAAGAAAGCTACCGGGTGTCCCTCTTGACTAAGAATCCCTCCTATCCCTATCCCGGATGCATCACATGTGACTTCAAAGACTTTAGAGAAATCGAGAAGGCATAGGACCGGGGCTTGGGTCAACTTCTCCTTAAGTTCTTGGAAGGCTTTAAAGGCCGATTTGGTCCACACAAAAGTTCCCTTCTTGAGACAATCAGTGATGGGGCCCGTGATAGTGCTAAACCCACGAATAAATCTCCTATAGAATGTGGGTAATCCATGAAAACTTCGGACCTCATGAAGGGTGTGAGGTTCCGGCCAATCCAGAATAGCTTGGACCTTATCGGGGTCCATGGAGACACCCTTGGTAGACACCACAAATCCTAGGAAGGTGATGGATGTGGTCATGAAGTGGCACTTCCCTAGGTTGGCAAATAGGCTCTCTTGTCGGAGGACGGTGCAAACTTGCCTAAGATGGTCAAGGTGGGCCTCTTGGGATTGACTATAGATGAGTATGTCATCAAAGTAGACCACTAGAAAGATCCCAATGAAAGGCCTAAGGACCTCCGTCATAAGACGTATGAAAGTACTTGGGGCATTTGAAAGCCCAAAAGACATGACTAACCATTCAAAGAGACCATCTTTAGTTTTGAAAGCCGTTTTCCACTCATCCCCGGGCCTTATCCTAACTTGGTGATAGCCACTCTTAAGGTCAATTTTGGAGAAAATGGTGGCTCCGGCTAACATATCAAGCATGTCATCAAGCCTAGGGATGGGAAACCTATACTTGACGGTGATTTTGTTAATGGCCCGACTATCCACACACATTCTCCATGACCCATCCTTCTTAGGAGTGAGAAGGGCCGGCACGGCACATGAGCTTTTGCTAATGCGAATGAAGCCCTTCCTAATGAGTTCATGTATTTGCCTCCGAAGTTCAGCATGTTCCGTGGGATTGAGGCGATAATGAGGAAGGTTTGGGAGAGTGGCCCCCGGTACTAGATCAATTGCGTGTTACACATCACGCATGGGAGGGAGTTGGTCCGGGAGCTCCGTTGGGAACACATCATGGAATTCTTCTAGGAGTTGTTGGATCTCTATGGGATGTGGATTGGTGGGAGTGGGCTCTCCTAGGTAAATGACCACCGCACATAGTGGTACTCCTTGAACTATCTCCTCTTCAAGTTCTTTCCTAGTGATGAGATAAAGACCCTTGGTCAACCCCGAGGTCCCACTTTGTTTGGGAGTTTGGGTGAGGGATGGGGTTGGAGGGGTGGAGTTCCCCGAGACTTGTGGGGTGATGGGGTGTTGTCCTTGAGGGAGAGTGTCCCTTTTGGTCATGGGACGGGGTGGGGAGGGGTTAAGACGGATAGTCTTTCCCTCATGTTCAAAGGTGCATATGTTGCTCCTACCCAAGATGGTGGCATCTACATCATAAAGTCAAGGTCTTCCTAGAAGGATGCTACCGACTTCCATGGGTATGACATCACACCATATTTGGCCATGGTATGAAGAGAATGTGAGGGGTACAAGACATTGGGTGTTGACCGGGATGGAGTTGTTGTTGATCCATGAGACCCGATATGGATTTGGGTGGGGAGTGATAGTAAGCCCAAGGAGCTTAACGGTATCGGGGGATACGGCATTGACACAACTCTCACTATCCAAGATCACTTTCCTTATATGGCTCCCTATCTTGACAAAAGTGTGAAAGATTGAAGTTCGACGCCAATCCTCTTCTTGGGGTTTGGTGAGGGTGCATCTAATCACTCCTAGATGGGAGTTGGTAGATGGAATGGTGTGATCTAGACCCGATTCTAGGTATTGGGCCTCATACTCTTCTTCCCAATCTAGTGAGGCTTCATGGTCCTCAACAACACTCTCAAGTTCCTTTTGGGGTGGGGGAGCTTCTTCCTCAATAAGCAAGCTAGATAATCCCTTGGATGGACATTGCCCCGCAAAGTGGCCAAACCCTTGACACCTATAGCATTGTTGACGCCCGCCACCCGGAGTGTTTCCTACATTTGGTCCTTTGGGATTGTCTTCTCTCCGTGGGAGAGGATGACTAGGGGTGGGTTTGTTTGGAGTGATGGTGGGAGGAGGGTTGTAAGGCCTTAATGGGGTACTCCCACTTGGATTTGGGGCTTTCATGGGGGTGGCCGGAATGGGTCGTGGTCCCATATTTTTGGGATCGGCCGGTCGGGGAGTAGCAAATCGAGGGATCCTAGAGAATCTTACTACATCCCTTGCTATTTGATAGGCTAGCTCAAGGTTATCAACATCTCTCATGAAAAGCTCTCTCTTGATGTGACTTTGAAGACCATTCCTAAAGCGGGACAAGGTAACGGCCGGGTCCTCATGAACTCCACACTTCAAAAGATAGGAGTCAAACTTCTCAATATATTCTACCACGGTCTTCCCTTCTTGGGTGTGGCTTTGCCATTCATCTAAGAGCATTTGATGGTAGGATTGGGGAAGGTATTTGTTCCTAAGTTGATTCTTCATACCCTCCCAAGTATCAATAGGCTCTTCCCGCCTAATCCTTCTTAGACCCTCTTGGTTTAGCCAATAAGTTTTGGCTAATTTAGTAAGATGTATTTTGACCAATCTTACCCTTCTTTGGTCGGTCATAGGGTACCATTCAAAGTATTGGTCCATGGCGGTCTCCCATTCTAAGTAGACACTTGGTTCATGGGAACCATCAAAGTTTGGGGCCTCTACTTTAATCATCCTTAAGAGAGGGTCATCCGGGTCGTCCCGTGGACGCCTTTCATGAATGTGATGGTGGCGAGGCCTCTCATAGTCATGGTAGGGGTCAAGGTCCAAGTCCTCCCTATAAATTTCAGCATGTGGGTGATGGGCTCTTGGTCCATTGTTCCTTGGGTGGAACTCATCCCTATGAGGCTCAGCATGGGGAGGGTGGACTCTTGGGTCATTGTTCCTTGGGTGGAACTCATTCCTATGTAGCTCACCATGTGGTGGATGGACTCTTGGTTCATTATTCCTTGGATGAGGGTCTTCCCTATGAGGTTCAACATGTGGAGGGTGGACTCTAGGTTCATTGTTCCTTGGGTGGAACTCATGCTCTTCTAGCCGAGCAATTCGAGTGGAAAGGGACTCAAGTTGGGCAAGAATGTTGGTAAGGGCAGCATCTACCCTATTCATTTGGCCTTGGGGTTCCTCCCTAGGAGCATCTTGGTTGAGTTGAGGATTGGGATCCATTGGTGGATTTGAAGATGAAGGATCGGGTCGGTAACTAGCACCACTACGGGTGGACATACAAGACAAGGGACAAATGGAGTTGGACACACAATGCAAAGGTCCTAGGACTTAGACTTGATAGAGATAAGTCAAAGACTTGCTCTGATACCAATTGATGTGACATAACCTCTGACATAATGCAAGCAAGCACAATCGCATTCAAATGGGCCGAATTGGGCCACCGCTCTATCGACACTCACCCAAGCCCGGGGTGACTTGGCAATGCCAAGTGGAGGATGTGGGGTTGGACCCTTGCTGGTAGAGGGCCAGCAAGACCAATGTTTGATTCCCAATGGATGTGGATGCCCAATTCAATGGGGCCGACAAAGTGCCAAAGGCACGGGTTACTCTCTTCACCACGGTGATCACTCAAGACAACGGGGCTTGAGAACCAAGCTCTCCCTCTCACGGCCAGTGGAACTAAGAACTAATATTGAAAGACAAGCACAATGAGAAAGGGTTTAGAGCACTTACTCGACTGGTTTGAAGAAACCGGTCCCGATCGGAGACGAGGGCGAGTAGGGAGGCGGGTGGATCCCTACACGCCGCGCCGGGGTAGCTTGACCTGCCCAAATGAGTACAATACTACACCTCTCGCAGGAGGGGGATCTTGGGATGGCGGTTAATGGATTACAATCAAAACTACCTCCGCACAGGGAGGGGACTTTAGCCGGTCAAGCGGGGTGGGGAAAACTAGGACTAAAACGATATAGAAGTGGTGATGCCAAATCTGTCTGCCCTCTGCAATTGGGGACTGACAGATGGTGTTGAAGCTGCAGAACTCGATCAAGAATTTTGCCGAGGGTGTGACCAGTGGGAACTCTTCGTAGCTGGGAAGGGAATGCCTCAGAATTTCTTTAATTTCTTCTGGAGCCGCTGCTGACCGGGATGGAGGTTTGAACAGAGCTTCAGATTCTCAGACCTGCAGTTGCATACTTCTAACAGCAGATTGCAAAGAACGCCCCGGTAGCTCCAGACCTCGGAATCAAGCACCGTCAGAGTCTTTGGAATCGTGGACGAGTCCTCTTCGTAGAAAAACTGACGGGGAAGCCAACCAATGTCGGAGAAGACTAGGGGATGCAGAATAATGGCGACTGCTCTATGCAGACTGTGGGTAGAAGGATGATGAAGCTGAGGGAGAAAAATGATAACTTCTGTTACCGGATGCCGAACGGGATTCCACTTCTTGATTCTGAAAGTAGACAGAAGGAGAAGAACTTTGTAGAAGAGTTTGTGGGCTGATTCCTCCGAGGTTCGTCGTGGCAGAGCTTCTAATCTGGTTCTAGTACTCTGCAGGGATAGCTATGCGCAGTCGTGGGAGAACGGAGCTCCTGAGCAGCACACAGATCGGATGACGACGAAACCACTGCCGTTACGAAGGAGACCGGTAGATGCTTCCAACGGTGGCTCTTGAGTCTTCAAACTCGTCTGGAGGAAGTCGTGGTGGCCGTTGCAAGTTGCTGGTTCACCTGTAACTTCTGGATTGCAAGCAGTAACCTAGGGACAGCTTCCAATGCCTAGAAAGAAGAAGGAGAATGGGGTATGTGGTGAAGGGGAGGTGGATGAAGGGTGAGAGGGGGGGTTGTTGGAGGTGTGGAGGGGGTCTAATGGTGGAGGGGAGATGGAGGAAGAGGGGGAGGGCGCAGGCTTCAGCTGGAGGTAAGGGGGGATGGGGATTGAAAGGGGGGGAGAAGAATGGAGGGAGGTGGGGGCGACCTAGGCTAAAGGGGATAGAGGGAGGGGCGGCCAAAGCTTGGAGGGAAGGGATTTCAAATTTGAAATGGCCTTGGAAGTTGAGGGATTGTGTGGGGAAGGGGGTGATTGTGTTGGAATAGGGGAAGATTGTGTGGGAATAGAGAAGATAGTGTTGGACTGGGAGAGATTCTACCTTGGGACTATGGGGGTGGAGTAATGGCAGCTATGGGAAGTGGAGGGCCTTTAATGGGGTAGGTGGGGGTTGGAAGTTGGGAGGGAGGAGGAGGAGAGAGAGAAAGGGGCGAACCCCATAGTGGAGGAGAGAGAAAGAGGGATAGAGAGAGGTGGGGTGGGGAATCACTCCCCTATGGCTTCTCACCCAACTATAGGATTCACTCCACTAGAACTAGATTTAAATACTCAAATGGAAATCTTTTGTATTGAATCATTCATTACCTCCAAATGAAGGAAATGGGGCCCTATATATAGGAAACCCATATTTTACAATAAGTCTCTTACAAAAGACTCAATAACAAATAACCGAAGGGGTAGGGGGGGCTCATGGGCCAAGCCCGAAGAATTGGGCCCAATAGCACATTACACAATCTAATGACACTCAAACTTAGGAAAATAAATGCAAGACCTAGGGACATGACTCAAATAAAATGAAAATTACATCAAATGACTCAAGAAGATAGCACAAAAGGGATAATTGGGCCTTTATAGAGAGAGGCCCGAACTCAAACGATGCCGGAGTGTGAAGAAGACCCTAGCCAAAGGGAGTTGTGGATGATGCCTCCATCACCGAGGCTTCCAACCGCTGGCATCATCTCGAAGTTTCCTCTCCTTTCATTTTTGAAATGATTCTTTTCCTTTCCCTTCTCAAAACCCCGCTTTGGGATTTGCACCAATTTCATGGCCATGATGCCAAAGGGGTGAGAAACATGAGATTTAATCCCTAATCACAAGTTTTCTTGAAAAATCTGACTTCTGTAGTCTTGATCATTCTTGGATCCTCGGGGGCTCGCTTCTTCATAGTGTGGCTTCCCGTGTGATCTCTTTGAAAGAATGCATATCAATAGCCATACCATATGGCGATAGTCCCAAAAAAAAACCATCTCGGGATCGGGATGACAGTGTCCTTTGGGTTATTGGAGCCCCTCGTAGGCTAGCCCTCGGGGTATCTATGCCCGGTTTAGATCATTGGATGTTGCCGCTTCCCTGCGCATCCTTGGGTGTTGCCGTTTCTGCATGCACCTTATTATTTCTGGGCCGTCTCGGAGTTCCTCCATGGATGCGTACCCAATTTACACCCCCCGACACTCCGGGTCTAGGGGAGATGCTATCGAATTTTTGCCAGGATAATGATACAAAGGAATAATGACAATTGGACCGAACTTAAGAACATTATGGACCGAATAAAGATCTTAACATGAAATGATGCATAACAATTAACTTCATTGCTAAGAAATCATTTGCATGTGCATCCCCATACGAGCATTAATACATGAAAACCAAAAGGCTCCATAAACACATTGTCATATTCCTTGAATGATTGCATGCCTTTGTCCTCCGGGTATATCAAATGGTGAATGATGGAAGTCCGGATTATGTCCGAATGAAAACCCTCACCATGCATGAGTTTGATACTCCGCCATGTACCAAGGGTCACCGTATGTGAAAGATAATTGAGTTTTGTATGTCATTAGCATGCTTATATATATATATATATCTTCCCCTTTTCATGCATACCATGCACAAAAGAAACAAGCAAAGAAGATAGCCAACAAAGAAGATAAAAGAACTGAAGGAATAAAAACATCCAAAATGATGGCCCCCGGCCTCCCTGTCATGCCAAGTGTGTCGACGCACTGTTCACAGTGCGTCGATGCACTTTGGCGAGACAGAACTTGTAAAAGCTTAAGAAATCGGATTAATTGGCATCCACTTCACACGCCACCAACTCTAGTAATCAGTGACCACATAAACGGATGCCAATTGATTAACGGCCCTCTGGGGAAGCGCCAATTTTCTGAACTAAAGATGAAGCCAACATCAAGCAGAAAATACACAGATTTAGCGTCTGTTTAGACTAACACGCATCAATCAACGCCCCTCTATAGAGGTGTCATTTCCTTAGATAAAAATTTTAATAACAAAATTCAAAAGTTGGAATTAGCGTCCACCATAAAGATGTCAATTCATGAAATGGCAGCACCCTGCATGGACGCAAATGCCTAAAGAATAAAAAAAACACAAAAGGGGGAAATCGAAGAAATAGCGACTGTGAGGAAAGACACTAATTAATTAGCGCCCTCCAGGAGCGACGTCAATTCATCTATCTAAAATTCGTTTAAGAATTGGAAGAAATTATAATTGTAGAACCGATGTAGTAGTGTGATCTGGATTCAGAGGGGGGGTGAATGAATCCCATTAACGATTCATGCCAATTTATAAGTTCTGAACAACAAAACATATCTATGCAGAATTAAAACAGATAGACGTAGAATCTGTAGTATAAACCGAGCTTAAACATTCATCTAGTGCTGAAAACACAAGAATACAAAACACGCAATGCTCAATGATTTTTAGGTGGTTCGGTCGTCCAGACCTACATCCACCCCATACTCAACTTGAGTGTGCCTTCCGCTGACACACAGCTTGAACCGCTGGGCTTCACAGCTTGCCTACAACAGCTGGGCATCACAGCTTGCCATCCGCTGGGCATCACAGCTTGCCATCTGTTGATTCACAGCTTCAACCGCTGGGCATTACAGCTTATGCCTCCGCTGATACACAGCTTCGCTGGGCCTTACAGCTTAGCCTCTTCTGACTAATAGCTTGTTACATGAATTTTAAAAAATAAAGGAAACTTGAATGAACTAGCGACAGAAAGCTAGACAGTAAAGCTCAAAGAAAAAAGCTCACTAAGGAGCAGTCGTGAACTAGATTTGATCCAAGCCACGGACGAACTGTAGGGACTCCAAGCTAGGATCCCTTCTTCTTTCACTTCACGAGCACTACACCTTCTCTGCAACTCTTTTCTTCTTCTCCTCACAATACTTTGCTTTTTCCTCTCTTCTACCTTCTTCACAGCCACTCTCTAATTCTTCAGATCTCATGCTCAGCTTTCTACTTCTCTAATTCTAATTTCTCATGCTTGATCCTTACTTTCTGGTAGCTACTTCTTCTTCAGCTCACTTCTCCTTTTTCCTTAGTTCCCTTCGTCGCCCAGATTTGGAAGCTCTGCTCTCCTTTTATGGACAACAGACCGAGGGCGCGTGGACACCACGTTTCCCGCCCATCTTTTCGATCAGATCTGGTTTCCAAAACTCCACGTGTCAAGATCTGGTCTTCATTGCTTTCCACGTGGCAATATTTGCTCATTATGGCACATCTTGAATCACGAGCCAAAGACTTGGTTTGCATGACTTTAGTTCAGGTCAGACTATCTAAGGCCTTACTAAGTTTGTATGCAAAAACATGCACAGACCTTGTGATGCATAATGGACATATGCTCAAACCGTATATGCAGTTCTAAGAAAATGTGCACCGACTATATGAGGAATATGCACTGACCTTGTGTTTAGTGCAAGAATGTGCACTGACCTTGTCTTAGTACAAGGCAAAAGCTGCACCGAATTTAGTCAAGCGCAAAGACAACCTTGCACCAACTTTAGTCATGCGCAAGTCAAATGTGCACTGACCTTGGTGAATCGTATGCGGACCTTTGAAACACATGTGCACAGTCCTTGTGTGAAGGAGGAGAACATGCACCGACTCTGAAGACATATAAGCACAGACCTTGAACATAGAGAGTTGCATGTGCACAGACCTCATGCGCTATGCACCATAATGTGCACATACCTTACATGTGCTTGGAAAACCTGCACGGAACTCTTCCATACGAAAGGCAAAGCATGCACTGACCTTGTATCACACAAGGCAAATGTGCACGGACCTATATATATGCAAACTGGTAACTATCACCGACTTGGCTTATGCAAATACAGTAACGAACACTGACCTATATATATGCAAACTGGTAACTAGCACCGACCTGGAAACTAGCACCGACCTTGATATATGCTAGCACATACTTTTTGTGCAGACGGCTCTAACTAGCATAGACCTTGTTGTGCAGACAACACTGACTAACATAGACTTGGATGCACACAAGCACAGGGTAGCATATACTACATATCAATGAGTCCAAGCTAACGTAGACCCTGGTGCAGATAAACACAAGGTGACTTAGACCTTGAAATGTATAAACCCTTACTAACGTTGACTCTAGTGAATGCAATATGCAATTAACGTCGAGTTTACTTTACAAGAGGTGCAGACTAGCTCATACTAACTTAGACTTAGCTCAGACTAACACAGACTTACAGAGTGAAATAAATGCACGGACTCAGACTTGATAAAACATGAATGTTGACATAGTACTTATGTGAAAAATGATTATTTGACCAAATCATAATCTGATGCAAGAGTGTTGACCAACAATTAACAACATATTATATTCAAGCACGTGTAAGCACATATGAACTTTATCAACACATCATATGAACCCTTAGCATATTCAAGCACAAATGAACCATGAATCATGATTTACACTACACACATGATTCATAGTATGTCATTATCAAAACCAGGGTTCCAACATTCTCCCCCTTTTTGATTATGACAATATTATGAGTCATGTGTGCTTATTCAGATAACTCAATTACTCCAAGCATTCAGTCAAGAACTAAGACCAATTGTTAACAACCATTTCATAGCAAACAAGCATTTCATTCAAACAAGTATGGGGATAATGTCTAAGCATTTCTCATTCCAAAAGATTTCAGCAAACAACCAGTACACAGTCTCTCCCCCTTGTTACAATTTCAGCTGCTTTTCATATGACCCGTCATCTCTCCCATTTTTCATCTCATTTTTAGAACAGTACTCTAAATAGCTTCCCAGACAGAACATATGACTCATACCAATTTCTCCCCCTTTGTCATTATCAAAAAGTACCATGGAGAATGTATGATCTCAACCAATCTCTCCCCAGTTTCTCTAGTATCATTGGCTGCTTCTTTGTCATCTCCCCAAACACAGGCATATACCAATTAATGCATAAGCAAGATGATTCCATTCAGACACAGACACATCAACTGCTTCTCCCCCTATAGAAAGTGAATAAAGTGCCTGTAGATGTGACAAAAACCAACCAAACATGTGCTCCCCCTTTGACAAAAACATATGAAACTACAAATGATTCTCCCCCTTTTGAAAGACAATTAATGCAGTTTAGACAAGATTCTATTCTTCCCTTTAAATCAATGCATTGCAGCCTTGTGACAGAAGGAACAAGGCTTTCAACAGGAAAAATAGATGAGGGATATGTTTAAAGAGAGTATAGAAGGGTAATCAAATTATTGAGCGAAGAGTTATCAAAACATAGATATTTAGAGAGAGTTCAATAATTGGTCAGGGAATACTGAGATGAAGAATTTTTCAGTGAGATACCAACTTCATAAATCACTATTTCGATTTCAAAATCTTCCATTATAAGGGCTTATGAATTTGTTTTGATTGATAATCATGATTTAAGAATGATGTAGACCAAGTTCTTCAATAACATTCAATACTCATATCTGAGACAATTCTTTAATAAAAATGAACCACTTGCTCATATAATATTCTAGTTCAACCTTCTTCCATCTTACTTAGTTTAATTTCATGACTCCTTTCAGAGTGATACAAGGTAGTATTGAGATTAAATATTCATGAGTACATCTGAATTTAGACTTTTCTTGTAGAAATTTTCTGATGCATATATTTCTCAGATTTTTCTTATTGAGCATCAATTTATTTTTCAATGAGCAATTTTGGTTTAATCAACACCTTTTTACATGAGGCACAACACGTCTTAGGTGAAATGACCAAGTTACTCAGTGTGATAACTGTATTGCTTCTCTATTTGGAGAACAGAGGTAGCATTAGAAGTATCTTTTGCATGTTGAGACACGTTGGTTAGAGGTCGGAATCCCCAGTTACTCAATACAGCCATGTCATTGCTCTGTCACATTTTCAATGATTTTTAAGCAGAGTTAACTATGGTACCTCATGACACAGTCCTTTGGACAAGTTTCTCAGTAACCACAGTCATTGCTCTATCCATAATATTTCTTTTAAGACAGTTTCAGACAAATTAAATGTTTAAGAACAATACTTACACTATGCATCTCAACCAAAGTAAATCAAGGTTTCAACTTTTCAGATTTTAGGAAGTCTTACATGAATTTACATGAGATAGATAGTTAAGATTTATTAAAAGATTGAATTAGATATTTTCAAGTCCTTTAAGTTTAAACTTAAGAATACATTAGACTTAAACCAATTCAAATCAACAAATATTCTTAAACTTGTATAATAGAAGATTCCTCATTAAGAATGATTTCAGATTTATGAAGCAGTACATAGGCTAATGTTTTCTTCAACATGCATAGAAATTGATGAATTCAAAACTCATTCTTGTCAGAAAGTTTATCAAAGTGGATCAGCCAGAATTTTAGGAAGCTCAGTTAACTACAGTGGGTTGACTGATATTTCAAGAAAAGCATTAGGAAGTATGAGGTAGAGATTTAACAAAACTTCAGAAGCCAATAGCAGAGATTGAATTTCAGTCAGACCAGCTTAACAGTTATAGCAGTGAAGAATGTCAAGAGTGAGCTGGCAAAAGAAATTACAGCTAGAACAGTACTTTTGCGGAGGTGGGATCCAAAGATCTACTCGCGCAAGAGTCAGTCTTCCAGATAGACCTAACCTATCTTTCCAACTGAGTCTTCTTATAAAGTATCTAGTTATTAAAAGAAAGCATAGGAATCTTTCAAGGTAGCTCCCCCTCAGCAACTGCAGCTAAGCAAGTTTATAAATGATGAGAAATATTAGCTAAAAGGGATATAGAGCAGATAATCAGTTTCATCAGACTTGCAGTGTTTGGAAAGAGTTATCATTCAGAGTTCAGCAAATGAGAATTAGACCAAGAAGCAAAACATCAATTATTCAGATGAGAACTCTGAGCATCGGTTGACCAGAATAGGAAATGTTGGTCGACCGAACCAGACATAGATGCAATGCAGTCAGTCACTTCTTTTTGGAATTTTCTATAAATCATTGACATGCAATGCAATTACTACAAGTATGGATTTGCAGTGACTTTCCTAAAAGCATTATATGGACACATGTGGCATGATGCTCTCCTTCAGCAAATTAAGGAGTAGCAGACGGAGATTTCAGATTCAAGACAAGTGAGAGTTCAGATGATGAATAATTCAGAGGCAGTCAACAGAAGTCATTTGATTATGTGAATCACTGACACCCATGTATAGCAAGATGAGTTTAAAAAAGGTGTAGACAGTGAGAATTCAGACAGTGATAGACTAATGACAAAATGCTCCCCTTATCTATATGCAGGGAATCACCTCTTTTTGAATTTTCCAAGATAATGATATGTAATGCAATCAACTATATGTGTTGTGCCCCCTAGGCACAAGCATGTGCTATGATGATCTGATGATAGCAATGCTGTTGTGTTTTGATGATAGCAACACATGAGTGTTTTGATGACATTGTGTTTTGATGATAGCAACATGACTGTGACTAGTATATCAGATGGAGAATGCACGTGTATGACTGATATATTGTTTGTGTTAGACTTCTGTTATATGCATAGTCTATACATTGTGCATCATAGTGTTATGCAGTGTCTTGGTGAAGTCTATACAGACTTCAGCGTCTCATTCTGCATCTTATAGCATGTCTATACATTGCATCGTGGCGTTTATGCTCTAAGTCTTTACACTGCATAGCAAGCTCAAGGTCGATACATTGAGCGTCTCATGCATCATTCTTCTAAGTCCATACAGTGGACTGTAGCATGCATTTGACGAAGGCACAGCAAGTCTAGACATTGCACTGTAGCATGTGTTTCTTTAAAGTCTATACATCGGACTGGTCTGCATAGGCTAAGTGTATACATCGTCCAGTACAATCATGCACTGTTCATGAAGTCTGTACAGCCTTTTGCATTGGACTTAAAGTCTATACATTGCACTGTTCCTTTCATCTTCGTGCTGTTCATGTTCACAACACTTCGTGTTGATTTCCATGCTTGACAGGAAAACTTGTATGAGGTATACTTCGTGTTGTTCTATCTGTGTCATCTTCTGTCTTCGTGTTATTTTCACTTCGTGCAGTCTTCTCCTAGTGTTGTCCTAACTTCGAGTTGTTTCTTTGTATTCTGTCTTCGTGTTGGTTTTTCACTTTAGACTTCGTGTCTTTCTCGCTTTGACCACACTCCGTGTCGATTTCAATTTTCATCTTTTTCAACCCGTGTCAATTTCGATTTTCATCTTCGTGTTGTTTTCAACCCGTGTCAATTTCTGTTTCTGTCTTCGTGTCGTGGTCAGCCCGTGTCGTTTTCACCTCGTGCTGTTCTCATGACTTCGTGTCGTTTTCCCTCTCATGTCTTCGTGTCGTGTTTCCTAGACTTCGTGTCTTTCGTATGTTGAAACCACACTTCGTGTCGGTTTCTGTTGTTTCTGTGTTTGTATCATCGAGTTCTCTTCGTGTCGTTTCCGTATTATGTCCTCGTGTTGTCTTTCCTAGACCCCGTGTCTGTCTCGCCTTGTGACCACACTTCGTGTCAGTTTTGTCTTTCATCTTCGAGTTAGTGTCAGTCCAGTGTCTTCGTTAGTGTCTCAGGTTTTTGGTCAAGTCTATACAACGAAGTTCTTTTGATAAGTCTATACAGAGTTGTTCTTCAACCTGATCATCCGATACTCTGTTTGACAGGGACTCTCTACTGAGATTGCTGACATGGCTCGTGATCCCAGGAGGACAAGGTGACCAGATGCTGCCACGTGGATAGAAGCACCTCGAATCTGGAGAATTCTTTGGGCGGGAAAACGTGGAAGCCACGCGCCCTTATCCACCTGCTGCTGTTATAAATATCAGCCTTCATCTTCTGAAGAAGATGATCAAAGTTGGCGAAGCATATACGTCCAATCTGAAACAGTAGCCACCGAGATCCACTGTGAGAGAAGAAAAGCAGAGAAGAAGAAAAGGAGAGAAGAAGATATAGAGAGAAAGAAAGAGAGAAAGAAAGAGAGACAGTGAGATTGAGAGAAGAAGAGTGAAGTCTGAAGATTTGTTCACTGGACCGTGGATCAAATCCAGGCCAGTCTGCTCTGTTGAGAGCTATATTGTGTTCTTCATTTACAGCTTTCCGATTGCTGTTTCATTCTATTTTCGTTTTCCACTTTATCCCTTATTCAAGCTGTATGTCAGCGGATGCAGTGGAGGTTTCCACTGGACAGGTAAAGCTGTAATCCTCAGCTGGCGAGACTTGGTCTCGGACGGGTTAAGCTGTACTTCCCCAACGGTTTGCAGAGGTGTATCCTCTAGACAGCAAGCTCTGTTGCTCAGCGGGCAGTGGAGGATTCCACTGGACAGCAAGCTGCGTTGCTCAGCGGTTTGTAGGCCAAGCTGTATTGTCCAGCGGACGCAAGCTGTGTTGCGCAGCAGTAAGCCATACTCGGTTGAGTGTGGGGTGGATGTAGGTCATTGACCGAACCACCTAAAATCTTGTGTGCATTGTGTTTGTGAGTTTGTTCTTACTGAATCTCTTGATTATCTTCACAGATCACGTGTGTTGTTGCTAAGTTTAGACACTCGACTTAGTGTTTTAGTAGATCTGCCTTTATTCCGCATTTGAACCTACAACTGGTTTTAAATTAGGCTGTAGATCTATTCACCCCCCTCTAGATCCATACTTCTTGGAGATAGACTGCGTCCATCCAACTCCAACACTTGGTATCAGAGCCTAACTCTTCTACAGGGACTCATCGCCCGAAGAGGAAAGGCAAGATGGATGTTCGAGGGATGATTGCTGAAGGTCACTCAACTACAAAGCCCCCGTACTTCGATGGATCCAACTACGCATACTGGAAGAACCGTATGCAGGTCTTTTTGAGGGATAAGGATTACCAGCTTTGGAAGGTAGTTAGCAAGGGACCTTATGAGCTGTCCCCGAATGAGGAAGTCTGGACCAAGGAGGAAATCAGAAGGTCCATGCTCAACTGGAGTGCAATCAACGCAGTCCAATGTTCTCTGCATCCCACTGAATTTTCTCGAGTATCAGCCTACAATTCAGCTAAGGAGATGTGGGATGCACTGGAAGCAATTCATGAATGGACTTCTCAGGTTAGAGAGACGAAAGCCAATTTACTTGTGTCTGAATATGAAGCCTTCAAGATGAAACCCAACGAGACCATCAAGGAGATGTATGCTAGATTGACAACTATTACTAATGGCCTCAGAGGATTCGGGAAGAAGTATTCTGAGTATGATGTAGTCAGGAAGATTTTGCGATCCTTGACTTCAATCTGGCACACCAAGGCCACCGTCATGGAAGAGTCAAGAGATCTACACAATACAAGGGCAGATGAGCTAATTGGATCTCTAATGGCGTATTAGATGAATCTGCCGAAGGTAGATGAAGCTGAAGAGAAGAGGAAACCGATCGCACTGAAGGCTGGTGCTAGCAAATCCAACAAATCAAACCGATCCAGCTCTAGCAGATCATCATTCGAGGAGAGCTTGAATGAACAAGACATAACTCATACTGAGATGGCTATGATGACTAGAGAGTTCAGGCGGTTCCTCAGGAGAGAAGGAGGACAATTCAACCGAAGGAACCATAGTGGCGGCCGGCAGGACACAAGGTATAAATCTAAACCTGCAAATCAATATGGAACTTACGTGTGTTACCAATGCAGGAACTCTGGTCATCTGAAAGCTGACTGTCCGGAGAACTAGAAGCACAAGGACAAATCAAACAGAAAGAACACGAAAGGAAGAGCCATGATCAGCACATGGAGCGATGAGGATGAAGGTTGTCTCAGCAATACTTCGGACAGTGAAGTTGAAGCTGAAAAACCCATCTGTCTCATGGCAACTAGCTCTGAAGACAGAGAGGAAGATTTAGATGAGGTAACTTCTCCATTTAATAATCTTACTATCGTTGAATGGATAGATGCCTATCATAAACTAGCTGATCAAGCAGATGATATTAGAAGGGAAAATAGGCATTTAAAAAGAAAAATCAATTCCATGCAAAATGATACCTCATTGTCTGATAAAATTGCATGTATCGAAGCTGAAAATAATAAACTCAAACTCACATGTTCTGAATCAGAAGAAATCAAGAATGAGTTAAAAATTTCTAGGGAAGAGAATGTGAGGTTAGAAAAGGAAATTGATGAATGGAAAATGAAAATTCAAAAATATGAGAGTGAGATGAAGCTGGTGAATGAGAAATATGAAGCTGTCCAAATTGTAAATACTGAACTTAAGAAATCTGTTGAAGATATTCAAAAGGACAATGAGGACAAGCTTAAGACCATTGAGAAAATGACCCAAGGTACAGAGAATCTAAATGCTTTGTTAGGGTCAAAGGTTAATTTCAGAAAAGAGGGCCTAGGATTTAATTCTAGTGCAACAAAAATATTTGGGATGAAAACGATTTCATTTGTTGCTCAAAAAGAAAAGGGACCTCTAATTAGCATGAACTCAGCCATTTCAATGAACAAAACTGCTAATCTGAAAAGGCCCAGTGCTGAGGAAAAGGGCAAACAAAAGGTTAATGAGCCAAGTAGAGCCAGCACATCCAAGCAAAATCCCAAGACTCAATCACAGGTTAGGGGTCAACCTAAACAGTCATATAAACCCCATGTCAAGGCCACAAAGTCTCCACCATCACCATCACATCTGAAGAAGACCCAATACACACCCATGAATAGGTCAGCAGGGTCCAAAGTACAGGGGAGACAGAATGCTGCCAGGAGTCAACCCAATTATTTCTATCAACCCAGAGCTCAAACTTACTACAATGCACAGCCAACCTATTTCAATAGGTCAGGTTGGACTAGAACTCCGGGAAGGTTTGCAGGTCTTGCATATCAGGCTACACAATATCATAGACCTTACACTAGAAATTGGGTTAGTGGTTATGGAAATTGGTCACCTAGAAATATGCATTATTTCAGTCAGCCCAGGAACTACTATGGCAAAAACTTCGTGAACACACCCTGGCCAAGGCACTGGCAAAGAAACAACACTGTCAATAATCATGCTGGTGTAAATAAGAAGAAAAATAACAAAAAGAAAATGAACAACAATAGAAAGAAATATGTAGGATCCACTGAACAAAATCATTTCAAACAAATGTGGATACCAAAAAGTCTGCTGTCTTGCTTTACTTCTATTCCATATTCTCTGGAGCCCAATCAGACTTGGGTTCCAAACTCATCTACTTGATTGTGTGTGCAAGTATGTCTGGCAGCCAAGGACAAATCTGTGGTACTTTGATAGTGGCTACTTCAGGCATATGACAGGAGATAAGGCCATAAATTCAAAAGCTAAAAGAGATTGGAGGCCTTGTCAACAATCTGATGGAACACTAAGGGTAAAAATAAATCAGTTAGGTAAAGCAGGTAAGTGACTTTTCTTCAGAATTGAATTGAGAAAGTAATGTCAATCTGATTAGTTAATTCCTGACTTTCTCTTCTTGTCTAGCTGATCAGTCTGCATTCCAGACTCAGCTACTGAATTTAAATTCTGCACAAAAATTGATGATTCTTTTCTCTTTGCATGTTATTGCACTATGTACACTGAATGCTAGAAACTGAATTATCTTGAAAAGTTGATTGCTCCCGAATGATGCTCTCTAATGAATAAACTCTCTGCTGGTTTTGTGAATGCTCGATGTTGCAACAGACTCATGATCATGCATGACACTCATACTTTTTATGATCATCATTACATATCATTTAGTCATGAATGTGTCTAAAATCACATGCATATTGAAACTGCTTTGAACTGCTTTTCTCTGCATAACCGTGGTATATTAAATGGTAAGCTACTAAAGGGCAGGGAAATTTGCCTGGAGGCTCTTGCTATGTGTGAGATGGTCATTGAGATCAGGTTCTCCGCCTAGTACCATGGGTTATATTGATTGATAGGGCAGTCGGAATGAGCATGAATTTCAAAATCCCTTGTTCAATTTTCAGAGAAGACATTGCATATATTCCGGGGGAGTTTGTTGAGTCTTTGCATGCCTTTGCATATCATTCATTCATGATCTATGCATAAGCTCTCTCTCATTTAATTCTTGTCATTCATTAGCAAAATTACACGCATATAGACAGGGGGAGTACTATTAGAAATTCAGAGTGGTCATCAATTCTACTGAATCATTTCATCCTTGACTCTAAATGATTGAGTCTGACTTATGGCAATATGTTAGTAAGTTCTGATTTCTAAGCAATAGAAAACAGACTTCTTCTCTTATAAGAATTTTAAATTGCTTAAAGACTGACTTAATGGTTTAAACTTTATAATCATTGAAGTTTAAAGATTGCAATCAGTAAATAAGAAAGCTGAAAATTGATAAAACTCTCAACCCCTTTCTTATTTCATGTCAGAGAAAGCTAATCATATCTGAAATCTGAAAACTCATCTGAAATCATGATTAGAGAAGCTAAGTATGTGTATTGTCCTTAAACAAGTCATTCTGAAACATATAAAGGACAGCTAAGAAAGATATTAAAAAATATTAAAAATCATTGAAAATTAACATTGGCAGAGCAATGACTGGTAAATCACTGAGAAACTGAGTGATCCATCAAAGAAGTGGACAACACTCATGTCATGAAATGTATCAGCTATCTCTGTATAAAATGATCAAAACAGTAGGTTGTTGTCACTGAGTACCTGGGGGTAACTGTCGTCCAATAAACGTGTACCCTCACATAAAAAGGTGTCAATCAATTCTATTGAGGTTGATCATAGGCCAGATGGTCCATCATGTTGAGTATCTAGGGGTATTGGCGTCTGATAAACGTATACCCTTATGCAAAAAGACTGTTGGTACCTGAATGCCCTAAATGAAACATTACTGAAAAATGTTGTTCCTTCAAAAGAAAATTCATGGATGTCAATTTGTTTATTTTCAATACATGACCTAGCATCTCTTAACAACTTTTAAATGTGTATACGAAAGTAGGATAGTTTGAAACTGAATCTTTCATGCAAATGTGATTCTGGTTTATTATTTTATCATGCACAGCCAACTTATCCATTGATTGTAGTGCATGAACTCAAAATTTATAACCTTTAAACCAGACTTCTATCTGAAAGTAGTTTCTAAATTCATATGAATGAAGACTCTGCGCTTTAGAATGCTTATTCCTGAACTACTTGTTCAGAATGCCAGTCAGATGAGTTCTTGATCTTTCCTTTTGTATATCTGATTTCTTGAACACAATATCCCACTTCAAAGGGGGAGAATTCATTCAAGGGGAGTCCTATCTTCAGGAAGAGTTTCTTGCTCTAAGGGCATTTGCCTTCATATTGCCATGTTGCACTCATGTTTTTACTGTTTTTCTCTTTTTGATCATGTCAAAGGGGGAGAAAATTTTGTGTGTGACTCACTGTCACAGTGTGTTGCCATCATCAAAAAGGGGGAGAATGTTGTGCCCCCTAGGCACAAGCATGTGCTATGATGATCTGATGATAGCAATGCTGTTGTGTTTTGATGATAGCAACACATGAGTGTTTTGATGACATTGTGTTTTGATGATAGCAACATGACTGTGACTTGTATATCAGATGGAGAATGCACGTGCATGACTGATATATTGTTTGTGTTAGACTTCTGTTATATGCATAGTCTATACATTGTGCATCATAGTGTTATGCAGTGTCTTGGTGAAGTCTATACAGACTTCAGCGTCTCATTCTGCATCTTATAGCATGTCTATACATTACATCGTGGCGTTTATGCTCTAAGTCTTTACACTGCATAGCAAGCTCAAGGTCGATACATTGAGCGTCTCATGCATCATTCTTCTAAGTCCATACAGTGGACTGTAGCATGCATTTGGCGAAGGCACAGCAAGTCTAGACATTGCACTGTAGCATGTGTTTCTTTAAAGTCTATACATCGGACTGGTCTGCATAGGCTAAGTGTATACATCGTCCAGTACAATCATGCACTGTTCATGAAGTCTGTACAGCCTTTTGCATTGGACTTAAAGTCTATACATTGTACTGTTCCTTTCATCTTCGTGCTGTTCATGTTCACAACACTTCGTGTTGATTTCCATGCTTGACAGGAAAACTTGTATGAGGTATACTTCGTGTTGTTCTATCCGTGTCATCTTCTGTCTTCGTGTTGTTTTCACTTCGTGCAGTCTTCTCCTAGTGTTGTCCTAACTTCGAGTAGTTTCTTTGTATTCTGTCTCCGTGTTGGTTTTTCACTTTAGACTTCGTGTCTTTCTCGCTTTGACCACACTCCGTGTCGATTTCAGTTTTCGTCTTTTTCAACCCGTGTCAATTTCGATTTTCATCTTCGTGTTGTTTTCAACCCGTGTCAATTTCTATTTCTGTCTTCGTGTCGTGGTCAGCCCGTGTCATTTTCACCTCGTGCTGTTCTCATGACTTCGTGTCGTTTTCCCTCTCATGTCTTCGTGTCGTGTTTCCTAGACTTCGTGTCTTTCGTATGTTGAAACCACACTTCGTGTCGGTTTCTGTTGTTTCTGTGTTTGTATCATCGAGTTGTCTTCGTGTCGTTTCCGTATTGTGTCCTCGTGTTGTCTTTCCTAGACCCCGTGTCTGTCTCGCCTTGTGACCACACTTCGTGTCAGTTTTGTCTTTCATCTTCGAGTTAGTGTCAGTCCAGTGTCTTCGTTAGTGTCTCAGGTTTTTGGTCAAGTCTATACAACGAAGTTCTTTTGATAAGTCTATACAGAGTTGTTCTTCAACCTGATCATCTGATACTCTGTTTGACAGGGACTCTCTACTGAGATTGCTGACATGGCTCGTGATCCCAGGAGGACAAGGTGACCAGATGCTGCCACGTGGATAGAAGCACCTCGAATATGGAGAATTCTTTGGGCGGGAAAACGTGGAAGCCACGCGCCCTTATCCACCTGCTGCTGTTATAAATATCAGTCTTCATCTTCTGAAGAAGATGATCAAAGTTGGCGAAGCATATACGTCCAGTCTGAAACAGCAGCCACTGAGATCCACTGTGAGAGAAGAAAAGCAGAGAAGAAGAAAAGGAGAGAAGAAGATACAGAGAGAAAGAAAGAGAGAAAGAAAGAGAGAGAGTGAGATTGAGAGAAGAAGAGTGAAGTCTGAAGATTTGTTCACTGGACCGTGGATCAAATCCAGGCCAGTCTGCTCTGTTGAGAGCTATATTGTGTTCTTCATTTACAGCTTTTCGATTGCTGTTTCATTCTATTTTCGTTTTCCACTTTATCCCTTATTCAAGCTGTATGTCAGCGGATGCAGTGGAGGTTTCCACTGGACAGGTAAAGCTGTAATCCTCAGCTGGCGAGACTTGGTCTCGGACGGGTTAAGCTGTACTTCCCCAGCGGTTTGCAGAGGTGTATCCTCTGGACAGCAAGCTGTGTTGCTCAGCGGGTAGTGGAGGATTCCACTGGATAGCAAGCTGTGTTGCTCAGCGGGCAGTGGAGGATTCCACTGGACAGCAAGCTGTGTTGCTCAGCGGTTTGTAGGCCAAGCTGTATTGCCCAGCGGACGCAAACTGTGTTGCGCAGCAGTAAGCCATACTCGGTTGAGTGTGGGGTGGATGTAGGTCATTGACCGAACCACCTAAAATCTTGTGTGCATTGTGTTTGTGAGTTTGTTCTTACTGAATCTCTTGATTATCTTCACAGATCACGTGTGTTGTTGCTAAGTTTAGACACTCGACTTAGTGTTTTAGTAGATCTGCCTTTATTCCGCATTTGAACCTACAACTGGTTTTAAATTAGGCTGTAGATCTATTCACCCCCCTCTAGATCCATACTTCTTGGAGATAGACTGCGTCCATCCAACTCCAACAATATGTATACAAATGCATTAAGTCCCCTCAACTAGATTCATTGACCAATCATATGAGATATGAAGACCATGTAGGGCACTTAACTTTATCAAGATATGCATGAGATACAATATCTCCTTTGACACACTCCCCCTAAATTTATGCTTTATATGACTGAACACAAAGTGCAATATATGCAATGAAATCTATGCAGGGAGTATTATGAATTATGCTCATGTAAATCTAGACTGCTCAATATGCAAATTTTTGGCCAATGGTACTGGGTAGAGGACTTTGTCTAATGACCACCTCATAAATAGTAAGAACTTCCAGACAGATTGCACCTGCCCTTTAGAAACTTACCATTCGATATACCATCATAGTCATGCAAGACAATGCAATGCAAATACAGTACCAACACAGTCCTAACTGCATCAGATTTTCAATGACTGTATGTTAAACGGATGTGTAAGCAATCAATTGACATATGCAATTCACATATATGCACAAAAGTACAGACCATGCTCATGAGTTTATAGCCATTTCTATGTACACAATCAAATGTCAAAGCATTAGTGCATGCACATGAGAAATATGTTGCTCAATACAATTGTTAAAGCAAATGAGAATATGTATGCATGAAAATTTTGACTAATCAGATTTAACATGCTATGCAGTTTCAACTGAACAATATGAAAAATGCAAATATTACCTGAACAATGCAAGAATGGGGTTTTACCAACTTAGGTGCCTTGGTTTATTTACCCCTCTTTATTTTTCAGCTCCAACGCACTCCTGCAGACACAGAGCCTCATTTTGCATATTGAGGTATCCAAGAATTCTTGGGTCCCTCATGCTCAGTAGCACCTCTGAATGGTGCTCTCCATAGTTCTTTAGCATAAGAATCATCAAATTTCATTATGAAACAGTTAGACATAGAATGTCCAAACTGACCACAGTAATAACAAGAATTCTGGCTATTTTTCATGTTCACATGAGAACTGAATTTATGTGCATGAACATGGTTGCTTCTTGATGTGACACACCCTAAAGGATGCAGCAACTAGACCAAAAATCCCTTGGACTTATCCAATGCAAGCACAATTCACAAAATTAGAGACTATCATAGACGATTGCTCACCGGTGCACATGCTCAACCCGGGGGTGACTTGATGATGTCGAGTCGAGGATAGTGGGACTAGACCCTTGCTGGTGGAGGGCCAGCAAGGATATGATTGTCTTTCCCCCCAAAAAGATATGGAAGCCCGAATTGATGGGCTGACTGAGTGCCACAAGGGGCACGGATCACTCTCTTGCTCCCACGGTGGTCACTCGAAAGCAAGGGTGCTTTAGGACCGGGTGCTCACTTACACTCCAGCAGAACGTTGATGGATATTAAATGAACAAACACTAAATATGAGCAAGGGTTTAGTGGTTACCTGGCCGGTTTGAAGAAACTGACCCCGGTCGGAGACGTGGGTGAGTGGGGAAGTGTGGGTTCCCCGCACACTGCGTCGATGAAGCTTCTCTCTATTAAAATAATTACATTCACTACTCCTCACACAGGAGGGTTGGACTAGGGGGTGGGGAAATGTGGGGTTACAAACAAACACTACCTCCCACAGGGAGGGGCTTTAAGCAGGCCAGGCGGGGTGGGGAATGCCGGCATAAACTAAGACCTGCTGTTATATCTGCTCAGGGTTGGACAGACATGGAGTCGATGATGATGCCGCCATGGACCCGTTCGGGTTCAGAAGAGGGCGAGACCAGCACCAAAACTTCCTTGGTTGGCCCAGGAAAGACACCAGAATTTTTGGGGAATTTCTTGTGGTTGTCGGAGGCCGGGATGGGATCGCGAGCTGGGTTCCTCGGTTCAGCTTCTGCCTGTTCTAGAATCCTTGCGGCTGGAAGAAGTGGACGCCCCGAATGCTCCGGAAGTCCAAAGAGGGCGAGACCAGAGCCGACGCATTCGTGGGTGAGTCTTCTTCGTTTGGGCCCCAATGAGGATACTGGCGGAGATCGTTGCTTACCGCAAGGTCCAGAAAAGTGGAAGGGGGTCGAATCTATCTCAAGTCGGACTGATCTGCACACTCAAGGTATGAAATTTGGAACTTTGTGCTTCGGGCTTCAAATGACGCTCCGCTTCTTGGAGATGTCAGGGGACTTGGATGAGAACGTTTCAGCCAAGCACCGCTCCCGGAAGCTCAGAGGGCTGATCGCGGGACCTTCTGCAAGCGGCTTCTAGTCTCCCACCAGGGAGAACATGCGCAGTCCGGCGAAGATGGCTCCTCCTAGCGGTCCCGAAGTCGAATGACGGCGAGACCACCACCGTTGCGAAGCAAACCGGAAGATGATTCCAACGGTACCTCTTGTGCTCCCGTGAACTCCAGGATGAACTCGTGGCCGGACCGGCAATCAACTGGAACTCAGAAGAACTTTAGCAGAATGGGCACTCGTAGGGTGTGGATGGCAAGGGTAGGGAGATGGGGTGGAGTGTTGCTAGAGAAAGGGGTGGTGATGATGGGGATGGGTTGGGAGGTGGGAAGGGACGTGGGGAAGGTAGGGTGGGGGCTAGGGCAGAGCTGGTCTGATGTATGGAGTGGTAGGGGCGATGGGGGTATGTTACTCACAGCTCAAGGTGAATGAGGGAGTGGAGGTCTTGGAGTGACTAAGGGGGATATAGGGAGTGGGAGGGTTTGGTCGACCAAGGCTAAGGGGGGAAGTTGGGAAGGGGTGGGACGCAGCTAACAAGGGGGAGGGAAATTCAAATTTCCCTTGGGGAGGTGAAGGGGTGCTTGGGGTAGAGGAAAGGGTACTTGGGGAATAGGAATGGTTGCTTTGGAATGGTGGAGGGTGCTTGGGGTTTGATGAGAGTAATGGAGGGAATTGATAGGCTTGGGGAGCTGAAAGGGTGGGCTGATGTGGAGGGCTGAGGTGGCAAGGAGAGAGAGGGATGGTCGAACTAGAGAGGGGAGGGGAGGAGAGAGAAGGGGTTCGCCCCCTAGAGAGAGAGAGAGAGAGAAAGAGAGAGGGCTTCTCACCCAAGACACTCAAGGCTTCTAACCTAATGGCACTCAATGATTGGAATTCAAATTCTAATTCTTCATTAGTTCTCACAAAGGGGGTTGGGGTCCGATTTATAGTGACCTAACATTTTACATGATTGAACTGCCCCTGGCTTTACATATAATGACCAAAATGATCCAAGAAGCAAGCCTAGGGGGAAATGACTCAAAACATAGGAAAATGACTTACAACATAGGGAAATGACTCAAATAAAAGTGAAAATACATCAAAATGACTAATATGAAAGACTCAATGTAGAAGTGGACCCTCCTGGAGTGTTACCCGAGCTTACACATCGCCTGGGTGAAGTGATGAACCAAGCCAGAGGGAATCGTGGGTGATGCCTCCATCACTTCTATTTTTCACATGCGAGTTTGATCTTTTATGATTAGCCAGCCAACAGTCAGCAGCCCTGTGGCCTGGCTTTCCACACTTAAAACATGCAGAAAATTTTTCTTTAAGAGCATGTTTATTTCTATCAGAAGCATTTTGATATGCAGGTGATTTAACAGATTTCAAATTATCATTTCTCCCCTGATGATGCCAACAATGCTTCAGTGTATGACCATTCTTACCACTATTAAAACAAGAAAGAGAATTTTTTCTTTTACTAGCAGACCAGCAATGATTAGCCCCATGGCCTAACTTCCCGCACTTGAAGCATACAACATGCTAGTTTATTAAAGCAGATTTATTCCTATCAAAAACCTTTTTATTTACAGGGACTTTATCAAATTCAGAATTCAATCTATTTCCCTGAGCATGCCAACAGTCCTTGACTGTATGGCCATACTTTTCACATTTAAAGCACCTAATATGCTTTCCCTTAGAGACAGAAGTAATTCTATCAAAAATATTTTTCTTAGCAAGAAAGTCAACATATTTAGAGTTGAATTTCTTTCCCTGAGTCTGCCAACATTGAGCCGCAATGTGGCCTAATTTTCCACAATTAAAACAATGAGCATTCTTTTTCAGATATGCATGAAATTTCTTAGCATTCAGGTCATCTTATTTCATTAGCCTACATTTATGCATGAGATGACCCATTTTATGACAATAAAAATATTTAGATTTCTTGTTTTGAACAGAATAGGTTTTCTTAGCATACGAAGTCTTAGCATGAAATCTATCATCATCTTTCTTCATGACAAAACAATCTTGCATTTCATGACCAAACCTTCCACAGTAAAAGTATTCAACATTATTAGCAAGAGATTTGTTAGCATGAACTTTCTTAGAATGCTGATTGTTATCATTCTTTTTCAGTATTTTCTATTTTATTTTCTTATTTTCTTGAATAGCAGCTTGTTTAGGGGATTGACTTGAAGTACCAACTACATCAGAGCTTTCCACAAAGGTGGTGTATAGCTGATTTTTTATAATGCCCTTAATTTCAAAACTGCAATTAATCCTCTTTCTTGAATTATCATCCTCACCTTCCATGACAACTTTCATTTTTCCTTTATTTTTAACATATTTGGATGATGAATTTTTCAGATCATGAATTCTGTTTTCTAGGGAAGCAATGTGTAATTCATAACTGGCAATGTCATGTTCACTGCAATTAACACATTCACTTAGCACTTTGTTTGTAGTTTTATATTTCTCAATTTCTTGTTCCAGATTACTCAGTTTTTCAGAATCTTCAATACAAATAGTTTTTCCTTTTTCTAAGGCTAGAAGTCTTTCAGACATAGCAGAGTTCAGCTATTTTAACTTTTCATTTTCCTTAACTAGAGCATCATTTTGAATTAACTTATCAAGAAGAATCTGGTCATCTTGAGATGCTTTTGGATTATTTAGAGTTTTAGATTCTCTTTGCAGATTTTTAATATTTTTCTGAAGCTCCATGTTTACAGACTTTATTGCATCAGATTCTTCAACTATTAAATTCTTCTCGACTTCAAGTTTTCTGAATTTTTCATCATTTTCTTTAACTGATTTTCTTAGAGATTCATTTTCAGATTTCAGCCTGTTTAGTTCTGAATTAACACATTCAAGATCTTCCTACAGTTTTTCATTCTGAACAGAATTATTGATGAGAAGGTGATAATTATGGATTGGGTCAAGTTTTCCTTCTAGTTCAGAAATCTCATTAGTAAGTTCTTGATTTTCATTTTTCAACACAGAAATTTATTCTTTATGATTGACAAGTTCAGCTTGATTTTCTTCTTGAAGTCTTTTAACCTTTCCATTATTCTCGACAATCTGTCTTTTGTAGATTTTGTTTTCAGACTTCAGTTCATTCATTTCTAAAACAATATTTTCAAAACATTCCAATTGTTTCTTACAATTCTAAATATCAGTCAAGCAAGCATCATGAGACTTTTTCAGTTTTGAACAATTTTCACAAGGTACGTTAGAGCAGTTTTGATCAATCTTTTTCTTCAGCTTTTTATTTTCAGATTGCATTTTCCTAGATTTTTCTAGTAGTTCATCATACATCTCTACCAGTTTATCAAATGAAATATCTTCTGATTCAGTGCTTACCTGGGATACTGTTTCTTCAGTCTGATCCCTTCGATTGGCCATCAGACACTCTTCTTTTTGCCCCTCATGAATAGATATGACTCTGTCCATGATCTCTTTTCCAGATGTACATCCTGCAATACAAGGAAACATATCAATGTTCACTGAATCTCTCAGAGTGTTAAAGACTAGGCCATTGTCACTGTCTTTTATCTTATCCTCTTTAGACCACTTGGTCTGATTTTGAGGTAATTTATGTAGGCCTTTTGATATGAGACTCCATAATTTTGGATCAATGGAGTTCATGTATGTACAAAGGCCACAAAGACATGAATTAAGATTGGAACCATTGAAGATAGCAGGAGATGCCATTGAAAGCAATTGAGCTGATTCAGTTTTATCATCTAGAAAGCACTATATGAAAGATGCACTGAACTAAAAGCAGTAAGACACCAAATCAACACAGTAAGGCACCTAATCACAAATTAGCAGGACCCTCTGCAGATCGTTGGATCTGGAAGTGAGAGACCCGCTCTGATACCAATTGTAGAACCGATGTAGTAGTGCGATCTGGATTCAGAGGGGGGGTGAATGAATCCCCTTAACGATTCATGCCAATTTTAGAGTTCTAAACAACAAAACTTATCTATGCAGAATTAAAATAAATAGACTTAGAATCTGTAGTATAAACTGAGCCTAAACATTCATCTAGAGCTGAAAACACAAGCATACAAACCACGCAATGCTCAAGGATTTTTAGGTGGTTCGGTCATCCAGACCTACATCCACCCCACACTCAACCTGAGTGTGGCTTCCGCTGACACACAGCTTGAACCGCTGGGCTTCACAGCTTACGTACAACAGTTGGGCATCATAGCTTGCCATCTGCTGATTCACAACTTCAACTGCTGGGCATTGCAGCTTACGCCTCCGCTGATACACAGCTTCGCTGGGCCTTACAGCTTAGCCTCCGCTGACTAACAACTTGTTACAAGAATATAAGAAAATAAAGGGAACTTGAATGAACTAGTGACAGATAGCTAGATAGTAAAGCTCAAAGAATATAGCTCACTAAGGAGCAGTCGTGAATTGGATTTGATCCAAGCCACGGACGAACTGTAGGGACTCCAAGCTAGGATCCCTTCCTCTTTCACTTCACGAGCACTGCACCTTCTCTGCAACTCTTTTCTTCTTCTCCTCACGATACTTCACTTTTTCCTCTCTTCTACTTTCTTCACAGCCACTCTCTAATTCTTCAGATCTCATGCTCAGCTCTCTACTTCTCTAATTCTGATTTCTCACGCTTGATCCTTACTTTCTGGTGGCTACTTCTTCTTCAACTCACTTCTCCTTTTTCATTAGTTCCCTTCATCACCCAGATCTTGAAGCTCTGCTCTCCTTTTATGGACAGCAGACCGAGGGCGCGTAGACACCACGTTTCTTGCCCATCTTTTCGATCAGATCTGGTTTCCAAACCTCCACGTGTCAAGATCTATTCTTCATTGCTTTCCACGTGACAATATCTCCTCATTATGGTGCATCTTGAATCACGAGCCAAAGACTTGGTTTGCATGACTTTAGTTCAGGCCAGAACTATCTAGGTCACACTCCCTTATTCTTACTATCACATGAGACTTTAGTTCCTGAAAGTAGATTGAATGGCATTTCATCAAACAGATGGTCTTTACAGTAAACAAACAAAATTCAATGGCTATAGATGAAATCAAGATATATAATGCGTATATGAAAGTGTGCACAGGCCTTACTATGTTTGTATGCAAAAACATGCACATACCTTGTGATGCATAATGGACATATGCACAGACCTTTTATGCAGTTATAAGAAAACGTGCACCGACTATATGAGGAATATCCACTGACCTTGTGTTTAGTGCAAGAACGTGCACTGACCTTGTCTTAGTACAAGGCAAAAGCTGCACCGACTTTAGTCAAGCGCAAAGACAACCTTGCACCAACTTTAGTCATGCGCAAGTCAAATGTGCACTGACCTTGGTGAATCGTGCACGGACCTTTGAAACACATGTGCACAGTCCTTGTGTGAAGGAGGAGAACATGCACCCACTCTGAAGACATATAAGCCCAGACCTTGAACATAGAGAGTGGCATGTGCACAGACCTTACATGTGCATCGCAAACCTGCACGGACCTCTTCCATACGAAAGGCAAAGCATGCACTGACCTTGTATCACACAAGGCAAATGTGCACGGACCTATATATGTGCAAACTGGTAACTAGCATCGACCTGGCTTATGCAAATACATAACTTACACTGATTTATATATATGCAAACTGGTAACTAGCACCGACCTTCTAACTAGCACCGACCTTAATATATGCAAACTGGTAACTAGCACCGACCTTCTAACTAGCACCGACCTTGATATATGCTAGCACATACTTTTTGTGCAGACGGCTCTAACTAGCATAGACCTTGTTGTGCAGACAACACTGACTAATGTAGACTTGGATGCACACAAGCACTGGGTAGCACAGACTACTTATCAATGAGTCCTAGCTAACGTAGACCCTGGTGCAGATAAACACAAGGTGACTCAGACCTTGAAATGTATAAGACCTTACTAACATTGACTCTAGTGAATGCAATATGCAACTAACGTCGGGTTTACTTCATAAGAGGTGCAGACTAGCTCAAACTAACTTAGACTTAGCTCAGACTAACACAGACTTATAGAGTAAAACAAATGCACTCACTCAGACTTGACAAAACATGAATGTTGACATAGTACTTATGTGAAAAATGATTATTTGACCAAATCATAATCTGATGCAAGAGTTGACTGTACATTGACCAACAGTTAACAACATATTATATTCAAGCACATATAAGCACATATGAACTGTATCAACACATCATATGAACCCTTAGCATATTCAAGCACAAATGAACCATGAATCATGATTTACACGACACACATGATTCATAGTATGTCATTATCAAAACCAGGGTTCCAACAAGAATCCGCGTTCGTGTGGAGAGACGCCAATTCTTCTGGGCTGAAGAAATGGTGCCCATCTGCACATGCGCTAATTCCTAGAAAGCTGAAAAAAAAGGAAAAAAAAAGATAAATAATGAACTGTGACAATAAAAACATTGATGATAATATAATAATAATAATAATAACAATAATTATAGTTCAACGACGTATTTTCCAGGGCACCTCCCTTTTCGCCCTTGTCGTCGAAAACATCAATGATGCCCACACATGTCACGCTTTGACCCCGGGGGGTACCCCCATTATGGGCAAAGCCCCACCTTGTATCGGGCCAACAACCTACTGATTTTTACCGTCTCGCCCGGGATTTGACTGAAGTGCTTCGTCTTTCAAATATTAAACTTTTCGTACCTTGGCATACATTTGTCCTGATATCATACATATACTTGGGACATTTCTCAATCTGGACACCCGTCCAAATAGGAAATGGTCAATATATGACCGACACGATTTTTGAATACTATCTCGCACCCTGATGTAGGGGATTTTTATGATTTCTACCCAACTTTCATTCATTAATGAAAATTGAACTTTAGGCCATTTGGCCCCATTTCTTGGGGATTAATCAGAGGTTATCCCATCTTGGAGGGGATGTAATTAACGCCGTGACCTTTATGGCACGACGGGTCTTAGCCCCGACCCGATACCCACAATCGTCTGGTTAGTCAGACGGAGCGCACCTCAGGTTTCGGACGACTCTAGTCTCGAAGCCTGAACACATTGTGAATTAGGTGACTGGCACGCCCTCGCACTTGATAAAAAATGATAAATCGATAAACGATACGATGATAATAATAATAATAATAATACAAGAGAATTCCGAGTGCATCCAACAAGCCCCCAGCCCTAATTCGGGTCACAGAACTCGAGGTTCATAGGCCATACGTATGGCCCACACAGAAACAGCTTTCCAACGAAGCCAACAATGTGCGAGAATAGTCTTCCGCACTCACACCGATCCATGGTGACTCGATCAAGCGTAACACGAAAGCCCGGAACACATGGGGTCACCTGGACCCTCCAAACCCACGGGCATGCTAATCGAGATAATATGGTACCTCTGGACACCCAATAGCACTATCACGGTACCCTAGGGTGTCCGAGATGCCCACGGGGCCATAGGTCGACCAATGGGTCACAGCCGGGTCGACCAGGGGCCAAAACGGGCCAAAGGGCTGCTGTTTGGTCGACCAATCCTCATGGGTTGGTCGACCAACAGGGGTCGATCGACCAACCCAACCCGGGCAGTCGACCGGCCCGCAGCAGGGGGAAGCTCTGCCCTAGTCGGTTGACCGAACCAGGATGGTCAGTCGACCGAACTGGGGCAGAGACCATGCCCCGTGGAGAACGTCATCGATCTTCCGATCCCAACCGATCGGTCGACCGAAAACAACAGAGATCACTCCGAACCCCACCTAGGGGCATGGTTTCCACGCCCACTCGATCCCAATCGACGAGAAAACAACAGGGACCATCCCCTAGGTCCCAAACCATGAAAATGGAAGGAAATAAACGGCGAAATGTCGATCGATCCAACGAAACCGTCACACGCCCTAAAAACATGGTTTTAACCCTCGGCGTGAAATAACCATGCTCACGGCTCACCTCGGCCTACCAAATCTGTGGGAAATGAACTGCAGGGGCTAGGGATCCATCCCCTTACCTCCACCGATGATTACGCGTGCTAAAGAAGCAATTTCCTCATGAAAACGCCGTTAGAAACTCCGCCGGTTCATGAACTCCGCGAATGAGCTCGCCACGCCTTAACCGCCCCGTTCCTCATCCCGTCCGCAACGCTCCTCCACCCACAAACATCGCCGCCTCACCCTCGTCCACCTCCGTCGGTCGCCTGGAGAAGATAGGGAGAGAGGAGAGAACGTGAGAAGAGAGAGGGAGAGGGATGTTATGTTAGATGGACGTAGTCTATCTCCATGAAGTGTGGATCTAGAGGGGGGTGAATAGATCTACTGCCTAATTAAAAACCAGTAAGAGGTTCTAATGCGGAATATAGGCAGAACTACTGAATCACTAACCCGAATATTAGATTTGAACAAAAGCGAATCAAACTATGAAGCTGAGTAAGAAATCCAATTGCACACAGTTCATAGACAAACACACAAACACAAGGCACCCAAGATTTTTAGGTGGTTTGGTCAAAGACCTATGTCCACCCCACACTCAACTGAGTATGGCTTACTGCTGCACAGTACAGCTTGCGTCTGCTGGGCACTACAGCTTGGCCTACAAACCACTGAGCAACACAGCTTGCTGTACGAGACAAGTTTCACCTGCTGAGGATTACAGCTTCACCTGTCCAGTGGAATCCTCCACTGCAACTACTGGGGTTTACAGCTTACCCGTCCAGAGGCAGCACCTCTGCTAACAGCTAACCCACAGCTTGAAGAAACAAGTGTTCGGAAATTTAAAGACAGAAGCAAAACGAAAATGGAAAGCCCAAATGGGAATGTAGCTCGAATGACCAAAGCTCAGCTCTAGTTTCTGAACCAAGAGACTGAGATACAACCTTTCAAACAAAACTCTCACAATCTCACTCTCTCAATCAAGCTCTCTCAACTCATCTCTCTCGATCTTCTCTTCTCTCTTTTTCTTCTTCTCTATTTTTCTTCTCACTATGGATCGGTGGCTTTCTGCTGCTTCAGTCTTTCAGCCTTACTGTATATACTTTGCCACTTGATCGATCAACCTTCATCTGAAGATGGAGACACTCTTTTATATCATCAGCAGACTGGATAAGGGCGCGCGGCTTCCACATTTCCCGCCCATAGAATTTTCCAGAACCGAGGACATTTCATCCACATGGTAGCATCCTGGGATGGGCTGCTTCCACGTGTCACCATCACAGCACCTCATCCTCCTTGGATCACGAGCCAAGTCACCAATCTCTGTAAAGAATCCCTGTCAGACAAAGTATCGGATTATCAGTTGTAAGTTTAGAACCCTGTACAGACTTTGTGAGATGCAATGCATTGTATATGCTTCACTGTATGGACTTTGTGAACTCGAATGCATTGTATAGACTTCGTGAATGGGAATGCAATGTACAGACTCTGCCCAATGTGTAGACTTCATATAAGAAGGCAACGGTTGTACAGACTTAGGCAATGTAAAGCCTTGGACAGACAACTAACGATGTATGGACTTCACTGTATGGACTTTGTGAACTCGTCGAATGCAATGTACAGACTCTGCAGAACATTCAGTAGCCAACGTATAGACTTAGGCATCCTTCATCTCAAAGTATAGACTTCAAACATGATGCATACAATGCAACGCAGACACTGGCTGTATAGACTTGGATATGTCAGAATGCAAATGACTCTGTACAGACTTGGATGCTTGTGTATGCATGAGAGCAATGTACAGACTATGCATATGCACACTAGCGAGTGAATAGACTTGGCTATGGCATCAAAGTATGCACAACATAAAAGACGCCTTCTTCCTAGACGTTTGATTCAAAAGTGACGCCACTTCTGGTGGTCGTCAAATTCCAAGTTCATCTGAATGTATAGACTTCACGATGTGCAGACTTGCCAAAGACAAGGCTGTACAGACTTGATGAATGATGCAAGACAAACGAATGTATAGACTTGCATGAAGCACATGATGCAATGTACAGACTTGGGCTGTATAGACTTCCACTCAACTGCGATGTATAGACTTGCCAAGGGAAACGACGGTAAAGCTATCAGTGTATAGACTTCGAGTGCAACATCGGTAAAGCTACCGATGTATAGACTTGCAAGATCATTGATGGATGTACAGACTTCACCTCGAGCAATCTACAGTCCAGTGTATGGACTTGAAGAATAATGCATGACGCTGTACAGACTTCACTGATGCATGCTACAGTCCAATGTATGGACTTAGCTTCGTGCATGCTACAGTCCAATGTATGGACTTTGAATGTTGATGCATGAACAGTCCGTTGTACATACTTCCAATGTATAGACTTCCAGTGAGACGGACGATGTACACACTTAGCCAATGCAGTGCAATGTATGGACTTCAAACAAGACGGACGATGGACACACTTTGCCAATGCAATGCAATGTATGGACTTCAACTAAGACGGACGATGTACACACTTAGCCAATGCAGTGCAATGTATGGACTTCAAACAAGATGGATGATTTACACACTTAGCCTGAACCACTGTATAGACTTTCATGAGACGCTCAATGAGATGCTCAATGTAGACACTTCAAGTCCAGTGTATAGACATTACCTTAGACTCTAAATGAGACGGACGTTGTGCAGAGTTTAGCCAATGCAATGTATAGACTTTGGGCTCGCCATGCAGTGTATAGACTCTACGTGCAATGTGTAGACTTTGAGTGTGTGTGCAGTGTGTAAACCTGTGAAGTGCATAGAACACACATACAATCTGATAAGAACAATTTCATCAAAGCATAAACAGTTGCCAATCAATCAAAACAAGGTGTTGCCAATGAAGTAAAGCATATGTCAACATCATCAACACAGAGGAGTCACAACAATCTCCCCCTTTTTGATGATGGCAACCCCCTATCATATAGAATATCAATTACCTATCATACAGATGATGAAAGACTTGATTTGTTATTCGGATTGTTATGCAGATGCTATGCATGCATGCTACGAAATGTAAGCAGCTCCCTGCTAACAAAATCTCCCCCTTTGCCATAACATAATGCATACACTTCCCCTGGACTGAATTCAGAATTCATACAATATTTCTCCCCCTTTGCCATCAACAAAGAGGAGGGAAAGTGAGTACAAGGGAAGGAACAAGAGATATCATCTGACTGGCATTCTGAACAAGTAGTTCAGGAATAAGCATTCTAAAGTACAGAGTCTTCAGTCATATGAAGTTATAAACTACTTTCAGATAGAATTCTGGTTTAAAGACTATAAAATTTTGAGTTCATGCACTACAATCAATGGATAAGTTTTCTGTGCATGATAAAACAATAAACCAGAATCACATTTGCATGAGAGATTCAGTTTCAAAATATCTTACTTTCATAGACTCAAGAAAAAGATGATTAAGAGATACCAGATCATGTATTGAAAATAAACAAATTGACATCCAAGAAATTTCTTGTGAAGGAACATCATTTTCAATATGAGTTCATTTAGGGCATTCAGGTACCATTTGCCTTTTTGCGTAAGGGTATACGTTTATCAGACGCCAATATCCCTAGATACTCAACATCATGGACCATTCTGCCTATGATCAAACACAATAAAACTGATTTACACCTTTTTGAGTGAGGGTACACGTTTATCAGACGCCAGTTACCCCCAGGTACTCAGTGAAACCAACCTACTGTTTTGATCATTTTATACAGAGATAGCTGATACACCTCATGACATGAGTGTTGTCCACTTCATTGATGGATCACTCAGTTTCTCAGTGATTCACCAGTCATTGCTCTGCCAATGTTACTTTTCAATTAATTTTCAATATTTTTCAATATCTTTCTTAGCTGCCCTTTATTTGTTTCAAAATGACTTGTTTAAGAACAATACACATACTTAGCTTCTCTAATATGATTTCAGATGAGTTTTCAGATTTCAAATATAAGTAGCTTTGTCTGACATGAAATAAGAAAGGGTTGAGAGTTTTATCAATTTTCAGCTTTCTTATTTACTGATTGCAATCTTTAAACTCCAAAAATTATAAAATTTAAACCATTAAGTCAGTCTTTAAGCAATTGAAAATTTTATAACTGAAGAAGTCCGGATTCTATTGCTTAGGAATCAGAACTGACTAACAGATTGCCATATGTCAGATTCAACTCATTTAGGGCCAAAGAATGAATGAATTCAAGAAAGTTGATGACCACTCTGAATTTCTAATAATACTCCCCCAGTCTATATGCATGCAGTTTTGCAAATGAATGGCAATAATTAGAGACCAACTGTTATGATATGCAATGAATAATATGTCATGAAAAAATATGTCATGCATGCATGGTCTAGTCTAACATTCAACAATCACAGAGTTTTATTCAAACTATCAGACGCAAGTCCAAATCAGAAATTTTATTCAAAGCAGCTGAAAAAATTATTCATCATGCTGAAATTTACACAAGCCAAGTTCTCTTCTAAGAAATTTGAATCTTTCATTCCCAAGAGGCTTAGTAAAAATATCAGCAATTTATTTTTCAGTTTCAATGAAGTTCATTTTAATTTCATTTTTATTTACAACATCTCTCAGAAAATGGTGTTTTATCTCTATATGCTTAGTCCTAGAATGATGAACATGATTTTTAGCAAGGCATATAGCACTAGTATTATCACATAACATTGGAATACATCCCAATTTTATCTGATAATCATCTAGTTGGTGCTTGATCCATAGTACTTGGGCAGCACAATTACCTACAGCAACATATTCAGCTTCAGCTGTAGACAAGGCTACAATGTGTTACTTCTTAGATGCCCAAGATACTAGACAGCCACCTAAGAATTGACAATAGCCACTAGTGCTTTTTCTATCTATTCGACACCCAGCATAGTCTACATCAGTGTAAGTTAGAAGTTCTAACTCACACTTGGCAGGATACCACAGACCTAACTCTTGGGTGCCTAGTAAATACCTAAAAATCCTTTTCACTGATTTAAGATGTGAATCTTTAGGACTAGCCTGAAATCTAGAGCATAAACACACTGAAAATTGAATATCAGGCCTAGATGCTGTAAGATATAGAAGGGATCCGATCATACCTCTATATAGCCTTTGATCTACTGGTTTACCTTTAGGATCTTCATCCAAACTGGTTGAGGTACCCATTGGAGCAGCTATTTCCTTGAGGTTGTCCATTTTGTACTTCTTCAATAAATTCTTTATGTACTTGGACTGAGAGATTAAAGTTCCATCCTTTGTTTGTATAACATGCAGTCCAAGAAACAATTTGAGCTCGCCCATTGAGCTCATTTCAAACTCATTAGTCATTATCTGAGAGAATTCCTCACACAATTTGGGGTTAGTTGACCCAAACACAATGTCATCCACATAAATTTGAATGATAAGAATATCTGAATGACTCACCTTGGTAAACAATGTTTGATCAACTACACCTCTTGCGAAGTTCTTGTCAGTGAGGAATTTGCTCAACCTATCATACCAAGCTCAAGGAGCTTGCTTTAAACCATAGAGAGCCTTTTTGAATTTATAAACATGATTGGGGAAGTCTAAGCATTCAAACCCAGGAGGCTGCCTCACATAGACATCCTCACTAATTTCTCCATTTAGAAAAGTAGATTTCACATCCATCTGCTGAAGATTAATTCCTAAGGAACATGCATATACCAATAATATTCTGATAGCTTCTAACCTAGCTACAAGGGCAAAAGACTCTTCAAAGTCTATACCAAATTCCTGATTATACCCCTGAGCTACAAGTCTAGCTTTATTTTTAATGACATTCCCTGATTCATCAGTTTTATTTCTGAACACCCATTTAGTCTCTATGACTGTTTCATGATCAGGAGGTGGAACCAAATGCCACACCTTATTCTTGTCAAATTGATTAAGCTCTTCATGCATGGCATTAATCCAATGCACATCTTTGAGAACACAGTCAATGGACTTGGGTTCAACATTTGAAACAAAAGCATAAGCATTCAATTCATTTTGAATTCTCAAGTGGCCTCTAGTCCTAGGGGGATCATGCAGATTTTCAATTACATTATCTACAGGATGATCTTTAAGATATCTAATGTTAACAATTTCATCACCATGAGTTTCATTTACCTCCCCCTGAGCTATAGGCTCTTCTTCATTAGGCTCTTCATTTCCTTCCTCATTTTCGGATTGGTCTGCAGGATTTCCTTCCTTCAGAATATCACAATTTTATTCATTCCTGCATTGACCAACATTAGAATTTACCAAGGATTCATCAAAAACTATATGTGGAGATTCTTCAACAGTTTTGGAATTCATATTATACACTCTATATGCTCGGGTATTTTCAGAATAACCAAGAAAGATTCCTAGTTCACCTTTAGGTTCAAATTTGTCAAGGTCTCTTTTATCATTTATATGAATGAAACATTTACAACCAAAAATCTTGAAATGAGCAATAGAAGGTTTCTTACCCTTTAAGATCTCATAAGGTGTTTTCTGGGTAGAAGGTCTTAGCATGGCTCTGTTAATTACATAACATGCAGTATTTACTGCTTCAGCCCAAAACTTCCTTGGTAGACCACCTTCAACCAAGAGTGTACGACCCATCTCCACTAGGGTTATGTTTCTTCTCTCCACAATTCCATTCTGCTCAGGTGTCCTTGGTGAGGAGTACCTGTGATTAATTCCATTTGACCTGTAGAATTCATCAAACTATGAGTTTTCAAACTCACCTCCATGATCAGTCAAAATATTTTCAATTTTTTGATTTATTTTAACATAGAACTCCTGAAATTCTGAGAATGCATCACTCTTACGAGATAAAAAATAAACCCAAGTATACCTAGAAAAGTCATCTACCATGATAAACCCATACTTCCTCCCTAATAAGCTGACAGATCTGGTTGGCCCAAAAAGGTCCATGTGTATCAGCTCATAGGGTTTAGAAGACAGATTTTCTGTTCTAGACTTAAATGACTTTCTAGTTATCTTTGATTGAGTGCATGCATCACAGATTTTATTTTCTTTCTTGAAGGAAACTTCAGGAAGTCCTCTAACCATGCCATGCTTATTCAGTTTATGCAAAACAGTATAACTAGCATGACCTAACCTACGATGCCATAAAAATGCTAAGTCTTCTCTACTAGCAGTAAGGCATAGGTTAGAATGTTGAATATCATCTAAATCTATCATGTATGTATTATTTATTCTTTTTCCAAAAAAATTGACAATTTCAGAATCAGGTTCAAAAACCTTGCAGCATTGAGAATCAAATAAAACTTTATATCCTTTATCACACAATTGGCTGATACTAAGTAAATTATAAGCTAACCCTTCAACCAGCATAACATCATCAATGCAGCAGGTAGAACACTTACCTACCTTACTTGATCCAATAATCCTACCCTTTGTGTTGCTTCCAAAGGTGACAAGGCCTCCTAGTTTCTCAGTCAGCATGCAGAACTTGGCCTTATCTCCTGTCATATGCCTGGAGTAGCCGCTATCCAAGTACCACAAGTTGTTCTTGGCTGCCAGGCATACCTGCATACACAATTAGGTAGAGAGGTTTGGAACCCAAGACTGATTGGGCTCCAGAATAGATGAAATAGAAGCAAAGCAAAAAAGCAGACTTTTCAGAATCCACATTTGTTTAAAAGAACTTTGTTCAGTGGATTTTGCAGTTTTCCTTCTATTATTCTTTCTCTTATTTTTGTTGTTTTTCTTCTTATTAGCACCAACAGAGTTATTCACAAAATTGTTGTTGTTATGCCACTGCTTCGGCCAGGTTGCATTCATAAGTTTTTGGTCAAAGTGATATTTGGGCTGGCTGAAAGATTGGAAATTCCTAGGTATCCGACTACCATATCCATTATCCCAATTTCTGACATAGGGTCTGTAAAATTGTGTAGGTTGATGAACATACCCTGTATGCATCCCTTGAGTTCTAGTCCACCCAAACCCATTAGGATAGGTTGACTGTGTGGGGTAGTAGGACTGAACTCTAGGTGGATTAAATTTGTTGGGCTGACTCCTGAAAGCATTTTATCTTCCCTGCACCCTTGACCTTGCTGACATGTTCACAGGTTTTTGTTGGGTCTTTTTCTGTGATGGTGGTGGTGAGGACTTTTTGCATTGACATGGGGTTTGTTTGTCTGAGCAGGCTGACCCCTAACCTTGGGTTGAGCACTAGAGTTAAGTTTGAAAGTTCCAATTCTACTAGGCTCACAAATTTTCTGTTTGCCCTTCTCCTCTGCAGTGGGCTGTTTCAGATTCACATTTGTGTTCACAGCATTATTAGAATTCATGTTGATTAGAGGTCCTCTCTCCTTTTGTGCAACAAAGGAAATAGTTTTCATTCCAAAGCTCTTAGTTGCACTAGAGTTAAATCCTAGGCCCTCTCTCCTGAAATTAACCTTCGACCCCAATAAAGCATTTAAGTTTTCATATCCTTGGGTCATTTTCTCAATGGTTCTCAACTTATCCTCATTGTCTTTCTGAATTTCATCAATAGACTTTTTTAATTCATTATTTACATTGAGGACAGCTTCATATTTTTCAGAAACAATTTTTATCTCACTTTCATATTTTTGAATTTTCAGTTTCCATGCATCAATTTCATTATCTAACCTCACATTTTCTTCCTTAGAAATTTTCAGCTCTTGCTTGATTTCTTCAATTTTAGAACATGTGAGTTTCAGCTTACTATTCTCAGATTCTAAGCATGTAATTTTATCAGTTAGAGTTGTATCTTTTTGCATGGAGTTAATCTTTCTTCTAAGATGCATGTTTTCCTTTCTAATATCATCAGCTCTATCAGCTATGTCATGGTAGGCATCTACCCAATCAGCAATAGTGAAATTTTCAAATCTAGTGATTACCTCATCTGAGTCCTCCTCTCTGTCTTCGGAGCTTGTTGCCATAAGGCAAATGGGATTCTCAGATTCGGCTTCACTGTCTGAGCTGCTACTGAAAGAGCCTTCATCTTCATCACTCCAGGTGCTAACCATAGCTCTCCCTTTTGTGTTCTTCTTCTTTGACTTGTCCTTGTATTTCTGATTCTCTGGACAGTCAACTTTTATATGGCCTGGTTTCCTGCATTGATAACAAGTATTAGTTTCAGTTTTCTTTGCAGGGTTGTGTTTATACCTTTTGTCCCTTCGGCCGCCACCATACTTCTTTTGGTTGAATCGTCCTGCTCCTTTCCTGAGGAATCTCCTGAACTCTCTGGTCATCATGGCCATCTCAGAACGAGTTATGTCTTCTTCATTCAGGGTCTCCTCTGATGATGAACTGCTGGAGTTGGATTTGTTGGATTTGCTGGAACCAACCTTCAACGCTATCGGCTTCTTCTTCCTTTCAGCTTCTTCTATTCTTGGCATATTAATCTCATATGCCATCAGCGAGCCAACTAGCTCATCAGCTCTTGTATTTCGCAAGTCCCTTGACTCCTCCATCACTGTAGCTTTCGTATGCCAAGCATGAGTCAGGGAGTGCAGTATCTTCCTCACTACATCATATTCTATCTGAGGTTTCCCGAGACCTCTAAGACCATGGTAATGATTGTCAATCGAGCATACATTTCACTGATGGTCTCATTCGGCTTCATCTTGAATGCTTCGTATTCTGACACAAGGAGATTAGCCTTCTGCTCTCTAACCTGAGAGGTCCCTTCATGAATGACTTCTAGTGCATCCCACATCTCCTTAGCTGATTTGCAGGCTGATACGCGGGAGAATTCTGTAGGGTGCAGAGAGCACTGGATGACGTTTATTGCACTCCAATTTAGTGTAGACCTCCTTATCTCCTCCTTGGTCCAGACTTCCTCATTAGGGGATAGCTCATAAGGTCAATTACTGACAACCTTCCAGATCTCGTAATCCTTAGCCCTCAAAAACACTTGCATACGGTTCTTCCAGTATGCGTAGTTAGATCCATCGAAGAATAGGGGCTTTGTGGTTGAGTGACCTTCAGCTATCATCCCTCGAGCATCCATCTTGCCTTTCCTCTTCGGGTGATGAGTCCCTGTAGAAGAGTATGGCTCTGATACCAAGTGTTAAGTTAGATGGACGAAGTCTATCTCCACGAAGTGTGGATCTAGAGGGGGGTGAATAGATCTACTGCCTAATTAAAAACCAGTAAGAGGTTCTAATGTAGAATATAGGCAGAACTACTGAATCACAAACCTGAATATTAGATTTGAACAAAAGCGAATCAAACTATGAAGCTGAGTAAGAAATCCAATTGCATACAGTTCATAGACAAACACACAAACACAAGGCACCCAAGATTTTTAGGTGGTTCGGTCAAAGACCTACGTCCATCCCACACTCAACCGAGTATGGCTTACTGCTGCATAGTACAGCTTGCGTCTGCTGGGTACTACAGCTTGGCCTACAAACCGCTGAGCAACACAGCTTGCTGTCCGAGATAAGTCTCGCCTACTGAGGATTACAGCTTTACTTGTCTAGTGGAATCCTCCACTGCAACTGCTGGGGTTTATAGCTTACCCGTCCAGAGGCAGCACCTCTGCTAACAGCTAACTCACAGCTTGAAGAAACAAGTGTTCAGAAATATAAAGACAGAAGCAAAACGAAAATGGAAAGCCCAAATGGGAATGTAGCTCGAATGAGCAAAGCTCAGCTCTGGTTTCTGAACCAAGAGACTGAGATACAACCTTTCAAACAAAACTCTCACAATCTAACTCTCTCAATCAAGCTCTCTCAACTCATCTCTCTCGATCTTCTCTTCTCTCTTTTTCTTCTTCTCTGTTTTTCTTCTCACTATGGATCGGTGGCTCTCTGCTGCTTCAGTCTTTCAGCCTTACTGTATATACTTTGCCACTTGATCGATCAACCTTCATCTGAAGATGAAGACACTCTTTTATATCAGCAACATACTGGATAAGGGCGCGTGGCTTCCACATTTCCTGCCCATAGAATTCGCCAGAACCGAGGACATTTCATCCACATGGCAGCATCCTGGGATGGGCTACTTCCACGTGTCACCATCGCAGCACCTCGTCCTCCTTGGATCATGAGCCAAGTCACCAATCTCTGTAAAGAATCCCGGTCAGACAGAGTATCAGATTATCAGTTGTAAGTTTAGAACCCTGTACGGGCTTTGTGAGATGCAATGCATTATATATGTTTCACTGTATGGAGTTTGTGAACTCGAATGCATTGTATAGACTTCGTGAATGGGAATGCAATGTACAGACTCTGCCCAATGTGTAGACTTCATATAAGAAGGCAACGGTTGTATAGACTTAGGCAATGTAAAGCCTTGGACAGACAACTAACGATGTATGGACTTCACTGTATGGACTTTGTGAACTCGTCGAATGCAATGTACAGACTCTGCAGAACATTCAGTAGCCAACGTATAGACTTAGGCATCCTTCAGCTCAAAGTATAGACTTCAAACATGATGCATGAAATGCAACGCAGACACTGGCTGTATAGACTTGGATATGTAGGATTGCAAATGACACTGTACAGACTTGGATGCTTGTGTATGCATGAGGGCAATGTACAGACTATGCATATGCACACTAGCAAGTGAATAGACTTGGCTATGGCATCAAAGTATGCACAACGTAAAAGACGCCTTCTTCCTAGACGTTTGATTCAAAAGTGATGCCACTTCTGGTGGTCATCAAATTCCAAGTTCATCTGAATGTATAGACTTCACGATGTGCAGACTTGCCAAAGACAAGGCTATACAGACTTGATGAACGATGCAAGACAAACGAATGTATAGACTTGCATGAAGCACATGATGCAATGTACAGACTTGGGCTGTACAGACTTCCACTCAACTGCGATGTATAGACTTGCCAAGGGAAACGATGGTAAAGCTATCAGTGTATAGACTTCGAGTGCAACCTCGGTAAAGCTACCGATGTATAGACTTGCAAGATCACTGATGGATGTACATACTTCACCTTGAGCAATCTACAGTGCAGTGTATGGACTTGGAGAACAATGCATGACGCTGTACAGACTTCACTGATGCATGCTACAGTCCAATGTATGGACTTAGCTTCGTGCATGCTACAGTCCAATGTATGGACTTTGAATGTTGATGCATGAACAATCGTTGTACATACTTCCAATGTATAGACTTCCAGTGAGACGGACGATGTACACACTTAGCCAATGCAGTGCAATGTATGGACTTCAAACAAGACAGATGATGTACACACTTAGCCAATGCAATGCAATGTATGGACTTCAACTAAGACGGACGATGTACACACTTAGCCAATGCAGTGCAATGTATGGACATCAAACAAGACGGATGATTTACACACTTAGCCTGAACAACTGTATAGACTTTCATGAGACGCTCAATGTACACACTTCAAGTCCAGTGTATAGACATTGCCTTAGACTCTAAATGAGACGGAGGTTGTGCAGACTTTAGCCAATGCAATGTATAGACTTTGGGCTCGCCATGCAGTGTATAGACTCTACGTGCAATGTGTTAACTTTGAGTGTGTGTGAAGTGTGTAAACATGTGAAGTGCATAGAACACACATACAATCTGATAAGAATAATTTCATCAAAGCATAAACAGTTGCCAATCAATCAAAACAAGGTGTTGCCAATGAAGTAAAGCATATGTCAACATCATCAACACAGAGGAGTCACAACAAGGGAGAGAAAAGTCGAGATGGGGAGAGAGAGAAAAGGGGGGTTTATTTATATGAATTATTTTGGGATTTAGAAAATCTAGAAAATATAAAAATAGGAAAAAATACTCCCCACAATCCTCGAAAAATGCACAACACACCTGTAACGCCTTGGAACCCGACAACACGTCGGTTCACCCTACACAGGGTTCTAAAGGCTCGATAACCAAAAACCCAAGTAAATCGTAAAACATGACTCGGGACTCACAAAGGCGCTCCGAACTCATAGATTCTGATCTGAAAAAAATCCAGGGTGTTATAGTCCTCCCCTCCTTACAGAAATTTCATCCTCGAAATTTGAGGCAACACCAAGGTGCAAGGGAAGAACAACACACCAAGCTGGCAACGCTCCCCGAGTTCCAGTAAAACTTTCGACTCTCGTGAAACCACCGATCCTGAGGGACACAGCCAGACTTTGATCACGAACAGAAATGCATAGCTCCACAACCCAAAACACATTAATTCTCAGAGCGAGCATTGCACACACAAGGGTATAAGTCTGGCCTCACCTTAGCCACGACGAACTTCCAATCATGGCATCGCTACCACCATCTCGCTCACCGAGGAGACACAATCCTCATCACAAGAAACAGCCACCGGTCAAAATCCCATGCTCAGCAGACCAATCGAACATCAGCTTCTCATTCTGCTGACTGGTCTCACACCCTGCACAAGGGACAACCATCACTTAGCTTCGACCAGCTCACACAGCCATCTCAACTGACTTCCACAAATCCGTCGGCTCTGTGCCATGAACCATCTCATTGTTGGAAAGCCGAACGCCAATCACGGCATGGGACCAACTCCGTCAGAACACAAACCTTCAACAAACCCCAGATCCAATTCCAGGAAGAAGGTACATCTCATAATCAGCCACTAAAGGCCTTGCTGACACATGGCTCTCGTCATTCTCAATTCACTACAACCAGTATCTTCTGTCTGTAAAAGACCATTCGACGGTCACCAATTACTCATTAACGGGAAACCCTGACTTGCTCAACTTCCTCTTGGCCTGATAAGCACATTCCAAATCTCGATAGGCCTTCCGTTAACTCTTACACAAACCATTACTGCATCTCGAGTGGATCCTAACTTGGACACCGCATCCGACCTTGATCCTCATGCCAACTCTATCCTCTCAGGGGAGCAGGGTGAAACCAAATGATGAGATTCCACAATCTTCGATCCACAGCAGCTCTAGACTCAGGCTTACAGTGAAATCCTCCCATGCTAGTCTCAAGACCAAGGTTCTTATCTGACAACATCCCTCCAGGGACTCCATACACATGCATCGTCCGTGATACAGTCTCATCCCAGCTTCATCACGATTATTCCAAATGGGCACCTGCCAAATCCTCGGCTCCACTGTCATTACAGAGCCACAGGACACAACCTGAACAATTCACGGCAGATATCCCTAAGACAGGGAAGTGCCATCTGCTACCACCGCAGATTGGTCGATGACGCCCCGACCAATGCATACGGATCTCCAAACACCACAGATCCTTACCACAGCTGACCACTCGGCTAGCCTTACCAGCCGCTCACAGCTACCAAAAAATGAATAAGGTACTCATGCGGAAAACTTGCCATCATATTTCCCCAACTCTCTATCCTGCCGGTGCCACAAACCACAATGCCTCAAGCAATGGCATGGTAACCAACATGACTTACATAGCCAGGAACAAACTCACACCGAGGATCCAATCCTCCAATGCTCTTCAAATCCTTAGGAATGCGCCCGCAGCGACCCATGCTATGATCCTGGACTTGTGGGTTATGGGCCCAGTAGGCTTCCGCTGGGCACTCTGATCCACGCGCACAGCCATCACAGTGACTTGGGATCCGCCATCCCAACAATCCTCAACTCGGCTGGCTAACTTTGAAAATTAGGGTGAGGAAAGCTCAATTACCTCGAACCTAGAGCGCAGATTGATGCGGGACGGACAGTGAACTTGGGACTCTAGCTCGCGGATGTCCCTAAGCGAGGGAAACGCAGGATCTTGCGCGGTTGAGGAACCGGCGATGTGTCGGGTAGTCGGCTCTCTTTCGTGACTGGATCGGATCACGGGACGGGTTTCGATCTCTCTCTCATAGCGGTGATTAAATTGAATCGAGCTAGTAACCTGTCACTCGCAGCGGTATATACAAATAAATATGAAATAAGCAAATGCAATAAAGAGGGAGGCGAGTTTACCTCCATGCTCCGGGCGTGGGGAAGATGACCCCAGCAGAAGATCGTACTCCCGGTGTACAAATATTACAATAATTACAGAAATGAATGTATCACCTACTCCACGTAGGGAGGTAAAGGGCTACAATGTGGGGCCTGGGAGTAGCGAACTCGGGTTGACGGGCAGTAATTTGGGCCGGAGATGGGCTGCTGGACCGGCTCGGTACTGTTCCAACTCGCTATAGCAACGGAACTCAGCAACTGGGATGGCAACTTTCGGTCGACTCCTTGCTACGGCGACTGGCTGGGATGCTTCTGATGGGTCGCCGATCGATCTCCAGGAGCGGCGGTCGCCGAAGGTGAGCCGGCGTATTTTCTGAGGAATTCATTCTCGGACTGAGTTGCTGGCCTGTCCTCGGATCTGCTCTGCACGCCTTCACGAAAAGATTTTCTGCGGCCAGATCCGATGTCGGATCGACACAAAAGTGGTAACGATGGATAGAGGACTCAGAGGGATACAATGTATAATTTGTGTAGATCCATCAAGTGAACGGATTGAAAATGAAAACGACTGTTCCACAAAGACTTTTGCTTCCTCCGATTGACAGACGCATAAGACATACCGAGTTCTCCCTGAAAATTAATTTTAACTGACAGGAAGACGATAGATGTAGACCCTAGAAAAATTATGGGTGGAAGGTAGGAAAGTGAGAAACACGCATGAATTTTTGAGGATTTTCTATAGATGTATAAGGGGAGGGAAAAATAGAGGAACAGACTCCTATCTTGCAGATCTGCAAACTAGCAGACTGCCAGGGGTGGAACTAAAAATCGGAGAAAAATATCAAACAACCTCTGATTGACACAAAATTTAAAATGGAGACTGGGGATAACAAGAAGAACAAACACGCAAAATTGCAGCTCAATCAGATCTCCTAATGTGGAGATAAAAATCGTGCTTCAACCTTCTATCTTGATGTAAATAGAACTTCGACGCGGTGGCGGTGGCGATGGTGGTGCGACGGCGGCCCGATGGCGGCGGCGGCGGCGGTGCTGAGCTTCACACTCAAAGAGGGGGAGGGGAGGAGGCCTCACACCTCAAGAAATTTACAGAAATCCATATGCAGTGGGGTGGGAGAGAGAGAGGGGGCTGTGCCCTAGGCTCTTGGACAATTTCTGAAATTTTCTCACATTAATTCTATAAAAATAGCTAATTATAAGGGTTATATAGAAATGTAAAAATGTCCTAAACTACTCTCAGATCTAGGTTAGGGGATGGGTATACAAGGAATAGAAGATATTCCCCCCATGTGGTCAAAACCACAAAATAAAATAACAATATATGTGGTGCGGACACCCGAGCAGTTGAGCGGCGTGATACGTCGAGCCACCGGTACCGCACACGGAGCACGACTCGAGCCACCTCAGCGTCCATCTGGCTCGGAGACAGCCTGGAGACTCCGCCTTGAGCCTCCCCATTTATCATATTTAGTTAGACTTTATGTGTGTGTAATTTGTGTTTATTTCGTTGTATTCGGTTTGCTATTTTGATTGTAAGAGGGGCTTATGTGCAATTTGGACCCCGTGGGCCCCACGGCCCCCCCAGGCCCCATCCCATTGAGCCACCTCAGACTAGGGTCCCATGTGGGGTCAGTCAACCTTCCACATGGAGGGTTCTAGAAGGGTGGGCCAAGTGGGGGACAAGTGGCTTGGAAAGTCCACATTTTGGCCACCCACCCCACCTACCATGTCAAGCTTGTTCCCTCTAGTCAATGGTGCGCCCCTCCCCTTGTTTTTTTTATTGTAAATGTTGTGTGTTGATCACACTCAATCCCAGCCATCTATTCCCGTCCCCTACATCCAATGGTTGAGGATAGATGTGATATGTCACATATAAAAGGTTGTATTTTCTCATTTTAGGAATTAATGCCATTTTGAACTTGAAATTTGTTGGAGCATGGCCTAAGCCGCCCCCTTCCTCTCGCCCTCTCCCCCTTGGATGCTGTGAAGGCATCCATTCTGAGATGTGACTCCTTGTGTATCGGTTCCGACGATCGTCGCCGCCGCCACGAGCCGCTACCGCACCGCCATCGCCATCAACGGAGTTCTGCCTGCGCAGTACCACAGCAGCTTGTTCGAAATTCACATGTCTTCCCCGAGATCATTTGGCTACCAAATTTGGAGGAGTCGTTCCTGGGATGTTCCGCTCCACCCACAAAAATCAGGCCAGCATTCAGATCACGTTTCCTATTTTTTAATTTTCGTCCACTCTTCCATTTCGGTTATACCAGAGTTCTATCCAGGTTCACCTCCGTCCTGAGTTTCATGTCTTAGATCCACTTTTTAATTTTTGTTAGTTCGCCCAATTTTATTGGGGGTTCCATCCATCCACCCCTTCATCCACACTTTTTCTCAATTTTTGATTCGCCCATCTCATATTTTCTAAAAATCGTTGTCAGACCCATCTATAGTTTTGTCCACCTATTCCCAGATCCGACCACCAGTCACCCCAAACATCATAACAAATCGCCGCCTTCTCCAAATCAAATTCTAAAAATATTCCCAATTCCGTGGTTTGATTACCTACAACGTTTAAGATGCGCTCGAAGACTGAATCCAAATGTACATAGGCGGTCAACGGCCATTTATAGGAAACTGATAGGCTGATCTGAGATTTCGGGAGCTGTGGAGCAGAGAATTGAAAAATAGTTAAAGCCTAGGTCTGCGTAAGTTCAGAAGAGTCCACTGACCCTAGATTGAAGGATTTCGAATCCTCTTTCCAACGGCGCTGGTTTCGTCGCATTTCGGCGACGGGGCTGATCGCAGCGGCCGTTTTCGCCGGAGCGCGCGCTCCTGAAACAGCAACGTCAGCTCGTGGACAGCATCCTCTCCACTTGGGAACCGGGGCACCCGGCCTCCGGTGAGTGTCGCCGACTGACCGCCGTCCAGGGAAGCGTGCTGCCAGGGGTCCCCATTACAGCGGGACCCACCCCGCCAGACCCGGAGGATAGGACAGCGTGTGGGCCCCACGGCCCATTGATTGCGCCGTCCGGAAAGCACGAGAAAGCGGAGTTCGGCGCGTCGAGACGCCATCAAGATGCTGCCCGTCAACCTGATTTGCGTGATCCCCAGGACCCACATGTGACCTTTTACCTCCCTGCGTGGAGTGGGTCGAATCTCTTTGTACCGCTGTGAATTATGTTAACCGGGGGTCCGTAAGTCAGTCGGGGTGTCTTCGCCACGTCGGGTGCGTGGAGGTAAAGGTCTTAACTCCTTGGCGTTACATTGCTTAGCTAGTATATGGTCTTAGGTTGCTGCCGAGAGTGTAGGTACTAGCCCGTGTGTCCATGTCACCACTGTGAGAGTGAGAGTGACCCGTTCCGCGACTCGATCCGAGTCCGGAAGTTGAGTCGGACTACCCTTCACCTCCGCCGGTTCCTTAACCGCGCACGGTCCGCGCTTTCCCTCGCTTGGGACGATGAGTGAGCTTCCACTTCTGTTAGCGACGTTTCGCCAGTAGGAGCTCGTAGTGTCAGGCTTAGTGTCTCCCTGGTGTGTGTTGCTGGTCGTGTCTTCATCTAGAGTCCGAGGGTGGCACCATATAGTGTCGTCTCCTTAGTCCTTCCCGCATCAAATTGGTATCAGAGCCAGGTTGAGTCTAGGGTAGTCGTTGCATATGTCTTGCATAGTATAAGTCAAGTCTAGGATCATCATTTTCAAAAAAAAAAGTGTGTTTTAAATTGCATTTCATCCCGATAATTCGGTATCTTAAAAGGTGTTGTCCGAACGTTAGGCTACGCCTACCGGGAGGTCGCACACTTGCGGGAGTGATCTTCGGATCGATTAACTCTGTCCCGTACCGGATATTGGTTTAGGTCTAAGTGCATCATTTAGTGTGTTTGCATTAGTCGGTGTCTTCAAGGTCGTGTGTCAGTTGCATGCCCACCCGTCGAGGTACCCAATACTCGCCACCATCACCTATGGCGGATTCCCGGGCCCGTAGCTCCGATGAGTCCTCGACGGTCGAGATGTTCCGAGCCATTATGGAACGTCTTGACATGCGTATGGATGGTCTTAGTACCCGTATGGATGGCATAGGAACGCGTCTAGAAGGGCGGATGAAAGCCCTCGAGGATCGGACCGAGTCTTCGGATCAGTCCATCCAGGGTCTAGTTGGGAGAATTGCCGTCCTAGAGAGAGGCCCAGTAGCGGCGCAACCCGCGCCAACGAACGGCCAACAAGAGCCGGTGCAGCAACCCGCTGTGCCAAGAGCTCAGGTGGAGGATGTCGGGAGGCAACAGGCACCTATAGTGGATGATTATGCTTCCGACAATGATCAGGGGGGTAACGGTCGTCGTCATCAACGACGGAATCGTGATGACGAGGATGACGACCGCATTCTTAAGGGTGTGCGTGCGGACCCTCCCACTTTTAGCGGGTCCTTGGACCCTAAGGTGTATTTAAATTGGGAGGCCGGCATGGACCGGTACTTCGAGTGGTTTGAGATGACGGACCACCGAAGAGTCCGATACGTAAAGATGAAGTTGCAAGGGCAGGCCCAAACTTATTGGATCAATGTGGAGAGCCTGCTCAACCAGCGACGTCAACCCCAAATCGGTACTTGGGATGATATGAAGATCAAATTGAGGGAGAAGTACCTTCCCGCCTCATATCGCCAGCGTCTTATAGACAAATGGCAGAGCATCTCCCAAGGGAACCGATCCGTGACCGAGTACATCGCCGAGTTCGATGAGTATTACTTACGGTGTGGGGTCACGGAAGAGAGCACCATGACTATATCCCGTTTTCGAAGAGGTTTGTGGCCCAATTATCAATATGAACTCTTTTGCCGCAATGCAACCACTTTGGAGCAGGCATATCAGATCGCTCTCGAATTGGAGCAGTTCGAGGCCGAGTTCGAGTCACCCCATCGGTTGGGCTCTTTTCCCCTTCGTAGTGTCGAGCCCCGTGGCTCATCTGGCACGTATCCGAGGGCCCCCATGACTCGACCTCAGGAGCCCGCTCGCCCCGAGCCCTTTGCTCCTAGGCCTCATCCTCCACCCCCGAGGGACCTTCCTCGTCCCCAGCATCTTACGGCCCCACCCACAGCCCGTCCATCGGCACCCGCACCTCATGCACGTCCATTGTTGCCTACGCCTCCTATCCGTCGGGAGGATAAAGGTAAAGGACCTATGATTGGGGAGCCTAGTGGATCACGGCAGCAGTGTTATCGTTGCAATGGGTTTGGCCATTTCTCCAACCAGTGTCCCACCCGCCCATCTCTTTACATTAGAGACACACAGGCCGAGGATACTACCCCTACGGGCCTCGAGTTAGTCAGCTATGAGGCCGATGAAGAGCTAGGTGACGAGTACTATGAGATGGGAGGTGAGGCCAAAGATGCCCAGCATTCGGACGATACCCACATGGGGGTCGTCAGATGTATCCTCACCTAGCCACAGGTCAGTGATGACTGGCGACGGACTACTATCCTTCATGTATTCTGTAGGCTAGGAAAGCAAATTTGCAAGGTGGTCATCGATAGCGGGAGTTGTATCAATGCAATCTCCATGAACGCTGTCACTCATCTTGGTCTCACACCCGTAGACCATCCTTGTCCCTATCAGGTATCATGGGTGGATACCACTTCCATTTCGGTCAGGCTGCTGTGCTTGGTCCCGCTGCAGCTCCACTCCTACCGTGACGAGATCTGGTGTGATGTTCTCCCCATGGAAGTGGGCAGTATCATTCTTGGTAGGCCGTGGTTATTTGACCGGGATGCCATGCTCCATGGCCGGTTGAACACCTGTACCTTCGACCACGCTGGCCAGCGGGTCACCCTCCAACCCGTTCGGCCCAGGACCCCATCAGTCAGGGGTCCTACTGGCCCTAGTACTCCGAAGCCTTCCGTTCCCGGGCCTAGTACCCCATCCCCAGCTCGGGCTATGACCGTTACCTCTGGCCCAGGAGAGCCTCGACGAGGAGATTGATGATGATTAGCGCCCGTGAAATGGAGCAGGAGCTTAGTCAGGGCTGTCCGGTGTTTGCCATTACGGTCCGAGAGGTGGAGCGGGACTCCGAGGGTGAGCTCCCACCCGAGGTTGTTCCCATTCTGCAGGAGTATGCTGATGTCTTTCCCGATGAGCTTCCCGAGGGACTCCCACCTATGCGGGATATTCAGCATGCCATCGACCTTGTTCCGGGCTCTTCTTTGCCCAACCTTCCTCATTATCGCATGAGTCCCACGGAGCATGCCGAGCTTAAACGGCAGGTCGATGAGTTAGTGCAGAGAGGGTCTGTTCGGGACAGTATGAGTCCATGTGCTGTACCCGCATTACTCGCCCCGAAGAAGGATGGCACGTGGAGAATGTGCATTGATAGTCGTGCCATCAACAAAATCACCGTGAAGTACAGGTTCCCTATTCCCCACCTTGATGACATGATGGACATGATGGCAGGTGCCACTATCTTTTCAAAGATCGATCTTAAGAGTGGCTACCATCAGGTGAGGATTAGGCCAGGTGATGAGTGGAAGACCGCATTTAAGACAAAGGACGGTCTATATGAGTGGTTGGTCATGCCTTTTGGGTTGACCAATGCCCCTAGCACTTTCATGCGACTCATGACTCAGGTCCTTCAACCTTTCATTGGAGTCTTTGTAGTGGTGTATTTTGATGATATCCTTATCTATAGCCGCACCACAGGGGACCACTAGAACCACCTTCGGCAGGTCTGTCTACTTCTTCGGTGAGAGCAGATGTTTGCGAACCCACAGAAGTGTGCCTTCATGACACCTCAACTTACCTTCTTGCGTTTCATTGTGTCTAGTACGGGGGTCTCCGCCGATCCGGAGAAGGTCCGGGCCATTGTTGAGTGGCCGGAACCCCGTACCGTTCATGATGTCCACAGCTTTTATGGTCTTGCGACGTTCTATCGTCGCTTCATCCGCGGATTTAGCTCCGTCACCGTCCCGATCACGGATTGTATCCGAAAGGGCACATTTGTATGGACGAAGGCCGCATCTGCCGCCTTCAAGGACATCAAGGAGCGCATGACCCAGACACCTATCCTTCGACTACCTGATTTCTCGAAGGTGTTTGAGGTCTCTTGTGATGCGTCGGGCGTGGGAATTGGAGGAGTTTTGAGTCAGGAGTCCCACCCGATCGCATATTTCAGCGAGAAGCTGAATGACGCGAAGCTGTGATATTCCACATATGATAAAGAATTCTACGCAGTTGTTCAGGCTCTTAGGCATTAGAGGCACTATCTTTTACATCAGGAGTTTGTCCTATACTCCGATCACGAGGCATTGAGGTATCTCCACTCCCAAAAGAAGCTGAACTCGCATCACAGTCGTTGGGTCGAGTATCTCCAGCAGTTCACCTTTGTGCTGAAACATAAGGCTGGAGTGGAGAACAAGGTGGCTGATGCCTTGAGTCGGCGAGCATGTTTGCTTACCACCATGAGTGCCGAGGTCATAGGGTTAGAGAAGATGAAGGAGGCCTATGTTGATTGTCCTGACTTCGGTCAGATTTTTACCACCCTCCAGGCCGGACCCTCGAGAGACCTTGATGAGTATGTGCTTCAGGAGGGTTACCACTTTCGAGGTAGCAGGCTATGTGTTCCCCGAACTTCGGTTCGATATTTCTTAGTGTGGGAACTGCATGCGGGAGGTCTAGCCGGCCACTTTGGTCGGAACAAGACTATTGAGGCAGTGGAGCATCGATTTTATTGGCCGAGATTGAAGCGCGATGTTGCTAACATCGTGGCTCAGTACCGTACCTGTGCTACGGCCAAGATGAAGAAGCAAAGCTTCGGCCTTTATACGCCTCTTCCCGTACCTGATGCCTCGTGGCAGGATGTTAGCATGGACTTTGTTTTGGGATTGCCACGTACCTCCAGGAAGAATGATTCGGTCTATGTGGTGGTTGACCGTTTCTCAAAGATGGCCCTCTTTATTCTTTGCTCGAAGACTTCGGATGCTTCGAGGGTAGCCCGCCTTTTCCTTACGCATGTGGTGTGCAAGTTTGGGTTGCGTCGCACTATAGTGTCTGACCGTGATGTTAGATTCACTTCCTACTTCTGGAACACACTATGGCATATGATGGGTACTCACCTCAAGTTTTCTACTGCATATCATCCCCAGACAGATGGTCAGACCGAGGTGGTCAATAAGAGTCTGGGTGATCTTTTGAGGTGTCTTGTTAGGGACCGCATTGGGGATTGGGATCTCATTCTACCCATGGCTGAGTTTGCATATAATGATTCGGTGAATAGGTCTACCGGCATGAGCCCATTTGAGATTGTCACAGGTCGTAGGCCTAGGAAACCCGTTGACCTTGTCCCCATACCTATCCATGCTAGAGTGTCGGAGTCGGCCGAGTCGTTTGCTAGGCATATTAGGAGTTTGGATGACGACATCCGTCGTCACATTGAGGCCAACAATGCACGGTACAAGGAGTTAGCCGATGCCCACCGACACCACCGAGAGTTCCACGAGGGCGAATACGTCTTGATTGTTGAATCTCTGTAGTTTTGATGATGACTAACACTATGAATCAAATTATGTGTTGCTTCCTGGTGACTGTTAAAGATCCTGCATTGTCCGGATAATCTCTGGATCTAGTTTCTGAAAGGAGCCTTGCGAAATTTCTTGTTTGCATGCACATCTTCTGATAAAAATGTCTTCATCATGCTCTTTTGATTAAATGCTCCTCTAACACGTTCACCCATTAGCTCGTACCTGTCTGTCTTCATCTATATGGGTTCTGTGCTTTTAGTGCGTTGACGCACTTGGCTGACTGCGTAGACGCAATTGTGCATCTTTCACTTGCTGTCTTGTTCATTGCGTCGACACTGACACTAGATGCGTTGATGCATTAGCCAGTTGCCAAGGGCGCGAGCATCTCGCTTGAGGAGCTGAGGCGACGCTGCACGATGGAAGCGTTGATGCCTTGGGCTGATGTCCAAAGGTCTTTTGATCAACAACCAAGCCGATGCGTCGACGCTGTCACTAATGCGTTGACGCATTGGTGTGTATTGTGAAGGGTCCTGCTCTCCATTATAAACTCATTGCGTTAACGCCTTGGCTTTACTGCGTTGACGCGTTCTTCAGTCCTTTGATAAGTTCCGTGCAATCTGTGTGAACAAACGTATGACTTGAATATTTCTGAGATTGACTGAATGTTCTCTGAAACCTTACAGGGACTTAAAGATAAATTGGAACTTTATTCCAATCATGTGAGCACGTGATTTGAGGGAATAATCGTCTAACACGTGGCTCGGCTCATCTGGAAGCATCTTCTTCGCGCGTCTCTCCCACACCCTCAGTCTCTCATGAGTCTGGATATATAGGAAGGTTTCTGCTCCTGAAAAGCTGCTGAAGCCACAAGAAAAAGGGTGAGGCCAGAGCGAGAGGAAGGAGAGGAGAAGTCATCCTGATCCATTCGTTGAGCATACCTGGAAGAGAGATAGTGATGAAGGAGAGGATGGTTTTCTGCTACGTTTTGTCTATACTTCTTTAAGAAGCTACATTGTTTCTCCGTTCGATTGTCTTTCAATATTTCTTTATGTCTTCGTTTGTTCGTTCTCAAATTCTGATACTCTGTTTTCGTTCCCTCTAGGTGTAGAGGAAGAGAGGTGAATCCTCTGGGTCGCAGTGTGGCTTCCCTCTGATTTAGATCAGAGGAAGGGAGGAGTTCTCCGGGGTTTTGTGTTCAGGTAGTGTGAAGGCTACCTGGGTTCTTCCCTCCGGCTGAGGAGGAAGAGAGACAGCTATTGACACCCGTTTTATGCCAATAAGCTCAGTCGTTTCTCTTACTCCCATTAGTTGATGCCCTAAGTTGTCCATCATTCATTGGGCCATTTTTTGTGGCACGTCCTGGGCCCATTTTATGGGTAGCCTCCCTCCTTGGTAAAGTCCGTATCAATTCAGGGCTTATTGGACCTTGGCTTTGATTAATTGAACATATTTTATGAAGGTCAAGTATCCAAGAGCGTGAACGGTCCGACATCAGCCGTTCAGGACTGGGGCGGTTGATCCCAGACCGTTCATACACTTTGGCTAATTTCTGAGGATTTTCTTAATATTCACCGACAGGCTTTTGTGCGGCCCTATCAGGCCCGTTCAAACCAATGGACGGGCGAATTCCAACCGCCCATATTTGAGAGTCCTACGCGTGCTAATCTCCTCAGACAATTATCCAAATATTTGAATTATCACCGACAAGGTTAAAACGGCTTATTTTGGACCGTTCTACGTTGGAGCGGTGTCCAAGGCGCCGTTCATCGTTCAGGGTCCAACGCCGGCCGTTTCGGTCTGTTCGAGCGATAATTGGGCTCATTTTCTGATTAATTCAATTTCCACCAACAGGTTGAACGGTCTGAATATAACCGTTCAAGACGTGAGCGGTCTATCGTTAGACCATTCATCCCTTCGATGGAGGTTTTTTAACAGATTTCCATCCTTTTATGCATGGTTTTATCCCTAATTTGTTTTAACGATTTCTCCGTGGATAATCAGCTATTTTTGATGCTGTTTCATCTGGATGGAAGATAAGGATATTATCTACGAATTATCTTTTTTAAATTCGACCCAAAAATGCCTCTAAACCCTAATTTCAAGGCTGGCTTTCTAGGCTCTATAAATAGACCCTAGTGGCCGGACATCAAAAGGGGGGGAGATTTTGGTCGACGGCGAAGCCCTGCCGTATTCTTGAGCGATCTAGCACCCAGGAGGGAGGCTCTCTACGTCCATACGAGCCTCCGGTCCAGGGAGTAGTTGATGTTTGAGTCGTCTGTGTTTTTTTTTTGATAGCTTTCGTTATTGTTCATTGCATGCATTGTTTCCTCTCCACGTCCTCCTTCGTTTTCATCATCATGCACACACCCACCCACGTTTTTGTCACCCTAGGGGTTTAAAACCCCCGAGGTATTCCCCTTTCCATTAATTTATGCTTAAATCTTCTTACATGGACACGTACTACATCATTTAGTTCTAATCTGGGTACTTCTTTTTTGTCTTCACACTGTTTTGCAGGTCAGCACTTCATCAGCACGAGGCCCATCCCCTCTGGCCGGCTGGAGAGGGTGGAGGTGAACCCTTTTGCAACTCTTGGCGTGGTGGTCTTGTGCGGTTCCTTTAGGCCCGTTCAAGGAGACGAGCGGCATCCTCTGCACCGCCCTTCTTCCTTCTGTGGTTCACTTAAAGCCGTCCATCCTCCAGGAGTTCTTCTTCCCGCGCGTTCGGCAGCACTCTTAGACGGCCTATCGTAGGACCGTGTGTCTTTAAGGCAGTTCCGCATCGACCGCGCCTCCTCCCAGTGCTGCATCAAGGTGAGTGTCTCCCCTTCCTTTCCAAAGTACGGTACGCTAGTCACGTGCTGCGCTTTGGTGGCGATCACGGTCACTCTCTGTTCTTCTCCCTCCTCTCACTGCGTTTCGTTTGTTTTACTCGTGATATTATTGCTTTATTCATAACATATTGTCCGCCAAGTTTTGAGGAGATAAGAAATATATATCTACACCCCTTTTGTGGCGATCATGGTGGGACCCCTAATGCCCATCGTGCTGTTGAGATTGCTGACCCTCCTTCTTTGCTTCCAAGTTTTTTCTTCTTCCTAAGATTGATTTGCAGGTTGGGGTGCGTTGCCTTCCCCTGGGACCTGAGCGGTTCCCCCAGAGCCGCCCAACAACAGGCACGGTTGAGATTCCACCGTTCTACCCCTGCAGTCAACCCAGCTTCGCCGATCTTTCCTGTTATAGATGGTGCGATATAGACCGTCTATACGCCAGAGCGGCCTGGATCCGACCGTTCAGTTCTCCAGCACAGGTACGATTTGCTATGTTCTTATTGTAGGTACGCGGCTGATAGAGGACCGTTTGTGAGGTTACACGGTTGTCCAGTGACCGTCCTTTTGGTATTTTCTGCCATTGCTCCCTCGTGTTTTGCTCCCTCGTGTTTTTAGGTCATGTGGTTGCTCTGTAGTTGTGTTTTCTCCCTGGATTAGATGGTCCCATACAGACCGTTCGACTGTTGGAGCGGTCGCAGAGGGGCCGTTCATATGGTGCCACAGTGTATTTATGTTATACTTTGATTGTCATATTTCATGTGGTTTGCCATGCCTGGTGCTATTCATTGACTTCCCCCCTGCTCTCCTATCATCGTTGCATCACCATGCTCTTTATTGTTCATGTGTATACTTGCTCATTGATTGATAGCTGCTAGGCTAGTTTGTGCATGCACTCCGGTGCGCATAGGAGCATCGATCTTTTCTCATATTAGTTGCATTCCTACCGAGGTAGGGTTTCCTCTCATCTCCATATTCCTTGGAGCCGACTAGGGACCTTGCCCAGGACCTCCGTAAGCCCCCGTGAGCCGTGGATTCCCACACGGACGCCGGGCGGGTTGTACCGTATCCACCCCCAGTATAGGGTTGCATCCGCGAGTGAGAGATCCTGATAGAGTCACACAGTTCATCATTTCTTATCCCAGCTAGGCGCCTAGTGGTTGAAAGGATTTATATCTTCATTAATCCACTAAAGCTCAAAGAAGAAGATATAAGGAACTTACGAGCATCATTTTAAGAACTTGATTGCATTGCCGAGTGATTCTGCTCTCATCTCTCTCCATTCTATGCTTGGTAGTTGCTTGGTAGATCTAGTTGATTAGTTTTGCTGGTGCTAGTCCTAGGTGTCTTGGTGTATGTGGGATTGCTTCTGTCCCTCAGGATCATCTCCTAGGGTCCGTTCTCATTTCCATTCTTATTTCAACCCCTTGTTTGATTCAGCATACCCGATGGCATCCTACGACTACTCTCAGTCTCACGAGGACTCTCTCCCTCGTGGTCTCCTCGAAGACCCACCTCGGGTCGCCCATGTGCAAGAAGGGGAGGGCAATGCCCCTCCGCTCCCGACCATTCTTGGTGAGGGCTCTCCACCCTCTCTTTCAAATCCCTCCATTCAGAATCCCGCCAGTCAAATCCTCAACATGATGGCTCAACTAGATCTGACCCAGCTCCATCTCATCCGGCAGGCTTTACAAGGGGGCGATGCCCCGACCCCAGTTCTTCCTCGTGGCACGGCTGTTGTTGCCACCACTTCCCCCGTTGTCGGGACCACCTCTGTGGCTCCCGTTGATCTCACGCCTCTCCGTCCTCAGATCCTTTGCTCCTCTAACATGGAAATGGGCCAGGCCTCCACCTCGGTCCATCAACAGCTTGATAAGAGGAAGTCTCAGATCCCCTCCATGCCTTATCTTGATCCGTACACCACAGCTTCTCCAACGCCGCAGGCCCTCGTGGCCCCGACGGAGTTTGTTAGGCTGCAGCCAGGGGCTGCTCAGCTAGCTCGCGCGGATATGGGCCCCTCTTCAGCCCATTGTCCCTCTTACGCGCCGCCCCTTCAGACGGCTCACCCTCCGGCTTCCTATCCAAATATTGCTCTTCCTGCTCCTTCTCCTCCTTCCCGGGAGCGGGAGATCCTTGACAAGTGGGCTGCTATGTAGCAACAGATTGATCTCCTCCAGAGGTGAGTTGGTCCGCAATCCCTTGCTGATGTCCCTATCCCTAACTTCAGGGACATTCATTTTCCAGCACAGTCGAGCTCTCCGTGTACCGCAAATACCATGGGAATGGCAACCTGTTCATCCATATTCGGGAGTTCTTGTACGAGTCAGCGCAGTCCCAGCAGGACGAGCGCCTGATGGCCTATTTATTCCGACGGTCGTTGGAAGGGGTCGCTCTGGAATGGTTCTACACCTTGCCTATGGAGGAAGCCGAGAATTTCAAGACAGTCAAGGAAAGGTTTATACAAAGATTTCAAGACCGGGTTGGACCCGAATACTCCTTCACTGATTTAGTGGCAGAGAAGATGAAGCCGGAAGAAGATTTTGCAACCTATGCAGATCGTTGGAGGCAGATGGCCTCACATGTGCCCGGGCAGATCCCGGAAGAAGAAAAAGTAAAGTTATTAATTTCCAATGCTACGCCGACTTTCAGGAACATTTTGGCAATGAATAATATCTCAAACATGCACCAGCTATATAGCAGAGCTCGATTCATACAAACCCAGTTCAAAGACTCCCCCATCCATTCTTTATTCGAGGCACAGAAACCCAAAGCCACCAAGAAAACCCACGGCCCCGTCACTGAGGGAGTACAAATTAATGAGCAGGTCCAGGCTGTTCAATTCCCCCATCAAGCCGCTCCACCTCGCTTCCCGCAGCCTCAGCGCAACCCCCAGTTTGCCACTCCGCCAATCCCCCAACCCACCTTCCAAGTCCCGCAATACCCTTAACAGGCACCTTCGCCACCCCAACAGCCTCAGCGGCCCCCACAGTACAATAATGTTCCTCCACCCGCCGCCTATGGCTCTGCTCGACCAGCTCCGAAAAGGGCTCATTACCCTCCTCTTCCGGAGACTTTGCTAGATATTTTCTCTGCTCTAATGTATATTGGTGATCTTAAGTTGCCTCCTGAGCGTCCGAACTGGAACCCGGCTGCCGATCAATCCCAATATTGCATATTCCATCGGCAACCCGGGCACACGATAGAATGATGTTATCAGTTCAGAGATCTGGTGTATGACTTGCACGAGGGACAGAGAATTGATTGGGCCCAGATGCACCAGTTGATTGAGAATATCAAGCAGAGGCAGAGACAGGCCAGGCCGCAGCAGGCGGCGCCCCAACAGCAGCAGCAGCAACAACCCCAGCAGCAACAACAACCCCAGCAACAGCAACAAGACCTCGGGATCCATCAGAACCCCATGCCAGTACATCAACCCGCTCCTCAGCAGCAACAGCAGCCGCCGGCACCGGCCCCGGCACAAGTAAATATGGTCCAGCGCCCGGCCCCCAGCGCTGGGTGGACGTTTGATGATGAAACCCCCGCACACCTCTTGGCCTTCCACCACCACTCTCCCGCACCTACTATCCCCTCCAGTCTCAGACCTGCTATTTTACCCACCACACCACTGGTCGCTCCCTCCATATCGCCCCTTAGGCCCATTACACTCCCCTCCGCTCCTCCCGTCCTTCCATCGCCGCCCACCGTACCCTCTGTTATTTCCCCTCCGCTTAAAACTTCACCCTTTCCACCTCCACCAGGGCCTATTAAACCCACTTCCGCCATCCTTACCCCCATTTCTACGCCACTTACCTACCCCACCGGGCCAAGCGGGGGTCCATCTCAGCCCATGCCGGCACCAAACTGCGCCCTTCGGAGCGGGCGTCCTTTCCAGAGAATTTTCCCCCCTTCCGGTGCATCTGCACCTAACATCCAAGTTCATCCCCCCACAGCTGAAACAGAGGAAGTAGACCCCATGCCGGGCACAAGATATGACTTATTGCAGCATTTAGACCGGATGCCGGGTAAAATCTCAATGTTAGAATTGATCAAGAGGTCGCCACTCCACCAAGATGCCTTGAAGACCTTCCTGCAGAAAGTGATGGTGAGTGAAGATGTGGCAGTGGATAGTCTACCCTCGGTCTTGGCCACGATTACGAAGGGGCCTTCTATTTCATTTTCTGAGTCAGAGTTAGCACCCCCTGAAGCACAACAGATGCCATTATGCATTACCATTTCTCTGAACAAAATGGTCGTAGAGTCTGCACTTGTAGACACGGGCGCGTCAATAAATGTGTGTCCATTGAGTACCCTTCGTGCTTGCAATATATCGGAGGACATGCTCAAGCCGACACCGACTACAATAGCAGCCTATGATAACTCCAGACGTGCTTGTCACGGGGTGATGACTGTGCAGGCCGAGCTAGGGCCCTTAGTTATGGATGTGGAATTTTATGTGTTGGACATAGACCCGATGTTCAAAGCCATTCTGGGTCGTCCATGGTTAAATACTTTGAATGCCGTCCCCTCGACAGCCCATCAATGTTTAAAATTCCCATTCCAAGGACGAGTGGTCAAAGCGAAGAGTATTTCCACGGTTCAAAATGTTGACGCCATAGCCGCCAAGATTCTGCCTACATTGTGGCCAAGCAACAAGCATGTTCTCTCCGTCATGGACTTGAACTATTCGTGGTCATATGCGTCACGCAAGTCCACCGCTGCACCAGTCAACGTGAAAGTCAAGCCCAAAATGAGAGATTCTAAAGGTTGGCACATGATTCTAAAATTGGGCTATCAGCCCGGTTTAGGTCTCGGCACGCAGTTACAGGGCCGGACCAACCCCGTTCCCAAAGGAAGGAAGATGGGCCGTCGGGGCCTCGGCTACCGTGAATCCTCCATGTCGATGCTCGGCGATTCTAGGCCATTGACCTGGGATTACCGGCAACATTTTGTGAAAGGTCCGTTGTAGCCCGGCACCTTGAAGACCCCACCGTCCAGCCCTGAAGAGAAGACAAACGAAGCCTATGTTGTTGCTGATCTACCACCGTCACTACAAGGATTGGTCGGTGACTTGGAAGATCTTTCTGATTGCTTTATGAAGATGTTTCATGAAAAAGAAGCCAAGCCGAAGAAGAAGGAGACGCAGTTGGTGAAGCGTCCTCCGATGCCATTGGTCCGTCAAGGGCCACGGGAAATGGGGAGCTCTGTCACTACATATTCTATATCCCCATCCCATCTTACTTCCTGGTTTCAACAGTTGGATTTCGTTCCCCGTTCCCCTCCAATTGTGGTCGACCCGTACTTCACGGAGAGACCCAAGATTTTATTTGTTCCGTGTGCTTGCGGGCGCTGCCCGCCCATTGATCTATCAACCCTGTTCACTCCTCCTCCCCTGGGAGCTCAGCTCCATGAAATGTGGTTCTCCTCTTCCGACCCCTTCTTTGACTGCATTTTCCCTGAGTTGTTTCCTATGCAGTTACCTCCCCCTCCATCCTCTTCCTCCTCCTACTGCGTGATCACCTCCAGCCTCCAAAAAAAAATGCCAACTTCAAAATGGAGGTCTCCTTGGAAGATTACGCTATGTTCTACCCAGATTCCCAGGGGCACGAGACCCCTGTTTCTTTTCCGGTAGACTTCTTCTCCCCTAGATTAGATGTACAGTGCGCAGAGTCTCCTAGGATAGTCGAGTCGGTCAGAATAGAATCTAGTTCGTGTCTAGTCAGCCCATCCACGTCTGCGGCGCCTCCCGTAACGCGTCCTCCCAAAACCATTCCCGATAGCTTTCTGTAGGATTTGGCTGGAAGATGTCATGCCCTGTTGAAATGTCCTGAATTCGTAGAGACCGCGATTATCTTGGAAGATGATGAGGAAATCGAAGGGGTATGGAGCAATGATGGATTAGGAGTATATGAAATTATGAATGAGAAGGACCTAGCGGATGATGAGGAAGATGAGGTGGATGACACTGCCGATTTATACGCACAAGGTTTGAAGAAATTTGACGAACCTTCCGCGACAGTGGATGAGCCCACTAAGGAGATCAATCTCGGAACAGAAGAGGATCCTAGGCCCATACTTATCTCTGCTAACCTCCCTCCTCAAGTTCAAGAGGAGCTTGTCAAAGTTTTGAGGGAGTACAGCGATTCTTTTTCCTGGTCCTACGAGGACATGCCCGGTCTTGACCCCGCGCTGGTTGAACATAGATTGATTCTCAAACCAGGGGCAACACCTGTTAAATAGAAAGCAAGGAGATTCCACCCGCAGATGGCCTTAAGAATTAAGGAAGAAGTTGATAAATTGCATAAGGCCAGGTTCATTAGAGTTGTGCTGTATCCACAATGGGTGGCAAACATAGTCCCAGTAATGAAGAAGGATGGTAAAATTCGAATTTGTATTGACTTCAGGGACTTGAACAAAGCATGTCCGAAGGATGATTTTCCACTTCCTCACATCGATGTCTTGGTCGATAATACAGCTGGGTATGAAGCACTCTCCTTCATGGATGGTTATTCTGGGTATAACCAAATCCTTCTGGCTCCGGAAGATCAAGAAAAGACCTCGTTCACCACGCCTTGGGGCACGTACTGCTACGTCGTTATGCCATTCGGATTAAAGAATGCAGGTGCCACCTATCAAAGGGCGATGATGGCCATCTTCCACGATATGATGCACGTCTACTTGGAAGCTTACGTGGATGATATTTTAGTTAAATCGAGGTCACAAGAAGAACACCCCGCCATTCTAGCCAAGGTGTTGCAAAGGGCTAGGGAATACAAGTTAAAGATGAATCCAAAGAAATGTGTGGTCGGAGTTGCATCAGGGAAATTGCTCGGGTTTATAGTTAGCAAATGGGGGATTCAGATCGATCCGAACAAAGCAAAGGCCGTTATGGAAATGCCGCCGCCAAAGAACATCACTGAACTTCGAGGTCTGATCGGGCGTTTGTAATTTATCAGGATATTTATATCTCAGCATTCGCAAAGATGCCGCCCATTTTACGAGTTACTAAAGGCAGGCACGAAATTTGAATGGAATGAACAATGTCAGAAGGCCTATGAGGAACTCAAGGTCTATCTCTCCAATCCCCCGGTTCTACAACCACCCGTCCCTGGGAAACCCCTGATCCTGTACATTTCTGTGATTGAGGAGTCCCTAGGAGCTGTCCTAGCACAGGTAGACGATGAAGGAAGGGAAAGGGCAGCGTACTATCTCTCAAGGTTATTTAATCCCGCTGAATCCAAGTACACTGCCATGGAGAAGACCTGTGCAGCACTGGTGTGGGTAGCACAGAAGCTTAAACACTATTTCCTCGCTCACGAGGTTAGGCTCATCTCTAGAATGGACCCCATTCGTAATCTTTTGGAAAAGCCTGTCCTTTCTAGTCGACTAGCTCGCTGGTAGAGCTTTCTTTCCCAGTTCGACATCACCTTCATAGTGCAGAAAGCAATCAAGGGATATGCTGTTGCTGAACACCTGGCTCATTCTCCTATCCCTCGTACTGATTCCATGCAGGACGAATTCCCCGATGAACACCTGGCAGTGATTACTCATCTTCCTTTCTGGTCTCTTCATTTTGATGGTGCCCTCAATTCCCAGGGCAGCGGAATCAGCGTCGTTCTTCTCACTCCGGAAGGAGTAACTATCCCCGTGGCGTATCAACTCTTATTTCCTGCCACTAACAATATAGCCGAGTATGAGGCTCTCCTTGCTGGTCTGAAGCACGCCTACGTCTTGGGTGCGCGATATCTTAACATCATAGGAGACTCTCAATTGGTGCTGCGCCAAGTTTTGTCAACTTACCGCACCTGTGACCCTAAGCTTAAACCCTATCAAGATCTAGTCACGCTTTTGGCTAGGCAATTCAGGAAACTCGTCTACATTCATACTCCTCGTTCTCAGAACATCTTGGCTGATGCCCTTGCATCGCTCGCTTCTTCCCTATCATTTCCCCTAAGTCGTGCCACTGAGACCATTGTGGTCCAACGGCTAGATGTTCCCTCTCTTCAGGATCCCTGGTTTGACGACCTTAGGAAGTCTGTGGAGAAGAAGGTAGAAAGGGAAGAAGTGAAAGAAGTATCATTAGCTGAGCTCGAGGAGATCATCGAAGAAGAGGAATTGCCGTGGTTTTATGAAATTGAGCAGTATTGCAAGGACGGTACATTTCCGGAAGAGGCAAATGTTGGGCAGCGAAAAGCCATTAGAAGAGTTGCCGCGAGATACACTATCATTGCTGGTGAATTATATAGGCGGGCTCTGAATGGAGTTCTAATGAGGTGCCTAGATGACGAAGAAGCTTGGAAGGTCGTGGAAGCAGCCCACTCCAGCGAGTGTGGAGGGCATGTGAATGGACAGGCGTTGGCGAAAAAGATTCTTAGGTAGGGCTACTACTGGCCAACCCTAGAAGAAGATTGTTCCACCTATGTCCGTAGGTGTCTTCAATGCCAGATCCACGCCGACAAGATCCATGCTCCTGTATCTTCTCTTCATCCCCTGTCTGCTCCTTGGCCATTCTCCATGTGGGCGTTTGATATCATCGGACCCCTCGGTGATCCGAATTTCGCAGTTAAACAGAAGTCCTTCATTTTGACGGCTACGGAGTACTTCACCAAGTGGGCGGAAGCGGAAGCTTATGCAGAAATCAAAGCCACCATGGTATGCCGCTTCATTATGAAGAACATTATCTCGCGGTTTGGGGTGCCGAGCGACATCGTCACCGACAACGGGCCTCAATTCGTCTCGCAAGAACTCCAGGACCTCTGTAAGAAATTCAACATAGCTCTGCATCATTCATCACCATACTACCCCCAAGGTAATGGCCAGGCTGAGGCCACGAATAAAACCCTTCCTAAGATTATCAAGAAAACATGCGAATCACATAAATTTGCTGATTGGGCCGACAAACTGATAGAAGCTCTTTGGGCTTATCGCACCTCCGTCCGCACTCCCACAGGGCAGACTCCCTTTGCTCTCACATATGGGATAGAGGCGGTACTCCCGTATGAGATTCTGATCCCTTCCCTAAGAGTGCAGCTGGATAAGGAACTTAATCTTGACGAACGTCGAGAGGCGGTGCTAGTCCAACTGGAACTCTTAGACGAGAAAAGGTTGAATGCGGCCAATCATGTTTCAGTATATCAAAAGCGTGTCTCGCGATATTTTCAAAAGAAGGTCATCGAAAGAAAATTCCAAGTAGGTAATATGGTTTTGAAACATAAATTCATCAGGTCAGCAGGTCCCAGGTCTAAGCTACAACCCAACTGGGAAGGGCCCTTCGTAATCAAAGAAGCTTATCCAGGTAACACGTATCGTCTGATCAACGCGGAGGGTGAAGAATTGCCGAACCCATGGAATGGGTTGTATTTAAATCGTTTCTATCCATAAAAGGTGGAATCAGTAACGGTTCAGTGGCATGGTATAGCTCACTAGATTGCGAAAGGAGGACCCACGTCCAGCATCTCACACACTACACGATTGCCTGTGGTTCGGTATTTTCTCATGCTACCCGACACCGTTTCTCCTTTGGCCATGCTCGGGGAAAGGTGGAAATTATTGTATTTCCTCTCTCTCGGCTGAAGGTAGGGGCAAGTGGTGAATAAGGGGGCGAGAACTGACCTAGACCCCCCATTAAAAGAGGTCTCAAATAGGGGCAGTCCGTTAAGACCTCACTCCGCAAAGAAAGAAAAGGAAAGCAAGAAGAAAGAGAAGGGGCAAAATCAAAAGATAAGGCCGAAAGCACATAAGGCTCGAAGCTCTCAAAACCCCCCAAAAGAATACAACTAGGCATGGCAAGAGTGGTAGTATAGTTTCTCCGCGGGACGTTATGAGCCCGGTCGCATGCGTGCCTAGAGCGGATGAAGGTTCGATAACGGATACAAAGCCCCGACGCAACAGACCGGATTCTTTGAAAAGGGGGTGTCCAGGGAAAGAACTCAAGCACTAAAAACCTCTATAACTGTCGTCAGCTTTCCCACTCGATCTTTTTTACTTTCCCAAGGAATGAACCCCACCCCGGATATGGCCTTGGTAGAAACACCATTGAGCAAAGTTGACTCCGACCACAGGCAGTCCCCCCTCCTGCACGCGCTGTGCCTGGGAAGTCCATAGCAAGATGAGAAGGTCCCTGCTATTAAAACACGAGCTGGTTCAAAACCCAAACAAAAAAAATCAAATATTTCAAAACCCCAAAAAAATCGAATATTTCAAAACCCAAAAAAATCGAATATTTCAAAACCCAAAAAAATCAGATATTTCAAAACCCAAAAAATCGAATATTTCAAAACCCAAAAAAATCGAATATTTCAAAACCCAAAAAAAAAATCAGATATTCCAAAACTCACAAATCATATGTGTCCCGCTTGCATTCATAGCATTCATTGGCATTTTTCACATTTTTTGATGTTTGCATGTTTAATAAGGCTTAACCCCTTGACCAAAAATCAAGAAAACGGTCACCTCCTAACTTGCCATAGGCAAGGGGCTAAGCCTAAAATAGATTTAATCTTTTTCATGTTTGCATGTGTACAGGGGCAGGTTGGAAGGACAGTTTGCTCATAACCTCATGAATGTTCAATCCTCGTCTTGGCTTATACAATCACATCATAATCAGACCACAAAGCCCAAATTCAATCAAACATATCCACTTTATTCATTTCATATATCAACCTGTCTAAACATAAGTCTCATCCAACAATCATCATCAAACAAGAAAAGGGAAATCACTCAATCCTCCGCTGGGCATCCCCGCGGGGACGTATCTTTCTTAGCTCGCTAAGATAGGCCTGGCGTGTCGCCGAGATCTTCCCCACCTCTGCCGGTAGGGTAAGTACCCTGCTCACCTCCGACATAATCAGGGCACTCCTGACTGCCTGCTCGTCCTCCTCCGCGCCGATCCTCCGCGCTTGCAATGCGGGAAGGTGGGGTAGTGCCGATAGAACTATCCGAGGTAGCCCGACCTGCAAGTAGCACCGGTGTGGGCTGTACATCGCCAGTGCAGTGTCGCTCACGAGCCTCAAGTCCAAGCCGGTCCTCCTGCGAACTCTGACGGTGGTGTCATGAAGGACGCCCGGGTGCATCACGAACCTGTCCAGGGGCGGCCGATTGATGTACAAGCGCCACTCGCCCCTAGTCTTCATCTCAGTTGTCCTGCACTCAACCTGTGGGGAGAATCTGAACGCGCCACCTATGAATAAGAGGGGGTAGCTCCCAAAGATCCTGCTCGCCATAGTGACCTCCTCCCTTTAAATGAATTTCATCCTAACTCCCAACCAACATTCCAGTAGGATCATGGAACCAAAGAGGGGGCCTCCCAAAGCTGCCGAAGTAAGACCCTCATACAAGTAAGTAAGGATGGCCTGGGAGATGGAAAGTCCCTACCACAGTCCGCTGATGGTACTAAGAAGGGGCATCTCTAAGATGTGGTCGACTGAGGGAAACAAGAGGGCCCCGCATAAACAAATGGAGGCGGCTTTGGCTATAGCGTCGTCCCGCTCACTCCTGTTCTTACAATGCTCCACTACCCACTGGCTGAGGTGGAGAAGGTGGATCTGACGCGGGCCTACGAAAGTGTGAACCTCTCTACTGTCTGGGATGAATCCCCCTAGAATGAGTCTCGGGTCTATAGGGGCAACCGTATGGCATATCGAGTCTTCCTCCCCCACCTTGGACCTAGGGAACCCAAAGTAGGTCTCTACCTCCTCCAGTAGGATAGTGGCCTCAAATGATGGAAAGAAGAAAGTATGGGTCTGAGGGTGCCATATTTCAACTATAGCTGAGATGCTGTGCCAGTCAAGGGAAAGTTTTGGGTAGTTCTGACCAAGCACTAGGAGAGGTTGCAAATGCCAGGATCGAAGGATGGCCGTCACACCTAGGGGCAAAGCACGGACCATGGGGGCCAGCCACTTCAAGATAGAGTACCGCCTCGTGCCAGGAAGAAGCTGGATGCCAAAAGAGAGGGAAAGGAGGAAATATAAGTGGAAGGAGATGAATTGTAATGAATGTACCATAATAAGCTTACCTCTCTCATGGGACTTGAGCTCAGATGTTGTGGGATTGCGGTCAGCCGTTGGAGCACTTCCCGCTCTTTTCTGGCTGGCTTCGGCCCTTCAAAAAGTGCTCCCTCCGTCGAACCCACCTCTAGGGCCCTCTTCATGATGTTTTGGTGGTGAGAATCAGAGATTTCAAGCTTTGAAGGTAAGGGGAGGTGTGAGCTACGAGTTTAGGCCCCTGTGTCATTTATAGGACTTGTTAGGAAACCAAACCCTCTTGGGATTAGGCCCGGATAAGTCTAGGACGGGTTAAGATAAGGTTGCGATGAGTTCAAAGCGTCTTACCCTCGGGCTGGGGACTCTCCAGGGAGTCCCCGTTTGAGCAGATATGATGTCCTATTGGACGGTCTTACGACAGACCGTCCATCTTCATGTACGGCCCATCATCGACCGTTCATCTCTTTCAGAAAGCCCGAGTCCAAGTGACTTGTGCGGTCTAAAATCAGCTGTTCACATATTCTTGCGGTTGATATTGAACCGTTCCAACTAAATTGGAGCGGTCTCTGGAGAACCGCTCGTCTCCACGAACGGCTCTATAGGAACCGCCCATATGCTCAGCCCCCCATTCAAACTCCTGCACTCTCATCTCGCTCGGTCAGCTTGTGCGTCTCTCGTCTCACTGTACGTCTCTCGTCTCACTCAGTTGGCGTGTGCGTCTCTCGTCTCACTCAGTCGGCGTGTACGTCTCTCGTCTCACTCAGTCAGCGTGTACGTCTCTCGTCTCACTCAGTCGGCGTGTGCGTCTCTCGTCTCACTCAGTCGGCGTATACGTCACTCATTTCACTCAAGTCGGCGAGTGCGTCCCCCTCTCAGGTCGAGCGCACCTTTCAATCTCGCATGTTTGCTTCACCCCCTCTGGAAGCTAAGTTACGTTCATTCATGCATACATACAGTCACCCACAAACAAAAATCAAAACAAAAACATGCATACCACTATCATATCCTATCACATCATGTGCAAAAGACGGACCCAGTACACAGTCAAGCCTGTCCCTCTCCTTGGCCCCCATCGCTGTCTCCACCGCCCTCATGCCTCTTTGGGGGAGGCATCGCTGAGGTCGCCTCATCACGCCGTCGCCGTCGCCGCTCCTCCTCGTTCCTCCGATGGCCGGAGGAACCAGTAAAGTAACTCCTCACGGAGCCGTGGGTGCCATGGCTGCCACTCGTAGTCGCCCTGCTGCGCTCCCGACTCGCCTCCTTCAGACCCTCCACCTTGCCCTCCAACCTGGCAACCTGTAGACGGGCCTGCTCTGCCTCACTCCGGTAGCGCTCTGACTCTGCCCGGTGGCAGTCCGCCTCGGTAGCACTGGCTCGTAGTCGCTCTAGCTCGGCCCGGAGGAGGGCCGTCTCCACTACGTCTGCCGGTCGACTCCGCGCGGCCTCCTCGCGCACCCGGGCCACCTCCTCCCTAGCCACTACCTGGCTCTGCTCTAGCTCTGTCTGGAGGTGGGTCAGCTCGGCCGTCTGCATATCATTATTAGGCAGTTGCATAAGCATTTCATTCATAAACACAATAAGCAAGGGGAAGTTTAGAATTGCGTACCCTCTCAGTGAGCGCCACCTCGGCCGCCTTGGCCCGCGCTACCATCCGAGTGAACTCCGCATCTCTCGCAGCCCGGTCGGCCGGAGTCTGGGTCGTAGAAGAGGAAGGGGCATCTGGTCTCACCCTCTTAGCACCCTCGGCACGCTGCATCCAAATACTCTAGGTCAGTCACATGCATAATCATAATCATATAGAATTGAATAATTTAAAGAGTGTAAGGTGTAGAAGAGTCACCAGTAAGGCCAGGGCTTGTCGGGCCTCATCCCGCTCCCTGATGGTAGAGTGCAGAAGTCCCTGCAACTCTGCCACTCGTCCCGCAGGGTGCAGCTGCATTTATAAGCCCATGTGTCAGTGCATCATCATATAGGAATCATATGCATAAGAGAAGGAATTCAAGTTTAGAAGTCATACCGGTCGGTGAGCACCCCGGAACACCTGGTCCCGGTAGTGCCGTGCGTACGCGGTGTAGTACGCGCTGTCGCTCTCTGCCCGGGCGGTCACCACTCGCCCTCGCGTAACCCAGTCTGCGACCTGCCCGGCGTTCCTTGCGGTCCAGTCGTATGCCTCGCGGAGTCCCCGGGTCGTCCTCGTCACCCGTTCCCCCGCCTTCTCTGGCACAGGGAACTCAACAGCCGGCTGATGGACCCCAATGGTCCTCATCACCAACCTGAAGTGCAGTGGCTCCACCACATTCATGCAGTGAAGCCACACGTCCCGGCCAGAAAAGGCCAGGGCCTCGGCCACCCACGGCTGGCCCTCCGGGCTCTCCTCCGTATAAGGAGTCCACCGTACCTGCAAGCATAGGAAACTGCATCAGCATCATAATCATGAAAGAATTGCATTTAATTAAGGAGTCTGAGTTTAGAAGCATACCGAGGTGTACGGTAGAGTGTCCAGATCATCCTGCAGCTCCCGGACCTGTCGTCTCAGGGCTGTCATCTCCCGAGGTGCTGTCCACCTCCGCGCAATCGGTAGGAGCCCAGGACGGGTCTCCTCGCCCCTACCTAGCCCGCGTAGGCGTACGTAGGCCCACACCTGCATCACAAGGTCATGTCAGCATTTTAGCAAGCATGTAGTATAGCATAACCGAGTCTAGGGTATAAAAGTCGTACCTGGAGTAAGGGGGAGAAGCCCCCAAGCATCGTCCGACGTGCCGTCAAACTGAGAGTGTCAAAGAGGAAGGCGAGGACCGCCGCTCCCCAAGCGTAGTCACCTACGTGCTCGAGCTCCTGGAGAAAGGGGAGGAAGCGACAGATCATCACGTCCGCCCGCGTGGAGAAGAGAAGCCGCCCAAACATCAGCATCAGGAACTGTCTCAACACTCTGTCGGCCTCAGGTCCCAGTCCTGCAGCAACCCGCGGTCTCGCCAGCCCCACCAGCCGCTCCAAGTGCTCCTCCGGCCGCTCAGCCACTGCAACGCCGGCTCGTCGTAGACTGAGGCTGTCCTGGATAGCAGCCCGGGGAAGGAGGGTTGACTGCCTCTCGGGGCGCCGCAGCTGTAAGCCCAGCAACTCCCGAGCCATCCCCCGGTAGTCGGAAAAGTAGTCCCGCTGACCGGTGACCCGTGCACACGTAGGCCAGTGAGCCTGGCCACGTCCTCCAACGTAGGGACCATATGCCCCCATGGGAAAAGGAACGTCCGACTCACTGGGTCCCGCGGCCGTGCAGGGCGTAGAGCAGAGCTGCGTCGAAGCGACACACCTCATTACTCAAGAAAGGGGCGAACCCCATGGCAGTCAACCGCTCCCTCTGAAAGTCCGGCAGTGCTAGGTACACTGCATGGACCTGCAGCCAGGAGGTACGGGTCCTACGCTTCCCCTGCATTCATCCATTCCATTCATATTAGTCATTTAGCTCTCATATTTTGTTTCATTTAAATAATATTCTCAAAGTCCTGCTTCTTAAGTTCTCCGTTTTAAATGGCCTATCCCTAACCGTTCCCATCTTGGACGGACCACCATGAACCGTCTGTCTGCCTGTCTTCCTAAGGAAACGCGGCCCACCTTTGGCCGTATGAAGGGTGGAAGGTCCTGTGAGGGCTGTATTGTTTCACCTCGGTCACTAGTTTGAACGCACCAATACGGTCCGTTTACTATGTGAATGGTGATGACCTCACCGTATCTGTTTGTGATGGTTGGTTTGCTGTGTGAGTTTGAACGGTGTTCCCCAAGCCGTGTGGATTTGGACGGTCCTATGCGGACCGCATTGTTATTCCGTGCGGTTTCTGTTGAACCGTTCTACCGTCGTCGTCCCTGACGACGGTGAACTCCCCCCCTGCCGGCTGGGAGACCTCCATGGCCCCTAAAATCGACCCCTAAGCATCTCTAAGCCCCTAAACTAGCATGCATTGAACGAAATTAAAAGAAATGAGAGGAAAGGTGGAGGGGCCTACCTCGGGATCACGGGGCTTCTTGGCCGCCCCCGTGGGCGGTGGTCCTCCAGCGACCTCCTCCTCCCCGGCATGGGCCTCTTCGTCGGCGGCAACGATGGCGAGCTCTTCCATCGTCACCCCGGGCGTCTCTCCCTCCTCCGGCGGTGGTGGCGGTTGCTCCGGCGGTGGCGAGCCCTCACCGACGACCGACGGCCTGGCCGCCTGATGCTTCGTCCGGGTCATCGAGGGAGCTTGAGAGAGATTGAGAGAGGGAGGGAGGTTGAGAAGAGAGAGTGAGGGAATGGGTGAATGAGGGCTTTTGGCCCCTTCGTCCCTTCCACCATCGGTTACGGTGGAGGGAGACGAGGGGGTTTCCTTTTTTCGAGGTTGCAGAGAAGAACGGTCTATCGTTAGACCGTTTATCGTGTGAACGGTCCCTCTATAGCCGTATGTCTCTCTTGACCATTGATTTTAAGTCGGTTGGAATTCCAGGCTTGCGCGGTTCTGAGGGAGCCGTTCTTATCTAAACGGAATGGTCCTGACCGTTCATCCTCGGCAACCGGCCCGGTGAGAATGGTCCAAAGGTCAGGTACGCGCGGTTAATGTAAAACCGTTTTGGATGTTGCACGGTTACAATACGGTCGTTTATCTGGATGTTGTATTTATATCATGAATGTTGATACCTTCTTTGGAAAATTATTTCTTAACCATCTTATGCAGCATCATTTCAGCCAGTCTCGCCATTTCACCTACACAGGTAAGTCAGGTATGGCCTTCTGTCCCTAAATCCCTTATTGCATTAATTATATGATATTATATTATTATTTCGAGAGCCGGCAGGTTTTCTACGTGTCCCAGGATCTGATGTTCCCCTTCAACAAAAAGAATGATGATCCAGGCTCATGTGTCTAACCTACGGATAGGCCGTCAAGTTGGGATGTCATGAGAAGGACAGTTCTATCCGCACACTGTGGTTGCGGACGGTATCTTGACTCTGACGTTCCCAGCTTAGCAATACTACTCTCGAATATTTTATATTTTAGTCTTTCTTTGCATTTGTTTTTACGATTTCCTTTATTTTTAGCCCAGCATGCATCATACGCATCCTTTTGAGCTTTCATGCCCCATAATCTGCTTAAGAAATGTCCCGCCAGTAATGATCAGATGTGTGTCCAGATGCTCGAGTAAGATGAACTAATTCCACTCTGAATTCGAAGGTTTTCTTTGGTTGATTCGTTGGGTTCGGTTGACTGAAAGATACCCGTCTGGAGCTTTAGCATTTTTCTTTTGTGGCCCCCTCATTGGACCGCGGGATTGTGTCCCCCATGAGGTTGGACTTGTCGGTTGGTTTCATTTAATTTAGTCCCTCCAGATTGGCGTCGCCTTTGGTCAATTACCCCTTCCGTTCGGTTCAGGGTTTTCCTAAAGATTCTCATCACTTGTTGGTAGAAACGGGTGTCATTTTACCTTAACGCCCACTTTTTCGGTCCACTCCGCTGCATTTCCGCTTCGTCTCCATGTTCCATGTCACCTCCGCTTCACCTCAGCTCGCTCCCCTGCAAAGAGGACGTTAAAGAGGGGCATCTGTTGACACCCGTTTTATGCCGATAAGCTGAGTCGTTTCTCTTACTCCCATTAGTTGATGCCCTAAGTTGTCCATCATTCATTGGGCCATTTTTTGTGGCACGTCCTGGGCCCATTTTATGGGTAGCCTCCCTCCTTGGTAAAGTCCATATCAATTCAGGGCTTATTGGACCTTGGCTTTGATTAATTGAACGTATTTTATGAAGGTCAAGTATCCAAGAGCATGAACGGTCCAACATCAGCCGTTCAGGACTGGGGCGGTTGATCCCAGACCGGTCATACATTTTGGCTAATTTCTGAGGATTTTCTTAATATTCACCGACAGGCTTTTGTGCGGCCCTATCAGGCCCGTTCAAACCAATGGACGGGCGAATTCCAACCACCCATATCTCAGAGTCCTACGCGTGCTAATCTCCTCAGACAATTATCCAAATATTTGAATTATCACCGACAAGGTTAAAACGGCTTATTTTGGACCGTTCTACGTTGGAGCGGTCTCCAAGGCGCCGTTCATCGTTCAGGGTCCAACGCCGGCCGTTTCGGTCTGTTCGAGCGATAATTGGGCTCATTATCTGATTAATTCAATTTCCACCGACAGGTTGAATGGTCTGAATATAACCGTTCAAGACGTGAGCGGTCTATCGTTAGACCGTTCATCCCTTCGATGGAGGTTTTTTAACAGATTTCCATCCTTTTATGCATGGTTTTATCCCTGATTTGTTTTAACGATTTCTCCGTGGATAATCAGCCATTTTTGATGCCGTTTCATCTGGATGGAAGATAAGGATATTATCTACGGATTATCTTTTGTAAATTCGACCCGAAAATACCTCTAAACCCTAATTTCGAGGCTGGCTTTCTAGGCTCTGAAAATAGACCCTAGTGGGCAGACGTCAAAAGGGGGGAGATTTTGGTCGACGACGAAGCCCAGCCATATTCTTGAGCGATCTAGTACCAAGGAGGGAGGCTCTCTACGTCCATACGAGCCTCCGGTCCAGGGAGTAGTTGATGTTTGAGTCGTCTGTGTTTTTTTTTGATAGCTTTCGTTATTGTTCATTGCATGCATTGTTTCCTCTCCACGTCCTCCTTCGTTTTCATCATCATGCACACACCCACCCACGTTTTTGTCACCCTAGGGGTTTAAAACCCCCCAGGTATTCCCCTTTCCATTTATTTATGCTTAATTCTTCTTACATGAACACGTACTATGTCATTTAGTTCTAATCTGGGTACTTCTTCTTTGTCTTCACACTATTTTGCAGGTCAGCACTTCATCAGCACGAGGCCCATCCCCTCTGGCCGGCTGGAGAGGGTGGAGGTGAACCCTTTTGCAACTCTTGGCGTGGTGGTCTTGTGCGGTTCCTTTAGGCCCGTTCAGGGAGACGAGCGGCATCCTCTGCACCGCCCTTCTTCCTTCTACGGTTCACTTAAAGCCGTCCATCCTCCAGGAGTTCTTCTTCCCGCGCGTTCGGCAGCACTCTTAGATGGCCTATCGTAGGACCGTGTGTCTTTTAGGCGGTTCCGCATCGACCGCGCCTCCTCCCAGTGCTGCATCAAGGCGAGTGTCTCCCCTTCCTTTCCAAAGTACAGTATGCTAGTTACGTGCTGCGCTTTGGTGGCGATCACGGTCACTCTCTGTTCTTCTCGCTCCTCTCACTGCGTTTCGTTTGTTTTACTCGTGATATTATTGCTTTATTCATAACATATTGTCTGCCAAGTTTTGAGGAGAGTAGAAATATATATCTACAACAGCGTCTCTGAATTGCAGTGAGGGTGGGTCACTGCTGGGTTCCCTCTTGTCTAAGAGGAAGGGAGAGTTATCTCCGGGTCAGGTCTTGTGGTGTGAGACCTGGGTGCAAGCTGTGAGTTCAGCGTCTGTAGGGATTTCGATCCCCAAGCTGTGGATCAGCGTGTTGTTGGCAGACTGAGTCTGCGGTTCTTTCTTGTGAAAGGGAAGCCTCACTCTGCCTTGAGTGAGGGATGGACGTAAGTCTGCAGGTTGCAGACTGAACCATCTAAACCTCTTGTTCTCCGTGGTGTGGTTGTTGCCATCTATTTTCTTTATGCTTCTGTCTGGCTTCATGAAGTAAGTGTGATTATTGATGATCGAAACCTTGGTCTGACTGCTCGCTTAGTGCTTGTGCATATGTGCTGATGAAATTCTGAGTGATATATGTTCTGCGCTCGTGACCTGCTTTATCTTGGTTAAGGTTCTGGATCATTTTACATATTGTCAGTCTTCCTAGCCAATCTCATCTTCTAAGATCTCCTCGGCTCGGACAAATATTTTTTAAACGGTGATCTATTCATCCTCTCCCCTTCTAGCTCACCGTCCTCCTGTTTAACAGTTGGTATCAGAGCAGGTTTACCCGAGATGTGGTCCAACGACCAGGGTAATCTTGGAACTAGTGGTCCTCGCAGCTACATAGCAGAAGGACAGTCAATCTCCCGTCCCCCATATTTTGATGGTTCTAATTATTTCTTTTGGAAAAAAAAATGGAAGTTTTCATCCGATTTCTGAGCCACAAGCTGTGGAGAGTCATTACAACTGGACCTTATGATTTACCTCCGAATGAGGAGATGTGGTCTGAAGAACAAGTCAAATTATCCAAACTGAACTGGTCTGCGCTCAACATCATCCAGTGCACAGTTCACCCTGAAGAATATGCCCGAATTTCGGCATGCAAGATAGCTAAGAAGATGTGGGATGAACTAGCGCTGATTTACGAGGGTACCTCTCAGGTCAGAGCTACCAAGGTAAACTACCTAACCTCTGAGTATGAATTATTCAAGATGAAGTCAGAGGAGAGTGTGACTGATATGTACGCTTGACTGTCACTGATCACAAATAGCCTCAAGGGATTTGGAAAGGAAATATCTGAAGGGGATATAGTCAGGAAGATCTTAAGATCCTTGACTCCAGCGTGGCACACAAAAGCTACTGTGATAGAGGAATCAAAGGATTTAACAACCATGACCGTCACTGAACTCATAGGGTCTCTTATGACCTATGAGATAAATCTCAAGAAAACAGGAGAAGGAAATGACAAAAAGGGCAAGAATGTTGCTCTTAAAGTTGAACGACACAGCAGCAGCAGCAGCAGTAGCAGTAGCAGCAGCAGCAGCAACGGAGAGTCTAATGGAATTCCATACCTTGATAGAAGTGAAAAAGCACTGCTCACACGTCAGTTCAGGAAATTCCTGAAAATGCAGGGAAATTCATATAGGAAAAGAAGAAACTACTCATCAGGTAAATATCCGAACAATGGCAATGACAAGGATAGGAATGCTAAAGGTGTGATGTGTTATCATTGTAGGAACTTTGGGCACATGAAGCAAGATTGCCCTGAGCTTCAGAAGAAGACACCGGACTACCACAAGAAAGGCTCCAAAGTGTACAAGAAAAAGTCAAAAGCTATGGTATGCACTTGGAGCGATGAAGAAGAAGACTCGGAGACTAATTCCTCAGGAAAGGAGACTGAAGGAGTATGTCTGATGGCCGACGAGAAAAATGAGGTAACCAATCCTTTTGTAACTTACTCTATTGATGACTGGGAAGATAAATATGGTGAATTGCTAGATATGTACAATGCCTTAGCTAAAGAACATAGAGTCATCAAACGCAAACTCAATGTGGTGAATGAAGAACAAGAACTCTTCAAGATAGAAAATTCCAAACTGGTAGCTGAATTAGCTCAGATGGAAAATGTAAGAAATGAGAATAATCTTGTTAAGAATGAGCTTGAAAAATTTAGAAAACAGCTTGATGAAACAAATCAACATACTAAAGAAAACCTGAGACAAAATAACTTAATCATGGAAGGGTATGAAGTTGTTAAAAAGGTCAATGATGAATTGATGGAAAACAACATATCTCTGCGGAAGGAATTGGAAGATAAGAAGAAAACTCTTAAGAGATTTGTTTTGGGAGAAAGCAATTTGAATGCCTTGTTAGGCACCAAAGTGAACTTTAACAAAGAAGGGTTGGGTTTCAACCCAAATAAGAAGGAAGCATTTGGGATAAAAAACCACCACATTTTGCACTGAGAAAGGAAAAGAAAAATTGGACATCCCATCCAGTTCCAAAAGTACTGAACAACAAAAGAACATCCATAAACAATAGCCTGATTTTGGAAAAGATGTCTTTAAGAAATTCAACAAGCCTACGCACCAGAAGCAAAGTGCATGTCAATTCAACAACTATGACTCTAATAAAAGAATGGGCTATTTTAAAAGAAACATGGGAAGGTCTAACTACACACAGAATACTGTCAATAAAAAGCCTTCATCTAGACAGTTTAGAAATTATGGTTTGGCTGGGACCCAAGCTTTTATCAACAGAAACTGGACACACCTTGAGAAACAAAAGGAAACGACTGAAATGCACATCAATAGCAAAACTGTCAACTCTCAGCACAGAAAGAAAAAAGGAGTGAAGCAGATCTGGATCCCCAAAAATATGCTTAATCATTTGAGCAGTATTTTTGGACCCAACTTACCTTGGGCTCCAAAGCACACTACTTAAATTGTTATTGTGCAGGTGAGCCTAGCAGCCGAGAACAACAAGTGGTATCTCGACAGTGGCTGCTCGAGGCACATGACAGGGGATCAAACAAAGTTCAGCAAGCTTGAATTGAAAGCAGGAGGGACAGTCAAGTTTGGAGGTAAAAACAAAGGCCAAATCATTGGGACCGGAACCATCGGTAAGAAAATCTCCAACTCTGTTGAAAAAGTATTGTTGGTCGAAGGTCTACAAAACAACTTATTGAGTATTAGTCAGTTATGTGACAAGGGTCACAAGGTCCTTTTTGATGAGCATGCTTGCAAAATTCTAGAACCAAACTCCGATAAAATAAAGTTCATTGCAAATAGAGTCAATAATGTCTATATTGTGGATTTTGATGTTGAGTCTGAGTCTAATCTGTGTCTCTCTGCTGATTCAGAGAATAACATGTTTGACTGGCATAGGCGACTAGGTCATGCTAGCTTTAACACCTTGCATAAATTAGCTAAATTTGACTTAGTTAGAGGCATGCCGAGCTTGAAGTTCAAATCATTCTCTAAGCCTTGCGATGCCTGTGCTTTAGGCAAGCAAACCCGAGCTTCTTTTAAAATAAGGACTGAGAGCGTGTCAAACAAGCTTATGGAACACTTGCTCATGGATCTCTTTGGTCCTACCAGAACCCAGAGCCTAAATGGTAAGAGATTTGGTTTTGTCATTATTGATGACTACTCTAGATTTGCATGGTTATTTTTCTTGGCTAATAAGAGTGATGCTTTTCAAAAATTTGAACATTTTTTTAGTAAGCAAAAACTTGTAGGCCACAAGATCATTGTTATCCAATCAGATCATGGAGGAGAGTTTGAGAACTCCTCATTTTCTAGTTTTTGTGACAAGGAGGGACTGACTCACAAATTTTCATCTCCCAGGACCCCAGAGCAGAATGGAATTATGGAGAGAAGGAATAGGACAATAGTGGAAATGGCAAGAACATTACTAATGGAGAGTCAATATACTAAAATAGAGCTTTGGTAAGACCCATACATAAGAAAACACCATATGAACTCCTGAAAGGTAAGAGACCTAATGTCTCATATTTTAAAATTTTTGGTTCAAAATGCTTTATTCATAATAACAACAAGAGAGACTTAGATAAATTTGATGCCAGAAGTATTCCGGGAATATTCCTAGGATACTCTGAAACATCTAGGGCCTTAGGGTCTTTAATAAAACTGATAGAACTGTAGAGGAAACCCCTCATGTCATTTTTGATGAAACAAAAATCTCTAACAGTCTAAATGATGATAACAGGTCTACAAGTCATGATGGAGAGTTCCTGAATCAAATGCAAGAGGAGGAAGTACAACCGGCTGAAGAACCCACTGATCTGAACCCAGTAAGTACAGTCGAACAAGGTGAGTCCTCAACAAATGTCAGAATTTTAAAAGGCCACCCTGTAACCAATATTATTGGTAGTCTTCATGATCCCCCTAGGACAAGATCCCATTTCAGAAATGTTCAGAATAAGGACTTAATTGCTTTAGTTTCTCAAATTGAGCCTAAGACCATTGAAGAAGCCTTAAGTGATGAGAATTGGGTAACTGCCATGTGTGAAGAACTAGGGCAATTTGATAGAAACAATGTCTGGGAACTTGTACCTAGACCTGAAAATTTCAATGTAATAGGAACAAAATGGGTTTTTAAGAACAAACTGAATGAAGAAGGTGTCATCTCTAGGAATAAAGCTAGACTTGTAGCTAAAGGCTACAGTCAGGAGTATGGAGTAGACTTTGATGAATCCTTTGCTCCAGTAGCTAGAATGGAGGCTATCAGAATTCTATTAGCATTTGCTTGTTCAAACAACATAAAACTTCAACAAATGGATATTAAGAGTGCTTTCTTGAATGGAATTCTAAAAGAAGAAGTTTATGTTGAACAACCTCCTGGTTTTCAATTTTCGACTAAACCTAATCAAGTTTTCAGGTTAAACAAAGCTCTTTATGGACTAAAGCAGGCTCCTCGGGCCTGGTATGAAAGGCTGACCAGTTTCTTACTGAATAAAGGATATAACAGATGTAATGTTGACCAAACTTTATTCACTTAGAATTCAAGACAAGATCTCATCATAGTTCAGGTATACGTAGACGACATCATCTTTGGATCAACAAATCCTGAACTGTGTAGTGAATTTTCACAACTTATGTCAGCTGAATTTGAGATGAGCTTAGTTGGAGAACTGACTTATTTTCTTGGCTTACAGATAAATCAAATGTCAGATGGCTGCTTCTTCCACCAAACCAAGTACACGCTGGATATCCTAAAAAGGTTTGGGATGACTAACCTGAAGCAAATATCCACCCCAATGAGCACAAGCATGACCCTTAATGCAGATGAGTCAGGTAAACAAGTGGATGAAAAACTCTACAGAGGTATGATTGGATCCCTCTTGTACTTAACAGCTTCTAGGCCAGACATACAATTCAGTGTTGGCTTATGTGCAAGATATCAGTCTAGGCCTACTGAACTTCATTTGTCTACTGTAAAAAGGATCTTTAGATATCTGTCTGCCACACACACATTAGGATTATGGTATCTTGCTTCTCGCACATTAGATTTAGTTGCATACACTAATGCAGACTTTGCTGGATGCAAATTAGATAGGAAGAGCACCAGTGGCCACTACCAATTCTTAAGAGGATGCCTAGTTTCTTGGAGTTCAAAGAAACAACATTCAGTGGCCCTTTCCACTGCTGAGGCTGAATACGTGGCTACAAGCAGCTGTGGCACTCAAGTTATCTGCATTAAGCATCAGCTTCATGATTACCAAGTAGAGACAGGATGCACTCCCATTTTTTGTGACAACACGAGTGCCATAAACATTGCAAAGAATCATGTTTTACACTCACGAACAAAACACATTGAAATCATGCACCACTTTATTAGAAATGAAATTGCAAATAAAACATTTGAACTAATTCATGTTGGGACTGCAAATCAAACTGCTGATATTTTTACAAAACCTTTAGATAGTGAAAAATTCACTTCATTGAGAAGAGAACTTGGTATTTACAAACTCTGACTGATCTGTGGCAATGAATTCAGTTTTATGTCTTTCCATGATTTTAGTGATAGTTCTGTCTTACTTTTTCTGATGGGGTCACTATGTGATGGGGACATCACCTCCCATGCCCACATTCACAGCTCGTCTCCTCGCCCCGGTTGCATCCGGCATGGTCTAGTCATTTAATTTTGAGTCCTATGTAATTTTTATTTGAGTCATTTGATGTATTTTCCCTTTTATTTGAGTCATGTTACTAGGTCTTGTGTTCATTTCCCTAAGTTTGAGTGTCATTAGGTTGCCTAGTTAGCTATTGGGCCCAATTCATTGGGCTTGGCCCAAGGGCTCTCCCCTACCCCCTCGGTTATTTGTCATTGAGTCAATTGCCAGGGACTTTTGTAGAAATGTGGGTTTCCTATATATAGGACCCCATTCCCCCTCATTTCAACTTAATGAATCAATGAATGAAAAACTTGCTATTTTGAGAGTTTACACTTCTTATCTAGTGGAGAGATTCTATTTTTTGGATGAGAAACCCTAGGGGAGAGATTCCCTACCCTTCCCTCTCTTAATCTCTCTTTTTCACTCCACTTTCTCTCTCCTCAACACCCAAATTCAAATTTTCTTCTCTCTCCTCCCTTCCCAACCACCTCCACTCCCCACCTACCCCATTTAAGCCTCTTCCCTTTCCCCACAACCCTCATCAATACTCCATCCCATCCCAAGACCCCCTCCACCAATCCTCTCCTCACCATCCAACCCCCAACTACCCCTCCCACTTTCCCAAGCAACCTTCCCACTTTCCCAAGCACCCATTCCCTTCCCCAACACAACCCCCCCATTCCCAAGACAAACAAATTAACCCCACCCTTAAACCCATTTTCAAATACCCTTTCCCTCTCACCCACCTTCTCAAATTCGCAGCCCCCACTACCACCATCTGTTGGACCCTCTTCCAGACCTTATTCTCCACCTCCCACACCTTAGAACACCCCCTCCAAGACCCCCTTACAACCAGGGGTCACTCTCACACTCATCTACCCCCTTCCCCTTCTTCTTTCTTGGTCATTGGAAGCTACTTCAAAGTTGTAGTTTGCTGTCCAGAGGTTATAGATGAACCAGCAACTTGCAGCGGCCACCACGACTTCCTCTAGATGATTTTGAAGGCACAAGAGACATCCACAGAAGCGTCTCCCTGTCTTCTTCGTAACAGAAGTGGTTTCGTCTTCATCCGAGCTGTGTGCTGCCCAGGAGCTTCGTTCTTCCACAACGGCGCAGAGCGGTCCCTGCTGAGTACCAGAACCGGATTAGAAGAACTGCCACAATGAACCTCAGAGGAATCAACCCCCAAGCTCTTCTACAAAGTTCTTCATCGCTCTGTCTACATTCAGAATCAAGAAGCGGAACTCCGTTCGGCATCCAGTAGCAGAAGTTATCAATTTTCTCCCTCTGCTGCACGGATCTGCTTCCCCACAGTCTACCCCGACCACTCATCCTTGTTCATAGCCTCCAGGTCTTGTCCGGCATCTTTTAGCATCCCCGTCAGTTTTTCTGTGAAGACGACTCATCCACGATTCCAACAACTCTGGCGGTTCTCGATTCGGAGTCCGGGAGCCATCGGAGCATTCTCTGCAACCTGTGGTTGGAAATCTGAAGCTGCCAGTCCCAGAACTTTCCACTCTGTTCGAAGCTCCACTCCGGTCAGCAGTGGTACCAGAAAAAATTTAAAAAATTCTGAGGTGTTCTAGTACCAGTCACGAAGAGTTCCCCCCTGGTCTCGCCATCAGCAAAATTCTGTATCAACTTCTGCAGCCCCAACTTCGACTGTCAGTCCTCCCTCCTAGACAGCAGGCAGATTCGGCTTCCCAACTTCTTATCGCTTTTGGTCCTAGTTTCCCCCTCCCCGCTTGGCTGGCTGAAGGCCCCTCCCTGTGTGGAGGTAGTATTGCTTGTAATATCATTAACCCCCACCCCAAGGTCCCCCTCCTGCGAGAGGTGTAGTGTTGTAATAGCTTAAACAGGTCAAGCTACCCCGGCGCGGCGTGTGGGGAACCCACGATTCCCCGCTCGCCCTCGTCTCCGAGCGGGACCGTTTTCTTCAAACCGGTCGAGTAAGTGCTCCAAACTTTGCTCTAATTTGTGCTTGTTCTTTCAATATTAGTTCATAAACTCCGCTGGCCGTGAATGAGAGCCCGATCCTTAAGCTCTTGTGCTTTAAGTGATCACCGTGGGAAAAGAGAGAAACCGGTGCCTTTGGCACTTGGTCGGCCCCATTGTCTTGGGCTTCCACATCCATTGGGAATCAAGTCTTGGCCTTGCTGGCCCTCTACCAGCAACGACCCAACCCCTCAACCTAACCTTGGATATGCCAAGTTACCCCGGGCTTGGGTGAGCGACAAGAGAGCGGCGGCCCAAATTGGCCCATTTAGATTGCGAATGTGCTTGCTTGCTTAAGTCCAAGGTTGTGTCACATCAATTGGTATCAGAGCAAGTCATTGACTTGTCTCTATCAAGTCAAGTCCTAGGGCATGCTTGCATTGGAGTCATCATCAATCCGACCCTTGCATTGATTCCCCCGATCATCATGGCCACCTACTTAGCCTACTCACCACCCATGGACTTCATCCTAGATAGGGATATTACCTTTGACGGATCACATTCTAGTGACTATCTTAGGTGGGAGGCTACCATAGAAAAGTACTTTGAAAAGACTTGGGTATATGGATGCGCGAGAGTCCGAAAGGCCAAGGGACGACTTCGAGGTCAAGCCAAGAGTAAGTGGGAACACATAGAGGGCTTAAGGAGGGTTAGAAGAGAAGAACCTATTCACTCATGGGAAGAGATGAAGGTAGAACTTAGAAAGATCTACATCTCCAAACATTTCCACCCGCCTACTCAAGCACCCCTAACCCGAGGAGCACTACCTCTCCTCCACTCCCACCCGGCCAACTTGAGACCGACCATTGGTCTCCACCCCCACCACCACCCCCAACAATTCATCTCTCAACCATCATAACAACACTTCGCGACCAAGTCCTCTCCCTTAAGACCCAAATAAACCAAACAACCACCTCTCCACCAAATCCCATGAGGATCCCCACACTCCAACCAAAACCTCCTTCCGCAAACCTATCTATCCAAACTCAATTGGCCCCCACTACCACCCCTCCACAACTAGCCGATCCCAAGGGGAAGAGACCCCTAATCGACCCGGTTTCCCCAAAAGGGACCACCACTCACCCTATTCTCACCATTCAAACCCAAGTAGACCCCGTGTCCATCCCTCCACCTAGAACCATGACGGCCACCACCACCCAACCCAAATCCTGTCACCCAACCCACCTTCCACTTCCAAACCCCATCCTACCCCAACCTAGACCTCCACTACTTCCACTCCCAAACCAAATCCTACCAATCCCAATCCAAGTTTCCCTTTACCCTCTACCCTGGGAACACCACACACAAACCCTCATCACCCCAAAAGACTCTCTCACCTCCTTGGTAGCAGAACTCATACCCAATCCAATAGTTATGAGCACTCCAAACCCACCACCCACTTTGGAGGAAACCCAAGTCCAAGCTGAAGAAGGAACCTCACACGATGGTCTTTACCTTACACCACCCTCTCTAGTTGGGGCGGAGCTCATCTTAGGAGAACCCATTGTTAGTTGGCTAAAGGAGAGCCCAATTCGAGAGACCCCGGCCCATGTTTTCCCTCCCATAGAACGAGACCTTCCTATAGTGCCCTTCTTCTCCTATCACACCACAATCCAAGCATCCTATCAAGTGGAGACCTTAGAGGTCCTTCTCAAGGGCATAGCATGGCAATTAGAGATAACTAGCATGATGACCCCTATGGTCGAACAACCTAGGAGCCTTAGCCTCCTACACCTATGCATAGTGTCTATCACCTCGGTTTACACCATTGGTTGCTACACTAGCGACCTCCTTCTATTCCTCCCTACACCCGGTGAGCCCAACCTTCTCCTCGATTTAGAGCTTCTTATCTCGGGTAGAAAGCCAAGCCCTCCACTCATGGCCGACCCACTTGTCAAGAACATTGGCCCAACTATCATGGAGAAGGATGACTTAGCACCTTTTAAGGATCTTGAGGACATGGAGTTCCTCCCCCTAGGTGACCCATTTTATGATCCATATGATCCATTCCAATGGGAGTCAAGGGACTCATATGAACCAACCATCTTACCAACCACCCACACTTTCTTACCCTCACCCACCATATTGGGCCAAACCCACCACATCCATGACCCGGGTTACACCTTGGGAGCCATGACCTTGAGCCACATATCCCTAGGTAATAAGGTTGTGCCCCACCCCATGATGACCACCTTCTTAGATCCATTCGATCCTTTCCAATGGGAGTTCAAAGGTTGTCCCACACCTATACACATGGAAGTCACCTTTGGGAAAAGTATGCATGTGTCTAGGCTTACCATACCCCTTGGCATGAAGACTATGTTGGGTCCATTCATTCATATCACCCACATGTCAAGTAGAAAGTATGAGTGGTCCATATTCGGATGTCATAGTCCACCTTCATTCATCATGGGTCTTAAGCATGTCAAAGGCATCTACGGATGTCCGGGTCCCCCAATATTTATCACTAATTTGCATGATAGGGCCACCTACGGGTGCCCCGGCCCACCTAGGCTAACCAAAGTCTACACTGCATCATTACACGATAGGTCTACTTTTGGTTGCCCAGGTCCACCCATCACCCCTAGAATGTTTGCATTCACAACATTGCATAAAGAGATCCGCAAGCACATTAGCAAGAAGAATGTGACTTATAAAAGGCAAGCCGACTCTCATCGACGTCACCAAGAATTCCATGAGGGTGACTTTGTGATGGTAAGGACGGAGAGGCTCTCCCCGGGAGCCATCTCCAAATTGTGGCCACGTGGGGCTGGTCCCTTCCAGGTCCTGAGGCGCATTGGTGCAAATGCCTATGAGTTAGATCTCCCCGAGGAATATGGGGTAAGTCCCACATTCAGTGTCACCGACCTAGTGCCATACAAGGGACCCACGGTGGTACCTAGTGAGGATATTGAGCCTATTCCCTCCGTTGAGATAGCACCCACCCGTGAGGAGAGTCCACCAGCCAAGAGAGCCCAGCGTGAGCGCATTGAACGAATATTGGATGAACAGGTCACTACCACCAGGAGCAAGGTATACGAGCGCTATCTCGGCAGGTGGATGGATCAGTCTCGTTCGGAAGACTTGAGGGCAATACCACTTCTACACCCTCCAAGGAGGGAAGGACACTTACTCGACGGAGTCGAGTTCTCCACACCCCAGGAGTATGATGGGGACATCACCTCCCATGCCCACGTTCACAGCTCATCTCCTCGCCCTGGTTGCATCCGACATGGTCTAGTCATTTAATTTTGAGTCCTATGTAATTTTTATTTGAGCCATTTGATGTATTTTCCCTTTTATTTGAGTCATGTTCCTAGGTCTTGTGTTCATTTCCCTAAGTTTGAGTGTCATTAGGTTGTCTAGTTAGCTATTGGGCCCAATTCATTGGGCTTGGCCCAAGGGCTCTCCTCTACCCCCTCGGTTATTTGTCATTGAGTCAATTGTCAGGGACTTTTGTAGAAATATGGGTTTCCTATATATAGGACCCCATTCCCCCCCATTCCAACTTAATGAATCAATGAATGAAAAACTTGCCATATTGAGAGTTTACACTTCTTATCTAGTGGAGAGATTCTATTTTTTGGGTGAGAAACCCTAGGGGAGAGATTCCCCACCCTTCCCTCTCTTAATCTCTCTTTTTCACTCCACTTTCTCTCTCCTCAACACCCAAATTCAAAATTTCTTCTCTCTCCTCCCTTCCCAACCACCTCCACTCCCCACCTACCCCATTTAAGCCTCTTCCCATTCCCTACAACCCTCATCAATACTCCATCCCTTCCCAAGACCCCCTCCACCAATCCTCTCCTCACCATCCAACCCCCAACTACCCCGCCCACTTTTCCAAGCACCCTTCCCACTTTCCCAAGCACCCATTCCCTTCCCCAACACAACCCCCCCATTCCCAAGACAAACAAATTAACCCCACCCTTAAACCCATTTTCAAATACCCTTTCCCTCTCACCCACCTTCCCAAATTCGCAGCCCCCACTACCACCATCTGTTGGACCCTCTTCCAGACCTTATTCTCCACCTCCCACACCTTAGAACACCCCCTCCAAGACCCCCTTACAACCAGGGGTCACTCCCACACTCATCTACCCCCTTCCCCTTCTTCTTTCTTGGTCATTGGAAGCTACTTCGAAGTTGTAGTTTGCTGTCCAGAGGTTATAGATGAACCAGCAAATTGCAGCGGCCACCACGACTTCCTCCAGATGATTTTGAAGGCACAAGAGACATCCACAGAAGCGTCTCCCTGTCTTCTTCGCAACAGAAGTGGTTTCATCTTCATCCGAGCTGTGTGCTGCCAAAGAGCTTCATTCTTCCACAACGGCGCAGAGCTGTCCCTGCTGAGTACCAGAACCGGATTAGAAGCACTGCCACGGCAAACCTCGGAGGAATCAGCCCCCAAGCTCTTCTACAAAGTTCTTCATCGCTCTATCTAAGTTCAGAATCAAGAAGCGGAACTCCGTTCGGCATCAATTAGCAGAAGTTATCAATTTTCTCCCTCTGCTGCATGGATCTGCTTCCCCACAGTCTACCCCGACCAGTCATCCTCGTTCATAGCCTCCAGGTCTTCTCTGGCATCTTTTAGCATCCCCGTCAGTTTTTCTGTGAAGAAGACTCGTCCACTATTCCAAAAACTCTTGTGGTTCTTGATTCGGAGTCCGGGAACCATTGGAGCATTCTCTGCAACCTGCGGTTGGAAATCTGAAGCTGACAGTCCCAGAACTTTCCACTCTGTTCGAAGCTCCACCCCGGTCAGCAGTGGTACCAAAAGAAATTTAAAAAATTCTGAGGTGTTCCAGTACCAGTCTCGAAGAGTGCCCCCCTGGTCTCGCCATCAGCAAAATTCTGTATCAACTTCTGCAGCCCCAACTTCGAATGTCAGTCCTCCCTCCCAGACAGCAGGCAGATTCGGCTTCCCAACTTCTTATCGCTTTTGGTCCTAGTTTCCCCCTCCCCGCTTGGCCGACTGAAGGCCCCTCCCTGTGTGGAGGTAGTATTGCTTGTAATATCATTAACCCCCACCCCAAGGTCCCCCTCCTGCGAGAGGTGTAGTGTTGTAATAGCTTAAACAGGTCAAGCTACCCCGGCGCGGCGTGTGGGGAACCCACACTTCCCCGCTCGCCCTCGTCTTCGAGCGGGACCGGTTTCTTCAAACCGGTTGAGTAAGTGCTCCAAACTTTGCTCTAATTTGTGCTTGTTCTTTCAATATTAGTTCATAAACTCTGCTGGCCGTGAATGAGAGCCCGATCCTTAAGCTCTTGTGCTATAAGTGATCACCATGGGAAAAGAGAGAAACCGGTGCCTTTGGCACTTGGTCGGCCCCATTGTCTTGGGCTTCCACATCCATTGGGAATCAAGTCTTGGCCTTGCTGGCCCTCTACCAGCAAGGGCCCAACCCCTCAACCTCACCTTGGCATTGCCAAGTTACCCCGGGCTTGGGTGAGCGACGAGAGAGCGGCGGCCCAAATTGGCCCATTTAGATTGCGAATGTGCTTGCTTGCTTAAGTCCAAGGTCGTGTCACATCACTATGTGAGGGGGAGCGGGTGTGAGATTTGAGAGGTATCAGGTCTGTTTCTCTGTTGTTATCAGGGTAGAATGGGAGATAGAGCTACTTGAGAGGGGGAGCTTGACTAATTAAAAACGTTTGAAAGATGGTTGTTGTTGTTGGATTAATTGTCAGAATTGATCTTGAGCATCCCTTTTTAGTAGAACCTCGTTCATTTCCTACATTCTTAAGTTTGTGCAATTAAAGTCCAACTAGAATCTTCTTCTAGTAAGTCTTAAGAGGCTAAGATTAACCTTCACAAGTATATCCTCTTACTTTGTTTCTTGACTGATGAACAAGCTAGACTCATATGAAATGGGTTCTATTGTACGCTTTTCATTGGATTTCGTGATAAGACCACGAGTAATTGCCCTGGCTTTGTCTTCAAACAACCTTCTTGAAGAGCTAGTTAAACTGATCAGTGTTTAAAACTGTATACTGAGAAACTAGGAATCCCATCAATGAAATGGGAACTTTCTAAGTCATGAAGTATCAGTTCTCATAAACAAAAACAAAAGAAAGAAATTCAATTCAAAATTTATGTTTGGCAGAGCAATGATGACATGTGGTGAGTAACTGGGGATTCTGGCCTCTGATCAAGGTGTCTCCTCATGTAAAAACCAATAGTCACTATCTCTGTTCTCTAACTGAGAAGGTATGAGGCTCTTACACTGAGTAGCTGAGGATGCTGGCATCTGACCAAGGTGCATACTTAATGTCAAAGGTGTAACTGGCCAAATACACTCTATAACAGTGCTTTCTCTCCTTGGAATGTTTGTCCTCAGCGCCTACAGGCTGTTTTCATGGTTCAAATTCTTGTTGTCCTTTTGACGAACCTTAACAACTACCTCAGTCATATTTGTTGACACTTGCTCTTCTTTCACATTCATCGTAAGTTGATAAACTTCAAGCTTCTTCTGAATCTCTTTCTCTTACCAGAACTCCAAGATTCTTCACTGACCTTAAAGCCCCACTTAAGCATCTAAGATTTGACACTGAGTTTCTACTGTTGGAACTCTCTCCATCTTTTCTCATCAATCCAGCGTCAACATCTCTCTTTCTCTTTTGTTTTGATGATGTCAAAGGGGGAGAAGGTTGAAAGGAGGAGGGGGAGTGAAGAGGTTGAAAGGAGGAGGTTGAGCTAGTGAAAAGGAAGTTTTTGGAATGTTTTGGGTAAAAGATAATGAGTGCTGTGAGTTCAGGTTTTGAGAGGTCACCATTACTGTTTTATCGAACTATTGCTGTTGATTATTGAGACTACTTTAGGTTGGTGTTCCTTTTTCACTGAATTTGACTCATGGTGTTGCCATCATCAAAAAGGGGGAGATTGTTGAATCTCTGTAGTTTTGATGATGACTAACACTATGAATCAAATTATGTGTTGCTTCCTGGTGACTGTTAAAGATCCTGCATTGTCTGGATAATCTCTGGATCTAGTTTCTGAAAGGAGCCTTGGGAAATTTCTTGTTTGCATGCACATCTTCTGATTAAAATGTCCTCATCATGCTCTTCTGATTAAATGCTCCTCTAACACGTTCACCCATTAGCTCGTACATGTCTGTCTTCATCTATATGGGTTCTGTGCTTTTAGTGCATTGACGCACTTGGCTGACTGCGTAGACGCAATTGTGCGTCTTTCACTTGCTGTCTTGTTCATTGCGTCGATGCTGACACTGGATGCGTTGACGCATTGGCCAGTTGCCAAGGGTGTGAGCATCTCGCTTGAGGAGCTGAGGCGACGCTGCACGATGGAAGCGTTGACGCCTTGGGCTGATGTCCAAAGGTCTTTTGATCAACAACCAAGCCGATGCGTCGATGCTGTCACTAATGCGTTGACGCATTGGTGTGTATTGTGAAGGGTCCTGCTCTCCATTATAAACTCATTACGTTAACGCCTTGGCTTTACTGCGTTGACGCGTTCTTCAGTCCTTTGATAAGTTCCGTGCAATCTGTGTGAACAAACATATGACTTGAATATTTCTGAGATTGACTGAATGTTCTCTGAAACCTTACAGGGACTTAAAGACAAATTGGAACTTTATTCCAATCATGTGAGCATGTGATTTGAGGGAATAATCGTCTAACACGTGGCTCGGCTCATCTGGAAGCATCTTCTTCGCGCGTGTCTCCCACACCCTCAGTCTCTCGTGAGTCTGGATATATAGGAAGGTTTCTGCTCCTGAAAAGCTGCTGAAGCCACAAGAAAAAGGGTGAGGTCAGAGCGAGAGGAAGGAGAGGAGAAGCCATCCTGATCCATTCGTTGAGCGTACCTGGAAGAGAGAGAGTGATGAAGGAGAGGATGGTTTTCTGCTATGTTTTGTCTATGCTTCTTTAAGAAGCTACATTGTTTCTATGTTTGATTGTCTTTCAATATTTCTTTATGTCTTCGTTTGTTCGTTCTCAAATTCTGATACTCTGTTTTCGTTCCCTCCAGGTGTAGAGGAAGAGAGGTGAATCCTCTGGGTCACAGTGTGGCTTCCCTCTGATTTAGATCAGAGGAAGGGAGGAGTTCTCCGGGGTTTTGTGTTCAGGTAGTGAGAAGGCTACCTGGGTTCTTCCCTCCGGCTGAGGAGGAAGAGAGACAACGTCTTTGAATTGCATTGAGGGTGGGTCACTGCTGGGTTCCCTCTTGTCTAAGAGGAAGGGAGAGTTATCTCCGGGTCAGGTCTTGTGGTGTGAGACCTGGGTGCAAGCTGTGAGTTCAACATCTGTAGGGATTTCGATCCCCAAGCTGTGGATCAGCGTGTTGTTGGCAGACTGAGTCTGCGGTTTTTTCTTGTGAAAGGGAAGCCTCACTCTGCCTTGAGTGAGGGATGGACGTAAGTCTGCAGGTTGCAGACTGAACCATCTAAACCTCTTGTTCTCCGTGGTGTGGTTGTGCGCATCTATTTTCTTTATGCTTCTGTCTGGCTTCATGAAGTAAGTGTGATTGTTGATGATCGAAACATTGGTCTGACTGCTCGCTTAGTTCTTGTGCATATGTGCTGATGAAATTCTGAGTGATATATGTTCTGCGCTCGTGACCTGCTTTATCTTGGTTAAGGTTCCGGATAATTTTAACATATTGTCAGTCTTCCTAGCCAATCTCATCTTCTAAGATCTTCTCGGCTCGGACAAATATTTTTTAAACGGTGATCTATTCATCCCCTCCCCTTCTAGCTCACCGTCCTCCTGTTTAACAATGATTAGGGTAAGGCCTGAACGGTTTCCCTCTGGAACCGTTAAGAAGTTGCAAGCTCGCGGAGCCGGTCCATTCAGAGTGTTGAAACGCGTTGGATCCAATGCGTACGTTGTGGACTTGCCCGAGGAATATGGTATTAGCTCTACTTTTAATGTATCGGATCTAGTTGCATATAGGGACCCAGCGGTGATCCCTAGTGAGCCTTTCGAGTCATCTCCTCCCCTTGAGAGTGATCCCACACCTGAGTGTCCACCTCCACCCCCGTTGTTACGGCAGCGTGAGCATATAGATCATATACTGGATGAGCATGTGACAGTTACCAGGAGTGGATCCTACCCGCGCTACCTAGTGCGATGGAGAGGACGGCCCGCTACCGAGGACACATGGATCACACATGGCGAGTTGCAGCAGATTGATCCGGACCTTCTGGAGCGATACAGGAGCAATGCAGACCCTTACTCGACAGGGTCGAGTTTCTCCCACCCGGGGAGAATTGGTGCGGACACCCGAGCAGTTGAGCGGCGTGATACGCCGAGCCACCGGTACCGCACACGGAGCACGACTCGAGCCACCTCAGCGTCCATCTGGCTCGGAGACAGCCTGGAGACTCCGCCTTGAGCCTCCCCATTTATCATATTTAGTTAGACTTTATGTGTGTGTAATTTGTGTTTATTTCGTTGTATTCGGTTTGCTATTTTGATTGTAAGAGGGGCTTATGTGCAATTTGGACCTCGTGAGCCCCACGGGCCCCCCAGGCCCCATCCCATTGAGCCACCTCATCCTAGGGTCCCATGTGGGGTCAGTCAACCTTCCACATGGAGGCTTCTAGAAGGGTGGGCTAAGTGGGGGATAAGTGGCTTGGAAAGTCTACATTTTGGCCACCCACCCCACCTACCATGTCAAGCTTGTTCCCTCTAGTCAATGGTGCGCCCCTCCCCTTATTTTTTTTATTCTAAATTTTGTGTGTTGATCACACTCAATCCCAGCCATCTATTCCCCTCCCCTAGATCCAATGGTTGAAGATGGATGTGATATGTCACATATAAAAGGTTGTATTTTCTCATTTTAGGAATTAATGCCATTTTGAACTTGAAATTTGTTGGAGCATGGCCTAGGCCGCCCCCTTCCTCTCTCCCTCTCCCCCTTGGATGCTGTGAAGGCTTCCATTCTGAGGTGTGACTCCTCGTGTATCGTTTCCGACGATCGCCGCCGCCGCCACGAGCCGCTACCGCACCGCCATCGCCATCAACGGAGTTCTGCCTGCGCAGTACCACAACAGCTTGTTCGAAATTCACAGGTCTTCCCCGAGATCATTTGGCTACAAAATTTGAAGGAGTTGTTCCTGGGATGTTCCTCTCCACCCACAAAAATCAGGCCAGCATTCAGATCACGTTTCCTATTTTTTGATTTTCGTCCACTCTTCCATTTCGGTTCTGCCAGAGTTCTATCCAGGTTCACCTCCATCCTGCGTTTCATGTATTAGATCCACTTTTTGATTTTTGTTAGTTCGCCCAATTTTACTGGGGGTTCCATCCATCCACCCCTTCATCCACAATTTTTCTCAATTTTTTATTCAACCATCTCATATTTTCTACAAATCGTTCTCAGACCCATCTACAGTTCTGTCCACCTATTCCTAGATCCGACCACCAGTCACCCCAAAAATCATAACAAATCGCCTCCTTCTCCAAATCCAATTCTAAAAATAGTCCCAATTCCATAGTTTGATTACCTACAACTTTTAAGCTGAGCTCAAAGACTTAATCCAACTGTACGTAGGCAGCCAATGGCCAATTATAGGAAACTTATATGATGATCTGAGATTTCGGGAGCTGTGGAGCAGAAAATTTAAAAATAGTTAAAGCCCAGGTCCGCGTAGGTTGAGAAGAGTCCACTGCCCCTAGATTGAAGGATTTTGAATCCTCTTTCCAACGGCGCTAGTTTCGTCACATTCCAGTGACGGGGCTGATCGCAGCGGCCTTTTTCGCCGGAGCGCGCGCTGCTGAAACAGCAACATCAGCTCGTGGACAGCATCCTCTCCACTTGGGAACCGGGGCACCCGGCCTCCGGTGAGTGTCGCCGGCTGACCACCGTCCAGGGAAGCGTGCTGCTAGGGGTCCCCATTACAGCGGGACCCACCCCGCCAGACTCGGAGGACACGACAGCGTGTGGACCCCACGGCCCATTGATTACGCCGTCCGGAAAGCACGAGAAATCGGAGTTCGGTGCGTCGAGACGACATCAAGATGCTGCCCGTCAACCTGATTTGCGTGATCCCCGGGGCCCACATGTGACCTTTTACCTCCCTGCGTTGAGTGGGTCGAATCTCTTTGTACCGCTGTGAATTATGTTAACCGGGGGTCCGTAAGTCAGCCGGGGTGTCTTCGCCACGCCGGGTGCGTAGAGGTAAAGGTCTTAACTCCTTGGCGTTACATTGCTTAGCTAGTATATGGTCTTAGGCCGCTGCCGAGAGTGTAGGTACTAGCCCGTGTGTCCATGTCACCGCTGTGAGAGTGAGAGTGACCCGTCCCGTGACTCGATCCGAGTCCGGAAGTTGAGTCGGACTACCCTTGACCTCCGCCGGTTCCTTAACCGCGCACGGTCCGCGCTTTCCCTCACTTGGGACGACAAGTGAGCTTCCACTTCTGTTAGCGACCTTTCGCCAGTAGGAGCTCGTAGTGTCGGGCTTAGTGTCTCCCTGGTGTGTGTTGCTGGTCGTGTCTTCATATAGAGTCCGAGGGTGGCACCATATAGTGTCGTCTCCTTAGTCCGTCCCACATCAATATGAAGGGTGCCCCCCCCCTTTAAGGAAGAAAATATTGATTTTTCTTCTTTTATCTCCTTTGTCCAAGTCCACACTTGGACCATGGACCAGCCCCACAAGCCCACCTTGGACTTTGAACCAGCCCCACATGGACCCTAAGCCAAGTGTACCAATGAGAAAGAGGGTGGGGGACCCTACTGGACCTACTGGACTTTTACAAATAAACCCACTGAAACCTAAGGACTCACACTTTGCCTTATACTTGCCATACAATTGCATACCCAATTACATAAGGGTATAAATGTAAATAAAAATGACACAAATGTAAATTAAAATGTTAGTGCTCTTGCTATGATGTCCCCATCAATTCTTCCCGGGTGGGAAGAACTCGACCCTGTCGAGTAAGCGGTGCTACGGTGCACGTGGCTCCTGCGGATCCGTCACCGAACCTGGAAGCGCGGAGTACGCTCCACTCCAAGTAATCGACACCTGCTCATCTCGTATATATTCGATATGCTCACGCTGCTGTGGGAATGAGGCTAGAGGTGGACACTCTCGGGTGGGGTCACTCTCAAAGGGGAGGGGGCGGCTCGAAGACTCACTAGGAATCACCGATGGGTCCCTATATGTGACTAGATCCGAGACATAGAATGGTAGAGCCGATCCTAAATTCCAACAAGTCTACAACGTAGGCATTAGACCCGACTTGACTCGCACTCGAAGGGGACTGACAACGCGAGCTGACATGAGACGGACTCGACTCGATGCATGCAGACTCGCTATGCACTCGACAATAAAGAAAAACACAGACTCACACATGACCCTAAACAAACCTACTGTTAGTCCGACTCATACACATGCAATGGTGGACCAGGACATCCGAATGTGTGCCATGCATACACTAGATGCAATCGGTGGTTGATAGAGTGGGGGACTCCTGGACATCCTAATTTATCCCTAGCATGCGGCTGCCTGTTGGATTTGGGAGACTTGGGAGGGCTAGGAGAGTCGAATACTCCTTCTTCGTCACCCCTATATGATGACCGTGGATCGGGCCCCTGGCTGAGTGTAAGTGGATTGGCCCGTGGTTAAGGGTTGTGGTAGTGGACTCCCATGAAAAAGGGGAGTAGATATGGTGGGTCAAGGGGTTCACTAGGGAAGGGATCGAATGGATCAAAGAAAGTGTAACCCCTCGAACTGGGCTCCCACATGTCACGGTCCCATGTCGGAAGTTCTTGAAGGTGTAGATGGTCACCTTCATCCATTATGGTAAAATGGACGGTGATCTCATGGGGAAAATAGGGTTCCTCCCTCGGGAAAAGTGGAAAGAAATACGGCTCAGCCGGCATAGGGAGGAATAAAAGGCTCTCCGTCGTGACATGACCCATGGTGCACACAGAGGTAATGAACCCCAAAGCGGGATGGGTTAAGCTAGGACCTGTGGGTCGGTCGAAGCCTGGGGACAATAAGTGTGTCAACTGCAACTGTCGGTCTAATCCCTTAAGAAGGTCCTCCAATGTATCAACATGGTGACTAGACCGGAATGTGGTATGGAATGAGTTGACTGGCACTAAAGGTATTGTGGGGTCCATAGATGGGTAGCATCATGCTCTATGGACCAAGCCTATCTTGAGCCAACTAAGTAGTGGCTCGGCGATGAAAAGCTTTCCCGTTAGAAACACGGGTGGCTCCGGCGGAGGTGGCCCCAAAGGAGGTGATTCCGAATAAAGATCGGAAGGTAAGGGTGGTGGCAATGGAGCTCTCATAGTTGGGGAAGGGATGTCCTCTCTGAGAGGAAGAGGTCCTTGGGGTCGCACCGGGTTGTGAGGCTCGGGTAGGAATCCGTCAATTTGAGTACACATCCGATCCAACCGATCCGAAATAGTTTTGAAAAGTTCGGCAATGGTCAGGTTTGTAGTAGGGGTATCGTGATGGACTCGCCCATAATCACTCGGCCTAGGATTGGGCTTAGGCTCGTCTACATGTGGGGCTCTTTGCCTCCGACTATGACCCACTTAGTTGGAAGAGATTGGGTGGGGTCGGTTGGAGGTGACTGGGCCGGGTAGGTAGACCCTCCTAAGCTCGCCCTTCATCTCTCGCCATGACTCTATAGGCCATTGCCTCCTAATTTCCCTCAAGTATTCTATGTCCCTCCATGTTTCGGCGGCTTCGTAAAAAAGTCGCCTGGTGGTGAAGTCGACTTGCATGGCATCGGACATAATGTAACACTCGAAGTATTTGTCATAGTGGCTTCCCACTCTAGGTAGTCACTTAGGACATTGGAGCCATAGAAGTCGCGGGCTTCGGGCCTACGGAGGTGGTGGGGTTGGGTTTCCCTTCATTGGGCGTGTCGCCACCATGCATATGATGTGGGCTTTCGGGGATCCATGGGACACGGGGAGCTATCGGATGGCCATGCCGACACTTGGTGACAAGACACTAGACACGACCCTAAACACTAATGCAAAGTTGGAATGCAGACTCGACAACAAACCTAGACTCAACCAGTATCCGGTACTAGGCGGAGGTTTGATCTGAAGATCGCGCTTACGCAAGTGTGCTACTTTCTCGATAGGCGTAACCTAACGTTCGGGCAACACCTTTTGATATACTGAATGAATGAATGCAAATGAGACACTTAGACTTAGACACTCTCTAGATGACTCTTTTTTTTGTATTTAAGCAAATACTACCCTAGACTCAACCTTCCGCTCTGATACCAATTTGATGCTGGATTGACAGCGGACCTGGGACTCTAGCTTGAGGACGTCCCTAAGCGAGGGAAATGCAGGATCTTGCGCGGTTGAGGAACCGGTGATGAGTCAGGTAGTCGGATCTCTTTCGTGATTGGATCAGATCACGGGACGGGTTTCGATCTCTCTCTCGCAGCGGTGATTAAATTGAATCGAGCTAGTAACCTATCACTCGCAGCGGCATATACAAATAAATACGAAATAAGCAAATGCAATAAAGAGGGAGGCGAGTTTACCTCCATGCTTCAAGCGTGAGGAAGACGACTCCGGTCGAAGCTCGTACTCCCGATGTACAAATATTACAATAATTACAGAAATGAATTTATCACTGACTCCACGCAAGGAGTTAAAGGGCTACAATGTGGGGCCCGAGAGTAGCTAACTCACTGGCCCGACTCGGTTCCGACTCGGTACTATTCCAACTCGGTACAGCAAGGGAACTCAGCAACTGGGACGGTGACTTCTGGTCGACTCCTTACTGCGGCGACTGGCTGGGACACTTCTGATGGGTTGCCGATCGATCTCCAGGAGTCGCGGTCGCCGAAGGTGAGCTGGCATATTTTCTGAGGAATTAATTCTCGGACTGAGTTGCTGGCCTGTCCTCGGATCTATTCTGCGCGCCTTCACAAAAACATTTTCTGCGGCCAGATTCGATGTTGGATCGACGAAAAGGTGATACAGATGGATAGAGGACTCAGAGGGATACAACATATATTTTTTCAGATCTATCAAGTGAATGGATTGAAAATAAAAATGACTGTTCCACAAAGATTTTTACTGGCTCGGACTGACAGACACACAGGACAGACTGAGTTCTCCCTGAAAATAAATTTTGACCGACAGGAAGATGATAGATCTAGACCCTAGAAAAATTATGGGTGGAAGGTAGGAAAGTGAGGAACACGCATAAATTTTTGGGGATTTTCTAGATATGTGTAAGGGGGCAAGAAAAATAAGAGAACATACTCCTATCCTGCAGATCTACAAACTGGAAGACTGTCAGGGGTGGAACTAAAAATCAAGGAAAAATACCAAACGACCTCTGATTAACACAAATTTAAAATGGAGACTGGGGATAACAAGAAGAGCAAACACTCAAAATTACAGCTCGATCAGATATCTTGATGTGGAGATAAAAATTGGGATTCAACCTTCTATCCTGATGTAGACAGAACTTCGACGCGGTGGCGGTGGTGGTGCGACGGCGGCTCGATGGCGGCGGCGGCGGCGGTGCTGAGCTTCACACTCAGAGAGGGGGAGGGAAGGAGGTTTCACACCTCAAGAAATTCGTAGACATCCATCTGCAAGGGGGTGGGAGAGAGAGGGGGGGATGCGCCCTAGGCTCTTGGACAATTTCTAAAATTTTCTCACATTAATTCTATGAAAATAGCTAATTACAAGGGTTATATAGAAATGTAAAAATGTCCTAAACTTCCCTCAGATCTTGGTTAGGGGAGGGGTATACAAGGGATAGAAGATATTCCCCCCATGTGGTCAAAACCACAAAATAAAATAGCAATATATGAAGGGTGCGCCCCTCCTTTAAGGAAGAAAATATTGATTTTTCTTTTTTTATCTCCTTGGTCCAAGTCCACACATAGACCATGGACCAGCCCCACAAGCCCACCATGGACTTTGAACCAGCCCCACATGGGCCCTAAGCCAAGTGGACCAATGAGGGAGAGGGTGGGGGACCCTACTGGACCTACTAGACTTTTACAAATAAACCCACTAAAACCTAAGGACTCACACTTTGGCTTATACTTGCCATATAATTGCGTACCCAATTACACAAAGGTATAAATGCAAATTAAAAGGACACAAATATAAAATAAAATGTTAGTGCTCTTGCTCTGATGTCCCCATCACAGATCCTCTCGCTTAATCTAACCATCCTCCTGCAACCCCGCAGGCTCCGATCCCCAAGACATCGAAAATCACAACACCAGCCATGAATTCCCGCGAGCACCGCCCAACTGGCACTCATCCTTTTGGAATGATGCCAAGACCCTTACGCATCAAGGGATGGGCAACGCTTCTCACAGGCTGCCATACTGCCAAAATACCGAGCACGTCTCGCACGGACGTCATGGCACACAAGATACCAACCAATCCGAACGCATGATGCAAGATGATGGAACTTAGGAAAAGCGCGATATTCTCTGACCCAAGGAGAAACCAATCATAGCTCTGACAAAATGGAAGGTCTCCACGCCTTACCTGACCTTGAACCTCATGCACGCTGGGAACCGCACCTTCCAGCACCAGGAAAACCATCTCTTCTGTCAGGTCAGGTCCTTCGACAACACTCGACAAGTGTCCAGTCGGACCATACTCATAGCATCTCCCTACGCACCATCATTGCAATTCCCCAAACTTTAACTCGCCACGCCTTGAGCACTGGCTCTGCTAATCACCAGCCACACTCTGCCATAGTGGTTGAGTTAGCCACTGCCATACGCTCCTTACCTACGCCTGCCTCTGATCCCGGAACCATTAACATGCCAAAACGCTTATCGAGGAGTGAATAAAATCACTAAAAGATGCCAAGCTCGAAGGCTAGCACACCTCTAGCCACCAGACATCATTCCCTCGAATCTGTCCTTGCTGACATCAAACAATTCTCGATTCTCGGATCCTCAAAAATATCTATCTCTTGAGCTGCTACCGCGCGGACCACCACGCCAAAAGCCACAGCACGAACCATGCTCAGCACCTACCAAGGCTTATCCTCGAGTCCCAAATATGCTGAGGAACCTTCACATCACACCTGCAGCCTCGCACGATGTGTCCAAGAGTGGTGCATAATGGCCAAAAATTCCATAATCAGGGCCATGAATGTCACGCCCCGAGCGCGGAAGGAATGCAGTATGCATGACGAGTTATATCAATCATGTCAATCAGAGCATAAGAAATTCTACACATAGACAAAGTGCACAAATAACGAGACAAAATAATAACCAAAATTTAATTTCATAATAATGCCAAAATTCCTTAATGACAATATCCCAAAATTAAGTACATAAGTCTTCCAACCCTCATGACAACGTTCCGAACACTTCACCAAATAAGGGAAATTTCAATAACTAGGACTCAATAAAATGAAAAAAGGCACATCTAAGCGACAGCTCGATGATCGGGTGGCTCTACTCTCGTCACTCGGTCTCAGTCCCATCCGGAATGTCCTCGCTATCAGAGTTACCTGAAAATGGGGGAAAACATTTGGTGAGTGAACGATCAGTATGAATTATATCTCAAGAACACGCTATCTTTAAGTAGTTTACGTGTTACGTGCAATGCAAGTACGGCTAAGCATGAAAGATGATAGGAATATCAAGAACATTAAAGATGCACTATCAAGATTCAAGAATTTAACAAGAGAAGCTATCAAGTGATTTACAATTATATCAAGGAGAGATACTATCAAGTATTCCGAGCATGTAATTGTAGACACGCCAAAATTGATACTATGTTGAGTAAATTTCATGTCACGATGTAATGCCCCAAAGTGGACTTTATTACAGGCTTAATATGCAGGTTTTTCCATTTTTTAGAATTTATTTGGAATGGCCGTCCGTCCCTTGGGTGCCATTTGAATGAACAACCTTTCGAAGTGTCGTTATTTTCAGGAATGAATGACCGTTCGCGCGTGCGCTAATTCTTGGTTTTTTTATTTCCATTGGAATTTAAATCTATAGAATTAACGCCCTTTTGAGTGAGTGATCATTAATGAATGCCATTTCAAACAAGCGCTATTTCTTATTTTAAAATATGGAAAGTCTGTTATTTCTATAATTTATCCAGGAATGAACGACAGTCCGAATGGGAACCCATTTAATTGAAGACTACGTCTCGGTCGTCATTTCCATTCCATGTCAAGTTCGTCTGCAACCTCCTCTGCATGGTGTCCTTATCATTTTTGGCTTCGTGTTCTTCTGTGAAAGGGCGATCCACGTCCTGGGATTATTTTCCTTATTTTTATCCTATTAAAATAAAGATCTTTTCATCTATAAATACCCTTCGATTTAACACCACGGGAGTTCTTCCCCTTCGGCTCGAATAGAGAAAAAAAATAGAACAAAGAGAGCCACAGAACAAAAAAAAAGAGAAGAAGAGAGCTTTTGTTTTAATTGTTTTTTTACGTTGTAGGTCTTCCTTCGCTTCTTCCCTATAGCTGCTGTTGCTGTGACGCCGTAGCTCTGTTGCTCCTTTCCTCTTTCTTCTCTGCTGCAGTGTTGAAGGGCTAATCTTCATCCACGTTCATCCTTCTTTTCTTAGCTTTTTTTTATTGTTTGCTTATTAGTCTGCATATACATCTAGCCTCTCTGCTAGATCATATCTTAGCATAAATATAGTTTATTTGCATTTGCATACTTATCTCCCTCCTTTCTGCTCCATAAGCAGTTAAAAAAAAATAAACACACAAGGTGTGTTCATGCCCTTATTGCATAAATTGATTTTCATAGAGCATTGATACTACACTATTAGTTTTCTAGTCCATATATTTTGCTTGTCTTTGCTTGTCTTTCAAGGGTTATCAAGATAGAAACCCCCTTTATCGGCCGGCCGGTGGAAGGAGGAAGTTGAACTCACATCACACCCCACTTACAAGGTATTCTTCGCGATCATCCTATTCTTTTGGGGTAACCCCTTTAGCGATCACACTCCTAGAGTAGCATCTCATGCTCGCTCCCCCACTTTCCATTTCATCATCCTTTAATCACCACATCATGAGTTAATAATTTCTCACCTTTTCCTTTTTTTAATGTCTATGTGACACGTTCACAGTAATATCGACTCATGTCACGAGTATTGGATATGTTCCATTCAAGTAAGTACACACCCATTCCGGGCCACACAAGTCATGTCATGTCAAGTCAAGCACTAGTAAGATACGTGGAATGTCATCGATCAATCAAGCTAGTCATGCACTTCTATGCAATGCCACACCATGGTCAATCAACTCCCATGGGCACAAGTACTTTCGGATGCTCCTCCCAAGACCAGATCGGGCCCCATTAACGCCAGGCATTGAGTCATGTAAAGTATCTCAGACTTCCACTATAGTTATAGCCAATATAATTCTAAGAAATAAGCTTAATGTAGGATGATAAAGTAGATTCACGTCATTTTGAGGAGTTCGAGGATAGATCGTTACGAAGAGATAGACTATGATGAAATCCCCGCAAAACATACGTCAAGCTGGAAAATTGGGTGTAATTGGCACCCTTCTTGGTGCCATCGATTTTAGAATTGGCGCCCTGGAAAAAGGCGTCCATTGTGTAAAACAGAACAGTGACAGGGGAATTGGCACCTATGACAGGGGCACCCATTCAATTGATGACTTCTGTGATGGTCGCCCATTTCAGAAGCACAGGAAGAATTTCTCACAGAGCCGGGACAACATCATGTGAGAGGCCAGATCACCACGTTTTCTCTAGAGTGACGTGACATTCAATGGTTCCAAGATTTTTAAGATACAACCTGCTCAGCTGCATTGAGGGAATCCAAGGCTAGCGTAGACTTATAGATGTCCCAATGATGAAATCGCCAGTCCGAAGCAGGTAATATCCCGCGGAGGGCTCAAACATCACTGAGAGTTGTGGGGTATACGACAATCACCGTGAAATGTGGGACTGCATCTACGGACTATGACACAATGCCAAATAGACTCGCGGTATGGGCCAGAAATCACACGAAAAATTGTGAGACAAGTAATTGGTGCCCAGACAGAGGCCACCAATTCAGGAATTGGCGCCAGCCACAGGGTCGCCCCTTAGTCAATTTTCGATATTTATAGAATATCCCTGGTAATTGGCGCCCTTGTACAGGGGAGCTCATTCCATAATTTTCACCAGTTTTATTAAATTCGACCAATAATGGGCACCCTCTCAGGGAGGCACCGATTCATTTTATATATTTTTTTTCAAAACTATGTCTCTGTATTGAGACGGTCATTGACAAATGAACGGCTGTAGACCAGTCGCCCATTCTATTCCAGCCAAATTGTAGGTCTTTCATGAACAGTAGCTTAAAGACATTTATAGTGAATTTCAAGGAGAACAAAATATGATCATGTAGAGAAAATTACGAGGAATTCAAAATCATGCTCATGCAAAATTACCAGAGTCAGGTTTCATAGATACAATTTTTTTAAGCATGGGTTGTTTATTAAATCAGTTAAAAGAATTGGCGCCTGTATGAGTAGTCTCCCATTAATGGGTGACCTAGTTGGTGGGCGCCAATTACAAAATTGGGTGCCTGCCTCCTGGTCGCCCATTAATTGATGACATAGGTCAGAGTGCCAATTTATCTAGCACACAGAACTATGGAAAAACTCAAGCAGGAATTCATATAACCAAGAGGAATAGATTATCTACGACTATGCATGCATGCAGCCAGTATTTACTACGTGTTGGGCTTAATCTTGAGAAATCCTACCTTGTTTGGTTTGATTTGGACGATCAACAGAAGAAGATATGAGAAATAACAAGAGCAACTGTAGCAGCAGCTAGGCAACGTGGAAAGAAGGAAGCAGCAGCAACAACAACAATTGCAGTTTATACAACACCACGGCAGCACTGCACTGCACTATGGCAAGGAAGAAGAAGAGTGCAGCTTCTTCACGGCAGCAGCTCGAACGGCAATAGGAGGAAGAAAGGAGAATCAAGCTTCTCTAATAGCTGCAGCAGCCGCAGGATGCACATAGTAGAAGGAAGATGAAGAAACTATTCTTCAGAAGAGCAACAGGTCGTCGTCGAATAGAAAGAATAGCAGTAGCAAAGCAAAAGACGTTTGCTTGCTCGATGGGGGTTATATATATTGTTTGGAGTTTAGAATCCGATTGGGAATTAAGTTCCCACGTAACAATCCTAATGGGTTTAAACTTTACCATTCAAACCCTTTACTGCTATATCCGTAGCTGCTCTCTTATTTGGGGTTTTAAGAACCTAATCTTTCCCGTGCATGTTCGAAGGTCTTTTGGTTTTTGGGTTTTGCAAGCAAACCCCCATCTGCAAAGATATTGGTGTTTATATCCTGTACACACCTTTAACGTGGAAAGGGGTAGTATGCTCTCTAGATGGCCCATTTATATTTGGGTTTTAAGGCCTTCTTCGTGGGTATGGGTTGAGGGCCTGGTAGTGGATCCTTAACATAACTCATCACCATATATATATATATATATATATATATATATTCATTCTAAGGCCCATCTTTTACCATGTGTACACGAGGCCCAAAAAATCTTAAATAGGTACTTAGCCTTCGTTGTCAGGCCCATTTAAGGTTGGTTAAAGGCTTTACAAGTGGGCCTTTAGTGTTTTTTTGGGTTTTAATATTTTAAATTCATTTCCATTCTATTACACACACACATATTTATTTGGGGTATTACAATGAACCAAGCCATTGCCACGCAATCTCGAATCCAATCCAGGACTAACACAGCCCACTCTCGTGTAGATGCGCATGACGTAGAACTAACTGGGCCAACTCTTTCCAATCCTACCTCAAAATCTGTAAAAATAATTGGGTGATGCGGGACGGACACGTGACCTGGTACTCTAGCTCGCGGGTGACTCTAGCGAGGGATGCGTGGGACCGTGCGCGGTTGAGAAACTGGCAATGAGTCGGGTAGTGGGCTCTTCCGTGCTCGGATCGAGTCACGGGACGGGTCTCGCTCTCTCTTTCGCAGTGGTAATAATATATAATATTGAGCTAATAATCCCATCACATGCTCTCTAGCAGCGGCATACGAAAATATACGAAATAAAGCAAATGCTGAGGGAGGAGTGGACACGTCACCTCCACGGTCCGGGCGTGGGGAAGGCGATCCTGGCCAAGTATGGTAACTCCCGGTAACAAAATATTACAATAATTACAGCAATGAATTATCCCCCACTCCACGCAGGGAGGTAAAGGGCAGCACTTGATCACCTCGTCGGTGCGGTTCGGATGGCGCAAGCTACGGGTTGTGGGGCCCACGTGCTGGTCGGCGGGTCAGAGTGGGCCCGGAGTGGTACCACTATGACGGTGGCTCCTGGAGAGGCGCTCCCTGGGATGGTGGTATGCTGGTTCGTCTTGTGGAAGGCGAGTCGGCTCCGGTCTTCACTTGTTGGAGTTGCTGCCCATGGATCTGAAGCATCCGTTTTATAGTGCGCGACCCGGCGAGATCTGTTGCTGCGATCAATCCCGTCGTCAGATCGACGCGAAATAGGTGCCGTTGGAAAACTGATCCGAAATCCTTCGACCGAGGACTGTGGAAAGAATTTTGACAACTCTGGATTTTTCGTGGTGTATTTTTGAACAGACTGACTGACAGACTCAGAAAACTCTAGCCAGAAATGAAGTTTCCTGGTAACAGATGTTGACCGTGGCACAAACCTTAGATCTGGAAGTTGACCACTTCATGAAATTTGTAGCGGGATGAGTAAGGAAAATGAGGATATTTTTTGTGAAATTTCTAGAGGAGGTTTAGCTGGGGAAACCGATTTTATGACACTGGTGGGTCGCATCTGGACTGCATAGGACAGAACTGAAATTTGACCGAGTTTTAATTTTTTTGTGGAAAAAAAGAGTTCCTAAATTCGATCAAAAATTTGTGGAGACGTGTTTGGATGGGCAGAACACCCAGTCTAAATTTGGACTCAATCAGAAAAGGGGAAGGGGGTCGAACAATGGATGAACTAGGTTTCTGTGACACAAAATAGAACTCAGACAGATCTGGAGGCTGGAAAACACGAAATTGGGAAAATAGAAAATGAAGGGTAGAAATTGGGAAACTTTTTTTTGGAGAGGGTATTGGCGTGGTGAACCTACCCTCAAAATTTGGGCTCCAGCAGATTCGTAGAGTAGGAGCTAAAATTCGGACATGGAGGCTCTGTCCTGATTTGGGCAGAACTCCGGCGATGGTGGCGGCGGCGGCAGAAACAGAAATCAGAGGGACAGAGAAGAAGGTAGAAGGACTTCACACCCTAGAGAAGGCAGAAATCCATCTGCAAGGGGGGGAGGAGAGAGGGACAAGGGTGCACCGTTCAATGGCTCAAGCCAATTTCACAAATTTCATCTCATTAATTCTACTAAAATGGGAATTACATGGTATTTGTATGAAATGTAAAATGACTAATACTATCCCTAGATCTAGAATTGGGAGAGGTAAAAGAAGGAGTTCATAACCACATTAAAAAATTTATTAAGAGGGGGGCGCCCCCTTGACTATGAGGGAGGCATCTTGTATAATTGTTACCACTTGTCCCCCTTTGAATGTCAAACCATCTAGAAGCCACCTAGGACCTTTGACCAGCCCCACATGGACCCCAAGATGCCACTTGGACCAATGAGGAATGAGTGGAGGGTCTTGCATGGCCTACATGGTCTTTTACACAAAAATCTAAAGATCCTTGGGGAATGACAAATTGGCTTATAAAGCCTTACAATTGCATACATGTTTTCCCAAGGATATAAATGCAAACTAAAAGGACTCAGATGTAAAATAAAAAATTAGTGGTCTTGCTCTGATGTCCCTATCAATTCTCCCCGGGTGGGAAGAACTCGACCCTGTCGAGTAAGGGGTGCGGCTGCTCATGACGCCGAGGATCGGTCATCGTACCAGGAAGCGCAGAGTACGCTCCACTCCAAGTATTCGACACCTACTCATCCCGTATAGATTCGATGTGCTCACGCTGCTGGGGAATGAAGCTAGAGGTGGACACTCCGGGGTGGGGTTACTCTCAAAAGAGGGAAGGAGGTTCGAAGACTCACTAGGAATAACCGTTGGATCCCTATATGTGACTAGATCCGAGATAGAGAATGGTCGAGCCGATCCCAAATACCGACAAGTCTTGCACTCGAAAGGGACAGACATCACGAGCGTACAAAAGACCGACTCGACTCGATGCATGCAGACTCACTATGCACTCGACAAGAAAGAAAACATGGACTCATACATGACCCTAAACAAACCTACAGTTAGTTTGACCCAAATATATGCAAGGTGGACCAGGACACCCGAATGTGTGCCATGCATGCGTGTTATGTAACCGGAGGTTGATGGCATGGGGGACACCTAGACGTCCAAGTATGACCCAATCATGCATGGTCGTCCCATGGGATTTGGGTGGAGAAGGGCTAGGAGATCTAAAGTTTCCTTCTTGCCTTACCCCCATAGGATGACCGTGGAACGGTCCCCGGGTTGGATGTAGGTGGACTAGCCTGTGGGATAGGGGTGTGATAGGCGGCTTCCCTAACGAGGTGAAATGGATAAGGTGGGTAACTAGGGAAGGGATCGAAGGAATCAAAGAAGGTATGACCCCTTGAACTGGGCTCCCATAAGTCACGGTCCCACATTTAGAAATCTTGAAGGTTTGGGTGGTCACCTTCATGCACTAGGGTATAGGGGACGATGATCTCATATAGGAGGTAGGGTTCCTCCCTCGGGGTAAATGGAATGAAGTTAGGCTCATCCGGTAAGGGGAGGAATAGGAGAATCTCCGCGGTGACACAACCCACGGTGTACACGGAGGTAATGGACCCTAAGGCGGGGTGGGTGAAGCTACGACGTGTGGGTTAGTCAAAGCCTCGGGCCAACATATGCGTCAACTTCATTTGTGAGTCTAATCCCATAATAAGGTCATCCAATGTATCGACATGGTGACTAGACCGGAATGTGGTATGAAATGAGTTGACCGGCACTAATGGTAAGGTGGGATCCATGGATGGGTAGGGAGGTGGGACAAAGCCTTTCGTAAGCCAGCTAAGAAGTGGGTCGGCTATGAAAAGCGTTCCCGTTAAAAACACTGGTGGCTCGGGCTGAGGTGGCTCCAAATGAGAGGGCTCCGAAATAAGATCGGAAGGTGAGGGTGATGATAATGGAGCTCTCATGGGTGGGGAAGGCCGTGGGGTAGGCTGTCCGGCCGGCTCGGGAATCGACTGAGAGGTAGAGGCTTGCCGAAGGGCGGCATCTGCTCTCCGAATGGCGGCATGAAACCGTGCCTCGAAAGGCTCGACCTCGAGAGTGACCTGATAAGACTGCGCCAAAGAGAATGCGTCGCGGATAAGACATTCATATCAGAAATGAAGCCACAAACCTCTCTGGAACTGAGAGGCAGTCGTGGTGCTCTCGTTTCCAAACCGGTACACTTTGAAGTCCCTAATGTACTTGGACACGGACTTGTCGCCTTGGACGGGTCAGCATGGGTTAGCCATAGTTGCCAAAAGATGGGAACATATCCCTAGGAATGGACATGCAATGGCTCTTTTTTTGTTTTTATTCTTATATGCAAAAGCGTATGCAAACTAAACACTTAGACCCAACTCGAAATGGTGAAATGGCTAGACTTAGACTCGACTGCAAACTTAGACACGACCAAGATTCGGTACGTGGCGGAGGTTTGACCCGAGGGTCTCCTCGACGCGAGTGTGTGGCCTTCCCGATATGCGTAACCTAACGTTCAGATGACACCTTTTGATATATCGAACAATGGTTTGCAAATGCGACCCAAAACACACTTTTTTTGTTTTAAAATAATGATGATCCTAGACTCGACTTAGACCATGCTTTGATGACTACCCTAGACTCAACTCGCTCTGATACCAAATTGATGCGGGACGGACACGCGACCTGGGACTCTAGCTCACGGGTGTCACTAGCGAGGGATGCGTGGGACCGTGCGCGGATGAGAAATCGGCAATGAGTCGGGTAGTCGGCTCTTCCGTGCTCGGATCGAGTCACGGGACGGGTCTCGCTCTCTCTCTCGCAGCGGTGATAATATATAATATCGAGCTAATAATCCTATCACATGCTCTCTAGCAACGACATACGGAAATATACGAAATAAAGCAATTGCCGAGAGAGGAGTGGACACGATACTTCCACGCTCCGGGCATGGGGAAGGTGATCCCGGCCAAGTACGGTAACTCCCAGTAACAAACTATTACAATAATTACAGCTGTGAATTACCGCCCACTCCACGTAGGGAGGTAAAGGGCTACAATGTGGGCCCGGGAGGACCGATCTTGGGTTGATGGGCAGCACTTGATCACCCCGTGGGTGCGGTTTGGACAGCGCAAGCTCCTGGTTGTGGGGCCCACGTGCTGGTCGGCGGGTCTGAGTGGGCCCGGAGTGGTACCGCTATGATGGTGGCTCCTGGAGAGGCGCTCCCTACGATGGCGGCATGCTAGTTCACCTTGTGGAAGGCGAGTCGGCTCCGGTCTTCACTTGTTGGAGTTGCTGCCCACGGATCTGAAGCATCTGTTTTACAGTGCGCGACCCGGCAAGATCTGTTGCTGCGATCAATCCCGACGTCAGATCGACGCGAAATAGGTACCATTGGAAAACTGATCTGAAATCCTTCGACCGAGGACTGTGGAAGGAATTTTGACAACTCTGGATTTTTTGTGGTGTATTTTTGAACAGACTGACTGACAAACTCAGAAAACTCTGGCCAGAAATGAAGTTTCCCGATAACAGATGTTGACCGTGGCTCAAACCTTAGATCTGGAAGTTGACTTCTTCATGAAAGTTGTAGCGGGATGAGTAAGGAAGATGAGGATATTTTTTGTGAAATTTCTAGAGGAGGTTTAGCTGGGGAAACGGAATTTATGACACTGGTGGGTCGCATCTGGACTGCACAGGATAGAACTGAAATTTGACTGAGTTTTAATTTTTTTGTGGAGACAAAGAGTTCCTAAATTCGATCAAAAATTTGTGGAGACGTGTTTGGATGGGCAAAACACCCAGTCTAAATTTAGACCCAATCAGAAAAGGGGAAGGGGGTCGAACAATGGATGAACTAGGTTTCTGTGACACAAAATAGAACTCAGTCAGATCTGGAGGTTGGAAAACACGAAATTGGAAAAATAGAAAACGAACGGTAGAAATTGGGAAACTTTTTTTGGGAGAGGGTATTGGCGTGGTGAACCTACCCTCAAAATTTGGGCTCCACCAGATTCGTAGAGTATGAGCTAAACTTCGGACATGGAGGCTCTGTCCTGATTTGGGCAGAACTCCCGCGATGGTGGCGGCGGCGGCAGAAACAGAAATCAGAGGGGTAGAGGAGAAGCTAGAAGGACTTAACACCCTAGAGAAGGCAGAAATCCATCTGCAAGGGGGGGAGGAGAGAATGACAAGGGCGCACCCTACAATGGCTCAAGCCAATTTCACAAATTTCATCTCATTAATTCTACTAAAATGGGAATTACATGGTATTTGTATGAAATGTAAAATGACTAATACTATCCCTAGATCTAGAATTGGGAGGGTAAAAGAGGGAGTTCATAATTAATTTTCCCATGTGGTTTGGAACCACATTAAAAAAATTATTAAGAGGGGGGCGCCCCCTTGACTATAAAGGAGGCATCTTGGGCAATTTTTACCACTTGTCCCCCTTTGAATGTCAAACCACCTAGAAGCCACCTAGGACGTTTGACCAGCACCACATGGACCCCAAGATGCCACTTGGACCAATGAGAAATGAGTGGAGGGTCCTGCATGGCCTACATGGTCTTTTACACAAAAACCCAAAGATCCTTAGGGAATGACAAATTGGCTTATAAAGCCTTACAATTGCATACATATTTTCCCAAGGATATAAATGCAAACTAAAAGGACTTAAATGCAAAATAAAAAGTTAGTGGTCTTGCTCTGATGTCCCCATCATTGGGATTGGCACGTCATCTCTAACGCCACAGATCATGATAAGAACGTCAGGCTCGACAATAAGCAAGTCATCCGCAAGATCCTCCACTCGTTTGAGCACATTTCTCGATTAGAACACCCCTTCTGCTACCTCAAACCACGATCTTAACACTTCAGGGACTGGATAAACCGCAAACTGGGGTGGCCAAAATGATAATAACTCTCTCAGAGCACACTTACGGCCACCTAACCATGAACAATTCTCAGCAGCCACCTGACCTCGCAGTAGATTCCTCGAACACAGCACCACCGACTCGCACCTGCCGGTGACTCTGCCCAACTAGGCACAACTGGGGCCACCATCTGTGGGGAAGAAATCTCTCTATCTCATTCCTCAGGCCCCACGCCGGCACTCCGATGAAAATAGCAACCACCTTCATAGCGCCAGCACCACGCACTCTAGCTCTCAAGCGAGAAACAAAGCGGAAAATAAAACATAAAAGCCTATGCCAGCTACCAACTGTATTGGACCTTATGGACTCTGATCACTATAATCATCTCAAATTCCCATGTACACTCCACAACCACTCGCTCTGATACCATCTGTAATGACCCAAGATCCGGATACCCGGAATAACCCGATATCATTCGAATCCTAGCCCGCCACCCACCAGCCGGAGGGCTCAGAAGGGTTAGAAAGGAGTCTGGAGGTACATCGAAATATGAAATATAACAGGAACAACTATATACAATTAAAAGAAATAAATAATCTAACTACAGAGTCCAATCCAAATAAAGTACAATCTATAGGGAAAGAAACATACTCAATGTCAAGTGAGCACTCGGCCTGGCGAGCTGGCAACTACAAACCTCGAGGAGGAACTGCTACACCTGAAAAATAGGGGGTGAGCCTCATCTCATTGGCTCAGTAGGGGTCCCGCAGAACGCCAACCATAAAACAACGACGGTAAAGAAAATCAGCGCTAACAAAACAACAACAACAACAACAACAACAACAACAACGGTGGAATGAATAGCCGTAACAAAACCACGATAGCTGATAAACCTCGGCTCTAAGCTACTCCTAACGGAAATGGAAAGCACAACCCCGATCTCTAGTCGGGGCTACCAAACTAACGGGAAAACCCTGGATAAGCTGCCAAAAGAAATGCCAGGACAGCTCTGTCGTGAAGGTCCGCATTCACAGGTGACGACCAACCCAAGACCACACGGTCTGGGGAAACGTCACGACCTCATAGTCGTGAACCCTACACCATCTAGGGAGAAGCCTCGGTAACTCTACCAGAAGCCCTACACTGTTACATCGAGAAACGTGTGAGAATTACATGTAAAATCACTCCTCACAGATGGGAAATCAAAACTCGAGTCATGAGAAACTCACGTCATGTGACGGGAGTACCTGCCTACTAGAAGCCAAGCCAGATGGGTCCACTGATGACTTAGTCCGCGCCTCAGGTGTCTCCCTCGCCCCAGGCGACATTGAGATACCGTATAGTAACCAAGAACACAAACAAGGGTCTAGTCGAGGCCGTGCTCGTGAGCAAGCATCCGAAGTCCCCGACCATGTGTGCACACAATGACTGACTGCACTATGTCAGGCCCTCTAGCTGGGTTTCCTCTTGGCCTAGACTCAAGCAGCTATAGTGGGAGGCCCTACAGCAAACCAACCTAAAAACCATCTCACCTGGGTCTAGCTCTCCACCACTTCCAGTGGGTAGGCACAAACATGCCTAGGAAAGCTACGACTAGTGGGTGGTCACTAAACGTGAACACTCTCCATAGAGAGGAAACACGGAAGGCCACACACGCACCCATTGCGAGTAACACGGAGTACTAGGTGGCTCGGGGCCACCAGACTCTGGGCAGGCAACTAGACCTACTAAATTAAACGGTCCTTGAGTCATGAGACTCAGGTCAAGACCGTCGTACGTGACAACTCCATGCCGTCAATCGGCCCTACCCCTAGTGTCAAAACCATGATCGAAAATAATTCTTAAGATGGCCCATAGCCGCCGAGCTAAAACCCTTTCCAAGGGAAACCTAAGAAAACCCCCAGCCCAGACCGGGTCACAGAACTCACGGCTTATAGGCCATACGCATGGCCCTCCCAGAAACCACTTTTAGATGAACCCAACGACGTGCGGCAATAGCCTTCCGTACTCACACCGATCCACGGTTACTCGATCAAGCGTAACACGAAAGCCCGGAACGCATGGGCTCACCCGGACCCTCAAAACTCATGGGCACGGTAATCGATATAATACGGTATCTCCAGACACCTAAAAACATGGTAACGGTAACCCCGCGGTGTTCGGGACATCGACTGGGCTATAGGTCGACCAATGGGTCAGAATCGGGTCCACCAAGGGCTAAAACGGGCCAAAGGGCTGCTATTTGGTTGACCAATCGTCATGGGTTGGTCGACCAACAGGGGTCGGTCGTCCAACCCAACCTGGGTAGTCGACCGGCCCATAGTAGGGGGAAGCTCTGCCATGGTCAGTCGACCGAACTAGGCTGGTCGGTCGACCGAACTGGGACAGAGACCCAGTCCCGTGGCAAACACCGTCGGTCGATCGAACCTAACCGGTTAGTCGACCGAAATGGCAGAGATCACCCCGAACCCCACCTGGGGGCCCGGTTTCCATGCCCACTCGATCCCAATCGAGGGGAAAACAACGTGGACCATCCCTCGGGTCCCAAACCATAAAAATGGAAGGAAATAAATGGCAAAACATCGATCGATCCGACGAAACCATCACATGCCCTAAAAATATGGTTTTAACCCCCGGCATGAAATAAACCCGATCACGGCTCACCTCGGCCTACCATGAACTACAGGGGCCAAGATCCATCCCCCTACCTCCACCGAAGATTACACACGCCGAGGAAGTTGTTTCCTCACGAAAACACAGTTAGAAACCCTGCCAGTTCACGAACTCCACGAACAAGCTCGCCACGCCTCCACCGCCCCGTTCCTCGTCCCATCCGCACCGCTCCTCGCCCCACGAACCTCGCCGCCTCGCCCTTGTCCACCTCTGTCGACCGTCCGGAGAAGAGAGGGAGAGAGGAGAGAACGTGAGAATAGAGAGGGAGAGGAATAGAAAATGAGAGATGGGGAGAGAGAGAAAAGGGGAGGTTATTGGAAATATTTTGGGCTTTAGAAAATCTAAAAAATACAAAATTAAGGGAAAATACTCCCTAGGATCCTTAAAAAATGCACAATGTGCTTGCAATGTCCCAGAGCCCGACAATACGTCAGTTCACCCTACACAGTGTTCCAAATGCTCGACAGCCAAAAACCCCAGTAAATCATAAAAGATGACCTGGGACTCACAAAGGCGCTCCGAACTCCCGAATTCTAATCTGGAAAAAATGAAAAAAATATGAGGTGTTATACCAACAATCTCAGTGCTCAATAGATGGACCTAGCTTGGTTTGTCGGCTAGGAGAGCCATCCAAAGAAGCCGACAGCCTCGGATACTTACTTGCAATATGGCTGGGATGGCCGGCTGCTGTGGGACTTCACCCACAAATCATGATGAGGAGGCACAAGTTCGCGCTAAAAAAATAAATGCAGATCTGGTCACATTGGCTGTGAATGTAATCACTGTTGAAGATGATGGCGAGAGACCAATGCCTTCTCTGGATGCTCCAATGGAAGGGGGAGGTCAGGCTCCCAGCTCCTCCATGCCTGATTTGGCAATAATGATGATGTTGCTTCAAGAATATAGATAGAAGATCGAAGTTCTGAAGAAGCAACTCAACGAGCTGGGCATGCATGCTTCAACTGCAAGACAGGACGAGGTCCATCCTTAAGCCTCGCAGCGAGGCGTAGCTGAATTGGAGGCCTAGCCTCAGATAACGGCCTCTCGGCCAGCATTCAACTACACTGGGGGCATGACCCCGCAACCTGCTCCTCAGCCCTAAGGGCCTGCTACAGTATCTCAAGTAGCAGTGGTGGCTGTTGGGTTAGATGGACGCAGTCTATCTCCACTAAGTGTGGATCTAGAGGGGGGTGAATAGATCAACTTGCCTAATTTAAAACTATTGTAAGTTCTAGAGCGGAATTTAGGCAAGCATCAATAAATCTAAATGAAAAGAGCTAAGCAAAAGGTAGAAAGCTAGACATGATCATAAGCGATGCAATCAAACAAGCTAAGCAAGAAATCCCATCGCACACAGATCACACAAAAATACAAACACACTGCACACACAATTTTTAGGTGGTTCGGTCAACGACCTACGTCCACCCCACACTCAACCGAGTATGGCTTCCTGCTGCGCAGCACAGCTTGCGTCCGCTGGGCTTTACAGCTTGGCCAAACAACCCGCTGATACACAGCTTCACTGGGCACTACAGCTTGCCGACCAGAGGATCTGATCCTCTGCAACCGCTGGGGAAATACAGCTTAACCCGTCCAGTGGAGACCACCACTGCAAGACCGCTGACACACAGCTTGAAGAAATAGCATTCGGAAATGAAAGACAGAATCAAAACGAAAAACAAAGACCCAAAAGCAATGTAGCTCTTAAAGAGCAAAGCTCAGCTCTGGTTTTGAACCACGAGACTGAGATACAAACACTCTCACTCTCACTCTCACTCTCGATCAGCTCTCTCTCACCTCACTCTCTCTCTTTTCTCCTTCTTCTCTATTTCTTCTTCTTCTTCTCTGTATCTTTTTCTTCTCTCTTTTCTCTCTGTGGATCGAAGGCTCACTACTGCTGAGTGTATAGACTTTTTCTTCTTCTGCGTCGATCAACTTTCTTCTGTGGAAGAAGGCTTGTATATATAGCAGCAACAGCAGCAGGCGTGTGCTCTCCACGTTTCCCGCCCAGCAATTTGGACCACGTGGCAGCATGCAATGGAGTGTCAGTACACGTGTCCTCATCTGGATACCTAGTCCTTTTCGGATCATGAGCCAGGTACCTGGGATCACGTGCCCCTCATTAGCTTCTTCAGTCCGATGTATAGAGTTCTCCGTTCACGTGCTCAAAGACATCAATCTGACTTGCTGCGTCGGCGCTTTCACTTAATGGCGTTAACGCAGTGAGGCATTCCAGCAGCCATTTGCCTCGTTTCTTTAGCTGCTACGTCGATGCTGCTTGCTTGTGGCGTTGACGCAGTGGAATGGCCTGTGAAGATGAATGTTTCTTCAACTGCTGCATCGACGCTGCTTTCATGTGGCGTTGACGCGATAGAAGACATCGTGAAAGCTTCATCTACTGATGCGTGGACGCTTTAAGCTCCAGGCGTCGACCCTGTCCCTTCAGCAACAAGAATAAAGACATAAGATTTAAGTATGTACATTGCATTGTATATACATCGTTGTATAGATTTGTAAAGGCAGAATGCAACGTACAGACTTGCCCAAAGTGTTGATTTCAACAAGGGAGGCAACGGCTGTATAGACTTTAAATCCTAGTGGCATTGTATAGACATAATGCACTTAAAGGCTTCATGCGAAGGAAAGCATTGTATATACTTGAGGAGTTGACGTAGCATGAAGGATGAGTTGACGCTGCATGAAGCATGGACAGTGTACAGACTTTGCCCACTTATGGACTTCATGTTATGCACGCGAATGTGAAGACTTCAGTGTATAGACTTTAGAAGACGAGTGCAATGTATATACTCCATGAGACTCTAGTGCAGACAGACGATGTATAGGGTTCTTAGTTCAGCCGTCAGTGTATAGACTTGAACAGCAAGGACACAGTATAGACATCAACTCTGCACATCAAATGTATGGACTTCAAGTGTGAAGACCATTGTATAGACTTTGGATTAGAATATTAATGTTTAGACTTTGAGTAATAGTGTGGATGTACAGACTTTGCTCATGTGTATGAGACGCTAACTGAGACACTGGACTCTGTACAGACTTTGAGCGATGTGTGGACTTGAAGCTCCTGAAGCAGTGTACAGACTTCATGAAGCGAAGCCAATGTATAGAGTTGAGTGTAGCTAAAGCCTTGATCGTAGGACTAGGCTGGACTGTATAGACTTCAGGCTTCAGAATCGAATGTTCAGACTTCGCCTAAGACACGTAAGGAAAAGACCCCAGTGTATAGACTTTGCCTTGAGTGAAAAGTAATTGATGAATGTATGGACTTTAATGTGTGAAGGCTACAGTGAATGAGTGTATACATTTCACCAGATCAAGGGCAATTCAGATGTACAGACTCTGAGGTTCAAAGCCAACGGTGCGTGGACGCTGTAACATTGATGCGTTGACGCTGCACACACATAATCAACTTAATTGAGATGCTGTGTGTGGACTTATGCGTTGACGTTGGAACATGATGCGTTGACGCTGTGCAGACATAATCAATTTGATTGAGATGCAGTGTGTTAAAAGCAAAGAACACATAGTCAATCTGATGGAGCAATTTCATCAAATCAAACTCAGTTTCCAATCAATCAAAACAATGGTGTTGCCAAAAAATAGAGTAAGTGTCAACATCATCAACATAGAGGGGTCACAACAATCTCCCCTTTTTTGATGATGGCAACCCCATAAACCCCATATGAAGTAGAGTAGCAACAACCTGTCATAGATATATATGTTTGATGAAAGACATGATGTGTTATTCAGATTGACATGCAGATGCTATGAATGCATGCAACTCACTGCCTCAAACTCTCCCTTGGAATTAATTCAGAAATGACTTCAGAATTCAGACAGATATGTATTCTCCCACTAGACATCGCCTAGACAACTAGACATCCCCTAGACAATATTCTCCCCCTTTGCCATCAACAAAGAGGAGGGAAAAATTAAATACAATGGAGGAATCAAGAGAAGAACTGACTGGCATTCTGAACAGGTGGTTCATGAATAAGCATTCTAAAGCATAGAGTCTTCAGTGATATGAAATTAGAAACTGCTGTCAGAAAGAGTGCTGGTTTAAATATGATAAAATTTGGAGTTCATGCACTACAACCAATGGATAAGTTCACTGTGCATGATAAAACAAAAAATCAGAATCACATTTGCATGAAAGATTCAGTTTCATGATATCTTACTTTCATAGTAAAAAAATAATAATTTGAGAGAACCCAAGTCATGTATTGAAACTAAACAAATTGACACTCATGAACTTTTCTTTTGAGGGAGCAGCATTATCAATATTAGATCATTGTGAGCATTCAGGTACCACAAGTCTTTCTGCTTAAGGGTATACGTTTATAAGACGCCAATACCCCTAGATATTCAACAAGATGGACCATTCTGCCTATGATCAAATTCAACAGAGTTGAGTTACACCTTTTTGTGTGAGGGTACACGTTTATCAGACGCCAGTTACCCCCAGGTACTCAGTGAAACCAGCCTGCTGTTTTGAACATTTTAAACAGAGATAGCTGATACACTTCATGACATGAGTGTTGTTCACTTCTTTGATGGATCACTCAGTTTCTCAGTGATTACCAGTCATTGCTCTGCCAATATATATATTTTCAATGATTCTCAATATTTTTCAATATCTTTCTTAGCTGTCCTTTTTATGTTTCAGAATGACTTGTTTAAGAACAATACACATACTTAATCTCTCCGACATGATTTCAGATGAGTTTTTAGATTTCAGATATGAATAGCTTTGTCAGACATGAAATAAGAAAGAGGTTGAGAGTTTTATCAATTTTCAACTTACTTAAATACTGATTGCAATCTTTAAACTCCAACCATTATAAGATTTAAACCATTACATCAGTCTTTGAACAATTCAAATTCTTATAAATGAAGAAGTCCATTTTCTACTGCTTAGAAATCAGAACTGACCAACAGATTGCCATAATGTCAGAGACAAGTATTCAGAGTTAAAGGTTGAATGACTTCAAGAAAGTTGAAACCACTCTGATTTTTCTTAGCAATACTCCCCCTGTCTATATGCATGCAGCATGGCAAGAATTAATTGAGAGAGAGCTTATGCATAGGTCATGAATGAATGATATGCAAAGACATGCAAAGACACAACAAGCTCCCCCTGAATATATGCAATGCAAGGCAGTTCTACATCCACATTCACATCCACATGATTTATCCAAGCAATCAAAAACAAGTCCACATCAGAGATTTTATTCACAACAATTAAACAATCATTCATCATGCTGAAATTTACATAAGCCAAGTTCTCTTCTAAGAAACTTAAAATTTTCATTCCCAAGAGGCTTAGTAAAAATATCAGCAATTTGTTTTTCAGTTTCTATGAAGTTCATTTCAATCTCCTTTTTATTTACAGCATCTCTAAGAAAATGATGTTTTATCTCTACATGCTTAGTCCTAGAATGGTGAACAGGATTTTTAGCAAGCAAATAGCACTAGTATTATCACATAAAAGTGGAATACATCCCAGATTTATCTGATAGTCAGCCAGTTGGTGCTTAATCTAAAGTACTTGGGCTGCACAATTGCATGCTGCAACATACTCAGCTTCAGCTGTGGATAATGCTACAGTGTGTTGCTTCTTAGATGCCCAAGACACTAGACAGCCACCAAGGAATTGACAATAGCCACTAGTGCTTTTTCTATCTACTCGACACCCAGCATAGTCTGCATCAGTGTAGGCTAGAAGCTCTATCTCACACTTAGCAGGATACCAGAGACCTAGTTCTTGGGTGCCTAGTAAATACCTAAAAATTCTTTTCACAGCCTTAAAGTGATTTTCTTTAGGACTGGCCTGAAATCTAGAGCATAAACACACAGCAAATTGTATATCAGGCCTAGATGCTGTAAGATAGAGAAGAGATCCGATCATACCTCTGTATAGCCTTTGGTCCACATGTTTACCTTTAGAGTCTTCATCCAAACTGGTTGATGTACCCATTGGAGTAGCTATTTCCTGAGGTTGTCCATTTTGTACTTCTTCAATAAGTTCTTTACATACTTGGACTGAGAGATGAAGATGCCATCTTCTATTTGTGTAACCTGCAGTCCAAGAAATAGTTTGAGCTCACCCATTGAGCTCATTTCAAATTCATCAGTCATTATTTGAGAGAATTCCTCACACAATTTGGGGTTAGTTGACCCAAACATAATGTCATCCACATAAATCTGAATGATAAGAATATCTGGATGACTTACCTTGGTAAACAATGTTTGATCCACTATACCTCTTGTGAAGTTCTTGTCGGTGAGAAATTTACTCAACCTGTCATACCAAGCTCTAGGAGCTTGCTTTAACCCATAGAGAGCTTTATTGAGCTTGTAAACATGATTAGGAAAATCTAAACATTCAAACCCAGGAGGCTGTCTCACATAGACATCCTCATTAATTTCCCCATTTAGAAAAGTAGATTTCACATCCATTTGCTGAAGGTTTATTCCTAGGGAACATGCATAAGCCAATAAAATTCTTATTGCTTCTAATCTAGCTACAGGGGCAAAAGACTCTTCAAAGTCTATTCCAAATTCCTTATTGTACCCCTGAGCTACAAGTCTGGCTTTATTTTTAATAGCATTCCCCGCTTCATCAGTTTTGTTTCTAAATACCCATTTAGTCCCTATGACTGTTTCATGATCAGGAGGTGGAACCAAATGCCACACCTTATTCCTGTCAAACGGATTGAGCTCCTCATGCATGGCATTAATCCAATGAACATCTTGGAGAGCACAGTCAATGGACTTGGGTACTATGTTTGATACAAAAGCATACGCATTCAGTTCATGTTGAATTCTTAAGTGGCCTCTAGTCCTATGGGGGTCATGCAGATTTCCAATAACATTATCTACAGGATGATCCTTGAGATATCTAATATTTGCAATTGGAGTATCATGAACTTGATTTACCTCCCCCTGAACTGTAGGCTCCTCTTCATTAAGCTCTTTATGTTCTTTTTCATCCTCGGATTTGTCTGCAGGATCTCCTTCCTTCAGGATTTCACCATTGGTTTCATTCCTGCATTTACCAGCATTAGAATTTTCCAAAGATTCATCAAAAATTATGTGTGGAGATTCTTCAACAGTTTTAGAGTTCAGATTGTACACTATGTATGCTCGGGTGTTTTCAGAATAACCAAGAAAAATTGCTGGTTCTCCTTTAGGTTCAAATTTATCAAGGTCCTTTTTATCATTTATGTGAATGAAACATTTACAACCAAAAACCTTGAAGTGAGTAATAGAAGGTTTCTTACCTTTTAATATCTCATATGGTGTTTGCTGGGTAGAAGGTCTTACCATGGCTCTGTTAATTACATAACAGGCAGTGTTCACTGCTTCAGCCCAAAACTTCCTTGGTAGACCCCCTTCGATGAGAAGTGTACGACCCATTTCCACTAGGGTTCTGTTCCTTCTCTCCACAACTCCATTCTGCTCAGGTGTCCTTGGAGAGGAGTACCTGTGGTTGATTCCATTCGACCTGCAGAATTCATCAAATTGTGAGTTTTCAAACTCACCTCCATGATCAGACAAAATGTTTTCAATTTTTTGATTTGTTTTAACATAGAACTCCTGAAATTCTGAGAAAGCATCACTCTAATTAGATAAGAAATAAACCCAAGTATACCTAGAAAAGTCATCTACCATGACAAACCCATACCTCCTCCCTGATAGGCTGACAGATCTAGTTGGCCCAAAAAGATCCATATGTATCAGCTCATAGGGTTTGGAAGACAGATTTTCAGTTCTAGACTTAAATGACTTTCTAGTTATCTTTGATTGAGTGCATGCATCACAGATTTTATTTTCTTTCTTGAATGAGACTTCAGGAAGTCCTCTAACCATGCCATACTTATTTAATTTGTGCAAAACAGTGTAGCTAGCATGACCTAACCTACGATGCCATAAAAATGCTATGTCTTCTCTACTGGCAGTAAGGCAAAGGTTAGTGTGTTGAATTTCATCTAAATTTATCATGTAAGTATTATTTATTCTTTTTCCAGAAAATTTGACAATATCATAATCAGGTTCAAAAACCTTGCAGCATTGAGAATTGAATAAAACATTGTAACCTTTATCACATAACTGGCTAATGATAAGTAGATTATAGACTAACCCTTCAACCAGCATAACATCATCAATGCAGCAGGTAGAACACTTACCTACCTTACCTGATCCGATAATCCTACCCTTTGTGTTACTTCCAAATGTGACAAGGCCTTCTACTTTCTCAGTCAGTATGCAAAATTTGCCCTTATCTCCTGTCATATGCCTGGAGCAGCCGCTATCCATGTACCACAAGTTGTTCTTGGCTGCCAGGCATACCTGCATACACAATTAGGTAGCGAAGTTTGGAACCCAAGACTGATTGGGCTCCAATGTAAATGAACTAGAAGCAAAACAGGAAAGTAAATGTTTCGGAATCCACATTTGTTTAAATGTGTTTTGTTCAGTGGATCCTACAGATTTTCTTCTGTTGTTCTTTTTCTTATTGGCAGCAGCATAATTATTGACAGTATTGTTATTTCTGTGCCTGTGCCTTGGCCAGGGTGTGTTCACAAAATTTTGGCCATAGTAGTTCCTGGGCTGGCTATGAAAATATTGATTTCTAGATGTCCAGTAACCATACCCATTGACCCAATTTCTACTGTGAGGTCTTTGATATTTAGCACCCTGGTGTGCAAGACCTGTAAACCTATCCTGAGTTCTAGACCAATTCGACCTATTGAAGTAGGTTGGCTGTGCATTGTACTGGGTCTGAGCTCTGGGTTGATAAAAATAATTTGGTTGACTCCTAGCAGCACTTTGTCTCCCCTGTACTTTGGACCCTGCTGACCTATACACAGGTTTGTATTGGGTCTTCTTCAGAGGTGGAGGTGTTGGTGGAGACTTGGTTACCTTGACCTGGGGTTTACCAGACTGTGTAGGTTGACCCCTAACCTGAGTCTGAGCCCTAGGATTCTGCTTAGATGTGCTAGCTCTACTAGGCTCATTAACCTTTCATTTGCCCTTCTCCTCAGCACTGGGCTTTTTCAGATTAGCAGTTTTGTTCATCAAATTTGTTGAGTTCATGCTAATTAGAGGTCCCTTTTCCTTTTGAGCAACAAATGAAATTGTTTTCATTCCGAATGTTTTTGTTGCACTAGAATTAAAACCTAGGCCCTCTTTTCTGAAATTAACCTTTGACCCTAACAAAGCATTTAAGTTATCTGTTCCTTGTGTCATTTTCTCAATGATTTTCATTTTATCTTCATTGTCTTTCTGAAGTTCATCAATAGCCTTTTTCAGCTCATTGTTGACATTGAGGACAACTTCATATTTTTCAGAGATAATTTTGACTTCACTTTCACATTTCTGAATCTTCAGCTTCCATTCATCAATTTCATTTTCAAGCCTTAGATTCTCTTCCTTAGAAGCTTTTAACTCATTTTTGATTTCATCTTCTTCAGAGCATGTGAGTTTCAATTCATCAATCTCAGATTCCAAACATGCAATTTTATCAGTTAGTGTTTTATCATTTTACATGGAATTGATTTTTCTTCTAAGATGCCTATTCTCTTTTCTAATATCATCAGCTCTATCAGCTATGTCATGATAAGCATCTACCCAATCAGCAATTGTGAAGTTTTCAAATCTAGTGATTATCTCATCTGCATCCTCCTCTCTATCTTCGGAGCTTGTTGCCATAAGGCAAATGGGCTGTTCAGATTCGGCTTCACTATCTGAGCTGTTGCTGAAAGAGCCTTCATCTTCATCACTCCATGTTGTGATCATAGCTCTTCCCTTCTTGATTTTCTTCTTTGACCTGTCCTTATGTTTCTGAATGTCTGGACAGTCAATTTTCAGATGCCCTGGTTTCCTGCATTGATAACAAACATTAGCTTCATTTTTCTTTGCAGGTTTAGATTTATACCTTTTATCCTTTCGGTCACCACTGTATTTCTTCTGACCGAACCGTCCTGCTCCCTTTCTGAGAAATCTCTTGAACTCTCTAGTCATCATGGCTATCTCAGATCGAGTCACATCTTTCTCTTCATTTAGGTTCTCTTCTGATGATGAAGAGCTGCTGGAGCTGGATCTTGTTGATTTGCTGGAACTAGCCTTAAGCGCTATCAGCTTCTTCTTCCTCTCGGCTTCATCTATCCTTGGCATGTTTATCTCATATGCCATTAGTGAGCCAATTAGCTCATCAGATTTAGTATTACGCAAGTCCCTTGACTCCTCCATCACAGTTGCTTTGGTGTGCCAATTTGGAGTCAGGGAGTGCAGAATTTTCCTCACTACATCATACTCTGCCTGAGGTTTCCCAAAACCTCTGAGGCCATTGGTTATTACAGTCAGCCGAGCATACATTTCGCTAATGGACTCGTTCTGCTTCATCTCGAAGGCTTCATACTCAGATACAAGAAGATTGGCCTTCTACTCTCTAACTTGAGATGTACCTTCATGAATTACTTCCAGCGCATCCCACATTTCCTTAGCTGATTTGCAAGCAGACACACGGGAGAATTCTGTAGGATGCAGAGCGCACTGGATAGCATTAATAGCACTCCAATTTAGCGTGGACCTTCTGATCTCCTCCTTGGTCCATACATCTTCATTCGGGGACAGCTCATAAGGTCCCTTGCTGACAATCTTCCAAATCTCGTAATCCTTAGCCCTGAGGAACACTTGCATACGATTCTTCCAGTATGCGTAGTTTGATCCATCAAAGAATGGGGGCTTCGTTGTTGAGTGACCTTCGGCAGTCATCCCTCGAGCATCCATCTCTGCCTATTCTCTTCGGGTGATGAGTCCCTGCAGAAGAGTTAGGCTCTGATACCAAGTGTTGGGTTAGATGGACGCAGTCTATCTCCACTAAGTGTGGATCTAGAGGGGGGTGAATAGATCAACTTGCCTAATTTAAAACTATTTTAAGTTCTAGAGTGGAATTTAGGCAAGCATCAATAAATCTAAATGAAAAGAGCTAAGCAAAAGGTAGAAAGCTAGACATGATCATAAGCGATGCAATCAAACAAGCTAAGCAAGAAATCCCATCGCACACAGATCACACAAAAACACAAACACACTGCACACACAATTTTTAGGTGGTTCGGTCAACGACCTACGTCCACCCCACACTCAACCGAGTATGGCTTCCTGCTGCGCAGCACAGCTTGCGTCCGCTGGGCTTTACATCTTGGCCAAACAACCCGCTAATACACAGCTTCGCTGGGCACTACAGCTTGTCGACCAGAGGATTTGATCCTCTGCAACCGCTGGGTAAATACAGCTTAACCCGTCCAGTGGAGACCACCATTGCAAGACCGCTGACACACAGCTTGAAGAAATAGCATTCGGAAATGAAAGACAGAATCAAAACGAAAAATAAAGACCCAAAAGCAATGTAGCTCTTAAAGAGCAAAGCTCAGCTCTGGTTTTGAACCACGAGACTGAGATACAAACACTCTCGCTCTCACTCTCACTCTCGATCAGCTCTCTCTCACCTCACTCTCTCTCTTTTCTCCTTCTTCTCTATTTCTTCTTCTTCTTCTCTGTATCTTTTTCTTCTCTCTTTTCTCTCTGTGGATCGAAGGCTCACTACTGCTGAGTGTATAGACTTTTTCTTCTTCTGCGTCGATCAGCTTTCTTCTGTGGAAGAAGGCTTGTATATATAGCAGCAACAGCAGCAGGCGTGTGCTCTCCACGTTTCCCGCCCAGCAATTTGGACCACGTGGCAGCATGCAATGGAGTGTCAGTACACGTGTCCTCATCTGGATACCTAGTCCTTTTCGGATCACGAGCCAGGTACCTGGGATCACGTGCCCCTCATTAGCTTCTTCAGTCCGATGTATAGAGTTCTCCGTTCACGTGCTCAAAGACATCAATCTGACTTGCTGCGTCGACGCTTTCACTTAATGGCGTTAACGCAGTGAGGCATTCCAGTAGCCATTTGCCTCGTTTCTTTAGCTGCTGCGTCGACGCTGCTTGCTTGTAGCGTTGACGCAGTGGAATGGCCTGTGAAGACGAATGCTTCTTCAACTGCTGCGTCGACGCTGCTTTCATGTGGCGTTGACGCGATAGAAGACATCGTGAAAGCTTCGTCTACTGATGCGTGGACGCTTTAAGCTCCAGGCGTCGACCCTGTCCCTTCAGCAATAAGAATAAAGACATAAGATTTAAGTATGTACATTGCATTGTATATACATCGTTGTATAGATTTGTAAAGGTAGAATGCAACGTACAGACTTGCCCAAAGTGTTGATTTCAACAAGGGAGGCAACGGCTGTATAGACTTTAAATCCTAGTGGCATTGTATAGACATAATGCACTTAAAGGCTTCATGCGAAGGAAAGCATTGTATATACTTGAGGAGTTGATGCAGCATGAAGGATGAGTTGACGCTGCATGAAGCATGGACAGTGTACAGACTTTGCCCACTTATGGACTTCATGTTATGCACGCGAATGTGAAGACTTCAGTATATAGACTTTAGAAGACGAGTGCAATGTATAGACTCCATGAGACTCTAGTGCAGACAGACGATGTATAGGGTTCTTAGTTCAGCCGTCAGTGTATAGACTTGAACAGCAAGGACACAGTATAGACATCAACTCTGCACATCGAATGTATGGACTTCAAGTGTGAAGACCATTGTATAGACTTTGGATTAGAAGATTAATGTTTAGACTTTGAGTAACACTGTGGATGTACAGACTTTGCTCAAGTGTATGAGACGCTAACTGAGACGCTGGACTCTGTACAGACTTTGAGCGATGTGTGGACTTGAAGCTCCTGAAGCAGTGTATAGACTTCATGAAGCGAAGCCAATGTATAGAGTTGAGTGTAGCTAAAGCCTTGATCGTAGGACTAGGCTGGACTGTATAGACTTCAGGCTTCAGAATCGAATGTTCAGACTTCGCCTAAGACACGTAGGGAAAAGACCCCAGTGTATAGACTTTGCCTTGAGTGAAAAGTAATTGATGAATGTATGCACTTTAATGTGTGAAGGCTACAGTGAATGAGTGTACACATTTCACCAGATCAAGGGCAATTCGGATGTACAGACTCTGAGGTTCAAAGCCAACGGTGCGTGGACGCTGTAACATTGATGCGTTGACGCTGCACACACATAATCAACTTAATTGAGATGCAATGTGTGGACTTATGCGTTGACGCTGTAACATGATGCGTTGACGCTGTGCACACATAATCAATTTGATTGAGATGCAGTGTGTTAAAAGCAAAGAACACATAGTCAATCTGATGGAGCAATTTCATCAAATCAAACTCAGTTGCCAATCAATCAAAACAATGGTGTTGCCAAAGAATAGAGTAAGTGTCAACATCATCAACATAGAGGGGTCACAACAGTGGCGACGCCGTAGATGCAGCAAGCTCACCTCTGCCCAAGCCCGGTCGACCCTATGATGGTGAATAAACTGATGACAAAACAAGTGATCGAGAAAAAGCTAGCCGATAGGGGCAATGATGATTATGTTGCTTTCGATGCGTACAAGGTAACTTACCCTGTCCATCATGCTGCCAAGAGATTGCCTCTAGGCATCAACAAACCACCGAAGTTTGATAAAATCAACAGACAAGACTCGCCCGAAATAACATATAGCCTACTACATCAACATAATGGGCGATCTGGTGACTGACGAGTCCTACATGCTCAAGTTCTTTGGGTCCTCCCTCACAGGACTCGCTTTTGAGTGGTATTCGAACCTACCGGCTGGATCCATCAATGATTGGCTGGACATGCACTAGCAATTTGAAGAATGGTTCCACGTCACTGAAAGGGAAGTTGATGCGGGACGAGACTACGGACACGACTCCAATTGGAATGTGATCCTTGGACGCTATGTAAACTTGCGATCGTCCCTTAGCGAGGGAAGCGTCGGACGTGCGCGGTTGAGAAACCGGCAGTGAGCTAGGGTGGTCGGCTCTCTCTTGTGCCCGGATCGGGTCACGGGACGGTCACGCTCTCTCTCGCAGCAGCGGTGATATCACAATATATAGCGAGCTAGACCCTAAAACATACTCTCTAGCAGCGGCATAAACAAGCATATATGAAATAAAGCAAAATGCCAAGTGTAGGAGCGAACACGATACCTCCACGCTCTCGGCATGGGGAAGACGGACCCGGCCGAACTCGTACTCTCGGGACGATTAATACACAATTATTACAGCAATGGACTACTGCCCACTCCATGCAAGGAGGTAAAGGGCTACACAAGTGGGTCCGGGAGGACCGATTTCGGGTTGACGGGCGGCTTCTCGCGTAGCTTCGGCAGCACACGTACTCACGACCGTGGGGCCCACATACTGGTCGGAGGGGCCGTGTGGGACCCGGTGGCACCGCTGTAGTGGGGACACTTGGGAAGGCGCTCCCTGGGATGGCGGCACGCTGGAACGTCGATCGGAGGCCGGGCGGCTCCGATCGGCACCCGTCGGAAAAACTTCCCACGGATCTGCAACTTCTGTTTTCAGGCGCGCGCTCCGGCGAGAACGGATGCTGCGATCAGCCCCGATGTCGGATCGACACAAAACTAGCGCCATTGGAAATCTAACTCGAAATACTTCGATTTAGGACTAGAGAGAAAAATGGATTGCTCCAGATATGGCCTTGACCGAATTTCCAAGTTGCTGTTGTACAGTGGCCGAAATCTCAGATCAGCAGGGAACTTTCCTGAGAGTTGCCTTTAACCGCGAGGTAGACGTCCGATTCAGCTCATGAGCTCTTCACCAAAGTTGTAGAGGTTTGAACAAGGCAAACATCTATAATTCTTGTGGAAGGATTGGTGGAGGCTACGATTTGTTATAGATTTTGGACTGACTGGTGGTCGGATCTGGAATGAGGCAGACAGAACAGATTTCGGAACTTGGATGAATTTTAGAAAATATGTAGATGGCAAAAAAAAAAATCAAGAAAATTCGTGGTGATAGAGGAAGGTGGACAGAACTTCTAATAAAATTGGGAGCTCCTAAAAAAAATCAAAGAGTGGCCCGGATATGTAGAACTCAGAGTTACTGTCACTATAGATAGAAACCTGGCAGATCTGGGAATAGAAGGGAACGAAAATTGAAAAATACCAAATGAAGGAATTTTGACTTGAGTTTTTTTTGTAAAGATAAGGGTTCGAGAGGGGAACCAGGTTTTATATGCTTCACATCAAATCCAATCTCCACCATTAGATCTAGGGATGGGGAAGGGATGGCCTAGATTAAATGTGAGCAACACACAAAAAAAAATAAACTAATCCAAGTGGAAGGGGGCGCCCCCTTGACTAGGTGAAAGGGTTGAATGGGTAGGCAGCCTACCTTGGAAAATTTTAACCACTTGTGTCCCATGTGGTCAATTGGCATTCCAACCTTCTAGATTGCCACCTAGGATGGTTGACCAGCCCCACAAGGATGACATGGACCAATGGGAAAGGGGTGAGGGCCCCCTAGCTAGACCTACTACATATTGGCACAAAAACCCACACAATCCAAGGGAATGATGCATTGGCTTACAAAGCCTTACAATTGTGCATATACTATTCCATGGATATAAAAATAAACTAAATGACATAAATGTAAGATAAAATGTACATGCTCGGCGTCGATTCCCATCAGAAGTGACCATCGCCGAGCTATATGCTTCCAAGCAAAAAATTGCTGAAATTGCTTTGGAATATATCAAAAGATGGCGAAACCTTAGCATGAGGTGCAGGCGCCCGCCACACCAGGAAGATGCCATGCAAATTTGCAAGCAAAACCCGAAGCAAGGAATCCTCGAGAAGATGATCGGTATTGAAATCAGGCCTTTTGACCGGCTGAACAATGTGGTGCGCTGAGATCGAGGCCTTCCTCTCCACTCACTCCTGCTACTACTGCTACAAGCCAAAAAGCCAAATCGGCTGATAGGCGGTCTATGCCCGAGGAAGTTCACACGGTTGACTTTAAGGTGTTTGAGCAGCAAGAAGATAAAGATAAAGGGGTTGCCAACCCTCCTCCGGCTAAGTCTGTTGAACAACAATAACAAGGCCCTTCTTTGCTGGCCAAGATGAAGAAGCTTTATTCCTTCCTCAAGGATAGAACGTAGTAACCCAACAAATAACTAGATAAATGAATATTTAAATTTAGTTAAATAATTATAATATTTATGAAATGATGAATATATATTATTATTATATAAAATAAACTAGATAATTAAATTTTTCTTGAAATTAAATATTTTAAATTTCAAAAAAATTATAGGAGACGTAATTAAATTCCCTAGAATTGATAATGATTAACAATTGGGCCATTGCATAACCCTTAATGGGCTTGATTATGTGTTAGTGGGCTAAATAAGGTTAAAATTCGTAGAACATGTTAAACACTATTTTATATGATTAAATTAGTCCAAATTCTAGAAGATTGTCACAAAATTCAAACCTTACATCATAGCCCACCATGGTTTTGGCGTTTTGTCCATGTTTTTCCACCATATTAAAGCTAGGTTAGTGGAAAAGTTTGAATTTTATGCCAAGAACATTAAATTAGGAGGTGGAGAATTTTGATATTTGGGGAAAGGAATCTTGACTTTTTTGGCCAGATTTTTCCTATAAATAGGTTCCTCTAATCATCCTCTAGGCCTTTGCTATGTTGGGGAAGGAATTGGTGATGATTTGTGGGTGAGATTTGAGGAGAAAGGAAGCTCGTTGGTGTTTTATCTCATTTTTCTTCTTCCTCTTTGATTCAATCTAACGTAGATTTTTCTCAGGCTAAACCTTTAGTAATTCATGTCATCTTGTGCGTCTTCAAGTGCTCTTTCTATTGGTACTAGTTTGCCCAATTTTCATCCACCATACCGATCGAATTAGTGGTTTTAATCAAGGCTTATCGGGGTTCGCCAGAAGGCGGGGGCTCAGTTTCAGGTAGCAGTTGAGCTAGTGACCGCCACCTGAGATAGCAGTCACCTGAAAGACCGCCGTCTTGTACTCGTTTTCAAAAAATAATGTGTTATCATGAACACATCAAGCACATGGACGCCTTCTTTTATACGCATCCCATAGAGTGGACGCCTTCATGTGATATTTTCAAAAAAAAACTATATATGTTAGCCACGTCAGTACCATGGACACCTTCTTTTAGACGCGTCCCCTAGAGTGGACACCTTCATGTAATATTTTTTTAAAAAAACTATATATATTTATTTTTATGATAGCGGTCCCCTCAAGACCGTCTTATGAAAATGGCGGACTCCTGCTGACCGCATTCTCAGTGAGCCCCCAGGTTGTCCGAGGGTCAGGTTAATCACTGTATGTTGTGGTTTCTAGAAGCTCCTATGGGTAACATAGGCCATGGGGATGTCGATACCACTGAACGTGAGTTTTTAATCAAGATTTTTAAGCATCGGGAGTTCCGTCTCGGATCACGGTGTCTTTCTAGACCGTGTTCCAGATGCCCGATCTCCGCCACGATCGTGATGTTTTCAGGTTCTAACTGAACTAATAAATCATCCAGCATGCTAGATCTATTGAATTTCAAGTTTTAATTCATATTATATTGCATGTCATTTAACTTCACAAATGATTAAGTTAAGTATATGGAAGACAATAAATTCTATTCCATGAGCTTATTTCCTTCCAAGTTCTTGTTACCTTCATAATATCCTTGATCTCCATGATTATATTATCTTTCCAACATGTTAAATGGAGTTGATATTATCTATTTAAACTACATGTGCTTAGTCGCATAGCCTTTTATCAAGCTAACCTGCATGGTTAGCCCCGATCGATATGAGTCTAACGATTTCTGTGTTACCGTGTTTTCGACAAGTCGCGTAGGTAGCTACATTTTCAAGGAAGAATCATGTCTAAGGAAAGAGGTCCACAGGCAAATGCTTTCAGTGTATAAGTGGTTACATAACTCGGCCCTCGTGAATGCGAGGAGAACCTCCCACTGTCCCACCTCTTACCTAGCCTTGATTCTTCAATTTTCTAGCTGAGCACCAGACTGTGAAAAAACTTGATCTAAATTATTTCACAAGATTTTCCGTGAGGGTTGATGTGCCTTGACTGGCAACATTTCCTTTATCGACTTAATGTCATTAAACATGATGCCTTAAATCATTCTTGAACTTCCCTTATAACTACTTGTGCTCTTATACTAGTTGTTCCTTGAATAATAATTTTTGCTAAATATGTACTTTATTTCATGAGCTTCACCTTGAAATTCATTGGCCATACATATTATGTGGATGTCTAAATATACTTGGGATCTATGATCCATAACCACAATGCCTGGCATTAATGGGGCCTGGTCTTGTCCTGAGGGTAGCGCCTGAAAGTACGTGTGCCCATGGGAGCGATTATTGACCTGGTGTGGCATTGCACTAAAAAATGCGTGCAAGATTCATTTATGACATTCCACAATTTGTGAAATACTTGACTTGCTTGAATACTTGAAAGTACTTGAATTACATGAAATACTTGACATGTACATGCTTACGTGAAATGGCCAATTCCATGACAATACTTACTACATGATCGTCTCCACTTCAATTTTACTTTTGATACATTGTCTACTTGTGATCCCAATTACTTGCATTCCTTTACTCTCTCTCTTATTCATGTTCCATGTTTTGGTTACGTTTCTCGGCATAGCATAGTAACTTTATCTAAAATGTTAATTACTTAAAGTTGCCTGATATAGAGATATAAACCCTACTGAGCGTTTCGCTCACCCTGCATTTTTAGTTAATGTTTCAAGTAGTTCCGATGATGAACCCCAAACAAATGGGGACGGGCAAGAGTGAAACGAGGGACCAAGTTTATCTTAGATACCTAGGTTTAATTTGGTTACTCTTATTAGAATTAAATGTATTTGGAACTTGTATTATGCCTCTTAAGGCCTAGTGTTGTTGTAAGAACTTATTTGACGAAATAAAAGTATCCTTTTTTTATTATCTCCCATTGTGGTTGGAACCTTATACGCATGATCTGATTGACATGAACGATTACGACTCCTCACGCCTCGATATTCTACGTCGGGTTATGATAGTATTTGTGGTATCACAGCCTAGGTTTCATAAACCCTATGTTTCCCTTGATATAGGTTCTAGATGTTGATCTAGAATTTTAGATAGAGTTGTGAATCTTACCGGTGAGATTGGGTAGATCCATGGGCTAAGCTTTAAAGAATGATTAATCAAGAAAATAAAAAAAATGCTTAAGTTTTGTAGTTGTGGTTGCAGGCTTAGTTCTCGCCAATGGCTTTCGAAAGAGCTCAATGGCGTGAGAAGCAAAGGACGGTGCAAGTATTGACCCAAGCTCTGCAGTAGGTGGCTCAAGGAGGAGCTAACTGCAGAGTGAGAGACTTACATAGAAATTTTAAAAGTATGAACCCTCCCTTGTTTACAGGGTCCACAGACCCAGATGAGGTAGAACATTGGGTGAAGGAAATCGAGAGGATTTTTTGAGTCATGCTATGTGCTGATTGTTGTACCCCTGTGGTTTTGATGATGGTTTTGATGATTGGTTGTTGATGTGAGTTAATCAAATGTTCAGTCATCTTGCTGCTCAGTTTAGATTAACATATTTGATGTTCAGTCATGCTACATGTTAAACTGATGCATAAAACATTCATTGCTGTGGTTTTGATGATTGATTTGGTTTTTGATGATTGGTGTTTGTTGTTAATCACTGTGAGTCATTTTGTTGTGTAAGTCATTGCATTTGAAGTTCAGACTGTTATCTGCTGCATAAAGCATTCATATGCATTTACAGAGTCTATACATTGTTTGGCAGTAAGTCTGTACATTGAGCGTCTCTTAGAAGTCCATACAGTGCATTGCATTGGCTAAGTGTATACACTGTCATGCTCATCTAGCGTCTAAGACAAAGTCTGTACAACGCATCACTCACGTTGGAAGTCTATACATTGGCATGAAGCATCTCTTGATGTATGTACATTCTTCAATGAACCTTGAAGTCTATACACTGATTCACTATTCATCGCCTTTGGGCATCAGAGTCTGTACATCGCCTTCAATCTTCAAGTCTATACACTGGCTTATTCCTCAAGTCTGTACAGCCGTTAGCATTGGACTTCATGTCTAGACATTGCACTGTAGCATCCATCATCTTCGTGTTGATCTGACTTCGTGTCGTTTTCCCTCTTGTGTCTCGTTTCCCAGTGAACCCCGTGTCGTTTCACCTCGTGCTGTTCTCACTTAACTTCGTGTCGTGTTTCTGAAACAGCTCGAATAGTTCTGATGAACTTCGAGTCGTTTCCCTGTAGACCTCGTGTCGTTCCTGTTTAGTAACCACACTTCGTGTCGGTTACTGTTGTTTCTGTGTCCTCGTGTCGTTTTTGTTCCATTGTGTGCAGAACATTGCAGCACCTCGTGTTGCTTTCTGTGCCACTTCGTGTTGGTTTCTGTTTTTGTCCTCGTGTCGTTCTCTTTGATATTCGTTATGTCGAGTTGCTCTTTACCTCGTGTCGTTCTCTGTGTAGTGTGTGTTTTTGTCACCACTATACTTCGTGTCGTTGCTCTTTACTTCGTGCTGTTTTCATCGTCTTCGTGTTGGTCTTTCTCATCAGATCTCGTGTCCTTCTCGCCTTGACCTCACTTCATGTTGATTCCTGTTTTCATCTTCGTGCTGTCTTCAATTCGTGTCGGTTTCTGTTTGTGTCTTCGTGTCTCCGTGTTGTTTTTGTCTTCGTGTCTTCGTGTTGTTTTCTTTCTACCTCGTGTCGTTTTCTTCTCACCTCGTGCCGTTCTTATCTGACCTCGTGTCATCTTCCTTATTGTATTAGCCTTGGTACCTCGTATCGTTCTCTTTTCTATCTCGTGCTGTTTTCTGTACCACCCCGTTTTACCCTTAGGTCTTTGTTTTCATTTGTATTCATGTCTTCGTGTTTCTCTTGTGTTTATGTCCACGTGTTGTTTCCTTCTAACTTCGTACTGTTCTCATATGAACCTCGTGTTGTTCTCTTGTAATGTTTACCTTTGTCACCGCTGTATTTCGTGTCGTCCTCAGTGCAGTGCACCTCTTGTTGTTTCTATATACCTCATGCAGCTCTATTGTTAATGACCATACAGCGTATTAATAGTTTTAATCTCATTATAGGTCCGAGGAAGAACATTCCACACTCCTGGGCTGCACGCGATCCGAGATAAGAGGAACCAATCTGATAAGGACACGTGGCAGGAAGATTCTGGAAATGTGGGAGGCACACGAGTTTTGTGCCCTATCCACCTGCTGCTGCTGCTATATAATGCAGCCTTCGTCCACAGATGAACGCCGATCGGGTTGGCGTGAGGAAAAGAACAAAGAGCCACGATCCAGATCGAAGCAGAAAGCCTGAAAAGTAGAAAGCCCTTCGATCCAGAAAAGGAAGAAAAGAAAGAAAAGAAGAGAGCAGAGAAGAGAGTGAGAGTGAGAGTAGAAGAAGAAAAAGAGAGAGAGATAGTGCTCGTGTGTAAAGAAAAGAAAGAGTGAAGAAGAAGAAGAGCAGAAGGAGAAGAAGAGAAAGAGAGAGATAGAAGTGTGAGCCGAAGAGAATAGGGGAGCAGAGATCGAGAGAGTGAAAGAGAAGAAGAAGAAGAGAAGAGAAGAGGAAGAAAAACTTACCTGAAGATCTGTCTACTGGACCGTGGATCAAATCCAGGCCAGTCAGCTCCGTTGAGAGCCACATTGTGCATTTCGTTTCTCAGCTTTCTGTTTTGCTGAAGTTATTTTCGTTTAGTGTTTTTCCTTTGTTTTTTGGTTTGCTGTATTTCCGATACTCTGTAGAGAGGTCGGGGTTCCTCCTGTTTGTTCAGGAGAAGGGAGATTGCTATCTCCGGTTGCAAGTAGCTGGGTGCTACTTGTGGGTTCCCTCCGGTTTGGAGGAAGGGAGATCTGATCTCCGGTTCTGGGCTTGTGGATTCAAGTCCAGGGGTTCCCTCCGGGTCTGGAGGAAGAGAGACCGTGTGTCTCTGGTTTGCTAGTGACTAGTGTCACTAGTGGTTCCCTCCGTTTGGGAGAAAGAGGGGAGGCTGTTCCCCTGGTCAAGCTGTGTGGCAGCACCTGTTGCAGACTGAGTCTGCGGTTTCTAGCGTGAGCTAGTGGAAGCCACACTCGGGTTGAGTGTGGGGTGGATGTAGGTCTGCTGGACCGAACCACCTAAAAATCTATTGTGCAGTGGTGTGATTGTCTTTTTGTGCTTCCGCTAGGTGATTGCATAGGGGCGCTCCTTGTGTTTGCCTTCTGGTTGAGCAGAAGAGTTAATTAGTTTTTAGATTGAGTAAATCTGTCTGGTTAGCCCCCTAGTGACCTCACTTTGTGTTTGGTTGTTTCACTACTGCCAATTTGCCTTCAAGTATATTTGGTTTGCGAATGAGCATTTTTAGTAAGCGAAATTTTAACTGGGCGAAAAGGTTTTTTTAAGAGGAAATATTCATTCACCCCCCCTCTGAATACTTGCACCGATCGTAACAGTTGGTATCAGAGCGGTTCCCTAGCTCAACAGATCCAACGATCTGAAGGGGATCCTGCCATCTTGTGAGGTGTTCTTCTGCTCGACTGTTGCTTGGATTTTTAATCGAACGCTTACTGATCGCTTGATCAAATGGCTCCATCCGTGATATTTGATGGTTCTAATTTCTGTGATTGGCTAGGCGGCCTTGTTGTCTACTTAGATTCCATTGATCCAAATCTATGGAATCTTGTGTCTAGACGCCCACATAAATTGTCTCACGATCAGACTAAATGGTCCAAGAAGGACAGACTGAAGAACTGTGAGAATCTCATGGCTCTTAATATTTTGACAGCGGCAGTCGATACTGACCTATTTCCATTTGTCTTCGAGTGCACATCTGGAGAGGAAATTTTTAACAAAGTGGCTGCCATTCATGAAGAGCAAAATGATCAGTGTTTGGTGGCCAACCGAAGCAATCACAGTGAAGATCAAAGGGATGACTCATCATCTCAGGTAAGCTCCGAACATGAAGATTTATCTTATGATGAGCTATCAGATTCTTATGATGTCTGCATGATAGACGTTAACAATGTTAAAGAACAAAATGTTGCTTTAAAAGTTGAGAATCAAAACTATCTAAACAAGATTATTGAATTAAAAGACAATCTGAATGAGAAAGATATTGATCTCCTTAAGAGCATGCAAGATGTAACTGTGCTTAAATCCATAATGGATAATCTGAAACGTGACAGTGCTGAATGTCGAAAAGAAAATGGAAGATTAAAAGATGAAAATAAAAAATTGATGGTCTTGAACACAGTGATGGGACATCAATGGTTAACCATTGAAAAAGAAAAAGGCATTCAGAAGGAAGACTCATGCAATCATTGTATAATCTTAGAGGATCTGGTTAAGGAAATCAAATTTGATGATAATTTTCAAAAGAATACAATCAGATCCTTAAGAGAAACGAATGAGTCATTAAAAAATTTGAATGATGCTCTACAAAAACAGATTGTCATATGTGAGGAAGAGTTAACAAAATCTGAATTGAAAATATCCTCCATACAATCTGAAATAGCCTCTCTATCAAAAACTGTGAAAGGGAAAGAGAAAATGAATGTCACCCTGAATGATAAAAAATCAAATCAGAATTCTGTGTGTTCATGCTCAACTTCATCCATGAATATCTCTGCTGAAACTGTGCATGACAATCATAGCCTTCATTCATATTCACATACACATATCTTTAAAGGATTGCTTGCTGAAAATTCTCAGGTCAAGAATTTTTCTGATAAAAGGAAAAGTGTTAAATGCTTTTACTGTCATAGAATTGGTCATGTTATGCATAAATGTGATTTAATGAGACAAGATGACATAAAAGCCAAAAATTCTCATGCTAACAATCATGCTCATATGAATAAAAGAACTAATTGCCTTGAATGTGGTAAAGTAGGCCATACTGCTGCACAATGCTGGTGTGCTAAAAGTAAGAAAACATCACAGTCTTCTCATGTTGATTTGAATGCCAAAATAAGAAATTCAATTGTCTGCTCTCACTGCTGGAGGCATGGCCATACAGTAGGAAACTGTTGGCATGTAAAGGGAAAGGATTTTCATTCCAAATCTGTAAAATTCCCTGCTCCCTATGTTGCTGCTAGAAATGACTATGGCTTTAAAAGAAAAACACTTCCATGTCTTAACTATGGAAAGCCAGGTCATAAAGCTAATCAAGGATGGTTGGCTGGAAATAAAAGACAAAATGTTCATATGGATAACAAAAACCTTCATGTGAATAGATTTCATGATCATATTAACATGCATGCTCAAAGGAACAAAAACTCTGTTGTCTCTTGCTATTATTGTGGTCAGTATGGACATTCTATGTCCAACTGCAAATTAATGACACCTGATGACCTTCATGCACAAAGTTTGTTTAGAACACATGTTGGGGGTAATACAGGACCCGAGGCAGCTTGGGTTCCTGCTGGATCAAAATAACCCAGTTAATGCATGTGTGCCTTGGAAAGAAATAAACAAGAAGGGGTAAATAAACCAAGGCACTCAAGTGAGAAGACCCCGGGTTACTACTTTGAAGGTCAGTTCTGAAAAATTGTAATTAAAGTCTGCTCTATAATTTGCACTGCTATTATGATTGGATATCATGTTTAAATCTGATCAATTAGAAGCTTGTATCAGATTCTGTCACTTGCACTGTTAAACCTGTCTTTTGAGCTGCTCATGCACACACTCCCATAATGAATATCAATTGCATTCCCCTGCTCACTCATAAAAGTTCAATTGCTGAAATTGTATGGGTGCTACACTGTCATGCATGATCACCATGGATTAATTTGCCAAGTGTACATGGAACTGGTTAAGGGGGAGTTGAACAAACTGTCTGAAGATCTTGGAACTGTTAGTACTGAATTGATCTGTTCAGTCCTAGTCAACCTGATGTTAGGTCTGCTCTTGAAAAATCTGAAATGCACATGGAAATAATTGTAGTTTACCTCTGAATGCATTACATATCAATGCCATGATGAATGATATGTCAAACTTCTTGTATGTTGAATTGCATATCATGCACTCTGAAATTTCTGAAAATCTGAACTGAATGTGAATGCTGTTTGAAAACTGTCTGTTGCATAATTCATTGAAAATCTGAATTGCATATAGGACTGTTGAGTTTACCTTGTTATTTATGACCTCTATGGTATATCAAATGGTAAGCTACCAAAAGGCAGGGAAATCTGTCCGGAGGTCCTTACTATGTGAGAGCTGGTCTTTTAGACCAAGTGCTCCGCCTAGTACCATGGGTCACCTTGCTGATAAGGACAGTCTGATTGTGCATGAATCATTTGGTATCATATGTTCAGTTTTCAGTGTAAATATTGCATATTTTCAGGGGGAGTTAGTTGCATATCCTTGCATAGCAATTCAATGTCGAGTCTTTGCATGTCCCTGCATACATAGAGTGCATTGCATTTCCTTACATTGAAAATGCCAAAAAGGGAGTTTGAATGCATATTGTGAGGGGGAGTCATTGCATTGCATATAGGTTGTCAAATACATACATGGGTCAGAACTCATTGCATATCCTCTCTTACTGATTTTGCTGACAAACCTTAATCATATTCTGAAAACTTTGAGCTTCACAATCTCTCTTAACAATTGGTACTTCTACTATCAATTTGGTGTCATTTGGCTTCAGAATTCTATCAGTCTTTCATGAAGATTTCAATGGGCTATCTCGATCATAAATCTGAAAAACTTTTGAACTAGAAATCTTCTATTATACGTTTTTATGAATGACTGAAATAACTCATGTGGTTTAAGTTTAATGTATTCAATGAGTTTGGCTTTAAAATCTCTTAAAAGTATCTGAAGCATGGTTAATAAACCTTAACCATCTGTTTCATGCTATGTCTTGTAAAATCTTCTGAAATATGCACTTTTGAATATATGACTTCAACTGATTAAGTACACGAAACTATTATTGATTTGAAGCAAATGAATTTTTCTGAAATGTCTAAAGGGTAATACCTGTCAGAGCAATGACATTGGTCACTGAGAAACACATGTCCGAAGGACTGTGTCATGAGGTGCCTTAGTTAACTCTGATTAAGAATTCATTGAAATTCAGGCAGAGCAATGGCATGCACACTGAGAAATATAACTCACTCATCAAGAAATGATTTGGAGTGTGTCATGATGTGTAAATGCTATCTCTGTTCATATATAGCATGACAGTTAGTCACACTAAGTGCTTAGGGACATTGGCCTCTGATCAAGGTATATCCTCTAGCTACAAGGTGTGAACTGAACTAGAGTGCTCGTAAAAATTGTAGCAAGAAAATTATTCAAAAGATTGAAATATCTGAATATTGATGCTAAAATCAAATTGCTACAACCCTAGACAAAATTATATGACTTCAAAATTGCTTGACTTCAATACTGATGCATGTAATTCCGAAAGAAGTCAATAAATTTGATTGTGTAAGAGAAAGGGAGATTTATCAAGATAAATATGAGGGCTTGGTTCATTCTTATTAAAATATGGTTTTAGATATCAATATAGAATTTTATTGATAAACTCTGCATACATCATGATTAAACCATGCTGTTCAATAAATGTCATTCATAAGCCCTTATGTTAGAAGACTTTGAAAACTTATGCTTTAGATTTATGAGATTGATATCTCTTTGAAAATCTGACTAAATTCCTTGTGTTTGGAGCATCCTTGAAAAATCTGTTAATTGAAATTCTTCTGCTCATGTTATTGGTTCACTGAACTGAACTTCTCCTTGTTTGCCCCTGTGGTCTCCTTCTCATTCATCTCATAAGATTCCACTTATTGAGGGGGAGATTCCATGTCTTGCATCAATTTCATATCAATTGGCATCTATTCAGGGGGAGCATTCCTTGTCACACTGAATCATGTTCATATCATTTGTGACCTTGCATTCATATACTCAGGGGAAAGTATTGCATTTCTTGCTGCATCTGCATCTACCATAGTTTATCTTGATTATACCAAAGGGGGAGATTGTTTCCCAAAAAGGCAGAATCATGTTCTTGCAAGGGGGAGAAATTGACTGAACTTTTACACCTGCTTTAATTTCTCAAATTATTTTCTTTTTGATGAAGTCAAAGGGGGAGAATAATTTGAGTCTTCAGATTGCCTCACATCATCAGAATGACTCATTGTATTGAAAGTGTTGCCATCATCAAAAAGGGGGAGATTGTTGTACCCCTGTGGTTTTGATGATGGTTTTGATGATTGGTTGTTGATGTGAGTTAATCAAATGTTCAGTCATCTTGCTGCTCAGTTTAGATTAACATATTTGATGTTCAGTCATGCTACATGTTAAACTGATGCATAAAGCATTCATTGCTGTGGTTTTGATGATTGATTTGGTTTTTGATGATTGGTGTTTGTTGTTAATCACTGTGAGTCATTTTGTTGTGTAAGTCATTGCATTTGAAGTTCAGACTGTTATCTGCTGCATAAAGCATTCATATGCATTTACAGAGTCTATACATTGTTTGGCAGTAAGTCTATACATTGAGCGTCTCTTAAAAGTCCATACAGTGCATTGCATTGGCTAAGTGTATACACTGTCATGCTCATCTAGCGTCTAAGACAAAGTCTGTACAGCGCATCACTCACGTTGGAAGTCTATACATTGGCATGAAGCATCTCTTGATGTATGTACATTCTTCAATGAACCTTGAAGTCTATACACTGATTCACTGTTCATCGCCTTTGGGCATCAGAGTCTGTACATCGCCTTCAATCTTCAAGTCTATACACTGGCTTATTCCTTAAGTCTGTACAGCCGTTAGCATTGGACTTCATTTCTAGACATTGCACTGTAGCATCCATCGTCTTCGTGTTGATCTGACTTCGTGTCATTTTCCCTCTTGTGTCTCGTTTCCCAGTGAACCCCGTATCATTTCACCTCGTGCTGTTCTCACTTAACTTCGTGTCGTGTTTCTGAAACAGCTCGAATAGTTCTGATGAACTTCGAGTCGTTTCCCTGTAGACCTCGTGTCGTTCCTGTTTAGTAACCACACTTCGTGTCAGTTACTGTTGTTTCTGTGTCCTCGTGTCGTTTTTGTTCCACTGTGTGCAGAACATTGCAGCACCTCGTGTTGCTTTCTGTGCCACTTCGTGTTGGTTTCTATTTTTTTCCTCGTGTCGTTCTCTTTGATATTCGTTATGTCGAGTTGCTCTTTACCTCGTGTCGTTCTCTGTGTAGTGTGTGTTTTTGTCACCACTATACTTCGTGTCGTTGCTCTTTACTTCGTGCTATTTTCATCGTCTTCGTGTTGGTCTTTCTCATCAGACCTCGTGTCCTTCTCGCCTTGACCTCACTTCGTGTTGATTCCTGTTTTCATCTTCGTGCTATCTTCAATTCGTGTCGGTTTCTGTTTGTGTCTTCGTGTCTCCGTGTTGTTTTTGTCTTCGTGTCTTCGTGTTGTTTTCTTTCTACCTCGTGTCATTTTCTTCTCACCTCGTGCCGTTCTTATCTGACCTCATGTCATCTTCCTTATTGTATTAGCCTTGGTACCTCGTATCGTTCTCTTTTCTATCTCGTGCTATTTTCTGTACCACCCCGTGTTACCCTTAGGTCTTTGTTTTCATTTGTATTCATGTCTTCGTGTTTCTCTTGTGTTTATGTCCGCATGTTGTTTCCTTCTAACTTCGTACTGTTCTCATATGAACCTCGTGTTGTTCTCTTGTAATGTTTACCTTTGTCACCGCTATATTTCGTGTCGTCCTCAGTGCAGTGCACCTCTTGTTATTTCTATATACCTCATGCAGCTCTATTGTTAATGACCATACAGCGTATTAATAGTTTTAATCTCATTATAGGTCCGAGGAAGAACATTCCACACTCCTGGGCTGCACGTGATCTGAGACAAGAGGAACCAATCTGATAAGGACACGTGGCAGGAAGATTCTGGAAATGTGGGAGGCACACGCGTTTTGTGCCCTATCCACCTGCTGCTGCTGCTATATAATGCAGCCTTCGTCCACAGATGAACGCCGATCGGGTTGGCGTGAGGAAAAGAACAGAGAGCCATGATCCATATCGAAGCAGAAAGCCTGAAGAGTAGAAAGCCCTTCGATCCAGAAAAGAAAGAAAAGAAGAGAGCAGAGAAGAGAGTGAGAGTGAGAGCAGAAGAAGAAAAAGAGAGAGAGATAGTGCTCGTGTGTAAAGAAAAGAAAGAGTGAAGAAGAAGAAGAGCAGAAGGAGAAGAAGAGAAAGAGAGAGATAGAAGTGTGAGCCGAAGAGAATAGGGGAGCAGAGATTGAGAGAGTGAAAGAGAAGAAGAAGAAGAGAAGAGAAGAGGAAGAAAAACTTACCTGAAGATCTGTCTACTGGACCGTGGATCAAATCCAGGCCAGTCAGCTCCGTTGAGAGCCACATTGTGCATTTCGTTTCTCAGCTTTCTGTTTTGCTGAAGTTATTTTCGTTTAGTGTTTTTCCTTTGTTTTTTGGTTTGCTGTATTTCTGATACTCTGTAGAGAGGTCGGGGTTCCTCCTGTTTGTTCAGGAGAAGGGAGATTGCTATCTCCGGTTGCAAGTAGCTGGGTGCTACTTGTGGGTTCCCTCCAGTTTGGAGGAAGGGAGATCTGATCTCCGGTTCTGGGCTTGTGGATTCAAGTCTAGGGGTTCCCTCCGGGTCTGGAGGAAGAGAGACCGTGTGTCTCTGGTTTGATAGTGACTGGTGTCACTAGTGGTTCCCTCCGTTTGGGAGGAAGAGGGGAGGCTGTTCCCCTGGTCAAGCTGTGTGGCAGCACCTGTTGTAGACTGAGTCTGCGGTTTCTAGCGTGAGCTAGTGGAAGCCACACTCGGGTTGAGTGTGGGGTGGATGTAGGTCTGCTGGACCGAACCACCTAAAAATCTATTGTGCAGTGGTGTGATTGTCTTTTTGTGCTTCCGCTAGGTGATTGCATAGGGGCGCTCCTTGTGTTTGCCTTCTGGTTGAGCAGAAGAGTTAATTAGTTTTCAGATTGAGTAAATCTGTCTGGTTAGCCCCCTAGTGACCTCACTTTGTGTTTGGTTGTTTCACTACTGCCAATTTGCCTTCAAGTATATTTGGTTTGCGAACGAGCATTTTTAGTAAACGAAATTTTAACTGGGCGAAAAGGTTTTTTTAAGAGGAAATATTCATTCACCCCCCCTCTGAATACTTGCACCGATCCTAACACTGATGAGGAGAAGGTCCTACTCGCTACCTTTCAGCTAGAAAGGGATGCCCGTACTTGGTGGGAGTCTATCGAAGCAACTCTGCCATACGATCAGGTGTCGTGGGAAGAGTTTGTGGAACATTTCAATAACAAGTACTTCTCCGATAGGGTACAAGAAAGGAAAGCTGTCCAATTCGCTTCCTTGAAGCAAAGGAGTTTGACAGTAGCGGAATATGAAGCCAAATTCGTGAGATTATCCTGGTACGCACCACACCTTCTGGGTACCGAAAAGATGAAGGTGAGGAGATTTTTAAATGGCTTAAAGCCCCAGTATATTATTCAACTCCCCCCGATGGATGTCCAAGTATATGCCGATGTGGTGAGAAGAGCCCAACTCCTAGAAGATGCAACAGAGTTGTCTGATCGCATCCGGGGAAGAGATGCCAAGAAGGAGCAAGTTACTGGCTCTAGTAACTTCAAGCCCACCTTCGGGAAGAAGAGGCCCAATTTTGATGGGCGTAACTTCCATAAGGATGGGCGTGACTTTCATAAGGAAAAGAAGCCAAGATCATATGACAAACAAATTGTCCCTATTACTGCACCATCAAGAGAATTATGCAAGCATTATGAAAATCCTGGACACAAGGCGGAGGAATGCTGGAGAAGACTTGGTGCCTTTCTTCGTTGTGGCAGTCAGGATCATAGAATCCCGAGTTGTCCACCTCCCAACGAGCAACCTCTGCTGGAAAAACTTCCAATTGCTATCAAAAAACAAGGAAGACTTCAAGCCCTTATGAATGAGGAACCTATCGAAGAAGGGGTCATTATGGAAGGTACTATTTTTGTTTGCTCAAAGCCCACCTCTGTTTTATTTGACACTGGAGCTACACATTCAGTCATATCTAGGAGCTTTGCTGATACTTTACCCATAATGCTTGTTCAGTTAGAATCCAAACTTGTTATTACTACTCCTGTTGGAGCGGGATCAGAGATTAAATATTTCTACCCTACTAGTGAAGTTCTAGTCAGCGGTTGCAACCTACTTGCTGACTTAGTATGCATGGAGATAGAAGGATATGATATTATTTTGGGAGCTGACTGGTTATCTACACATGGTGCTAGTGTTAACTGCAAGTTGGGTACGGTGATCTTTAGTGGGTACCCCAACCTCTTATTTTCTAGTGTCAAGCCTTCTAGACACCTATCCCTTATTTCGGCCCTTAAAGCCGATAAATTATTGAAGAAGGGTTGTGCGGCTTTCTTAGTTTCTATTACTATGGCCGAGCATAAGGAACCCAATCTGGAGAATATTCCTATCATTCGAGATTATTCTGATATATTTATGGACGAGTTGCCTGGTATTCCTCCGGAGAGAGAAGTGGTTTTCTCTATTGATTTGATTCCGGGAGTTGTACTTATTTCTAAGGCTCCGTATAGGATGGCCCCTGCCGAAATGAAGGAGTTGAAAGAACAACTAATGGAGTTATTGGAGAAAGAATTTATCCAACCAAGTACTTCACCTTAGGGAGTCCCTGTCCTATTTGTCAAAAAGAAGGACAGGTCAATGAGATTGTGCATTGACTATCGACAATTGAACCAACTGACAATCAAGAACAAATATCCATTACCGAGGATTGATGAATTATTTGACCAGATTTCTAGAGCTTGATATTTTTCAAAAATTGATCTCAGATCTAGTTATCATCAATTGAAGATCAAGGATGGAGATATTCATAAAATGGCATTCAGGAGCAGGTATGGACACTATGAGTTCACTGTTATCCCCATTCCTTGATCTCCACAAATGTGTCGGTCGCATTTATGCAGTTGATGAACAGTGTATTCAGCCCATTCCTTGATCAATTTGTAGTAGTCTTTATTGATGACATTTCGATCTACTCCAAGTCATGAAGAACATCTCAAGAATGCCCTGCAGTTACTAAGAGATTACAAACTATATTCTAAGTTTAGCAAGTGTGATTTCTAGTTAGAATAAGTTTCCTTTCTAGGTCACATAATTTCCCAGAAGGGTATTACGGTCGATCCTTCAAAGGTTGAAGCTATAAAGAACTGGGAGAGACCTACTAGCGTGACCAAAATTCGAAGCTTCTTGGGATTGGTAGGATATTATAGAAGATTTATTAAGGATTTCTCCAAGATCGCTGTGTCTTTGACAAGATTAACAAGGAAGGAGACTTCTTATATATGGTCCACGGAATGTGAGAAAAGCTTCCAGACTTTGAAAGATTATCTGACTACTGCCCCTATACTCACATTGCCTACGGAAGGAGGAGGATTTGAAGTTTATACTGATGCATCCGGAATTAGCTTGGGATGTGCATTGATGCAACATGGCAAGGTGATTGCTTATTCCTCAAGGCAATTGAAAAAGCACGAGGAGAATTATCCCGTGCAGGACTTAGAGCTGGCAGCTGTAGTCTTTGCCGTTAAGATTTGGTGGCATTATCTCTATGGTGAGGCCTTTATTGTGTATTCCGAACACAAGAGTCTCAAGTACTTATTCTCTCAAAAGGAACTCAATATGAGGCAAAGAAGGAGGCTGGAGTACTTGAAAGATTTCGATTTCTCTATACAATACCACCAATGAAATGGTAATGTCGTAGCATATGCTCTTAGTCGGAAGCCGATGGCATTATTATCAAGCCTAATGATTAAAGAATGGCATTTGTTAGAACTAATGGCAAAGTTAGACCTCAATGTGCAGGAGAAGGGAGACAGAGTCTTGATTGCAAATATTAGACTCCAACCCAAGTTTCTCTTAGAAATTAAAGAGCTGCAAGATGATGATCTGTTGATTGTTGAAATTAAAGACAAATTAGATCAACGATTGGATTTCCTTTTGGTGGATGATGGAAGGTTACTTTTCTGAGAAAGATCCTGTATGCCTAATTATACTGCCATCAAGGATAAAATTTTGAAGGAAGCACATCGATCGAGGTACACCATTTATCCTGGTGCCAAAAAAATGTACCAAGATCTAAAATGAACCTTCTGGTGGCCTAACATGAAAAGAGAGATAGCCGAGTTTGTGAGTCGATGTTTGGTTGGCCAACGATTTAAAGCCAAACATCTCAAACTAGTTGGGAAGCTAAAACTTCTCAAAATATCACAGTGGAAATGTGATAGTATTGGCATGGATTTCATTGTTGAATTGCCAAAGACCCGAAGTGGATTTGATGCTATATGGGTGATTGTGGACCGATTAAGTAAGTCCTCTCACTTCTTGCCCATCAAAAGCAAATGGACCATAGATGTTCTAGCTGCACTATATATTAAGTAGGTTGTAAGGCTACATGGAATTCCAACTTCTATTGTTTCGGATAGAGATCCGAGGTTCACCTCTCATTTTTGGAAAGGTTTACAATCATCTTTGGATACTAGGCTGAACTTTAGCACAAATTTTGACCCTCAGATAGATGGACAAATTGAGAGGACGAATCAAATCATCGAAGACATGTTGAGAGTCTGTATGATAGATTTCGGTGGAAGTTGGCATGAGAACTTGCCTTTGATTGAATTTGCATATAACAATAGTTATCAGTCTAGTATTCAAATGACACCTTTTGAAGCACTATATGGCAGGAGTTGTAGATCACCTCTATATTGGAGTGAGGTTGGAGAGAAAGGCTTGATGGGTCCCGATATTATTCAAGATACAACTCACAATATCCCGTTGATTAGGGAAAGGCTGGAAATTGCTCAATCACGGCAAAAGAGTTATGCCGATAATAGAAGAAGAGACCTTGAATTTCGAGTGGGGGAGCATATTTTTCTAAAAATCTCACCCGCACGTGGAATCAAAAGGTTTGGTGTCAAATGAAAATTGAGTCCAAAGTTTATTCGCCCTTTTGAGATTCTGGAAAGAATCAAGGAAGTGGCATACAAGTTGGCTTTGCCCCTATAATTGGCTGGTGTCCACAATGTATTTCATATATCTATGTTGAGGAAATATGTGTATGAGCCTTCGCATGTGATTCAATTTGATGACTTGAAGTTACAGAAGAATTTGGCTTATGAAGAAAGACTGATCAAGATATTAGATTAGAAATTACACTAGCTGAGGAATATGGCTATACTGATGGTAAACGTTCAATGGAGTTAGCGATGATTCGAGGAAGATACCTGAGAATTAGAGGAGTCAATCAAGAAGAAGTATCCAGATTTGATCTAAGGTTAGAATTTTGACCCCTCTCCTTGAATTTTTAAATTACAATTGCATGATGTGAATTTGGAGGATCAAATTCTTTTAAGTGGAGGAGGATGTAGTAACCCAACAAATAACAAGATAAAAAAATATTTAAATTTAGTTAAATAATTATAATATTTATTAAATGATGAAATTATATTATTATTATATAAAATAAACTAGATAATTGAATTTTTCTTGAAATAAATTGAAATTAAATGTTTTAAATTTAAAAAAAAGCATAGGAGACCTAATTAAATTTCCTAGAATTGATTATGATTAACAATTGGGCCATTACATAACCCTTAATGGGCTTGATTATGGGTTAGTGGGCTAAATAAGGTTAAAATTCATAGCACATGTTAAACAACATTTTATATGATTAAATTAGTCCAAATTCAAGAAGATTGTCACAAAATTCAAACCTTACATTACAACCCACCATGGTTTCGGTCTTTTGCCCACATTTTCCCACCATATTAAAGCTAGGTTAGTCGAAAAGTTTGAATTTTGTCCCAAGAACATTAAATTCAGAGGTGGAGAATTTTGTTTTTTGTGAAAAAGAGTCTTGACTTTTTGCGCCGAATTTTTCGTATAAATAGGCCCCTATATTCACCCTCTAGGCCTTTGCTACATTGGAGAAGGAATTTGTGACGATTTGGGAGTGAGATTTGAGGAGAAAGGAAGCTTGTCGGCGTTTCATCCCATTTTTCTTCTTCCTCTTTGATTCAATCTAAGGTAAGTTTTTCTCAGGCTAAACCTGTAATAATTTATGTCATCTTGTGCGTCTTCAAGTGCTCTATCTATTGGTACCAGTTTGCCCAATTTTCATCCACCATACTGATTGAATTAGTGGTTTTAATCAAGGCGTGTCGGTGTTCACCGGAAGGCGGGGCTTGGTTTCAGGTAGCGATCGAGCCAGTGACCGCCACTTGAGATAGCGGTCGCTCGATAGATCGCCTTCTTCTACTCGTTTTGAAAAAGATAATATGTTATCATGAACACGTCAAGCACAGGGACGCCTTCTTTTATACGCATCCCATAGAGTGGACGCCTTCATGTGATATTTTCACACAAAAAATTTATATATGTTAACCGCGTTAGTACCATGGACGCCTTCTTTTAGACGTGTCCCCTAGAGTGGATGCCTTCATGTAATATTTTCAAAAAAAAAACTATATATTTTTATTTTTATGATAGCGGTCCCCTCAAGACCATCTTATGAAAATGGCGGCCTCCTATTGACCGCGTTCTCAGTGAGCCCCCAGTGATGTGGGACGGACCACGGACTCGACTCCAATTGAAATGCGATACTTGGACTCTATGCAAACTCGCGATCGTCCCTTAGCGAGGGAAGTGTCGGACGTGCACGGTTGAGAAATCGGTAGTGAGCTAGGGTGGTCAACTCACAAATTCGTGCCCGGATCGGGTCACGGGACGGTCTTGCTCTCTCTCGCAACAGCGGTGATATAAAAAGTATAGCAAGCTACGATCCTACCATGCTCTCTAGCAGCGGCATAAAGAAATATATAGGAAATAAAGCAAATGCCGAGATGGGAGCGAATACGATACCTCCACGCTACTGGGCGTGGGGAAGACTTCCCGGCCGAACTCGTACTCCCGGAATAGTAAATGGATAATAATTATAGCAAGATAAATTACTGCCCACTCCACGCAGGGAGGTAAAGGGCGACACAATGGGACCCACGAGTAGCGGTTTCGGGTTGACGGGCGGCTTCTTGTGTTGCTTCGACGGCACACGTACTCACGACCGTGGGGCCCATGTGCTGGTACAAGGGGCCGTGTCGGACCGGGGTGGCACCACTGTGGTTGGGACGCCTGGAGGGGCGCTCCCTGGGTAGGAGGCACGCTGGTTCGCCGGTCGGAGACCGGTCGGCTCCGATCATCACTCGTCGGAGTTGGTGCCCACAGATCTAAACTATTGTTTCAGACCCGCGCGTCCCGACGAAATCTGCTGCTGCGGTCACTCCTGACGTCGGATCGACGCACAAGAGGTATCGATGGAAAGATGACTTGAAATCCTTCGATCAATGGCTGGAGAAAGAAACTTGAATTTCCCATTGATGGCCTTTGTCTAATTTTCAAGCTGCTCACTCACAGGATCTAAAAACTCAGGGTAGAAATGATTTTTCTTGAGAGTTGGCATTTACTGTGATGTAGATGTTCGATTCAGCCTTTGAGCCCTTCATGAATGTTGTAGAGGCCGAAGAGAGGAAACATGGGATATATCTTATGAAAGGTTTAATGGCCGTTTCAATTTTGTGGGGATTTTATACTGACCCGGGGTCGGATCTGGACAGTAGAGATAGAACTTAATTTGAGGGAAAGACACAATTTCTAAAAATAGGTAGAGAGCTTTTGAAATTCGACGAAACTTTTTGGAGGATGGGGATGGTGGCAAGAACCTCCAATAAATTTGGAGATTCAAACAAAAATCAAGGAGGGGGTCGAAATGGGGAAGAACTAAGCTTCTGCTACACATATCTGAAAAGGGACAGATCAGGAAGCCAGAAAGACACGAAAATGGAAAAATATAAAAAGAAGTGAAATGATGGGATAATTTTACTGGACATTTTGGATCAAGTGAGGAACCAACCCTGAAAATCTCAACTCTAGATGATGTCCAAGTTAGGAGTTAAAATTCTCGTAGTGAACCTCTATCCAGCAGAATAGAACCGTGGACAGAACTTCAGAAGCGGCTTCGCGGTGGCTCGAAGGCGGCACGAACGGCGGCGGCGGCACCAGAGATAGAATCTAGATGTAGAGGGGCTGAGATAGAAGGGGTTTCGACCCTGAAATCTTGAAGGAGGAGGAAGGAACCACAGGGATAGAGAGGGGGCCACATAATGCTCCAATGCTCAATGCAATTTTTCTTCTCATTAACTCACAGAAATGGAAATTACATGCCTTATATAATAAATGGGAAATGACCACTAATGCCCTCAGATCTAGGGTTGGGAGGGGTATACAAGGTATAGAACTAATTAGTTCTAATAATTTTTTTTCAAAAATTAAAATTTGGAGCAAAATGGGGGGTGCCCCCTTGACTAGGTAGGTGTAAGGTAGGTGGCATCTTGGACTTTTTAGTCCATTTTTCTCCCTTGAATGGTCCAACCTTCTAGATGCCACCTAGGCTAGTTGACCAGCCCCACATGGACCCAAATGGTGCCACTTGGACCAATGAGGAAGGAGTGAGGGCCCCCTTGCTGGACCTACTGACATTTTACAGATAAACCCACAAAGACTTACAATTGTGTACCCATATAACACAAGAGTATACATACAAATATAAAAAGACATAAATGCAAACAAAATATGAACGGTCTTGCTTCGATGTCCCCATCAATTCTCCCCGAGTGGGAAGAACTCGACCCCATCGAGTAAAGGGGGCGACTGCTCGAGGAGCTCCGGCGGATCCGTCACCGTACCAAGTAGCGCGGGTACGCTCCACCCCAAGTGATTGTCACCTGCTCATTCCGTATATACTCGATATGCACAAGCTACTGTGGGAACGTGGCTAGAGGTGGACACTCCAGGTGGGGTCACTCTCAAAGGGAGGAGGCGGCTCGAAGACTCACTAGGAATCACCGCTGGGTCCCTATAGGTGACTAGATCCGTGGCATAGATGTAGAGCTGATCCCATACTCCTCGAGCGAGTCCACTCACCTCTTAAGGGACTGACATCAACGAGCTTGCACAAGACACATGCAGACTCCGACAGACCACAAACCACACAAACAAGCCACACAAAACAAACCACACAAAGAAGAAACTAACTCATGCATGACGCTAGACAAACTTGAACATTCTTAGTACTACTACGACTGATGACACGGAGACACAACACAAGCGACACACAAAGGAAGACTCGATAAGGATGACGGTCACCGTCTACATACACTACGTGTAAAGAGAGACCAACCCACAACTTAATGCCATGAGTTCTATCCTTCGTCAACCGTCTCCGGTTCGAGAAGACTCGTCCTCGGGTATAGAAATGTGGGAGGATCAGGGGGTGGGTGACGGGAATATAATCTGGACGTCTAGTGTGAAGCACGACAAAAATGAAGTCCAGATACTGTCTCTCATACGCATGGCAGAAATCAAACCACACCGTGTCAACATAGGGTGTCGACAGTGGTACGGTAGTCTCCAGTGGTGGCGTACCATAGGAGAGAGGGGTAAAAGTGGGATGGCGGGATCCACCGAGGATAAAGTGGGCGAAATAGACGGGTCCGGGATGACCGGCGTGAGTTGGGTGATTAACAGTCCCTGACCCTCTATTGGCTCACTCTCTAACCTCGAAACATTAGCAAGGTACTCCTCGACCAACTCTTTGTCAGCCTCATAACTCACTAGAATGAGCCCGGGTGGGACATCGTCGGTATGTGTGTCCTCTATGGTAGGGGAATGTGAAGGACACAGATCGGAGAAATGTCTAGGACCCACATGGTTGGGCTCCGGGATAGGTGGTGAGCATGAGTCCATAGGCGGAGCGGACTTATAGGGGTGGGAGGTTGGTGACAAAGAGGTGGGTGGCTGAATGCCGTCGTGGAAGACGAACTCGCCTGATAGCTGAGGCGGATATAAGGTGCAGGTCCTTCTATCCCGGTCAAAGATCGCTCTCCTCTCTTCCAACCATGGTTGCCCTAATAAAATGCATGGTCCGGCTAGCGTACCAATATTGCACCATGCGCCATTGCAGTAAAAATCAGAGTCGATCATCCTTTCGAACTCGACAAAAGCAAAATCACCATCGCGGATAATCTTGCCCGTCTTGGAGAGGGACTCCACGATATCAAGAGAAACCCAATTATCCGACTCCCTATCGGTGAAATGGAGTTCCGTTGTGGACCCATTGGGTAGAGTGGCTTTAGTAATGAGATGGGTGAAATCCAAGTGTCGGGCCATGAAGGCATTGAATTGGGCCACCAGGGATGTCCACTCGGACGCATGGTCTTGGGGAAAGGCCATGGGGGTGGCAGGTAGTGGACATGCAGACACACGGTGACAAGACACTAGACCGACCATGCAAGGTTGGAATGCACTAACTAATACACACTAAGGACCCTAGACTTAAACCAAGACTCGGTACGTGGTGGAGTTAATCGATGCGAAGATCACTCGCGTAAGTGTGCGGCCTTCCCGATAGGCGTAGCCTAACGTTCGGAAAACATCTATTGATATACCGATTAATGGGATGCAAGTGCAACCTAGACCGACTTAGACAATGACTAGACGTAAATGACACTTTTGTTGTATTTTTGTTAAGCAATGATGAATGACTATCCTAGACTCAAATGGCGCTCTTATACCAAACTGATGCGGGACTGACCACGGACTCGACTCTAATTGAAATGCGATCCTTGGACTCTATGTAAACTTGCGATCGTCCCTTAGCGAGGGAAGCGTCGGTCGTGCACGGTTGAGAAATCGGCAGTGAACTAGGGTGGTCAACTCACAAATTCATGCCCGGATCGGGTCACGGGACGGTCTCTCTCTCTCTCGCAGCAGCGGTGATATAAAAAGTATAGCAAGCTACGATCCTAGCATGCTCTCAAGCAGCGGCATAAAGAAATATATACGAAATAAAGCAAATGCCGAGATGGGAGTGAATATGATACCTCCACGCTACCGGGCGTGGGGAAGACTTCCCGGTCGAACTCGTACTCCCGGAATAGTAAATACACAATAATTACAGCAATACAAATTACTACCCACTCCACGCAGGGAGGTAAAGGGTGACACGATGGGACACGGGAGTAGCGGTTTCAGGTTGACGGGCGGCTTCTTGTGTTGCTTCGGCGGCACACGTACTCACGACCGTGGGGCCCATGTGCTTGTCCGAGGGGCCGTGTGGGACTGGGGTGGCACCACTGTTGTTGGGACGCCTGGAGGGGCGCTCTCTGGGAAGGAGGGGCGCTGGTTTGCCGGTCGGAGACCGGGCCGCTCCGATCTTCACTCATCGGGGTTGCTGCCCATGGATCTGAACTGCTGTTTCAGACCCGCACGTCCCGATGAAATTGGCTGCTGCGGTTACTCCCGACGTCAGATCGACGCACAAGAGGTATCGATGGAAAGCTGACTTGAAATCCTTCGATCTATGGCCAAAAAAAGAAACTTGATTTTCCTGTTGATGGCCTTTGTCAAATTTTCAAGCTGCTGACTCACAGGATCTGAAAACTCAGGGTAGAAATGATTTTTCCTGAGAGTTGGCGTTGACCATGATGTAGATCTTCGATTCAGCCTTTGAGCCTTTCATGAAAGTTGTAGAGGCCGAAGAGAGAAAAATGGGGATATATCTTATGAAAGATTTGGTGAAAGTTGCGATTTTTTTGGGGATTTTATACTAACCCGGGGTCGGATCTAGACAGCAGAGACAGAACTGAATTTGGAGGAAAGACACAATTTCTAAAAATAGGTAGAGGGCTTTTGAAATTCGACGAAAATTGTTGGAGGATGGGGATGATGGAAAGAATCTCCAATAAATATGGGTATTCAAACAAAAATCAAGGAGGGGGTCGAAAGGGGGAAGAACTAAACTTCTGCTACACAGATCTGAAAAGGGACAGATCAGAAAGACAGAAAGACACGAAAATGGAAAAATATAAAAAGAAGGGGAAATGACGGGATAATTTTATTGGAAATTAGGGATCAAGTGAGAAACCAACCCGGAAAATCTCAACTCCAGATGATGTTCGAGTTGGGAGTTAAAATTCTTGTAGTGAACCTCTATCCAGCAGAACAAAACCGTGGACAGAACATCAGAAGCGGCTTCACGGCTTCTATCTCAGCCCCTCTACATCTAGATTCTATCTCTGGTGCTGCCGCCCTGAAATCTTGAAGGAGGAGGAAGGAACCAGAGGGATAGAGAGGGGGGCGTAGAATGCTCCAATGCTCAATGTAATTTTTCTTCTCATTAATTCACACAAATGGAAATTACATGCCTTATATAAAATAAATGGAAAATGACCACTAGTGCCCTCAGATCTAGGGTTGGGAGGGGTAAACAAGGTATAGAACTAATTAGTTCTAATAGAATTTTTTCAAAAATTAAAATTTGGACCAAAATGGGGGGCGCCCCCTTGACTAGGTAGGTGTAAGGTAGGTGGCATCTTGGACTTTTTAGTCCATTTGTCTCCCTTGAATGGTCCAACCTTCTAGATGCCACCTAGGCTAGTTGACAAGCCCCACATGGACCCAAATGGTGCCACTTGGACCAATGAGGAAGGAGTGAGGGCCCCCTTACTGGACCTACTAACATTTTGCAGATAAACCCACAAAGACTTATAATTGTGTACCCATATAACACAAGGGTATACATACAAATATAAAAGGACATAAATGTAAATAAAATATGAACGGTCTTGCTTCAATGTCCCCATCACTCGGGTTGTCCGAGGGTCAGGTTAATCACCGTACGTCGTTGTTTCCAGAATCCCCTGTGTGTAACATAGGCCATGGGGATGTCCATACCACTGGACGTGAGTTTTTAATCAAGATTTTTAAGGGTCGGGAGTTCGGTCTCGGATCACGGTGTCTTTTTAGACCATGTTCCAGATGCGCGATCTCCACTACGATCGTGATGTTTTCAGGTTCTAACTGAACCAATAAAACATCCAACACGCTATATCTGTTAAATTTCAAGTTTCAAGTCATATTATATTGCATGTCATTTAACTCCACATATGATTAAGTTAAGTATATGGAATATAATTAATTCTATTCCATGATCTTATTTTTTTCCTAGGTCTTGTTACCTTCATGATATCCTTGACCTCTATAATTATATGGTATTTCTAGCATATTAAATGGAGTAGATATTATATGTTAAAAATGCATGTGCTTAGTCGCATAGCCTTTATCAAGCTGACATGCATGGTTAGCCCCGATCGATACAAGTCTAATGATTTCCGTGTTACTGTGTTTTCGACAAGTCGAGTAGCTAGCTAGATTTCCAAGGAAGCACGATGTCTAAGGAAAGTGGTCCACGAGTAAATGCTTTAAGTGGATAAGTGGTTAGTTAATTAGGCCCTCGTGAATACGAGGAGAACCTCCCATTGTTCCACCTCTTACCTGACCGTGATTCTTCAATTTTCTAGCTAAGCACCCGACTGTGAAAAAACTTGATCTAAATTGTTTTACAATATTTTCCTTGAGAGTTGATGTGCCTTGACTGGCAACTTAATGTCGTTAAACATGATGCCTTAAATCATTCTTGAACTTCCCTTATAACTACTTGTGCTCTTATACTGCTTGTTCCTTGAATGATAATTTTTTCTAGATCTATACTTTATTTCATGAGCTTCACCTTGAAATTCATTGGCCATACATACTATGTGGATGTCTAAATATACTGGGGATCTATGATCCAAAACCACAATGCCTAGCGTTAATGGGACCCGATCTGGTCTTAGGAGGAGCGTCCGAAAGTACTTGTGCCAATGAGAGCTATTATTGACCTAGTGTGGTATTGCACCGAAACATGTGTGCAAGATTCGTTTATGACATTCCACAATTCGTGAAATACTTGACTTGCTGGAATACTTGAAAGTAATTGAATTACATGAAATACTTGACTTGTACATGCTTGCATGAAATTGCCAATTTCATGATAATACTTACTATAGGATCGTCTCCACTTGAATTTTACTCTTGATACTTTGTCTACTTGTGATCCCAATTACTTGCATTCCTTTACTCTCTCTTATTCATGTTCCATATTTTAGTTACGTTTCTCGGCATAGCACAGTAACCGTCATGCCCCGACGCAGAATATCGAGGCACGATGAGTCGTAAATATTCATGTCGATCAACAGTATGTATAATAGGGTCCAACCATAATGGGACACAAGAAGAAAAGGATACTTTTATTTCATCGAAATAAAGTTTTACAACATTCTTAAGCTTTAAGAGGCATAATACAACTTCCAAGTACACAATTCTAGCAAGAGTACTATTCATAAACCTAGGTAACTAAGATAAACTTGATCCCTCCTTTCACTCTTGCCCGTCCCCATGTGTTTGGAGTTCATCATCGGAACTACCTGCAATGTTAAGCGAAAATGTAGGGTGAGCGAAACGCTCAGTAGGATTTATATCTCTATACCAGATAACTTAAAGTAATTAACATTTTTGGATAAAGTTATTGTACTATGTCGAGAAATGTAATAAAATATGGAACATTAATAGGAGAGAAAGTAAAGAATGGAATCATAAGTTGACAAGATATCAAAAGTAAAGTTCAAGTAGAGGACGATCATGTAGAAAGTATTATTATGGAATTGGCCATTTCATGCAAGTATGTACAAGTCAAGTATTTCACTTAATTCAATTACTTCAATTAATTTACGAACTGTGGAATGTCATAAATCAATCTAGCAAGTCAAGCACTTCGGTGCAATGCCACACCAGGTCATTCAACTCCCATGGGCACAAGTACTTTTGGACGCTCCCCCTAAGACCAGACCGGGCCCCATTAATGCCAGGCATTGGGGTTATGGATCATAGATCCCAAGTATATTTAAACATCCACATAATATGTATGGCCAAATAATTTTAAGGTAAATGTTACTAAATAAAGTGCAGATCTAGCAAAATTTATCATTCGAGGTATGAGTAGTACAAGAATTATAAGTAGTTGAAAGAGAAGTTCGAAAAGGATTTAAGACATCATGTTTAACGACATTAAGTCCATAAAAGATTGGATTGTCGGACAAGGCACAATCAGCCCTTGATAAAAATCTTGTAAAATGGGTTTAGACCAAGTTTTTCACAGTCGGGTGTTTAGTTATAAAATTGGGGAATTACGGCCAGGTAAGAGGTGGGACAGTGGGAGGCTCCTCTCGCATTTGCGAGGTCTTAATTAAGAAACCACTTATCCACTTAAAGCATTTGTCCGTGGATCTCTTTCCTTAGACACCATTTTTCCAAGGGAATCTTGTTAATTACATGACTTGTTGAAAATGAGGAACAATTCTAGCGAAAATTCAATCCCATTTTTTGCAGTCGGAGCTTAACTAGAAAACTGAAGAATCACGGCCCGGTAAGAGGAGGGACAGTGGGAGGCTCCCCTCGTATTCACGAGGACCTCATTATGTAACAACTTATCCACTTAAAGCGTTTGTCTGTGGACCTCTTTCCTTAGACACCGTTCTTCTTTGGAAATCTAACGAACTACGCGACTTGTCGAAAACACGATAACACGATAACATGGAAATCGTTAAACTCGTATTCATCACGATCATGCAACTAAGCCCATGTAATTTTAACAAATAATATATATTCCATTTACCATACCAGAAAGATAATATAGTCATGGAGATCAAAGATATCATGATGGTAACAAGAACTAGGACGGAAATATAAGCTCTTAGAATAGAATTATTATCTTCCATATCCTAAACTTAATCGTGCGTGAATTTCATTGATATGCAACTTAACATGACATATTTAACATACTGGATGATATATTGGTTCAATTAGAACCTAAAGACATCACGATTGGGGCGGAGATCGTGCATCCGGAACACGGTCTTAGAAAGACACTATGATCCGAGACAGATCTTTCAGCAGTTAAAAATCTCGGTTAGAATCTTATGTCCAATTGTATGGACAACATTCTTAATACTCAATAAAAATTAGGGAAAATGGTATAGAATCAATGTAGACATGCATCTACATCTAATTCATGCATCAATTTAAGTTTAGCCTCAGAGAATACCTACCTAGTGGAAGATCAAAGAGGAAGAACAATAATAACGAAGAATACTTCGAACACTCCTCCAAACTCCAATAGTCCCATAATTATTATATTACTAATTTAATTTTATCTTCCACCTAATTTCCTATTCCACCCATGTTACTATTACACCAACTTATGTTGGCAATAATTTCCAAGATATGGATGTTGAAATAAATCTCCCTTTATAACATAATCAATTATCTCATTTATTCAATGATGTTTTATTGCTAATTTAATTATAAGTCAATTTTTCACCTAATTTTCCTATTTCATTAACTCATGTTACTATTACACCAACTTATGTTGAGACTAATTTTCAACATGTAAATATTAAAATAAATCCCCCTTTATGACATAATCCATGACCTCATTTATTCAATTAGGTAAAAATTTACATCATCCACTAATTACGATTTAATTATAACTAATAATTCTCTCTTAAATCGGATGCTACAATACTGCTACAGTACCGACGTTTTCGCCTTCTCAGAATCATGCCGCGAATCTTACCGTTCGTGTTAACATGTAGGATAGGATTCACGTTTATATATTCTACACTTTAAAGATAAATAAAAATATTTATCATTTATTTTATTTTCATCTTTCATTATTATTTTTCGCATATCAATGCATATATAAAATTTTGAGTTGCTACATCCTCTCCTACTTAAAAGAATTTGGTCCTCCAAATTCACATCACATAATAGTAATTGACACTACCAGAAAAAGTGGGATTTCAGACGGCCCGTATCCGTCTGAAAATCCGTCACAAACCACGTTTGTGACGGATTTGCGACATATTTAAGACTGAAATCGATCGTCTGAAATTCTTAGTCACAAATTTGTGACAGTTTATGTTTCCGTCGGAAATTCCGTCTGAAAATAAGACAGAATTTAATCAGTCACAAATTCCGTCTGCCTTTCATACGAGACATTTCCATCTGAAATTTGAAATTTTCAGTCTGAAATTTACGACGGATATATTTTCCGTTTGAAAGTCCGTCTGAAATTTCAGACGGCTATTACGACGGAATATAGTTACCGTCTTAAAATGAAGCCCAACTCTTAGTCTGAAATCATGTTACTGTATGAAAACTCGTCGAAATCCGTCGCTATTTCAAACGGATATTACGACGGATAAAATAACCGTCTGAAATTCAACTCATCTCCTGTCCGAAATGTGGTTTGAAATCCGTCTATATTCCAAACGAATTTTACGACGGATAATAGACGGACAATATTCGTCGCACATCCCGTCTGAAAATCCGTCTGAAATCTACGTTTTTTTTTATAAATCTTAAATTATTTTACAAAACCTGTTTAATCATAAATAAACATCAAGAAATTCTACATGTTGAAAAAAAAATATTGGGAACCTGCTAATCAAATAAACACCACCGAAAAATAAAATTCTGATCAAATAAATACCACAAAAAAAAGACATTAACCCTGCTGATCCGTCTGAATATCAAGAAATATCCGGTACATCGTCCATATCCTCATCGTCTGTATCCTCACCGCCCTGCTCATCTCCTCTGTCGCCGCCCGCAGAAGGATCCCCCTATATTAAAAAAATAATAACATTCATTCATAGATAAAAAAATTAGCGCGAAGAAATTAGCATAAATTGAAAGTAAACATATCAAATTGATAACTGCATATTTTATAAATCAACCACTAGCCTGAAACAGTATTTAAACTAAGTGTATTTTAGAAATAAATTTTGATTCCGTCAGTTCTGACAAGTCACTTTCATCTCCCCGGTCGTGTTGGAACGATCGGCACGGGCATCCGGCCGGTATTTTAAGTTTTAGACCCCCGGCCCCGACCTGGCAGTTCATTTGAACCAAGTGTATTTTAGAAATGAACTTTGAGCACCGAGCTCAAACCGGACATCCGATTTGGATTCCGTCAGTTCTGACAAGTCACTTTCATCTCCGCGGTCGTGTTGGAATGATCGGCACGGGCATCCGGCCGATATTTCAAGTTTTAGACCCCCGGCCCCGACCTGGCAGTTCATTTGAACCAAGTGTATTTTAGAAATGAACTTTGAGCGCCGAGCTCAAACCGGGCATCCGATTTGGATTCCGTCAGTTCTGACAAGTCACTCTCATCTCCCCGGTCGTGTTGGAATGATCGGCACGGCCATCCGACCGATATTTCAAGCTTTAGACCCCCGGCCCCGACCTGGCAGTTCATTTGAACTAAGTGTATTTTAGAAATGAAGTTTGAGCGCCGAGCTCAAACCGGGCATCCGATTTGGATTCCGTCAGTTTTGACAAGTCACATTCATCTCCCCGGTCGTGTTGGAACAATCGGCACGGGCATCCAGCCGGTATTTCAAGTTTTAGACCCCCGGCCCCGACCTGGCAGTTCATTTGAACCAAGTGTATTTTAGAAATGAACTTTGAGCGCCGAGCTCAAACCGGGCATCCGATTTGGATTCCGTCAGTTCTGACAAGTCACTTTCATCTCCCCGGTCGTGTTGGAACGATCAGCACGGGCATCCGGCCGGTATTTCAAGTTTTAGACCCCCGGCCTCGACCTGGCAGTTCATTTGAACCAAGTGTATTTTAGAAATGAACTTTTAGCGCCGAGCTCAAACCGGGCATCCGATTTGGATTCCGTCAGTTCTGACAAGTCACTTTCATCTCTCCGGTCGTGTTGGAACGATCGGCATGACCATCCGGCCGATATTTCAAGTTTTAGACCCCCGGCCCAGACCTGGCAGTTCATTTGAACCAAGTGTATTTTAGAAATGAACATTGAGCGCCGAGCTCAAACCGGGCATCCGATTTGGATTCCGTCAGTTCTGACAAGTCACTTTCATCTCCCCGATCGTGTTGGAACGATCGGCAAGGCCATCCGGCCGGTATTTCAAGTTTTGCACCCCCGGCCCTGACCTGGCAGTTCATTTGAACCAAGTGTATTTTAGAAATGAAGTTTGAGCGCCGAGCAGAAACCGGGCATCCGATTTGGATTCCGTCAGTTCTGACAAGTCACTTTCATCTCCCCGGTCATGTTGGAATGATCGGCATGGCCATCCGGCCGGTATTTCAAGTTTTAGACCCCCTGGCCCCGACCTGGCAGTTCATTTGAACCAAGTGTATTTTAGAAATGAAGTTTGAGCGCCGAGCTCAAACCGGGCATCCGATTTGGATTCCGTCAGTTCTGACAAGTCACTTACATCTCCCCGGTCATGTTGGAACGATCGGCACAGCCATCCGGCCGGTATTTCAAGTTTTAGACCCCCGGTCGCCACTTGGCAGTTCATTTGAACTAAGTGTATTTTAGAAATGAAGTTTGAGCGCCGAGCTCAAACCGGGCATCCGATTTGGATTCCGTCAGCTCTGACAAGTCACTTTCATCTCCCCGGTCGTGTTGGAACGATCGGCATGGGCATCCGGTCGGTATTTCAAGTCTTAGACCCCCGGCCCCGACCTGGCAGTTCATTTGAACCAAGTGTATTTTAGAAATGAACTTTGAGCGCCGAGCTCAAACCGGGCATCCGATTTGGATTCCGTCAGTTTTGACAACTCACTTTCATCTCCCCGGTCGTGTTGGAATGATCGGCATGGGCATCCGGCCGATATTTCAAGTTTTAGACCCCCGGCCCCGACCTGGTAGTTCATTTGAACCAAGTGTATTTTAGAAATGAACTTTAAGCGCCGAGCTCAAACCGGGCATCCGATTTGGATTCCGTCAGTTCTGACAAGTCACTTTCATCTCCCCGGTCGTGTTGGAATGATCGGCATGGCCATCCGGCCAGTATTTCAAGTTTTAGACCCCCGGCCCCGACCTGGCAGTTCATTTGAACCAAGTGTATTTTAGAAATGAAGTTTGAGTGCCGAGTTCAAACCGGGCATCCGATTTGGATTCCGTCAGTTCTGACAAGTCACTTTCATCTCTCCGGTCGTGTTGGAACAATCGGCATAGCCATCCGGCCGGTATTTCATGTTTTAGACCCCTAGCCCCGACCTGGCAGTTCATTTGAACCAAGTGTATTTTAGAAATGAAGTTTGAGCGCCGAGCTCAAACCGGGCATCCGATTTGGATTCCGTCAGTTCTGACAAGTCACTTTCATCTCCCCGGTCGTGTTGGAATGATCGGCATGGCCATCCGGCTGGTATTTCAAGTTTTAGACCCCCGTCCCCGACCTGGCAGTTCATTTGAACTAAGTGTATTTTAGAAATGAACTTTGAGCGCCGAGCTCAAACCGGACATCCGATTTGGATTCCGTCAGTTCTGACAAGTCACTTTCATCTCCCCGATCGTGTTGGAACGATCGGCATGGGCATCCGGCCGGTATTTCAAGTTTTAGACCCCCGGCCCCGACCTGGCAGTTCATTTGAACCAGGTGTATTTTAGAAATGAACTTTGAGCGCCGAGCTCAAACCGGGCATCCGATTTAGATTCCGTCAGTTCTGACAAGTCACTTTCATCTCCCCGGTCGTGTTGGAATGATCGGCACGGGCATCCGACCGGTATTTCAAGTTTTAGACCCCCGGCCCCGACCTGGCAGTTCATTTGAACCAAGTGTATTTTAGAAATGAACTTTGAGTGCCGAGCTCAAACCGGGCATCCGATTTGGATTCCGTTAGTTCTGACAAGTCACTTTCATCTCCCCGGTCGTGTTGGAACGATCGGCATGGCCATCCGGCCGGTATTTCAAGTTTTAGACCCCCGGCCCCGACCTGGCAGTTCATTTGAACTAAGTGTATTTTAGAAATGAAGTTTGAGCGCCGAGCTCAAACCGGGCATCCGATTTGGATTCCGTCAGTTCTGACAAGTCACTTTCATCTCCCCGGTCGTGTTGGAATGATCGGCACGGCCATCCGCCGGTATTTCAAGTTTTAGACCCCCGGCCCCGACCTGGCAGTTCATTTGAACCAAGTGTATTTTAGAAATGAACTTTGAGCGCCGAGCTCAAACCGGGCATCCGATTTAGATTCCGTCAGTTCTGACAAGTCAATTTCATCTCCCCGGTCATGTTGGAATAATCGGCACGGCCATCCGGCCGGTATTTCAAGTTTTAGACCCCCGGCCCCGACCTGGCAGTTCATTTGAACCAAGTGTATTTTAGAAATGAACTTTGAGCGCCGAGCTCAAACCGGACATCCGATTTGGATTCCGTCAGTTCTGACAAGTCACTTTCATCTCCACGGTCGTGTTGGAAAGATCGGCACGGGCATCCGGCCGGTATTTCAAGTTTTAGACCCCCGGCCCCGACCTGGCAGTTCATTTGAACCAAGTGTATTTTAGAAATGAACTTTGAGCGCCGAGCTCAAACCGGGCATCCGATTTGGATTCCGTCAGTTCTGACAAGTCACTTTCATCTCCCCGGTCGTGTTAGAATGATCGGCACGGCCATCCGACCGATATTTCAAGTTTTAGACCCCCGGCCCCGACCTGGCAGTTCATTTGAACTAAGTGTATTTTAGAAATGAAGTTTGAGCGCTGAGCTTAAACCGAGCATCCGATTTGGATTCCGTCAGTTCTGACAAGTCACTTTCATCTCTCCGGTCGTGTTGGAACAATCGGCATAGCCATCCGGCCGGTATTTCATGTTTTAGACCCCTAGCCCCGACCTGGCAGTTCATTTGAACTAAGTGTATTTTAGAAATGAAGTTTGAGCGCCGAGCTCAAACCGGGCATCCGATTTTGATTCCGTCAATTCTGACAAGTCACTTTCATGTCCCCGGTCGTGTTGGAATGATTGGCACGGCCATCCGACCGGTATTTCAAGTTTTAGACCCCCGGCCCCGACCTGGCAGTTCATTTGAACCAAGTGTATTTTAGAAATGAAGTTTGAGCGCCGAGCTCAAACCGGGCATCCGATTTGGATTCCGCCAGTTCTGACAAGTCACATTCATCTCCCCGGTCGTGTTGGAATGATCGGCATGGCCATCCGGATGGTATTTCAAGTTTTAGACCCCCGTCCCCGACCTGGCAGTTCATTTGAACTAAGTGTATTTTAGAAATGAACTTTGAGCGCCGAGCTCAAACCGGACATCCGATTTGGATTCCGTCAGTTCTGACAAGTCACTTTCATCTCCCCGATCATGTTGGAACGATCGGCATGGGCATCCGGCCGGTATTTCAAGTTTTAGACCCCCGGCCCCGACCTGGCAGTTCATTTGAACCAAGTGTATTTTAGAAATGAACTTTGAGCGCCGAGCTCAAACCGGGCATCCGATTTAGATTCCGTCAGTTCTGACAAGTCACTTTCATCTCCCCGGTCGTGTTGGAATGATCGGCACGGGCATCCGGCCGGTATTTCAAGTTTTAGACCCCCGGCCCCGACCTGGCAGTTCATTTGAACCAAGTGTATTTTAGAAATGAATTTTGAGCGCCGAGCTCAAACCGGGAATCCGATTTGGATTCCGTCAGTTCTGACAAGTCACTTTCATCTCCCCAGTCGTGTTGGAATGATCGGCATGGCCATCCGGCCGGTATTTCAAGTTTTAGACCCCCGGCCCCGACCTGGCAGTTCATTTGAACTAAGTGTATTTTAGAAATGAAGTTTGAGCGCCGAGCTCAAACCGGGCATCCGATTTGGATTCCGTCAGTTCTGACAAGTCACTTTCATCTCCCCGGTCGTGTTGGAATGATCGGCACGGCCATCCGGCCGGTATTTCAAGTTTTAGACCCCCGGCCCCGACCTGGCAGTTCATTTGAACCAAGTGTATTTTAGAAATGAACTTTGAGCGCCGAGCTCAAACCGGGCATCCGATTTAGATTCCGTCAGTTCTGACAAGTCAATTTCATCTCCCCAGTCGTGTTGGAATAATCGGCACGGCCATCTGGCCGGTATTTCAAGTTTTAGACCCCCGGCCCCGACCTGGCAGTTCATTTGAACCAAGTGTATTTTAGAAATGAACTTTGAGCGCCGAGCTCAAACCGGACATCCGATTTGGATTCCGTCAGTTCTGACAAGTCACTTTCATCTCCGCGGTCGTGTTGGAAAGATCGGCATGGGCATCCGGCCGGTATTTCAAGTTTTAGACCCCCGGCCCCGACCTGGCAGTTCATTTGAACCAAGTGTATTTTAGAAATGAACTTTGAGCGCCGAGCTCAAACCGGGCATCCGATTTGGATTCCGTCAGTTCTGACAAGTCACTTTCATCTCCCCGGTCGTGTTGGAATGATCGGCACGGCCATCCAACCGATATTTCAAGTTTTAGACCCCCGGCCCCGACCTGGCAGTTCATTTGAACTAAGTGTATTTTAGAAATGAAGTTTGAGCGCCGAGCTCAAACCGAGCATCCGATTTGGATTCCATCAGTTCTGACAAGTCACTTTCATCTCTCCGGTCGTGTTGGAACAATCGGCATGGCCATCCAGCCGGTATTTCATGTTTTAGACCCCTGGCCCCGACCTGGCAGTTTATTTGAACTAAGTGTATTTTAGAAATGAAGTTTGAGAGCCGAGCTCAAACCGGGCATCCGATTTTGATTCCGTCAGTTCTGACAAGTCACTTTCATCTCCCCGGTCGTGTTGGAATGATCGGCACGGCCATCGGTCGGTATTTCAAGTTTTAGACCCCCAGCCCCCGGATTTTCTCAATTCTTCTAAAGTAAATGAGTTTTAAAATTAATAATGAACATAATTGAGTAATTCCATCAAAATAAAAACATAGTAAACACTCACCTGTGCGGCCTGTGCTGTGGTGGTGGTGGATTGCTGAGGGACCATTCCGCTCTGGGAGAGGAGGCCACTGATTGCCTACAAGAATACTGACACTTGGCTAGAGATCTCTTGCTGGAAATGCTGCTGCTGCCGCTGCATATCAAAAATCTGCGATCGGACCATGTCCATCATGTCGCTGGCAGAAGCGTTGGGGGCAACGGAAGGTATAGTGAAGGCACTGCCACTGGAAGAAGTATAGCTAGAACTCGCACACGCTGATGTCACCGCGCTTGCGTCTAGGCTCTCCCCAAAACCATATAGTCGGCCTTTCTTCGGTACGCCAGCTGCTGCCACCCACTCCACCGGATCGAACTCCGGCTGCTGCGTGTCTCCCTCCCCGTACTTCTCTGTCACTGCTTTGCTATATGTTTCCTACAAATTGAATAAAATAACTAGTCAATTTCATATGAATTACATGCCGGTTTAAATGAACGGTACAAGTTACATATGTAGATAAACTTACCGCGGCTGACTTAGCTGTGTCACTCACAAAATCATTAGTCCCCTTCTTTTTGTGTGTTCTGTCGAACACCTCGAGGAACGACGGAGGTTGATTAAGCTCCACAGCCTGTTATACAATTCATAGTAAAAAAAAGTCAAATATTGGGATAAATTTTAAGAAGATAAATTGGTATATTACTTACCAATTTTTGTTTATGAGCCGCATAAGAGATGGACCCACTCGTATGCAAATTTGAACCTGGTTTTGACGCCCTGTTTGCTTTGGCTTTTTCGGACTTTTCTATCCACTTGGGGTCGACAAAATGGTCACAAGATATCTCCCAATCCTCCTGCCTCATCCATAGAGGGTGATGCGTCTTCCACAATTGTCGGTCTTCACTCCCCCCACTCAATTTTTTAGCGTGTGCTCGGGCCTCATGTATTTTCCTCTTGTAACTTGAGAGCATAGTAGACTCCCAGGCACGACGACATCTCGCCGCGTCATGTCCACATGTGAATTGAAAAGACCGCTGTAAATCAATTGCTTTTCACACTTAGTATAAAGTTGTAAATTGACTTTGGGAAATACTTGAATTAAATGACGTAATTACTTACTAAGACCATGTTGTACAATGAATCGCGGACATCGGAAAATCTCTGAAAGTGGAAGCTGCCACGGGCACATGTGCCAACATGAGTTCGGTGGAATGATGGACATCGCTGTGGGGTTCAAATTTCATACTGCAATTGCAAATGTCAAAATATTCATATTAGACAGTTGAGGGCTAATTAATGTAATATAACCTTATAGATTTACCCGGATACCCAACACGGGCGACGTCTATCATGGGTCGTGCCTCCCTCGTGACAACTGCCGGCATCGTCAAGGGGCTGACTGGTGGGGGTGGGCCCTGTACAAGTGGGAGGTGGTGGGAGGGCACTGAGACCTGCAAGAATTTATTGTCATGTGGAGTGATACATATACTGTGAACATATAATTAAAATATACATACCTGCAGCGGGAGGTGGTGGGGGTGGCGTCTGCACAACAGGTGGGAGGCCACTGAGACCTGCAAGAATTTATTGTCATGTGGAGTGATACATATACTGCGAACATATAATTAAAATATACATACCTGCAGCGGGAGGTGGTGGGGGTGGCGTATGCACAACAGGTGGGAGGCCACTGAGACCTGCAAGAATTTATTGTCATGTGGAGTGATACATATACTGCGAACATATAATTAAAATATACATACCTGCAGCGGGAGGTGGTGGGGGTGGCGTATGCACAACAGGTGGAAGGCCACTGAGACCTGTAAGAAGTAATTTTCATAAGTAGAACAAATATTGAAGAATTTAAATTAAAATATACATACATGATCCTCGAGGTGGGAGGCCACTGAGACCTGCAAGAATTTATTATCATGTGGAGTGATACATATACTGCGAACATATAATTAAAATATACATACCTGCAGCGGGAGGTGGTGGGGGTGGCGTATGCACAACAGGTGGGAGGCCACTGAGACCTGCAAGAATTTATTGTCATAAGTAGAACAAATATTGAAGAATTTAAATTAAAATATACATACATGATCCTCGAGGTGGGAGGCCACTGAGACCTGCAAGAATTTATTGTCATGTGGAGTGATACAAATATTACGAACATATAATTAAAATATACATACCTGCAGCGGGAGGTGATGGGAGTGGCGTATGCACAACAGGTGGGAGGCCACTGAGACCTACAAGAACTTATTTTCATAAGTAGAACAAATGTTCAAGAATTTAAATTAAAATATATATACCTATAGCGGGAGGTGGTGGCGTATGTACAAGTGGTGGTGAGCCGACACTTGCACCTATAAATAAATTCTTTAAGTTTGTAAATAATTAAAATATTTATATAGCTAACTTATTGATCAAATATACCTGTGTCTGAATAAGATGGTAGCGAGGAGGGAGTAGCGCCCCTCTCACTGCTAGATCTCCTCCCACCCCTAGTACGACCTCCTCGCACCATTTCCTTATTAATAACAAAATAATTAATACATATTAATCCACAATTATATAAGGCTAGACAAATGTTATTTAAAATTATGCTTAAAAGTAAGAATCTTCTTACTAAATTATCAAAACATGCCTCCCTCATGTTGATATATCTAGCTCAACTTCATCATCTTCGTCATCCATAGTAGTCTCATGAGATTCAAAATCTTCGTCTTCATCTGATTCTTCCTCCCCTCTAACATCAACATTTAGCTCCGTCGGATCGACTTCTTCCACTCCATCTCGCGTACGTAATGACAGTGGCTCATCAGATTCATCCAGATTAAACCTAGAGGAACCGACAACACCAACTTCTTGCTGGGCTTGTGCGGCTAAAATGAACGGTTCATAGGTCTTAAGTTTAGACCTATGCTTGACATTGACAATCCCATAATTTGTGTCATGTAGAACAGAATTAGGATCAAAACATTGACACTTAAATATGTATACATGATTGTCTTGTCCCAAATACTGAAGTTCTAAGACTTCTTCAAGAATACCATAGTAGTCCAATTCCATTTCATTGTATAAACTTCCCTTCACACATACGCCGCTGTTCATCGTAGACTTATTTCGCCCATAATCCCTTGTATGAAATTTGTATCCATTCACAATATATCCCGGATAGGCACGTGTCTGGTTCGAGGGGCCATAACTTATCTATTGTACTCTTTGATCAGTAATGAGACCTTGTTCAACGTATATTCAAATTAGAGTAGTTAAAATAATAACAATTACCTCAACATACGTAAATACAAACATATATATTCAGAGTTCACACTAACTCGGTTTCTTAGCCATTTGGAAAAAAACTTCTCACGTTCTTTTTCAATCTCCACATCCTGGATATTTGGACATTTTTCAACTAATTCTGAATCAAATTGTCTGCAATATAAATGTAGCACCCCATAAAAAAAATGATTAAAAAATTTTGATAAAGCCAATGTATAGACTTTGTGAAGTCAATATTGTATAGACTTTGAGGAAGCCAATGTATAGACTTTGAGGAAGCCAATGTATAGACTTTGAGGATGTATAGACTTTGAGGAAGTCAATGTATAGACTTTGTGAAGTCAATGTTGTATAGACTTTGAGGAAGCCAATGTATAGACTTTGAGGAAGCCAATGTATAGACTTTGAGGAAGTATAGACTTTGAGGAAGCCAATGTATAGACTTTGAGGAAGTATAGACTTTGAGGAAGCCAATGTATAGACTTTGAGGAAGCCAATGTATAGACTTTGAGGATGTATAGACTTTGAGGAAGCCAATGTATAGACTTTGTGAAGTCAATGTTGTATAGACTTTGAGGAAGTCAATATATAGACTTTGAAGAAGCCAATGTATAGACTTTGAGGAAGCCAATGTATAGACTTTGAGGATGTATAGACTTTGAGGAAGCCAATGTATAGACTTTGAGGAAGGCAATGTATAGACTTTGTGAAGTCAATGTTGTATAGACTTTGAGGATGTATAGACTTATGGAGTTGCTGGAAATGTGAATTAAGATCTTACTCAACATAAGGTTCAATCTCGAGGCAATTCAAAAGAATATATATCTCAGCGGCGTGCAACTCTCTATCTTCGAGCGTGCGAGTCAAGCAACGTCCGAATGCACGTCCAGGATGTTTAAATCTGGAGAGCCGATCGGACGATTCATCCACTCCCCCATCATCATTACGTGGAGGTCAAGTATGGCGAGTTTGAATCTCTGGCTCAAAGTACATAGAACAGAAGTTCAAAATTTCTTCAAGAATATATGCCTCAGCAATCGAACCCTCCACTTGTGCCTTGTTGCGAACTTTCATTTTTAATTCATGCATGCACCTACAACAACAAGTCAGATGGCAACAATATGTAGCGGCTATGGATGACTTATAAGTTAACAAAAATTGTCACATACCTCTCAAATGGATACATCCATCGAAATTGTACTGGACCTCCGACGATAGCCTCATATGACAAATGAATGACCAGGTGCTCCATCGAATCAAAGAATGCTGGAGGAAATATCTTCTCTAGCTTGCAAATGGTTGTGACAACTTCTTGTTCGATAGTTTGTACATCCCGAAGTCTGAGTTCAGATGCACATAAAATCTTAAAAAATTGACTCATCTCAGCTACTGCTCCCCATATCTGCTTTGGCAACAAATCACGAAATGCAATGGGCAATAGCCTCTCCATGAACACATGACAATCGTGACTTTTCATACCATATATTTTCCCCTCATTAACATTCACACAACGAGCTATGTTGGATGCATATCCATCTGGGAATCTCAGCTGTTTCAACCACTGGCATACTTCCTTGATCTGTGTATCATGAAGCACATAAGTTGCTTTAGGCTGCACAGTTTTGCCATTGACACTTTGTAGTTCCAGTTCTGGACGTCTACAAAGCATCTTTAAATCCATACGTGCTTTGGCGTTGTCCGTTATTTTCCCTTTAACATTCATGACCGTATTGAACACATTATCAAAAAAATTCTTCTCGGTATGCATGACATCCAGATTGTGTCGTACAAGAAGAGTTGACCAATAAGGTAATTCCCAAAAAATACTTTTCTTGACCCAGTTGTGATCCTTTCCAAAATTAGGGAGTTGTCGTGTGCTACCAGACAATTGAACTACATCTGGTAAATTGTGCACCCGTGACGCCATATGTAGACCCGACACCCGTTGCAAGTCAGCTTCATCCATTTCAACAGTATTTTTTTTAAACGAGTCTTTTTGCCTTCGAAAAGGATGGTCACTTGGTAGCAACCGCCGATGGCAATCAAACCAGCATCTTTTCCCCCCATGTTTCAATACAAATGATTTGGTATCTTCCATACAGTAAGGACATGCTAGCCTCCCATGTGTGCTCCAACCAGATAGCATTCCATATGTAGGGAAGTCACTTATTGTCCACATCAGTGCAGCCTTCATAATAAAATTTTTCTTCCTATATGCATCATAAGTAACAACTTCATCAGTCCATAAAAATTTGAGCTCATCAATCAACGGCCTGAGATATATGTCCAAATTTTTTCCGGGACTTTTTGGACCACGAATTACTAGGGACAAAAACAGATTTTCTCGCTTCATGCACATGTGCGGCGGAAGGTTGTACGGTGTCATGAACACTGGCCAACAAGAATAAGCTGCCATTGAACCACCGAATGGATTAAAGCCATCTGTGCATAAACCCAATCGAACATTACGTGACTCCCTTGAAAAGGCAAGATGAGTACAACTAAAGTGAGTCCAAGCTTCACCATCGGCAGGATGACTGATTATATCATCGGCACGACATACTCTTTCGGTGTGCCATGTCATATGTCGAGCCGTCTTTGAGGACATATACAGTCGCTGCAGCCTAGGCACAAGAGGGAAGTATCGCAACGCCTTGTAAGGTACATCTTTTGCCTTTGAATTGACCCCCCCCCCTTAGGTTTGAATCTGTCATGGCCACAAATGGAACATGATATCTTATCTGCATCATCTTTGTAATATAACATACAATGATTCAGACATGGATCTATTTTCACATATCCAAGTCCTAAGTCATTGACCATCTTTTTTGCACGGTAAAAAGTTTCTGGCAACTTCTCGTCTCGAGGCAACATACTCTTGATCAAGAGGAGGAGACGGTCAAAACAAGTCTCACTGATGTGAAATTCAGATTTCAAGTTCAACAACTGTGACACTGCAGACAATCGAGTGTGATTTTCACAACCATCCCACAGCGGCTCATCAGCATCCCTAAGTAGTTCATAAAATCTTCCGACTGTCTTATTCGGCGCTTCATCGTGAATATTAAAACTAGGACCAACAGCATCTACAACCATATCCACGTACCCACTTGTGCCTGCAATATTGTCGGGCTCATACCTCAAGAATTGCTCACCATGACACGTCCAATTCGTATAACCATCCACGAACCCTTTCGTGTACAAATGATGTTGCACATCCCATGTTGAACACCACCTCAAGTTTCTACAACTTGAACAAGGGCATCGAATGTGACCGTCGCGATCTATTACTGCATTTGGATTCCCCAATGCAAATTGAATGAAACTCTCAACCCCAAGCTTAAAGTCATCTGACACCACCCGGTCAACTATTCTACGATACATCCATGAACGATCTGTCGACATTTTACCTGCACCCAATAAATGACAATACACATCCTAACTTTCAAATCATTACTCATAATATTACACCCGACCCTTTCCTCACATCGTTCATCATAGACCATTTACAGTTGGAAGAGGAATATTGATTAGATTATCACTTTTTAACCCATCCATGAAGGTTTGATCGCACAATCACTTACTATATGTGCTGCACGATTTGCTAAAAATTTCTGCATCATCTCCCCACACTTTTCCGATATACCAAATATATTTATTGATTTTGAAATTTTCTTAAACACTTACAAGTAAGTGGTTAAGAAAACACTCAAAATCAATAATGGTATATCAGAGAAGAGTGAGGAGACGCAACCGAAATTCTCAACAAACCATACAAACATATATAGTAAATGACTGCCTAAGTGGGATCAAACATTCACAGACTGTCCAAACGGGACAATTCAAGACTTTGAGGTAGATATATACATTCTCATAAATAAATGAGAACATACACATCAATCCCAAAGTCTTGAACGGGAAGGCACATTGACACGGTTTTAACGCGCTCTCCTGAGGTGCGTGTAATGTTAGGTCGCACCCACGCACCTCAACTCACAGGGAATACCCCATGCATTTATATAACATAAAATTAAATAACAACGTAATTATCATTATGCACATATCAAATTAAATAACACCCAAATTACAAAAATTTTCAAATGAAGAACATCGAAGCTAAACAATCTACATTTTTGAGTCAAATTAACATCAAATTTTTATTAAAATCAAATTTAAAAATATATTTACATGCAATTAAAATCCACAAAGTTTTAAATCACAAAATGAATTTTTTGGGTATTTACCTATTGCTATAGAGAATTCTGATTTCTTTGCATTTATCCACATCTTTGTATATATGTACTACTTAAGATATGTGGTCATTCCATTTCTCTATATCTTCTTATCATCATAAGACAAGGTTCAAATGGGATCACTTTCAACCTCAGTGGAGCATCTACGGCCTCAAGAATGGTAGGACGGCCTTTTTGCATGAGAATTGCTCCCATGCCAGTTCCACTAGCATCACACTCGACTACAAAAGTTTCTGAAAAATCAGGCAAGGCAAGAACTGGGGTAGTTGACATAGCCTCTTTAAGCTGTAAGAAGGCTTGATGAGAAGATGGGCTCCAACTATAACTGTCCTTCTTAAGAAGACTAGTCAGAGGTGCAGCAATAAGACCATAGTTTTTAATAAATTTTCTGTAGTATCTTGTAAGCCCTAAGAATCCTCTCAAAGCCCTCACAGACCGGGGTACAGGCCAAGTAGAAATGGCTTGTAGTTTAGACATGTCCATAGCAACCCCTTTTTCTGAAATAATGTGGCCAAGATACTCAATTTCTCTGACCCCAAACACACATTTAGACATTTTAGCATACAATTGGTTGTCTGCTAGGATCTGCAGAACCTGTCGCAAGTGCACTAAATGGAGGTCCCAGTCAACATTGTAAACTAAGATATCATCAAAGAAAACCAAGACAGACTTCCTCATACAGCCTTTGAATATGTCATTCATCAAGTTCTGAAAGGTAGAGGGTGCATTTTTGTAAGCCCAAATGGTAATACTAAAAACTCATAGTGTCCCTCATGTGTTCTAAAGGCAGTTTTGTAAACATCATCAGGATGCATTCTAATTTGATGATAACCCGATCTCAAATACAGCTTGCAAAAGTGCCTTTTTGTAAGCCCAAATGGTAAGACTAAAAACTCATAGTGTCCCTCATGTGTTCTAAAGGCAGTTTTGTAAACATCATCAGGATGCATTCTAATTTGATGATAACCCGATCTCAAATACAGCTTGCAAAAGTATTTGGACCCATGTAATTCATCCAACAAATCGTCTACTAAGGGTATGGGATATTTGTCTTTAACAGTGTTTTGATTCAGAGCTCGGTAGTCTACACACATTCTCCATGAGCCATCCCTTTTCTGAACTAATAGCACTGGAGCAGAAAAAGGGCATGTGCTTGATTGCACATGAGAGAGGGAGAGTAGGTCCTTGACTTGATGCTCAATAACTGTCTTCTGTAGAGGTGAATGTCTATAAGAAGGTTGACAAACTGGCTTTGTTTCATCTAGTAGTTGAATCCGATGGTCATAAGGTCTGGATGGGGGTAAGCCATGAGGTTCAGAAAAAACTGCTGAATACTGTTCTAGAATGCTGGAAATGTCTTGAGAATAAGAAGTCCCAGTAAACCCACAAGAAGTAGATGAAATATCCGAAGCTTCCAAGGAAAACAAGTGTAAAGAATAGATGCTTCGGGATTTAGGAAGGTCAGCAGATATTGTTTTAGCAGAAACAATACTTGTGGAAGGGTTAGGAAGCCCTTGTAATATGAAATCCTGACCATTCAAGGAAAACTTCATGGACATTTGAGAAACGTTTAGGGTTATATCTCCAAGTAACTAGAGCCAAGTATTCCCCAAGACCACATCAACACTGCCAAGAGGAAGAATTAAAAAGTCTAAAGTAAATGACATGCCAGGCATCTTAAGGGTAACTCCAGGACACCAACCCTGTGAAGAGATTTGGAGACCTGCAGCTAGTTTGACAGGGTGGGAATCAAAGTTTGTCACAGATAATCCCAACTTCTTTACAACATGGGGGTCCAAAAAATTATGGGTGCTCCCATTGTCAATCAAAACCAGGACAGACATGGTACCCATTTTCCCTAATACTTTTAATGTGCCCGGTGATGCTAAGTGAGTAACATATTGAGCTGACAGAGAGGGTTGTATGTCAGGAGAGAATTCAATGAAGGGTTCCGGATCCACACTGTCTGAAGGAGCAAAATCACTATCATCCGGAATAAGATGCAGTAAAAAAAGTTTATGAGGTTGGCATGTGTGGCCTGGAAGCCATTTATCATCACAATTATAACATAGGCCTTTAGCCTTTCGTTCCTGCAACTGTTGTGTAGATAACTTTTTAACTGGTGGGTTTACTCCTTTAGGGGAGAATGCTGGCTGAGAGTTTGGAGTAAAAGGTTTCAGTGTCTGAGGTGTTGAAAGGATAAAGTGTGGTGAAGCTCGGCGTCTAGCAGTAAACATTTGTTCTTGAATTCTTGCCAACTCCATAGCATGTGATAAGGAATGGGGCATGAAGGAGCGAACTTCACAGGCAAGATCCTCTCGTAAACCACTCAGAAAAACACCCAGCAAAAGCTTCTCAGAAAGTCCAGTTATTCTATTGCACATGGTCTCAAATTGCCATTGATACGCAGGTACTGTACCCACTTGTCTTAGTTTACTCAGTTGCCCATGAGAATCCATAGAAGAAACTGCACCAAACCGTGACTCTAACCCAGCTAAAAACTCATGCCAAGAAACAGATTCTTTAGAGCTAGAGAAATGCCAAAACCACTGTAAGGCCTCTCCATCCAAATAATAAGATGCTATAGTAACTCGTTGCGTATCCAGAACATTATTACAGTAAAAATAGCGATTAGCTTTGAATCGCCATTCAGCTGGGTCAGAACTCCCATCAAATTTAGGGAACTCGTGCAACTTATGGCGAAAAGAACCAGGAATATCAGCCACAGCAGACAGAGAATTTTGGGATTCAAATTTCTCGAAGTTGGACTCCAAAGATTGCATCCGATTAGACATGACTCCAGCTAATCCATCAACCACTAACTAACAACTAATCCATCAGCCACTAACTAATAAAATGCAACAGGGATATCTAATTTAACTAACCCCGCTCAGAACTGAGTTATAGCTTCCGAGCTGGTTCAACGGTCTGCGACTCGGCCTGTCGAGCCACTCGAGACATGACACCCCCCTCCCACAAAGCTCCCCCTCCTCCCCCCCCTCCCACCCGCCCTCCTGCTCCCACTGAGCTCCCCCCCCCCACTGGAACCCTCTCGGATGCCCCTCCCCCCTCCCACCGAGCTCCCCGTCCCACAGAGCTCCCCCCCTCCCACCCCCCTCCCATAGAGCTCCCCCCCCACTGGAACCCTCTCGGATGCCCCTCCCCCCTCCCACCGAGCTCCCCCCCCACTGGAACCCTCTCGGATGCCCCTCCCCCCTCCCACCGAGCTCCCCGTCCCACCAAGCTCCACCCCCTCCCACAGAGCTCCCCCCTCCTGCTCCCACTGAGCTCCCCTCCCCCCACGGGAACCCTCTCGGATGCCCCTCTCCCCTCCCAACGAGCTCCCCATCCCAGCGAGCTCCACCCCCCCCCCCTTGCTGCCCCCTCCCCCTCCCAGACAAACCTCCCCCGCCACCCCCTGCCACCAAAACCCCCCTCACCGGAACCCCTCCAGGATGAAAAAAAAAGACAATAGCACCATGACCGATGGCCGGCGACCTCTGGCGAAGAGTGAGAGGGAGAGGGAGAGGGGGAGGGGGAGAGAGAGAGGGAGAGGACTTACTGGACCGACGAGGGCGATGACGAGGACAGCGTGGATCGACGAGGTCGACGGCGAGGATGGTGCGAGACTGGCGGGGAGAGCGAGCTCCGGCAACGAGGGCTACGGTGGGGACAACAAGCTCCGGCGCGCGACGGTGAGGATAGTGCGGGACTGGCAGGGTGAGCGAGCTCCGGTGTCGGCGAGGATGGCGCAGAACTGGCAAGGAGAGCGAGCTCCGGCGACGGCGAGGATGGCGCGGGAATGGCGGGGACTACGAGCTCTGGTGACTAGGAAGGGGGGAAAAGAGTGAGAGGGAGATGGAGGGAAGGGGGGAAGGGTTTCTTGAGGGGGGAAAAGACCGTCTCAGACGGATTTCAAACGAAAACTTTTTTCGTCTGAAATTATAGACTGATTTCAGACGGAATTTATTACCGTCTGAATTTCAGACTTATATTCAGACGATAAACATATCCGTCGCATAGTTGTCATCCGTCTGTAATTTCAGACTTATATTCAGACGGATAAATTCCGTCTGAAAAATCCATCTCTAATCCCGCCTTTTCTAGTAGTGTGAAAAATTCAAATAGAGGGTTCAAAATTCTAACCTGAGATCTAATCTGGATACTTCTTCTTGATTGACTCTTCTAATTCCCAAGTAGCCTCCTCGAATCCACGCTTACTCCATTGCACTTTTACTATCTGTATTGCCCTATTACTTAGCTGGTGTAATTTCCGATCTATGATCTTGAGCGGTCTTTCTTCATCAGATAAATCCTTCTGTAGCTTCAAGTCATCGAATTGAATCACATGCGAAGGATCATACACATATTTCCTTACTATGGATACATGAAATTCGATGAATCCTTCTGTAGCTTCAACCATCCGATCTATTTCCTTCACCGATTCTTTCTAGAATCTTAAAAGGGCCAATAAATCTTGGACTCAGTTTTCCTTTGATACAAAACCTTTTAATTCCTCGCGTGGGTGAAATTTTCTAGAAGACATGCTCTCCCACTTAAAATTCAAGATCTCTTCTTCGATTATCGGTAAAACTCTTTTGCCGTGATTGAGCAATTTTCAACCTTTCAAGGATTAATTGAATATTGTGAGTTGTATCTTGAATAATATCGGGGCCAATCAATCCTTTCTCTCCAACTTCACTCTAGCATAGAGGTGATCTACAACTCCTGCCATATAGTGCTTCAAAAGGCGCCATTTGTATGCTAGACTGATAGCTATTGTTATATGCAAATCCAGTCAAGGATAAGTGTTCATGCCAACTTCCGCCAATATCTATCATACAAGCTCTCAACATATCTTCGATAATCTTATTCATCCTCTCGATTTGTCCATCTGTCTGAGAGTGGAAAGCGGTACTAAAATTCAACATAGTACCCAAAGATGATTACAAACCTTTCCAGAAGTGAGAGGTGAATCTCGGATCTCTATCTAAAATAATAGAAGCTGGAATACAGTGTAGCCTTACAACCTCTTTGATATATAAGGCAGCTAGAACATCCACGGTCCATTCAGTTTTGATGGGCAAGAAGTGAGCGGACTTAGTTAGTCGGTCCACAATCACCCATATAGCATCAAATCCACTTCGGGTCTTTGGCAATCCAACTATGAAATCCATACCAATACTATCCCATTTCTATTCCAGTATCTCTAGAGGTTTAAGCTTCCCAGCCGATTTGGGTTGTTCGGCTTTAACTTGTTGGCAGACCAAACATCTACTCACAAACTCGGCTACCTCTCTTTTCATGTTAGACCACCAGAAGGTTCTTTTGAGATCTTGGTACATTTTTATGGCACTAGGATGAATAGTGTACCTCGATTGATGTGCCTCCTCTAAGATTTTATTCTTGATGGTAGAACAATTGGGCACACAGGTTCTTCCGATCCTCGGAAAAGTAATCTTCCATCATCCGCCAAAAGAAAATCCGGCCGTTGATCTAATTTCTCTTTAATTTCAACAATCAACGGATCATCATCTTGAAACTCTTTAATTTTTTAGTGTAACTTGGGTTGGAGTCTAATATTTGCAATCAAAACTCCTTCTCCCTTCTCCTCCACATTGAGGTCTAAGTTTGCCATTTGCTCTAACAATTGCCATTCTTTTATCATTAGGTTCGATAATAATGCCATCGGCTTCCAACTAACAGCATCTGCTACGACATTACCTTTTCTTGGATGGTATTGTATAGAGAAATCAAAATCCTTCAAGTATTGTATCCACCTTCTTTGTCTCATATTGAGTTTTTTTTAGAGAATAAGTATTTGAGGCTCTTGTGGTCGGAATACACAATGAAAGCCTCACCATAGAGATAATGTAGCCAAATCGTCAAGGCAAAGACTACAACTCCCAGTTCTAAGTCATGCATGGGATAATTCTCCTCGTGCTTTTTCAATTACCTTGAGTAATAAGTGATTACCTTGCCATGTTGCATCAATACACAGCCTAAGCCAATTCTAGATGCATCAGTATAAACTTCAAATCCTCCTCCTTCCGTAGGCAACGTGAGTATAGGGGCAGTAGTCAGACAATCTTTTAGACTCTTAAAGCTTTTCTCACATTGCTTGGACCATATATCAGGGGTCTCCTTCCTTGTTAATCTTGTTAAAGATATCGCGATCTTGGAGAAGTCCTTAATAAATCTTATATAATATCCTACCAATCCCAAGAAGCTTCAAATTTCTGTCACGATAGTAGGTCTCTCCCAATTCTTTACAGCTTCGACCTTTGAAGGATCGACCATAATACCCTTCTGGGAAATTATGTGACCTAAAAAAGAAACTTCTTTGAGCCAAAAATCACACTTTCTAAGCTTAGCATATAATTTGTGATCTCTTAATAAATGCAAGGCTTTCTTGAGATGTTCTTCATGCTCCATCTTTGACTTTGAATAGATCAAAATGTCGTCAACAAAGACCATAACAAATTCATCAAGGTATGGCCTAAATAAACTGTTCATCAATTGCATAAATGCGGCAGGCGCATTGGTTCGGCCAAAAGGCATAATAGTGAACTCATAATGTCCATACCTACTCCTGAATGCTGTTTTATGAATATCCCCTTCCTTGATCTTCAATTGATGATAACCAGATCTGAGATCAAGTTTTGAAAAATATCGAGCTCCCGAAATCTGGTCAAATAGTTCATCAATTCTCGATAATCGATATTTATTCTTGATTGTAAGTTGGTTCAATTGTCGGTAGTCAACACACAATCTCATTGACCCATCCTTCTTTTTGACAAATAAGACAGGGGCTCCCCATGGTGAAGTACTCAGTCAGATGAATCCCTTCTCCAATAAGTCCATTAGTTGTTCTTTTAACTCCTTCATTTCGATAGGGGACATCTCATACAGAGCCTTAGAAATAGGTGCAGCTCTCGGAATTAAATCAATAGAGAAGATCACTTCTCTCTCCAGAGGAATACCAAGCAACTCATCCGGGAATACATTAGAATAATCTTGAACAATAGTAATATCCTCTAGATTGGGTTCCTTATGCTTGGCCATAGTCATAAAAATTAAGAAAGCCGCACAACCCTTCTTCAATAATTTATCGACATTAAAGGCCGAAATAAGGGATAGGTGTCTAGAATGTCTGACACCAGAAAATAAGAGGTCGGGATACCCACTAAAGCTCACCGTACCCACTTTGCAGTTAACACTAGTACCATATGTAGATAACCAGTCAGCTCCCAAAATAATATCATATCCTTCCATTTCCATGCATACTAAGTCAACCGGTAGGTTGTAACCGTTGACTAGAACTTCACTAGTAGGGTAGAAATATTTAATCTCCCATCCTACTCCAATAGGAGTAGTAATAGTAAGTTTGAGTTTTAACGGAACAGGCCTCATCGGCAACGTATCAGCAAAGCTCTTAGATATAAATGAATGCGTGGCTCCAGTGTCAAATAAAACAGAGGCGGGCTTTGAGCAAACAAAAAGAGTACCTTCCACAACGCCTCCTTCTTCGGTAAGTTCCGCATCTCTATGGGCTTGAAGTCTACCTTGCTTTTTGATAGCAACTGGAAGTTTTTCCGGTGGAGCTTGCTCGTTGAGGAGTGGATAATTCAGGATTCTATGATCCCGACTCCCACAGTGAAGACAAGCACCAAGTCTTCTCTAGCACTCTTTCGCCTTATGTCCGGGCTTTTCAAAATGCTTGTATAGTTCCTTTGATGGGGTAACAAAAGGGACAATTTGTTTATCATTCCATCTTGGCTTCTTGTCCTTTTCGAAGTTACGCCCCTCTTTAAGGGAGTTACGCCCATCATTGGACCTCTTCTTCTCGAAGGAGGGCTTGAAGTTACTAGAGCTAGTTATTGGATCCTTCTTGGCATCTCTTCTCCGGATGCGATTAGACATATATGTTGCATCTTCTAGTAGTTGGGCTCTTCTCATCGCATCAGCATATACTTAGATATCCATCGGGGCGAGTTGAGTAATATACTGGGGCTTTAAGCCATTTAAGAACCTCCTCACCTTCACCTTTTCGGGACCCACAAGGTGTGGTGCGTACCGGGACAATCTTGCGAATTGAGCTTCATACTCCGCCACCGTCAAACTCCTTTACTTTAAGGAAGCAAATTCGGCAACTTTTCTCGATTGAACTCGGTCGAAGAAGTACTTGTTGTTGAAGTGTTCCACAAACTCTTTCCACAACACCTAGTCGTGCGGTAGAGTTGCTTCAACCGACTCCCACCAAGTACATGCACCCCTTTCTACCTGAAAGGTAGCGAGTAGGACCTTCTCCTGATCAGTACATTGCATGACTTGAAAAATTCTCTCGATGTCCTTCACCCAGTGTTCTGCCGCATCCGAGTCCGTGGACCCAGCGAACTTGGGAGGGTTCATACTTTTGAAGTTCCTATGTAAATCTCTTGCTCCACGGTTAGCTCCAAGTTGAGCTATTTGTTGTAGCACTTGGGTCAGTCCTTGGACCGTCCTTTGCATCTCGTGCCATTCAGCTCTCTTGGCAGCCATTGTCGAGAATTAAGTCTACAATCACAAGTACAAAACTTAAGTATTTGTTCTATTTTCTAGATTTATCCTACTTTAAAGCTTAGCCCATGGCTTTACCCAATCTCACCGGGAAGGTTTAAGACTCTATCTAAAATTCTAGATCATCATCTAGAACCTATATCAAGGAAAACATAGGGTTTATGAAACCTAGGCTCTGATACCATAAAGACTGTCACGTCTCGATGCTGAATATCGAAGTGCGACGAGTCGTAAACATTCATGTCGATCAAGTGTATGTATAATAGGGTCCAACCATAATGGGACACAAGAAGAAAAGAATACTTTTATTTCATCGAAATAAAATTTTACAATATTCTTAAGCCTTAAGAGGTATCATATAACTTTCAAGCACACAATTCTAGCAAGAGTACTATTCATAAACCTAGGTAAGTAATATAAACTTGATCCCTCATTTCACTCTTTCCCGTCCCCATGTGCTTGGGGTTCATCGTCGGAACTACCTGCAATGTTAACTGAAAACGTAGGGTGAGCAAAACGCTCAGTAGAATTTTTATCTCTATACCAGGCAACTTAAAGTAATTAACATTTTTGGGTAAAGTTACTATACTATGCCGAGAAACGTAATAAAACATGGAACATGAATAGGAGAGAAATAAAAGAATGGAATCGCAAGTAGAGAGGATATCAAGAGTAAAGTTCAAGTAGAGGACGATCATGTAGAAAGTATTATTATGGAATTGACCATTTCATGCAAGTATGTACAAGTTAAGTATTTCACGTAATTCAACTACTTCAAGTAATTCACAAACTATGGAATGCCATAAATCAATCTAGCAAGTCAAGCACTTCGGTGCAATACCACACCAGGTCATTCAACTCCCATGGACACAAGTACTTTCGGGCACTCCCCCCAGGACCAGACAGAGCCCCATTAACATCAGGCATTGGGGTTATGGATCATAGATCCCAAGTATATTTAAACATCAACATAATATGTATGACCAAAGAATTTCAAGGTAAAGTTTACTAAATAAAGTACAGATCTAGCAAAATTTATCATTCGAGATATGAGTAGTACAAGAATTACAAGTAGTTGAAAGAGAAGTTCAAAAAGGATTTAAGACGTCATGTTTAACGACATTAAGTCGATAAAAGATTAGATTGTCCGACAAGGCACAATCAGCCCTTGCGAAAAATCTCGTAAAACGGGTTTAGATCGAGTTTTTCACAGTCGGGTGTTTAGCAAGAAAATCGAGGAATTATGGCCAAGTAAGAGGTGGGACAGTGGGAGACTCCCCTCACATTCGCGAGGTCCTAATGAAGAAACCACTTATCCACTTAAAGCATTTTCACGTGGACCTCTTTCCTTAGACATCATTTTTCCTAGGGAATCTTACTAATTACACGACTTGTTGAAAATGAGGAACAATTCTAGTAAAAATTCTATTCTATTTTTTTGCAGTCGGAGCTTAACTAGAAAATCAAAGAATCACGGCCAGATAATAGGTGAGGCAGCGAGAGGCTCCCCTCGTATTCACGAGGACCTAATTAAGTAACCACTTATCCACTTAAAGCGTTTACCCGTGGACCTCTTTCCTTAGACACCGTTCTTCTTTAGAAATCTAACGAACTACGCGACTTGTCGAAAACACGATAACACTATAACATCGAAATCGTTAAACTCGTATTGATCACGATCATGCAACTAAGCCCATGTAATTTTAACAAATAATATCTATTCCATTTACCATACCAGAAAGATAATATAGTCATGGAGATCAAACATATCATGAAGGTAATAAGAACTAGGACGGAAATATAAGCTCTTGGAATAGAATTATTATCTTCCATATCCTTAACTTAATCATGCGTGAATTTCATTGATATGCAACTTAACATGACATATTTAACATACTTGATGACATATTGGTTCAATTAGAACCTAAAGACATCACGATTGGGGTGGCGATCGCGCATCCGGAACACGGTCTTAGAAAGACACCGTGATCTGAGACGGATCTTCCAACGGTTAAAAATCTTGGTTAGAATCTTATGTCCAATTGTATGGACAACATTCTTAATACTCAATAAAAATTGGGGAAAATGGTATAGAATCAATGTAGATATGCATCTACATCTAATTCATGCATCAATTTAAGTTTAGCCTGAGAGAATACCTACCTAGTGGAAGATCAAAGAGGAAGAAAAATAATAACGAAGAATACTTCGAACACTCCTCCAAATATCAAGATTTTCTCCTCTCTACAACCGGCACTTCTCCAATGGATTTGTACTTTGAGTAGGGAAGATCCAAGCCCTATTTATAGGCCAAGTCTCATGATTATTTTATTACTAATTTAATTCTATCTTCCACCTAATTTCCTATTCCACCCATGTTACTATTACACCAACTTATGTTGGCAATAATTTCCAACATGTGGATGTTGAAATAAATCTTCCTTTATGACATAATCAATTATCTCATTTATTCAATAATGTTTTATAGCTAATTTAATTCTAAGTCAATTATCCACCTAATTTTCTAATTTCATTAACTCATGTTACTATTACACCAACTTATGTTAACATTAATTTCCAACATGTAAATATTAAAATAAATCCCCCTTTATGACATAATCCATGACCTCATTTATTCAATCAGGTAAGAAATTACATCATCTACTAATTAGGATTTAATTAGAGCTAATAATTCTCTCTTAAATCGGATGCTACAGTACTGCGACAGTACCGACGTCTTCACCTTCTCAGAATCGTGCATTGAATCTCGCCGTTCCTTTTAATACGTGGGATAGGATTCACTTTTATATATTCTACATTTTAAAGACATAAAGAAAAATATTTATCATTTATTTTATTTCCATCTTTCATTATTTTTTTTCGCATATAAATACATATATAAAATTTTGAGTTACTACAGTAACTTTATCTAAAATGTTAATTACTTAATGTTGCCTGATATAGAGATATAAACCCTACTGAGCATTTCACTCACCCTGTATTTTCGGTTAATATTTCAGGTAGTTCCGATGATGAACCCCAAACAAATGGGGATGGGCAAGAGTGAAACGAGGGACCAAGTTTATCTTAGATACCTAGGTTTAAATTTGTTGCTCTTGTTAGAATTAAATGTATTTGGAACTTGTATTATGCCTCTTAAGGCCTAGCATTGTTTTAACAACTTATTTGACAAAATAAAAGTACCCTTTTCTTATTATCTCCCATTATGGTTGGAACCTTATACGCATGCTCTGATCGACATGAACGATTACGACTCGTCTCGCCTTGATATTCTGCGTCGGGACGTGACATAGAATCCATGTCCTATTCGAATGGGTCACTAAATACGACAAGATAACTCTTCCAGAACTGAGGAGACCGGGAGACACTAGAAGAAAAGATGATCCCCACTTTTGCCCGTATCACCAAATGATCAGGCACCCCATCGAAGACTACTACGTCTTCAAGGATGCTATTGAAAGTCTGATCAAGAAGGGGGAATTACAAATGGACAAGCACAAAGTGGATACTCCACGTGCTAATGAATTGCCCGATCTGAAGAGAGTTGTCAACATGATATCAATATACCGACAATCACCCAAAGAGGTGTCCGAAGCTCATAGAACTGACAAAAAAGATGAAGAGATATTCCTCGCGTCGGTAAGTGCGGATCAAGCTGAAGCCGCTACTTCTCATCATGATGATTGGTCCCCGGAGAACCGAGGGCGCTTTCCACCGCCTAATGAAGAGACATGTTGCTATACCTCTCCTCCCCCCAAGGGCATGGTGGTAGGAATTTCAACTACTGAGGGGCTAGATGCATCCAGCAATGATATCGGGTGCCGCTGGTCCCACCCGAAGTCAAGATGGGAAGCAGCATTCCCGGCTCCTACCATCCTGGTCCTGCCATGCTGGCAGAGCTATGTCAAAAATTACAAGAAGCTGAAGTGCTAAAAAGAAGACTAATCACGATGGGTTTATACCCGGCTTCACTTGGGTCGACATGACCCTTGTCCAAGGCTCTGCATGGCAGTATTGAGCCACTCAAAGCCTCACCAACACCGGCAATGCCCCGCATGATGCATGACCAGGCAGGGAGCACCCTCCCTCAATTGCTACAGCACGCACCCTCGGCGCATCCCTCAACTTCCCGGGCATGCCATGAGGCAATTATTACGCCTCAGGTAATCCCACCAATAAACCTGCTCCTGCAACTAGTCGACTTCTATCTGAGTTCAACAGCTCCGGCGGCAATGAACAAGCAACTATATATGACCGAAACTATATATGACAAACCCCTGAAACAAAGCTAGCCGAGGAAGAAATTATCGAGGCGCAACTATATATGACCGAGCAAAAGGATGGTGAGTCCGCTTCGGTCTACATCCAACGATGGAGAAATCTCAGTGCGAGATGCAAACATCCGACCGACTATGGGGATGCTATCTAAATATGTAAGCGTAATATGATGACAGACGGCCTACTAAGGGCCGTTGGCGTCAAGGCCAAATCCTTCGACCAATTAAACGATCTTGCAACTACTATTGAAGCCCTCCTGGCAAAGCATTGCCCAGCTACTACTACTCATATTCAGAAGAATAAGCCTACCGGCGAACGGCCGGCGCAAGAAGTGATGCACGCTACTGATTTCAAAGCTTTCGAGCAGCAAAGGAAAAAATTAAAGAGGCGGTTGGCCCTCTTGCCACCAGGCCGGCTGAGCAAAAATCCGCACTAAGGGGAAAAATGAAGAAGCCATATTCCTTTCTGAAGGATAAAACTCAGACGTTGTTTGAGTCGGCCCGCGAGTACTGTTGACACCCATTTTCAACCTGTAAGTCGAGTTATTTCTCTTATCTACCTTTGTGATGTCCCGAATTATCCATTATTTTGGAGCATTCCTTGAGCATATTTTGAGCCTATTCTTGATCATTCTTTTAGCCCATTGAGCCTTGAAACCATTAGAGGTTATTTGTCCTTGATTGTCGCATCGATCAGGCGAAGTCTGCAGGTCCACTATAAAAAAATGGAGATATAGGGGCAGTTCATTTACAGACATTTCTTAAAAATGCCCCCAAAATATCATAAATAGAGGCACTTTATAATTAATATTGCCCCTAAAACACTTAAAGTTTTCTCTTTGTTTAAAACCTTTTAAAGGGGCGTTTTGAAATTGCTAAAGATGCCCCCCAAAAAATCTACTATGGCCCCAAATGCTCCCGTGCTAGCCGCAACTACCATCGTCTGGAAGTGAACTCCCTGAGCACCCCTTCTCATGCCACATCCCATCCCACCGCAGACTCACCGTATCCCACCAGCGTCGCCAGCAATTAACACGCCCTCCTCTCCTCCATCGTCACCCTCTTTTTCCTCTCCCACGTCTTCTTCTTCTTCTCCGTTGCGTCTTCTGCTTCCTCCTTCTACTGTTCACCTCCATCTTCCCCTGCGCCTTGTTCTTCTCCCTCCCTCCAACCCAATCGCTACACAGGAAGGCCCCATCGAAAGAGGCCAAGCTCGACAACCATCCCCTGTCGCTGGCCTCGCCTCTGCCCTCCTATCCCACCGTCGCTGCCATACCTACGGGAACTTGCCGTCCTCAACTTCCCTCGCAATAGGGCGTTGTTGAGAGTCTCTGTGCAGGCCACACCCTGTCAGACACTCCTAGGAGTCCTACGCTTGCCATTTCCCCCTCTAGTCATCCCACACCACCGCCGCCGCCGCCGTCGGCGGCCCCTGCACCAGTCGACAATGCCCTCGGAGCAGCTGCATGCGTCTGCCGGTGGCACCGCCCTCTCTTACCCTACTCCTCCTTGTGGCCCCTGAGATCTCTCGCCACAACAGGCCGCTGCCAATCAGTGCTGCAGTAGGAATGCCCACGCCATTCATGGCATCCCTGCGCGTCCTCCGACGTCATCCCCTTCCTTCTTCTACCACCTCACACCACCGCTGCCACTCTTTCTTCTTCTTCCTCCTCCCATCTCTTGCCTCTACCCCAGCCGGCTACCACCACCATCTTCTCCCCCCCCCCTAATTTCCCCCCCCTTGCTATTCAGGCTTACTATGGTCTTGGAATTGCCATGACAACTCCATATTTTAGCACTATAGTTACATCTGGTCATGCACCTCATCCATACATGTGGGGCCCACATGTAGCTTATCACACCAGTGAGCATCTATTTTTGTTTGTATAAAACCACATAAGTTTTACTGGCATATGTCTGTTGCATCTTATTTTTGATGTTTTGGACAAAGTGTCAATGCACATGTTATTAACCTCGTAGCATGGGACTTTGAGTTCTAGTTTGGCTAGAACTGTAAGACACTTTATATACTTAGAAATGAGTATGTATGATCCACTTACTTATGTCACCTTTTAACCCTACTGTGTCTCAAAGATATGTACTAATTGATCTCATAGTTTAAGCTCATATTACATGGTTCGCATGCTTCAAGAGCACACATTACACAACATTTAAAATTTGTCAATACATGTTTCAAAAATCATAATATATTTAGTTAAAAAAACCATTTGAAACCATCAAGTTGAGTTTAATGCCACCTTTTGTTTATGTTATTACTCTATGTTTTTTATTTTGGGCGACTCACTTCATATTTTTTTCTAAAGCTATGACCATATCGTTGTGATAAATCAACCAATGGAGCATTGAACTTCACTCAATTTGTTGTTACAGTAGGGTGATTTTTCATTTGTCTAAGGGATCTCTTTACATGATGCTACATGTATGTCTGAAATGGGACCATGAATATTTTAATTTTTCCTTTTGTTCATGAAGTGATGTTGATAAGTTGAATAATGGAGATGCTTGCATAGTTTGGAAAGATTTGGCTTCTATTATTTTTTAACATTTTATCATGTCAAGTAATTGTATGTTTACTATCAAAATTAAGTACTTCTATTCAAATTTCTTGGGAAGAAAGGAGCCCTTTGTATCTTCTGCTATTTTACTACATTTCTTTCTGGTAAATGTTGCATTGATTTATCCTGATATATGGTCACATGCTATTGCCGTGACCAACGGTGTTTACAATTTATTTTTTTCAGCCTTTGAAGCCACCTATCTACATGGCGGAGTTTATGCTCATCCTATAGTGCCTCTTGTAAGTCATTTACATGGAATTGTTTGCCTCGATATTTTATTCTACGAGCAACTTTTGAGGTGTACATAATAAGCTGCAGCTTGATGTAAGAAAACAAATTAAAGTTTATTATGTTCACTGGAGCAACAATCAGACTTTACTCATCGTAGTTGCTTCAGGTACTTGTACAACCCAGAGACGAGGGAAAATTTTTTAAAAGAGAGAGAGGGAGAGAAGGTTTAATGGGAAAAAGAGCATATATGTTCTCTGTTTAGGTGCAGCTGCTTCCATAAGTGGTGCAAGTGATTAATTTCTAATTGAAGACATCATATGTCGGCTATAAATTGCAAACCATGTTTCTTATACATGAAAGTCCTTCAACGGTGAGACATTCCAGATTATTTGTGTGTTAGATATGTTTTGCCTTACAATTAGAAGGGAAACCTCCATGTCTGTGTTGGTATTGGTTAGTTTTGGACTGCTAATGCTTTATAGATTTCCTGCCTCATGAAAGTTCTTTTTAATTCTGACATGCCATTGGTGTTCAACCAGAAAGATTCATCGATGGATTTGAGCTTTTATGTACCTAATTCTAATACCCAATCCGTTGGTGATGAAACTCGTCCTCCAGCTCAGGTAAAACTATTTATCCGTTTCATTAAGTTTTGTTTGTTAATAAAGGAGAATAGACCTTTGCATTGATAATCAGATTTTTCAGAAACAAAAAACTTATCTTGATTGTTTTCAAAACAACTTTGTTTACCTTGCTGCAGTCAAATTCTTTCAACTTTACATTCACTTCTCTTTTGTGTGTGGACATCTTTTTGTCACCCTGGTACTGTCCTTTTAAGATTAGCCTTCTCTCCTAGAACTTTTTTTTTTATATAAGGCAGATGCCAATTAGGAATGTAATTTTATGTAGTATATAAAATTGTGAGAAACAATTTAAGCAGTGCTTCTATGAGAAACATTTTAAGTAGTGCTCCTGTGATCATGTAATCAGGTCTTAAGCATGAATTTGATCGAATTTATACTCATGAACCATTAACATCAACTGCTGAAAATTCTACCTTGATGTCGCTACAAAGTGCACCAGCGGTCGGGGTTTTCCTCCCCACTCCCTCAGTTTGCACCAGAAAAATTTCAGGGAGCACTTTGTTTCTGTAGAAAAAAAAAGGTAAAATCCTTGGGTGATGCTTGGGAGCCCTCCATACCTTTTAGATCCTCTTTTTACTATCCAATAGATAGCATATCATCTCTTGGCAATCAATACAATCCACTTTTTGATAGCATAGAGCCTTCACATAATTTATCAAAGTAGCATAAGAGCATTGATGATGTTCCTTCAACATTTTCATGTTCAGGTCATTCTCGTTAGTGCATATATGTCACTTACCTTTTAACTTTTTTAGGTTTTGTTGATGAAAATTATTCTTATTCTTACTAGGTGAGTTGAAATCTATTTACGTGAGAAACCTAACTTCTTTTGCGACTGCTTCAGAACTTGAGCAGTAGTTCAAGAACTTTGGCAGAATTAAGTGTGGTGGTGTTCTTATTAAGAGCCGGAAGGTCCTTCCCCTTCTCTGTTTTGTGTATATCTAATTTTGCATACCTTCTGTGTTGGAAACAAATTTACTTAATTTTGCTTTTTCTTTTTTGGATTTCCAGGATGTCAGTGTCTATTATGTGTTTATTGAATTTGAGGATATCCTTGGTGTTCATAATGCACTCAAGGTTTGTTCATTTTCTTACATGTTGGACATGCGATAGCTATTTTAAGAATAAAGATGCCTAAATGGGTTTGCTTCCTCGTATAGATCTGTCATCGTCTTTCTTCTCTGTGATTTTGTAGTACTTGAATTATTCCTATTTTTTAAGCTTTAACAGAGCTTGAGAAGGCATTTCTCATGTATTACAACTAATTGCACTCATGTCTGGGGATTCCATTTCATGTAATTGGTAATCCACTCAAGGAAGATTCAAAGTTATAGGATATATGCTATTTTGATGTATCCTCTATATCTCAATGAGTGGTTATTGAACCCACCTTGATTGGGGACATCCATGTTGCATTATTTAAACATTCTTTAACATTTACCTGTGTTTGTCATTTCAGCCTTTACATTTTTGTGTTTTTCATTTCAGGTTGTTTGATTGAATTAAGATACTATGGTGTGGATGAATGATCTCAGAAAAGTAAGCAGTACTAACCTTGTTTTCCTTTGGGGTTTTGGCAATTTGGTCTCATCAGGATCATTAAAGCACAGGCTTTATGGTACCCATGATGCATTCTCAGAAAACTTTGAGTTGAGGTTGGATGATAAGAGCTGTGCCGTTGTGGTTTTTTGGAAGGCAAATTCAGCTCAAACATTACTTCGAGATGTTGGATCAGGAAATATTCGTCCTGATACTCTGTCAGAGATGATCTCGGATGGGATAAGAGTTGCTGGATATGAGGCTTACAAGAGGGTATGTGGAATGGGTTTTTGGGAGATGGACTAAGCAGATGCTTTTGATAAACTGTTGCTTGAGAGCACTTATGATCTTTCCGTAAATGTTGAAGAAAGTTCAGTTGTGCACTGGAAAAGTGAATCGATGATCTATCTGAATGATCTGTAGGCATGTGATGTACAATGTGAACTATTGCAAACTGACCAGCTATTTCCCATGTTCAGGCCTCAATTAGATAGAATTGGATATCTGTCAAGAATTCGTGAGCTGGGAGATATGTTGATACTGTTTAGATAGGTTTAGCTACACTACTTAAAGTGACATGGGCTTTTCTGGAGAAATGAAGGTGATAAATTCTAACTGCAGGCTAGATGATTAAATGGCAGCATTGTTTTTTATTGTCGAAAAGTGTGCACCGAGGAATTTTCTACAATTGTACTTCACTTTTCAGGATACTAGTTAATATCTCCAATTTATCTCTACATCAGCTGTGGAGGTTTTGGGATTTGTTTTCCTTGTGCAGAAGTAACAATTTCATAATGTTGCATCTGATCGGTCTTCATATGGACTGCTTATCGGATATGAGAGCTGTATTTGTAAGATGAATTCCACAAATAAAACTGAGCCCTTTATGCCAAAAAAAAGTGTACTGCCTTTGGTAGTTTTCTGGAGGTGTTTAAAGAATTTCAATATTTCGCCTATGATTTTTCTCATCTCTCTTCTCGATGATCCATGTGTCCTAGCCACCCTAGAGAAGTGAGCACATTATCACGTAATCACTTGTATATATTATGTATACTCATAATGATTAGAAACTTACGACAATCAAAATTAGTTGGTAAACAGAATGGCAGGGTTGTTGATGTTTCTGCTCATAATTTTAGCTTTCTGATCAATAACGTCTACTTTTCTTTATTTCATACTTTTTGATACAATGTATCTTCATGACAAACATCTACGACAATTTTTCAGAGCAGCCTTAAGGACTTTGTTTACCCTTTTCTAAACTAAGGGCATGTTAATGTTTCAAAATTCCAGGTGATTGTGATTAACTGTATGAGAATATTTATGGATTTTTTATGTGTATACTACTAGATGCTGAATTGTCTACTGCCGCCAAAGTAGTGTTATTTATTTCAATTGTTTACAAATGCATATGCTTTGCTTGCTTTGAAATCACTTTAATTATAGTACTTTGGAATTTGGATCTTGTGTCACTTTAAGTTTTGAATTGTCAAAGTTGGTTGTGACTACACAGTGAGGTGAAGCCAAACTTTTCACAGAAGATTGGGAGGGGGTTGTGGATGATGTGAAAGCAACTGTTCAAGTCTCCAGAGGTTGGTAGTGCTACCCTGAATATAATATGCATGATTATCTTCTCGATGTGAATATAATTGTTTTTGACTACTGAAGATGATTCATTTTTTGCTACTGTCTAGGAATATCTAGATGAGATATTACTATTAACTAGGACTGCACAAATTGTAATGATCTTCTCACTTTTATGATTTATATTTTCTTGCATTCTTTTGCCATCCTGGCAATTCAAGCTTTTTCTTTCTTATATGTATGCATTCATTATACCTTGGGTAAATAAAATTGACTTCTACATGGTGCCATTTGATAGGAAACATTATTTTTGGTTGTAAAAAGTAAAACAACATATTCTTTTTTATTCTTTTGACTTTCATATTAGCAGCTGTGGTTGACAACCTCATAAATTCTTGATATATTTAATTTTGCAGGACATGAGTGTTTGAGAAACATTGATGAGGGTTGAAAAGGCATTGAAATTAAGTAAGCGCAAGAATTTGTACAAGATATTGGGCATCTCAAGGACTGCCTCTATCACCGAAATTAAACGTGCTTACAAGAAGCTTGCTCTGCATTGGCATCCAAACAAGAATGTAGATTGCAATGCATTGGTAGAGAAGAATACAAGTGCCATGGTCGCATGTCAAACCATCTAGTCAATTGAATTCCCTTACTATTTGTCCACTAGCAAGAAAATGGTTGTAACTAAAGAGCACCAAGGGGAAACGATTTTTTATATTTTAGTCACAGAGTGAAAAATTGAGCCCCCAAGGTTTGAGTTGTATTTCAAAGTCATGGATGTTATGTCTTTTGTAATTGGGATATTTTCATGATTTTATTTTATAATATAGCTATTTAAAGATATTACTTTTATCAATGAGTATCATGTCTTATTTATGTTTCTGTTAAAAGGCAGACAATTGATATACACGTGTGTTGTATAATGGTGGGTGTTTGTGTATGCCAATAAAAAAAAAGAATAGGATATGTGTATTGATTGCATGTTAGGAATGTTGACTTTAATTTTTACATTTTGGATGGTTATTTTGGTACAATATTTAGAAACTGGAGCCCCTACACATTAGTCATTTGGGGCACTTTGGGGAATAAAATGGCCCTAAAACACATTATTTCAAGTGATTATTTTAGGGTGATTTTAAAAAGACTATCTTTAAAATATGTTATTTGGGGCAGTTTGAATGAGAAATTACCCCTAAAACATGCTCATTAGAGGCATTTGGTCATCAAAACAGTCCCTATTAGAATATCTAGGGGCAATTTTTTAGTGCCTCTAATGACAACATTAGGGGCATTTTTTAAAAATTATCCCAAAAACCTTTAGGGACCGAGGTAATAGGGCACATTTTAAATTGTCCCTAAAACTAATCAAACCTCCCCTAAAGATTTTTAGGGCATTTATCTCCATTTTTTGGGACAGTTTTGAAATGCCCATGAAGGTCTATTTTCTTGTAGTGGCCCCTCATAGTTACGGTCAACAATTGACCGTGACTTGCCTTCTTGTCTCGGGTGCGTCGACCCCGTTCGCCAGTGCATTGACTCTGTTATGATCCCACCAACTTCTGGTTTTACCTTGACCGCATTTTGCAAGTGGCGGTCGCGCAACCGGCTGCGTTTTAATTGCAGAGTCTTGATCAATCTGGGGCTCGTTTTCTCCGACCGAGGACGCCTGGGAGTCCTTGTTTGAGCCATTTTTGCCTGGGATAGCCTTCCAGCCCAATTATTATCCATTCTGGGGACTTTTTCCCACTATTATCTCATGATTTATCAAGCCAAATCCCTTATTTCTAGTGCTTATCTCGAAATTTCGAGCAAGGGTTTTTTGGGTTCTATAAATAGACTCATGCTTCGTGTGCGTGAAGGGAGTGCAATTTCTACTAGGGGGGCGAAGCCATGCCGCATTGCCGACCCACCTCTTCGACCCCCATTCATCAGGGCAGTCTTATATCATCATCCTCACTCTTCTAGGGATTTCCCTCCTTCGTTATTTCCTTCTGTTTCTGCACAATTTCTGCACATGCATGCATGTTTGCACGTTTTGCATCGCGTTTTTTACTACTGTTTACCGCATTTTAAATCCTCCTTGGCACTCTTTTCTCATCACAATACACACACCTACTGTTTTGTCCCGTTTACAGGGGTTTAAAACCCTCCCCTAGTGCGTTCTCCCTCTTGTTTTCATGTCAATTTCTACATACGGGGTGGATGCTACACATGCATGATCTAATGGGTTTTTCTTCTCTATTTTGTCTTTGATTCGCAGGAAGGCAAGAGGACAACGTGAGGCCCTCGCCCTCTAGCCGGCTGGAAGGGGAGGAGGTGTAATCCACGAGGTTTTCCCACATCCTTTTCTCAAGCGCAATCACGTTGTGGCGGTCCTTCTTCGACCGCATCTTTCATCTTCTTTTCCACAGTACGCAGCGTCATTGCTCTCTTTTCTTACTCCCTTTTAGCGATGTTAGCCCTTGGTGGTGATCACGGTCTATTGCTATTTATTCATCGCCCCTTTCCCTTTACATTATATGCTTGCATGCTTATTGTTGATTGTTGTTCACGGCGGGATTTAATTACCAACAAATACAACAAGATTGTCCTCCCGGAGCCCAAGAAGCCAAATAATGCCAGATGGAAAGATGATCCTCAGTTCTGCCCCTATCACCAACAGAGGGGGCACTCCATTGAGGACTGCTATGTATTCAAAGATATCGTCGAAAGCCTGATTCAGAAAGGCAAATTACAAATGGATGAGTATAAGGTGGACCCACCTCGCCTGCACCAATTCCCTGTCTCTAAGATGGCGGCCAATATGGGCTCGCTATACAAACTAAAGCAATGCATGCTCGAAAGGGCATTTCAAGTCCTTAAGGCTATGGCGAGAAAAGAAGTACAAGATGCAGATGGTGCCCCATTCTAGGGGCAGATGCTGAAAACAAATGAAGAAAGAAAGCTGAAGATAAAAGAAGAACTGCTAATTCACAGGCTTCGTCACATGGTGAAGGATGCTCATGATCCTCCTCCAAGAAGGTGTGCTCCTGCCCGCCATAACCCCTCATGCCAGATGAGAAGGGGCAGTGTTGATTCAACATAATGATAAAAATGATGATGTAGGCCCGTCAAAAGCCGATTGATTACAGATCTCTCTACCGTACATAGATGATAAAGATGATGAAGAATAATCATGAATAAAGAATGATGTTGAAAAGAAAATGAAACCGAATGAAATGTTGACCCAAATTATGATAAAATGATGATGCTAAAAAAAAGAAAGCTACTCTCGACGGGTACCAACCTTAGGTCCCACTAGCAGGTCATGTTAATTACCTTCGATCTTGATGCCAATTGTAGATATCCTACTCTTTGGCTTAGCCGTCTTGGCGAAGCTTGTTTTTACATATTTTCGGCCAAAGCCCGCTATTGGGACCAACTCATCCATCCCACTATGATAACCAATACAACTCAATGGCTTAGACCCTCAATCGAAGCCTGCTCCCATAATTTTGGCTTTTACTACCCACTCTCCCAATATCTGTCGGCTTCCACAGCCCGCTCTCCCACTGTCTTTTGGGCTCTCACAGCCTACTCTCTCGATTCTAGCTATGCCAAGCCCGCTTTCCCAATATTTTAGAAGGAAGAGATGCTCAGAGATATCACAAAAAATTTTGACCATTGGCATCTAAGCTAACAACTCTTTAAGCATCGGCGCCTGAGCCGACTGCTTTTAAACTATCGGTGTTTAAGTTGACAAATTTTCCATCATATTTTCAACCATCGGCATCTAAGCCGACAGCTTTTAAACTATCGGCATCTGAGCCGACAAAATTTTCACCATCGGCGTTCGAGCCGATAGCTTTTCAACCATCGGCACCCAAGCCGACGACTCTTCAACCATCGACATCTAAGCCGACAGCTCTTCAACTATCGACGCCTAAGTCGACAACTTTTAAACCATCAATATCTAAGTCGACAACTCTTCAACATCGGCATATAAGCTGACAGCTTTTAAACCATCGGCGTCCGAGCTGACAGCTTTTCCACCATCGGCATTTAAGCTGACAGCTTTTCAACCATCGGCACCCAAGCCAACAGCTCTTCAACCATCGGCATCTAAGTTGACAGCTCTTCAACCATCAGCGCCTGAGCTGATAGCTTTTAATCCATCGACATCTAAGCCGATAGATTTTCAACCATCGGTGCATGAGCTGGCAGCTTTTCCATCAGCTTTTCAACCATTGGCATTTAAGCCGACAGCTCTTCAGCTATCGGTGCCTGAGCCGACATCTTTTAAACCAACTGCGTCTAAGCCGATAGCTTTTCCATCAACTTTTCAACCATCGTCATTGATGAGGACATCTCCCGGCATTCCCTATGGCACGAGGCGACTCCGACTTCGTGACCCCTTGGAGATGTGGTCCTCATGGCTATCTTTATTTGTTGCTTATGTAGTTTCTTTATTTGAGTCATATCATGTGTAATTTTCCTTTATTTGAGTCCATTATCTAGGTCTTAGAGTTAATTATCCAAGTCTTGAGTCATTTGGACCCTTAGTTGAGGACATTGGGCCCAGTTAGTGGGCTTGGCCCATGGGCGCCCCCCCCTGTCTCTTGGTCTTTTGCATTTATGCACTTTGTTAGGGGGTTTTGTGCAAATGGTCCAACTCTATATAAGGACCCCCCCCTCTCCCATTTGTAACAACTTTTGATGAATTGAAAAATTAAACCCTCAAGTATTCTCTCTCCCTCTCTCTATAGTTCTCTCTCTCTCTCTCACTACTTCTCCCTCTCTCTCTCTAAATTTCGAAATCCCCTCTCTCTCCTCCCTAATCACCCTTCTTTAAGACCCCTCCCCCTTCCCTATACACTCATTCAATTCCCCCTCCAACCCCTAGGTGGAAACCCCTTCTCCTAGGCACCCTTTCATCTTCCCAGGCACCCTTTCACCTTCCCAAGGCCACTCCCCACCCTTCCCAAGCCATATTCCTCCACCCAAGACCCCTTTCCCCTCTCCAAGGGACCCCTTCACCTCCCTAGGTCGTCCATCCCCTTCCCCTCCCTCCTAGGGTCGCACCCCCCTCCATCTCCACCCACATACACCACCACCACCTTAGCCTCCCCTCCACAAATCCATTCCAGCCCGCAGGCAGTTTCTGGCCCCAACTTGCAGAGCATTTTCCAACCCGTTCCAGGAGGATTCGGCATCCAAGCGCTTCAGCAAACTTGTGCATCCACGAGTCTTCTCCGCAGGCGAGTTGGAATCGCTCCGTTCCAAGATCGTGGCCGGCCGCTAGCTCCGTTCTACCGCGACTGCGCACTGGGGGCTCAACCAGAAGGCCATCTCTGTTCGACCCTCGTGCAGCGGCCAAGACTGGAGGAATCGGTCATCAAACTCTTCATCAAAATTCTTCCTCCCCCTGTCAGCTTTCAGAAGCCGAAGACGGAGCATCGTTTGAACGCCGTAAGTGGAAGTTACCATTTTTATACCGCCGGGCGTTCGTTCTGCCTCCTGTCTGTCTTCCCCGACCTGTCCCCCTTCAACGGGACCATCCTGTCCACACGGACTTCAGACAGTGGCGAGGCCGGCTCCGTTGGAAAGTAGACTTCCCCACGCTTCCATCGACACCGGCCGTTTGCAAAACAGAGCCCGGGAGCGTTCGTGGCGTCCTCGGCAATCTGCTGTTCAGAAGCTGAACCTGTGCAGGTCCTGAACAGGGACCCCGTTCGGTCGATCGTGGCAGCCCGGCTCGTGCAGAACGAAAATCCATAAAATTTGAGGCGCACCCCTATTCTGTTACGAAGCCAACGACACCGACCGCGCCTCCGGCAAAATTCCAGAAAGTGTTCTACGGCTACATCAGTGACTGCTGGTCCAGAATCCCAGAACCGGACAGGTTTCGGTATCGACCGCCGGTGTGATAATTAACCAATTTTCCCCACCCCGCTTGGCCGGCTGAAGGCCCCACCCTGCGTGGTGGTAGTGTTTGGTGTAAACTCCATAACCCCCACCCCGAGATCCCCCCTCCTGCGAGAGGCGTAGTTGTGTAATTAACTAACCAGCAGGTCAAGCTACCCCGCCGCGGCGTTCGGGTGCATACCCACGCCTCCCGGCGCGCCCATCGTCTCCGGCCGGGATCGGTGTCTTCACACCGATCAGGTGAGCTTCTGGTCCCTCTCCTGGTCCTCATTTACTTTGCTTAGCTAGTATCGTTTCCTTAGCTCGTTGGCGGTAATTGAGTGCCCGGACTTGATTGTTTGTGAAACCACGAGCGCACCACCGTGGCAAGTGAGAGAGCGCCACCCAAGCCCACGCCCCAGCGTGCTAGCCCGCCCATAAATTGGGTATCCCAGGCCCATTAGGGGTCAGCCATAAGCCCACCAACCGGTGGAAACCTTAGGGTCCCACCCCGGATCCTCGCCGGCATCACTCGGACCCACCGGGAGCGCATGTGCGTCGCGTGAGATAGGTCGCACGGTGAGCCGAATTGAGAGCTTGTATGCTTGTGGATGCATAGGTCTAAGGGTCATTATCATCCTAGGTAGACCGTGTCACATCAAGTGGTATCAGAGCAAGTTTTAGACTTGTCTCTACTAAGTCTAGTCCTAGGGCGCATTGTCATCTAGTTCATGAATCATGGCTACCACATACCCATCCCACTCGGCCCACTACCGGGATCCGATCAACCCAATACTTTGGGACATTATTCGAGATGAGGGTGTTACCTTTGATGGGTCGCATGCTAGTGATTACCTCAAGTGGGAGGCTGCAATGAAAAGGAACTTTGAGAGGAATCGGGTATACGGACACACAAGAGTTTGTAGGGCCAAGGGACAAATTCGGGGTCAAGCCAAGATAGAATTGGAACACATAGAGGCCATAAGAAGGATTGAGAGGCAAGAGCCCATTCACTCGTGGGAAGAGATGACGAGAGAACTTAGGAAAATCTACATTCCAAAACCTTCCTACTCTTCCTACTCACACACCCCTAGCCCGAGGAGCACCACCACTACTCAATCCCAACCCGGCCAACTTAAGACCATCCATAGGACTCCGCCCCCACCACCCCTAACCGATCCCCTCTCCACATTTCGCCACCAACTCCTCTCCCTTAGAACCCAACTGTCCCAACTACCCACCCCTCCACCTAGGCCCCCAAAGACCACCACCCTCCAACCCACAAATCCCTACCAAACCCCTCCACCCCAAAGAGTTGAGAAAGTGATTGAAGTTCATGAAGCTCCCCTTGAATGGGAGGAAGAATTTGAGGCACAATGCCAAGAGTCAAGTCAGGAAAACCCAATCCCCACCAACCTTCCCCAACTAAAACTCACTTCCATAACCCTCACCGTTCAAACCCAAGTGGATCCCGTGCCCACCCCTCCACCTAGGCCCGCACCGGTCACCACCCCGCAACTCACTATTCCCCATGAGACCCATACTCCCCAAACCCCCGTAGCCCCTACTACTACCCCTCCATTATCCCCTATAAGGGATGCCCCACCCAAGATCGACCAATCCAACTGTCTTCACCCAACCCACCTTCCACTTCCAACTACAAACCTACCCCAACCTAGACTCCCACTACCTCCACTTCCAACCCCAACCCAATTCCGACCTTGCTCATCACCTTGGGGGCGCCATGCACCTACCATCACCACCCCACCCCGAACATACTCTCTCACCTCTTTGGAGGAGGAACCCATACCCGACCCCAAAGTGGTGAACACCCCGGACCCAATTCCCAACATGGAGACCACACATGTCCAAATTGAAGAAAAAAACTCACATGGTAACCTTCACCCTACACCACCCTCTCTAGATGGGACCGAGCTTATTTTAGGAGAGACCCTTGTTAGCTGGTTGATGGGTAGCCCAATTAGAGAGATAATGGCCCATGCCTACCCTCCCATGGAACAACACCTCCCCATAGTCCCTCTCTCCTCTTATCACACCACTATCCAATCCTCCTATGAGGTTGAGAGTTGGGATGACCTTCTTAAGGGCCTAGCATGGCAAATAGAGTTGACCGACATGTTGGCCACAATGGCTGACCAACCTAGGAGCGTTGACCTCCTACATCTATGTGTCGGATCCATCACCACAGCTTACACTGTAGGTTGCTACACTAGCGACCTCCTTCTAATCCTCCCTACACCGGATGAGCCTGCTGCTCTCCATGAATTAGAATTGCTTATCTCGGGTAGAGTGTCAAACCATCCCTTCCTGGCTGATCCACCCACCAAAGACTTCGGCCCAATTATTTCTTTAGAGAAGGATGACTCACCGCTACATGAGGACCTGGAGTTCCTCTCCCTAGGGGACCCTTACCATGACCCCTTTGACCCCTTCCTATGGGAGTCTAGACCCCCATGCAACCCACCCCCCTTACCCACCACCCACCCTTTCCTACCCTCACCCACCTTAATAGACCAGGCCCACTCTATTTTCCCAGACCCATTTGACCCCTATGAGAGGAAACTCCCACACCAAGCCATACACATTAGGGATGCCATTTGGGAAGGAATGCATGTGTCTAGACACACCACACCGCTTGACATGATTCATGAGTCGGGTCCATTCATTCAAATCACCCACATGACATGTAAGAAGTATGAGTGGTCTATGTACGGATGTAATGGCCCACCCTCGTTCGTCGCAAGTCTTAGGCATGAGAGAAATATTCAAGGAAGTTCGGGTTCCCCGGTAATTATCACCACCATGCATGATAGATCCATCTATGGTTGTCCTGGCCCACCTAGGTCTATTAGGGCCTACATGGCATGGCATGATAGGTCCCTTTATGGGTTTTCCGGGTCTTCCATCCCCACCCCCTTTGACAAGACGCATAAGCCTCCTAGGTCTACCAAAGTCTGTGTAGCGCCACTGCATGATAGGTCCACTTTTGGTTGTCCAGGACCCCCATTATCTCCTAGTGAGTCAACATCCACAAAGATACATGAAAACATCCGCAAGCATATAGGCAAAAGCAACGAGGCTTACAAAAGGCAGGCCGATGCTCATCGTCGTCACTATGAATACCAAGTGGGAGACCATGTGATGGTGAGAACGGAGTGGCTCCTCCCAGGGCCCGCCTCCAAATTGAGGACACGGGGTTTGGGACCCTTTCGGGTTCTAAGACGGGTTGGTACCAATGCTTATGAGCTCGACTTACCTAAGGGCTTTGGGGTTCACCCCACTTTCAATGTGGCGGATCTGGTTCGCTATAAGGGCCCCACGGTGGAACCCAGTCAGGATCTCGAGCCTTTACCCCCCCTTGTGAGTGACCCTCCCGGAGCGAAACTACCACCCCGATTGAGAGGCCGACTTGAGCAAGTGGAGGCAATACTGGATGAGCAGAGCACACTTACCAGGAACAGGGTCTACCAGCGCTACCTCGTGAGGTGGAAAGGCCGTTCCCCGACCGAGGATGCTTGGGTAAGCCGAGAGGACTTGATGCGCCTAGACCCGGACCTGCTGGTGCAGTACGAGAGCCGATTGGACCCCTACTCGACGGGGTCGAGTTCTCCCCACCCCGGGGGATTTGATGAGGACATCTCCCGGCATTCCCTATGGCACGAGGCGACTCCGACTTCGTGACCCCTTGGAGATGTGGTCCTCATGGCTATCTTTATTTGTTGCTTATGTAGTTTCTTTATTTGAGTCATATCATGTGTAATTTTCCTTTATTTGAGTCCATTATCTAGGTCTTAGAGTTAATTATCCAAGTCTTGAGTCATTTGGACCCTTAGTTGAGGACATTGGGCCCAGTTAGTGGGCTTGGCCCATGGGCGCCCCCCCCTGTCTCTTGGTCTTTTGCATTTATGCACTTTGTTAGGGGGTTTTGTGCAAATGGTCCAACTCTATATAAGGACCCCCCCCTCTCCCATTTGTAACAACTTTTGATGAATTGAAAAATTAAACCCTCAAGTATTCTCTCTCCCTCTCTCTATAGTTCTCTCTCTCTCTCTCACTACTTCTCCCTCTCTCTCTCTAAATTTCGAAATCCCCTCTCTCTCCTCCCTAATCACCCTTCTTTAAGACCCCTCCCCCTTCCCTATACACTCATTCAATTCCCCCTCCAACCCCTAGGTGGAAACCCCTTCTCCTAGGCACCCTTTCATCTTCCCAGGCACCCTTTCACCTTCCCAAGGCCACTCCCCACCCTTCCCAAGCCATATTCCTCCACCCAAGACCCCTTTCCCCTCTCCAAGGGACCCCTTCACCTCCCTAGGTCGTCCATCCCCTTCCCCTCCCTCCTAGGGTCGCACCCCCCTCCATCTCCACCCACATACACCACCACCACCTTAGCCTCCCCTCCACAAATCCATTCCAGCCCGCAGGCAGTTTCTGGCCCCAACTTGCAGAGCATTTTCCAACCCGTTCTAGGAGGATTCGGCATCCAAGCGCTTCAGCAAACTTGTGCATCCACGAGTCTTCTCCGCAGGCGAGTTGGAATCGCTCCGTTCCAAGATCGTGGCCGGCCGCTAGCTCCGTTCTACCGCGACTGCGCACTGGGGGCTCAACCAGAAGGCCATCTCTGTTCGACCCTCGTGCAGCGGCCAAGACTGGAGGAATCGGTCATCAAACTCTTCATCAAAATTCTTCCTCCCCCTGTCAGCTTTCAGAAGCCGAAGACGGAGCATCGTTTGAACGCCGTAAGTGGAAGTTACCATTTTTATACCGCCGGGCGTTCGTTCTGCCTCCTGTCTGTCTTCCCCGACCTGTCCCCCTTCAACGGGACCATCCTGTCCACACGGACTTCAGACAGTGGCGAGGCCGGCTCCGTTGGAAAGTAGACTTCCCCACGCTTCCATCGACACCGGCCGTTTGCAAAACAGAGCCCGGGAGCGTTCGTGGCGTCCTCGGCAATCTGCTGTTCAGAAGCTGAACCTGTGCAGGTCCTGAACAGGGACCCCGTTCGGTCGATCGTGGCAGCCCGGCTCGTGCAGAACGAAAATCCATAAAATTTGAGGCGCACCCCTATTCTGTTACGAAGCCAACGACACCGACCGCGCCTCCGGCAAAATTCCAGAAAGTGTTCTACGGCTACATCAGTGACTGCTGGTCCAGAATCCCAGAACCGGACAGGTTTCGGTATCGACCGCCGGTGTGATAATTAACCAATTTTCCCCACCCCGCTTGGCCGGCTGAAGGCCCCACCCTGCGTGGTGGTAGTGTTTGGTGTAAACTCCATAACCCCCACCCCGAGATCCCCCCTCCTGCGAGAGGCGTAGTTGTGTAATTAACTAACCAGCAGGTCAAGCTACCCCGCCGCGGCGTTCGGGTGCATACCCACGCCTCCCGGCGCGCCCATCGTCTCCGGCCGGGATCGGTGTCTTCACACCGATCAGGTGAGCTTCTGGTCCCTCTCCTGGTCCTCATTTACTTTGCTTAGCTAGTATCGTTTCCTTAGCTCGTTGGCGGTAATTGAGTGCCCGGACTTGATTGTTTGTGAAACCACGAGCGCACCACCGTGGCAAGTGAGAGAGCGCCACCCAAGCCCACGCCCCAGCGTGCTAGCCCGCCCATAAATTGGGTATCCCAGGCCCATTAGGGGTCAGCCATAAGCCCACCAACCGGTGGAAACCTTAGGGTCCCACCCCGGATCCTCGCCGGCATCACTCGGACCCACCGGGAGCGCATGTGCGTCGCGTGAGATAGGTCGCACGGTGAGCCGAATTGAGAGCTTGTATGCTTGTGGATGCATAGGTCTAAGGGTCATTATCATCCTAGGTAGACCGTGTCACATCAGTCATCTAGGCTGACAGCTTTTAAACCATCGGTGTCTGAGCCGACAGCTTTTCCACCAACTTTTCCACCATCGGCGTTCAAGCCGGCAACTTTTCAACCATTGGCATCCAAGCTGACAGCTCTTCAACCATTGGCATCTAAGCGACAGCTCTTCAACCATCGGCCTCTAGGCCGATAGTTACTCAAAGATGTTCAAAGATATCCAAAAACATTCAACCATTGGCGTCCAAGCCAATAGCTATTCAAAGATGTTCTAAGTTATCTAAAGATATTCTGCCTTGGCGTCATGACACACTGTCTAAGCCAAGTCATTCGGCGTCATGACCTTCCATCTAAGATGAGAACTATCCTACCTTGGCATCATGACTTTCCATCTAGGCCAAGTTGTTCAGCGTCATGACATTTCGTCTAAGCCGACAAATGTCCTGCGTTGGACCCAGATCTTTAGCTTTTCACGGCTTGCTCTCCTGCTATCCTTTGGGTTACACGACTTCCCCTCCTGCTAGCCTTTGGTTTTTCACGGCCTCCTCTCCTGCTATCCTTTGGCTTCTAAAGCCCGCTCTCCTACTATCCTTTGGCTTACAGCCTGCTCCTCCTAATTTTGGCTTAGGCCATCGGTCGAAGCCTACCCTTCCGATTTCAGCCTATCAAGGCCGCTCTCTCGATTTCGGCCGCTCACGGCCTACTCTCCCAATTTCGGCTTAGACCTTCGGGCAAAGCCCACTCTTCCAATTTTTGGTTTAGACTTCGTCCGAAGCCTGCACTCTTGCCCTCCGCTTAGACTTTCCGTCAAAGCCTGCTGTCCTACTCTCGGCCCCATTGGGGTTCACCGCAATGCATAAAACTCTTTCTCCCTTGCTTCGGCATTGATCTCATACCCACAAATAATATATAGATATAGTATACGTATATGATAACGATATATGTACATGCAAAAAAAAGGAAAAAAGGGGCTCTCTAGAGTGATCTTGATTTTGAATGCTTGATTGCCCTGCTCGTATGTTTGTCTATTATATATTTAATACCCTTCCTTCGAATTTTTGAGGATCACGCTTCCTTTCTAAAAAATGCTGCCCCTGTTCTCGGTGTATGTGCGCCCGACATATTCTAAGGGGTGGGAAAACCAATTTTGGTGGGTGCAAGCATCGAGGGGAAGAGTCATGGTTATGTTGTTAGCGTAACTCCCAAAATACACCCGAGACAAGCTCCCACACTTTGCACACAATATGATTAATGATTTTTAACCATAAGGATTTCAGAATTTCTTCATAACACTCTATGGATGCTTGAATTCTTAAGCTCACATGAAAGGCAATCGTGAGGAAAAAGCTGCCTGCTGATGGGGGCATCAAAGGCTAATGGATTGTATTTGTGTATTGGCTTGTATTAGTGTGTTTGCTTGCTTTTTTTTTCATTTGGGCTCCTTTTTAAGGCTTTTAATAAGCCATTGGGCCACATTCTATGTAGAATCCATTAGTGGCTTTCATTTCTTAGGTCCATTAAGGAGGTTAGTTCATATTGGACCATTAGGCTTCCTAATGGACCTTTAAACAACTTAAGGCCCAATTGGGTTTCTCCTTCTCATGGGCCACCTAGGTTGGAAGGCCTATAGGCTATCATGGGCTTGTGAATGGCCTTTGGGTGGCCTTGGACCAACTTGGCCCAAGATAGGCCCATGAAGGGGGCGCCCCCTTCTTTGTCCTTATTAGGCTATGTTACGTAAGTTTGAATAGAATATGTGAAATGTGTTTTGACCACATGGGAGAAATACTTTCTCCTATCCCCTTAGTACCCCTTACAACCCTAGATCTGAGGGCATTTTGAGTCATTTTCCATTTTATATAAATACTTGTATTTCCACCTTTTAGAGAATTAATGAGAAGAAAGAAATTGTCTAAGCTTAGAGCTTGGTGCGCCCCTCCCCTCTCTCCCTCTGGTTTCTTTCTTCTTCCGCCAATCTGCAGGGTATAGAACCCTCCTATATTCTCCTTAGCCCCTCTATATTCTATCTCTGCTGTCGCCGCCGTCGTTCATGCCGCCATCGAGCCACCGCGAAGCAAGATCCGAAGTGCTGTCCAAGGTTCTATTTTGCTGGATAACGGGTTACTCCAAGACTTTTAGCTCCCAACTCCTACATCTTATGGAGTTGAGATTTTTAGGGTGAGTTCTAGAGGTCATCACCACATCCCATAAAAATTTAAAAAAATTACAGATTTCGTTTGCTATTTTTACATTTTCGTGCTTCTCAATCCACCAATTCTATCTGCAGTCTGTCCAGTTTCACAGTAGCCCTGAGTTTCACCCTTTTGTTCCCCTTTGTGATTTTTGTTTGAACTCCCAATTTTACTGGAGATTCTTCCCACCATCCCCATCCTCCATAAATTTTCTTGTGAGTTTAGGATCTCATTTCTATTTTCTAAAAAATCACTTCATATCCGAAGTTCTGTTCTGTCTCTGCTGTCCAGATCCGACCACCCAGTGATATAAAATACTTTTCCCCAGTCACATCTCCACCAAACCTTTCATAAATTATATCCCCATTTTTCGCTCTTCACCCTCTACGACTTTCATGAAGAGCTCAACAGCTGAATCGGAGGTCTACATCGCGGTCAATGCCAACTCTCAAGAAAAAGCACTTATATCCTGAGTTTTCAGATCCTGTGAACCAGCAGCTTGAATATTCGACAAAGGTCATCAACAGAAAATTCAAATTTCTTCCTCCAGTCATATATCGAATGCTTTTGAGTTAGCTTTCCATCGGTACCTCTTGTGCATCGATCCGACGTCGGGGTCGATCGCAGCATTAGTTTTCATCGGGACGTGCAGGTCTGAAACAGAATTAAGATCTGTGGGCAGCAACTCCAACCTGCACCGATCGGAGTCTCCTCGCCTTCCGCGAGGCGAACCAGCACACCGCCTTCCCAGGGAGCACCCCTCCGGACGTCCCCGTCACAGCGGTGCCACTCCGGACCCACACGGCCCCACTGACCAGCACGTGGGTCCCACGTTCCTGAGTATGCGTGCCGCCGAAGCTACGCAAGAAGCTGCCCGTCAACCCGAACCCGCTACTCCCGGGTCCTGCTGTGTTGCCCTTTACCTCCCTGTGTGGAGTGGGCAGTAAATCATTGCTGTAATTTGTGTAATTTATTGTTCTGGGAGTACCAGATCAGTCGGGATCGTCTTCCCCACGCCAGGCGCGTGGAGGTATCGTGTTCGCTCCATTACTCGGCATCTGCTATTCTTGTATATGCTTTTATATGCCACTGCTAGAGAGCATGTGTTAGGGCCATTAGCTCGATATATTTATTTCACCGCTGTTGCGAGAGAGAGCGAGACCGTCCCGTGACCCGATCCAGGCACGAATTTGTGAGTTGACCACCCTTGCTTACTCCCGATTTCTCAACCGTGCACGTTCGTACGCTTCTCTCGTTAGGGGCGATAGCGAGCTTGCTTAGAGTCCGAGGGTCGCATATCCAATTGGAGTCGAGTCGCATGTCCGTCTCGCATCACCTGCCCCGTTATAAAATGATAAAAAAATGATGATGAATGATGAAGAAGTGAAATGTGAATCCAAGTAGCCAGGAATCTCCTTTGAAACAAATGAGGAGACTCGCGTGAAAATGATGAAGCAAATTTCACAATAAAATTGTAATAAGAATGAATCCTAATAGCCAGGAATCCCCATTGAGACATATCAGGAAACTTGCGCCGAATAGTGAAGTCCAGATTTCAAATAAACAAAGGGGTTGTGTGAAGTTACCAAAAGTTGAGAACCTAAATTATGTATGCAGGCGGTAAAGTAATCCTTTAGTGTTACTTAGAACGTCTGCGTATCCCTATGTTTGGCTTCACTGCTCACATATATGTAGTTTCACACCACGAAGAAGTTGCCTCGGGTGTAGATTATGATTTAAACTATACATATAGGCTATGCGATATCCTCTTGATGAATGCACATCTCCTTTAGTTGTGCTTCATGGGCCGCACTATACCCGTGAGTCATGGGTGTTGTTCTTATCCTATCCCCGATAGAGGGGAGCTATGCTATACATTTATTTTTATTTATGCCTGCTGTCAATGGATGCTTGCATGCTTGAATGAAAAGATAATAACAAGAGAAAACAAATGAAAATAAAATGAATAAATGGAAACTCTCCCAATCTTGGCTCCCGCAGTCTGCTCTCCCAATTTCGGCTCTACAGCCTGCTCTCCCACTACCTTTAGCTCCCGCAACCTGCACTCCCAATTTCTGCTTCCGAAGCCCACTCACCCGCTACCCTTGGCTCTCATTGCCTGCACCCTCGATTTCGGCTTTGCAAATCTACACTCTCATTTTTGGCTTATGCAGCCCACTCTCCCACTACCTTTGGCTCTCGTAGCCTGGACTCCCAATTTTGGCTCTGCCCTCCTGCTGACACCGATTTTATTTACATATAAAAATGCTTAGGCGTTCCAGTCACCGGAGTGACAAAATTTATCGTGCACTCGATCTGACTGGGTCAGTCGATTATGAAGTTCGGGTCGGGACCGGAAGTCCGCTATACCGTAAAAGCTATAGCTTTAATTACATCCTCCGAGACACAGGAAAACCCTTGATTAATTGCGAAGATAAGCGCCACTCGGGGCCGAACGATAACGACGTATCGGAAGTGACATAAACACGAAGCTACGTAGGCCTCTATGTTTTCTTTTATTCATGGAAGAGGAGATAAGATTTATTACGCTCGTAGTTCTGTACGAGGCGGGGAACTTAAGTCCGAAGACCACCATCATGCATAGCGACACTTCCAGTCGGGTGGGACCCGACCTTCTGTCAGACGCCATTTTATATTCTGAAGTTTGACCAAACACACAAGCGGGCGTTATGACCCTAACATGGGTGATTAGGAAGAGTTATTTACCAGGAGCATGGAAGGCACATGATATCAGCATGTTCATATGGACATATATATGTATATATATATATATATATATATATATATTTACACATATAAACATATGTATCTATACATATAATACATTCGGCTATTTATTCAGGAGTGTTTAGCAAGAGAAACACATAGATGGACCGAGTCGATGGCAGGCGCTGCAAGGGTCGGTGCAGTGGCGGTAGAGGTCAGTACAGGGTGGATGGGGTGAGAGTGCAACGGTGCAAACGAAGAGGAAGGTCGGTGCAATGGTGGCGTCGAGGCGATGGTGAAAAGGGGAGATAATGCATCGACACAATGGCCAGAGGGAATGAGGGTGCATTGGTGCGAACAAAGGTGATAGTCGGTGCATACTAGAGGGAGGTCGGTGCAGGGTAGGTTGAGGTCGATGCTAATAGAGAAAAGGGCGATGGCCATGTCGGTGCTAGCGAAGAGGAGGGTCGGTGCTAATGAAGAAGAGGGCAGTGGCCAAGTCGGTGCTAACGAAGAGGAAGTGGTGTAGGTCGATGCTAGAGGCATAGAGGGGTGAGGGCAAGGTCGGTGCAGGTGGAGCGGAAGGTGATCTGGGTCGGTGCAATGAGCACGCGGCACGAAGAAAGGTCGGTGCAAGGGACGATAGCTAGGTCGTGCAATGAAGAGGAGGCGGTGTGAGTGCAGAGTCGGTGATGGTCAAAGAAAAGGGTGATTCGGTGGCATCGCCACCGAATCGAACCTCGTGGGGGTTAATTTGGTGGCGACGCCACCGAGTCACAAGGATCCACAATTTAAGCTGGACAAGAAAATTTTTGTTTGTGGTTTCGCATCAAATAGGGCATTTGAATGAGAATCCATGAAGATTCAAGAACCCAAAAGCATGGCTGCCCAGGTGTTAGGAGAAATTCTATCGTTATCATCTTTTATATATATGAGTTCTTATCTCATTCACTCATCTGCTATCCTTTTTGTTCGTCTGTGCGAGGTTCATACTCCAGCACTAGACAGTCGTTGATGCATAGGTCCCTCTGAGTACCATGCACAATCATATAAGCTAACCCCCACGATATGTCAGAGATTAACAGCAAATCATCGTGAAAACACAGTCTCGTCTGAGGAAAATTGGGCAGCATCTCCCCAGCATAGGGAGATGTTCAATTACACAAGTGGCATGGCACATGGTAGACGGTGCCAAATCGTAAATACTGAAGAGCCCAGGTGGACTGCCTCAGTCCCTGAGGTCATCACGAATAGAGTCTCGAGGGCCAGCGTACTAGAGACTCATGATGATCCTAGGGTGCAATGGGCCTCTGATTGTAGCCATACAGATGGCGATTTCATTTGCTCACTCGGTGCAAAGGGGCTTCTAGGGGAACATGTGACAAGATGACAGACCCCCTGGAACCCAGAGTGGCGTTGGTTCAAGGAAATTAAGCGAACGAGCGAAAAGGGATGTACCCCTCCCCAGTCAGGGACAATTAGAAACAATAGGAGAAAACCCTTCATCAGTTAGCAATAATTTCAGGGACATATCATACAACTCTGCTTCGCCACGAGACAAGCCCCATTCTGCGAGCAATCATAATTGCCCTAGGCAACTCATGCTCACTGCCACCAGAGGTCAGATGAACGGGGTGTCAAGACCTTCAGGGATAAATCATCGAACACTGAGAGGGGGCGTATAGTAGTTCCGAAAGAAAGTAACAGACAACTATCATATTGACTATCAGAGTGTACTGGCGCCCTTACAACTAACAGAAACGAGTGAAAGGGCACTCAACGATCTCTTATTCATCATTCACTCAAACAAAACCCATGATCATGGATGAAACTACGTTATCAGTAGAAGAACAGACCTTGGGGAGGGATTTAATGTTGCCCTGTTAGGGTGTGGTCAGAGACCATTTCACGGAGAGGAACGATGAACTCCACAAATCTTACTCCCTTGCTGAGCGATCATGGGATTGATGAGAGGTTTAGCCCCTCGAGGAGGGGGGGGCCTCCTCACGCTCGGGAGAGAGAGATTGAGGAGCTTTGAAATAGGAGTAGATGAAGAATCACGGCGGTATCGAGAGCATCATAAACAGCAGATCTAAACATAAGACTTACGCTTCATGAAACCCACTGTTATCTTTTTATTCATCTACCTCTATAATCGTAGAAGGACATGGGGGAAGATACAATAATCGGGGAGTTGAAAGGGGAAAGATAAAATAGAAAGGGAGAACTTTCGAATAGAAGATACAGAGGGAGGAAAATGGTAGAACTTAGATATCTGCACCCTATCTTCTTCCTCTTTTCCTTCTCTGGTGCTTCGTTTCTCTCTTCGTTATCTTTTTTTTTTCTCCTTCTTCTCTGCGGCCTCTCTGCGGCCTTCTTATGAGGGCCAAGGGCCCTTTATATAGGCGAATGCCCAAAATAGGGCATCGGTTCACCGATGGGACGTGGCTGTTGCCAACTCCAAGCGCGCCTGATGCGTCGCCGACTCGGCCTCACACGCCACCGGCTCAGCGTCAAAGGCCGCTACTGCCTCAGCTTCAATCAACATCACCGACTCCTCTTTAAGGCACCACCGACTCTTCACAGGCACAACCGGATCAGCTGCCAAGGCCGCAACCGAATCAGGTGAAGTAGCGCCACCGCCTCGGCTATCTAGGGGCATTCTTGTAATTTTGATATTTTACCCCGAAATCAACCCGGTGAGGGCTCATCGTCCGGAGTAGCTTTGGAGTTAGTGCAGTACTCCCAGAATATGTTTTGAAGTGTTGATTCGGGGCTTCTGTAGATTTCCAAGACGTGCAGAACCCGTACTGGTTTTCCCAGGATTTGCGCTTCGGCACACCGGTATGTGCTGCCACCCTCTCTCGGAGAGTACGTGGACCTTCTTCACTGAAATGGTAACCGCTGGGATGATTTCTGCCAGGCTCGTACGCCTTTGAGGCTGCTTTCAGATCAGTCTGCTATTTCACGTGTATCTTATGAAAACCTTAGAATTTTCGCTAGTGACGCTATTAACGCAGAATATTGGTTCTCCAGGGCCGCCCTATGCTTGCACGAAGCATTCTCATTGAATGAGCCACCGCTCTGGGGGTTCTTGCTCCTTCGGAGTCATCCATCGGTCACTCGCGGACCACTTCGGAGTCTCGGGTGCTCTGGTCGGGTGACTCGAGTTTTTCGCTGACATTGCCTTCGGTTCCCTATTCCGAGGGGCTAGGGACATTTCTTCATCTCGGGGAGGCTTCTTCATCAGGCGGGAGCCGCCTGTTACATTCTCGTCCTGGTCAGATGGGGTAATAGGTATATCTGGCATGATCATCTCGATGTCGGTTTTGTAGGCTCTGACCATCAATAGGCCTTAAGCGAGCTGTGGTGGGTGTGTAAACCCGAGATGACAGAATGTTGAGTCCCTGGCACTTCCAGTAGGGCGGCCTGAGGCTTCAGCGGTCCGAGTGGATCTATCTTTGACTTCTGGTTCACTCCTTCAGGCACATGGTTACCGTCCAATCATATTTTGTGTGTCAATAAATGCCGCCCAGTCACGGGCGTCGCGTGCGAAGGATAAGTGGAGCGGGGTCTGCGGATGTATTTGCTTTATCAGGCTTCGCCATGTGGGGCCCACTTCGTTTACAGTCGGTGACACAACTTAGAGATGTGAGTCGGTGGCGACTCAAAGTCTGAGTTGGTGGCCGACTACTATGGTCGATTCGGTAGCCTCCAAATATTGAATCGGTGGCGACCTTGTTTCGGTAGCGCCTTTAGTGTGCCAAATCGGTGGCTCTTCAGCTCATCGAGTCGGTGGCAATTTTGGGTTGAGTCGGTGGCATAGCCACCGCTTCGTTCTCCCCTTTGCTTTTCTTTAGAACCCTTCAAATCCTTTGAGGGTTTTAAACCCTTCCTCTTCCTTTGTTTTCATTTTCTCCTCCTTTTTCACCGCCGTAGCGGGGCTTTCGCCTCTCTATTCTCTCTTTTTCACCGTTGGAGCGGAGGTTTTCCCCCTCCCGTTTTCGACTCCGACGACTGGTTCACCGTTGGCGAGTGCGGCGGGCGTCTTCTTCTTCCCCATCTCCGGCGAGCTCAATGGTGTGAACGGTGGGCTCCTCCCCTCTATTTCCTTTCTTCTTCCTCACGGCTGGAGAGGGCATCGCGGCGGCGGGTGGTCTCTGTCGTTACTTTTGCTGGCGAAGACTGCGGCAGAAGAGGCGGCGAGGCGAACTTCCACCCTTTTTTTCTAGGCCCCGTGGCCATCTCCTTCTCCAATCATCAATGGCGGTGGCAGTGGGTCGAGACGGTGGCCGCCGCCATCGTTCGGGGCTTCGGGCCCTCGATGGCATGGGAGGCGGCATTGGGCCAAGAGGCCCAGTCCAGTCAAGGCCCTAGTTCAATCAAGCTTTGAGGGATTCAATTGATAACATGGCTTCCGGAGGTTCCTCGAAGGCTAGCCCTCGGAACTAATACCCATGTCGTCCATTTGGCCCAGGTGTTCATCACCTGTGGCTCTATTTTTAGGGACCGTCCCGGCCTAGCCAGTGGGCGTATTCCCCTTTGTTCTCGGACGCTCCCGACTAAGGGGAGACTCTGCCAAAATTTCATCAGGAACTTCTTTTGATATTATTTTTCTTTTTTGACTTTACCCCTTTCTCAATTGAAGCTAATGGCTTCGTCAACCTCTTCAATGGCCGGGCAAGGGGCAAGTGGCTCCTCTGCGAGGCGACCAGTAGTGACATGGCATAACATTAATGAACCCGATAAAGGACGGGACCGCCAGGCCGTTATTTCAGAATCATCAGATTCAGAGATCGATTCGATGGATGATGGTCGTCTGACCATTTCTGATAGGAATAACTTCTCCTTTGACCGGAGTCAGAACTACCGGGTCGATTTTTCGAAGGAGAAGCACTTGATGGCTTTCCTCCACGCTTTCAACTTAATGGGAAAGCGGGATATCCTCATGGTGCGAGCAGCCGAGTACAGTATTCTCTCAAGCCAAGACAGCCTGATCGATTAAGTAGTGAGAAGTGAACCTATTTATTTCCCGGGAGACACCAGGCAATGGGACACCATTACCGGCGTGCTAGAACTGAGTCTGGAGCAAGGCATGTTGACTCGCACCCCTGAATTTACTTCGTCCAGGTGGGATTTATCAGCAGGCATCGTTCACAAAGAGAATCCAGTATTTGGCCTTTTCCTAGCCCCGTTGAAGTGGGGGTTAAGAGAAGAGCTATTTCTTTTAGATTGTTTAGCAGTCAGGTTCAAACATCAAATTTCCGTGGACTGGTTTGCTGATTGTAAAGCCACCGATGCTCATGCTTTTAGAGACGGGGCTGTTGAATTTACTGAGTTCGTGCTCCAAAATTATTGTCCCATCCTGATGAAGGCCGGAGTGTAGTAGAGTGTATATGCCTCCCGCTTTCGCTATCCCACATCGAAGGGCTTATGCTGCGGCATGATGGAGGTGTTTTGTCCCGAGTACAACACCTTCTATACTGCGGAAGGGAAGACTTCCTTAGACTTGTGTAGTTTACATCAACTTTCTCGTCTTCCAATTGATGGCGAGCCATATGAGGAGGTATGCTGGCCTGACTGGATTAAAGACCGCACTGACGGCGAGGGCCACTATTATATTGCGTTTGCCTATCGGTACCTCATGAAGGTGTACCGTACACTGTGGCTATCGATTCAGGGTACTGCAGAGTCTTCTTAGTCCCGTTCGCGCAAGGAGCGGAAACGGGTGTGCCTGGGCTTATGGCTGGAATACTTCTTCGAAGGCAAGCCAAAGTACAAAGACTTTCCTTATGTTGGAATGGCTCCGAACAGACTGAAGATGCGGTCTCGTCGGAAGACTCACTTATCTTCTTCTCTTCGCAGAGGGTGCCAGAGTGGCCCTAACCCAGCGGGACTGGATCCCATTACTCATTATGTGGCCTACTTGACATATTGGCTGTGCAGATTTGCTATGCCGCAAGGCGATGAAATAGTTATCCGCGTCGAAGCCATATATCAGGCGTGTTTAATGGCGTGGGGTCTGAAGTTGTCCCTCTGCCATGCAGCGTTATGTTTGATTTACAAGATGTTGGGAGATATCCACTATAGACACCTGCCAAGGACCTTGTGGACCGTTGGCCCTCTTCATTTCTTCAATGCCTGGGTGTGTTTTGCTCCCAGGTCACTGCAGTCTCCAAACTTGTTTCTGAGAATGCTAGAGTTCGTCGATGCCGAGCCACAGTAGGTGTCAGATCAACTTTTCTCAATCAGGGGGCAATTGATGAAAGTGCCAATCAATGCTCCTGGGGCCTTGCATTTCTGGTGTTTGGCTGCCCATTTAAGCCCGTTGGCGAATCGGCTGAGAGAATGCAAATTTGGCAAAGTTGAGCCGTATGTTCACCCTATCTCAGGAAAGCTCAGTGATAAGCCATCATTGGAGCCAGAGCTGGTAGACTGGGCTTTGTCCATTACACCCAGTGTTTTGGTATTTAGAAAGGGCATCAGCACTTACTTGGGGCCCTATTACCCCTTCAGGTTCAGCAGAATTTTTGGTTATGATCAACAGATTCCTTCCTCTTCAGCACAGTTCCCATTGGAGAGTCGATCGCAAGGAGGATCGACTGCTGTCGAAGAAGCCCGTACGTGGTGGGATTATTTTCATCGTCGCGAGGCTGCTTCTTTTCGGATGCCGGTCCCTGGGCATTTTTCCTCGGTGACGCCAGAATACATCAAATGGTGGAATGCCCGTACTAGCTTTTATCGGCTATCTCGGAACGATTGTTGGGACATTCTCGAGCGTCGGTTCTTAAGCTCCCAACCTTCTGCCGTGTTTGAAATTGATCCTTATCATCTGCGGAGGTTGAAGTCCCATAAAGATGCTAAGGTACAGGCTTATTTGGCATCATGGAAAGCTGACAAACGGGAAAAATCCAGGCCACAGCCGGTGCTCCCAGAGATTAATAAAGATAGCTTCATGGAGACACTTCGGGGCCTGTGTAAAGTTAGTAGCGAGAGGATTGCTCTTCAGCAGTTTTCGCTACCAGTGGAAGAGCCCATCATAGCCCCGGCCTCATGGCGTCTAGAGACTTATCGCTTGTGTCTGTGTAAGAGTTTTATGAGGAAAGAAGATTGGGGTCCCACCCTGTATAGCCAAACTTCTTGGCTCTTTGTCTTGTTGCACATTCATGGCCTTTCTATTACTGATAAGGCCGAGGGTATATTGGAGAGACCTCTCTTCATCGCCTTTAAGTATGCCCATGGATGGGTTATGGACCATCTTGGCCTCTATTACTGCCTATCAGTCCGCGGCCACGAAGACTTGGCAGTCCTAGCTGATCATTGCATCAAGATAGGTGACATTTGCTGGCTGATTCGGGAGGGATCCTCCAGGAACAAAGAGGCCTCCTTGTATTATTGGACTCTCTCTCCATTGTATTCGGGCCCACCAGGTACATGTTGTTTAATTCTTGCTTGCTCCTTTACTTGTAAATACATCGTGTCCACATAATCACCACGTGAACACACTATATCTCTGTAGACTTCTCGGCCTCCAAAACAACTCTAGAGTACTGGTCTTTAATCGCCAAGGCCCAGAAGCCAAACTACTTTGAATCTTCGCCCGCTGCCCAGACTACCACGCCTTTACCCACTAGGGGTTCGCGGAACCGGGAGAGGTCTAAGGTCAAGGTTGCACTTTCTCGGGCTAAGAGGGCTCGGCCAAGAGTTCCAGTGGAAAAGAGGACTGCGCCTATGGAGCATGTCATTCCATTGCCCAATATTCTGACCTTCCAGGTTTTGAGATGGCACAGGAACAAACTATTCCTTCAGTATGTATATCTCCCCTGAACTCCTTTCCGGGGTATACCCTCGGGGCTTTGCTATTTCTACTTTTGCTTTTTTTTTTATTTAAGCACCACAATTTCTTCTGTCCCAGCTGTCGAGGAAGCGATAACTATTGGTGGTGCGGAGGAAGTTGCGGGCACTGAGTCACCCGCCGTTCCGGTCACCACGGACCTTCCTTCTCCAATGCCTAGTCATGGCGATGAAGGTAATATTATAGCCCACGGGACCCCTATTGTAGGCACCTCATCCTGCTGCTTTTCCTTTTATTCATCATTTTTATATGTTTAATCATTCAGATATTGTTCCTTTGGAACTTGCTAAAGTTCCTCCTATAGCATCTCCTACTCAGAGCACCCATCCAACCCGACGGTGCTCCGAACGGCTGGCCGTGCGAGCCCTTCATGAAGTCTCTTCAGGGGTGTCACTTGACAGTTCAGTGCGCCTTACGGGCCCAGGCACGGTGGCAATAGAATTATCTTGAAGTTCTTCTTCGGAGGAACTTGTAGACTATGAACCCTCCAGTGATACGGATGAGCAGGATGTAGGGCCGGAGGCTAGCACTCCTTCCGTATCATATGGGAGCGACTTTGCTGCATTCAGCCCACCCCGACTAGCATTGGGCCCTTCAGGCGCACTAAGTCCCGGGCGGGAGATTTCCTCAGCCTTGACGTGGCCAGACTTAGAAGCACCGGGAGCCGCTAGTTCAAGCCTCATTTCTTTGGAGGTAATCTTTGTATTCTTCCATACGAGCTTCAGCCATGTCTTCTAGCATGTATATTTGGAGGCCTGACACAGTTCCTGGTTTGCCTCCTTTGTTCCTTTTCTCAGGAACCAATGATTTCAGTGGGGTTGAATTTGCCAGCAATAATTGCTACCACTGCTTTCTCCCCCTTTCAAGCAACAGGGACGGCCTTCACCCCTATCGCGGGCATGGTGCCCATATTAAGGCCGATTGCTTTGTAATTCCTGGGTGGGCCCGACTCTATGTTGGACACAGGTGAGTCTTCAGTAAAACAACTTTAGATCCAGTTAGTGGAGTCCGGGCCAGAACCAGCTGATGTGACCATTACCGAGGGTGCATCAGGAGTGGAGCCTGAAGAGGAAATGGTCGGGGATGCCACTGCTTTGACCACCACAACTAGCGCTGAATTAGAGCGGCCAGCCCCAGTGGGACAGCATGAACCGCCTTCCTCAGAAGGTGTAGGAATTCCTGAAGAAGTGGGCAGTGGGACAACAGTCCTGCCATCTGTAGTGGAGTCCGAGTCGGAGCAGGTGGTCCGGATTAAATGGCATGAAGATCCTCCTCCGGAAGACATAGAGCTCCCGGGAGAAACAACCGTCCTATCTACCACCCCCGGGACCGAATTAAAGGAAATATCAGAAACGACGGGGCAGCTGGAGTTTGCTTCTTAAAGTGCGGGCTTCGAGTCTGCAAACCTTGTCCCTCGGTTGGATGGAGGACTTGAAGTGCCTACCTCGATAGCTATCGACTCCGTCGTATAGACAGAGGAGCGTATGACACCCCCTGTCTCCCTACCGACACTGCCTTCATCTTCTCCGGAGCCCACTGATGACCTCTGGGCCGAAGTTGATAGTAGAGTATAGTTTCATCTCTCCGATGCACCATCATTTGGCTTGCAGTCTTCAGACGAGATGGTGTGGCAGAACTTGGAGATGCTCAAGCAAACTATGCTGGCTCGTCGGGACTTATCTTACGCCCAGCTGAGGGGGCTGGCTGAGTCCATATCACGCACCCTCATAGCCTTCGTGACGGAATCAGCGTCAACAAAAGTATCAAATATATATATATATCTATGTTTAATCGTCTCTTGATAAGTGGGCTGCATGTTTGGGCCAAATGGGCCATGTTTTATCTTTTGTAGTAATTATGTCCCCAGCTATTATGTAAGAGTCCTTTTTTAATTTGTGTCTTTTAGTCTTCCTAAGGGAGTTATGAGTGATAGGAAGTAGGTGTTAAGTGAGTTGTCTTTTGGTCTTCTTTGTGGAGTCTATATAAGTGTCATGTAACCTCTCTTTGAAAGCAATGAAGTGAGATTCAAAATATTTGGAAAACTACCTCCAACGTGAGGCCCCTACCCCCCTTCTACCTCTCTCTCTTTGGAGTGGATTCTCCAATATCTTATCTCCCTCTAGGAGTGGATTCTCCTAGGTTTATTTCTTCTCTCTCTCTCTAGGAGTGGATTCTCCTGGGTTCTTTCTTCTCTCTCTAACCTCTCTCTCTCTCTCTCTAAGGGGTGGATTCCCCTCTCCCTACCTCTCTCTCTCTAAGGGGTGGATTCCCCTCTCTATCTCTCTCTCTCTCTAAAAGGGGCGGCCCCCCTCTCTCTCTCCTCCCCTCTCTCTCTCCCTTGGGTGACCTGGCCCCCTCACCTCCCTCTCTTGCCACCTCATCCTCCACCTCATCCCAACCCTTCACCTTCCCAAGGTCCACTAATTCCACCATTACTCACACCATATCCCCAAGCAATCTTTCACCTCCCTAGACCCCCTTCCAATCTCCAAAGCAACCTTCCCTTTTCCCCAAGTACCCATTCCTCTCCCCCACACACCCTTTCATCTCCCCTAGGGGATTTGAATTCCCTTTCCCCCCCACTTGGTGCGGCCACATCCCCCTCCCCCCCCTTTCCCTTTGGCTTTGGCCGACCACCCCACTCCCCAAGCCCACTTGCGTCCCCTTCCCCACCTCCACCAAGAGAGACCGCCTCCATCCACCCCTCCTCTCTGCAACCCACGCCCCATCCCCTTCCAGGTGCGTCCACGGTGACTCCGGCATCCCACGGCATCATCCTCGTCGTCGACGTTGAAGATCTCCTTGTTCTGCTGCTCATAGACTTGTAGCAGAAACTCTAGTCGAGTTTGCAGTGTCCACACTGTCATCCACAGTGCAAACCAGTCTGAGCTTCCTTCAAAGAATTCGTGCGCCTTCAAGTCCTCTTCACGTGCGAGGTGGAATCATCTCATTCCGGCTTCACCACAGATCACATTGCCCATTCTCGTGCGGCTGCGCCAGATTCAAGCCAGAACCTGAGGTCCGTCTGACAGAGGCTGCCCTGACTTCAACGGCGCAATTCAGCCTGAACTATATTCTGAGAGTTGGTTCTTCTCCAAGTCCTCAAAGCTCCTGAGGTGGTCTCACCTCATTCTGACTTCGACACAGTGCGTGGTGTTCGTTCTCCCACGACTGCGCAGGTCAGGGGCAACCCAGTCTGCCCAGACTATGTGCCCACTTTGCAGAGCGTGCCACGCCCAACCTGTTCGTCATCAGCCCAGGACGTCTTCAGCAACGTTGTGCCCCTTGACGACACAAAACCAACCCAGGTGGTTTCGTCCCATTCTGATCTTGGTGCAGAAAGTTCTGCCACGGCCTGCGTCTCTCTGTCGGGCTGCTCGCCCAGAAATTAGAGGCTCACCACATCTGCAACCACGCCCGGCTCGGTGATCCAATGGAGCCCATCTTTTGAGGGTACTTAGAACTTTCTGTCGGACATCCGACCGAGTTGGTCCCTCCTCGTTTGGAGTTCTATGGCGAGCATACCGGTGACTGCACCACGACTGCTCAGATCTGTCCAGCGGGACAGATTCGTGCATGACCTCTTCTTCGGCCGGCCACGCCCTCCAGCGACTTCAGAACAATGCCAAACTTTCAGGAGCATCTCTGGACTTCTCCAGAAACATTTTGGTGCTAGAGGCGTTGCGTTCGGAGCCCCGTGCGTGGCGTACCTTTCAGAGCTTCGCAGTTCTATCCTATAGGACAGCGATTGGTGATGTCCGTTTCACATCAAATGGTATCAGAGCAAGTCGTCTAGTTTGTCTCAACAAGCCGGAGTCCTGCAGCTCGAGATTCCAGAATCAAGGTTCGAGGTCGAACCTTCTCCAAGTGGAGGGTTTGACGGAATCGGCGTCAACAAAAGTATCAAATATATATATATATCTATGTTTAATCGTCTCTTGATAAGTGGGCTGCATGTTTGGGCCAAATGGGCCATGTTTTATCTTTTGTAGTAATTATGTCCCCAGCTATTATGTAAGAGTCCTTTTTTAATTTGTGTCTTTTAGTCTTCCTAAGGGAGTTATGAGTGATAGGAAGTAGGTGTTAAGTGAGTTGTCTTTTGGTCTTCTTTGTGGAGTCTATATAAGTGTCATGTAACCTCTCTTTGAAAGCAATGAAGTGAGTTTCAAAATATTTGGAAAACTACCTCCAACATGAGGCCCCTACCCCCCTTCTACCTCTCTCTCTTTGGAGTGGATTCTCCAATATCTTATCTCCCTCTAGGAGTGGATTCTCCTAGGTTTATTTCTTCTCTCTCTCTCTAGGAGTGGATTCTCCTGGGTTCTTTCTTCTCTCTCTAACCTCTCTCTCTCTCTCTCTCTAAGGGGTGGATTCCCCTCTCCCTACCTCTCTCTCTCTAAGGGGTGGATTCCCCTCTCTATCTCTCTCTCTCTCTAAAAGGGGCGGCCCCCCTCTCTCTCTCCTCCCCTCTCTCTCTCCCTTGGGTGACCTGGCCCCCTCACCTCCCTCTCTTGCCACCTCATCCTCCACCTCATCCCAACCCTTCACCTTCCCAAGGTCCACTAATTCCACCATTACTCACACCATATCCCCAAGCAATCTTTCACCTCCCTAGACCCCCTTCCAATCTCCAAAGCAACCTTCCCTTTTCCCCAAGTACCCATTCCTCTCCCCCACACACCCTTTCATCTCCCCTAGGGGATTTGAATTCCCTTTCCCCCCCACTTGGTGCGGCCACATCCCCCTCCCCCCCCTTTCCCTTTGGCTTTGGCCGACCACCCCACTCCCCAAGCCCACTTGCGTCCCCTTCCCCACCTCCACCAAGAGAGACCGCCTCCATCCACCCCTCCTCTCTGCAACCCACGCCCCATCCCCTTCCAGGTGCGTCCACGGTGACTCCGGCATCCCACGGCATCATCCTCGTCGTCGACGTTGAAGATCTCCTTGTTCTGCTGCTCATAGACTTGTAGCAGAAACTCTAGTCGAGTTTGCAGTGTCCACACTGTCATCCACAGTGCAAACCAGTCTGAGCTTCCTTCAAAGAATTCGTGCGCCTTCAAGTCCTCTTCACGTGCGAGGTGGAATCGTCTCATTCCGGCTTCACCACAGATCACATTGCCCATTCTCGTGCGGCTGCGCCAGATTCAAGCCAGAACCTGAGGTCCGTCTGACAGAGGCTGCCCTGACTTCAACGGCGCAATTCAGCCTGAACTATATTCTGAGAGTTGGTTCTTCTCCAAGTCCTAAAAGCTCCTGAGGTGGTCTCACCTCATTCTGACTTCGGCACAGTGCGTGGTGTTCGTTCTCCCACGACTGCGCAGGTCAGGGGCAACCCAGTCTGCCCAGACTATGTGCCCACTTTGCAGAGCGTGCCACGCCCAACCTGTTCGTCATCAGCCCAGGACGTCTTCAGCAACGTTGTGCCCCTTGACGACACAAAACCAACCCAGGTGGTTTCGTCCCATTCTGATCTTGGTGCAGAAAGTTCTGCCACGGCCTGCGTCTCCCTGTCGGGCTGCTCGCCCAGAAATTAGAGGCTCACCACATCTGCAACCACGCCCGGCTCGGTGATCCAATGGAGCCCATCTTTTGAGGGTACTTAGAACTTTCTGTCGGACATCCGACCGAGTTGGTCCCTCCTCGTTTGGAGTTCTATGGCGAGCGTACCGGTGACTGCACCACGACTGCTCAGATCTGTCCAGCGGGACAGATTCGTGCATGACCTCTTCTTCGGCCGGCCACGCCCTCCAGCGACTTCAGAACAATGCCAAACTTTCAGGAGCATCTCTGGACTTCTCCAGAAACATTTTGGTGCTAGAGGCGTTGCGTTCGGAGCCCCGTGCGTGGCGTACCTTTCAGAGCTTCGCAGTTCTATCCTATAGGACAGCGATTGGTGATGTCCGTTTCACATCAAATGGTATCAGAGCAAGTCGTCTAGTTTGTCTCAACAAGCCGGAGTCCTGCAGCTCGAGATTCCAGAATCAAGGTTCGAGGTCGAACCTTCTCCAAGTGGAGGGTTTGACGGAATCGGCGTCAACAAAAGTATCAAATATATATATATATCTATGTTTAATCGTCTCTTGATAAGTGGGCTGCATGTTTGGGCCAAATGGGCCATGTTTTATCTTTTGTAGTAATTATGTCCCCAGCTATTATGTAAGAGTCCTTTTTTAATTTGTGTCTTTTAGTCTTCCTAAGGGAGTTATGAGTGATAGGAAGTAGGTGTTAAGTGAGTTGTCTTTTGGTCTTCTTTGTGGAGTCTATATAAGTGTCATGTAACCTCTCTTTGAAAGCAATGAAGTGAGATTCAAAATATTTGGAAAACTACCTCCAACGTGAGGCCCCTACCCCCCTTCTACCTCTCTCTCTTTGGAGTGGATTCTCCAATATCTTATCTCCCTCTAGGAGTGGATTCTCCTAGGTTTATTTCTTCTCTCTCTCTCTCTAGGAGTGGATTCTCCTGGGTTCTTTCTTCTCTCTCTAACCTCTCTCTCTCTCTCTCTAAGGGGTGGATTCCCCTCTCCCTACCTCTCTCTCTCTAAGGGGTGGATTCCCCTCTCTATCTCTCTCTCTCTCTAAAGGGGCGGCCCCCCTCTCTCTCTCCTCCCCTCTCTCTCTCCCTTGGGTGACCTGGCCCCCTCACCTCCCTCTCTTGCCACCTCATCCTCCACCTCATCCCAACCCTTCACCTTCCCAAGGTCCACTAATTCCACCATTACTCACACCATATCCCCAAGCAATCTTTCACCTCCCTAGACCCCCTTCCAATCTCCAAAGCAACCTTCCCTCTTTCCCCAAGTACCCATTCCTCTCCCCCACACACCCTTTCATCTCCCCTAGGGGATTTGAATTCCCTTTCCCCCCCCACTTGGTGCGGCCACATCCCCCTCCCCCCCCTTTCCCTTTGGCTTTGGCCGACCACCCCACTCCCCAAGCCCACTTGCGTCCCCTTCCCCACCTCCACCAAGAGAGACCGCCTCCATCCACCCCTCCTCTCTGCAACCCACGCCCCATCCCCTTCCAGGTGCGTCCACGGTGACTCCGGCATCCCACGGCATCATCCTCGTCGTCGACGTTGAAGATCTCCTTGTTCTGCTGCTCATAGACTTGTAGCAGAAACTCTAGTCGAGTTTGCAGTGTCCACACTGTCATCCACAGTGCAAACCAGTCTGAGCTTCCTTCAAAGAATTCGTGCGCCTTCAAGTCCTCTTCACGTGCGAGGTGGAATCGTCTCATTCCGGCTTCACCACAGATCACATTGCCCATTCTCGTGCGGCTGCGCCAGATTCAAGCCAGAACCTGAGGTCCGTCTGACAGAGGCTGCCCTGACTTCAACGGCGCAATTCAGCCTGAACTATATTCTGAGAGTTGGTTCTTCTCCAAGTCCTAAAGCTCCTGAGGTGGTCTCACCTCATTCTGACTTCGGCACAGTGCGTGGTGTTCGTTCTCCCACGACTGCGCAGGTCAGGGGCAACCCAGTCTGCCCAGACTATGTGCCCACTTTGCAGAGCGTGCCACGCCCAACCTGTTCGTCATCAGCCCAGGACGTCTTCAGCAACGTTGTGCCCCTTGACGACACAAAACCAACCCAGGTGGTTTCGTCCCATTCTGATCTTGGTGCAGAAAGTTCTGCCACGGCCTGCGTCTCCCTGTCGGGCTGCTCGCCCAGAAATCAGAGGCTCACCACATCTGCGACCACGCCCGGCTCGGTGATCCAATGGAGCCCATCTTTTGAGGGTACTTAGACCTTTCTGTCGGACATCCGACCGAGTTGGTCCCTCCTCGTTTGGAGTTCTATGGCGAGCGTACCGGCGACTGCACCACGACTGCTCAGATCTGTCCAGCGGGACAGATTCGTGCATGACCTCTTCTTCGGCCGGCCACGCCCTCCAGCGACCTCAGAACAATGCCAAACTTTCAGGAGCATCTCTGGACTTCTCCAGCAACATTTTGGTGCTAGCGGCGTTGCGTTCGGAGCCCCGTGCGTGGCGTACCTTTCAGAGCTTCGCAGTTCTGTCCTATAGGACAGCGATTGGTGATGTCCGTTTCACATCAAATGGTATCAGAGCAAGTCGTCTAGTTTGTCTCAACAAGCCGGAGTCCTGCAGCTCGAGATTCCAGAATCAAGGTTCGAGGTCGAACCTTCTCCAAGTGGAGGGTTTGACGGAATCGGCGTCAACAAAAGTATCAAATATATATATATATCTATGTTTAATCGTCTCTTGATAAGTGGGCTGCATGTTTGGGCCAAATGGGCCATGTTTTATCTTTTGTAGTAATTATGTCCCCAGCTATTATGTAAGAGTCCTTTTTTAATTTGTGTCTTTTAGTCTTCCTAAGGGAGTTATGAGTGATAGGAAGTAGGTGTTAAGTGAGTTGTCTTTTGGTCTTCTTTGTGGAGTCTATATAAGTGTCATGTAACCTCTCTTTGAAAGCAATGAAGTGAGTTTCAAAATATTTGGAAAACTACCTCCAACGTGAGGCCCCTACCCCCCTTCTACCTCTCTCTCTTTGGAGTGGATTCTCCAATATCTTATCTCCCTCTAGGAGTGGATTCTCCTAGGTTTATTTCTTCTCTCTCTCTCTCTAGGAGTGGATTCTCCTGGGTTCTTTCTTCTCTCTCTAACCTCTCTCTCTCTCTAAGGGGTGGATTCCCCTCTCTATCTCTCCCTACCTCTCTCTCTCTAAGGGGTGGATTCCCCTCTCTATCTCTCTCTACCTCTCTCTCTCTAAAGGGGGCGGCCTCCCTCTCTCTCTCCTCCCCTCTCTCTCTCCCTTGGGTGACCTGGCCCCCTCACCTCCCTCTCTTGCCACCTCATCCTCCACCTCATCCCAACCCTTCACCTTCCCAAGGTCCACTAATTCCACCATTACTCACACCATATCCCCAAGCAATCTTTCACCTCCCTAGACCCCCTTCCAATCTCCAAAGCAACCTTCCCTCTTCCCCAAGTACCCATTCCTCTCCCCCCCACACCCTTTCATCTCCCCTAGGGGATTTGAATTCCCTTTCCCCCCCCCCACTTGGTGCGGCCACATCCCCCTCCCCCCCCTTTCCCTTTGGCTTTGGCCGACCACCCCACTCCCCAAGCCCACTTGCGTCCCCTTCCCCACCTCCACCAAGAGAGACCGCCTCCATCCACCCCTCCTCTCTGCAACCCACGGCCCATCCCCTTCCAGGTGCATCCACGGCGACTCCGGCATCCCACGGCATCATCCTCGTCGTCGACGTTGAAGATCTCCTTGTTCTGGTGCTCATCGACTTGTAGCAGAAACTCTAGTCGAGCTTGCAGCATCCACACTGTCATCCACAGTGCAAACCAGTCTGAGCTTCCTTCAAAGAATTCGTGCGCCTTCAAGTCCTCTTCACGTGCGAGGTGGAATCGTCTCATTCCGGCTTCACCACAGATCACATTGCCCATTCTCGTGCGGCTGCGCCAGATTCAAGCCAGAACCTAAGGTCCGTCTGACAGAGGCTGCCCCGACTTCAACGGCACAATTCAGCTTGAACTATATTCTGAGAGTTGGTTCTTCTCCAAGTCCTCGAAGCTCCTGAGGTGGTCTCGCCTCGTTCTGACTTCGGCACAGTGCGTGGTGTTCGTTCTCCCACGACTACGCAGGTCAGGGGCAACCCAGTCTGCCCAGACTATGTGCCCACTTTGAAGAGCGTGCCACGCCCAACCTATTCGTCATCAGCCCAAGACGTCTTCAGCAACATTGTGCCCCTTGATGACACAAAACCAACCCAGGTGGTTTCGTCCCATTCTGATCTTGGTGCAGAAAGTTCTGCCACGGCCTGCGTCTCCCTGTCGGGCTGCTCGCCCAGAAATTAGAGGCTCACCACATCTGCAACCACGCCCGGCTCGGTGATCCAATGGAGCCCATCTTTTGAGGGTACTTAGAACTTTCTGTCGGCCATCCGACCGAGTTGGTCCCGCCTCGTTTGGAGTTCTATGGCGAGCGTACCGGTGACTGCACCACGACTGCGCAGATCTGTCCAGCGGGACAGATTCGTGCATGACCTCTTCTTCGGCCGGCCACGCCCTCCAGCGACCTCAGAACAATGCCAAACTTTCAGGAGCATCTCTGGACTTCTCCAAAAACATTTTGGTGCTAGAGGCGTTGCGTTCGGAGCCCCCTGCATGGCATACCTTTCAGAGCTTCGAAGTTCTATCCTATAGGACAGCGATTGGTGATGTCCGTTTCACATCACTTCGGTTGTCCCATGCAGGACTGGGCACCGCGAGTAATATTGCTACTTAAGTATGTAAATCATCATGAATTTGTCGAGCACGGCTTGAGGGATCAGCTGATCGCCCTAGCGCTTCAACGGCAAGAATGCCATGTTGTGCCTCCTGATTTGATGATGATTGGGGAAGAATGATCTGACTCCTACTGTTAGAAGTCTGTATGTTTTGAATGATTGGCATCAGTTTAGTTGCCTTTGTGTTGACTTCTGTAGCACTTCTTATTTTGATGAAATTATTTTAGTAAGAATGACTGCCAAGACATTTTATGCATTTGTGTTAGTTAAAGCATTCTGCATGCAAGATCTATCATGTTAGTATAGAATAGGTCGATGCTAGTCTATGCTAGTATCGCATTTGCTTAGCTGGAGCGAGTGCATGTGTAGCATAGTCGGTGCACATATGTCTCAGTCTTCATACAGGTCAGTGCATACTTTGAATCGTGCATAACAGAGGTCGGTGCAGGTTTTCTACATGTATGGGTAGGTCGATGCACATTCTGTCTTGTGCAAAATGAAGTCGGTGCATAGTCAGCCATACAAGGTCAGAGCATATCCCGTTCAAAGTCTGAGCATGTTTGCATATTTAAGCAAATGAGGTCGGTGCATGTTTTGAATTGGTCCTATATGAGTCGGTGCACATTTAGTGTTAGCCTAGTTAGCGTCGGTGCACATCTTGTGTAAGCCACGCTAGAGTCGGTGCAGGTTCCACCTTAGTAGAATTGAGATCGGTGCACATTTACCCTATGCATGTTATAAGGTCTATGCATGCACAACATAGGTCTGTGCATGTTGACTGACTGCTATGGGATGTCCGAGCACTTCTACCTGTCTTCAAATAGCACCGGTGCACATTTGGTAATAGCCTTGTCAGCATCGGTTCACATTTGGTGATAGCCTTAGTAGTGTCGATGCACATTCACTTCAGGCTCATTGCAAAGTCCGAGCACTTTTGCCTGTCTTCAAATAATGTCGATGTACACTTACCTTAGACTTGCTATAGGTCTGAGCACATTTGCTAGGACAAGTCAGAGCATAGTTTCTAGGATAGCATCAGGTCGATGCACCTCCTGCATTGTGCACACACAAGTCAGTGCACATTGTGTGTAATGATTGTAGACATGCGATTTGAGGTCCGAGCACATCTGCTAGGATAGGTCTGAGCACATTTGCTATGACACCATTAGGTCTGTGCTAGCCAAGTATTTCATGCACATTAAGTCTGTGCTAGCCCAGTGTTTCACGTATGTCAAGTCTGTGCTAGCCCAGTGGTTCACACATGAAAAGTCTATGCTAGCATACATATGGCTTATGCATTCAGGTCATTGAGAGCACATGAGCTTGACATATTAAGCATATATGTCTTGTAACTCTTTGTCTTCATGGTTTCATTTATATTATAATATAATCACTCTCATAAACCACGAATCATATTGTCATTATTACAGTTTTTCTTGATTATCAAGTGTTTGATTAAATACCGTCTATCTGATAACATGGACTTATGAATTGAACCAGGATCGAACAATTCAAGACCAGGAAGCAGTAAAGCCTAGCATCTTGATACAGTCACGTGTACTATGATTAGTGACTGACAAGTGAACCGAGGGAAGGGGCATAGTAGAGGATTCTGCCACGTGGAAAGCAAAAGCTTAGTGATGATAACACGTGTACAAGTTCGGATCAGATCTGTCTTGAAAATTGAGCGGGAAATGTGGCGACCACGGGCCCATCTCTTGAAGGATATAAAAGAAGGGGCGAACACTCATTTCAAAAAATGAAGTAGAGAAGAAAGGTGAGCACTCAGCAAGAAGATTCCTGAGTGAGGCTGATCAGTTTGAAGAAGAAAGGATTGAATTAAGGAAGATCAGTACGTTGGAGTTCAGTGAGTGAATGTATTTTATGTTCCTGGTTCTTGGTTCCTGGTTCAAAACCAGAACCATTCTGCTCAATTTAGAGCTACATTCGCTCAGTTCACGGCCACATTCTATTTGTTTAGTTTCAAATTCTTGTTTCATCATTTTGAATTTCTATCTACTCAATCTGTTAGTCAGCAGTTAGCTTAAGCTGTAAGGCTCAACAGGTGTAAGGGAGCTAGTTCTTCAAAGCTGTGGATCAGTGGACGCAAGTTGTGTTGCGCAGCAGTTTGGCAAGCTGTGTTTCCCAACAGTGAAGCCTTACTCAACGAGTAAGGGGTGGACGTAGATATCTAAAGGAGATCAAACCACCTAAAATCTCTTGTGTCTGTGGTTGTATTTATATGTGTAATTGCTGCTTCATTCTCTACTTAGTTGTCTGAATTAATTGCTGCATCTCTTGCTCATTTGAGAGCTAGGAGAAGGTATATAAAAAGGTGCCATACAAATGGTAGGCAAAGCCTACTTGGAAGGTGGACGATCTAGCGCGAGGAGTCTCCTAGAGTCGAACCTCCGTCGGGTACCTCTTCTGGTTCACTGATGTGCAATAGATCAATCAGCCATTAAGTCATTCATCATATATACTGATATCTCTGCTTACTAATATTGATTTCTGAGCTGATAGTTCTGTGATCACTTTTACTTGTGAGATTAAGTAATTTTGTATTTCACTTTTATCATTTAATCTTGTTAATTTTAGGGGAAAAGATCCATTCACCCCCTTCTAGATCTACTACACTTGGTATCAGAGCCTAACTCTCTGTTAAAGGCTTCACATCCTAGAGAGGTTAGATATGGATTCTATGGGGTTAACTGCTGAGGGTCACTCGACCACCAAGCCACCATACTTTGATGGATCGAACTATGCTTATTGGAAAAGTAGAATGCAGGTTTTTCTGAGATCAAAGGACTATGAGATGTGGAATGTTGTTAGTAAAGGTCCTTTTGAACTTCCCCCTGATGAGGAAGTCTGGACGAAGGAGCAGATCCGATGGTGTACCTTGAATTGGAGCGTTGTAAATGCCATGCAGTGTGCTCTCCATCCCACCGAATTTTTCAGAGTATCTTCATGTACTACCGCTAAGGAAATGTGGGATAAATTAGAGGTTATTTACGAGGGAACGTCTCAAGTTAGAGAAACTAAGGTCAATATGCTAGTGACTAAGTACGAGGCCTTCAAAATGAAGCATCATGAGTCTATCTCTGAAATGTTTGCTCGGTTGATGGTAATTATTAACAGCTTAAGGAGTTTGGGTAAGACTTACACTGAATATGAGCTTGTAAGGAAAATCATCAGGTCCTTGACACCTATCTGGCACACTAAGGCCACTGTCATGGAGGAGTCCAGGAACCTAGCTGCTACGACCGTGGATGAACTTATAGGCTCTCTCATGGCATATGAGATAAATTTGAAGAATATTGAGGAGCCCGAGAAGAAAAGGAAACCCCTGGCATTTAAAGTTACTTCTAGTAACAAGGAGTCATCCAGTGAGAATACCTCCAACAGTTCTGGATATGATCAAGATCCGTTTGCTATGCTAACCCGGAGCTTTAGAAGAATTCTTAGACATGAAAGGAAAGGGAATAGAAGAAGACATTATTCAGGAAAGAGACAGTCAAAACATAAATCTGATTTTGCTAAGAAATCTGATGGAAATGTTTGTTATAATTGCAGGAAGGTAGGACATCTCAAGACAGACTGTCCTGAGCTTAAAGAAAAGGTGCATAGAAAGAAGAGCAACAAAAAGAAGGCCATGGTGAGTACCTGGAGCGATGAGGAGGAGCAAAGTCTAAGTAGCTCCTCTGAAAGTGAGAAGGAAGACAAGCTGTGTCTCATGGCCAAAAGTGATGAAGAAAATGATGAGGTAATCTCTCCTTTCGATAATTTCTCTCACAGTGATTGGGAAGATGCATATACTGAACTGCTTGATAAATATGATAAAGTATGTAAAGAAAATAGGCATCCGAAAAGGAAAATTAGTTCATTATCTCAAGATACTACTCTAAGTGATAAAATTTCATGTTTGGAAATGGAAAATCTCAAACTGAAAAACTCTCTTGATGAAACTAAAAAAGATAAAATTCTTTTGAATGATCTGATAACTAAAAATGAAGAACTGAAAAACTTCATTGATGAGCTCAAAATAAAGTTGCAAGAATGTAGAGACCAAACTAGAATAATCACTGAAAAATATGAGGATGTCAATGGAGTGAATGCAGATATGAAAAAGGTCATTGAAAATTTGGAAAATGAAAACCAAGAAAATAGAAAACCCTAAAAAAAATGAGATAGGGTTCAAAAAATCTTAATGCTATCTTGGGAACTAGAGCAAGTTTTAGGAAGGAAGGGTTGGGCTTTAATCCAACTAATCAGAAAAGTTTTGATGTCAGAACTATCTCTGTTGTAGCTGAAAAGAGAACATCACAGCTTTTAATAAAGATGACATCTGAACAAATTCAGAAGGAAAAATAGGCTGAAAATGTTAAGAAAACTACGCCCACTGCCACGGACAAGGGCAAAGGGAAGATGGAGATGTCTAAGGAATCAGGCTCATACACCACCACACCTCAGACCAGAACTCAGATTAGGAGTCAGGTTGTTGAGACAAAAACCCATAGAAGCACCAAGGCTAAAATAACTCAGTTTCAACAGAAAGGCCAAGGCAATTTCAAACCTACATCCACTTTCACTCATTCTGGGTTCAATGCATTTGGCACTCATGGTTTTAGTAGAGGGAACTCAGGTGAAGGTTCTTATCATTGTTGTGTATGTGATTTTGATGATTACAAAATGACTTTGTTGCTTGGCCTTACTTGGCCTTGTGCTTGAATGATACTTTATGTTCTCATGTGCTTGAATCATACTTGTTCTCTTGCTATGGAGTCATGTTCTAGAATGAGAATGAATTTGAAAAACAATGCTTCATGAATGCCATCAACATGAATGAGTCTTTATGCTCATTTGAATGTAAGTGTGCTAATCTTCTTGCATTACAGGATCGAGTCATGATGGACATCAAACGGAACTCAAGAGAATGCTTAAATAAGTCATCTTGTTGTCCACCATTCAGAACATGTGTTAATTTTATCTCCATTCTTCAAAGAACCATTGGTAAGGCTTTGCAATTCACATATCTTAAGTTAAGTGAACTTTGGGTAAGAGAGCTGCAGTGTGTTGACCCAGAATACTTGTGCATAGATATACATGTGATTTCATGTACCTTTTTCATGGGTCATTATGGTTTGAAAATGTATGCCTCATGCATTTTCTATATGAGGTTTTGAGGGACATACATGTTATTCAAATGCATGGGTTATGATGTTGATTTTTGGTTGAGACGCCTTGGGCTTTCATGCATATTCTTCTAAGTTGCCAAAGACATGAATGTGGTTCATGCACTTTCTACTTGAAGCTTTTAAGCTTGTGATGTGCTTGAAATATTCATACAAGACTTTTGAGAGTTGGTTCTATATTGCTCATCCATTGCATGAATGTTTGGTCTTGTGAGCTATGCACTAAAAGCTTGATTTATTAACTTGATGTGTGAAAGAATTGCATGAAGTTGGCTCTTATGAAGATGGCTTCAATTAGGTCTCAATCAATGAGATTGTGTTCATTGAACACACCTTTCTATTTGAATGACAGTGTCATATCATTCATGAGGTTATTGTGATTTCAATGTATGGATGATTAAAAAGATCCCATGTTTATATCAATGCTCCTCGTGATATCAATGCTTCATGAATGTTAGTTTTTGTCAATAAGAATGCCATTTGAATGAATGTGTGTTTGAATGGTTAGCATGTTATAAACTTTCATGAGGCAGGAATGTTTACAATTTGAATGTTGAAAGAAAGCCTTGCAATTGAATGATAATGTAATTGTGGAAACGTCTTTACAAATATGCATAGCTACATATGTGTATGAGATTATGGTGATGCATAATGAAAATGCATATTTGCATATGTTTGCATATGTGTGTGTTTAGGTGTTCGCACTTTGTCAAATTGAGTTTCATGATATGTAAGCGTATCTTGGCAATGCTATTTGAATGATTGAGCTCCCATATCATTGCATATGCCTTGGATGCAATGGAAGATTCAAAGTTCCCCAAATGCCATAGCTCATGACTTATGTCTTTATGGAAACATTTATTTATGCAATGAGTATTTGGATGGTTGACAAGTTATGGAGGTTCTTTTGGAAGAATCTAGTCTATGAGCTCTTAACATTCACACCGATGGTAACTTGATACTCTTGTGTTTTTGCAGGTCCAAGGATGGTTTTATACCCTCCTATATCAAGTGGATCATGGTAATATCTAACCACCTTGTGTGCTTGAAATGGAGGTAGTTGAGGTTGAGCTTTCATGCCTTTGTATTTGGACAATTGATAGATTCAATTTCATTACAACAAACACTTGTCACATGGTGGAATGTGTTTTTGTTGGTTGCAAATGGAAAGCCAAACACATGTTTGAATGGGTTGTATGATGCATTTTTATGTGACCAAGTTGAAGTTGTTAATGCTTGATTCATGAACTTTGATTATGATCTAACCTCTTGTTTTATCATGTGTTTCAGGGTTAATATTCATGGTTGATCATCATAGGTTTATGGTAATATTTATTCATTTTTAACCCATGAAATCTTGGTGGTTTAGCACTGTTTTCCAACCCCTACTGGCAGGGGTCGACCCTATCCCTTAAGAGAACTGGGCTTGACAAAAGCTGCAATATGCAGCCTGTCTGCATGTCACGCCCCGATGCGGAATCTCGGGACGTACGGTTAGAGGCAAGCGAGCAATATATAATTCCGAACCATTGCAATCCATTGCACTAAAGGTTGGAAAAGTAATAATCAGAGTTTTATTGAAATAAGGTTGAGTACACTGGGTAGAACGACTACAACCAAATAATAAGTAAAATGCTAGAACAATCTCTCACTAATGCTAAGGGTACAAACTGACTCAATAAACTAAAACTATCTCTCGATATCACTCCAGTCCATCCCCGACAAGTTCGTCACCTGGAAAGAGGGGAAACAGTATGAGTGAGCTAAACACGCTCAGTAGATAACCACAAACAGGTTTAAGTAATTAACTATTGATTTCCAATTTATATGAAATGCAGTAAATAAAGAATGACGATAGAATATCTTGCAAGGTCAAGAAATATAGCAATTTATCAAGTAGTGAACAAGTAAAGTACAATAGAGAATTTGGCCAGCAATATGTTACACATGTAACCAAGTAAATACACACGAGTCGAGTATCAAGAGTTTGTCATAGACGTAACAAGTCAAGTCAAGTATTCGGGTGCAATGCCTCACCCTTGTCATAAACATCCCAATGGGCTCAATATCTTTTCGGGCGCTCTCCCCAGGACCAGACTGGGCCCTTATGATGCGTCGACATTTCATTTCAATTGGATCACCGATCCCCCATCTAGACATAGTCAATTATGGCCAATATAATCAGATGAATTTCTGTCGGGTATAAGATGTAAAGGACGACACTTGTCTCCTCTGATTCAAGAGTATAAACACGACGAAAATCCAAAACAAGGTAGTCGTACGGCGAACACCGGGCCGTACTCTCATGAGTAACGAGTCACGGGGTCAAGAATGAACGGTTGACAGTAAGCCGTTCGAGAGAGAGAAGTAAGTTCTGAAGAACGAATATACGAACCACTCGGGTCGTATTTTTAAGAAATACGGTTCAAGAGAATCCGTATTAAGTATAACGATAATATCTAATTGTAAGATAATTTATGCAAAGTAGTTACCGGGTTGCCAATAACAATTAAACCAACTAATTTCAGTTTAATGTCCATTGGTCAATTCCGGGCTCAAATATGACCGAAGGTTATCCAAGGGTAATCGGTCAATTTATCAAGTTAAAACGATAGTTATGATGTAACCGTAATTTACCACGGTAAAAATGTCTCACGGTAAAAAAATGTGAAGTTTACCGGATAGAGTGTCCGGTTAATTGGCCAAAGACTTGCCATAAGTCGGCCAGTAATATTTTGATTTACAGTAATTTACAGAAATTACCTATGGTAATTAACCAATTTATCCAAAGTTACAAGTGAATTACAATAGTTTCCACTTTAAACAATTTATCAAAATAGATATTGCAAATAACAGAAATTTACTCATGTCATTATCTGTTATTTATATGGATTGTCAAATTTTACTAATTAACATTTTTAATAGGTCAAAATAGTAAAAATCAGGTTTTCTGGAAGTTAAACGGATGACAGTGGGCCGTTAAACCTACTGGCTGTAAAACGATTATCTATGGGCCGTTTTAAGGGTAAAAGGATACTACGGTTATAGTGGGGCCATGTATCATGTAAAGCGGTCGTTTTCTAACCGTGTATATAAAATACGATAAAATGATAATACTACTAATTTCATTCTAAAGCGGTCTCTGGTTGACCGTTATTCATGTGAAATGGTTAAAATTGGGCCGCTTAAAGCAATTAAGGCGGTCAGTTCTAAGCCGTCTAAGAGATAAGCGGTCCGGTTGGAACCGTCTTTCTTTGTAACACGGGAACAGCGAAAACAGAAGTATAATCCGGCAATGAGGGCTTCAATTCATGGGTTTAAGCATGGAAAATCGTGAAATATGCAAGCTAACATGATGCCCTATCATTCCTTTTATTGAATTCAAGTTTGTGCCATGGTTACCTACCTTAACCGATGAAAATAAGAGAAAGCTTGGGGAAGAAGATGAATAGTGGTCTTGCAAAGCTTCACAGCAGCAAGACAGCAGCAAGAAATCCTTAAGTTGCTTAAGAGGAATGCTTAGGAATGCTTCCTCTATTTATAGGTTTGTAGAGAAGTGTTTAAACTTCTCACGCGGGCTGGTCAGAGCCGCAATTCCCTTGGCAGTGTTGAAGACGTGTTTATGCCAACCCAAACACGGTTTCACGTGTTCCACAAGGTAAGGTTACCCTTAATCTAAGCCTAATCCCATAGATTAAGCCATTGTTAACTAAAACCTTCATTTAATGTCACTAAACGATTTTTAATGAAATTGACCCAGAAGACAAAATTGCTAATCAAGACGTGATCTTTCAGATTATGATTTTTATGGAATTTTATCACGAGGTTTAATGTTAATCTCCCAATCTTAAGATTAAAATAATAATTTAACCCAATGTTCAACGGTTTAGTCGATAGAGAGAGTTTTTGATTTTTACCGATGAAACTCCAGAAGACAAAGTTGCTAAGAAAAATACTCTCTATCAGATGTGATTTTTACAGATTTTTCCAAGGTAGTTATATTTTCGGGTGAATAGTGTTTTCCGCGTTTTTAAGTCAGGCTTAAATCACTGATTAAGCCATGTAAATGATTTTATTAGGGTCAGGTACAGGAGACCAAAGTGTTTATCATGGTGTTTACTAATTAACTATCATTTTTCAGAATATTTACACGATAGTCAAAAACATTTACTATTTACTATTTACCTCAGTCACTATTCAACATTTACTATTTACGAAATTTAATATTTGTACAGAAACTCGGGGTCTTACACCCTCCCCCACTTAAAGAATTTGGTCCTCCAAATTCACTGGACCAAAATACAGTAAAGGAAAGATAGCTCACCTAGAATAGGTCGGGATAACGCTTCCGTATAGCGTCCTCGGATTCCCATGTAGCTTCTTCTATTCCACGCCGACTCCATTGGATTTTGACCATCGATATGGAACGATTTCGAAGTTGTTGCTCCTTTCGATCCAGAATTTTCACTGGTCTTTCTTCATAGGATAGATCCTTTTTAAATTCAAAGTCCACATGTTGAATGATGTGACTAGGGTCGTACACGTATTTCCGAAGCATAGATACATGGAATACGTTATGTACACCAGATAATTGAGGAGGTAAGGCCAATCTATAAGCGACTTCACCCACTCGATCAAGGATCTCAAATGGACCAATATACCTTGGGCTTAACTTGCCATAAATACCAAATCGACGAATACCTCTTGAAGGAGATACTTTTAAGAACACATGCTCGCCAATTTGAAATTCCAAATCTCTTCTCCTATTATCAGCATAACTCTTTTGCCTTGATTGAGCCACAAGTAACCGGTCTCGGATAATACGAATATTTTGTGATGACTCCGAGATAAGATCCGGTCCAAGCCATTGCTTCTCGCCAACCTCATCCCAACATAATGGAGAACGACAGCTCCTTCCATACAAAGCCTCGAAAGGTGTCATCTGTATGCTGGCTTGATAACTATTGTTGTAGGCGAATTCTATTAATGCTAAATGATCGCTCCAACTTCCACCGAAGTCGATCATACAAGCTCTCAACATATCTTCCACTATTTGATTAGTTCTCTCGGTCTGTCCATCTGTTTGCGGATGAAATGCAGTGCTAAAATTCAGACGGGTACCAAGAGATTCTTGCAATCCCTTCCAGAAATGAGATGTAAATCTCGGGTCTCGGTCAGACACAATGCTGACTGGAATACCATGAAGTCTAACCACTTCCTTCAGATATAATGCTGCTAGCACATCAACTGTCCACTTGGACTTAATGGATAGGAAATGGGCTGACTTAGTCAGTCGATCCACGATTACCCATATTGCATCATGACCACTTCGAGTCTTAGGAAGACTCATAATAAAATCCATGCCAATACTCTCCCACTTCCATTGGGGAATGTCAAGTGGTTTCAATTTACCTGCCGGTCTGAAATGCTCGGCCTTTACTTGTTGACAAACCAGACATCTACTCACAAAATCTGTAATTTTCCTTTTCATGTTCGGCCACCAAAATGTCCTTTTCAAATCTTTGAACATCTTAGTGCCTCCCGGATGGATAGTATATCGAGATCTATGTGCTTCTTCAAGAATCCGATTCTTTATATTACCCTCATCCGGTACACAAGTTCGACCTTGAAATACTAATCTTCCATCATCGGCTATCGAGAATTCAGGTCTGCTACTCAGGCTTTCCTTAATCTCGACTAGCTCGGGATCAATATCTTGCAATAACTTGATTTCTACCAATAATTCGGGCTTAAGTTGCAACTGGGAAATCAATATCCGATCATTATCAATATTGATATCCAGACTAGCCATTTGCTCCAGTAATTTCCATTCTTGTAACATAAGACTAGATATCTTAGCCACAGGTTTCCGACTTAAAGCGTCAGCAACCACATTGCCTTTGCCCGGGTGATACTTAATAGAAAAGTCGAAATCCTTTATATACTCCAACCATCTCCTTTGTCTCATGTTCAATTCCTTTTGAGAAAATAAGTATTTCAGACTTTTGTGATCCGAAAATACAGTGAATGTTTCACCATATAAGTAGTGCCTCCAAATCTTCAAAGCAAATACCACGGCTGCCAATTCCAAATCATGAACTGGATAATTAACTTCATGCTTTCTTAGCTGCCTAGAAGAATAGGCAATCACCTTGCCGTGCTGCATAAGCACACAGCCTAAGCCAATACCAGAAGCATCAGTGTAAACCACAAAACCGCCCTCACCAGAAGGTAAGGTCAAAATAGGAGCAGTAGTCAAAAAATCCTTCAGAGTTTGGAAACTCCGTTGGCATTCAGTTGACCACTCAAACTTGATCTCCTTGCGGGTTAATTTTGTCAGAGGTACCGCAATCTTAGAGAAATCTTGAATGAACCTTCGATAATAACCAGCCAGGCCAAGAAAACTCCTTACTTCAGTAACATTAGTAGGCTGTTCCCAATTCTTTACCACTTCCACTTTAGATGGATCCACAGAAATTCCATCCTTAGCAATAATATGTCCTAGAAAGGACACCTCACTTAGCCAAAATTCACACTTGCTGAACTTGGCATATAATTGGTGATCTCTCAATAATTGCAAAGCCATCCTCAGATGCTCGGCATGTTCTTTTTCACTCTTGGAATATATCAAAATATCATCTATGAATACCACAACCCATTGATCAAGGTAGGGTCGGAACACACCGTTCATTAACTGCATGAAAGCTACCGGTACATTCGTTAACCCAAAAGGCATAACGACAAACTCATAATGACCATACCGGCTACGGAAAGCTGATTTATAAATATCGTCTTCTTTAATCCGTAACTGGTGATATCCAGATCGAAGATCGATCTTAGAAAAATAAGAAGCTCCAGTAATCTGGTCAAATAACTCATCAATCCTTGGCAAAGGATACTTGTTCTTGACAGTCAACTGGTTGAGTTGCCGATAATCGATGCATAATCTCATCGAACCATCTTTCTTCCGAACAAACAATACAGGAGCTCCCCAAGGGGAAACACTCGGGCGAATAAAACCCTTCTCGAGTAATTCCAACAATTGCTGCTTCAATTCCCGCAATTCCGCATGAGACATTCGATAAGGGGCTCTAGAAATAGGAGACGATCCAGGAATAAGATCAATAGAAAATGTAACTTCACGCTGAGGCGGAAGTCCTGGTAACTCCTCTGGAAATACGTCCGGAAATTCTCGGACAATAGCAATATCCTTAATCTCGATCTGCTGTTCAGGAGACGCATGAACAAAAGCCAGAAAAGCTTCGCATCCACGCCTCAATAACTTATCAGCACGAAGAGTCGAGATAAGAGAGATAGAACTAGGATGTTTCACTCCCTTGAAGGATAATCCGGGGTGTCTAGAAAAAGACACGGAACAAGAACTACAATGGACATTGGCCTCATATCGAGCCAACCAATCGGCTCCTAGGATTACATCGTAATCCTTCATGTCCATACAAATCAAATCAGCTGGAAAATTCTGATCATTTACCATAACCTTACTAGAAGGATAGTAATGCTTAATTGCTGATTTAGAACCAATAGGGGTTGATATTTCTAACGGAGAACTCAATAAAACAGGTTCCATAGCTAAAGACTTAGCAAATCTCCGTGAAAGAAAAGAATGTGTTGCACCAGTATCAAATAGAACAAAAGCTGGCAAGTCGAATATAGCAAGAGTACCTTCGACGAGTCCACCATCCTCGGCGATATCTTTTTCCTTCGCATGAAGAGCCTGGAGCCTGCCTTGAGGCTTCTTGAAATTCAGGGGTTTTGCCGGGCTAGCTTGTTCCGATAATAAAGGGCAGTTGGGTATACGGTGCTCTTTGCTTCCACACCGCAGACATGCACCTAGCTTGCGCCAACAATCTTCCATCTTGTGACCAGGACGATCACAATATCGGCATACGCCCTTGAATGGAATCATAGAATCAGGTTTCTTGTCTTCTTGTCGCGGCATTTTGCCTCTCCACGAACCAGAACCAGAACTTGAACCAGAACTAATAAATGGTCTTTTCTTGCTCGGGTCAGTGACAAATCCAGGTTTAACATTCTTGAGTGCCTTCGGTTGCTCTTTCTTGTTACCTTGACCACGAATCCTTTCAGTCATTTCCAAAGTATCTTCTAATATTTGTGCCTTTCTTACCATCTCAGAATATGTAGAAATTTCCAGTGGTGCAAGTTGATTGATATAATGAAGTCGAAGACCATTGAGGAAACGCTTCGCCTTCATTCTCTCAGTCGAAATAAGATGTCTTGCATAACGAGAGAGTCGTGAAAACTGAGCCTCATATTCTGATACCGATAAACTTCGCTGCTTCAAAGCTGCGAATTCTGCTCCCTTCTTTTCTTGCACGCGGTCAGAAAAATATTTATCATTGAAATATTCCTCGAATTCCTCCCACGAGACTTGTTGATCTCCGAGAGTCGGCTTAACAGACTCCCACCAAGCACGTGCATCCCGTTCCAGTTGGAAAACAGATAAAAGAACACGTTCTTGGTCAGTGCATTGCATGACCTCAAAAATTCTTGCCATCTCGTCGAGCCAATTCTCGGCTTCATCGGGATCAGTTGAACCAGCGAATCTAGGCGGGTTCATTCCTCGAAAATTCCGATATAAGTCACCAGTGCCATGAGCTGCGCCATGAGGTGCCGCTCCAGCTCCAGCTTGAGCCAGTGCGTTCAAGGCTTGCGTAAGTCCTTGAACTGTACGATGTAAATTCCTCATCTCAGCACGATTGGCTGCCATTTCGAGTTAAGTGCCTATATAAAATAGTTACTCGGATTATTTATGAGAGAAGAACTTCTTAGATGAGAAGAGAAGAACTAGATAAGAAGATCATGATTATGGTTAAATAACTTAAACCAAATTTCTACCCAAATTCTCACAAGGTTGTTTTCTTAAGCCTATAACCAATAGACCTATAACCTTAAAGTGAAAAACCTAGGACAAATTGACTTAGGCTCTGATACCAACTAAACTGTCACGCCCCGATGCGGAATCTCGGGACGTACGGTTAGAGGCAAGCGAGCAATATATAATTTCGAACCATTGCAATCCATTGCACTAAAGGTTGGAAAAGTAATAATCAGAGTTTTATTGAAATAAGGTTGAGTACACTGGGTAGAACGACTACAACCAAATAATAAGTAAAATGCTAGAACAATCTCTCACTAATGCTAAGGGTACAAACTGACTCAATAAACTAAAACTATCTCTCGATATCACTCCAGTCCATCCCCGACAAGTTCGTCACCTGGAAAGAGGGGAAACAGTAGGAGTGAGCTAAACACGCTCAGTAGATAACCACAAACAGGTTTAAGTAATTAACTATTGATTTCCAATTTATATGAAATGCAGTAAATAAAGAATGACGATAGAATATCTTGCAAGGTCAAGAAATATAGCAATTTATCAAGTAGTGAACAAGTAAAGTACAATAGAGAATTTGGCCAGCAATATGTTACACATGTAACCAAGTAAATACACACGAGTCGAGTATCAAGAGTTTGTCATAGACGTAACAAGTCAAGTCAAGTATTCGGGTGCAATGCATCACCCTTGTCATAAACATCCCAATGGGCTCAATATCTTTTCGGGCGCTCTCCCCAGGACCAAACTGGGCCCTTATGATGCGTCGGCATTTCATTTCAATTGGATCACCGATCCCCCGTCTAGACATAGTCAATTATGGCCAATATAATCAGATGAATTTCTGTCGGGTATAAGATGTAAAGGACGACACTTGTCTCCTCTGATTCAAGAGTATAAACACGACGAAAACCCAAAACAAGGTAGTCGTACGGCGAACACCGGGCCGTACTCTCATGAGTAACGAGTCACGGGGTCAAGAATGAACGGTTGACAGTAAGCCGTTCGAGAGAGAGAAGTAAGTTCTGAAGAACGAATATACGAACCACTCGGGTCGTATTTTTAAGAAATACGGTTCAAGAGAATCCGTATTAAGTATAACGATAATATCTAATTATAAGATAATTTATGCAAAGTAGTTACCGGGTTGCCAATAACAATTAAACCAACTAATTTCAGTTTAATGTCCATTGGTCAATTCCGGGCTCAAATATGACCGAAGGTTATCCAAGGGTAATCGGTCAATTTATCAAGTTAAAACGATAGTTATGATGTAACCGTAATTTACCACGGTAAAAATGTCTCACGGTAAAAAAATGTGAAGTTTACCGGATAGAGTGTCCGGTTAATTGGCCAAAGACTTGCCATAAGTCGGCCAGTAATATTTTGATTTACAGTAATTTACAGAAATTACCTATGGTAATTAACCAATTTATCCAAAGTTACAAGTGAATTACAATAGTTTCCACTTTAAACAATTTATCAAAATAGATATTGCAAATAACAGAAATTTACTCATGTCATTATCTGTTATTTATATGGATTGTCAAATTTTACTAATTAACATTTTTAATAGGTCAAAATAGTAAAAATCAGGTTTTCTGGAAGTTAAACGGATGACAGTGGGCCGTTAAACCTACTGGCTGTAAAACGGTTATCTATGGGCCGTTTTAAGGGTAAAAGGATACTACGGTTATAGTGGGGCCGTGTATCATGTAAAGCGGTCGTTTTCTAACCGTGTATATAAAATACGATAAAATGATAATACTACTAATTTCATTCTAAAGCGGTCTCTGGTTGACCGTTATTCATGTGAAATGGTTAAAATTGGGCCGCTTAAAGCAATTAAGGCGGTCAGTTCTAAGCCGTCTAAGAGATAAGCAGGTCCGGTTGGAACCGTCTTTCTTTGTAACACGGGAACAGCGAAAACAGAAGTATAATCCGGCAATGAGGGCTTCAATTCATGGGTTTAAGCATGGAAAATCATGAAATATGCAAGCTAACATGATGCCCTATCATTCCTTTTATTGAATTCAAGTTTGTGCCATGGTTACCTACCTTAACCGATGAAAATAAGAGAAAGCTTGGGGAAGAAGATGAATAGTGGTCTTGCAAAGCTTCACAGCAGCAAGACAGCAGCAAGAAATCCTTAAGTTGCTTAAGAGGAATGCTTAGGAATGCTTCCTCTATTTATAGGTTTGTAGAGAAGTGTTTAAACTTCTCACGCGGGCTGGTCAGAGCCGCAATTCCCTTGGCAGTGTTGAAGACGTGTTTATGCCAACCCAAACACGGTTTCACGTGTTCCACAAGGTAAGGTTACCCTTAATCTAAGCCTAATCCCATAGATTAAGCCATTGTTAACTAAAACCTTCATTTAATGTCACTAAACGATTTTTAATGAAATTGACCCAGAAGACAAAATTGCTAATCAAGACGTGATCTTTCAGATTATGATTTTTATGGAATTTTATCACGAGGTTTAATGTTAATCTCCCAATCTTAAGATTAAAATAATAATTTAACCCAATGTTCAACGGTTTAGTCGATAGAGAGAGTTTTTGATTTTTACCGATGAAACTCCAGATAACAAAGTTGCTAAGAAAAATACTCTCTATCAGATGTGATTTTTGCAGATTTTTCCAAGGTAGTTATATTTTCGGGTGAATAGTGTTTTCCGCGTTTTTAAGTCAGGCTTAAATCACTGATTAAGCCATGTAAATGATTTTATTAGGGTCAGGTACAGGAGACCAAAGTGTTTATCATGGTGTTTACTAATTAACTATCATTTTTCAGAATATTTACACGATAGTCAAAAACATTTACTATTTACTATTTACCTCAGTCACTATTCAACATTTACTATTTACGAAATTTAATATTTGTACAGAAACTCGGGGTCTTACACTGCAAGGGTCGACCCGTGGGGTTGACCCACTGCCATGGGTCGACCCATGGGGTCGACCCCTGACTGCCAGACAACAGATTTGCTGCTGGCCGCCCTCTGGTTACCCAGGGGTCGACCCATGGGGTCGACCCATTCCGGCACGGGATTTTCAGGAGCGTCCGAAACCCAATGAAAACCCATCTAAACTTTACCAAACTAACCCCCATAGGTTTCTAAACGTATTAGGATCTTTCTAACATGTATAGGAAGGGTTTTATGTGTCTTTTGGGCTCTTTACCTTGCATATAAATATGAGTTACGAATTTGTGGAGGATGAACCCTAATGTGCTATCTTTCTATCTTGTTGGGCAAGGAAAGTGGGAAAAGGAAGAGGAGCTCTTGCAAGGTGATTTTCATCTACTTCTATGGAGATTTGGAGCTCGTGGTAGAAGAAGATAAGAAGCGTCTCGAAGAGAAGAACGCGAGGACGCTGAAATCGTGGCCATCCGACATCGAGCCAAGAAGAGCCGGAGTCTTTCTTCAAGGGGGAGCTTCATACATGCTTTATCTTCTTTGATTCAGTCTCTAGAGTTTTTTTGGGGCTCAATGCATCTATTTGTCTTCGCTTCTTAAATTTCTGGAAGGATATTTTGTGTGGGTGTTTGGAGAAAGGGTTCTCCGAGTGTTTGTGTTGACGCGTGTGCGTCGGTTTGTGCGGAGGATATCCGCATGTGTGCTTGGGCTTCATTTGGGGTGTGTTCCCTGTGTGTGGTTGGGGGTTTACTCCCATGTGATTGTGTAGGCTTCGTCCTACATGTGTGTGTTGGAGCTTGGCTCCGTGTGTGTGTGGGGATTTATCCCCATGCTATTTTATACAGCAGTGAAGCCTCACTGATTTGGTGAGGGGTGAACGTAGGGAGCTCGTCGTGGTCCCGAACCACCTTAAAAATTCTCATGCATTATGGTTTGTGCTGTGGTGGTTTGCTTTTTTGTTCATATCTAGTTATCCGTTCGAGTGAGTACGGTGAGATTGAGAGAATCAAGTCTATTCTAATTAGTTTAAATTCCTCAATCTTGCTAATCTTGCTAATTCTACTGTGATCTAGTAAATTGTTTTAATTGGACATAATTTTAGTAGAGGGTTCTATTCACCCCCCCTCTAGAACCGTGTTCCTGCACTACGGGACCCAACAATCATAATACTCCAACCCGTTCTTCATTTCAAAACTCTTATCACCACTACTCTGATAAGAAAGATCAAAGAAATTTCTACACTAGATCAAGGTCTAGAAATCACTCTTTGAATTCTCATGTGCGACCCTGGCACAAAAACCCTAGAAGCCAGAACTCTCATGGCTTTGACAAATTCATGCCCAATCAGTCTAGAGTTCCCTATTCACATGCTACTTCCAATGCCCATTGGAGTGGTAACCAGCAAAGACAATTCCAGAATGAGCTTAAAAAGAATAGTGGAACACCTCAAACCCAATTTCATAAAATTAGAAATAACAAGAAAAAATAGACAAAGCTGAACATCAAGAGTTCTACACATGCAGTGAAGAAACAAAATCAAGTGTGGTTAACAAAACAACTCTTATCATGTTTGCGTGAGATGAATGCTTATTTGGGGCCCAAACAGACTTGGGTTCCAAAACTTTCTGCTTGATTCTGCTTGCAGGTATGCCTGGCAGGCAGACAAAATAAGTGGTATTTGGATAGTTGCTGCTCGAGGCACATGACCAGGGACAAGGACAAATTCTGCATACTTGCTGAAAAGAATGGTGGTCATGTTACTTTTGGAGGTAATACAAAGGGCAGAATTATTGGAACATGTATAGTAGGTAAGAACTCTTCTTGCTACATTAAGGAAGTTTTATTAGTTGAAGGACTTGCCTATAACCTGCTTAGTATTAGCCAGCTGTGTGATAAAGGGCATAAGGTTGTATTTGATTCTCTTGCATGTACAATTTCTGAACCAAATTTTGAAACTGTTAAATTCATTAGTAAGAGGGTCAATAATATCTACATGGTAGATTTAGATATTGAAGCACATTCAAGTCTATGTCTTACAGTTAGCAAGGATGACATAGCCCGTCTTTGGCACTGCAGGCTGGGTCATGCTTGCTGAAGAGGTGAAATCTCACGCTGGTTCCTGAGCGGGCTGGTAATCACCAAGTTAGTGAACTGCAAGACAGGGAAACGGGTCAAAGGGCCCATGGGGATTCCCTGGGGCGAAACCCTCCGACGCTCAAGTCAGTAGAGAAATGTTGGGAGCAACGATAGGGAGGAGAAGGTGAAGGCGCGAGATCCCTCTCCACCAATGGGGTGAAGTGATCCGTGCTCAGGAATTGGGGGTGGATCTGGACTTACCTTTCACCGGAGGGTATCCCAGGTTTAAATAGTGCGCCGCCCTCTGGAGTCCTGCAAGCCGAGGGGTCTCCGGTGGAGGTTACATCCTTGTCGTGGCCGTTTATGGCCTCATCGTGGGGGCGTTATCCTCGCGGGGAAGCCGGAGCTCCTGGACTTCTTGGCGCCTGGCCCGCTGTGGACTCTAACGGCTGCAATGATAAACATTTTATCGGTTGTACCGAGCTTAGAGAGGCCGGCCCTACTTGGGCAATAGGCCTAGCTCGGTGAGGAGATGGGTCCGACAGACAGGCTAGCGCTTCCCTCTTCGTGCGGAGGGATAGCTCGTGCGCGGGTCTTCTTGTGACCTGACCGATGCTCAGGCTCTCCGAGCCTTGGGGCCGCCTAGGAGAGTTGTTTCCTCGAGCATTGTTTTATTGGGCTTTTCCTTGTGGGCCCTGTGGGCTGTCACTTGGACGAGCTTGCCTCGTCGGGCCCTGTTGGGTCTAGTTGGGTCAGCTCTTTGAGTGGACTGCAGGAATCCCCCTCTCCACTTGTCCCCCTCCTACTCCCGAGCCAAGGGGGCTCGGTTGAGTAGTTTTTCAAGGCTTTGGACTGGCGCGGCTCGGGTGGGTGTTATCTTATCGGTGTTACGAAGCCACGTGTAGTGGTCACCTGGGCCCGTAGTAATAATGATCCTAACGGATTTGAAATGAAGGGCCCCCCTTTTTATCGGAGGTCGGAACGGCGCGCCGCCTCCCGAGAGGGTTTATAGGTGTAGGGCGCTGCTCATCCTCCCAGCCTTTCTAAGGTTTTTGGCCTTCCCTCTACTTCTTTGCTTCTGGGGCTCCTTGATGCGCCGTGAAGATACAGCGGGGGATCGAGTTCTTGCGGCGGCATTTGAGGAGCTGGCGCGTATAACCGCAGAGGTGATCCGACAGCTTCCTTCTCCCCCGGAGTCTTCGGGCTCTCGTGAAGGTTCTTCTTCTAGCTTTATGGCGGATCTGCGCTCGAAAATCGAGCAGGTGAGGTGGGAGCCCGTCCCGAATCGCAGCGAGTTGGGGGAGGTTGATGTGAAGAAACTGGAGCATCAGTTTCGCCTGCCTCTCCGATATAGCTTTGCAGCCGCTGCCCCATACGAGATGAGCTTGGATAGCCGCACGGGCCATATCTGTACTTTTCTCCTGGCGTGGAAAAGCGGATTCTGCCTCCCCTTCGAGCCCTTCATTCTGAAGCTTCTCAATTTTTTCGTGTTGGTGCCTGTTCAGCTGGTGGCCAACTCGTATCTTCTGCTGTCTGCCTTTCGGATCCTCTGTCGCCTGCAGGGGGTTCCCCTGTCCCTGTATCTTTTTTATTATTTCTTCGAGCTGAAGGCACATCCGTCAGCGGGGAAAGGCTTCTACTTTATCCAGGCGCGTAGGAATCGGAGTTGTATTCTGCTGGCGGCGAAGGATTCTTCGCACAAAGGGTGGAAGAGGCAGTGTTTCTGGGTGAAGGCGGAAGCAGTGGATGAATCCTGGAGGTGCCAGGTTATGCCCAACTTCCATCCGAATCTTCCCCCGCGGCAGGAGGAGTTCCCCGCCGATGTGGAGGAATACACCGTTCGCTTGTTGACAAATCGCCGGTCGACTGAGGAGCTGGTGACGCTGGAGAACGTAGAGCAGTATCTGCTTACGCAGCTCAAGCCATCAGGTATCATCCTTCGGATCCTTCTGCGGGGCCGGAGGGTCGCCTTTTCATTTCTTAACCGAATCTTCTTCTTCATTACAGACATCCGGCGAGAACCTTTGGAAGAGGTCACCGAGGTCATCGATCTTGGGGATGGCTCGGCGGCTGATGAGCCTGTCGTTCCCACGGGTCATCCCCAGGCTCGGGATAAGGGCAAGGGGGTGGCCTCCGAGGGATCTTCGCAGCCAAGCGGGGCGAAGCGCAAGGATCCCATGGAGGGAAAATTGCGGGAAGCCGCGAAGGCCAAGAAACGGGCCAAGAAGGCTGGCCTTCCTACTGCTGCCGGGGGCAACTCTGGCTCGCCGGTGCTCCCCTCTCGGGGGCAAGATGGGGACGACCGTTCCGGGCCAGCTCCCCCACCTGCTAGGCGAGAGGGGGCCGAGGAGACCAGGGCCCCCTCAGAGAGTGGAGATGGGTCGGTTCTCCCCTCCTCGGGGATGGAGGGGGCCGGTGCTGAAGTAGCCGACGTCGAGACCGGGGGACCGGTCGAGGTCGGCGATGTCTCGGGTGGCGGGGCGCGGGCCGAGATAGATAGGGTTGGGGGTTCGCCTGCGAGGGCGTCGCAGCCCCAAGTGCTCGAAGTTCCCGGTGCGGTCGATCACGTGGCGTCGGTCGAGGTTGGGGGTTCGCCCGGGGAGGCGTCGCAACCCCAACCGACCGCGGCACGTGGGGCGGTCGGCCCCGTTGCTCGAGCCGAACCTCCTGGCGGGGCGTCCGGTGGGGAGCGGATCTCCTTGCCGGAGGCCTTGGAAAGGCTCGGTGTTTCGGGCGACCTGTATCAGGTTTGCCGAGAGGTTGCCGCAAGGACGAGGGGGGGAGACAAGCGCCACTCCCTCTCCGGAGTCCTCGACATCCTCATGGAGGGCGGCCTAGTCATGGCTCGATCGGCGGCCTTGATGGCGGAGACGTACGCCCGGACGGAGGCGGAGCGATCGAGTCTCGCCTAGGCCCTCGGGGGGTGCGAGAGGAAACTGGCCCGCCTCAGCGAGGAGCATGAGGGGCTTCGACGGGAGTTCTCTGTGATCAGGGATTTGGCACGGGCGAGCCGGCTAGAAACCGAGGCGCTGACTGAGTAGTTGGCTAAGGCCCCAGAGTCGCTCGAGAGGAAGGGCAAACTCTTGGAAGAGGAGCGTCTGCGTCACCTCGAGCTGGACGGCCGCTGGGAGCTCGAACGTGCCGAGCTACTGGACCAGGCGGAGGTAGCGGAGCGCCTTCATTCTGTGGCCGAGGCGGACCGAGCCCGGGCGGAGAGGCAGTCGAGCGAAGCCGAGCGAGAGAGGGTTGAGGCAGAGGAATGCCTAGAGGGGGCAGAGGAGCGTGCGATCGAGGTGGAGCGGGCTTGGGTCGGGCTCGTTGGAAGGACAGAGCAGATCGAGGCGGAGGTGATCGAGCGGTATAGGAGCTCGGACGCCTACTCAGCCGACCTGGAGAGAGCCACCCTACCATATTACAAGGTAGCGCTTCGCCGAGGCGCCCGAAAGGGGTTTAAGTAGGGTTATCGTCGGGTGGTGGACTATGCCGACGAGCAAGACTCCGGGATCGAGTTCCCTTTGGGCCAAAGCTATGACTCGGATGAGTCGGCTTCTAGCTCCTCTACGTCGGGCGGGGAAGATCCAGAGGGGTCTCCTCCGGCGGGGTCAGCAACTCCGGACGTCTCGGGAGGGCTCGCGACCGAGACAGTTCTCGCACAGGCGAGGTCAGTGCCCGGGTCGGCCGTCACCGAGGGTGCTGGGGGTGAGGCGCCCACTTCCGTTACTCCCGAGCTTCAAAGTGGGCCCGAGGCCTGATGTATTTTGCCTTATTTTACCCTTGTCTCTTGTTTGTCTCTCTTTCCTCCTTTAGAGAGTTTCCTCTTTATGAGATAATGAATGACTTACTTGTTTGATCGCCATCCTTGCCGTGATTTGGTTGGCGTATCTGAAGTAGTTGGAGAGTGACGATATTTCCTGCGTGGTTTTCGCATGCTAATTTGGTAGGCTTCTGAAGGGGCGTCTTTCCGTTCCCTCACGCTTTGAATGCCAGGCCGCTTCGTGAATCCCGCTGGGGCGGGAAACGAGGAGTTGGAGGTGACCGTTCAGGGGAGAAATCCTTTGGCGTGTTTTTGAGGGGGGAGTCATTTAAGGCGTGTAGCCTCCTTTGGCCTATAAGAAGGACCGAAGGGCGCCCTTTCCTCATTACCACTGGGGATTTTCTCTAACGGTCTTTCCTCACTCCTTCTTCTTCACTTTGCGTTGTGCCGTTGCATTCGGAGCATGGAGGATCCTTCGGAGGGTGACGCCGCCGCCGACGGGGAGCAGAGAGCTCTTGCTGTCCTGGCTTGTTGGACGAGTCCCACGGTCGCCGCGCGGGTTTGTGACGGGTCCGACGGTCGCCGCGCGGATCTGGAGAGGGCTCCGACGTGTGAGGGCACGGCTCTTGCCCTTTCTCAGTTCTGGCGTAGCTTCCAGGCGGGCGCCGAGGCGGAGGACGGATGGGGGTATTAGGGATGCCTGCCGCCACTCCCCCTATGCATGGGGGGGGAGGCGCACCAAGTTCCCTCCTCACCGGAGCCTTCCTCCGTCTGCAGCCACTTTTTCCCTCTTCTGCTCTTCATTTCTTTTACTCTTCGGAGGCTGCTTGCTCTCTGTTCCCTTCCAAAGAGTTGGTAGGTTGGGAAAGAGGAGTTCTTCACGGCGCTCCTTCTCCTTGGCCTCTATCAACTTGGAAGGTGGCCTTCCCCAACCTTAGAAGGTGGCTACCTTCTCTGCAGTCCCTCTGTCACTTTTGTCAGGGGTCACTGAGCCAACTGGATCGGCCCCCTCTTGTCCGAGCCAGTTTCTACGCCAGGCAGAGTCAGTCGCTGGACGCGAGGAGATCGAGATCGAGTCAACCGAGCGATGACCCCTTGCAGCGGTGTTAGATGGATTTTCTTACTTTTTGTCATGCAATGTACTAGCCTTTGCCTTTCTGATGTATCAATAGTTTTGAATGAAAAGAAAAGGAATTTATTTTGTCCATCTTGCTGTACAATTTCAAAAATGGAATTTGCGTAGTGCGGCTGCGTTCCATGTCCGAGGAATGGGTTCCCCTTCCATTGTTGCTAGCCTGTACGCACCTTTCCCGAGCGTCTCGACCATTCGGTAGGGGCCTTCCCAGTTAGGGGATAGCTTGCCCGCCGCCTCTAGTGGTCGAGAGGCTTCGGCTTTCCTGAGGAGGAAGTCTCCCGGTTGGAAGTGTCTGCTTCGGACTCTGGCGTTGTAGTATTGAGTGAGGCGTCGCTGGTATTCCGTCGCTCAGATGCTGGCAATATCCCGGAGTTCATCAGCTAGGTCGAGGTTCTCGAGTAACTTTTGGTTGTTTTCCTCGAGCGAGTAGCGGATGACTCGGAGAGACGGGTTGGTGATCTCTAATGGAATGACGGCCTCAGTGCCGTGCACCAACTGAAAAGGACTTTCACCGGTTGCCGTCCTGGGAGTCGTTCGGTGCGACCACAGTACGCTAGGTAATTCCTCGAGCCAACTACCCTTGGCTTTATCGAATCTGGTCTTTATGCCTTTCAAGATAGTCTTATTAGCATTTTCGACCAGCCCGTTGGCCTGAGGGTGGGCAACCGAAGTGAAGTGGTTGCGGATGTTTAGGTCGGCGCATCTGTCTCGGAAATATCAAGAATCGAATTGCCGAACGTTATCGCTCACTATCACTTGGGGGATGCCGAAGCGACAAATGATCGATTTCCAGATGAAACTCCAGACGACTGTCTTGGTGATTCTTGCAGTGGCTTCGGCCTCTATCCATTTAGTGAAGTAGTCGATGGCGACGATAATGAACTTTTTCTGGGACTGAGCCGTAGGGAATGGCCCGAGAATGTCGATCCCCCACCGAGCGAAGGGATAAGGCTCGGTGAGGGTGACGAGTTCTTTAGCCGGATGATGGACCAAGTGGTCGAACCGCTGGCATCGGTCGCACTGTTGAGCGAAGGCCGAGCAGTCGCGCTGCAGGGTGGGCCACCAGTACCCCTGTCGTAACAGGATCCTGGCCAGTGACCTTGCCCCTGAGTGCGCTCCGCACAGGCCTTCATGAACCTCTTGGATGGCTCGGCTGGCTTCGTCGGGGCCGAGCACTTCAAGAGAGGGCCGGCGAAAGACCTTCGGTAGAGTGTGTCATCCAGGACGATGAAGTGCCGGGCTTGGTACTTCATTCGGCATGCTTCTCGAGGGTCGGAGGGCTCTTGGGAGTCTCGGAGCCAGGACAGGTAGGGGGTACGCCAGTCGCTCGGGACGGCCGAGTTAACAACGAGGAGCTCCGAGTCAATGCTCGGGCATTCTAGCTCTTCGAGGAGGACCGATCGGGTACCTTCTGGGTCTAGGGAGGAGGCCAACAGAGAGAGGGCGTCCGCTCGGGAGTTTTCTTCCCGGGCTATTTGGACTACCTCGAACCCCTCGAATTGTTGGGCCAGGCTCTTGACCAGCTGGAGGTATTTGATCATGGGTGCCTCTCAAGCTTCGTACTCGCCGTTGACCTGGCTTGCGACCAGCTGAGAGTTGGTGTGGATCCTGACTCGCTCAGCTCCCAACCGTCGGGCCATGCGCGCTCCCGATATAAGGGCCTCGTACTCGGAAGCGTTGTTGGACGCCTGAAAGTTGAATTTCAAGGCGTACTGCAGCTCCACTCCTTCGGGGGATCTTAGGAGGATCCCAGCACCAATACCGACCGAGTTTGAAGATCTGTCGACGTATAGTTCCCAGGTTGGCCCGGGCATGGTCGGTAGTCTACCTTCGGTCGGGATGGTGCTTTCGGCGATGAAGTCGGCGAGCGCTTGACCTTTTATAGCTGAGCGCGGGTGATACAAGATGTCGTAGGCCCCAAGCATAATGGCCCATTTGACAAGTCGCCCCGAGGCCTCGGGGTGGGCCAAAATCTTCTTCAACGGCTCGCCGGTTAGCACGGTGATGGGGTGCCCCTGGAAGTAGGGTCGGAGGCGTTTCGTGGAGGTAACCAGCGCTAGCACGAGCTTCTCGGTTGCGGGGTACCTCCTCTCGGCCTCGTTGAGCACCTTGCTGGTGTAATAGATTGGTCTTTTGATTCCCGAGTCATTTCTGACTAGGACCGAGCTGACCGTTGATGACGTCGCCGAGAGATAGAGCAGCAAGACTTCGCCCGGCACGGGCTTGGAGAGCACCGGGGGTGAAGCCAGGAACTCCCTGAGCTCGGCAAACGCTTTCTGGCATTCCTCATCCCATGCGAATGTAGCAGAAGCCAATTTGGGCCCCCTCAACAGTTTAAAAAAGGGTAGGCATCGTCCGGCCGCACGGGACAAGAAACGGCTGAGAGCGGTGACACGCTCCGTCAGACACTGGACGTCCTTAATGCAGGCGGGCGGGTGCATGTCCAGGATGGCCTGGACTTTGTCGGGGTTGGCTTCGATCCCACACTGAGTGACCAGGAAACCCAGGAACTTCCCGGATCTTACTTCGAAGGTGCACTTGGCAAGATTGAGCTTCATGTTGTACTTTTGGAGGACGCCGAAGGTTTCAGCGAGGTCGGTGAAGTGGTCCTGGGCCTTGGGGGTCTTGACGAGCATGTCGTGAATGTAGGCCTCGACGTTCCGACCTAGCTGCTCCTCGAACATGTGGTTGACCAGTCTTTGATATGTGGCTCCGGCATTCTTCAACCCGAAAGGCATCCGGGTATAGCAGTACACGCCGTAGTCGGTGATGAAGGCGGTCTTTTCGACGTCTTCAGAATTCATTCTGATCTGATGGTAACCCGAATAGGCATGCAGGAAGCTGAGCATCTCGTTGCCTGATGTCGAATCGACCAGTTGGTCGATGCTGGGCAAGGGTAGCAGTCCTTAGGGGTCGCCTTATTCAAGTCGGTGAAGTCCACGCACATCCACCACTTGCCGGAAGCCTTTGGTACCAGGACGACATTGGCTAGCCACGTCGGGTACAGGACCGGTTTAAAAAGACCAGTCTCTTGCCCCTTGGTGACCTGCGCCTTGATAATCGTCTGCTTCTCGCGTGCGTGCTTCCTTCGGCGCTGCTGCACGGGCTTCATGGTGGGGTTGAGGTTGAGTCTGTGCATCACGGTCTCCTCTGGTATCCCACGGAGCTGATCGTCGGACCAAGCGAAGACTCGGATGTACTCAGAAAGAAATTTCTTATATTGCTGCTGTTCCTCGGGTGGTAGGTCGGCTCCGATCATTACTCCTAGGGTCGGGTCATCGTTTAAGAAAATTGTTAGCAACTCGCCACCTGGCTCAGTGGTTGCGGATTTTTCATCGACTTCCCGGGGGCCCTTATCATTCCAGCCCGGCCTCGTGGCCTCCACCGAGATATTATAGCACCTTCGGGCCGTGGCCTGGTTATCTCGGATTTCCCCTACCCCATTTTTGGTGGGGAACTTCATTTTTTGGTGATAGGTAGATGGTACTGCCTTGATCCGGCTGAGGATTCCCCGGCCGAAGATGGCGTTGTACGCTATCATCCCTTTAATCACCATGAAGTCTACCATGACCGTAACGGTTTTGGGTGGGGTGCCGAGGGTAACCGGCAGGCTTAGGGCTCCTTCGGGGAGAGTGGACAGGCCGTTGAACCCACAGAGGGGCGTTCGGACCGGGCGGAGTTTGGATGGATCCTCTCCCATTTTGAGGAAACAGTCATAAAACAATAGATCAGGGGCACTTCCATGGTCCACAAGAATCCTATCTACGTTACAATGGTTTATATTGGCCGAGATTACGAGGGCATCATCATGCGGGGTGCTCAGCCCCTCCAGGTCTTGATCGGAGAAGACTATGACCTGGGGCGGGGCCTTGGGTGGCTCTGGGGCTCGGCTCACCCGCTCGGCATGACGCTTCCTTCCACGGCTACTGTCGCCTCCTGATGCTATTCCTACAGAGATGACGTTGATGTGAACCCCTCGAGGGGCGTTGTCGATCTCTTCTGCGGCGCCTTGATCTTCTCTGTGCTCGGTAGTGAACCGAGCCAGGTGCCCCAGGCGGATGAGGCGCTCGATTTCATCTTGGAGCTGGTGGCAGTCACCGGTGTGATGCCCATGATCGCCGTGGAATAGACAATGTCTGTCTCGCTTGCGGTTTTTCATCCTCATCGGCTCGGGCCGACGGAGGAGTCCCGAGTCTTTGACGTCTTCATAGATTTCGTAGACCGGTGCGGTTAACGGGGTGTACCGCTCGTACTTCCGCTTTCGTTCTCCATCCCGGTCTCGCTTATTTCCCGAGCTAGGATTTGGCTAGGGGCCCCGCTTCTTGTCCCCCTCCCGACCCGAGCCAGTTGCGTCTTGGCAAGCGCTGAGTACTTCTTCGCACTCGGCGTGGCGCAAAGCCAGAGTCACTAGCTCGGCAAGGGTCGAGGGAGGGTGGAGGACAAGTTCACGGCAGAGGTTCTCGTCCCGGGTACCCCCGGTCAGTGCGGTTGTGGTTGAGGCCACGTCTAGGCGGGGGATTCGGAGGGCTTCCGATTTAAATCGGTAGATGTAAGCCCGGAGCCTTTCCCCTTGCGCCTGTTTAAGGGCCAAGAGCCCCGCTACCGACCTTGAGGGGGCACTTCCGGCGAAGCTCTCCTTGAAGACTCGCCCGAATTGCTTGAAGTCTCAGATGGATCCGGGGGCGAGGGCCCGAACCACGCTTGAGCGCCCTGGACCAGAGTGGTCACGAAGGCTCGGCACTTGATGGGGTCCGACGCTCCGTGTAGAGTCATCAGGGCGTCGAAGGTATCATAACGGTCGACCGGGTCGCCCTGGCCATCGTAAAGCTTGAAGGTTGGTATGGGGGCTCTGGGAGATACCTCTGCCTTCAAGATATACTCGGAGAACGGGGATTTCTCCTCATCTTCCGGGGAAGAGGCCTTCTGTAGGGCGTAAAGGGCGCGCTCCTGCTCAGCGAAGCGCCTTTCGAAATCTTGCAGCCGGAGGGATAATTCCAGTTGCTGTCGTGCCGTGGGGCTGGGGGGAGCGTCTTGGCGGTCTCCGGGAATGTCAGCTTTCGGATATGGCCGTTGCGTCCCCCGCCTTCCTTTCCTCGGCGTGGAGGAGGCCTCTTGCTCTGGAGGCAGAGCTTGCGAGGGTCCTCCGACCCTGTTACGAATGAGCTGCTGGCCGCGGAGGGTGAAGCGGCCCCCAGCTGTGTGCTGGGACGTACTCCTGGGGGGGGGGCTCCCTGACAGGACACGGGACCTTGTATCCCTGGCCGCCTAGGTCTTCATGAGTTCCACGAGGACATCCAATTTGGCGTTGAGGGCCTGGAAGGCTTCGGCGCCACCGTAGGGGGGTAGCCCCACCGCCGCAGGGGGTGGTGGTGGTCCATCGGCGGGGATGCTGGCGTTGGAGGGAGGGTTCTATGAGGCCCTGGAAGGGCCATCCCCTGCTGCTACCATGGCCTTACCCCTTTCGCCGGCGGACCTCCTCCCTGAGCTCCTTCTCACCATGTTGGCTCTTCGTGCGTTTCCCACAGACGGCGCCAGATGAAGAGGCGAAATCTCGCGCTGGTTCCTGAGCGGGCTGGTAATCACCAAGTTAGTGAACCGCAAGACAGGGAAAAGGGTCAGAGGGCCCAGGGGGATTCCCTGGGGTGAAACCCTCCGACGCTCAAGTCAGTAGAGCAATGGTGGGAGCAGCGATAGGGAGGAGAAGGTGAAGGTGCGAGATCCCTCTCCACCAATGGGGTGAAGTGATCCGTGCTCAGGAATTGGGGGTGGATCTAGACTTACCTTTCGCCGGAGGGTATCCCAGGTTTAAATAGTGTGCCGCCCTCTGGAGTCCTGTAAGCCGAGGGGTCTCTGGTGGAGGTTACGTCCTCGTCGTGGGCGTTTATGGCCTCATCGTGGGGGCGTTATCCTCGCGGGGAAGCCGGAGCTCCTGGACTTCTTGGCGCCCGGCCCGTTGTGGACTCTAACGACTGCAATGATAAACATTTTATCGGTTGTACGGAGCTTAGAGGGGCCAGCCCTACTTGGGCAATAGGCCTAGCTCGGTGAGGAGATGGGTCGGACAGACAGGCTAGCGCTTCCCTCCTTCGTGCGGAGGGATAGCTCGCGCGCGGGTCTTCCTGTGACCTGACTGATGCTCTTGCTCTTCAAGCCTTGGGGCCGCCTAGGAGAGTTGTTTCCTCGAGCATTATTTTATTGGGCTTTTCGAAGTGGGCCCTGTGGGCTGTCACTTGGACGAGCTTGCCTCGTCGGGCCCTGTTGGGTCTAGTTGGGTCAGCTCTTTGAGTGGGCTGCAGGAATCCCCCTCTCCACTAGCTATACTTTGCTGCACAAACTGAATAAACATAGCATGGTTAAAGGCCTCCCTAAAAATTCATTTAAGAAAAATGACAAAATATGTGAAGTGTGTATTCAATGTAAGCAAACTAAGAAGTCATTTAAACTTTGAAGTGAAAGCATGTCCTCAAAACCATTTGAGCTGGTTCATATGGATTTATTTGGACCATCTAGATCATCCAGCTTATCTGGTAAGAGATATAGCTATGTGTTGATAGATGACTTCTCTAGGTTTACATGGGTACTCTTCTTAACACATAAACATGATGCATTTGTTGAATTTGAAGAGTTTTGCCATAAAATAAATCAGGGTGGTGAGCACTCAACTTTGAATATATTGTCTTACCATAGTGGTGAGTTTGAAAACTCACAATTTGGTGATTTCTGTAGGAACAATGGAATAAACCACAAGTTCTCTTCTCCAAGGACTCCGGGGCAAAATTGAGTAGTGGAAAAGAGAAACAGAACTTTGGTTGAAATGGCAAGGACAATGCTGGTAGAAGGTAATCTACCAAGAAGGTTTTGGGCCGAGGCAGTGAACACATCATGTTATATCGTCAACAGGGCCATGGTAAGACCTTCTACTCACCAAACTCCTTATGAAAATTTAAAAGGTAAGAAACCTTCAATAGCACATCTTAAGGTTTTTGGTTGCAAGTGTTTTATACATGTAAATTCCAAGAGAGATCTTGACAAATTCGAACCTAAAAGTGAACCTGGGATATTTCAATGTTACTCTGAAAAATCTAGAGCTTATAGAATTTACAATCTGAACTCTAAAATTGTTGAAGAATCACCACATGTTGTGTTTGATGAATTTTCAAATAATTCTGAAACTAGTTTTTGCAGGGACAAATTTGATGATAATATTCTAGAGAATACAGTAAGAGAAAATCCTAAACTAGCAGAAGGAGGTGAGACAAGTGGGTCTAGAGGTCAGGGGGAGGTAAATGCAGAAACATGTAATCATCTTACCAATATTAGAGTTCTTAGAGATCACCCTCTTGAAGATATTATTAGTAATTTGAATGACCCCCCTAGAACTAGATCACACTTTAGCATAGACAATGAATTAAATTCTTTTGTTCTAGTCTCACATATAGAACCCAAGGACATAAATAGTGCATTAAAAGATGAACATTGGATAAATGCCATGCATGAGGAACTAAACCAAGTTGAAAGGAATAAGGTATGGCACCTAGTTCCAAAACCTACTCATGGCTCAATTATAGTCACTAAATGGGTTTCAGAAATAAAACAGATGAGCAGGGAAAGATAGTTAGAAATAAAGTTAGGCTAGTTGCACAGGGGTAAAACCAGGAGTATGGGGTAGACTTTGAGGAGTCTTTTACTCCTATCGCCAGGTTAGAGGCTATCAAAATTCTTCTAGCTTTTGCATGTAGCCTAGGAATAAAATTGCAGTAGATGGATGTTAAATCTACTTTTTTGAATGGCCTAATAAAGGAGGATGTATTTGTTAAACAACCTCCAGGCTTTGAATGTCTTGATTTCCCAGATCATGTGTATAAGATAGACAAGGCTTTATATGGACTAAAACAAGCACCTAGGGCCTAGTATGACAGGCAGAGCTCCTTCCTCACTGGTAAGGGTTTTTCTAGAGGTGAAGTTGACCAAACATTATTCACAAAGGTAAGCAACAAAGATATTCTTGTTGCACAAATTTATGTAGATGATATAGTACTTGGTTCAACTAAACCAACCATATGTGAGGAATTCTCTACTTTAATGACAAATGAATTTGAGATGAGTTTAATGGGTGAATTGAAATTCTTTTTAGGTATGCAGGTTATTTAAACATCTAAAGGAAGCTTCATCAATCAGTCAAAGTACATAAAGAACCTGCTAAAAAAGTATCAAATGGAAAATCTCAAGGCAATAGTTGCACCCATGGGCACCTCAACCAGCCTTGATGGTGACCCAGAAGGTAAATCAGTAGATCCAAACTTATACAGAGGTATGATCGGATCCCTTCTTTACCTCACATCATCTAGGCCTGATATTCAGTTCTTAGTGTGTTTATGTGCTAGGTTTCAGGCTAGTCCTAAAGAGTCACATCTGAGTGCTGTTAAGAGGATCTTTAGATATCTATCAGGCACCCGAAAACTAGGACTTTGGTATCTTACTAAGTGTGAGCTAGATCTCATAGCCTACATTGATGTAGATTATGTAGGGTGTAGGGTAGATAGGAAAAGCACTAGTGGATATTACCATTACCTAGGTGGTTGTCTGGTGTCATGGGCTTCTAAAAAGTAACACACTGTTGCTCTATCTATAGCTAAAGCAGAATATGTTGCAGCTGGGAACTGTGCAGCCTAGGTACTCTGGATCAAGCACCAACTTATTGATTATCAAATCAAATTGGGATGCATTCCAATTTTATGTGATAATACTAGTGCTATATCTCTCACTAAAAATCTTGTTCATCACTCTAGGACTAAGCACATAGAAATCAAACACCATTTTCTTAGAGATGAGGTAAATAAAAATGAAATTGAACTGCATTTCATTGAATCTGAAAAACAGATAGCTGATATATTTACTAAACCTCTGGGTAATGAGAGATTTCAATTCCTAAGAAGAGAATTATGTTTATGTAAATTTCAGCATGATAATTAATCTCAATTTCATTTTTGAATAAAGCTTCTGATATGATTTATGAATTCATGTGTGTCTGCCTTGGAATAAATCTGCTGATCTGACTGAAATTGACACATGATTTGTCTATCTGAAAATCCATGTTTGAATAATTTCTCTGAATAAGATTAGGTTCAATTAACTGAATTGAATAAATGACCTGATCTGATTAAGAATGATTTAATGATTGACTGTTCATTGCTTCTGAATAAAGGTTTAGACCTTGTCTTGTGAATAATTGATTGATATCATACATTTGTTATCTTGATTTCAGAGGTATATCAAATGATATGAGATGGAAGGACAAATTCAGTTTGTCTGAAAGTCATACCATGTGTTGAGGATTAACCTTCATCTAGTACCCTGAATCAAGAGTTTGTCTCAGCACTGCATTTCATTTCATATCATATTATTGTGTCTAGAGCCTCATTTATAATTGGACTTCACTACATGTCATGCATTCGCATCTGAATTTCTGTACAATCATGTATGTAGGACAGGTGATTGCACTGCATTCTACTTCATGATGGTATGTCTAGAAATGCATGCATAATTGCGGTTGAATAATTAAATAAAGATGCATATAGATAGGGGGAGTTTTCTAAGAATAAGAGAATTTCTATGCTTGTTGTAAAGTGTCAGGGGGAGTATTGAGCATGTCAATCTATCTGTCACTCAGATCTCCTCCACTCCAACCCCTTTGGAGTTCAGACTTTATTTTTCTCTCACACAACTTGCTGGTTCTGATACAAATTTTGTGAGCTCTCATATCATCATTTCATAACTTGAGTTCTGACATAATGGCAGTCTGATAATAAGTTCAAAATTTTAAGCAATAGAAATCATGCATCCTCTATTATATGAATCTTGCTTGATTCTTGAATGAACTGATGGTTTAAATTTTATAATCTTTAGAATCAAGTGACTGCATTCAGTAAATAGGAATATTGATAACTGATAATCGCTCTCAACCCTTATCTCATTACATGCTTGATAAAGGTTTTCTTGTATCTGAAATCTGCTAAATTGATGAAATCTTGGTAGAGAAAAATGAGCCTTTGTATTATCTTTAAATAAGTCTCTCTGAAAAATAAAAAGGACAATAAATCAATCGTATGAAAAATAAAAATGGCAGAGCAATGACTTAGTAAACACCGAGAAATTGAGTGCTCCATCAAAGAAATGGAGAATACTTAAGTCATGAAGTGGCTCAGGTTATCTCTGATCATATGATAAAAATAGTAAGCACTGAGAAACTAAGTGCTCCATCAAAGAAATGGAAAACACTTATGTCATGAAGCGCCTCAACCTACTAGGTTCATATAGTTAAAATATTATTCCTCAAATAAAATTCAGATGTGTCATATTGTTTAACTTCAATACATACCTTGGTCACTCCCAAAGATTATCACTGATTTTCCGAGTAAGATACAGTTAAACAATTCTCACATGATTAATGTGATACTGGTTTATTGATATTATTAGGAACAACAAACTTATCCAATGAATGAAGTATATGGATTCTAGATTTTATCACCTTTAAACTAGAAATCTATCAAGAATACACTATATTGATTCATATATCTGAAGACTCAGAGCTTTGTAATGCTTAGTTCTGAACTATTAAATAGGGTGTCAGTCAGACTTCTCTCTGTTGACATACTTCCACTTCAACTTCTGTGAGTTATTATCCTATTGATAATTTTTCTTCGTTGTTGTTGTCAAAGGGGGAGATTACATTAGAAGGGGGAGTGTATATCTGTCGTAACAAAAGGGGGAGACCATTTCTGAGACTGTTCTTTATCTATGTCCCTTCCTATTTGCTGATGTCAAAGGGGGAGAGAGCTGTCTTGTCTGTATTTTGGTTTCAGACTTTATTATGCTGCATAGGTCATTTGGCATTTGGTTTTGTGCTGCATAGGTTTGCATGTTCATCTGCATTAGCCTGCATTGCATATGCTTAAGGACTGCATTTTTGAAGTGAATGTCTCTCATCAAAATACATATAATACAAACTTTTACCATCATCAAAAAGGGGGAGATTGTTGTGCCTCCTGATTTGATGATGACTAGGGAAGAATGATCTGACTCCTCTGGTCATAATTTCTATTAGAAGTCTATATGTTTTGAATGATTGACATCAGTTTAGTTGACTTTGTGTTGACTCCTATAGCACTTCTTATTTTGATGAAATTATTTTAGTAAGAATGACTGCCAAGACATTTTATGCATTTGTGTTAGTTAAAGCATTCTGCATGCAAGATCTATCATGTTAGTATAGAATAGGTCGATGCTAGTCTATGCTAGTATCACATTTGCTTAGCTGGAGTCGGTGCATGTGTAGCATAGTCGGTGCACATATGTCTCAGTCTTCATACAGGTCAGTGCATACTTTAAATCGTGCATAACAGAGGTCGGTGCAGGTTTTCTACATGTGTAGGCAGGTCGATGCACATTCTGTCTTGTGCAAAATGAAGTCGGTGCATAGTCAGTCTTAGGCCATACAAGGTCAGAGCATATCATGTTCAAAGTCTGAGCATGTTTGCATATTTAAGCAAATGAGGTCAGTGCATGTTTTGAATTGGTCCTATATGAGTTGGTGCACATTTAGTGTTAGCCTAGTTAGCGTCAATGCACATCTTATGTAAGCCACGGTAGAGTCGGTGCAAGTTCTACCTTAGCAGAATTGAGGTCGGTGCACATTTACCCTATGCATGTTATAAGGTCTGTGCATGCACAACATAGGTATGTGCATGTGGACTGACTGCTATGGGAAGTCCGAGCACTTTTTCCTGTCTTCAAATAGCGTCGCTGCACATTTGCTAATAGCCTTGTCAGTGTCGGTGCACATTTGGTGATAGCCGTGTTAGCGTCGATGCACATTCACTTCAGGCTCATTGCAAAGTCTGAGCACTTTTGCATGTCTTCAAATAATGTCGATGCACACTTACCTTAGACTTGCTATAGGTCTGAGCACATTTGCTAGGACCAGTCAGAGCATATTTTCTAGGATAGCATCGGGTCGATGCACATCCTGCATTGTGCATACACAAGTCAATGCACATTGTGTGTAATGACTGTAGACATGCGATTTGAGGTCCGAGCACATCTGCTAGGATAGGTCTGAGCATATTTGCTATGACACCATTAGGTCTGTGCTAGCCCAATATTTCACGCACATTAAGTCTGTGCTAGCCCAGTGTTTCACGTATGTCAAGTCTGTGCAAGCCCAGTGGTTCACGCATGAAAAGTCTATGCTAGCATACATATGGCTTATGCATTCAAGTCATTGAGAGCACATGAGCTTGACATATTAAGCATATACGTCCTGTAACTCTTCGTGTTCATGGTTTCATTTATATTATTATATAATAACTCTCATAAACCATGAATCATATTGTCATTATTACACTATTTCTTGATTATCAAGTGTTTGATTAAATACCCTCTATCTGATAACAGGGACTTATGAATTGAACCAGGATCGAACAATTGAAGCCCAGGAAGCAGTAAAGCCCAGCATCTTGATACAGCCACATGTACTATGATTAGTGACTAACACGTGAATCGAGGGAAGGCGCATAGCAGAGGATTCTGCAACGTGGAAAGCAAAAGCTTAGTGATGATAACACGTGGACAAGTTCGGATCAGATCTGGCTTGAAAATTGAGCGGGAAATGTGGCGACCACACGCCCATCTCCTGGAGGATATAAAAGAAGGGGCGAATGCTCAGTTCAAAAAATGAAGTAGAGAAGAAAGGTGAGCATTCAGCAAGAAGATTCCTGAGTGAGGCTGATCAGTTTGAAGACGAAAGGATTAAATTGAGGAAGAGTAGTGTGTTGGAGTTTAGTGAGTGAATGTGTTTTCTGTTCCTAGTTCCTGGTTCAAAACCAGAACCATTCTGCTCAATTTAGAGCTACATTCGCTCAGTTCAGAGCCACATTCTATTTGTTTAGTTTCAAATTCTTGTTTCATCATTTTGAATTTTTGTCTACTGAAGCTGTTAGTCAGCGGTTAGCTTAAGCTGTAAGGCTCAGAGGATGTAAGGGAGCTAGTTCTCCAAAGCTGTGGATAAGCAGACGCAAGCTGTGTTGTGCAGTAGTTTGGCAAGCGGTGTTGCCCAGCAGTGAAGCCTTACTCGGTTGAGTAAGGGGTGGACACAGATCTCTGAAGGAGATCGAACAACCTAAAATCTCTTGTGTATGTGGTTGTGTTTGTATGTGTGATTGCTGCTTCATTCTCTGCTTAGTTGTCTGAATTAATTGCTGCATCTCTTGCTTATTTGAGAGCTAGGAGAAGGTATATAAAAAGGTGCCACACAAAGGGTAGGCCAAGCCTACCTGGAAGGTGGATGATCTAGCGTGAGGAGTCTCCTACAGTCGAACCTCCGCCAGGTACCTCTTCTGGTTCACTGATGTACAATAGATCAATCAGCCATTAAGTCAGTCATCATATATACTGATATCTCTACTTACTAATATTGATTTCTGAGCTGATAGTTCTGTGATCACTTTGACTGGTGAGATTAAGTAATTTTGAATTCTGCTTCTATCATATAATCTCGTTAATTTTAGTGGAAATGATCTATTCACCCCCTCTAGATCTACTACATGCCATACCACTATGCGGGCTTCCAGAGAGCTCATTAGCGAGCGTAGGAATATCGTTGAGGGAGCTGCTGAACGAGCTTCCTTCTTGTGACAACAGATTTCTAAACTCCATGCTGAACTAGCTCAAGATGAAGAAGATCTATCTTGCAAAAAGAAACTAGCGGCGCGATGTTTGGGTGAGGCCGAATCAGCGGAGAAGCGCGTTGGCTCTCTTTTGGAGGAGTTATTGAGGTTGGACACCGAGGAGCACCGGTGGCAGGACCTAGCTGCTCATCCCTCTATCGGACATCCGGCGCTCGATGATATCTCTCGCCATCCAGGCCAATGATATGTATTTTCCTCTTTTGTTTTCTTCCCCCCTTTTTGGTGTGTAACAGTGCAGGGACTTCACGCACCCCTTCTAGGCAATGATATTGTAGCAACCCTAATAAATGAATAATTGAAATGAATTAAAACATATATATTACAGAAGTAATATATATAAAATGAATAGGGTTAATTCGATGAAGTAAAACAAAATTAAAATAACGCCTCTTATTAGGGCGTTAATTCAAAAAGAAACGCCTCTATCAAAGGCGTGAATAAAGAAAGGACGCCCACACCTACGGTCGTCAGTTCTCACGCGACCAAATGGGTAAGTAAAAGAAACGCCTCTATCTTGGGCGTGTTTTAAAACACGAAACGCCCTTTTTCAAGGCGCTTTTTAAGAAACGCCCTTATGCAAGGCGTTAATTAAAGAATACACGCCCTGACCAAAGGCGTTAATTCAGTTCGTGACTCGTTCGAACCCAGAGCTTATCTAGGGAAAGATTAACCTAATCTAGTAAGTGTCTATTAGAGTAAGGACTCTATTGGGGATATGTTACCCTCAATCAAACACTACTTTTAATAGGACTTCCATAACCCTATAAATAATCTACTGCTCGAACCCGTGAACGCTATTTGGCGTTCGAGTTCTCTGAAGGTAATTACAGAGCAACAGCTCTTCCTTCCCTCTGTCCCTTTTTGATTTGGTGGACGGTCATTAATTCGACTTCTTCCTTCTTCCAGGTTGAAGAAGCATTGGGGTTGTGAAGAACAAAGGTAATAATCTTTCCTTTACCTTCGGTCAGGTATTATGAAGAAAATATTAATGTTTCTTCGTATTTCTCTGTAGGAAGTTCAGTCGAAAGGGGTTCATCAGTTGAACATAAAGACTTCTTCCTGCTGATACGGCTGAAGTTATTGGTTGCTGTTTAAGCAACAGAGTTTTCTCCCTTCTTCATATCAATCTGCAAATCATCATCTCCAAATCAACTCTTAAAGGTAGGTTTTCTCAAGTTATTGTAGCCCAAATGAAATTAATGCAAGATATATATATATAAGCATGTCATGCATACAGTTATTATAGTTTCCATGCGTTTTCTGTAATATTTTGAAAGAGACGCCCCTGTCAAGGGCGCTAATTCACATGAAACGACTTTTCCCAGGTCGTTAATTTCATGTTTAACGCCCCGTACTCAGGCGTTAATTTCTTTAAACCGTTAATCACCCATCTTAAGAATTGATTATCTATGAAATCATGATTATAAAATAATGCATGATCCTCTGTCTTCAACCTGCTAACTTTACTGTCATGATATTTCATTCGTTCCTCTGTTATCCTGAAATTGTTACTGTCCTTAAAGTTTCTGAAGGAACTTGAATTAACGACTTGGACAAAGTCGTTTTCCACATATTAACGCCCCCTCATAGGGCGTGAATCTGAAAGGTAACGCCCCTTCCTAGGGCGTGTATCGGTTAAAATCTGAAATTTATATATTCTGAAAAATAGAATTAAATAGTAACGCCCCTGCCCAGGGCGCGTTTTTGATAATTCCTGAAAATTAATTGTATTCTGTCAAATATGTAAACAATAAGACGCCTTCTGGTGTAGTCGTCAGATCTTGAAGAAACGACCCTGACCAAGGCGTGTTTTAGACAATTCATGAAATTATTGATATTCTGTCAAATATATATATAAGGAGACGCCTGCTACTGTAGTCGTCAACTCTTGAAGAGACGCCCCTTCCCAAGGCGCGTTTTAGATAAATTATTGAATTATTGAAAATTCTACAAAACGGACCATATGTAAACGCCCTTCTGTTAGGCGTTAATTACTTGAGAAACGACTTGACCTAAGTCGTTATTTTACTATAAACTGATTTTCATCTGATTTGCTAACCGATGGTTTTATATATTATAATATATATATATATCGGCACTATTCTCCACTCCGTGAGTATAGTCCCATGTTTTCATGTTGATTTACCGATCACACTCAACTCTCATTGACATACAAGCTCTCCATTGGACATTCCGTTCCTTTGGACTAGCGAGTTAGTCATAGAGACCTCCGTAAGACTCCTCGTAGCCTTGGATTCCCTCAAGGCCGACTGAGCTGGTTGTACCCTAAAAACCCATTACACGATCCTTGCCATGTCAATCTAAAGAAACATGGTATACCGGCCCTTATGATTATACAAAGAGTATATCATAAGAAATTCTTAATGGGATGATGATATCATGCCATATCATGTCGTTCTTGTAAACCCCAATTCTGTGATAAGAATGAGGGTATCTTACCTTTGATATACTGTTCATGTGGACCTCAATTCTATATAAAGAATGTCCATACTGATTTGTCATGGTACCCAAGTTAAGGGAATCATGTTCTACCTAGTTTTATCGATATCGTGATTATACCGTTATTATCGCCATATTTTGGACTCTATTCTATCAAAGTTGTCATACGTGTCTACAAGCTTGATTATTGAAATTCTATGTTGGCTATAAACAAGAGTGGATGTCAAAACACATGATAAATGCCTGCGCATATAGGGCCCGATCTAGTCCTGGGAGGAGCACCCGAAAGTACTTGTGCCCATGGGAGTTAAAATGATAAGGTATCAGGCATTATACCGAGTACTTGACTTGCTTGATTGGACATTCCACACACATCTTGTACTTGAATCGTACTTGACTTTACATGAAATGCGTGGCCCGAAAAAGGGTAATTTACTTGCTTGATACATGATAGCCAAAGTTCTTGACATGACTTGTTAAACGTGCTTGCTTGAATACCTTGAATATACTTGTCATCTTGTTGGAAGTTCATGACTAAGTTCATCTTATTTCTTTGATATTACATTCTCTCTATCTTGTCGTTTTATGCGAGCATGCATAGCTTTATTGCATTCATAAAAATGTAATTACTTAAACCCCTTGCTAGTACTTGAGATATAATTTCCTACTAAGCGTTCGCTCATTCCGTTTGTCCCTTTCTACTTTTCAGGTAAGTCCGACGAAGATGGAAGTCAATCGGATGGGAATGGTCAAGAGTGAAAGTGATAGAGCTTCTACAAGTGTCGTCTAGTCTTTTCCATAGTTTCTTGAGTCAAATATGTATTCTTTTCCTTTTTGTTAAACAGAGTATTGGGTTTGTAATAGTCTATCCATTATGAAATAAAGGATTGGGTTATCTTGCTATTTTGCGCATCTCTGTCTTTGTGTCGAATACACGACCACTCTGATTGACATGATTGATATAGACACGTCGCGCATCTCCGGGTATCTTCCGCGCTCGGGGCGTGACAGATATTTTCTTTAGCCTTGCCTTACATACTTGTGCCGAGCCTTAGCTGTGTATTTATTTGCCTTCCTTCCCCAATGCGAGTGGAGGTACGAGACTAGCTTCACCAATCATGGGGTGCGTTAGCTGCTAGGATAGGAGAGCGCTCACGCCTTCAGTGAAGGGGCGAGGAGTTCGCTCCACTGCCACACTATGTCCCCTAAAATCGCGGTTAGGCTAGATTGAATGGAAAATATTCTTTTAGGCCGATGCCAGAGCACTATTATATTCACTGGCTGAACGAATACCGAGGCCAAGAGGTAGATTCTTCATTAACGAGGACAAAGGGTGCAGGTTAAAGTCTTGTTCACTGATTTTGTCAATATTAGCGAAAATCAGGGTATCGTCGACATCAGGTAGAATGTCGAAGCAAAGAGGGGCTTTAATATCATTAACGAGAACGAAAGGTCCAAGCTAAGGTTTTAATCACTGACATCACCGATGCTGATGATGATCAGGGTAGATGCATTCATCGACATTGGGTTAAATGTCGAAGCAAGAAATAGCTTTAATATCATTAACAAGGACAGAAGGTCCGAGTTAAGGCTGCGATCACTGATGTCACCGATGCTGATGACGATCAGGGTAGATGTATTCATCGACATTGGGTTAAATGTTGAAGCAAGAAATGGTTTTAATATCATTAACAAAGACAGAAGGTCCTAGTTAAGGCTTCGATCACTGATGTCACCGATGCTGGTGACGCTCAGGGTAGATGTATTCATCGACATTGGGTTAAATGTCAAAGCAAGAAATGGTTTAATATCATTAACAAGGACAGAAGGTCCGAGTTAAGGTTTCAATCACTAACATCACCGATGCTGTTGACGCTCAGCGTAGATGTATTCATCGACATTGGGTTAAATGTCGAAGCAAGAAATGGTTTTAATATCATTAACAAGGACAGAAGGTCCAAGTTAAGGCTTCGATCACTGATGTCACCGATGCTGATGGTGATAAGGATAGACGTATTCGCCGACATTGGGTTAAATGTCGAAGCATAAAATGGTTTTAATATCATTAACAAGGACAGAAGGTCCGAGTTAAGGCTTCAATTACTGATGTCACCGATGCTGATGACGATCAGGGTAGATGTATTCATCGACATTGGGTTAAATGTCGAAGCAAAAAATAGTTTTAATATCATTAACAATGATGGAAAGTCCATGTTAAGGCTTCGATCACTGATGTCACCGATGCTGATGACGATCAGGGTAGATGTATTCATCGACATTGGGTTAAATGTCGAAGCAAGAAATAGTTTTATCGTCGAAACAGGCAGAAGGCCTATTCCGATTGGACTTTACCATATAGGTGGTTTGTTTTTGGTGGGACATCTAGTGGTGTCCTGCTTATGAGGATGTTGTGGGAGAAAACATCTTTGTTTTCATGTGTATATATATATATATATTTTTTTTTCTCTTCTCTTTTTTTTTTTTCAAAATTACCGATGCAAGCGTCGTTTTTGGGTTTTCACCGGCATCGGCCCCCTCTTGCTTTTGCCCATGCGCCCTTTTGGGTTTTCACATGGCGGCATACCCGATTTTGCATGCAACGCCCTTTCGAGTTTTCACCGTAGTTGGGTTATTGCCCTTTTTACCCTTGTTCTAACGAAGGAACAAGTCTAGCGGGGCACCTCTATTTTAAGGCCAATCTTTCTTCCTTTTTTTTCTTTTTTTTTGGATGACAATTGGGAACAATAAATGATCATCGGCTCAGACCCAGAGTCTTTGGCCCATAGATGGTTTGTTCGTTGGCAAAGACGGATGCCAACACAAGAGAAGGAATTAGTGCTAATTCAGACGTAAGGCCTGCAATGGCAACCTTGTGTATATATGAATGGCTAGGGCACAAAGCCTTTCACCGACGAGGGGTGTATTCATTGACAAGATCAAATGCCAATGCAAGGGATAAAATTAGTGCCAATTCGGGCGTAAGGCCCGCAATGGCAATGATGTGTGTATGCGAATGGCTAGGGCCCGGAGCCTTGCGCCAGAAAGGGGCTTATTCATTGACAAGATCAAATGCCAATGCAAAGGGGAGAATATTCGCCGATTGGGGCGTAAGGCACGCAATGGCACCACTGTGTATATGCGAATAGCTAGGGCCCGAAGCCTTGCACCAGAAAGGGGCTTATTCATTGACAAGATCAAATGCCAATGCCAAGGGGAGAATATTCACCGATTCGGGCGTAAGGCCCGCAATGGCAATACTGTGTATATGTGAATGGCTAGGGCTCGAAACCTTGCGCCAGAAAGGGGCTTATTCATTGACAAGATCAAATGTCAACGCAAAGGGAAGAACATTCGCCAATTCGGGTGTAAGGCCCGCAATGGCAACGTTGTAGACATAGTTGGCTAGGGCACAAAGACTTGCACTGAAGAATGGCTTATTCGTTGGCAAGGACGAATGCCAACACAAAGGATAGAATTTACGCCAATTCGGGCATAAGGTCCATAATGGCAATATGACATATGGGTTGGCTAGGGCACTAAGCCTTGCGCCGCGAAGCTGTGTATTCATAGCATGGGGTTAATGCCTGTGCAAAGGAAAGAGTTTTCTTTTCCCCCATGGGCGTAAGTTCCATAGAGGGCATTTATGGATGTAGTATTCAAGGTGGGGTCCTTTTCATCCATACGGACGTAAGGTCCCTTGGATGTCTTGAAAGTAGGGTTCACGGGCATGGGTTTAATGCCTGAGCAAAGAGAGTGTTTTCTTCTTCCGAACAGACGTAAGGTCCGTTGGAAGTCATGTAAGTAGGATTCACGAGTATGGGGTTAATACCCGAGCAAAGAAAGAGTTTTCTCCTTCCGAACAGACGTAAGGTCCGTCAGAAGTCATGTAAGTAGGATTCACGAGTATGGGGTTAATACCCGAGCAAAGATGAGTTTTTTTTCTTTACCCAGACGGACGTAAGGTCCGTTGGAAGCATTATGACCTGGTGGGATCATGGTTGGACCGTGGGTGTTTTTAGTCTTCAGGCGTCGGCACAGCTGCCCGGTATAACTTCATATGCTTCCCGGTGAGAGGGGAGAACTGAACTACGCCCTTGTGATCTACAAGGATGTAAGCGCCTCCTTCGTAGACCCGATTGACAATATACGGGCCCACCCAATTTTCTGTTAATTTTCCCTTGTGGTTGGCTGCCATCACTTCTCCTCTCTTGACCATAACAAGGTCGCCTTTCTTGAATTCTCGCTATTTGACCAACATGTCAAAAGCATGGGCCATGCGAGCTTGGTCTAGCTGAATATTTTGTTGTGCTCGTAGTCGCTTTCCTTCCAAATCGGCAAGCTCCTCCAATCTTCTTTCCACATTGGCTTGTTCACTACTGACCAACCCATACTGAATGGCAACCCGTAGTGATGGGACTTCGAATTCAATGGGTACCACCGCTTCTGACCCGTACAATAGGTAGAATGGTGAGCAACCGGTTGGGGTTTTATAAACTGTATAATAAGCCCAGAGTGCTTCGTACATCTTTTATTCCCAATCTCTTTTACTAGAGTTAACGATTTTCGCCAGCAAGGTGCACAACGTTTTATTGAAAGCTTCTGCAAGCCCATTAGCTTGAGGGTTGTAGGGAGACGAAGTCCTCCAATCAGTTTTATATTTATCAGCCAACCGATATATCTTCTGGTTCCTGAAATGACTGCCATTGTCAGAAATGATTCGGTTGGGAACCCAAACCGAAATATTATATTGTGGCGGAAGAACCTGGCGACCAGCTCCCCCGTTACTTCTCTTAATGCCACCGCCTCTGCCCATCTAGAGAAGTAGTATGTGGCTACCAAGATGTACTTGCATCCAGAGGAGGAGGATTGCAGAGGACCTGCCACATCTATGCCCCACTGAGCAAACGGCCAACTTCGGATGGTAGGATGTAGCGGTGCTGGAGGCCTCCTTGGGATGTTAGCATGCTCCTGGCATTTCTGACAAGTCTTGGCGAACTTGCAGCAATCTTCAAACATGGTGGGCCAGTAATAGCCCAGCTTATTTATCTTAATTTTCATTTTCGGACAGGCCTGATGTGCTCTAGCTGACCCAGCATGAACCTCATGCATGACTTGCATGGCTTCTTTGGTAGACAAGCAACACAACAATATTCTATTTCTGGCATTCGCCATTATTCGGAACAAAGTCCCGTTTCTCATCTCATAAGAATCTTTGATTCTTATTAACTTCATTCTCTGTTCTTTTTCCTTTGGCAACTGCTGGCGTTGAAACAATTGTAGCAGATGCTCCCACTAATCAGGCTGTCGAGCTTCTTCTACAGCCATTACTAAATTTTCTTCTCCCGTAACTGGAATATCCATCACACTCGACACATGTTGCCTATTGATGACGGTCACATTCAGGCTCTCATCCGGCGGGACTGCCAGGGAACTAGCTAGCTTTGCGAGGGCGTCTGCCTGAGCATTCTATCCTCGGTTGATGTACTTTATCTGGATGAAATATAATTTTGCCATCAGGCCTATGGCCAGCTGGTGATAGGGGAGGAGTTCTGGCTTTCGGACATCAAACTCTCCTTCGACTTGTTTAACAATTAGCATGGAATTCCCATAGACTTCTAGCATTCGAATCCCCATGGATAAGGCAATTTGCAGGCCGATAATCAAAGTCTCGTATTCTACTTTGTTGTTTATGCAAGGCTTGTTGATTGAACAGGACGTATGTACGACCTCCCCCTCTGGAGATTTCTGGACTACGCCTGCGCCGGCTCGAATTCTGCTGGGCCTGCTGGACGTAGTGTCAATTATGGAAGCACCATCGAAATATAGTTTACACAATGTGGATTGCGCTTGGTTTGCTTCTAGTGTTTCATCTTCGTGCAGTTCAGCCTACAATAGAGAATGTTCGGGTACTGGGTGTACAGCAAAGAAATCTGCAATGGCTTGTCCCTTGGCGGCTTTCTGCGGTACATAGGAGATATCGAACTCCATAAGTACGACCGCCCATTTCCCCAGACGGCCCTTCAGTGCTGGCTGAGATAATATATACTTTAATGGATCTGCCTTGGAGACCAACTTAATTTCATGCGACAACATATAGTATAGGAGCTTCTTGACTGCGAAGACTAGCACCAGGCAATTCTTCTCAATGTAAGAATATTTTTCTTCGGTCCTCACCAATCTTCTGTTAAGATAGTAGAGGGCCTGCTCTTTTCCTTCATCATTATTTTGGGCCAACATTGCCCCTAGAGAACGATGTGTGGCAGCTATGTACAAGATCAGCGGCCGCCCTTTTACTGGTGTGCCGAGCACATGTCCTGTTGACACCCGTTTTAGCCTACAAGTTGCATCATTTCTCTTCTTCGTCATTTTTGATGTCCCGAATTAGCAATTATTTTGGAGCTTACTTGGATGGATGTTTGAGCCCATTTTTACCATTCCATATCCTTTAAGTCTTGGAGATCATGATTTTCTAGAGCCCTGAAGCTTATCTTATCAAATTCCAGCTTCCAAGTCAACTTTCGGCCCATTTAGGTCGGCTTCCCTCAAGTAATCGGCTCTTTCCCGTTGCGTAGTCCTGCAAGTGGTCCTTTTTCATCTTATTCTTTTCCTCTTTTCAAAAAGCTATCTTCACTGAAGTTGTTCCTCTTTCAACGATCTACAATTTCTTCTTCTATGTCGTTGGCCAGTTCTGCCCCGTTTATGAGCTATTCGCATTTTTCCAGCGTGTTGTGCTGTTCAGAATTCTTTCTCTCTTTTCTAGCCCCATTTTATCCCTCTTCTAATCATTTTCTCAACTTGCTTTCTACATAAAAGTTATTCCTCTCTCAGTTATCTACAAGTTGTTCTTCTACCACTTTTGCTAGTTCTGCCCCGTTTGAGAGATACGCTTCAATTTCCAAAGTCGTGCGCAGTTTGACCAGAATTTTCTTTCATCGGTGTGAAGGTCTAGTGTAGGTGCGTCAGAGCACATGTGACGGTCTAGTATAGATGCATCAGAGCACTGTGATGGTCCTATATTAGACCGTCCCAGTCAAACTTGTCCGAAATCATCCCGTTCGACCCCCAGAGCGTGACAGACCTACCCTAGGCCGTTACATAACTCTGACGGTCCTATGATAGACCGTTACACATAGCCGAGAGTCCAATTTGTGCTGGACTCTGCCCCGAAAATGGTGCGACTGACCTATCTTGCAGAGCCCATAACTTCTTCAATTCTTATCCAAATTGATCCCAATTTTTTTCTACTTCTAGCCCTTTGTATTATCTTGAATTTGGTTCATAGAAATCAAAATTTTATTGGCTATATCTCTCGGGATCTGGGTCGCAAGATCGGGATTTAAGCATCCTGGTACAACTAAAACTCTATTTTCTAGTGCGACGGGGCTACCTTCCAAGAGACATATCTTCTAGAATCATCCTCCGAATTGATCCCCGTTTGTTCCTATCTCTTGTCCTTAGTATTATCTCGAGTTTGATCCAGAGAACTTGATTTATCTTGGACTATATCTCTGGAAATCGTGATAAGAAGATGAGACTTTCTTGTAAAACTCTTTAAAAACTACACAGTTCACAGTCGCGACGGGGGGGCTCTTTCTTGGTTCGGGGCGAAGCCATGCTGCAATTCCAACTCACAACTTCGACCCTGGCTTGAAAAGGGAAGTATTAGCTTTCTATTGCATCCTTTTTGGGCTTTATTTCATGATCTATATTCTTAGCTATCTTCCTCTTAAAATCATAAATCATCACAGTTTTCTGCATTTTCTACTACACATGCACTTTTGCACATTTTGCATCAATGATTTCTCTCTATTCTCTCAATCAAATCTTGTGATTTCAAATCTCATGCATGCACAACACACACACCTATTATTTCCACCCTTCCATAGGGGTTAAAAATCTCCCCCCGGTGAGTTTGCCCTCAATTTCTACCCCAATTTTATCACTGCGGGATTGATGCTACACATGCATGTATAAATGGTTTTTTTTATCCTTGTTTTGGCTTTGTTTTGCAGGAGAGCATGAATACAACGTGAGGCCCTCTTCCTCTTGCCGACTGGAAGGAGAGGAGGTTTGAATCCACAAGTTCCCCGCACCCCGTTTCGAGCGCGATCAAATCTTTAAGTTCCAAGGTACATGGCGTCGTTCTTTACACTTCTTCATCCTTTGGCGTTGGAACCTTGGTGGAGATCATGGTTAGTATTGTTGGGTTCGGTGCGGTGGATTCAGAGGGGGGTGAATGAATGTCCCCTTTAAAAATTTTGCTCAGTTAAGAATCTAGAACGCTAACTAGATAGAATTAGACAATCTGAAAAGCTAAACAATTTTTCTGTTGAACCAGTAAACAAATATGAGGAACGCACCTAAGCATTCATCTAGTGGAAGTAGAATTAAACAGATCAAACCAATGCACATGGGAGTTTTTAGGTGGTTCGGTCCTCCAGACCTACGTCCACCCCACACTCAACCCGAGTGTGGATTACTGCTGACTCACAGCTTGAACGGCTGGGCAACACAGCTTGCCTACATCAGCTGGGCCTCACAGCTTGCCATCCGCTGAGCATCACAGCTTGCTTCCGCTGGGAAATACAGCTTAGCCATCCGCTGAGCATCACAACTTGCTATCTCGCTGAGCATCATAGCTTGCTGTCCGAGGTATCCACCTCGCCCGCTGAGCATCACAGCTTGCTCTGCTGACTCAGCTTGAAGAAAGGAAAAATGGGAAAACAAGAAAATAGGAAATCACAGCAACAGGAAGCTGTATGCGATGAAACACAATATGGCTCTCAACGAGAGCTGACTGGCCTGGATGTGATCCATGATCCAGTAGAGACTGATCTTCAAACTGATCTCTTCTTCTCTCGATTTAACTACTCTCCTCTATTTCTTTCTCTTCTTCTTCTTCTTCTTCTGCTTTCACACTCTGCCTCTCTGCTTCTCTTTCTTTTTCCTCTCACTGTCTACTCTCGGTGGCTCTCTGCTGCTTCACTTTTTCTGCTCGAGCTTCACCACCCCTTCTCCAAATGAAGAAGTGTTCCTTTTATACCAACAGCAATTAGGAGGGCGTGTGGCTTCCAGATTTCCGCCCTAACACCTTGGCTGTGTGGCAGCATTTCAGCCTGCAGGATGACACGTGTCATGATCTTGAGCCATCTCCATTCTTGGATCACGTGTCTTTATTAATCTCCTCGAGCAAGTACTTGTCAGTCAGTCGAAGAGAATTATCAGCTTAAGACTATAAAACCTTGTACAGACTTCATTCATGCAAGCAAAACAGTGCATGAAGGACACTGGCTGTACAGACCTGGTCGAGTGAACCAAAGGAGGTTGTACAGACTTTGTGTATGCTTGAAGCACAGAATGCACTGGCTAAGCTTATGAGTGTATAGACTTGTTGGTGTGAAGTGCAGTGTGCATGTAGTGAAGTATGTACATTGAAAGTGGACGCACTGGCATGCCATCAACAAATGTGTGGACTTAGTGTGCATGCGACAACAATGTATAAACTTTGAACGCGTGCAATGCAGCAAGGCAATGTATAGACTTTATGTGCAATGTATAAGACGATGTACAGACATGCCAGCAACGAGTGTATGGACTTAGCATGCAATGTGCAAACAATGTATGCACAATGATGATGAGTGCACATGCGAGTCACCAAGCAGTGTATGGACTTATGCAGACTTGCTAGCAAACACTGTGCTGACTATGCTATGAATGTATAAACTTAGTGTTATGCAGCCAGACAATGTATAGACTTTGTGTGTGCTGGCAGACGATGTACATACTTGCATGAGACGCTAAGTGAGACACAACATGAGACGCAGAACTGCAAAGAATGTATAGACTTGTGTGTGTGTGCGATGAACAAATGATGCGATGTACAGACTTAGCATGAGACGCTAAGTGAGATAGAGAATGATGCACTTGCTGGCAGACGATGTATAGACTTAATATGAGACGCATAGACTTTGTGTGTGCATATGCCAAGACCATGTACAGACTTGAAGAAATGCATGCAGCGATGTACAGACTTGACCGATGCAAACAATGCAGAACTCTGTATAGACTTTAAGTGATGCATGTAGTGATGTACAGACTTGACCGATGCAAACTATGCAGAACTCTGTACAGACTTTAAGTGATGCATGTAGCGATGTACAGACTTGACCGATGCAAACTATGCAGAACTCTGTACTGACTTTAAGTGATGCATGTAGCGATGTACAGACTTGACCGATGCAAACTATGCAGAACTCTGTACAGACTTTAAGTGATGCATGTAGTGATGTACAGGCTTGACCGATGCAAACTATGCAGAACTCTGTACATACATTAAGTGATGCATGTAGCGATGTACAGACTTGTCGTGCATGAAGCAAAAGGGTTGCATGGACTTTATAGAATGCAGTTGTGCACGGACTATATGCTCCAGACAATCGTGCACCAACTATATGCATGATGTTGTACAGACTTGCTAAGTCTGGAGTTATGCATGAACGCACAATGCATAGACTTTGCGTGCAACACACTGTATATGCATAAACGATTGTACAGACTTGCTGTATGCATGAAATAGCCGAATGCACTGACTTCCTATATGCTCAAGCATGACTTTTATTTAGACAAAGATGTTCATGATATACAATGCTGACTCATAGTGTTTTCTATCATCAAAATCACAGGGGCACAACAATCTCCCCCTTTTTGATGATGGCAACACTATGAGTCACACTGACTCATGTCAAACTATTCTCCCCCTTTGACTTCATCAAAAAGAAAATAGTTTGAGATGAGAAATACAAATATGCATGCAATGATTGAATGAAAGTCTTCCCCTTTTTTCAATAATATCCCCCTTTGAGAATAAAGATCAGAAAAGTTCTGAAGGCTGAAACCAATTATGATGAAAGGAGATATCAACAAAAGCATAGGGATAATCAAGCAATACCTCAATTTGTAAGAACAATGCATTTGATTCAGATGCCAATGAGTGGATGAGGAAGAAGGATTTTTATCAGCACACCAAATTCATAAATCTTGATAAACGGATTTCAGACTCTTCAATTATAATAGATTATGAATGATCTTCAACGTACTATTATGATTTAAGAATGATGAATCCAAAGTTTATCAGGAAAATTCACTACTCATATCTGAAACATCTTTTAATAGAAATGAACCAAACAAAAACTTATCTGATATTCATGTTTAATCTCCCTCCATCTTACTCAATTAAAATTCAATGACTCCTTTGGAAGTTACACAAGATAGTATTGAGATTAAACAGAGATAAATGTGTCTGAACTTGTCTTTAGTTTTTCAGAATATTCTATTGATCAGCACTTATTTCTTGATCAAGTTTGGTTAATTCAACACCTTTTTACGTGAGGCACAACACGTCTTAGGTGAAGTGACCCAGTTACTCAGTGTGACAACCATATTGCCTCTCAAAGAGAATAGAGGTAGTAATTTGGAGTGTCTTTTTACATGAGGAGACACCTTGATCAGAGGCCAGAATCCCCAGTTACTCAACACAACTATGCCATTGCTCTGCGAGATTTTCAATCATTTTTATAAGAGAGGTAACTATGGCACTTCATGACATGGGCTTGCTCTATTTCTTTGATAGAGAACCCAGTTTCTCTGTGACCAAAGTCATTGCTCTGACCAAGATTTCTTTCAAGTATTTTCAGATTATACAGACATTTCTCAGATCACTGAAAAGTTTAAGAACAATACCAACTACATGTAACTTAACCAAGGAAAGCCATGGTTTTAAATTTTCAGATTTCAGAAGGTTTTGCATGAAATTACATGAGATAGTTGGTTAAGATTTATTAAACAAATGATTCAGATACTTTCAGGTATTTTAGATCAAAACTTAATGAATACATTAGTCTTAAATCAATTTGATTCATCAGACATTCTTAAGCCAGTATAATAGAAGATTCTTCTTTTCAGAATATTTCTGATTTATGATTAGGGTGCACTGACTAAAATCTTTCCTCATTCAGATGAATCAACATTGACATTGCAGCAAATCAGAGGAGTCAACAAAGCATTTTTATTAAGAGAATAGCAGAAAGTAATCATGATGAGACCGGGGTTGAACATTAGAACAGTGCAGTTTAGAAATCAATAGTTGAGTCTAGAGTACAGACAGAACAACTACACAAGTGGAGACAGTAGTGAATTCAAGTGAACCACACATTTGCTAAGAGAATAGATCAGATTGCTAGACAGAATGAGTTCAAGAGGTGAAGAAGTGATCAAACAGGAATGCTCCCCCTGTCTAGATGCAATGGAATATCCTTTTAGGTTTTTCAAATTTTATGACATGCACTACTCTTCAAATGCAACAACAGTCAAACTCCCCCTGACAAAGTGCATGGCATGCAATTAAAGCACTACTCATGATTTTAAAGTTTATGCTCAAGGAGAATTCATGCTTGTTCAATCAGAGAGAGAAACTATCAAATGCATCAAGTTCATTTCAAATTTTCAGAAAGTTTCAATTAAACACAAATCAGATCAATAAGATGCTCAACCATCTCAAACAAGCAATTTTCAGATGATGGAATTTAAACAGTGTTCAGAACTGACCTGAAGAGTAGAATCCTGGGGTTTTCCTTTTTGAGTGCCTTGGCTAAATTATCCCTCTTTGTTCATTCCAAGGCACACATGCAATGTTTTGATCATTTTGATCCTGCAGGGACCCAAGCAACCTTGGGTCCTGCGTTAACCCTGATAGGTGTTCTGAACAATCTTTTAGCAAAGTTATCATCATGATCCATCAGGTGACACTTGTCCATAGAATGTCTAAAATTTCCACAATATCTACATGAAATGACTGATTTATGGTTCTTATGATGCATAGTAACAGCAGTATGAGGTCTATAAACATGATCATAAGATTTTCTGTTGTATGCATGAACAGTTTGTTTCTTATTCTTAATCAGCCAACATTCAGTAGATTTGTGACCTTGCTTACCACAGTTGAAGCATGAAATATTTGCAGGTCTTGCTCTAGGGAATTTAGCAGATTTGGAATTTATGTGATTTCCTTGAACATACCGGCAGTCCCTGACTATATGCCCATACTTGCCACATTCAAAGCACCTGAGGTGCTTGCTGCTTGATTCAGAATTATTCCAGTAATTTCCTGACCAGCACTCAACAGCCTTGTGCGCAGGCTTATTGCAGTTAGAGCACACAGTGTGCTGACTGGACTTGGGTTTAATTCCGTATGGACCATGAAAATGCATGGAAGACCTAGCATGCAGTTTATTGTCTTCTTTCATGATAAAACATGCATTCATGAGATGACCACGCTTACCACAATAGTAACATGAAGCATCAGGCTTTCTAGTAGCATGGTTTCTATGAAAGGACTTTCTAGAATGCAATGTTTCACTAGCATGCTCATCCTTTAACAACAATCTGCAATGTTCCATTATGTGACCTACCATCCCACAATAATAACATGACCCTTTTTTAATATGAGTGTGTGAGAGATCATGTGTCTTGTGTGCAGCTTTCTTTGTACCAGCAGGAGTATTTTTGTTCTTTTTCAGAAGATTTTCATTCCTTTTCAGTTTCTGAATTTGTTCTGCAGATTTGGAATTGACAGTGGATTTTTGATTTTTATGAGCACTGAATTCGAAGATAGGTACACTAGATGTGCTAGTTGGCTCAGAACTATACACGAATGAAGTGTGAAGCTTACTGTCAAGGCTCTTTTTATTAGCTGGGTTAAAACCCAGACCCTCACGTTGGAAATTAATTTTGCAACCAAGGAGCTTATCCAAATTATCCTTTCCACTCACAAATTTTTCAAGAGATTTGTTCAAGTCAGAGATTTCAGATTCAAGTTTTGAAACATTAAGTTATGGGCCAATAATTTCAGTTTCATAGGAAATGACCTGGTTATGCAGAGCATCATTCAGACTTTTCAATGTTTCATTTTCCTGTTTGAGTTTGAGCTGATTTTCAAATTGATTTCCATCAACAACATATTTTCCTTTTTCTAGAGCAAGCAGTCTCTCTGACATAGCAGTGTTTAATTGCTTCAACTCTTCATTCCCTTTTTGTATAAATTTCAATTTTTCATTTTCAGATTTCAAATTTTTGATTTGTTCAGCAGAATTTTCGTCATTAGTAATGGAACTTAGCTGTTCTATTAGAATTTCTTCTCTCTGTTCATCTTTCAAACTTTTATTGAGCAATTCATTATTCTCATTTCTTAATGAGGCAACTAGATCCTTATACCATTCAAGATCAATATGAAGACTCTCGTTAACTTCTTTCAGACATGTGCAATCCTTGCAAACAGATTCACATGTAATTTCAGCATTGACTTTTGAGCTCTGTTTCCTAAGACATTCATTCTCAGATTTTAAGACATTCAATTCAGAGCTAACACACTCTAAATCTTTTACCAGTTTTTCATTCTGAATTACATTATCGTTATGAGCCTGATTATCATCAATCAAGTTAAGTCTTTCCTTTAGTTCAACAATTTCACAAGCAAGCTCTTGATTTTCCTTTTTGTGTAAACCAATTTGTTTCATAAGCATTTCTTTCTCAGATTTCAAATGATCTAGATCTGAAGTAACAGAATCAAACTCTTTTAGTTGTCTTCTGAATATCTCATTTTCTATCTTCAGAATTTCCATATCCTCACCTCCAGAATTAACATTCACATGATCATTCAACTTCCTTTTTAGAGATTTATTTCGTTTTTTCAACTTTTCGTAAGAATCAAGCAAATCATTGTATGCTACAATCCAATCATCCATATCATAATTTTCAAATTCAGAAGGTACCTCATCTTCATCTTCTTCTTCATTTTCTTCTTGCTGTCCATCATCGTCAACCATCAGACATGTGTTGCGATTCCTGGTAAGCTTTAGTTTATCTAAAATCTCCTTGGCAGACCTGCAAGAAGAAACACATGAAATTAGAGCTCTGTCAAGTGATGCTTTCATTAAATCTAATGCTCTAGAGTTGACAGAGTCTTTCCATCTATCCTTATCGGTCCATTTAGATACATCCCTCGATAATTTATGTGGACCGTGAGTTATCACCTTCCAAAGATCAGGATCAATTGTCCTCACATACCGATGCAGCTTTTCCAGCCATATGTCAAAGTCATTACCTCTGAAGATCGGTGGATGAGCCATCGAGAGATGATAAATGCACCGAAAATAGAAGAGCAAAGCAAGACACTAAATCAGTGAAACAAAACACCGAGCACAAGAAACCCACTCTGAAATGCACCACAGAAGATGCATGATCTACTGTGGATTGTTAGATCCTATGCACAGCAACCCGCTCTGATACCAAGTGTTGGGTTCGGTGCAGTGGATTCAGAGGGGGGTGAATGAATCTCCCCTTTAAAAATTTCGCTCAGTTAAGAATCTAGAACGCTAACTAGACAGAATTAGACAATCTGAAAAGCTAAACAAATTTTCTGTTGAACCAGTAAACAAATATGAGGAACGCACCTAAGCATTCATCTAGCGGAAGTAGAATTAAACAGATCAAACCAATGCACAGAGGAGTTTTTAGGTGGTTCGGTCCTCCAGACCTACGTCCACCCCACACTCAACCCGAGTGTGGATTACTGCTGACTCACAGCTTGAACGGCTGGGCAACACAGCTTGCCAACATCAGTTGGGCCTCACAGCTTGTCATCCGCTGAGCATCATAGCTTGCTTCCGCTGGGCAATACATCTTAGCCATCTGCTGAGCATCACAGCTTGCTATCCCGCTGAGCATCACAGCTTGCCGTCCGAGGTATCCACCTCGTCCGCTGAGCATCACAGCTTGCTCTGCTGACTCACAGCTTGAAGAAAGGAAAAATGGAAAAATAAGAAAATAGGAAATCACAGCAACATGAAGGTGTATGCGATGAAACATAATATGGCTCTCAACGAGAGCGGACTGGCCTGGATTTGATCCACGATCCAGTAGAGACTGATCTTCAAACTGATCTCTTCTTCTCTCAATTTCACTACTCTCCTCTATTTCTTTCTCTTCTTCTTCTTCTTCTTCTTCTTCTTCTTCTGCTTTCACACTCTGCCTCTCTGCTTCTCTTTCTTTTTCCTCTCACTGTCTACTCTCGGTGGCTCTCTGCTACTTCACTTTTTCTGCTCGAGCTTCACCACCCCTTCTCCAAATGAAGAAGTGTTTCTTTTATACCAGCAGCAATTAGGAGGGCGTGTGGCTTCCAGATTCCCGTCCTAACACCTTGGCTGCGTGGCAGCATTTCAGCCTGCAGGATGACACGTGTCACGATCCTGAGCCATCTCCATTCTTGGATCACGTGTCTTTATTAATCTCCTCGAGCAAGTACCTGTCAATCAGTTGAAGAGAATTATCAGCTTAAGACTATAAAACCTTGTACAGACTTCATTCATGCAAGCAAAACAGTGCATGAAGGAGACTGGCTGTACAGACCTGGTCGAGTGAACCAAAGGAGGTTGTACAGACTTTGTGTATGCTTGAAGCATAGAATGCACTGACTAAGCTTATGAGTGTATAGACTTGTTGGTGTGAAGTGCAGTGTGCATGTAGTTAAGTATGTACATTTAAAGTGGACGCACTGGCATGCCATCAACAAATGTGTGGACTTAGTGTGCATGCAACAGCAATGTATAGACTTTGAACGCGTGCAATGCAGCAAGGCAATGTATAGACTTTATGTGCAATGTACAAGATAATGTACAGACATGCCAACAACGAGTGTATGGACTTAGTGTGCAATGTGCAAAAAATGTATGCACAATGATGATGAGTGCACATGCGAGTCACCAAGCAGTGTATGGACTTATGCAGACTTGCTAGCATGCGGATGTATAGACTTGTGCAGACTTGCTAGCAAACACTGTGCTGACTATGCCAAGAATGTATAGACTTAGTGTTATGCAGCCAGACAATGTATAGACTTTGTGTGTGCTGGCAGACGATGTACATACTTGCATGAGACGCTAAGTGAGACACAACATGAGACGCATAACTGCAAAGAATGTATAGACTTGTGTGTGTGTGCGATGAACAAACGATGCGATGTACAGACTTAGCATGAGATGCTAAGTGAGACGGAGAATGATGCACTTGCTGGCAGATGATGTATAGACTTAATATGAGACGCATAGACTTTGTGTGTGCATATGCCAAGACCATGTACAGACTTGAAGAAATGCATGCAGCGATGTACAGACTTGACCGATGCAAACTACGTAGAACTCTGTACAGACTTTAAGTGATGCATGTAGTGATGTACAGACTTGACCGATGCAAACTATGCAGAACTCTGTACAGACTTTAAGTGATGCATGTAGCGATGTACAGATTTGACCGATGCAAACTATGCAGAACTCTGTACAGACTTTAAGTGATGCATGTAGAGATGTACAGACTTGACCGATGCAAACTATGCAGAACTCTGTACAGACTTTAAGTGATGCATGTAGCGATGTACAGACTTGACCGATGCAAACTATGCAGAACTCTGTACAGACTTTAAGTGATTCATGTAGCGATGTACAGACTTGTCGTGCATGAAGCAAAAGGGTTGCATGGACTTTATAGAATGCAGTTGTGCACGGACTATATGCTCCAGACAATCGTGCACCAACTATATGCATGATGTTGTACAGACTTGCTAAGTCTGGAGTTATGCATGAACGCACAACGCATAGACTTTGCATGCAAGACACTGTATATGCATAAACGATTGTACAGACTTGCTGTATGCATGAAATAGCGGAATGCACTGACTTCCTATATGCTCAAGCAGGACTTTCATTTAGACAGAGATGTTCATGATATACAATGCTGACTCATAGTGTTTGCTATCATCAAAATCACAAGGGCACAACAAGTATTTCTCATCCTTTCATCCCCCTTGTCTTTGATTCACATGTTTATGCATGTATGTATTTAAAGGGGGCGGGATTGGGATCTAATTAAAACAAATCTACAATTTTTTGACGATCACGGTGGGACAGCAATGCCCATCACGTTTGTTTTAATGCTCTTTTGTAAGTTGGGTGTGTGCATGTGCATGTTTAGGTGATAGTTTATCCATTATTCTATTGTTTGGGGCGTTTTAAGGGCTCAGGTAGTGTGACAGTCCTATAGTAGACCGCCACATGAATGTAACGGTCCTTTGGTAGACCGTTACAGATTCTGGCAGTCTTACGCGCATGCTCACGGGGCCATATTAGGCGAGGCATAACTTTTGATCCCGATGTCTGATTGCACTGATTTTTCTTCCGTTGGATAGCCCTTTATATTGTATTTCCATCCTTATATCATTTTCATCATTTGGTTAACATTGGCATATTCTAATATTGTCCAACTTTTTGAGTTTTGTGCATAAGTTCTACAAACAGGGTCAGGGACAGGTTCACAGGTACATCTTTACTCAGTGATTTTACTGTCTTCCCGGTGTCTGATTGCACTGATTTTTGTTCCATTGGATAGTCCTTTGTATTGACTTTCCCTCCATAGCTTATTTACATCATTTGGGTCTCATTTGCTTAGTTAAAAATTGTCATCATTTTAGCATTTTGTCCATAAAATCTGCATGTGGTCTACGCACAGGTTCACAGGGGTAACTTTGCTCAGTGATTTGATTGACCTCCCGGGGTCAAATTGATCTGTTCTTGGGCCCGTTGTGCAGACCTTTGTATTATCTTTCCATCCATATACTATTTGTCTTAGTTGGATCAAGTTTGCATAGTTTAATCTAGTCTTGATTTTCTAGTTTTAAGCTAGAATTTGCATGCACTCCGGTGCACATAGGGCCATACATTGTATATCATAGTTGCATTTCCTACCTTGGTAAGTGATCCTCTCGTCTCCATATTCCTTGGAGTCGACTAAGTGATCTTATCCGGGACCACCATAAGTCCCCGTGAGCCGTGGATTCCCACACAGACACCGGGCCGGTTGTACCTTTCCACCCTTAGGCTTGAATTTGCATAAGTGTGAGGGAGTTAACCTTAGTCAACCCAAAGTTTGGACCTTATTCCCATATGATTCCTATCTTGAGGGAATTATTCTTAATTTAAAATCATTAAAAGGTCCATTAAAACTTCTAAAATATTTCCCACCATATCAACTTGTTTGACTTGGGTTAAAACTCTCACATTGCATTGTTTGTTTTGTTTGGGTTTGTTCAAGACCATTAGTGGTGTTTTGTGTTGCATCCACATGTTTTGTCATTGTTAGGCCCACTTAGGTTACCCCATTATGTATGTCTATTATCTAGTCCATTGTCCCTTCGTTCGTTGTCCATTCATCTTTGCATCAGTGGGTCAGCCCCCCTTGTTCTCAAGCCCATTAAGCCCTTGCTTCCCCACTTGTATTCTCCCCGATATCCTTGTATTAAGTCTCCATTTGCCCTCATGGAGTATCATTCTAACCCCTTGTATCATTCTTTTTTTCAATCTTCTTCCCATTCCCGTGTAGAATCCTCTTCCCACGCGGGCCCATCTTCCCGTGGTCCCTCTGATCCCTCCGAGGAACAGGCTAATCTCATGGCCCATCTTTCAAGCCTTGTTCGCCAAATGGACCCGGCCCAGGCCCAACGTCTCATTGCATCTCATCTTCATGGGCCTCCTTCTCTTAATGGGCCTTCTTCTCTCATTAATGGGCCTCATCATTTTAACGAGCCCCATTCTCCTAATGGGCCTTCTTTTTCTAATGGGACTCATTCTTCTTCTCCTTATGATGCCAGCCCAATTGGTCCTTATGCTCATGCTTCTTCCAAGACCACATATCATTCCATTCTCGGAATGGGACCTTCTTCTTCTCAGCCCGGATCCTCTTATCCGGCCCATTACCATCATACTGGTCCGAATTCACATCCTCTTGCTCAAGCTGGCCCATATTATTCTCGATCTCTCCCTACCCAAGAGATGATTGCTCAAACCCAACGCTAACTTGATGAGCTTCAACGTCGGATTGATCCTAAGTCCTACTTAAGTATTCCATTTGCATTTCAAGGTCTTCGGCTTCCGCAATCTTCACAAATTCCCGCATATCGCCGTTTTGGTGGAGTTGGTGACCCGTATGTGCACTTAAAGGAGTTTCTTTATGAGTCGACCCAGTTTTGGCATGACCAATGCTTGATGGATTACTTGTTCGGTCTGTCACTGGAAGGCCCGGCTCAGGATTGGTTCTTTTCATTGTCGCAAGAGAAGATTGTGAATTTTCAAGCTGTTCAAGAGAAATTTCTTCAGCAGTTTCAAGACTAGCTTAGGCCCAGGTATTCTATTGTGGATCTGGCCCATGAGTTGATGAAGCCCGACGAGGAGTTCTGCACCTTTGTTGACCGTTGGCGTCATGATGAGGGCATCACTCACGATTCCCTCTGGCTCGGGACCTCCCTCCCCCTCCGCTGAGATCCAGGCCTGAGCTCTATCACTTCACCGCTCACTGTAGCACCTTGAGGATCATCTTTGTGCACTTGTTATCTTTATTTTGAGTCATATTCATGTAATTTGCCTTTTATTCGAGTCTTGTACCTAGGTTATTAAGTCATTTCCCTAAGTTGAGTCTCATTAGGCTATGGTGCTTACTATTGGGCCTACTTCCTTGGGCTAGACCCATGGGCGCACCCCCCTATCCCTTGGTTATCTATTAGTGTGTTAAGAGTCAGGGACTTATATGTAAAAGTGGGTTTCCTATAAATAGGACCCCAATCCCTCTTTTGAAGGTTAATGAACATTTGAATATTTGAGCATAAGTGCACCCCTCTCTCTCTCTAGCTCTCTCATTCTCTCTCTCTCTCTCTAGGGGGCGAACCTCTCTCTCTCTCTTCCCCCCTTCTCTCTCTCTCCCTTGGGCGAACTTGCCCTTTCACCTCCCCCTTCCCCTACCACCTCAGCTGCCACCTCACCCTCCACCCCTTCACCTCCCCTAGGCCACTTAATACTCATCAATTTCCTCCACTTCCCAAGCAACCCTTCCTATTCCCCATACACCTTCCCCACCTCCAAGACACCCATCCCTCTTCCCCAAGCAACCTTCCCACTCCCCCACACCCTCATTCATATCCCTTGACCATCCCAACCCCCACCCCACCACAAGTTGCGCACCACCCCTCACCATCTACACCCACCCCCTTGCCTTGGCCGACCCCTCCACCCCCCCTTCTCCAAGCTTCGGCCCTCTCTCCCCTCCACTCTCCTGCACCTCCATACTACCTGCTCCGCCCCTCTCTTCACCCCCACACAACCCTCCCCCATCTGCTATCACCACCACCCTTCCCTCCATTACCAAACTCCAGTCCCCCTTAACCTAACCCCACCACCATCCCCTTCATTTGGACACGTCTGCAGGTGGCAGAAGATGGCCCGTCTTGCAGAAGCTCCCCCGCGTTCACACGACGACATCTGAGGGCGTACCTTACCTTTCTGGAAAGGGCGTCCAGTCATCTTCGCAGGCGAGGTCATCCCATCCCGTTCCGAGTTCGGGGCTGTCCGGGAGAGCCAATCTCCCCCGACTGCGCAGAGCTCCATCAGCAGAGTTCCTGAACCCTGTTCAAAGCTACACCACGGCCGACGGTGAAAGATTCAAGCCGCGAGTTCTTCTACAAATATCTTCTTCCACCAGTCCTCTTTCTGGATCAAGAAGCGGGAGTGCATTTGGCATCCGGAGGTCAGAGTTTTGGTCTTTCTTCCTCAACTGGTCGGGTCTGCCTCCCACAGTCGGCAGTGGCCTGCCCCCACTCATCGGCATCCCCCAGTCCACCCCGACCTCAGACGGCTTTCCCACCAGTTTTTCCGTGAAGAGGGCTCATCCACGGATCCAGAACCTCTGACGGTTTGAGATTTGGCATCCGGGAGTGGCCGGGACAACTTCTGCAAGCCACTGTTTGTATCTGGTAGCTGCTGCGGCCAGACTCTGCAACCCGGTTCGTCGCTGCACCACGACTAACAGTGAACGATTCCGACCAAGGGCCCTTCTTCAAAGTTCTTCCTCCACCTGTCTCCGACCAGAATCAGGAAGCGGAACCACAGTCGGCATCCGGGAGCCAACGTTCCGATTTTTCCCCTTCAGTCGCGCGGGTCTGCCTTTCCCAGTCTGCAGCGACCAGCTCCCATTCATCGGCGTCCCCCAGTCCACCCCGACATCGGATGGCTTCCCCGTCAGTTTTGCAGCACAGAGGGATTGTCCACGATTCCTGCAACCCTGACGGTTCATGATTCGGAGTCCGGGGGCCACTGGAGCAATCTCTGGAACCTGCTGCATCAGAACAGAAGCTATCAACCCCAAGTTCCATAGCCATATTCAAACCCCCGCCGTGGCCAGCGACGACATCATAAGAATTCAATAAAATTCAGAGGTGTCCTGGTTCCTGTTACAAAGAATTTCCCCCTGGTCTCTTCGTCAGCAAAATTCCTGAGTAGGAGCTACGGTTGCAACAGCGGCTTCCTATCGGTTCTCACAGCAAGCGAGCAGATTCAACATCGGCTTCTTCTCCCATGATTTCGGCGAGTTTCCCCTCCCGCCTGGCCGGCTTAGCACCCCTCCCTGCTTGGAGGTAGTGTTTACATGTAAACTTTACTTCCCCATCCCTAGTCCAACCCTCCTGTGTGAGGAGTAGTGTTTGTAATAAACAGCTCAAGCTTCATCGGCGCAGTGTGCGGGGAACCACACTTCCCTGCTCGCCCTCGTCTCCGTTCGGGGTTGGTTTCTTCAAACCAACCAGGTGAGCTCTACCCTTGCTCCTTATTCTTGTTCATTTAATATCTGCAAAACTTATTCGCTGGTTGGTGAGAGAGTGCCCGATCCCGGAACCACCACCCTTGTGTGGTCACCGTGGCCTTAGTGAGAGGAGTGTCCTAGTTCCCCCAAGGCACCCGGCTGCCCTTGTTTGTGGGCTTCCTATCTTCGGGAGGGTTAACTTTAGTGGTGCTGGTCCTCTAACCAGCCAGGGGCTTTCTCCACTACCTCGGCTCGGCATCATCGAGTCACCGCGGGAAACGGGTGTGTGCGGTGTAACGGCGACTCTCAAGTTGCTCTCAACCTTGTTGATTGTTGCGAATAAAGTCCAAAGGTCTTTTGCTTGCTGCATTATTTGTGTCACATCAAGTGGTATCAGAGTAAGTTTTAGACTTGTCTCTACAAGCCTAGGTCCTAGGACAATTGCATTGCCATCCCATACCGGTCACCTTGTCTTTGTGCATGTCCACCCGTAGGGGTACCATATACCGGACCGATCCTTCTACTTCCGATCCACCTATGGATCCCAATTTCCAAGGCAACCAAAAAATCCCTAGGGAAGCTCCCCAAACTCCTATTGATCGACTTGAGGCTGCCATCCAAATCCTCACAGAGCAAATGAATGGAATTTCCACTCGATTAGAGAGATTAGAAGAAGCTAGGGCCCCACCTAGGAACCATGCCCAAAGGGCTCCTCCTCCGCGGATTGAACATGAGAGGGAAGATCTAGATGATGAGTGGTATCGTGAGCAAGAGAGAGCCCCACAACCTCGATACCATGAGAGGCGACCACGTGAGGATCCGGATGACTTCCTACTAAGAATGATCAAAGTGGAAGCTCCTAATTTTGATGGGTCTCATAACCCTAGTACCTATAAAGAATGGGAGCATGGCATGGACCAATACTTTGATTGGTATCCCATGTCCGAGGAGAGAAAGGTTAGGTTGGCCAAGATGCACCTTCTTAAACTAGCCAAGACCTATTGGCTAAAGGTAGAAAGCCAAAGGAGGATCAGGCGTGAGGAACCCATTGACACTTGGATAGACATGAAAGATCAACTTAGGAATAAATATCTTCCCATCTCCTATAGCCAACTTCTCCTTGATGAATGGCAAAGCCTTACCCAAGAGGGAAAGACCGTGGAAGAGTATATTGAGAAATTTGACTCATATCTTCTAAGGTGTGGTGTGGTCGAAGGCCCAGCCGTCACTTTATCCCGGTTTAGGAATGATCTCCTTCCCTGCATCAAACGGGAGCTTTTTATGAGGGAAGTGCATAGCTTGGAGATTGCCTATCAAATAGCCCGTGATGTAGAGCGATTCTCTAGGAACCCAAGGTTTGCCCCCCCCAAGGGCCAACCTGCCTCCTCTGTTAAGAACACCTCCTCCCAGTGGGGGAACCCCCACTCGGCCCTACCCCCAACCAACCACTCCCAACCCCACAAAGACCACTCCACTCAACCCTCCTCCCCGAAGGGAGGAAGCCTCCAAAGGGAAGACCCCAGGGAGTAGTACGATCAAATGTTTTCAGTGCCATGGTTATGGCCACATAGCCTCCCAATGCCCTTCCAAGGGGATGTCGAGCCTTGTTATTGAGGGCGGACCTACCACATCCCAAGAAACCCATGAGAATAATATTGAGGAACACGAGGCTACTTTAGAGTGGGAAGAGGAATACGATGAGCAATTCTTTGAGGAAGGTGTAGAAGATGATCCCCACTCCACCCACTTAGGAGTAATAAGGTGCACCCTTACCCAACCTCAAGAGAATGATTGGAGGAGGACTTCCATTTTTCACACCTTCATCAAAATCGGGGACCATGTTAGGAAGGTTATCCTAGACAACGGAAGTTGTGTCAATGCCGTGTCCCCGGACACCGTCAAGCTCCTAGGACTTACCCCAACACCCCACCCCAAACCATATCGTGTCTCATGGATAAACAACCATTCCCTACCCGTCAACATATGTTGTCTTATCCCCATCACCTTCTCATCCTACCAAGAGCAAATATGGTGTGACATCATACCTATGGCTGTAGGAAGCATCCTGCTAGGGAGACCTTGGATATATGATGTTAATGCTACCATCTATGGGAAAACAAACACGTGCACCTTTGAACACAAGGGGAAGACCATTCGCCTCAACCCTTCCCCACCCCGAAAGGACCCACCCTCCAAGGGAATTCTCCCCACACCACCTCAAAACCCAAGGGTCCCATCACCCCCAACCCAACCAACAAGCCAACTTTCCACCCATGAGAGTCCCACCAAAGGCCTACACCTCATCACTAAACAAGAACTCGAGGAAGTGGTAGCTCTCGGAACACCCATATACGCTGTGGTCATATGCCTAGGGGAATCCACCCCCTCCAACCCTCATCCCGTGGAAATACACCCTCTCCTAGAAGAATTCAAGGACGTGTTCCCCGAGGAGCTCCCCGATCAACTGCCACCCATGAGGGATGTCCAACATGCTATTGACCTTGTCCCAGGGGCCACCCTCCCAAACCTTCCCCACTATCGCCTCAACCCCACTGAACATGCTGAACTGAGGAGACAAGTGGAGGAACTCATTAGAAAAGGCTTCCTTCGTCTTAGTAAAAGTCCTTGTGCTGTCCCAGCCCTCCTCACACCAAAGAAAGATGGGACATGGGGAATGTGTATTGATAGCAGAGCCATCAACAAGATTACCGTCAAATATAGGTTCCCCATACCTAGACTTGACGATATGCTAGACATGCTAGCTGGAGCCACCATTTTTTCAAAGATAGACCTTAAGAGTGGCTACCACCAAGTAAGGATAAGGCTCGAGGATGAATGGAAAACAGCATTCAAAACCAAAGATGGACTCTATGAATGGCTGGTGATGCCTTTTGGGCTCTCTAACGCCCCAAGCACATTTATGCACCTTATGACCGAGGTCCTTAGGCCCTATATTGGAGTCTTCCTGGTAGTCTATTTTGATGATATCCTCATCTACAGCCAGTCCAAGGAAGCCCACCTCAGTCATCTTAGGCAAGTCTGTACCACCCTTAGGAAGGAGAGTCTCTTTGCCAACTTGGGAAAATGTCACTTCATGACAAAGTCCATTACCTTCCTTGGGTATGTTGTCTCCACCGACGGGGTATCCATGGACCCTGAAAAGGTCCAAGCCATCCTCGATTGGCCAGAGCCCCGCACTCTCCATGAAGTCCGGAGCTTTCATGGGTTAGCCACCTTTTACCGTAGGTTCATCCGTGGGTTCAGCAGTGTCACAGCCCCTATCACCGACTGCCTCAAAAAGGGGACCTTTGTGTGGACCAAGTCAGCATCTAGGGCCTTTCAAGAGCTCAAAGAGAGAATGACCCAAGCCCCTGTCTTATGCCTCCCTAATTTCTCCAAAGTTTTTCAGGTGACTTGTGATGCCTCTGGGGTAGGAATTGGCGGGATCCTTAGCCAGGAAGGACACCCAGTGGCCTACTTTAGTGAGAAGTTGTGTAATGCCAGGATGAGATACTCCACCTACGACAAGGAATTTTATGCCGTGGTACAATCCCTCCGGCATTGGAGACACTATCTCTTGCCTAAAGAATTTGTCATATTTTCTGATCATGAGGCCCTAAAATACCTCAACTCCCAGCAGAAACTGAATGCCCGGCATGCCCGATGGGTCGAGTACATCCAGTCCTACACTTTTGTGATCAAACATAAGGCTGGAAGCGAGAATCGTGCCGCGGATGCGGTCAGTAGGAGAATCTCCTTGCTAGCTACCATTCGGGCGGAGGTCATAGGGTTTGAAAGGATCAAGGAAGAATATCCGAATTGTCCTGACTTTGGGCATGTCCATACCCTCTTGACCACCCAACCACTCCAGGAGCACCAAAGTTTTATCCAAGAGGATGGGTTCATTTTTAGAGGCCATAAGCTGTGCATACCTCGAACCTCACTGCGGGATTTGTTAGTCTGGGAGTTACATGCAGGAGGTCTGGCGGGAGACTTTGGGGTTCATAAAACCATTGCATTGGTTGAGGGACAGTTCTACTGGCCAAGTCTCAAAAGGGATGTAGCCAAAATTGTGGGGCAGTGTCGTACTTGTGCTACAGCCAAGCAAGTAAAGCAGAATACTGGCCTATACACCCCTCTCCCTGTCCCAGACCGACCATGGCAGGATTTGAGTATGGACTTTGTCTTAGGCCTGCCTAGGACCCAGAGGAAGCATGATTCCATCTATGTCGTGGTGGATAGGTTCTCAAAAATGGATCATTTTATCCCTTGCTCTAAGACTTCAGATGCCTCCCACGTAGCCCGCCTGTTCTTTGATGAGGTGGTCCGCCTCCATGGCCTGCCCAAGACCATCATTTCAGATAGGGACGTCAAATTCACCAGTTACTTTTGGAAGACCCTCTGGCATCTAATGGGGACCCTGCTTAAGTTTTCCACAGCCTATCACCCTTAAACAGATGGCCAGACCGAAGTCGTCAATCGGAGCCTAGGGAATCTCTTGCGGTGCCTTATTGAGGACCGCCCTGGAAATTGGGATCTCATCCTACCTCAAGCCGAGTTTGCATACAATAATTCCACCAATAGGTCCATAGGCATGAGTCCCTTCGAAGCTGTGCATGGTTACAAGCCTAGGAAGCCAACATATCTCATTCCCCTACCCCCGCATGCTAGGGTGTCCATCACTGCTGAGTCTTTTGCACAACACCTTAGAGAGTTGCATGAGGATATTCGCAAAAACATCAAGAAGAGCAATGAGATTTACAAGAGGTCAGCTGATTCCCACCGCCGCCACCAAGAATTCCAAGTAGGTGATTTTGTGATGGTGAGAACTGAGAGGCTATTCCCTGGGAATACATCAAAGTTGAGGTCTCGTGGAGCTGGCCCCTTCTAGGTGCTGAGACGACTTGGCACCAATGCTTATGTGTTAGACCTCCCTGAAGAATACGGAGTAAGTCCCACATTCAATGTGGCTGACTTGGTACCCTACAAGGGCCCCACGGTGACACCCAGTGAGGAACTCCAGCCTACTCCACCCCTTGAGAGCGCCCCCACACCTCAGAGAGCTCCACCCAGCTTGAGAAACCAGCGTGACAAAGTGGAGCGGATATTAGATGAACAGGTCACCAATACACGGAGCAAGGCGTATGAGCGATACCTGGTCAGGTGGAAGGGACGGCCCCCTTCGGATGACGCATGGGTGAGTCGGGAGGACCTCCAGTGGTTGGACCCTGACCTCTTGGAGCAGTATCACAGCAGGGAAAACCCCTACTCGACAGAGTCGAGCTCTTCGCGGCCCGGGGGAATTGATGAGGGCATCAATCACGATTCCCTCTGGCTCGGGACCTCCCTCCCCCTCCGCTGAGATCCAGGCCTGAGCTCCATCACTTCACCGCTCACTGCAGCACCTTGAGGATCATCTTCATGCACTTGTTATCTTTATTTTGAGTCATATTCATGTAATTTGCCTTTTATTCGAGTCTTGTACCTAGGTTATTAAGTCATTTCCCTAAGTTGAGTCTCATTAGGCTATGGTGCTTACTATTGGGCCTACTTCCCTGGGCTAGGCCCATGGGCGCACCCCCCCTATCCCTTGGTTATCTATTAGTGTGTTAAGAGTCAGGGACTTATATGTAAAAGTGGGTTTCCTATAAATAGGACCCCAATCCCTCTTTTGAATGTTAATGAACATTTGAATATTTGAGCATAAGTGCACCCCTCTCTCTCTCTAGCTCTCTCATTCTCTCTCTCTCTCTATGGGGCGAACCCCTCTCTCTCTCTTCCCCCCTTCTCTCTCTCTCCCTTGGGCGAACTTGCCCTTTCACCTCCCCCTTCCCCTGCCACCTCAGCTGCCACCTCACCCTCCACCCCTTCACCTCCCCTAGGCCACTTAATACTCATCAATTTCCTCCACTTCCCAAGCAACCCTTCCTATTCCCCATACACCTTCCCCACCTCCAAGACACCCATCCCTCTTCCCCAAGCAACCTTCCCACTCCCCCACACCCTCATTCATATCCCTTGACCATCCCAACCCCCACCCCACCACAAGTTGCGCACCACCCCTCACCATCTACACCCACCCCCTTGCCTTGGCCGACCCCTCCACCCCCCCTTCTCCAAGCTTCGGCCCTCTCTCTGATGCGGGACGGGACCACGGACACGACAAGCTCGCGATCGTCCCTTAACGAGGGAAGCGTCGGATGTGCGCGGTTGAGAAACCGGCAATGAGCTAGGGTGGTCGGCTCTCTTTTGCGCCCGGATCGGGTCACGGGACGGCTTCGCTCTCTCTCGTAGCAGTGATATTATAAATTGAAGGCGAGCTAGGTATCCCTACACATGCTCTCTAGCAGCGGCATATAAAGCATATAAAGAATTAAGCTAATGCCAGGTGTAAGGGTGAAGGCGATACCTCCACGCTCTCGGCGTGGCGAAGATGGGACCCGGCCGGAACTCGTACCCCCGGGAACTTAATACATTATGGTTACAGCAATACAACTAAGCCCACTCCACGCAGGGAGGTAAAGGGCGACACAAGCGGGCCCGGGAGGACCAGTTTCGGGTTGACGGGCGGTTCCGGGTGATGCTTCGGCTTCACGCGTACTCGTGTTAGTGGGGGCCCACGTGCTGACCGGAGGGGTCGTGTGGGGGCCTGATGACTCCTATGTTGTGGAGACACTTGGGAAGCGTTCCCCTGGGATGGCGAGCTGCTGGAACGACCACCGGACGTCGGGCGGCCCTCGGACGACGCTCGCGGGGAACTCGGCCACAAACCTGAACTTCTGTTTGCAGGCACGCGACTTGGAGGAAACTGCCGCTGCGATCAGCCCCGTCATCGGAATGTGACGAGGTTAGCGCCGTTGGAAAGCTGACTCAGAATACCTCGACGTAGGGTCTTCAAAAAAAATAATCACATCTATATTTCTGATCATGCATTTTACAAGCTTGCTGGAATCTAGCCAGAACTGCAGGGGCAGGTTCTGACTTCTCTGAAGATCGACGTTGACCGGGGAGAAGACCTCCGAATCTGGCAATGATTTCTTCAGAAAAGTTGAAGGTCTCTGAGAGAGGAATCCGGGACTATTTTTGGTTTTCTAATTGGAGACGAAATGGATTTGCTGGGATTTCTTTACTAGACCTGGGTCGGATCTGGGAAACTGTGGGCAGACTGTTCTTGGGAACTTGGACGAAATTTGTAAAATACTTGGAGACCTTATCAAAAAATAAGAAAATTCCTGGTGGTATATATATGTGGACAGAACTCCCAATAAATTTGGGCGGCCCAACAAAAATCAAAAGGTGGTTCGAATGGGGTAAACTCAGAGCTGAAGAATAGTAAATAGAACCAGGACAGATCTGGAACTTGGACTTGGACGAAAATCAAAAAATAGCTAAAGGATGAATTTTGACGTGATTTTTTTTGTGGGTATAAGGGTTCGAGAGGGGAACCAACCCTGAAATTTTGAGCTTCAGAAGATGAAGGGAGTGATAGCAGGAATTCGGAGAAGAAGGATCTATCCTGAGTGGACAGAACACCGAAACCGTTGGCGACGACGCGTCGGCGGCGAGACGATGGCGGCGGCGATCACCGGAGTTGCTTCAGATGCTGGAGGGGATCAAGGGGGAAGGGATTACACTCTAGAAAGGGGAGAGGGGTTGGAGGAACCAGGTAGAGAGAGGGGAGGGGTGCAAATCTCACTTGGGGCAAATGCCTATTTTTCTCTTCATTAATTGCTTCAATATGAAAAATACAACCTTATATAGGATGCCAACCAAACTCAACCTCAACCCTTGGATCTAGGGGTTAGGATTGAAGGGCTGGGATACAATGTGAATCACACATTTAATACATTAGTTTAATCTAATTTGACCATGCTTATTCAACCTTGGACTAAAGCTATTCAAACACCACCTAATACACACCAACCAAGCCACCAAGCCTAATAAGGCCCAAGAACCTTGCGCCCCCTTCCATGGGCCAAAGCCATTCATGGGCCAAGAGCCTCCCATTAGATCATGCTAGACTTGGGCCTTCCAAGTCTTGGTGGTCCATGAGAGGAGTGGCCCAATTGGGCCATAAATGACTAATATGGTCCATAAGGGTAGCATTTGGTCCAATATGAACTAGGCTTTCTAATGGACTCTACTAATGGCAATCTAACCTTGGACTTGACATAACAAATGGCCCATTGGCTTGATATAAGCCTTACAAGGAGCCCAAAAGAAAGAAAATACACAATTACAATCTCATACAAGCCATAACTCACAAATACACTTCACCCGTGTATGGAAATCGCCTTTGATGCCCCATCAATTCTCCCCGGGTGGGAGGAACTCGACCCCGTCGAGTAGGGGTATGGCTGCTCCGGTACTCCGGCGGATCTATCACCGTGCTAAGTAGCGCGGGTATGCTCCACTCCAAGTGATCGGCACCTGCTCATTCCATATATACTCGATATGCGCACTGCTATGGCTAAAGGTGGTCACTCCGAAGGGGCACTCTCAAAAGGAAGGAAACAGCCCGAAGACTCACTAGGAATCACCGCTGAGTCCCTATAGGTGACTGATCCGGGTATACAAGTAAAACTGATCCCATACTCATCAAGAGAGTCGACTCGCTTCACACTCATAAGAGAACGACACGAGCTTGCATAAGACACATGCAGACTCACCATGCACTGACACATGAATGAAAATCACACAAACAATCGACTCAAAATCACCACACAAACAAACCACACAAAGAAAACACACCGACTCATCTATGACCCTAGACATACCTAATGTTAGTCAGACCCGTACATGGATGACGGCGGACCAGGACACCCGAATATGTGCCATACATGCATTTGACGTAACTGGAGGTTGACGTCATGGGGAACTCCTAGACATACTACGATGCACCAATCTTTGACATTGTGCTTGGATGCGGGAAGTCCGGGAGGTGCGGGTGGTTTGGAGGGATCGGGGAAACCAAAGTCTTCCTTACCCCCGAGGGATGGTTCGGACCTATGGCTATGTGGAGTTTGCTTGGCCCGAATGGAAAAGGTGGGATAGTGAACTCTGCGGAAGAAGGGTAACGAGTATGAAAACCCGGGAGGGTCACTAGTGAAGGGGTCAAAAGGGTCGAAGAAGGTGTGACCCCATGAAGTGGGTTCCAACATGACATGGTCCCAATCGTGAAATTCTTGAAGGTACGGGTGGTCACCTTCCTCCTTCATGGTAGATGGGACCGTGTATAGGAAATATGACTCCTCCCTCGGAAGTAAAGTCATGAAGTCGGACTCATCCGGTAGCGGGAGAAGTAGAAGAACCTCCGTGGTGACACAACCCACGGTGCACTCGGAGGTAATGGACCCTATGGCCGGATGGGTGAAGCTACGACTAGTGGGTTGGTCGAAGCCTCGGGCCAATAAATGTGTAAAGGTCAACTGCCGGTCTAACCCTTTAAGAAGGTCGTCCAATGTGTCCACATAGTGACGAGACCGGAAGGTGGTATGAAATGAGTTGCTTGACACTAGTGGTAGTGTGGGGTCCATTGATGGGAAGGGAGGTGGGACCAAGCCATCCTTGAGCCATCTAAGAACTGGCTCGGCTATGTAAAGTGTTCCCGTAAGAAACACGGGTGGCTCGGGCTTTGGTAGTTCCCACTTTGATGGTTTCGAATGAAGACCGGAGGTAGATAACAATGGAGCATCCATGGGTGGTGGAGTAGCTTGTGTCCTTTCCCACCAATCCGAAATCATTTTCTTTATTTCCTCTAAGGAGCGGGTTGGAGGAGGGACCTTGGGGTGGACTAGCTCCTTAACTCTCGGCTCGGGTGTGGGCCTAGGCTCGGTTATAAGCGGGACTTCCACTCGGTTGGAGGTGCTTGAGTGGGTTGGGATGGGAGTGCCAAGGGGAGGTTGGTTGGTGGTGCATGGGCGGGCCACTAGATTGGGGTCACTTTGGTGGGTTTGGATGGCGGTGAAGGGGTGGGATTGGGTAGAGGTGTGGCCCACTTGATTGTGAGTGAGTTGGTGGGGTTGGTGAGTGGAATGACCTCCGTGGTTGGAGGTAGGTGGGTGGGGAACGTAGGCCTTCCTAAGCACTCTCTTCATTTCCCACCATGACTCGATGGGCCTTAGATTCCTATCCTCCCTCCAATATTTGATGTCCCTCCAAGTTGCAGCGGCTTCACCAAAAAGTCACCTTTTGGCAACATCGACTTACATGGGCGCGTACATGATGTACACCTCGAAGTAATCATCCATAATGGCTTCCCATTCTAGATAGACACTCGGGTCATCGGACCCGTAGAAATCCCGGGTTTCGGGTCTCGTGGGGTGGTTCGGGTGGTCCTTCCATTTGAGATAGTATCGCCACCATCCGGGAGTTTGGGACTCCATGGGACACGGGGAAACTAGTGGATGACCATGCCGACACTCGGACCAAAACACTAGACACGACACTAAGTAATGCAAAGTTGGAATGCATGCACACTAAGGACCCTAGACGTAAACCAAGACTCGGTACGGGGCGGAGACAATCGACCCGAAGGTCACTCGCACAAGTGTGCGGTCTTCCCGATAGGCGTAACCTAACGGTCGGACAACACCTTTTTATATACCGAGTAAAGGGATGTATGCGACCCAAAAATGACTCTTTTTGTTGTTTTAAAAATATGATGATCCTAAACACGACTTAGACCGACTAATGACTACATGACACTCTTTTTTTTTTTGAATGCAAACACCCTAGACTCAACCTGGCTCTGATACCAAATTGATGCGGGATGGGACCACGGACACGACAAGCTCGCGATCGTCCCTTAACGAGGGAAGCGTCGGATGTGCGCGGTTGAGAAACCGGCAATGAGCTAGGGTGGTCGGCTCTCTTTTGCGCCCGGATCGGGTCACGGGACGGCTTCGCTCTCTCTCGCAGCAGTGATATTATAAATTGAAGGCGAGCTAGGTATCCCTACACATGCTCTCTAGCAGCGGCATATAAAGCATATAAAGAATTAAGCTAATGCCAGGTGTAAGGGTGAAGGCGATACCTCCACGCTCTCGGCGTGGCGAAGATGGGACCCGGCCGGAACTCGTACCCCGGGAACTTAATACATTATGGTTACAGCAATGCAACTAAGCCCACTCCACGCAGGGAGGTAAAGGGTGACACAAACGAGCCCGGGAGGACCAGTTTCGGGTTGACGGGCGGTTCCGGGTGATGCTTTGGCTTCACGCGTACTCGTGTTAGTGGGGGCCCACGTGCTGACCGGAGGGGTCGTGTGGGGGCCTGATGACTCCTATGTTGTGGAGACACTTGGGAAGCATTCCCCTGGGATGGCGAGCTGCTGGAACGACCACCGGACGCCGGGCGGCCCTCGGACGACGCTCGCGGGGAACTCGGCCACAAACCTGAACTTCTGTTTGCAGGCGCGCGACTTGGAGGAAACTACTGCTGCGATCAGCCCCGTCGTCGGAATGCGACGAGGTTAGCGCCGTTGGAAAGCTGACTCAGAATAACTCGACGTAGGGGTCTTCAAAAAAAATAATCAGATCTGTATTTCTGATCATGCATTTTACAAGCTTGCTGGAATCTGGCCAGAACTGCAGGGGCAGGTTCTGACTTCTCTTAAGATCGACGTTGACCGGGGAGAAGACCTCCGAATATGGCAATGATTTCTTCTGCAAAGTTTAAGGTCTCTGAGAGAGGAATCCGGGACTATTTTTGGTTTTCTGATTGGAGACGAAATGGATTTTCTGGGATTTCTTTACTAGACCTGGGTCGGATCTGGGAAACTGTGGGCAGACTGTTCTTAGGAACTTGGACGAAATTTGTAAAATACTTGGAGACCTTATCAAAAATTAAGAAATTTCCTGGTGGTATATATATGTGGACAGAACTCCCAATAAATTCGGGCGGCCCAACAAAAATTAAAAGGTGGTTCGAATGGGGTAAACTCAGAGCTGATGAATAGTAAACAGAACCAGGACAGATCTGGAACTTGGACTTGGACGAAAATCAAAAAATAGGTAAAGGATGAATTTTGGCGTGATTGTTTTTGTGGGGATAAGGGTTCTAGAGGGGAACCAACCCTGAAATTTTGAGCTTCAGAAGATGAAGGGAGTGATAGCAGGAATTCGGAGAAGAAGGATCTGTCCTGAGTGGACAGAACACCGAAACCGTTGGCGACGACGCGTCGGCGGCGAGACGATGGCGGCGGCGATCACCGGAGTTGTTTCAAATGCTGGAGGGGATCAAGGGGGAAGGGATTACACTCTAGAAAGGGGAGAGGGGGTGGAGGAACCAGGTAGAGAGAGGGGAGGGGTGCAAATCTCACTTGGGGCAAATGCCTATTTTTCTCTTCATTAATTGCTTCAATATGAAAAATACAACCCTATATAGGATGCCAACCAAACTCAACCTCAACCCTTGGATCTAGGGGTTAGGATTGAAGGGCTGGGATACAATGTGAATCACACATTTAATACATTAGTTTAATCTAATTTGACCATGCTTATTCAACCTTGGACTAAAGCTATTCAAACACCACCTAATACACACCAACCAAGCCACCAAGCCTAATAAGGCCAAAGAACCTTGCGCCCCCTTCCATGGGCCAAAGCCATTCATGGGCCAAGAGCCTCCCATTAGATCATGCTAGACTTGGGCCTTCCAAGTCTTGGTGGTCCATGAGAGGGAGTGGCCCAATTGGGCCATAAATGACTAATATGGTCCATAAGGGTAGCATTTGGTCCAATATGAACTAGGCTTTCTAATGGACTCTACTAATGGCAATCTAACCTTGGACTTGACATAACAAATGGCCCATTGGCTTGATATAAGCCTTACAAGGAGCCCAAAAGAAAGAAAATACACAATTACAATCTCATACAAGCCATAACTCACAAATACACTTCACCCGTGTATGGAAATCGCCTTTGATGTCCCATCAATTCTCCCCGGGTGGGAGGAACTCGACCCCGTCGAGTAGGGGTATGGCTGCTCCGGTACTCCGGCGGATCTGTCACCGTGCTAAGTAGCGCGGGTATGCTCCACTCCAAGTGATCGGCACCTGCTCATTCCATATATACTCGATATGCGCACTGCTATGGCTAAAGGTGGTCACTCCGAAGGGGCACTCTCAAAAGGGACGAAACAGCCCGAAGACTCACTAGGAATCACCGCTGAGTCCCTATAGGTGACTGATCCGGGTATAGAAGTAAAACCGATCCCATACTCATCAAGAGAGTCGACTCGCTTCACACTCATAAGAGAACGACACGAGCTTGCATAAGACACATGCAGACTCACCATGCACTGACACATGAATGAAAATCACACAAACAATCGACTCAAAATCACCACACAAACAAACCACACAAAGAAAACACACCGACTCATCTATGACCCTAGACATACCTAATGTTAGTCAGACCCGTACATGGATGACGGCAGACCAGGACACCCGAATATGTGCCATACATGCATTTGACGTAACTGGAGGTTGACGTCATGGGGAACTCCTAGACATACTACGATGCACCAATCATAGACATTGGGCTTGGATGCGGGAAGTCCGGGATGTGCGGGTGGTTTGGAGGGATCGGGGAAACCAAAGTCTTCCTTACCTCAGAGGGATGGTTCGGACCTATGGCTATGTGGAGTTTGCTTGGCCCGAATGGAAAAGGTGGGATAGTGAACTCTGCGGAAGAAGGGTAACGAGTATGAAAACCCGGGAGGGTCACTAGTGAAGGGGTCAAAAGGGTCGAAGAAGGTGTGACCCCATGAAGTGGGTTCCAACATGACATGGTCCCAATCGTGAAATTCTTGAAGGTACGGGTGGTCACCTTCCTCCGTCATGGTAGATGGGACCGTGTATAGGAAATATGACTCCTCCCTCGGAAGCAAAGTCATGAAGTCGGACTCATCCGGTAGCGGGAGAAGTAGAAGAACCTCCGTGGTGACACAACCCACGGTGCACTCGGAGGTAATGGACCCTATGGCCGGATGGGTGAAGCTACGACTAGTGGGTTGGTCGAAGCCTCGGGCCAATAAATGTGTAAAGGTCAACTGCCGGTCTAACCCTTTAAGAAGGTCGTCCAATGTGTCCACATAGTGACGAGACCGGAAGGTGGTATGAAATGAGTTGCTTGACACTAGTGGTAGTGTGAGGTCCATTGATGGGAAGGGTGGTGGGACCAAGCCATCCTTGAGCCATCTAAGAAGTGGCTCGGCTATGTAAAGTGTTCCCGTAAGAAACACGGGTGGCTCGGGCTTTGGTAGTTCCCACTTTGATGGTTTCGAATGAAGACCGGAGGTAGATAACAATGGAGCATCCATGGGTGGTGGAGTAGCTTGTGTCCTTTCCCACCAATCCGAAATCATTTTCTTTATTTCCTCTAAGGAGCGGGTTGGAGGAGGGACCTTGGGGTGGACTAGCTCCTTAACTCTCGGCTCGGGTGTGGGCCTAGGCTCGGTTATAAGCGGGACTTCCACTCGGTTGGAGGTGCTTGAGTGGGTTGGGATGGGAGTGCCAAGGGGAGGTTGGTTGGTGGTGCATGGGTGGGCCACTAGATTGGGGTCACTTTGGTGGGTTTGGATGGCGGTGAAGGGGTGGGATTGGGTAGAGGTGTGGCCCACTTGATTGTGAGTGAGTTGGTGGGGTTGGTGAGTGGAATGACCTCCGTGGTTGGAGGTAGGTGGGTGGGGAACGTAGGCCTTCCTAAGCACTCTCTTCATTTCCTACCATGACTCGATGGGCCTTAGATTCCTATCCTCCCTCCAATATTTGATGTCCCTCCAAGTTGCAGCGGCTTCACCAAAAAGTCGCCTTTTGGCAACATCGACTTGCATGGGCCCGTACATGATGTACACCTCGAAGTAATCATCCATAATGGCTTCCCATTCTAGATAGACACTCGGGTCATCGGACCCGTAGAAATCCCGGGTTTCGGGTCTCGTGGGGTGGTTCGGGTGGTCCTTCCATTTGAGATAGTATCGCCACCATCCGGGAGTTTGGGACTCCATGGGACACGGGGAAACTAGTGGATGACCATGCCGACACTCGGACCAAAACACTAGACACGACACTAAGTAATGTAAAGTTGGAATGCATGCACACTAAGGACCCTAGACGTAAACCAAGACTCGGTACGGGGCGGAGACAATCGACCCGAAGGTCACTCGCACAAGTGTGCGGCCTTCCCGATAGGCGTAACCTAACAGTCGGACAACACCTTTTTATATACCGAGTAAAGGGATGTATGCGACCCAAAAATGACTCTTTTTGTTGTTTTAAAAATATGATGATCCTAAACACGACTTAGACCGACTAATGACTACATGACACTCTTTTTTTTTTTGAATGCAAACACCCTAGACTCAACCTGGCTCTGATACCAAATTGATGCGGGACGGGACCACGGACACGACAAGCTCGCGATCGTCCCTTAACGAGGGAAGCGTCGGATGTGCGCGGTTGAGAAACCGGCAATGAGCTAGGGTGGTCGGCTCTCTTTTGCGCCCGGATCGGGTCACGGGACGGCTTCGCTCTCTCTCGCAGCAGTGATATTATAAATTGAAGGCAAGCTAGGTATCCCTACACATGCTCTCTAGCAGCGGCATATAAAGCATATAAAGAATTAAGCTAATGCCAGGTGTAAGGGTGAAGGCGATACCTCCACGCTGTCGGCGTGGCGAAGATGGGACCCGGCCGGAACTCGTACCCCCGGGAACTTAATACATTATGGTTACAGCAATGCAACTAAGCCCACTCCACGCAGGGAGGTAAAGGGCGACACAAGCGGGCCCGGGAGGACCAGTTTCGGGTTGACGGGCGGGTCCGGGTGATGCTTCGGCTTCACGCGTACTCGTGTTAGTGGGGGCCCACGTGCTGACCGGAGGGGTCGTGTGGGGGCCTGATGACTCCTATGTTGTGGAGACACTTGGGAAGCGTTCCCCTGGGATGGCGAGCTGCTGGAACGACCACCGGACGCCGGGCGGCCCTCGGACGACGCTCACGGGGAACTCGGCCACAAACCTGAACTTCTGTTTGCAGGCGCGCGACTTGGAGGAAACTGCTGCTGCGATCAGCCCCGTCGTCGGAATGCGACGAGGTTAGCGCCGTTGGAAAGCTGACTCAGAATACCTCGACGTTGGGGTCTTCAAAAAAAATAATCAGATCTGTATTTCTGATCATGCATTTTACAAGCTTGCTGGAATCTGGCCAGAACTGCAGGGGCAGGTTTTGACTTCTCTGAAGATCGATGTTGACCGGGGAGAAGACCTCCAAATCTGGCAATGATTTCTTCAGCAAAGTTGAAGGTCTCTGAGAGAGGAATTCGGGACTATTTTTGGTTTTCTGATTGGAGACGAAATGGATTTTCTGGGATTTCTTTACTAGACCTGGGTCGGATCTGGGAAACTGTGGGTAGACTGTTCTTTGGAACTTGGACGAAATTTGTAAAATACTTGAGACCTTATCAAAAATTAAGAAAATTCCTGGTGGTAGATATATGTGGACAAACTCCCAATAAATTTGGGCGGCCCAACAAAAATCAAAAGGTGGTTCGAATGGGGTAAACTCAGAGCTGATGAACAATAAACAGAACCAGGACAGATCTGGAACTTGGACTTGGACGAAAATCAAAAAATAGGTAAAGGATGAATTTTGACGTGATTGTTTTTGTGGGGATAAGGGTTCTAGAGGGGAACCAACCCTGAAATTTTGAGATTCAGAAGATGAAGGGAGTGATAGCAGGAATTCGGAGAAGAAGGATCTGTCCTGAGTGGACAGAACACAGAAACCGTTGGCGACGACGCGTCGGCGGCGAGACGATGGCGGCGGCGATCACCGGAGTTGCTTCAGATGCTGGAGGGGATCAAGGGGGAAGGGATTACACTCTAGAAAGGGGAGAGGGGGTGGAGGAACCAGGTAGAGAGAGGGGAGGGGTGCAAATCTCACTTGGGGCAAATGCCTATTTTTCTCTTCATTAATTGCTTCAATATGAAAAATACAACCTTATATAGGATGCCAACCAAACTCAACCTCAACCCTTGGATCTAGGGGTTAGGATTGAAGGGCTGGGATACAATGTGAATCACACATTTAATACATTAGTTTAATCTAATTTGACCATGCTTATTCAACCTTGGACTAAAGCTATTCAAACACCACCTAATACACACCAACCAAGCCACCAAGCCTAATAAGGCCAAAGAACCTTGCGCCCCCTTCCATGGGCCAAAGCCATTCATGGGCCAAGAGCCTCCCATTAGATCATGCTAGACTTGGGCCTTCCAAGTCTTGGTGGTCCATGAGAGGGAGTGGCCCAATTGGGCCATAAATGACTAATATGGTCCATAAGGGTAGCATTTGGTCCAATATGAACTAGGCTTTCTAATGGACTCTACTAATGGCAATCAAACCTTGGACTTGACATAACAAATGGCCCATTGGCTTGATATAAGCCTTACAAGGAGCCCAAAAGAAAGAAAATACACAATTACAATCTCATACAAGCCATAACTCACAAATACACTTCACCCGTGTATGGAAATCGCCTTTGATGCCCCATCACTCTCCCCTCCACTTTCTTGCACCTCCGTCCTACCTACTCCGCCCCTCTCTTCACCCCCACACAACCCTCCCCCATCTGCTATCACCACCACCCTTCCCACCATTACCAAACTCCAGTCCCCCTTAACCTAACCCCACCACCATCCCCTTCATTTGGACACGTCTGCAGGTGGCAGAAGAAGGCCCGTCTTGCAGAAGCTCCCCCGAGTTCACACGGCGACATATGAGGACGTACCTTACCTTTCTGGAAAGGGCGTCCAGTTATCTTCGCAGGCGAGGTGATTCCATCCTATTCCGAGTTCGGGGATGTCCGGGAGAGCCAATCTCCCCCGACTGCGCAGAGCTCCATCAGCAGAGTTCCTGAACCCTGTTCAAAGCTACACCACGGCCGACGGTAGAAGATTCAAGCCGCGAGTTCTTCTACAAATATCTTCTTCCACCAGTCCTCTTTCTGGATCAAGAAGCGGGAGTGCATTTGGCATCCGGAGGTCAGAGTTTTGGTCTTTCTTCCTCGACTGGTCAGGTCTGCCTCCCACAGTCGGCAGTGGTCTGACCCCACTCATCGGCATCCCCCAGTCCACCCCGACCTCAGACGGCTTCCCCACCAGTTTTTCTGTGAAGAGGGCTCGTCCACGGATCCAGCACCTCTGACGGTTCGAGATTTGGCGTCCGGGAGCGGCCGGGACAACTTCTGCAAGCCACTGTTTATATCTGGTAGCTGCTGCGGCCAGACTCTGCAACCCGGTTCGTCGCTGCACCACGACTAACAGTGAAGGATTCCGACCAAGGGCCCTTCTTCAAAGTTCTTCCTCCACCTGTCTCCGACCAGAAGCAGGAAGCGGAACCACAGTCGGCGTCCGGGAGACAACGTTCGATTTTTCCCCTTCAGTCACGTGGGTCTGCCTTTCCCAGTCTGCAGCGACCAGCTCCCATTCATCGGCGTTCCCCAGTCCACCCCGACATCGGACGGCTTCCCCATCAGTTTTGCAGCACAGAGGGATTGTCCACGGTTCCTGCAGCCTTGACGGTTCATGATTCGGAGTCCGGGGGCCACCGGAGCAATCTCTGTAACCTACTGCATCAGAACAGAAGCTGTCAACCCCAAGTTCCATCGCCCTATTCGAACCCCCGCCGTGGCCAGCGACGACATCAGAAGAATGCAATAAAATTCAGAGGTGTCCTAGTTCCTGTTTCAAAGAATTTCCCCCTGGTCTCGTCGTCAGCAAAATTCTTGAGTAAGAGGTACGGTTGCAACAGCGGCTTCCTATCGCTTCTCACAGCAAGCGAGCAGATTCAACATCGGCTTCCTCTCCCACGATTTCGGCGAGTTTCCCCTCCCGCCTGGCCGGCTTAGCGCCCCTCCCTGTGTGGAGGTAGTGCTTGCATGTAAACTTTACTTCCCCATCCCTAGTCCAACCCTCCTATGTGAGGAGTAGTGTTTGTAATAAACAGCTCAAGCTTCATCGGCGCAGTGTGCGGGGAACCACACTTCCCCGCTCGCCCTCGTCTCCGTTCGGGGTTGGTTTCTTCAAACCAACCAGGTGAGCTCTACCCTTACTCCTTATTCTTGTTCATTTAATATCTGCAAAACTTATTCGCTGGTTGGTGAGAGAGTGCCCGATCCCGGAACCACCACCCTTGTGTGGTCACCGTGGCCTTAGTGAGAGGAGTGTCCTAGTGCCCCCAAGGCACCCGGCTGCCCTTGTTTGTGGGCTTCCTATCTTCGGGAGGGTTAACTTTAGTGGTGCTGATCCTCTAACCAGCCAGGGGCTTTCTCCACTACCTCGGCTCGGCATCATCGAGTCACCGCGGGAAACGGGTGTGTGCGGTGTAACGGCGACTCTCAAGTTGCTCTCAACCTTGTTGATTGTTGCGAATAAAGTCCAAAGGTCTTTTGCTTGCTGCATTATTTGTGTCACATCACGTCACCTTTCCACGCAAGTCCCAAGACACATTCTGGAGGGAGAGCAAATCAAGATGCTGATATCCAATGCCGCGCCCGAGTATCGGTTTATCTTAGCCCTCAACGACATCACCTCCTGGCAACAACTTTATAGCCGAGCCCGCTTCATTCGCCAACAAATCCAAGATTCCCTTGACCCCGAGTCTCCACCATCCACCTCCACATATCAACCTTCACCCTCCACGTGCCAACTCTACCCTCCCATGAGTCAGCCCGCCATGAGTCAGCCTTCCGCCGCATATCCCTCCACGAGCCAACCTCCCGCCTCTACATACCTATACGCCTCCGCATATCAACCTTCCATGAGTCAGCCTCCTGTGTCCGCATACCCGTCTCCGTCTCCACCCCCGGTCAAGGTCACACCACATCCCGAGCAGGTGGATGCCGTCTACATACCTCCCCACTCCATTCCACATATGCCTTCACCAAATCCCACCTCTGCCAGCCACACTCCATTACCTATGCAACCTCCGCTTCCCTCTCCACAACCTTCTCCACCACCTCATACCCCTTGGCATCCGCCTTGCCCGAAGCGGGCTCCTTGTCCTCCGTTGTCGGAGTGCTTTACTGACATTTTTAGGGCTTTGATGGCCACTCACGTGTTGTCGCTCTCTCCGGCTGTGCCTTGCCAACCCGCGGTCGGGAATATACTTCAATATTGTGATTTTCACCGCCAGCAGGGGCATTTGGTTGAGGATTGTACTGACTTCCGACAGTATGTTTATGACCTGGAAGATAATAAAAGTGTTGATTGGGCCGCCATGCGTAAAGTTGTTTTAGATCTCCGCGGCAAGCAGCAGCAACACGAAGCACCGCCCAAGCAGCTGTCTCCGTTACCTCAAGACCAGGGGCACCCCTGTGATTCTTCCTCTAGCGTTGCACTCGCTCCATTACCTACTACCTTGCCTACCATGTTTCCTTTGCCATCTCCTACCCTGGCTCCATCGCCGCCACAAACCCAAGCCTCTACTCAGGCTAGTGTCTCCCCTTCTTCTCCCGCCACCACTTCCACTACTTCTATCCCTAACGCCGCTGGACGCATTATGTCAACACGTCGACGATGGGCACTACGACCTCCCTCTTCACCCTCTCCACCTCCATGTCCATTACCTGCATCGCCATCCCCATCACCACCCCCATTGCTTAGCCCATCACCACCGCCTTCACCGCCTCCTCTACCAAAGACCCCTATTCCACTACCTCCACCATCATCTTCGCCTAAGCCTGAGCAAGCCACTCCTTTACCTCCGCCTTCGCCTTTACCTTCACTTACACCAGGACTTGCCATCGCCTCAACCCCTTTGCCTCCTCCTAAACACACCATCCCCATTAAAGCATCTATGTCATCCAAACCTTCTACCTCTACTTTTCCTCCACCTATTTCCACCCCACGGAGCGGGTGTGCGTTACCCACGGTGCCCCTTGGGTCTAATCCCCAGGGAGACAATAAACCAAGTCAAGATGATTCGGTGCCGGCCGTGCATTTCAAGATCCAAGACTTCATTTCCCGAATGTCGATCCGTATCCTGGTCCCTGGTTATTTTGGGGATGTTGAGCCTACACTCCTAGTGAAGACGGTTGACAAGAAGAGTTCCCTTGAGTTGATGCCAGTTTCTTCCCGAGCAAGGCCGGTGGTAATCTCTTTGCTCGCCGGAGAGTTCACCGTTGATGCTATTATTTCTCCTCGCTCTATTGCCATTCAGATGACAAGCAAAGAAGGGTTCTCTACCCGTGTTGTGCTAAAGCATACGGCCGCCAAGCGGATTATGGGTTCTATGTTCAAGGGGCAATTGGCCGTATCTTCTACACTTTTTGGGGATATTCTGCACTTGTTACTCAATCTTCCTCAGTTTATTAGCAAGCCGGCCATGTCAACACCGTGTATTACTCTCCCTCAGCTTCACCCGTCTCTTCTAGCAAGGGAGTTACGCTTCAAGTCTGATTGCCGAGTGGAGCTGCCAAATCTCATGCTACTTGTGCCAAGTAACAAGACTCCATGGTTTTTTGATATTCAACATTATGAGGAGTTAGTTGTTCAAGAATGTCCATCTACTATTGCTAGCACCGGGTGTCTAGGGGCAACCGCCCTGATGAATCTTCATATTCATAGCCGGGTCAGGTCCTCTGCCAGATGGGCCCGTTATTTAAGGAGACACTGCAAAATAAGAGGCCTGAAGGTCCAACCCCGTGCTAGGCAGGTCCATTTCAAGCCAATTTCAACTAAGAAGAGGCGGCGACACATGTGCAAGAGCCGTCAATTGTGCAATCAAGGGTCCACCTCTTCCTCCCCTTCTTTTCATTCATCCTTCCTTCTACTCAGTTCCCACCCTTGGGTGGTGTATCTTCCCACTTCAGATCCTGCTACTATCATCTTCTCCTATCTTCCTGGGTCCGCAAACCCCCATTCCTCTTCTTCCCATCCAGAGTCTCTGGATTTTCCCTCCTCTCACAATTCTGGGCCTCGGCCTATGCCCTCTTATCATCCCGATCTCGGGACATCTCCCAGTTCTTCTCCTCCGGTATCCCCGGGTTCTCCTTCTTATTCCCCGACCTTGTCGGGTGTCTATGATTCTCCTTCCCCGACTCTATCGGGTGGTCCTCATTCTTTTTCTCCGACCTTGTCGGATGTCTACCATTCTCTTTCTCCGATCATGTCAGATGATTCTCTTTCTCATCTTTCTACTCATTCTTCTTCACCCTTTCAGGGTCATTGCCCTTTTTCATGCTATTTTTGAGGCTTTAGTCCGCCTTGATCTCAGCTAATCTAGTTTATTTTGTATCTGGTTCCTTGTTATCAGGACCTTAGTGCCTTAACGAGGGAGTTCTAGCCCTCGTCTCTCTTCCTTTTTATCACTTCTTCGTCCAGTATGATATCTGCCACTCCTCTGTGTCGAGGAATCCAATCCTTTGCTCTCCTTTCATCCTTTCATCCTGACAAGCAAGGAATACAAAGCTACTCGCACTCCTCAAAGCTCGATGATCGAGATCGCTTCAGGATGCCGATTTCCACGCCATGGATTTACAAAGGTATCTTTATTTTGAGCAAAGAAACATGCTTTCATTTCCATTATTTCTATTGTTTCTGCACATGGTTATAATGCTATTCCTCAACATGGTTAAGTGGCTTTTAGAAATTTGCTTAGTTCATTTAGGTCATTTAAAATGAGTTCACTTCTGCAGCACCCTTAGGCTGGTGATAGCTCCGCGCTGGGAGTCTAGTTCTTTCCCCGATTGTTGAGGGTGACCTTTGAGCATGGATTTTTCACACACTTCATGGCGAGCCATAACCGATTCCTTTGAGCAACACCGTTGCTGCTTTGGCCATACTTTGGGTTTGCACAAAGGTCATTTTCTCTTCTCTGCTCGGCCAAGTGTAGGGGCAAGAGATTGATGGATAAGATGAGTAACCTAGGCGCTCCCTAATACGAGAGAGGTCTCAAATAGGGGTAGTCTTGACCCTCAAAAATGAGCGTTCATGCAATATCTAGCCAAACAAGGGCTGTCAAAAATAAATGGACGAATAAATATGTAAAATTATGAATCAAAGGCATGGCAAGAGTGGCAGTAAAGTTCCCCGCGGGACGTCATGAGCTCGGTCGCATGCGTGCCTGATAAATATGGGTCTAAAAATAAAGAAAGAAAGCCCCGGTACAACAGACCTATCTCTTTGAGGGGTGGTGCCTTGGAATGAAGTCGAATCTTGATATCTCCCATCCGGCATAAAGCTTGTCTCTAATTTTTCTTCTATTTCTCCCTCTTAGGCTGGGTTGTATCCCGGGTATGGCCTTAGTAGGGGCACCGTTCTTTAGACGCAGTTGGTTGTGGTAAGCCACCCTCACATGCACGCCCTACTCAAGGGAAGTCTTTAATGAGAGGGAATGGACGACGATCTCTGGCCAGTAGTTCGAGCTTGTCTTTAGGTGCTGCGGATTGATATTTTCAAAAATTAAAAAAAATGAGATATTGTCAAAAATCCAAAAAAATGAGATATTGTCAAAAATCTAAAAAATGAGATATTGTTAAAAAATCCATAAAAATGAAATACTATTCAAAATCTAAAAAAATCATAAAATTATAAAAAGCCAAAAAATGTGTCTTTTGTTTTCTTTTTCATGCATTCGGATTTATTTTGAGAACAGATACGTAATCTGTTTGCTAAGTGTGCTGGTTGCAGGTACTCAAGCTTTCCTTACTCCATATTTTGTTATATCTGTCTCATGTTCACATCTTCTGATCTGTTTCCTTCTTCAAATCTCTCGATCTATTCTGAAGCTTGTGTCCTTCTCAGCTTTTGTTTGCAATGATTATATCTATATGAGAGGGTTTTACCTCACGATTATGAACCTGGCGGTTCTACTTCATTCTGATCTTGGGTTTTGATTGAAGGGCGTATTTGTTTATGTTCTTTGTCCCGCCGTGTCCTTGTCTCGCCGTGTCTATGTCCCACTGTGTTGTCCCACACATGTTATTTTATTCTTCACCACGTGTTGTTAGTTGTCTTGCATATGTTTTTAGTCATCTTTCTATATCTCGTGTGTTGTCCCAACCGTGTGGTCATCCCTCATGTTCTTGTCCCAACCGTGTGTTGTCTCACTGCATTGTTGTCTTGTCCCCCACGTTCATCTTGCATACATGTGGTTTGTTCATGCCATTGCATATGTGCTTGTTTGTCTTGTTGTGTTGTTTTCCATTCGTTTGATCGTTATGTTTTGTTGTATTGTCAGTCGTTCAGTTGAGCGTTATCTTATCATCGTTATGTTCATGCTTGTTTATCATGGTCATTCATATTGTTGTTATCTTATTTGAAAATCCATAAAAATAATCTAAAAATCTAAAAAGATGATGTTTCGCATGGCAGGTAAGTCAGGTATGGCTCTCTATCCCTGCTCATTGTTGCATTACTATATGGTATCTACGTTATTATAGCCTCTGAAGGACCAGCTGGTTGCCCGTGTGTTCTAGGATCTGATATTCCCCTTTAACAAAAACGATGATGATCTAAGAGCATACGGTTAATCATTGGATAGGCCGCTCGGTTGAGTCGGGTGGGGGACGATAGACTCTGTCTCGCACGCCGTGGTTGCAAGAAGACTCTTGACCCCATCTTGGCTCAGTCTAGCAATAGTATCCTTGAGTACTTTCTATTTTATCTTTCTTTGCATTCGTTTTAATGATTTCTTTATTTTGGCCCAGCATGCATCATGTCATTTTGAGCATTCATGCCTCGTGATCCATTCAACGATTTCTCCTAAGCAATGGTTAATTGCACCTCAGTTCTCATGGGTAAGAGATTCTTCATTCCACTCTGAATTTGAATGTTTTCTCTGATCTTGCCGCTTAGTCGGGTTGGCCAGCGTGATTCTTGTCTTGATTTTATCTAAGTCTTATCTCTCCTTTTCCAGCTCTTATGATGTGTTCCTGCCGACTCACTCATTATCCGTGGATTGTGTCCCCGATGAGGTTGGTCGTGTTTCCTTTCCTTTCTTAGTTAGTTCTCCAGATATGTATCATCCTTTTTATCCATTTCAGGTGGTTAGTTCGACATTTTTGGGAGAATTCTTATCACTTGTTGGTTGTGATGGGTGTCTTTTTACCTTGATGCTCGCTTATCAGTTCTCTCCGCTTCATCTCTGCTTCATCTCAATTTCACGTCGCTATCACTTTCGCTCCATCTCCTTTCCATTTCACCTCCGCGTCGCTTTCGCTCGTTCCCTTCCAAAGCGGAAATCAAGGAGGGGTATCTGTTGACTCCCGTTTTAGCCTACAAGTTACGTCATTTCTCTTATTCATCATTTTTGATGTCCCGAATTAGGCATTGTTTTGGAGCTTCCTTAGATGGATGTTTGAGCCCATTTTTACCATTCCATGTCCTTTAAGTCTTGGAGATCATGCTTTCTTAGAGCCCTGAAGCTTATCTTATCAAATTTCGGCTTCCAAGTCAACTTTCGGCCTATTTAGGCCAGCTTCCCTCAAGTAATCGGCTCTCTCCCGCTGCACAGTCCTGAAAGTGGTCCTTTTTCATCTTCTTTCGTTCCTCTTTTCAAAAAGTTGTCTTCACCAAAGTTGTTCCTATTTCAATGATCTACAATTTCTTCTTCTATGTCGTTGGCCAGTTCTGCCCCTTTTATGAGCTATTCACATTTTTCCAGCGTGCTGTGCTGTTCAGAATTCTTTCTCTCTGTTCTAGCCCTATTTTCTCCCTCTTCTAATCATTTTCTCAACTTGCTTTCTTCATAAACGTTGTTCCTCCCTAAGTTATCTACAATTTCTTCTTCTACCACTTTCTCTAGTTCTGCCCCGTTTGAGAGATACGCTTCAATTTCCAAAGCCGTGCGCTGTTTGCCCAGAATTTTCCTTCATCGGTGTGAAGGTCTAGTGTAGGTGTGTCAGAGCACATGTGACGGTCTAGTATAGATGCGTCAGAGCACTGTGACGGTCCTATACTAGACCGTCAAAGTCAAACTTATCTGAAATAGTCCTGTTCGACCCCCAGAGCGTGACGGACCTACCCTAGGCCGTTACATAACTCTGACGGTCCTACGACAGATTGTTACACACAGCCGAGAGTCCAATTTGTGCTGGACTCTGCCCCGAAAACTGTGCGACGGACCTATCTTACAGAGCCCATAACTTCTTTAATTCTTATCCAAATTGATCCCCATTTTTCCTACTTCTATCCCTTTGTATTATCTTGAATTTGGTTCATAGAAATCAAATTTTCATTGGCTATATCTCTCGGGATCTAGGTCGTAAGATCGGGATTTAAGCATCCTGGTACAACTAAAACTCTATTTTCTAGTGCGACGGGGCTACCTTCCAAGAGCCATATCTTCTAGAATCATCCTCCGTATTGATCCCCGTTTGTTCCTATCTCTTGTCCTTAGTATTATCTCGAGTTTGATCCAGAGAACTTGATTTATCTTAGACTATATCTCTGGGAATCGTGATAAGAAGATGGGGCTTTCTTACAAAATTCTATAAAAACTACCCAGTTCACAGTCGCGACGGGGGGGCTCTTTCTCGGTTCGGGGTAAAGCCATGCTACAATTCCAACTCACAACTTCGACCCTGGCTTGAAGAGGGAAGTATTAGCTTTCTATTGCATCCTTTTTGGGCTTGATTTCATGATCTATATTCTTAGTTATCTTCCTCTTAAAATCACAAATCATCACAGTTTTCTGCATTTTCTGCTACACATACACTTTTGCACATTTTGCATCAATGATTCCTCTCTATTATCTCAATCAAATCTTGTGATTTTAAATCTCATGCATGCACAACACACACACCTATTAATTCCATCTTTCCACAGGGGTTAAAAACCTCCCCCCGGTGAGTTTGCCCTCAATTTCTACCCCTATTTTATCACTGCGGGATTGATGCTACACATGCATGTTCTAATGGGTTTTTTTTATCCTTGTTTTGACTTTGTTTTACAGGAGAGCATGAATACAACGTGAGGCCCTCTTCATCTAGCCGGTTAGAAGGAGAGGAGGTTTGAATCCACAAGTTCCCCGCATCCCGTTTCAAGCGTGATCAAGTCTTTAAGTTCCAAGGTACACGGCGCCGTTCTTTACACTTCTTCATCCTTTGGCGTTGGAACCTTGGTGGCGATCACGGTTAGTATTTCTCATCCTTTCATCCCCCTTATCTTTGATTCACATGTTTATGCATGTATGTATTTAAAGGGGGCGGGATTGGAATCTAATTACAACAAATCAACAGAGGGGTCTTGAGGTATTCCTTCAGCTTCTCAAATGCCACCTAACATTCTTCATCCCAATAAAACGGGACATCCTTGATCATCAGTTTGTGGAAAGGGTGACATCTTACGAACAGATTCGATATGAATCGTCCGATATTGGCCAGTCGGCCTTGGAGAGACCGTAGCTCGGAGAGGTTCTTTGGCTTAGGCAACTCTTGAATGGCTTTAATCTTTGCGGGGTCTATTTCAATCCTCTGATGCCTTACAATAAAACCTAGAAACTTGCCACTGAAGACTCCGAAGGTGCATTTCAGTGGGTTCATCTTCAGCTCGTACTGCCTGAGCCATTGGAATATTGTTCGAAGATCTTGCAGGTGATCCACTCTTCTTATGGTCTTAACCACCAAGTCATCAATGTAGCACTCGACTGTGTGGTAGAGCAATTCATCAAAAATTTTGGTTATCGCCCGTTGGTAGGTGGCGCCAGCATTCTTCAGCCTGAAAGGCATCCTTTTGTAATGGTAGATACCCTTGGGGGTACGGAAAGCAGTATGAACATGATCACGTTCCGTGATCCATATTTGATTGTAGCCGCATGAACCATCCATAAAGGAAAGGGCCTCATGGCCAATCGTATCATTTATCATGACTTCTATTATCAGCACCGGGAGGTCATCTTTCGGGCAAGCTTTATTTAGATCATGGAAATCCACACATATCCGGATCTCACCATTCTTCTTTTTGACGGGCGCTATGTTGGCCAGCCATGTAGTGTATTGGTTCTCTTCGATGAAGCCCACCTCAATAAGCTTGTCAACTACTTTGCATGTTTGAGTGATGAGCTCCGACCTCATGCATGGTGGTGACTGCTTCACTGGCTCCACGTCGGGGCTAATCGCCAGTTCATGTTGAGCAACTGTGGGGATAAGCACGGGCATTTCTTTATAACTCCAGGCAAAACAATCTCAGAATTATTGCAGCAATTGAACATATAGCTCTCGCTCGACTAAGGAGAGCTGAGCCCTAAGGAAGATGGGTCTGGGGTCATCTTCACTCCCCAAGTTGACTACTATCAGCCCATCCACAGTAGCTTGCCCGCCGTCCTCAATTTTTGAAGGCACGGATTCAAGGTCAATGAAATCTGGAACATCATCGATGTCTTCAAGTTCAAGGACTTCGGTAGTATTATCATTTTGCTCTCCGACCTCTTCAAGGGTTTGTAGTTCAGGGGATAGCCGGAGCATAGATTGTCCCAATATCGGGTTCTTTCCAGCTCCCTCTCCATGGGATTCATCAGCTACTTTGATAAGAGTTGGCTACTTCATCACTGGATTAGGAAGACAACTCTCCAACTCCACCGGAAGTGGGGACCGCTCAGTTTTCACTTTAGCTTGCATTGCCATATCTTTACGAGAGGCGCGTTGTTCCTGCTTGGTCACGTCCTCATCAGCAAAAATTGTTTGACATGTTGCAGTAGCCCCTGCATCGGCTGGCTGAGAATGAGCTGCTGCAGTGGTAGTGAAGGTACTGCAGGAGGAATTGTACACCTCTTCCTCAGCATCTTCAGCTTCGCTGTTATTAGCTGTATCGAATCTAGCTTGGAGAGTTATCTCTTCACCTCCGAGTTGGTCCCAACATTTGTAGAGGGTGGTAACTTCCAGATTTTGGTCCTCTCCTTGGAACACTTGAGCTTGTTCCTCTTCCAACGAGCTTTCATCATAAGTTGCCCCCAGAGGCGCCTCTCCTGTTGACGAGAGGATAGAGATGGTGTCCACCTCATATCATCTGCTGTAATAATATTCTTCTAGCGAGAATCCCAGCCTTAGATGCTGAGATACGCGTCTGAGCTCCTTGTCAATGCTAGCAGGATACCGGAGCTTTTGGAAGGCTTCAGTCATCTTTTGAGATTGTCCAGCAAGGATATGCTATTTTATGAACATTCTATCCATCTTGTCCGAGGTGAAAGGCAACCTCTGAACAGGCACTGCAGCGCTCTCCAAGTCTTCAGGGAGGCAACAAGCAGCATCTTCTCGCGCCGCGTGTTCTTCCGCAACATAGAACATGCTGGTGGGATCTTCTTCATGAGAAACTTCCAAGGTTCTGAGTGTTGCATCCCTACGGTTTTGATGATTCTCACACTATAAATCAATTTGTTTTTATCTCTAGATCAATTTGCTCTTATACGGTGCATTTCCTTGTTTCTAAGCATGACGGGGATCTGTGCTAATAGCATGATTTAGGTCTGTGCATTTTAGGTTATTCGTTCTTTTGCTTAATGCATATTGAGTCAGTGCTACTTCTGCATCTTTCACATAAAGTACTTGCCTCCGTGCAAGTCCTTGTTCATGCACAGGTTTTGTTGTTCATAATTTTATCTTTGTGCATTTCTCGAGGTCATGAGCATTAAGGTTCGTGCATATCATGTCTCTGCATCTCACCTCTCGAGGTCGGTGCAATTCCTGACCATAATGCATTGGTTAGGTTGGTCGTTCCTTCATCTCGGTGCAAGCTTTGTCTTGTACTTCTAATTGCCATCTCAGTGTAGTTCCTGCTTGGACTGCATATCCCGACTCGGTGCATGCCTTGCTTAAAACAACTCATGATCGGTGCATAGTCTTGCCTATACAAGTCTCTGTAGCAACAAAGTCAGTGTTGTTCCTGTTTCAAGTCTTATTAGACTTGGTGCAAAGTCCTGTAGATAGCTAACGTAGATTGGTGCATCTTCTGATTCATTTCAGGTCGGTGCTTGTCATAGCCCGACTTAGTCGATGCTTACTCTTTTGACTTGGTCAAACTTTTCTCTCTGGCAAAATAAAGTCAGTGCACTTTGTGTTTTGCTGATTCTTGTCCGTGCATATCTGTTGCACGATTAAACTCCTACTCAGTGCAGCTTTTACCTTCTTACTCAATACACCAATACGAATTATGCTAAGAGTATGATGAAATGTTTATTTCTTCTCTGATAGTTTGTCTGTGCATTCACTTGGATGGCACGTGATCCGAGGTAGATAGACGTCCAGAACATTCTCACACGTATCCCAACATCTTCAGGCGGGAAACGTGGTATCCACATGCCAAAGGTTCTGGATCAGATATATATATATGCTGAGGGAAAGGGTTCGAAAGGGGATGCAACGGTGAGAAAGAAGAGCAGCGTGGGAGCAGTGCTTCAAGAGAGAAAACCAGAGACAACCCACTCCATCCAGAGCTAAGAGAAAAATTTCTGAGAGAGAGAAGCGATTGTGAATGTGAAGATATGCTTCTACAGAAGCTACATTACTTTTGTTTTTTTGAGAAAATTGTCGTTCATCGATCGTTTTGTTTTCGAGTTTCTCTTACTTTTATTTCATTCTATTACCCTCCACTGTTCGGAGGAAGGGAGAAGTTCTCCAGTTCCCTCCATTGTCTTGGAGGAAGAGAGGCTCGATCCTCTGGTTGTGTGAGTTACTTGGGAGTAACTGCACAGGGTTCCCTTTACTGCGTGCAAAGGAAGGGATATTGGTTCTCCAGTGTTTTCTTCTGGTCGATCAGAAGACTGCGGAGGCTGCTCCTCAGGGCAAGCTATTTGGCAGCGGTTGTTGCAGACTGAGTCTGTTGTGTGCGACTCTATATTGCAAGGAAACCTTACTCTCTTGAGTAATGGGTGGACGTAGATTGCGGATAGCAATCGAACCACCTAAAATTTCCTAGTCTCCTCTGTGGTTTGCTTGTTTACGATGTGCTGTTCTCCATCTACTTGACACATTGCTTCATTGTGGGTGGCTTTCTCGATCTCATTTCTCATACTAGTCATCTTTGTTGCCTGTCTTCGAAGTCTTTTTCACTGCAACTTGAGGGGTTGAGAAATCGTGTCTGAGTTGTTTGAATTTGGGAGTGATCTATTCAACCCCCCCTTCTATCTCACTTTCCGCTGCACGTATCAATTGGTACCAGAGCGGGTTTTCATCATGTGGGCCAACGGTCAGGGTAATCCTAATGGTCCTCGAAGCTTCATGGCTGAAGGACAGTCTATCAGCCGCCCTCCATTCTTTGATGGTAACAATTATCTTTTCTGGAAAAATAGGATAGAAGTATTCATCAGGGCGCAGAGCCGTAAGCTGTAGAGGGTGATCACCACAGGGCCATACGATCTACCACCGAACGAGGACGCATGGACAGATGCTCCAGTCAAGCTCTCGTCACTCAACTGTACGGCCCTGAACATCATTCAATGTGCTATACACCCAGACAAATACGCCCGCATCTCAGCTTGCAAGACGGCCAAGAAAATGTGGGACGAGTTGGGTATAATCTACGAAGGTACACCTCAAGTGAAAGCAACGAAGGTAAATCTCATCACCTCTGAATATGAGATGTTTAAGATGAAACCAGAGGAGACCATAACTGAGATGTATGCCAGACTGTCACTGATTACGAATAGTCTTAAGGGGTTTGGGAAAGAGATAGCTGAGGAAGATATAGTCAGGAAGATACTTAGATCTCTAACCCCTACATGGCACACTAAGGCCATCGTGATAGAGGAGTCTAGGGATTCGTCGACAATGACCGTCACCGAACTCATAGGATCCCTAATGACGTATGAGATGAACTTCAAAAGGAATGGTGAAGGAAGCGATAGGAAGGGCAAGAATATTGCTCTCAAGGTGTCCCGCAGCAAGAGAAGTAGCAGCAGCGGGAGTAGTAGTTGCGAGTCTGACGGACTGTCAGACCTTGACCAGGAGGAGCAAGCAATGCTCACTCGACAATTTAGGAAATTCTTAAGGACTAAGGGAAAGACCTTCAAAAGGAAGAGGTCATACCCTTCTGGTAAGAATTTTGATTCCAGCAATGATAAGAATAGGAGCACCAAGAAAATCACATGTTTTCATTGCAAGAAACCTAGACATATGAAAGGGGACTGCCCTGATCTACAGAAGAAGGGTACTGACTTTCAGCAGAAGAGCTCAAAGGTGCAAGAGAAGAAACCACAAGCAATGGTCTGCACGTGGAGCGATGAGGAAGAAGATCCGGAAGCCAATTCCTCAGAGGAGGACGAAGAAGGAATTTTCCTGATGGCAAACAGCGAAGAGGTGGTAACAAATATCTTCGAGAATTTTTCTATTGATGATTGGGAAGATGCATATGCTGAACTGTTAGGTAACTTCAATTCTCTGAGTAAAGAGCATAGGGTCCTGCAGAGAAAATTTAATGCTAATATTGAAGAACAAACTTAAATCAGTGAGGAAAATCAAAAATTAAAGGAAGAATTAGAAGAAATGACTTCTCTGAAAAACGAAAATGAAAAGCACAAATCAAAGAACCAGGAAGTTCACACACAGCTCAACGAACTCAAGATTAAATTTGAAGAAAGTCTGAATGAAAATAGTGTGATCACATCGAAGTATTAAGCTGTTAAGAAAGTGAACACTGAACTCTTAAAAAATTGTGAGTCTATGCAAAGAGAGCTGGAAGACAAACAAAAGGTTCTAGAAAAATTTGTTCAAGGGAAAATGAACCTGGAGTCTATACTAGGAACAAGGGTTAATTTCAACAAGGAGGGTCTAGGCTATGACCCGAATAACAAGAGACCCTTTCAGTTCAAGACCATTACCTTCTGCCCAGAGAAGAGAAAAGAAAAGCTGGACACACCATCCAGTTCAAACAGCAATCAAAACATTTAACGTCCAAAGGAAAATTCAACAAATAATGCTGGACGACCATCTAAAACAAGAATGAACTTTGTGATGAACTTCTCTAAGCCCATTCACCAGAACAGAAGTTGTAGCTGGACTGGGCAAATGTATCATAATAAAAGCTGGAACTACTATAAAAGAATGGGTCCGAACAGCAGTTACTGGAGAAATAACACTCACCCTCAAAAATTTGTTAATCAACAAGGGCACAAAACATACACCAGGGATGAGAAGCCTAATAACTGGAATAGATTTCACCTCTCCAGACCAGCTGGACATAACCTTGGTCGCAGTTTCAATAAACCTAAAATTAAGTTGCAAGAGAAAACCAAGTTGAAACAACTCTGGATTCCTAAAAATCTACTTAAAGATTTGAATAATGTCTTTGGACCCAACTTATCTTGGGTTGCAAACCACTTTGCTTGATTTCGTATGTGTAGGTTTGCCTGGCAGCTGAAGATAACAAATGGTACCTTGATAGTGGCTGCTCTAGGCACATGACAGGAGACCGATCCAAAGGTAGAAATGAAGGTAGGGGGTCTGGTCAAATTCGGAGGAAAGAATACATGTAAGATCATTGGGGTTGGCACAGTTGGTAAGTCCTCCACTAACTCAATAGAGAAAGTCTTACTTGTGGAAGGTCTTCAACACAATCTGATTAGCATTAGTCAATTATGTGACAAGGGTCACAGGGTTGTGTTTGACAATAAATCATCCAAAAGTTTTGAAATAAATTCCGATCATGTTAAACTTGTAGCAAATAGGACCAATAATGTCTACATCGTAGACTTAGATGTTGACTCTGAATCTAATCTCTGCTTGTCTGCTGATTCTAAAAGTGATGCTTTTGATTGGCATAGACGTTTAAGCCATGTTAGCTTTTCTACTTTGAATAAATTAATAATGCATGATTTAGTTAGAGGCATGCCTAAAATCAAGTTTAGCTCTATCTCAAAAATCTGTGATGCCTGTGCTCTAGGAAAACAGACCTGAAAGTCATTCAAACTAAGATCTGAGCCATTGTCTTCTAGACCAATGGAACTTCTTCATATGGACCTCTTCGATCCTACTAGAACTCAGAGTCTTAATGGAAGTAGGTTTGGTTATGTGATCATTGATGACCACTCTAGATTTTCATGGATCTTTTTCTTAGCCAACAAAAATGATGCTTTTCAAAAATTCAAACAATTTTTCAATATAGTCAAACAAGAAGGAAAACATGAGATTTGTTCAATTCAATCTGACCATGGAGGTGAATTTGAAAACTCCATGTTTTCTAACCTTTGTGAAAGTGAAGGACTAACACACAAGTTTTCTTCTCCCAGGACACCAGAGCAGAATGGAATTGTGGAGAGAAGAAATCGAATCATTGTGGAGATAGCCCGAACCATGCTGATTGAAAGTCAACTACCAAGAAATTTTTGGGCAGAGGCGGCCAATACAACAACTTATACAATCAACAGGGCCATGGTAAGACCAATTCACAAGAAAACCCCCTATGAGCTATTGAAAGGTAAGAAAGCAAACTTGGCTCATTTTAGGATTTTTGGAGCTAAATGCTTTATCCATAATAATGACAAGAATGACTTAGATAAGTTTGATGCTAAAAGTTGTGCTGGAATATTTTTAGGATACTCTGAAGTGTCAAGAGCATATAGGGTCTTTAACATAACTGATCAGAAAGTTGAAGAGTCTCCACATGTCATTTTTGGTGAAACAAAAGATGCTGCTAACATTGAAGATGCTGACAGGGATTCTAAGCACGATGGAGAATTCCTAGAAGACAAAGAAGAAGAAGAGGTTCAGCCGAATGAAACATCATATGCTCCCAACCAGGTAGGGCCAGCTGAAATATGTGAGTCTTCAAGAAATGTTAGATATCTTAAAGATCACCCAATAGATAACATCCTAGGCAACCTTGAAGATCCTCTTAGAACTAGGTCTCACTTTAGGAATGTTCATAGCCAAGACCTAATTGCTTTTGTCTCACAAATCGAACCTAAATCAGTAGAAGAGGCCTTAGGTGATCAATCATGGATTAATACTATGTGTGAGGAGTTAGGACAGTTTGAAAGAAATAATGTCTGGGAGTTAGTTCCAAGACCAGAAAATTCTAATGTCATAGGAACTAAGTGGGTGTTTAAGAATGAAATGAATGAAGATGGAATCATTTCTAGAAATAAAACTAGACTAGTAGCCAAGGGCTACTGTCAGGAATTTAGAGTTGATTTCGATGAGTCCTATGCACCTGTTGCTAGGATGGAAGCAATAAGAATATTACTAGCATTTGCATGTTCCAAGAATATAAAACTCCAACAAATGGATGTGAAGAATGCATTTTTAAATGGAGTTATCAAGGAAGAGATCTTTGTTGAACAACCCCCCGGATTTCAATTTTCTCAACAACGTAACTAAGTTTTCAGGTTGAACAAAGCCCTGTATGGTCTAAAGCAGGCTCCTCGAGCATGGTATGAAAGACTGATAGAATTTCTGATCAGCAAGGGCTACCACAGAGGTAAGGTAGATCAAACTTTATTTTCCAAGAGTTCAAATAAAGACCTCATCATAGTTCAGGTATATGTAGATGATATTATGTTTGGGTCAACTAGCTTTGAACTATGTAATGAATTTTTTAAATTGATGCCTGCTGAATTTGAAATGAGTTTGGTAGGTGAATTAAAATATTTTCTTGGTTTGCAGGTACAACAGTTAGAGGATGGATGCTTCATCAACCAGACCAAGTACACATTAGAAATTCTCAAGAGGTTTGGCATGAACAACTTGAAGCACATTACAACACCAATGGGTACCAATACCTCATTGGATGCAGATGAGACAGGTAAAGAAGTAGATGCCAAGCTCTATCGAGGTATGATTGGATCTCTACTTTATTTGATAGCTTCAAGACCTGATATACAGTTCAGTGTAGGAATGTGTGCAAGGTATCAATCTAGACCCACTGAATTGCATCTTGCTGCAGTGAAAAGAATTTTCAGATATCTGTCTGCTACACACACCCTTGGTTTATGGTTTCCTGCATCACACACACTTGATTTAGTTGCATACACATATGCAGATTATGCCGGGTGTAAACTAGATAGAAAAAGCACAAGTGGTCACTGTGAATTTCTAGGTGGGTGTTTAGTATCTTGGGGTTCCAAGAAACAACATTCTATGGCCCTCTCCGCTGCAGAGGCTGAGTACGTGGCTATAGAGAGTTGTGGTACACAAGTCATTTGGATTAAACACCAGCTTCAAGACTATCAAGTAGACCTGGGGTGCACACCTATTTATTGTGATAATACCAGTGCCATCAACCTAGCCAAGAATCCTATTTTGCATTCCCGCACCAAACACATAGAAATAAGGTATCATTTCATAAGAGATGAGGTTTCTAAGAACAACTTTGAACTGATTCATGTAGGCACTGCTAATCAAATTGCTGATATCTTCACCAAGCCTCTGGACAATGACAAATTCACCACATTAAGGAGAGAATTAGGCTTATTTAAATTATCTTAATTGCTGATCTCCTGATATTGAATTGTTTTACCTTGGCAAGAGATTGTGTGAGAAGCCTATCCTAACGGTGAGGGGGAGTCCTGAGAATCTACTGAGAAAATTCCTTTAGTGCATCATTTGAGGGAGAGCTGGGCAGTTAGTGTATTTTGACTGATTCAAGAGATTGACCAGACATGTGTCATTACTGGTTTTCATGATTGAATGAGTGTAGTTCAATCTCAGACTGTGGAATCTCATTCATCTCTTAAGTCTATAAGTCTGTGTAACTAAAGTCTAGCTAGAATCTTTTCTCTAGTAGTTCATCAGAGATCTGGATTAAGTGGTCGAAGTATATCTTCCTACATTGTCAATGATTCCGGTTCAGGCTAAAACCTGTATGTCCTGACATATGTCCAGAACAACTTGAATTCTAGACTTCAAGATTCATTTCAAAGAAACAGTCCTTCTGGTATTGTCTTCAACCATTTTATCTCCACAACATAAGGGATCAACTAAATGAACAAATGTCTATGGTTTGACCACTGAGAAACTGGGAGCTTCATCAATGAAGTGAAGTAATTCCTATGTCATGAGGTGTCAAATTAAAAAAAAATGTCTGCAAAATGACCTTAATATTTTTGATCATCACAGAGCAATGGTGACAAGGTGTTGAGTAACTGGGGACTCTGGCTTCCGATCAAGGTGTTTCCTCATGTAAAAAGCCACAGTTACTAACTCTGTTCTTCCAAAAGGAGAGGTAATGAGGTACTCACATTGAGTAACTGGGGATTCATGTCTCTGATCAAGGTGTCTCCCTAATGTCAAAATTATGATTTACCAACTTACTCATTGGTCTTATTGCAAAACTCTATAATATTCCTTGTCTTTGTGCAAATTACTGAATGCTTGTCCTCAATACCATGAGCACACCTTCTCTACTTTTATCTCTGGTCGTCTACTGAGTATTGTTGTTTTGATCAGCAATGTCTTGCCATACTTGTTCATCCCTACTCTACATCATATACCATGTATGTGGATATACTTTCCTCTCATTCTAATTCTCTATTGATTAGCAGAGTTCAAGAATCTTCACTTGAGTTTAGCACCTCACTTATTCTCTTAAGATATGCTCTTGAGTTTTTCTACACTAAGAAGTCAATGTACTTCTTCCTCATGTCTCCAGCAATTTCATATATCTTTCATTTCCTTTTGATGATGTCAAAGGGGGAGAGAGGTCATGCAATATCTGAGAGAGGTCTTGCTACTGTGAAAAGGTCCTCTGAGAGTGAGCTGTAGGGGAGTGGTTTTGGAGAGAGAAGAGATTCAAGAGTTGTGTTTGGTTTGTCTGCATGATTGGCTTATTCTTGAATGTTTTTAATGCCGTGATATTGCTTGATTCATAGTGTTGCCATCATCAAAAAGGGGGAGATTGTTGCATCCCTACGATTTTGATGATGTCTCACACTATAAATCAATTTATTTTTATCTCTAGATCAATTTGCTCTTATACGGTGCATTTCCTTATTTCTAAGCATGAAGGGGATCTATGCTAATAGCATGATTTAGGTCGTGCATTTCAGGTTCTTCGTTCTTTTGCTTAATGCATATTGAGTCAGTGCTAGTTCTGCATCTTTCACATAAAGTACTTGCCTCCGTGCAAGTCCTTGTTCATACACAGGTTTTGTTGTTCATAATTTTATCTTTGTGCATTTCTCGAGGTCGTGAGCATTACGGTCTGTGCATATCATGTCTCTGCATCTCACCTCTCGAGGTCGGTGCAATTCCTTACCAGAATGCATTGGTTAGGTTGGTCATTCCATCATCTCGGTGCAAGCTTTGTCTTGTACTTCTAATTGCCATCTCGGTGTAGTTCTTGCTTGGACTGCATATCCCGACTTGGTGCATGCCTTGCTTAAAACAACTCATGATCGGTGCATAGTCTAGCCTATACAAGTCTCTGTAGCAACGAAGTCAGTGCTGTTCATGTTTCAAGTCTTATTAGACTCGGTGCAAAGTCCTGTAGACAGCTAACGTAGATTGGTGCATCTTCTGATTCATTTCAGGTCGGTGCTTGTCATAGCCTGACTTAGCCAATACTTACTCTTTTGACTTGGTGCAAACTTTTCTCTCTGGCAAAACAAAGTCAATGCACTTTGTGTTTTGCTGATTCTTATCCGTGCATATCTGTTGCACGATTAAACTCCTACTCAGGGCAGCTTTTACCTTCTTACTCAATACACCAAAATGAATTATGCTAAGAGAATGACGAAATGTTTATTTATTCTCTGACAATTTGTCTCTGCATTCACCTAGATGGCACGTGATCCGAGGTATATAGACATCCAGAACATTCTCACACGTACCCCAACATCTTCAGGCGGGAAACGTGGTATCCACACGCCTAAGGTTCTGGATCAGATATATATATATGCTGAGGAAAAGGGTTCGAAAGGGGATGGAACAGTGAGAAAGAAGAGCAGCGTGGGAGCAGTGCTTCAAGAGAGAAAACCAGAGACAACCCACTCCATCCAGAGCTAAGAGAAAAATTTCTAAGAAAGAGAGGCAATTGTGAATGCGAAGATCTGCTTCTACGGAAGCTACATTGCTTTTGTTTTTCTGAGAAAATTGTCGTTCATCGATCGTTTTGTTTTCGAGTTTCTCTTACTTTTATTTCATTCTATTACCCTCCACTGTTCGGAGGAAGGGAGAAGTTCTCCAGTTCCCTCCATTGTCTTGGAGGAAGAGAGGCTCGATCCTCTGGTTGTGTGAGTTACTTTGGAGTAACTGCACAAGGTTCCCTTTGCTGTATGCAAAGGAAGGGAGATTGGTTCTCCAGTGTTTTCTTCTGGTCGATCAGAAGACTGAGGAGGTTGTTCCTCAGGGCAAGCTGTTTGGCAGCGGTTGTTGCAGATTGGGTCTGCTGTGTGCGACTTTATATTGCAAGGAAACCGTACTCTCTTGAGTAAGGGGTGGACGTAGATTGCGGATAGCAATCAAGCCACCTAAAAATTCCCAGTCTCCTATGTGGTTTGCTTGTTTACGCTGTGCTGTTCTCCATCTACTTGACACATTGCTTCATTGTGGGTGGCTTTCTCGATCTCATTTCTCATACTAGTCATCTATGTTGCCTGTCTCCGAAGTCTTTTTCACTGCAACTTGAGGGGTTGAGAAATCTTGTCTGAGTTGTTTGAATTTGGGAGTGATCTATTCAACCCCCCCTACTATCTCACTTTTCGTTGCACGTATCACTGAGAGGTCTGACCGTGGGGTGGTCAAGACCGACTATCGGCCTTAAGAGACCCTCCGGCACCTTGATATGATCTTGTCGATCTTCCATTTTGAGTTCATTCGCCTATGGGAAAATAGCAGGAGGAGCTGTCCTGCCCACATCTCCTGTGGTGGTGATATGGGATACCCCTCGGGGTTCACATAGCCAGGCGGTGGTGGTGGGAACCAATCGTCCCCGGAAGCTTTCATTAATGCCTTCACTGAGACCTCTGCCTTAGGCATTTTCTGCGGCTGTTCTATGTAGAATGGCACATCCAGCATGTGACATTCAAAAACATCAAATGGATGGAGGTCGGCAATTATCCTTTCCTCCTTTCCTTCATGGTTATATTTGATACATGGTGGAGAGTTGAAGGTACCACCATATTTTAATGCAGCCAAGGATGGCCAAGCAACGCCTTGTACGTGGTATTTGAATTTATTACATGGAACTGGACCTTCGTAGTGAAATCTGCCATGGCAAGGGTGAATTCCGCCACACCGAGCGGGACTTCAGACTTTTGATTGAAGCCCGTGATGCGCATATCCCAGACCTTGTCCAGGTGAACATTAAAGTAATATTTTTGAAATATCTTGTAGGGGAGTATATTGATAGCTGCCCCTTGGTCTACCAGAATCTGGCTCAGTGGCTGGCCATTCAATTGCCTCCTCATGTATAGGGGTCTGTTGTGCTCAGCAGTCAGCAATAGCATATCTTCCTCAGTGAATGTGATATTTGTCGAAGGCAATGCCTCGGCCAAACAGCTCTCGTACTGGGCAGGCATATGCAAAGCAGTGATAATCACCTGTCGGGTTTCTTCACTTAAGGATAGGATTTCGAAAATAGTAAATCGAGCAGAAAGCTTTTTCAAAAGTTTCATGATTCTGCTGCCTGCTCGGACATTCGACAGCTTCATTTCTTCCGCCCATCTCGACCTAGAGGAGCCTTGCACAGTGGCCCCTGATGGGCCAGCTTCATCAGCCTCTGGTTCTAAGTCCACTTGTGGCTCAGCAGCTTCACCCAACGGTTTGTTGACATCTATCTCTGCTTTGGCTTTATCTCCCTTTGTCTGGCTCGACAGCTGCTGAGGTCGTGGGGGTAGGTTCCCGGCTGTGGGGCTGGCTTCATGGCAGGGCTGCTTGCCTTGGGACTTGTTGAGAAATTCTAGAATGGAGGGAGTGCTGCTACTACCCCCAGCCTGGTTGTATAGTCCTGATGGAGGAGGAATTTGGACTCCCTTAACTTCTGGTGCAGGTATCTTGTACGGCTGCTCACCCCTAAAGATGATGTTATGATTGGCGGGCGGCAGGCACCCCCACTTTCGACCTGAGCGGGTCGCATGTGTTGACTGAGAGGTTTCTGTTAGAACCCTGGTTTTGATAATGACAATTTATGAATCATGTTGAGATCAAAATGCATAAAACTCTTATGCACTGTCATATTGCATTCTCACTATAGATGGTAAGAGTCGACTCTAAAAGTCGACAGTACCGTTCATGCATACGGTTAAGTCTGCATATGTCATAGCTCTGTTTGCTCATAGGGTCGGTGCATGCATATTGAGTCGGTGCATGTTCCTGTAGTCCGACATCTAAGGTAAGTGCATGCTCTTCTTCTGCATAAAAGTCTATACACTTCACTGTTGGAGTCGGTGCAAACTTTGCTTGACTACAATCTACGTTCGGTGCAATATCTGTACCTGGCTTGCATTGCATACGGTCAGTGCAAGTCTGCATGATTACTTGCATACAGTCGGTGCATCTCTTGCATCATGCACATATGAAGTCGGTGCAGGTTTTGTCTAAGGTATATACACACATCGGTGTTTGTCAGAGTCAGTACATATCACTGTTCATACAACAACGCTCAGGTCGATGCTTGTTGGTGCATACGCACATGCAAGGGTCGGTGCACTTTTATGTCATCATGCATGAATAAGTCAATGCACTTTTTGCATCATTCATATTAGAGTCTGTGCAACTTCTGTGGAACTGCATGCGTAGTCGGTGCATGTTTTGTTAATGGCAAAATAACGTTAGTGCATAACACTGTAGCAAATCGGTGCAAACTTGTCTTGTGCTAACTAAGGTCTGTGCAAGAGTGTATCTCATGCAGAGTAGGTCGGTACATGTTCTGTTAGACTACATTGCCATAAGGTCGGTGCATGATTGCTTGGTATATGCTATAAGGTCCATGCATGGTTCTTTGTATATGGTATTAGGTCTGTGCATATTGAGAAATGAATGACTACGATGTGTTTGACAAAATGCCTCTGCTATAACCAACAGAACTATGAAGAAGCACGTGAGCCCAGGCTTCCTGTCAGAGATCAAGATTGGCACGTGCTCCAAGAGCATTTTGATAAGAGGAGATTTTGCCTCGTAGAATGTAGAGAAGCTAAGATCGTGACACGTGGACAGTTGAATCCCAGATCTGATTGAATGTTCTGGGCGGGAAAGTTGTTTTCCACGCGCCCCTCTCACACGGGATTCATATAAATAGAAGACCCAGCCTTGCCTTTAAAAACATGATAGAATTTTTGAAGAACAAAGACTATCGTGAAAAATGAAAAAGAGGAGACATGAAGATAGAAAGCAGAAGAGAGCCAAGCTTGAGAAGATCAGAAGAGATCACAAGATCGAGAAAAGAGATGAAGAGTGAGTGAGATCGAGAGAAGAATTTGGAGAAAGGAGAAAAAGAGACTATCGTGAAAAAGGAAAAAGAGGAGACATGAAGATAGAAAGTAGAAGAGAGCCAAGCTTGAGAAGATCAGAAGAGAACACGAGATCGAGAAAAGAGATGAAGAGTGAGTGAGATCGAGAGAAGAATTTGGAGAAAGGAGAAAAGGAGACTATCGTGAAAAAGGAAAAAGAGGAGACAGGAAGATAGAAAGCAGAAGAGAGCCAAGCTTGAGAAGATCAGAAGAGATCACGAGATTGAGAAAAGAGATGAAGAGTGAGTGAGATCGAGAGAGGAAATTGGAGTTCCTTAAAATCTATTCCACAGGCCCTTGGATAAATAAGGTTAGTGCATAACCCTGTATACAAGTAATCATGCAGACTTGCACCGATCGTATGCAATGCAAGCCAAGTACAGATATTGCATCGACCGTAGATTATAGTCAAGCAAAGTATGCACCGACTCTAGCAGTGAAGTGTATAGACTTATATGCAGAAGAAGAGCATGCACTTACTTTAGATGTCGGACTACAAGAACATGCACCGACTCAATATGCATGCACCGACCCTATGAGCAAACAGAGCTATGACATATGCAGACTTAACCGCATGCATGAATGGAACTGTGGACTTTTAGAGTCGACTCTCACCATCTATAGTGAGAATGCAATATGACAGTGCAGAAGAGTTTTATGCATTTTGATCTCAACATGATTCATAGATTGTCATTATCAAAACCAGGGTTCTGACAGTTTCAGCCTGGTTAGCCTCAACAGCGGGAGCATAACATATGTCTTTGTCTCCGTCCTCATCCCCAGGCAGGGCGAAGAGGGCGGACAGTGTGTTGCAAGATAACACTGCTTCTTTCTTGGCCTTTCGACCCCTTCTTTTCTTCTTCTATTTCTTTTCAGTAGGCACCTGCCCCCAAAACATGCTTTCATTCTCTTTAGGGACTTCTTTGGACTCTTCTTGTTGCTGCAAGGAGAGTTGCTCTAGTTCTTCCCATGGGACATGATCATTCACCAGTAGTGGTTGTAATGCGGGCTGTTTGTACTCTTCTAGCCCATTTATATAGGCCTGTAACTGTGGAAGCTCTGGGCCGGCCCTCTTAGGCTCGGGCAAGGGGCTCGGTTTCTTCTAGTTGCGGATAGGAATTCTGACCCTTACAGGCTACTCAATCCAGACCAAAGCTGGGGATGGCGGGGTTAGCCGGGGCGTAACGCCTCAAATTTGCACCCCTTTGGCTGACTGGGGTAAGGGCTTCTTCTTGTTTCTCGTAGCGACCTGCTGCCATCCCTGTTGGTCTTTTAGAGGTGCGAGAAAACACGCCTCATATGTATGCTGCTACTGACTTCTACCATTTCCTCAGGTAACGCCTGGTATAGTGATATCATATTAATAGCCGTCCGCTTCAGTTGAACTTCATGTGGCTACAGGGGATCAACCTTGTACTCACACATATCTATCTCTCCCTTCCTTATCAGACCTTCTATAATGTCTTTAAAGACATAGCAATTTTCAATTGGATGCCCCGGCATTCGGTGGTAAGGACAAAACTTGGGATTGTCTTATTTCTTCAGATCTTCTTCCCTTTTTGGCTCAGGCAGAGTAATTATGTCATACTGGGTAACCCAGTCAAACAGCACCTTAGTCTTTTCCTTGGGAAAAGAGTAAGCCTTCTTCATCTTGTCCCTGAGTGAAGGGCCCTCTTTCTTATCATCTGCCTTATCCGGTGGAGGCGGAGCGACTTCTTTAGCTTTATCCCTTTGCTCTTCAAGGGCCTTAAAGTCGATGGTGTTGGCTTCTTTAGGTGTCGAGCGTCGCTCAACTACCTTTGCTTTTGGTATAGAAGTGCCGGATGTGGCAGTTGAATGTTTTGCCAGGAAGGCTTCAATCTCGGCTACTATATTTTTAAGATTGTCAAATGACCTAATCTCCATCCCAATCATCCTTTCTAGCACCTCTTTACGGAGGTTTTGGTTACATATCTGTACCGCGTCCTCCTGGTGCAGGGGCCGCTTGCACTTCATTCCGAGGTTCCTCCACCTCTGTATATAATCAAGAGCCGTCTCATCCGGCCTTTGATGGGTAGCATAAAGTTCCGCTATAGTAACTTCTCTTTCGTTCACATGGAACCTTTCTCAGAATCTCTTTTGCATATCTGGCTAGTCGATCAACCTGGCCGGCAAGCTTGAATACCATTCAAATGTGAGCCCCGTTAGGGAGGACTCGAAAAATTTCAGTAGATATGACTCGTCAGAGGCCAGATCCCCCATGACGGTCATGTAATATGCTATGTGCTCCTTGGGGGACCCCTGCTCGTTAAACTTTTCAAACTTCGGCGGCTTGCTGACTCCCGGGGGAAGCCACTTGGCAGCATGGTGTGGTGGGTAAGGCACCCGGTAGGCATCAAAACCCATGTATTCACCTTTGCCCCGCTCAGCCAATTTCATTTCTATCATCTTCTCGACCATAAGTCGGTTCACTATTGCAGGATCTACTAGCTCCAGGTAGAAGTGGGCCGGCTACCAATATGGAGTGTTTAGTACAGTCGCTTGCGGGAGCGGGCCCAGCAAAGGTGCCTGATGCAGCTGAGGCAATATTGGCGGTATCAACGGTTGAGGAGCCCATTGGAACGGAGCAGCTTGGCTATGCTCGGCTGGTTGAGACAGAGTGTATAGAGGTGGGAAATCACGGGGGTGAACCCCTCCCTGTGAAGATTCTGCTAGCACTTCTGACTGCTTGGAAGTGGATATTTGTTCATATATATCTTGCAATTGTTTCTTGAGGGGTTCAATCTCCAGCTGATATTTCTGTAGCAACATTAACACAGACGGGTCCCTAGTCGCCGTGCTTGAAGTGCCTTCTATTCCTTCTCTCGCAGATCCCTCAGGCGAGGCATTCATCAAGACTTCGTCTTCCTCGGTGGTTACCATATTAACAGCAAGGGTGGCGGTTACTTTGGAAACCTCCCGGTCTTCTTCCATCATCTGTAGTCTTTCTCTAGTAGCTGTGACCAGCCTGGTATCTACCCCGGGCCGATTGGCTAGACGAGATAACTCTTGCGGTTCATCTAGCAGACCGTCACATCTTCTGGCCACTCCGGCCATATTGCAAGTAACAATATTCAAATTTCTCCTATATCTGGAGAAACTTCTCGTCACCCAGCTTGGGTAGGCCAGTCTTTCAAAGACTAACGTTCTCCTCGTCCTTCCCCCTTGCCATGGTGGGGTTTCTGTAGCATCATAGTATTACTGGAACTGGTCTTCATGTCCGTTATCATCCACGGATGAGACTTGTCCATTTTCTTCTTCCCCGATCTCCATTGGTGTGTACTCCTCCTCTTCAGCCATAGCTACTTGGAGCAGGTGATGTTGGCCTAGCGAGGGGTTGCCTAAGCCCCTGAAATACCCTCTGACCATATCGGTCATTTCTTCTTGATCCCGCCCCCCGTGGGGAATGGGAGATAGCATGTGGCCTCACAGTTGAGGCAGATATGCCAATCGGGCTCTCTCCGATGGCTGATGGAACCTTCCCCTCACAATTGGGATATCAGCATGCCTAGCGCAGGCATAGAAAACTTCACGGCATGGAAGCTCCGTGACCGCATACTCCTCCTCTTCTGGGGCCGTACCCCTCTCATTGCTCCTCCTCCTGATCTCCCTTGATCTGGGCTCGTAGGGACGGATGGGCGTGTCTTCTTTCCTGGGTTGGACACTCTTGGGGACCCACACTTGTTTAAACTTCCTCGGCCGTGTGGAGAGCTCTCTCCATCCTTTGCAACCTTCTTCTTCCTTCTCTGCCCTTCTTCCAGACAAGGCCTGAAAGGAGTTGTGAATAGGCACCGCAGGGACCACCTGGTCGGGGATGGCCTGGGCATCACGTCCGTCGAGGAAGTGGCGGACACCTCCAATAAGAATAGACTTCCCAGACGCCGAGAGGCGCCCAGTGACAACAGTAGCAGCTTTCCTCCGGATGCTCCTCTGCTGAAGACCTCCGGGCCTTCTGTTGTAAATAGGGAGAACCATGTTGGGGGCGTGATGCACCATTCAGCTAACCTCCCTTGTCGGCTTCTTCGATGGGCCTTCGCAACGCGGGGCCTCGAGGACTTTGATTTCTTCAACCCTCTTGACCTTCATCGGCTCGGGAGACTCGACTCCCAATAATTTAGTAAAGGCCAGCCCCAAAAAGTTGGGGAAGTCGGCAGCGGGCGGGAAGGACCCAAACATAGTGGGAATTGCCAGGTACCCGTGGTTGACATGGTTGTTGACGACACCCGAACCGAATACGAGTGCAGCTAGTCCGGTCTCCATTCTTGCTCTCCTGTAATCACAGAAACAGGCAAACAATTAGTATTCTTGGGGGAAGCCCCAAGTGGCTTCCTATCTTAGCAAAGAGATTAAGGGAGACTCAGTCCCACCGGGTGTGCCACCTTGGTGACACTGATTTTATTTACATATAAAAATGCGTAGGCGTGCCAGTCACCGGAGTGACAAAATTTCGTGTGCTCGATCTGACTGGGTCAGTTGATTGTGAAGTTCGGGTCGGGACCGGAAGTCCGCTATACCGTAAAGGCTATAGCGTTAATTATATCCTCCGAGAAGGAGGAAAACCTTGATTAATTGCCAAGATAAGCGCCACTCGGGGCCGAATGATAACGACGTATCGGAAGTGACATAAACATGAAGCTACACAGGCCTCTATGTTTTCTTTTATTCATGCAAGAGGAGTTATGATTTATTACGCTCGAACTTCGGTACGAGACGGGGAACTTAGGTCTGAAGACCACCATCACGCATAGCGACACTTCCAGTCGGGTGGGACCCGACCTTCTGTCAGACACCATTTTATATATCGAAGTTTGACAAAATACACAAGCGGGCGTAATGACCCTAACATGGGTGATTAGGAAGAGTTATTTATCAGGAGCATTGAAGGCACATGATATCAACATGTTCATATGGACATATATATATATATATATACACACACACACACATATATACATATGTATGTATACATATTGATGGGGACATCACCCAGAATTCCCTTTGGCTCGACACCTCTCTCCCTTCCGGAGACAGGTAGTGTGCGACTACACGACTTGATGGGCCCACGGCGACACGGGAGTTTATTTCTGAAGACATATTGATGTATTTTCTCCTTTCTTGAGTCATCTTGATGTACTTGTCTTTATTTTGAGTCATGTCACTAGGTTATCATGTTATCTATCTATGTTTGTTAGGCTAGGGGGTCATATGGGCCCAATTAGATGGGCCTGGCCCATGGGCGCCCTCTTCCTTCCCCCACCCCCTTGCTTATTTGCTTTTAGTATTTTCTCCAGGGACTTTTTCTAAATGTTGGGATCCCTATAAATAGGACCCCAACCCCCCTTGAGATGTTTAATGAATATTTGAATATTTGAGCATAAGTGCACCCTCCCTCTCTCTCTAGCTCTCTCACTCTCTCTCTCTTCCCCCTTCTCTCTCTCTCTCCCTTGGGCGAACCTGCCCTTTCACCTCCCCCTCCCCCTGCCACCTCAGCTGCCACCTCACCCTCCAACCCTTCACCTCCCCTAGGCCATTTAATATTCTTCAATTCCCCCCACTTCCCAAGCAACCCTTCCCATTCCCAATACACCTTCTCCACCTCCAAGGCACCCATCCCTCTTCCCCAAGCAGCCCTTCCACTCCCCCACACACTCATTCATATCCCCAAGCATTCAAACCCCCACCCCCACTACCATTTGCGCAACCCCCTCCATCCACTTACCCCCCCTCCTCTTACCTTGGCCGACCACTCCCTTCCCCCATCTCCTAGCTTCGGCCCCCACTCCCCTCCACCCTCCTGCACCTCCATACCACCTGCTCCGCCCCTCTCATCACCCCCACACATCCCTCCCCCATCTGCAATCACCTCCACCCTTCCCTCCATTGCCAAACTCCAATCCCCCTTAACCTAATCCCACCACCATCCCATTCATTCGGTCACATCTACAGGTGGCGGAAGAAGGCCCGTCTTGCAGAAGCTCCCCCGAGTTCATCCGGCGACATCTGAGGGCGTGCCTTACCTTTCTGGAAAGGTCGTCCAGTTCACTACGCAGGCGAGAAAGAATCGTACCATTCCGAGTCCGGAGCGGCCCGGGAGAGCCATTCTCCCTCGACTGCACCAAGCTCCATCTGCAGAGCACCAGAGTTCGACCAGAAGCTGAACCACGATTCACAGTGGAAGATTCTGACTGAAGTTCCTTCTTCAAAGTTCTTCCTCCCCCTGTCTCAGACCAGGAGAAAGAAGCAGAGCTACATTCGGCGTCCGGGAGCCAAAGTTCTGATTTTTTTCCCCTCCAGTTGCGCGGGACTGCCTTCTCCAGTCTTCTGCGACCAGCACTCACTCATCGGTGTCCCCCAGGCCACCCCGACCTCCGACAGCCTCCCCACCAGTTTTTATGCAAAGAGGGTTAATCCACGGTTCCCGAAATTCTGACGGTTCGAGATTCGGAGGTCGGGAGCCCACGGTACAACCTCTGCATCCTACTGTATCAGATCTGAAGCTGTCAACCCCAGATTCCTTCGTCCTGTTTGAGCCTCTGCCGCGGCCAGCGACGACGTTAGAAGAATTCAGTAAAATTCAGAGGCGTCCCAGATCTTGTTACGAAGAATTCCCTGCTGGTCTTGTCACCGGAGAAATTCTGGAGTAAGAACTACGACTGCAACAGCGGCGGCCTGTCCCCTCTCACAGCAAGCGAGCAGATCCTACGTCGGCTTCCCCTCCTACAACCTCAGCGAGTTTTCCCCTCCCGCCTGGCCGGCTTAGCGCCCCTCCCTGCGTGGAGGTAGTGTTTGGATGTAAGCTTGATTTCCCCACCCTTAGTCCAACCCTCCTGCGTGAGGAGTAGTGTTTGTATTAAGCAGCTCAAGCTACATCGGCGCAGTGTGCGGGATCCACACTTCCCCGCTCGCCCACGTCTCCGAACGGGGTTGGTTTCTTCAAACCAACCAGGTGAGCTCTAAACTTTGCTCCATTACTATTTAGTGTATGTTCATTTAATATCCGTAGAGATAGCTCCGTTGTGCATGCGAGCGAGTGCCCGATCCCGGAGCCACCATCTTAGTGTGGTCACCGTGGCTAAAGTGAGAGAGTGGGACCTAGTGCCCCAATTGGCACCGGCCAGCCCCATAAGCATGGGCTACGTACCCTCGGGAGGGCAACCCTAGCCCAGCTGGCACTCTACCAGCAAGGGTCTTGATCCATCACCTCCCCCTAGCATCATTTAGTCACCTCGGGCTCGCGTGTGTGCGACGGCGATTTGGCCCCGATTTATCAACTTAATTGCTATGTGGTTGTGAATGCGGAATAGGTCCTAAGTTTACATTTGCTTGCTGCATACCCCGTAGTGGTATCACATCACATATAATACATTCGGCTATTTATTCAGGAGTGTTTAGCAAGAGAAACACATAGATGGAGCGAGTCGACAGCAGGTGCTGCAAGGGACGGTGCAGTGGCGGTAGAGGTCAGTGCAGGGTGGATGGGGTGAGAGTGCATCGATGCAAACGAAGAGAAAGGTCAGTGCAATGGTGGCGTCGAGGCGATGGTGAAAAGAGGAGATGATGCATCGATGCAATGGCCAGAGGGAATGAGGGTGCATCGGTGCGAACGAAGGTGATAGTCGGTGCATACTGGAGGGAGGTCGGTGCAGGGTAGGTTGAGGTCGATGCTAATGAAGAAAAGGGTGATGGACAAGTCGGTGCTAGCGAAGAGGATGGTTGGTGCTAATGAAGAAGAGGGCGGTGGCCAAGTCGGTGCCAACAAAGAGGAAGTGGTGTAGGTCGATGATAGAGGCAGAGAGGGTTGAGGGCAAGGTCGGTGTAGGTGGAGCGGAAGGCGATGTTGGTCGGTGCAATGGGCACATAGGCACGAAGCAAGGTCGGTGCAAGGGACGATGGCTAGGTCGGTGCAATGAAGATGAGGCGGTGTGAGTGTGGAGTCGGTGATGGTCAAAGAAAAGGGTGATTCGGTGGCGTCGCCACCGAATCGAAGCTCGTGAGGGTTAATTCGGTGGCGATGCCACCGAGTCACAAGGATCCACCATTTAAGCTGAACAAGAAAATTTTTGTTTGTGGTTTCGCATCAAATAGGGCATTTGAATGAGAATCCATGAAGATTCAAGAACCCAAAGGCATGACTGCCCAGGTGTTAGGAGAAATTCTACCGTTATCATCTTTTATATATATGAGTTCTTATCTCATTCACTCATATGCTCTCCTTTTTGTTCGTTTGTGCGAGGTTCATACTGCAGCACTAGACAATCGTTGATGCATAGGTCCCTCTGAGTACCATGCACAATCATATAAGCTAACCCCCACGATCTGTCAGAGATTAACAACAACTCATCGTGAAAACACAATCTCATCTGAGGAAATTTGGGCAGCATCTCCCCAGCATAGGGAGATGTTCAATTACACAAGTGGCATGGCACACGGTAGATGGTGCCAAACTGTAAATACTGAGGAGCCCAGGTGGACTGCCTCAGTCCCTGAGGTCATCACGAACAGAGTCTCGAGGGCCAGCCTACTAGCGACTCTTGATGATCCAGGGGTGCAACGGGCCTCTGATTGTAGCCATATAGATGGCGATTTCATTTGCTCACTCGATGCAATGGGGCTTCCAGGGGAACATGTGACAAGACGATAGACCCCCTAGAACCCAGAGTGGCGTTGGTTCAAGGAAATTAAGCGAATGAGCGAAAAGGGATGTACCCCTCCCCAGTTAGGGACAATTAGAAACAATCGGAGAAAACTGATCATCAGCTAGCAACAATTTCAGGGACACAACATACCACTCTGCTTCACCACGAGACAAGCTCCATTCTGCGAGCGGTCATAATTTCCCTAGGCAACTCATGCTCACTGCCACCAGAGGTCAGATGGATGGGGTGTCAAGACCTTCAGGGATAAATCATCGAACACTGAGAGGGGGCATATAGTAGTTCCAAAAGAAAGTAACAGACAACTATCATATTGACTATCAGAGTGTACTGGCGCCCTTACAACTGACAGAAACGAGTGAAAGGGCACTCAGTGATCTCTTATTCATCATTCACTCAACCAAAACCCATGATCGTGGATGAAACTACGCTATCGGTAGAAGAACAGCCCCTAGGGAGGGATTTAATGTCGCCCTGTTAGGGCGTGGTCAGAGACCATTTCATGGAGAGGAACGATGAACTCCACGAATCTTACTCCCTTGCTGAGCGATCATGGGATTGATGAGAGGTTTAGCCCCTCGAGGAGGGGGGGGGGGGCTCGTCACGCTCGGGAGAGAGAGATTGAGGAGCTTTGAAATCGGAGTAGACGGAAAATCACGGTAGCATCGAGAGCATCATAAACAGCAGATCTAAACATAAGACTTACGCTTCATGAAACCCACTGCTATCTTTTTATTTATCGACCTCTATAATCGTAGAAGGACATGGGGGAAGATACAATAATCGGGGAGTTGAAAGGGGATAGATAAAATAGAAAGGGAGAACTTTTGAATATAAGATACAGAGGGAGGAAAATGGCAAAACTGAGATATCTACACCCTACCTTCTTCCTCTTTTCCTTCTCTTGTGCTTCGTTTCTCTCTTCGTTCACTCTTTTTTTTCTCCTTCTTCTCTACGGCCTCTCTATGGCCTTCTTCTGAGGGTCGAGGGCCCTTTATATAGGCGAATGCCCAAAATAGGGCATCGGTTCACCGATGGGATGTGGTTGTTGCCGACTCCAAGGGCGCCCAATGCATCGCCGACTCTGCGCGCAAGGGGGATGACCGACTCGGCCTCACGCGCCACCGGCTCAGCGTCAAAGGCCGCTACCGCCTCAGCTTCAATCAACATCACCGACTCGTCGTTAAGGCGCCATCGACACTTCCCAGGTGCCACCAGATCTGCTGCCAAGGCCGCCGCCGAATTAGGTAAAGTAGTGCCACCGCCTCAGCTATCTAGGGGCATTCTTGTAATTTTTACATTTAACCCCAAAATCAACCAGGTGAGGGCTCGTCGTCCGGAGTAGCTTTGGGGTTAGTGCAATAGTCCCATAATATGTTTTGAAGTGTTGATTCTGGACTTTCACAGATTTTCAAGACGTGCAGAACCCGTACCGATTTTCCTGGGATTTACACTGATTTGCCCTTCGGCACACCGGTTTGTGCTGCCACGCACTCTCGGAGAGTACGTGGACCTTCTTCACTGAAACGGTAACCCATAGGATGAATTTTGCCAGGCCCGTATGCCTTCGAGGCTACTTTCGGATCATTCCAGTGTTCCGCGTGTATCTTACGAAAACCTCAGAATTTTCGCTAGTGACGTTATTAACGTAGAATATTAGTTCTCCAGGGCCACCCTATGCTTGCAAGAAGCATTCTCATTGAATGAGCCACCGCTATGGGGGTTCTTGCTCCTTTGGAGTCATCCATCGGTCACTCGCGGACCACTTCGGAGTCTCGGGTGCTCTAGTTGGGTGACTCAAGTTTTCGGTTGACATTGCCTTCGGTTCCCTATTCCGAGGGGCCAGGGACATTTCTTCATCTCGGGGAGGCTTCTTCATCAGGCGGGAGCTGCCTATTACATTCTCATCCTGGTCGGACGAGGTAAGAGGTATATCTGGCATGATCATCTCGATGCTGCTTTTGTAGGCTTTGACCATCAATAGGCCTTAAGCGAGCTGTGGTGGGTGTGTAAACCCGAGATGACGGAATGTTGAGTCCCTGGCACTTCCTGTAGGGTGGCCTGAGGCTTCAGCGGTCCGAGTGGACTATATTTGACTTCTGGTTGACTCCTTTGGGCACATGGTTACCGCCCAATCATATTTTGTGTGTCAACATCTCCCGATTTTGGCTCTCGTAGCCAGCTCTCTCGATTATGGCTCTCGCAACCTGCTCTCGATCTTGGCTCTCGCAGCCTGCACCCTCGATTTCGACTTTGCAAAGCATGCACTCTCAATTTCAGCTTCCGTAGCTTGCTCTCCCCGTATCTTTGGCTCTCGCAACCTGCACTCTCGATTTCGGCTCTCGTAGCTTCCTATCCCAATTTCGGCTTCCCAAAGCCCACTCTTCCAATTTCGACTCTCATAGCTTGCTCTCCCAATTTCGGCTCTCGTAGCTTGCTCTCCTAATTTTGGCTCTCGCGGCCTACTCTCTCGATTTTGGCTCTCGCAGCCTGCTCTCCCAATTTTGGCTCTCGCGGCCTGCTCTTCCAATTTTGACTCTCAAAGCCCGCTCTCCTGATCACGATAAAAGAGACACATATAAACGTTTTCAAATAGGCTACACCTGTAGGCCCCGCTCTCTCATTCCCAGAATCGGCATTCAAGTCGACAGTTGTTCAACGATGTTCAAAGATGTTCAAGCTCTTCAACCATCGGCGTCTAGGCCGACAGCTGATCAAAGATTTTCAAAGATGTTCTACCCCGATATCAACCACCTATCGAGCAAGAAGCTACACCCGCAAGCCCCGCTCCTTTGTCGCTCGTTCGCGACACCCGCAGGTGGGAGGCATTTGTTGGCACTAAAAAAAAAAGGAAGAAGAGAAAGAAAGAAGAGAAAGGAAAAGGGACAAAACATGAATGGGCCCAAACGTGTGTGGCCCAAACATGAATGGGCCAAGTGAAATAGAAGAGGGAAAGGGAGAGAAATGAGATCAAAAAAGAAGAAGAAGAAAAAAGAAAGAAAAGAATCACGCGGACCCCCCGTGTCTTTGTCCCTCATAGTGATTTTTATTACTGTTTCCCTCCATTTTCTTCTTCTCCTATGTAGGCATTAAAAGCCCATTGACATCCTCATGCACGCGCACAAGGGCCTGCCCATGCCACCTTCGATCAAGCAGCAGCGAGATACGATTGCCCCACTCCGCGGAGGGGGAGGTCTCCCACCTACTCCACCCCACTCCGCGCAAGGGGTGGTCTCCCACCTGCTCCGCTGCACCCCTGCGAAGGAGGAACACGAAAAAAGCAACAACGCAGCTACAGCAGTAGGAGTGGCAGCGACAGTAGAAAAAAATAAAAGAAGAAACAAGGAGGCGGTTTCCCTCCGAACAGGACCCTTGCGTCCCCTATATATACTCGCACAGTTGAAGAAAAATAGAGGATGATGTGAAGAAGAGGGGAGACGCTACTGAAGAAACCTTGCTACTGGAGCTGAAGAGAGAGAAAAAGAGTGAGAGAAAGGAGCGGTCTGGGAAAGGGAGTAGGGAGCTCCGACCTTTGCTCCCTCCCCCCTATTGTATTCTTCTTCTTTTTATTGATATATTCTCCTAATGTACATTCGTCTCCCTTTGATATGAAATAAAAGCATACTCCTCTGTAAGAGAATTTTTTCTGGCGCATTTCATAAGATGTTCAATCTGATATTCATCTCTTCTCCCCCTCCAATCTGTATGATGCATTATTTCCATATATTTTGCCCTGTTCTTCCAGTTGATAGAATGATTTCTCTCTAATTTTGGGCATGACATCCACGTGAGGATGCAGTTGTCATTACGGTGGCCACCGTTTCAGGGTTTGTTCACACACATGAACATGATTCTGGGTTGCCAACCGCTGGGGATTTGCGTAGTTTTTTCTTCCTTTTGAAATTATCATGCTTCTTCTCAAAACCCCATTTTGCGATTTGACCAATCCCATGGTCATGATGCAAAAGGGGTGAGAAATATGGGATTTAATCCCAAATCGATCGTTTTCTTTGCAAACATCAGCTTCCAGAGTCTTGACCACTCTCGGATCTCTGGGGACTCGCTTCCTTATAGTGTGGTCCCCGGATGATCTCTTTTGAAAGGGGCGAATATTGATGGCCACATAATGTGGCAATAATCTACAACCACGTCTGGGAATCGGGATTGTGGCAGCCCTTGGGTCATTGGAGCCCCTTGTAGGCTAGCCCTTGGGGTGTCTGTGCCCAATCCGGGTCAGAGGGTGTTGCCGCTTCCATGCACACCCTAGGATGTTGCCGCTTCCGTGCACATCCTTCTGATTTTGGGGCCGTCTCGGAGTTTCTCCGTGGACGTGTACCTAATTACCCCCCCCCCCCCCACGCTCCGGGTCTAGGGGAGATGCTGCTAGATTTTCGCCGGACAACTTGAAGAACGATGATAAATGGACTGCACTCAAGAACATCATAAACATATCGTTGAACAAAAAAATCAATATGAGCTAATGCATGATAAACACAGAGGAATGCGATGAATTCTGAAAACTACTGAAGATAAGAATGAACAAGATAAAAAATGATGAAGCAATGAATGAAGTGAAAGGAGCAGGAAATCAAGATCCTTATAACAAACAATAATTTTGGCATGGCCATTTGTATATGGCATGCATATTGATCATAAGTAATCGATGCTACTCAACAAAGAAATTAGATTTCCAAATCTGGGAGCAGAAGGTAGGTTGACCTACCCTGATCCCACCGGTCGACCTACTGCCCTTTGGCAGTGAGGTCCTCTTCATCCTTTTCTGCCATAAGTACGTGCTTAATCACGCATAGTCATGTGTGTAATCATGCACCATCACATAAAAAAAGAGAGGGAAGAAAGACTCAAAATTGCACTTGCATGATAGCTTCCATAAAAGAGATTTCTATGAGCATGATAAAAGAATTCCCTTCGAGTTTTCATGAAAATGATTACACATTCCATATGTTCACTGAAACTGGATGAACCTGGGTATGCCTGCCCTCCCACTCACAATTCAGAAGCATGCATCGCATTTGCACCTTCATGCACACATTGACTCATACATGTAGTCCAGACTTCATGCATGTCTTAACCTTTGAATGTTGACCTGTCATGATCCTCGGTATATCAAATGGTGTGAAATGAAAATCCGGATTACGTCCGGGTGAAAAATCTCACCATTCGTGAGTAAAATACTCCACCTTGTATCGAGGAGTACCCTACATAGATGTATGATGAAACCCTTGCATGGCCATCAAAATATGCATTATTGCATTGCATTCCATCTCTGAAGAAAGATGAACAAACAAAAAATTGCTCACTGGGACATGTCCACTGGTTCGGTTGACCGAATTCAATTTTCGATCGACCAATCAGTGGATGAGTCGACGCACACTGATGGCTGCGTCGACTCACTCACAGGCCTCCCCACTTCTAGGAGAATCGGTCGACCTAATTCCCGCCATGGAGTTGACGAAATGTGCTGCTAGGGTTTACCCCTCCAGCAGACTCCCATTCCTGGGGGGGATTGGTCGACCGAACTGAATTTTCGGTTTACCAAAATCCCATGTCTAAAAAAGAACAAGAAAATAACCATGCCTAATCATGCACACAAAAAAGAAAAGAGAGAAGAAAATTCAACATGCATAACCATGCACAAGCATGCATAATCATGCACAAAAAAAGGAAGGAAGATCCAAAGTTGCATTCGCATGATAATCCTGCATAAGAATTCCTGCCAAATTGCACTTGCATGATAATCTTGCACAAAGATTTCTGACAGATTGCATGAGCATTAAACCCCCCAAAAACCATGCCTGAACCCATGTTACATGCCCCTTTTCTCATAAGCACTCACATACATATGCATGTGTATTATACATGCTTTTGCCCATGTGCAATAAAGGAAAGTAAGAAAATGAACAAAACGAAGCAAAGAAAGCTAAGGAATGAAAGAAATGATAATGATAACAAAAAATGAAATGATGATGAATTCTCACTAAACCCAACGAAGGGAGAAGATAAGTTAAAGTAAACAAAAATTGGGAATGAGCTTCCATGAAGAGATGAGTAAGATAAGACAAACGAAAGTCATAGAAGAGGAGGTTCTGCCCCTAACGCAGGCTGCTTCGACGCAGCTTGGTTCTACGTTGACGCAACTTGACATGGGGGCCATTCAGCACTCGCGCCTGCATCGCCGCAGCCAATGCTGCAGGTCAACGCAGCCACTCCCCAGCCCCCCAGGGCGCTCTCCCTTGTGCGCTGCATCGAAGTAGGCGATCCCTGCGTTGACCCTATCTTTGTCTAACAACCACCAATAGCATCAAAAAAAAGAAAATGATAATCTAATGATAAAAACACTACCATGAAAGCATAACAACTAAAAAAAGGGGGAAGAAGAAGAAAGTGAGAGATAATAAGAAGAAAAAAAAAAGAAAAAATAATGACAAATATGGGGGGCAAAAGCCCCGCGTCGACGCAACTATATCCCCCCCTTATCTGCCATAAACAAAAAAGGGGAAAGAAGAAAATAATAAAAAAACAAAACAAACAACTGATCAACAAACTAATAGTGAATAACCAAAAAAATCAAACAACAAAACCCATACAAACAAAGATGAACAAAGAGCAGAGATGATGAATGATAAACCATGGATATCAACAAAAAAATGATAAACCTAAAAGCCATCCTCTAGAGATTAATGGCATTTGATTCCGGATTCCTCCCTCTTGACCATTTATATAGGGGATATCAACGAGACCTTCACAGGTCACACCCGGGCCCCGGGGGATTCACCCCATCACGGCCATGGCATGACCTTCACCCAGGCCAATAGTCCACTGATTTGAAACCATTTTTACAAGGATTTAACTGAATTTCTTCATCTTTCGAATATCAAATTTGTCGCACCCCGACATACATCTGTCCTGATGTTCACTACGTATATTTTGTGATTCTTTTAACCCGGACGCATGTCCGGACATGAAATGGTCAATATATGACCGACATGACTTTAAATACCCCTTTGCACCCTAATGTAGGGGATGCTAATGCTCTTCAACACACCTTTTGTTCATTTCATGAAATTTGATTTTTAGGCCATGAGTCCCCTTATCTTGGCGATTAATCAAAGGTTTTCTCCTCTCCAGAGGGATGTAATTAATGTTGTGACCTTTATGACGCGATGGGTTCCAGTCCCGGCCTGATACCCACTATCATTTGATTAGTCAAACAGCGCGCACTTGCGGCTCCGTATCATCTCTGTTTGGAGCTCGAATAAACCGTCACTATGTGACTGGCACGCCCTCGCACTTAATAAACCGATATAAAATATAAATGATATAAAGATATAATGATTTTAAGATAATGATAAAAAAGTGTGTCCACACTGCACCAGTGGTCACTGATGCGTGGTGATAGGCAGATCTAGAGGGGAGGGGTGAATAGATAAGCCCCTTCTTTGCGGAAATAAAAACTAGATAGAAACTAAGACCGGTAAAGACAGAAATGGTTGTTAGCTAATGAGCTAAATGCATGAGAGATGAACAATAGCGTTCCTACCAAGGATCTACTGTCAAGGCTCAAAAGAAGACAAGCCACAGAACATAGGTTTTTAAGGTGGTTCGGTCTCTATCCAGAGACCTACGTCCACCTCTCACACAACTCGATGAGGCTTCACTAGTGCGATGCACTACTGCTGATTCATAGCTTCCAACAGAGAGACAACCTCTCTCAACTCCGCTGCCACATAGCTTGTGGGTACATAACCCAAAACCCACAGACCGGTGAACACACCGTCTGTCTTCCTACTCACAGGTAGGGAACAAAGTACGAGTATTTGTTTTGAAAAGAAAAATAAAACTGTGAAGGGAACAACCAGATAGAGTAAGGCTATGAAGTTCTATTGGAAAGAAAACTCCAGTCTGGGAGAGAACTGGATGACTCATGGGTTCTCTTCTTCTTCTTCCCGGTTCTTTGCCGTGACCTCGAGAGGAAACGATGATCTTGCTTCCAGCTCACAAGGACACCTGATGAAGCTTCAACGGATGATTTCTTCCTTGTTGTGAGACCTCCTGAGGTAAAGAAGACTGCCTGTTGCGTTGTCGTCAAGCCAGCAGCACCATGGAAGAGAGATCTCACGGAGCAAGCTTCTTTGTTGCTCTCTTCTACTCTCAGCTGTGTGTTTTCTTCCTCCTCGTCTTCGTGTGTTTTTTAACCTCCAAGTCAACTCCCATCATATCTCCTGTAGGAGAGTGTGCTCAGACATCGCAGTACATTGCCCAGTCTGCTTTCACCAACTCCCTATACTTACGTTTCGTGTGTCCCATGTTTGTGGGTAGTTGGGGGACCAACTAGGTAGTTGAGGGGACCAACTCTACAAAAGGACAGCACCTACAGATCTTTTTGTGGCCAAAAAAGATCCTCTAAACCTGTCAGCTTTCGGAATGGTTTTACAAGAGCGATCGGATCCTTCACGATCGCTTTCGGATCTGGAAACACGAACGCGACCGGATTCAGATCCGTTCTTGGCGTTCATGAAGGTGTCGACACTTCCAGTCAAGGTGTCGACACATCTCTCTTGAATCATCAAAGAGCAAGGCTTCCAAGCTAGACAGGTCGTGACTTGCTTGCACATGTCGAGACATCCCGCTTGAAGGAAGTAAGACTTTGCTCCTTGGAATTGAAGTGTCGACACTTTTCTCACACGGTGTCGACACTTTGGTCATTCCAGAGCCTAGATAGAAACTGCTTCAAGATGGATTTGTTCTTGGGGTGTCGACACGTTGCTCAGAGGTGTCGACACTTTGTTCAATCCAGAGCCCAGACAGAAACGGCTTCAACTTGGATTTGTTCTTGGGGTGTCGACACGTTATGGGAGGTGTCGGCACTCTTAGAGTGTCTCTCCTGTACTTGTTCAGTCTAGAAGTTAAGCCAAACTTGTTAGATATTTCACAAATATCTAATAATGATTTATGGTTTGTTATCATCAAAACCAGGGGACACGACAGTCACTAATTTCAAGAATGTGATATTTTTTTTTCAATAGAAGCAGAATGTGGTTGGATGAAGGACCGTGTTAAGAATGCGGTTCCCTTTACAACCTCGTTAATGCCCTGTGCAACGGCCAGGAAGCTATGAAAAATAAGAAAACTGATGGAATAACAAGGTTAACCACTCACAAAATAAGCATGAAAAGCATGGTAATCCACTAAAAACAATATAAAACATGCATCCAATTTTTTAAAAAATTTTCAAAATCACACAGGTTAGTGATCACTTAGGGAGGGAGATGTGCACGTGGTGTACAAGAGATAAAAATAATAAAAGGAAGAGGGATAGTGCTACGTGGAGCACAAAAGGGAAAGGCACCAGGGGTGCAAAAGTAGAGGGGCACACGTGGGTGCTAAAGAAAAAGGGTAATCAAAGAAATAGCAAAAGGTGTCCCATCGTGATCGCCAATTTGTAGATTATGAAAAATCACAAAAGATTTTATAAAATAGAAATAAATGATATAAAAGGGGAGGGGAAGATGGGAGCATGTAGATGCTAAATAAGAGTGTGATCACAAGATACATTTGTGATAAATACCCTTTAAGAAGCGAGGGAGATTGTGAGTGCTATCTTCTCTTCCAATCGGTCGGCCGATGAAGAGAGCTTCTCCTTGGATTACCCTTGCAAAATAACTAATAACCGACAAATGAAGATATGGATTAGATTAATGAAGGCATGTAGCATCAAATTCTTAACATGAATAAACATTTTTTTTGGAAAACCCTACCTAGGCGCAATAGGAGAGTGCACCCTCTACCAGGGGTAGAGAAAAAACCACTCCGCCATCACACTACTAGGAGATAAATTTTATTAATATAAAAGAATACAATGTAGATTACATCAACCGAATGCTAGGCATACCTAGCATATCCATGAGAGTAACACCTTTTATATGCTTTGGAAGTTGCTGTAGCGAAAGAAAAAAAGAATTACATTTCATGGTGCAGGCAAAATTAGCCAAAGAGTCAGCCACCTTATTAGCTTCACGAAAAATATGAATAATGGAATCACTTGCTGAAAGCATGCTCCAAATTTCTCTGACATACGTGAGAATTGCCCAAGGACTTGGAACCTTCCTGTTGATCACTTGCACAAGGATTTGAAGATCACACTCAATGTAAACCGGTTGTGTCACACCCCAAGCTTTTTAATACAGTGGAAGGAATTTCGGGAATGTGAACAATCGGCATGGTAAGTCTCTCGCAAGCAAGTAATCAGAGCGCAAGATAATCACACAAAGTAATTGCACAAGTAATTTCTCAAAACTCCAACTTTATTTCATAATCATAATCAAAATTACATAAAGTCACTACTTGACATCCTTTCAATACTATGACTCAAGGAAAATCAAAAATTACAATCCGACTCGACTAAACACTTGTCAACTAGGGTTTCTCTCATTTCCAATTGACCTTCAATCGATCTCGGACCCGCTTCTCGCACAATCCGAATCCGATTCACTAGTATTTCCTAAAAAGACAAGAAAATAGGTATGAGCACATGTGCCTAGTAGGTATCTTCGTATCAACCTGAAGGTAATATTTAAATGATTAATTACTTTAGCTCTAGAATCAAGGTAAAAATAAGAATGTGATAAATCATACGTCATAAACCAAATAACCAAGAATATAGAGTCACGAGATATCTGAGCAAACAGACATAGTCAAGTATATGAACAAGCAAGATTTAATCATGTAGATATACATTTGGCATTTCATGAACAAGAAAGTACGAGCATGTATCGGGAAATTACTTACACAACCTTGTAAAGGCTATGTACTAGAAAGTCATTAACAAGCATGTAATTTTCAATGTGGGCCTCATGGTTCTTCACTCGTATATAAAAAAAGTACTCTCGGCGCAATGCGACGCCAGTATTATCGTATCCCATGGTTTTCAGCACGTTTTTGACCATCGGCTGTGGGGGCTAGTGCCGAGCCCTTGGACACAGTCAGTGCCCGCTCTTGCATCTTCAAGCTACAGATCAAGCTAATTCCACGAGATAACAATAATTTCGGCCAACAATTCCATTTTCAATTCATAGGTTTCATGATCAAGTAACCAAGGAATAGAACGCTTCGAAAAATGATATAAGATTACAAAGAAGAATTAAAAGAACATTATGGTATGGCGGCATTCCGGCAGCATAACAGTACATTAATTAAGTTCCATATCTTCACATTAACTTATTACACATAGGTTTGGAATCTAGATAATCCTAAGATCATCCAAGAGCAGAATTTTGATAACCCTTAGGTCAAACCTCATGTTACGAACCTGACAGAAAGAAACGGTCATTTACTGGGCCATTTCAAGTAGAAAACGGTCACAACTAGGCCGCTTAACTGATCACAACAGTCCAGTGAAGGCCGCATTCAAGCTGTGTCAACCAGAATAAAGGAAAGTCGACACTTAACAAATTCTGGATAATAACGGTCGCCAGAGGGCCATTCTATGAAAAAATGGTCTGAGAAAGACCGCTAAGTAACAGAGACGGTCTCGTATAGGCCACAATTTACCAGACTATAGAAAATAAAACACCGATCATGTGAGTGCTTTCTAGATAATTTGTGCTTTTAAGGGTATAGCCAGCTCAGTGTCCTGGTGGGAATCCAAGGCTCACAGAGTCTTACGGAGGCCTTGAAACATGACCGCCTAGTCCGACTGAAGGAATATCCAGTGGAGAGGTTCACAAGTCCAAGAAATGTGGCTATATGTGTAAAGTGTAACTAATGGTCGCACACTGGAGTATACGCCATGCACTTAAGAAAATGACTCAAGAGATAAGAGTGAAACGGTGAAACATACGGATAAAACACCATATGACTAAGTCCACAATATAGCAATCATTTAATTACAAAATTATAATATTTTGGCATGAAATTACCTAATAATGAAAAATAAGGTTCTAAGACATGCTCATGCTAAAACAGGGTATTTAACAGGGAAAATAAAACATGGTTGCATGAGAAATAGCATAATTATAATACCAAATTTGGGCTCGGGCTTGATTCATAGAACCAAAAACAGTTAGGGACTAGCCGGCCAAATGACAGAAATGGTCTTGCGATAGACCGCCCTGAAGGGGTGAAACGGTCATTCAAGAAACCACAACTATTCATTGTGGTCCCTTTTTGGCCGCCTTCTATCTTCGGACAGAAGCCTTTAAACAATAAACAAAAGGCTAATCTAGGTCATATTATGCAGGGGAACGATGTAAAACATGTAGTAAAGCATGGTAGAAGAATATTGGGCCAAGAATATGTGTTGGAGAATAAGATTTAGGTAAGAATTATATCTTGTTCATTAAAGGGCTAGGCTCATGCATGAAATATACACTAGTTGCGCAATCATAATAAAACATCAAATCCTCTACGTATAATGCATGGAAACAAGTGGAAATAGAGGGATTTTTTTCATAACTTGAAGTTTAAGCCAATCATGAGATAACCTACCTCTAGACAGAGCTCTGAATATTGAATTTTGGGCAGGAACTTGACCCTAATTCATGTTTGTCCATAATCGAATCAGTAACTTCATGGCCTTCTAACTTCTAATCCTCTTCACCTATGACCACGAAATTTAGAGGGTAAGAATAGGGTACTGTAAGGAACAAATAGTTATAAAAAACTCTTATCTAATTACCTCATTTAGGGTTTCTACATCGCTGATCAATCTGGCCCGGTCGCATAGTCTGCTGGGTTTCTTGTATCAAACCAGCATCTTTCGAAGCCTTGTTCTCCCTGACGGCTTGATCTCCTAAAACAAAATTTTGAGGATAGTTAGTCCTCACTATTATGAACAAAATACTCTAAAGAACCTACATGGAATAATGTCTCCTTATCTTAGTTCCATGCGAGCCAAAAGTAAGGGTCGCGAAGGTTGTACTTAAGGGCTATTTATAGGGTTAGCTTGGGTTTCAAGGATTTGGATGACCCTAGAGTCCTAATTAGGTTATCAATTCCATCTTAATCCATCCTAGAGCCTTCTAGATAATAGATTGCATCGATCCCTAGTGATTAGGCTCGAAGAAAACCAAGATTTCCATGTTTCTAAACTGTTCGCGATCAGACAGATAATAGCGGTCGTGTGGAGACCATTTTATACCTGTGGCAGTCCCTTGATAGACCGTTTTTATCCCTTGGCATCGAATTTGCACTATTTCAAACTCTTTGTTATTTATCCTTTGATTTATCCATTTCATTGATCCGATAAATTGTAATTTATCCTCTAAATTTCAAAAATAGCATGATTTAAGCTTCTAGAATATGGGCCAAACCTTATGGGCTTGGTTTTTAGGTCCTTTGGGCTTAATTAAAAGGGCCAGGTCCATCAATAGATGTAAAGCCTTAATATTTCGTTTTAACTAACTAAATTCATTTAAGAATCTACTTATTTCTAGATAATCAAAAGAATTCTAGGAAAATTCATAAAATTTTTGAGGTATTACACCGTCCCCCAAGAGAATTTGGTCCCAAAATTTAATATATGGATTTTATGGAGAGTATACTTACAATTGAATAGCTCAGGAAACCTCCTGCGCATAGTTTCTTCCGTCTCCCATGTAGCATCTTGATCCGATCCTTTGTTCCACCAAACCTCTACCATGGGAATGATTTTATTTCGAAGCTGACGTACCTCTTGATCAATGATTTTGTAAGGCTTTTGTTCGTACATCAAATCTTTCTGAATCTCCAATTTATCATAAGAGATAATGTGGAATGGGTCATAAACATATTTCTTTAACATAGAGACATGGAATACATCATGAACTCCTGCTAGCTGTGGAGGTAATGCTAGATGATACGTCACTTCTCCCACTCTTTCAGGGATTTCAAAAGGGCCAATGAATCTTGGTGTAAGCTTGCCTTTAATACCAAATCTGTGAATACCACGACCCGGGAAAACCTTGAGAAATACATGATCTCCCACCTAAAATTATAGGTCTCGTCTTCGATTATCAGCATAGGACTTTTGCCTATCTTGGGCCATCTTGAGTCTCTCCTGTATCACTTTCACCTTATCGATTGTATCTCGAACAAGATCAAGGCCTAGAATGTGTCTTTCATTGACCTCGTCCCAGCATGTAGGGGTACGGCAACTTCTTCCATATAATGCCTCAAATGGTGCCATTTGTATGCTAGCTTGGTAGCTGTTGTTGTAGGCAAATTCCAAAATAGCTAAATGGTCGTGCCAGCTTCCACCGAAGTCTATGACACATGCCCTTAGCATATCTTCCACCACCTGATTGGTTCTTTCAGTTTGTCCATCAGTTAATGGATGAAATGTAGTGCTAAAATTCAACTGAGTTCCCAAAGAATATTGTAGCCCCTTCTAGAATTATGAAGTAAATAGTGGGTCTCGATCAAAAATAATGGTGACAGGGACACCATGTAATTTAACAATCTCCTTTATATATAAAGCAGCCATGATATCCACAGACCATCGGCTTTTAATAGGTAGAAAATGAGCCAATTTTGTTAGACGATCTATGATCACCCATATCCCATCATGTCCACCTCTTGATTTGGGCAGTCTCATGATAAAATCCATCCCTATACTCTCCCATTTCCATTCTAAAATTTCCAAGGGATATAGTTTCTCAACAGGCTTTCGATGTTCTGCTTTGATTTGTTGACAAGTAAGGCAACGTGACACATAGTCTGCTATCTCTCTCTTCATATTGGGCCACCAAAAATTTCTTTTAAGGTCTTGATACATCTTGGTAGCACCAAGGTGAACAATATATTTAGATTTATGAGCTTCTTCTAAGATCAACTTCTTAGTATCAGCATGATCCGGGATACAAATACGGCATCTAAACAATAATCTTCCGTCATTTGTAATGAAGAAATCCAGTCGTTGCTCCATATCAGCCTTAATCTCTAATAATACAGGGTCATTCTCTTGTAACTTTACTAGATCTTCAATCAATGTAGGTTGTGTCCAGGTATTGGCTATAAAGTAATCTTCTTTCTTCATATCAACATCTAAATTCAACTGAGCAAATTTAGAAATAAGTGTAGTCATACCTTTCAGACTTGATAGCTTTCCTACTGGTTTTCTATTGAGCGCATCAGCTACAGCATTTTCCGTGCTTGGATGATATTGAATATTGAAATTAAAGCCCTTGAGATATTCCAGCCATCTCCTCTGCCTCATATTCAACTCCTTTTGAGAAAAGAGGTATTTCATGCTATTGTGATCTGAATATACAATAAATTTCTCCACATAAAGATAATGACATCAGATCTTGAAGGGGAATATGACAGCAGCCAACTCCAGATCATGTGATGTGACACACCCTTGGACCGAAACAAGCAAGCATAATTCGTAAGTCGAACGGGCCGATATCGGCGACCTACTCACCCGACACTTACCCAAACCTGGGGGTAACTCGGCGATGCCGAGTTGAAGTTGTGTGGGCTGAACCCTTGCTGGTAGAGGGACAGTAGGGCTAAGGGAATTCCCAAGGGTATGGAGGCCCAATTCAAAGGGGCCGATCGGGTGCCAACGGGCACGGGTCACACTCTCTCCCACGGCGGTCACTCGAAGCAATGGGGCTTCAGGACCGGGCGCTCACTCTCACGGACCAGCGGAGCTTATGAACTAATATTGAAGAAACATGGAATCCAAAGGAGAGCAAGGGTAGAGAACTTACTCGACCGGTTTGAAGAAACCGATCCCGTTCGGAGACGAGGGCGAGCGGGGAAACGTGGGTTCCCCACACGCCGCGCCGGTGTAGCTTTGGCATGTTCAAGGTTTTACATCACTACGCCCCATGCAAGGGGGGTTGAACTTGGGGAAGGGAAGCCAAAATTACATTCAAACACTACCTCCCACAGGGAGGGGCTGTAAGCCGGCCAGGCATGAAGGGGAGATTCAATCTAGGAACTTAATGAAAGAAAATCAACGGTTCTATCTGCCCTCTGGAACAGGGGACATGCGGTCGAAGTTGGCGCCGCTGCGGCCTCTCCCGAACTCCGTTGTTGACGAAACCTACTGGAGAACCTTCATAGTTGACCCAGGAATACATCCAATTTTTGGGGAATTTCTGGAAGGTGGTGCTGGTCGGGGAAGAGGCGCGAACAGGGGCTCTGCTTGCTGGTTCTGGTAGCTTCTGTACCCCTACAGCTGGAAGACGAGGCTACCACGGACGCTCCTCAGCTCCGATTCAGGCTTGGCTAGAGTCGCTAGTTTCGTTGTCGAGTCCTCTTTGAACGGAGACCAACGGGGGTGCCGTAGGAGGTTGTAGTAGATAGAGACAGCCCAAACAGTGATCGAGTTCTTGTTCAGTCCCAGAGTGGACAGAGCAGCGCACCTAGGGGAAAAAAATGAGAAATCACAGCTCTGGATTCCGAATGGGGTTATACTTCTCTATACTAGAAGTAGACTCGGTTTAGAAACTCTCAGCCAAGGCCCGCCTTCAGAGATTCAGGAAGTTGTCCATGGCAACCTCTGCAACCGGCTTCAGGTTGACAGTCAGGGAGAAGAAGCATAGTTTGGGGAGAACGGCTCCTCCGACCATCAACGAGATCAGAATGGGATGAGACCACTTCCGTTACGAAGAGGACAGAAAGACGCTTCCGTCGGTACCACTTGGGCTTCCAGGGACGTCGGAATGAATTTGGAGTCGCCTCTGCAAGCTGCTGGTCCTCTGCAGATCCTGAGCTGTGAACTGGCTAGCTGGGAGTAGCTCCAATGGCACAAGATATAGGGGAGGGAGGTGGCTAATGGTGAAGGGAAGGGGAAGGTGAGAGAGGTGGGAAAATATTCAAATTTGGCCTAGGGAGGGGTGGGTTCAACCTTGGAAAGGTGGAAGCTTGCTTGGGAAGGGGAGGTGGGTAGTTGGGAGTTGGATGGTGAAGCTAGGATTGGGCGGGGATCTCTTGGGGTTGGGGTGGAGTAAAGAGAGGGGTGTGGGGAGTTGGGGTAGCCTTAATGGAAGGGGGAGGAGAGAGAAAGTAGGTGGGGGGTGAGGAGAGAGAGAAGGGGGCGAACCCCTTAGAGAGAGAGGGAGAGAGAGAGATGGTATGGGAATGAGGTGGGTTTCTCACCCTACGTTTCACACCTTCTCACATGGATTCTCTCCTCTAAGATTTGAATTTTGAACTCACAAAATGGAAATTTTCATTAACTTCAAATGGGGGAATGGGGTCCTATATATATATATATATATGCAACTCACATTTTACAAAAAGTCCCTGACTCTTGCTACAATGACAAATAACCAAGGGGGTAGGGGGCGCCCCTGGGCCTAGCCCACTGAATTGGGCCCAATAGCTAGTCTAATCAACCTAATGACACTCAAACTTAGAGGAATAAACAAAAGACCTAGGGACATGACTCAAATAAAAGGGAAAATATAATGATATTACTCAAATAATAATTACATAGGACTCAAAATAAATAACGAGACCATGCCAGATGCAACCGGGCCAAGGAGACGAGCCATGAATGTGGGCACGGGAGGTGATGCCCCCATCATACTCTCGGGGTGCAGAGAACTCGACTCCGTCGAGTAAGAGTCCTTCCCTCCTTGGAGGGTGTAGAAGTGATACCGCCCACAAGTCTTCCGAAGGAGACCGATCCATCCACCCGATGAGATAGCATTCGTATACCTTGCTCCTGGTGGTAGTGACTTGTTCATCCAATATTCATTCAATTTGCTCACGCTGGGCTCTCTTGGCTAGTGGACTCTTCTCACGGGTGGGTGCTCTCTTAATGGGGGAAATGGGCTCAATATCCTCACTGGGTACCACCACGGGACCCTTATATGGCACTAGGTCGGCCACATTGAATGTGGGGCTCACTCCGTACTCTTCGGGAAGATCTAACTCATAGGCATTAGTGCCAATGCACCTCAGAACCTGGAAGGGACCAACCCCACGAGGCCTCAATTTGGAGATGGCTCCCGGGGAGAGCCTCTCCATCCTCACCATCACAAAGTCACCCATGTGGAATTCTTGGTCATGCCGATGGGAGTCAGCCTACCTTTTATAAATCTCATTTTCTTTGCTGATGTGCTTGCGAAGGTTTTCATGTAATTTTGTGAATGCTAACATTCTAGGGGTGATGGGTGGACCTGGGCAACCAAAAGTAGACCAATCATGCTTTGACGCTAAGAAGACTTTGATGGAATGGGGGGGACCGGGACAACCATATGTGGACCTATCATGTAATGTTGCTATGTAGACTTTGGTTGGCCTAGGTGGGCCGGGGCACTCGTAGGTGAACCTATCTTGCAAAGTGGTGATAAATGTCGGGGGACCCGGACATCCATAGATGCTTTTGACATGTGTATGACCAATGTTAAATGAGGGCGGGCCGATACACCCGAATATGATCCAATCATGCATCCTACTTGACATGTGGGTGATATGAACGAGTGGACCTGACTTATGAATCATGCGAAGTGGTGTTGTACGTCAAGACTTATGCACTCTTGTGCCAAAAATGTCTCCTATGTGTGGGCTTTTGGACTTCCATTAGAATGGGTCAAAGGGGTCTAGGAAGGTGGATATCATGAAGTGGGGCACTTCCTCGATCCCTAGGTGTATATCGCCCAAAGTCATGGCTCCCATGGTGTAACCTGGGTCTAGGATGGGGTGGATTGGGTCAATCATGGTGGGTTGAGGTAGGGAAAGGTGGGTTGTGGATAAGGTGGTTGGGTCACTCATGGTGGATTGGGGTAGGGAAAGGTGGGTGGTGAGTAAGGGTGGTGGATCACATAGGGATCTAGGCTCCCATAGGAAGGGGTCAAAGGGGTCATGGAAAGGGTTACCAAGGGACATGAGTTCTATGTCCTCAAGGTCCTCAAATGGTGGTGGATCATCCATCTCTAGTGAAATAAGTGGGCCGAAGTCTTTGGTTAGTGGGTCGGCCATAAGGGGATGATTTGGCTTTCTTTTCGATATAAAGAACTCCAATTTGATAATGGAGTCGAGCTTTGTTGAGTTATGGTTTTGATGATTGTTGTGATTATTAAGTTATGGTTTTGATGATAACTAAACTTAATGTGTGATTAAGTGATGATAACTGAAGAGGTGAAATCTCGCGCTGGTTCCTGAGCTGGCTGGTAATCACCAAGATTATGAACTGCAAGACAGGGAAACGGGTCAGAGGGCCCAGGGGGATTCCCTGGGGTAAAATCCTCCGACGCTCAAGTCAGTAGAGCAATGGTGGGAGCAGCGATAGGGAGGGGGAGATGAGGGGGCGAGATCCCTCTCCACCGATGGGGTGAAGTGGTCCTTGCTCAGGAGTTAGGGGGTGGAATCATACCCTTCTTGACTTGCCTTTCGCCGGAGGGTATCCCAGGTTTTTATAGTGCGCCACCTGCTAGAGTCCTGCAAGCTGAGAGGTCTCCGGCGAGGTTACGTCCCCGTCGTGGGCTTTGATGGCCTCATCATGGGGGCTTTATCCTCGCGGGGAAACCGGAGCTCCTGGACTTCTTAGTGTTTGGCCCGCTGTGGACTCTAACGGCTGTAATGATTTCATCGGTCGTCCCGAGCTTAAGGGGGCCGGCCCTATCGGGCGATAGGCCTAGCTCGGTGAGGAGATGGGTCAGATAGACCGGCTAGCGCTTCCCCCCTTCGGGCGGAGGGGTAGCTCGTGCGCGGGTCTTCCTGTGACCTGACCGAGGCTCGGGCTCTCCGAGCCTTGGTGCCGCCTAGGAGAGTTGTTTCCTCGAGCATTATTTTATTGGGCTTTTCCGAGTGGGCCCTATGGGCTGTCACTTGGGCGAGCTTGTCTCGTTGGGCCTAGTTGGGTCTGCTCTTTAAGTGGGCTGCAGGAATCCCCCTCTCAATAACTAAACTTGTGGTTGATTGCTCATGCTCCTGTTATCTATGTATGTTTGAGATGACAAATGGCAACGGTTACATGGTCCTAATGCTTGGTTTGTATATGCTAGTTCTACAAGAGGTTTCAAGCCTTTATATGTTTGAACATATGGACTTGAGCTTTGAAATCCTGATCAAATAGTTTGAAACTTGCTTGGTTGATTTTTACGCATACCATACATGCATTTGTCAAAGCAGCAAGTGTTCCAATCTTATATGTGAAATTGGGTCTCATTGTAAATCACTTCTTGAACTCTAATACATATTTCACATATCATTTTGAGCTTGCATTATGTTGAAACAACTCATGAGAAACTTGCTTGAAAATTGGAATAATGGTACTTATATCTTGCTCAAACGGTTTACAATAAGCTCTTGTTAATTGATTGACACTGCCAAATGACCAAAGGGGTTTCATACATGTACTTCATGCAATTACCACATGAATTATTGATCAAAGTTCTAATCCTTTTTTCTATGGTTTTGTAGGTCAAAACACTCAACATATATTCCCCAAGATCAAAGGAGTTTGAAGCCTCAGACTTAAATGGGTTGCAATGGAGTTCGGGGGTGAAACCTAAAAGTCTGAAGTTTACTGTAGCTGTAGGTCGATCGCCCCAGGTCGACCAAAAATGCCAGGGATCATATTTCTACATGATTCTCAGTAGCAGTCGACCGCCAGCTTCCACAGGTCGACCGCAAGTCCCGAGCCAACATATGTTGACTTTGTTTTCCACTTCGAGAAGAGCCATTCTCCATGGATTTCTTTAATCCTAAAGTCACCCAATCACCCACAAAATGTGGATCTGGTCTAGGGGTTGTCCATGGGCCATTCAAGGGCTATAAAACATCTCATTGGATCCATAAACCCTATCTATCCAAGAGGGCTTCAAGGGAGATCAAGAGGGTGCTGTCCAAGGAGGAAGAAGAGAGTACTGTAGCTCCGTGAACAGTACTTCGTGCAGCAAGTTCTCCGTCTATCTCCAACCCATTCAAGGTACTTATTAAGCCAACAAACATCTATGAAGTGAAGAATCAAGCAACCAACAAAGAGAGATCAAGGGTGAGGCTATCAAGAAGCAAGCAAGGATTTCAAGAAGAGATAAAAGGAAGGTTATCCAAGGGAAGAAGAAGAAGGATGCTACAAGGAAGAAGGAGCCATTCAAGCATCATATTAAGGTACTCTAGCTCCATTTCAAGTCAGCAGTCTCAAAGGAAGAGAACAATCTCACAAGCATCAAGAAGATACATGGATTTGTCCAAGGAAGAAGGAAGGGTACTGTAGCCGTGAACAGTACTCCGTGTAAGAAGATCTACATCAAATACAAGGCCATTAAGCTGAGTCTCAAGCTATTCAAGTGAAGAAGGAATCAACGCGAACATCTAGAGCACACGCTCAGGGGGAGCCTAAATCAGGAGCTTTCTAAACTCTGGTTTATTCATGTTTGTGTTTTATGCTTTATAGTTTTAGATTTGTGTTTCTTATAAACTGCAAACTCGTGTGTGTGTGGATCATTGTTGGATCCGTGGTCGTGTGTGTGTGTGTCGTACTTGATTCGTGTATGCATGGGTCTTCTTAGATCAATGTGTGTGTGTGGATTTATCCAAATCTTAGTGTTTGTGTGTGTGGAGTGTTGCACTTGTCGCAGCGTGTGTGTGTCTTGTTGATCCGCTTGTTGGATCGTGTTGGAGACTGCATCTCCGTATGTGTGTGTGTTTTGGGGCGCGTCCCCGTGTGCGTGGGCAGGCGTCGTCTTACGTGTGTGGTTGGAGCATCGTCTCCGTTTGGGGATTTATCCCCGAGTGAAGCCTCACCGGGTTTGGTGAGGGGTGGACGTAGGATTGCCATCATTGCATCCGAACCACCTTAAAAACCATTGTGCACTATAGTTTGATTTGTGTGGTTTGGTCCTTTTCTTCTACCTCCATTCTAAGTGAGTGTATTTGTTAATTGTTGTTACGGATTTATCTACGTATATCTTGCATATTCTATATCTCATCATACAAAGTTTGATAAATCCAATTTGTGTTCAAATAGTTTTGAATCTCATAATTAGCATCCTATCACATATTTTAAAAAGGCTAAAAGTTTCCTTAAAATTTGTAAACACCCAATTCACCCCCCTCTTGGGTGTCATTGATCGCAGGACTTCAGGCTCATCGGATGTGCGGAGGAGTAAAAGGAGGTCACTAGTGTAGCAACCAATGATGCAAACTGAGGTGATAGACCAGACACATAGGTGTAGGAGGTCAAGGCTCCTAGATTTGTTGGTCACCGGGGTCAACATGCTCGTAAACTCTATTTGCCATGCTAAGCCTTTAAGAAGATCCCCTAAGGTTTCCACTTGGTAAGATGATTGGATGGTGGTGTGATAGGAGGAGAAGGCAACTATGGGAAGGTTTTGCTCCATGGGAGGGAAATCATGGGCCGTGATCTCTCTTATTAGGCTCTCCTTTAGCCAACTAATAAGGGGTTCTCCTAAGATGAGCTCGGCCCCAACTAGAGAGGGCGGTGTAAGGTGAAGGCCACCATGTGAGGTTTCTTCTTTCATTTGGACATGGGTGGGCTCCGTGGTGGGGATAGGGTCTGGAGTGTTCACCACTATGGGGTCAGGTATGGGTTCCTCCTCCAAGGAGGTGAGAGGGTCTTTTGGGGGTGGGGTGGTGATGGTTGGTGTATGGTGCACCAAGGGTGGAGGGTAAAGGGAAACTTTGTTTGGGATAGGGAGGGGAAGTAGTGGAGGCCTAGGACATGGGAGTTTTGGGGGAGGGAGTGGGAGATGGGTTGGTTGGGGTGGCTTGGGTTGATCGGTCTTGGGGGGAGTGTCCCTTATAGGGGAAGATGGAGGGGTAGTGGTGGGGACCAAGGGGGCTTGGATAGTGAGGATTGTGGAAGGGGGTTTTGGTTGGGGTGTGGGGACCCTCATGGGGTTAGGTGGGGAGGTGGATGCTTGGATCATTTGGGTCTTAAGGGAGAGGATTTGATGGCGAAGTGTAGTGATGATGGTTGAGAGGGAATTTGTTAGGAGTGGTGGGGGTGGAGGCCAAAGGGTGGTCTCAAGTTGGCCGGGTGGGGATGGAGGAGTGGTAGTGCTCCTCAGGCTAGGGGTGTTTGAGTAGGAGGGGTGGGAATATTTGGGGGTGTAGATCTTCCTATGTTTTACTTTCATCTCTTCCCATGAGTGAATAGGTTCTTGTCTTTCAACCCTCCTCAAGCCCTCTATACTCCGCCACTTTTCCTTGACTTGACCCCGAAGTCGTCCCTTGGCCTTGAGGACTCTCGCGGGTCCATATACCCAAGTCTCTTCAGAGTACCTTTCTATGGTAGCCTCCCACCTAAGGTAATCACTAGAACATGATCCGTCAAAGATAATATCCCTATCTAGAATGAAGTCCATGGGTGACGAGTAGGCTAAGTAGGAAATGGCCATGATGAATGTGGGGATAAATGCAATGGCCCTAGGATAAAACTTAGTAGAGACAAGTCTAGAACTTGCTCTGATATCAAATGATGTGACACACCCTTGGACCTAAACAAGCAAGCACAATTCGCAAGTCGAACGGGTCGATATCGGCGGCCTACTCACCCAGCACACATCCAAACCCGGGGGTAACTCAGCGATGCCGAGTCGAGGTTGTGTGGGCTGAACTCTTGCTGGTAGAGGGCCAGCAAGGCTGAGGGACTTCCTAAGGGTATGGAGGCCCAATTCAAAGGGGCCGACAGGATGCCAATGGGCACGGGTCACACTCTCTCCCACGGCGGTCACTCGAAGCAATGGGGCTTGAGGACTGGGTGCTCACTCTCACGGACCAGCGGAGCTTATGAACAAATATTGAAGGAACATGGCATCCAAAGGAGAGCAAAGGTAGAGAACTTACTCGACCGATTTGAAGAAACCGATCCCGTTCGGAGACGAGGGCGAGCGGGGAAGCGTGGGTTCCCCACACGCCGCGCCAGTGTAGCTTCGACATGTTCAAGGTTTTACATCACTACACCCCATGCAAGGGGGGTTAAACTTGGGGAAGTGAAGTCAAAATTACATTCAAACACTACCTCCCACATGGAGGGGCTGTAAGTCGGCCAAGTGGGAAGGGGAGAATCAATCTAGAAACTTAATGAAACAAAATCAACGGTTCTATCTTCCCTCTGGAATAGGGGATAGGCGGTCAAAGTTGGCGCCGCTGTGGGCTCTCCCAAACTCTGTTGTTGATGAAACGTACTGGATAACCTTCATAGTTGACCCAATAAGATGTCCAATTTTTGGGGGAATTTCTGGAAGATGGTGCTGGTCGGGGCAGAGGCGCGAACATGGGCTCTGCTTGCTGGTTCTGGTAGCTTCTGCACCCCTACAACTTTGAGACGAGGCTACCACGGACGCTCCTCAGCTCCGATTCAGTCTTGGCCAATGTCACTAGATTCGTTGTCAAGTCCTCTTTGAACGGAGACCCACGGGGGTACCGGAGGAGGTTGGAGCAGATAGAGACAACCCGAATAGTGATCGAGTGTCTATTTAGTCCCAAAGTTGACAAAGCAGTGCACCGTGGAGAGAAATATGAGAAATCACAGCTCCGGATTCCGAATGGGGTTCTGCTTCTTGATACTGGAAGTAGACTCGGTTTAGAAACTCTCAGCCAAGGCCCGCCTTCAGAGATTCAAGAAGTTGTCCATGGCAACCTCTGCAACCGGCTTCAGGTTGACAGTCAGGGAGAAGAAGCGCAGTTTGGGGAGAACGGCTCCTCCGAGCATCCACGAGATCAGAATGGGATGAGACCACTGCCGTTACGAAGAGGATAGAAAGACACTTCCGTCGGTACCACTTGGGCTTCCAGGGATGCCGGAATGAAGTTGGAGTTGCCTCTGCAAGCTGCTGGTCCTCTGCAGATCCTGAGCTGCGAACTGGCTAGCTGGGAGTAGCTCCAATGGCACAAGATATAGGGGAGGGAGGTGGCTAATGGTGAAGGGAAGGGGAAGGTGAGAGAGGTGGGAAAATATTCAAATTTGGCCTAGGGAGGGGTGGGTTCAACCTTGGAAAGGTGGAGCTTGCTTGGGAAGGGGAGGTGGGTAGTTGGGAGTTGGATGGTGGAGCTAGGATTTGGCGGGGATCTCTTGGGGTTGGGGTGGAGTAAAGAGAGGGGTGTGGGGAGTTGGGGTAGCCTTAATGGAAGGGGGAGGAGAGAGAAAGTAGGTGGGGGGTGAGGAGAGAGAGAAGGGGGCGAACCCCTTAGAGAGAGAGGGAGAGAGAGAGAGAGGGTATGGGAATGAGGTGGGTTTCTCACCCTACGTTTCACACCATCTCACATGGATTCTCTCCTCTAAGATTTGAATTTTGAACTCACAAAATGGAAATTTTCATTAACTTCAAATGGGGGATTGGGGTCCTATATATATATATATGCAACTCACATTTTACAAAAAGTCCCTGACTCTTGCTACAATGACAAATAACCAAGGGGGTAGGGGGCGCCCCTGGGCCTAGCCCACTAAATTAGGCCCAATAGCTAGTCTAATCAACCTAATGACACTCAAACTTAAGGGAATTAACAAAAGACCTAGGGACATGACTTAAATAAAAGGGAAAATATAATAATATGACTCAAATAAAAATTACATAGGACTCAAAATAAATAACTAGACCATGCCGGATGCAACCGGGGCGAGGAGACGAGCCATGAATGTGCGCACGGCAGGTGATGTCCCCATCATCATGAACAGGATAACTCACCTCATGTCGCCTCAATTGTCTTGAAGCATAGCGAATCTTTCACGCCCCGAGCGTGGAAGGAACCCGGAGTGCACGACGAGTTTATAATCATTAATGTCAATCAGAGTAGTAAGAATTTTGTCAACGAAAGAGTGCGCAATAAAGTAAGACATTACCAACAATTAATCTGATACCATCAATCCATAATCCATAATGACAATATCCTTAAACTAATACCAATAATCCATCATACTAAAGAGGTTACTAATAGCGGAAGACTTAAAAGGAATAACATTATCCTAAGGACATAAGCCTCATACAACACGACTCATTAAATAAAGACGACATGACCGTGACATCATGAAAAGACACGCCGTAGAGGGACTTGGCATGAAGGTTGTTGACAATAAGATGATTTCTAGACATGCTGTGTCTAGGAAGCAAGATCCAGCACGACACTTGAAACCTCTACGCTCATCACTCTTGATCATCCCCATCTGGTTGCGTGTCAGAATCTGAGTTACTTAAAAAATGATGGAAAACACTTGATGAGCGAGCGCTCAGTAGGAATTATATCTCTAGAGCCAGACTATCTTTAAGTGATTAATACATTATGCAATATGGCATGTTTATGCATGAGAAAAATGCAAGTAAAATGACGAGAGTGGAATGGCAATAAATATCAAGAATGAGCTAGCGAGATATCATGTGTATCAAGTAAAATTTTATCAAGGGTACCGAGCTGTAATATCATGTCATGCCACGAGATAGTGGCTACTTATTTATTCAAGTACTTACCCATTCTGGGCCACGCGAGTCAATCAAGTCAAGTCAAGCACGAGAGAGAGAGTGTGGAATGTCATGATCAAGCTAGTCATGCACTCCGGTGCAATACCACACCGTAATCATTTAACTCCCATGGGCACAAGTACTTCCGGGTGCTCCTCCTAGGACCAGATTGGGCCCTATATGCACAGACATTGGTCATGTATTTTAACATCCACTATAGTTTATAGTAGCCAAAAGAATTCTAAAGAGAATAGATCATTGTAGGAGAATAAGGTAGATTCACAGAACATGGAATTCAAGGCAGATATCACGTATAGGGATGACTTAGCTAAAAATCTGAGACATTTCATAAAAAAGCTAGGTAATTGGCGTCCGTTAGGGAAGCCGCAGAATAGAATTGGGGTCCATAGTAATGGGCACTCATTCTGGAAATAGATAAATAGGCACGAATTAAATAGCGCCCTCCAAACAGGGCGCTATTTGAAACTAGTGTCTGCTACCCTGGGCGCAGATTACCAGAGAGTGACGATTTCCCATAAAAGACAAAAACGACATTTCATGAGGGCTGGACGTCATGTTTCTTCAGAGGGACATGACTATGACACTGTATAAAGGGTTTTTAGGATACAACCTGCTCGGCTGCCTTGAGGGAATCCAAGGCTAGCGGAGACTGACGGAGGTCTCTAAGATGAAATCGCTAGTCCGAAGGAACGGAATGTCCAACGGAGAGCTCAATCACCTCGGAGAGTTAAGGGGTATACATCGAACCAAAACAGGGACCTCATCCATGGAATGGGACTAGAGTGCCAAGCGGTGCCCCACGGGGGGATTAAAAACTCAGGAAAATGATCGAGCAGAGAAAACGACATCCCACCTGGCAGTCGCTATATCAAATAGCGTCTTTCAGGATAGGCGCAAAATTATTCATACAATTTCATTTAAACAGAATCAGCATCCTTCCAGGAGGGCGCTGATTATCATTTAGAGATTTATGACATTTTCAGAGTCTTACATTTCGCAGGCATGGTTGTAATTCAAGAATAGAATAAAATGGTGTGTAAATTGTCAGGCGTATAATTGAAGTAACGTTCATGTTAACAGGCGCTATTTAATTTATGTTACAGGAAATATATATTCTGTGTTCATATTAAATCAAATAATTACAGGGTTGTTGGCGTCCTATTTGTAGGGCGCTTATACTAAATAGGGGCTGTTAAAATACGCGCTCTTTCTATGATGTGACACACCCTTGGACCTAATCAAAGAAGCCTGATTTGTAAGTAGAACAGGCCGATATCGGCGGCTAACTCACCCGACACTCACCCAAACCCGGGGGTAACTCGACGATGTCGAGTCGAGGTTGTGTGGGATGGACCCTTGTTGGTAGAGGGCCAGCAAGACCAAGGGACTTCACAAGGGTACGGAGGCCCAATTCAAAGGGGCCGACCGGGTGCCGATGGGCACGGGTCACACTCTCTCCCACGACGGCCACTTGAAGCAAAGGAGCTTGTGGGCCAGGCGCTCACTCTCACGGACTAGCAGAGCGTATGAACTAATATTGAAGGAACATGGCATCCAAATGAGAGCAAGAGTAGAGCATATGAACTAATATTGAAGCGTGGGTTCCCCACACGCCGTGTCGGTGTAGCTTCGACATGTTCAAGATTTTACATCACTACGCCCCATGCAAGGGGGGTGAACTTGGGGAAGGGAAGTCAAAATTACATTCAAACACTACCTCCCATAGGGAGGGGCAGTAAGCCGGCCAGGCGGGGAGGGGAGAATGAACTAAGAACTAAATAAATGGAGGATGTCGATTCTGTCCGCGCTCTGGAATAGGGGACATGCAGTTGATGTCGGCACCGCTGCGACCACTCCCGAATTTTTTTTGTTGACTAGACCAGTGGCAAAATCTTCAGGATTAGATCAGAATGACGTCCAATTTTTGTGGAATTTCCTGGTTGGCGGTGCTGGTCGGGAAAGGGCCGCGCACAGGGTGGTTTTGACTGCTACGGTACCACAGCAGTAGGAAGACAAAGCTGCCACGAGCACTCCCAAGCTATGAATCAAGCGTGGCTGGAGTCATTAGAACCGTTGTCAAGTCCTCTTCGAAACGATACCCTCGGGGATGCCATAGGATGTCGGAGTAGATTGGGAGAGCCCGAACAGTGGATAGGGGTCGGTTCAGTCCTAGAGGAGACTGAACTGCGCACCCTGGGGATAAAATTAGGAACTCACTTGTCCGGGGCCCAATCGGGAAGCCGCTTCTTGGTACTAGAATCTGACTCGTCGTAAAAGGTCTCGGCCAATCCCCGCCTCCAAATCTTCAGGTGGCCGGTCGTGGGAGCCTCTGCAAGCAGCCTCAGGTTGGTAGTCTGGAGGGAGACGCACAGTCTGGGGAGATCGGCTCCCCCAGGCAGGCACGAGCTCAGGTTGGGACGAGACTACCGTCGTTATGAAGAAGACATGGAGACGCTTCCCACAGTTCCTCTTGAGCGCCCAAGAACACTGGGATGAAGTCGTGGTTGGCTCTGCAAGTCGCTGGTGCTATGCTGCCGGTGAATTGAGAAGTGCAGGCTGAATATGAGAGGTGGAGAATCAGGTAAACGGGAGGGGAAAGGGTGTGGAAGCAACCCTTGGCTGTTAGGGGGTCTTGGAGGGGGTAAACCAAGGTGAGGGAGGGGGAGAATGGGGGCAGGGAGGTGGTCTAGTAGGTGGTGAGAGAGTGAGATACGAATTTGGGGCTAGGAGGGATGGGTAGGGGGATGATGGTTTCCCTATTTGCGGTGGTCTAGGGCTTGTGGGAGGAGAGAGCGGAGGGGAAAATATTCAAACTTCTCTTGGGAGTTGGAAGATTGCATGGGGAAGGGAGAGGATTGTGTTGGGGAGAGTGGGATTGTGTTGGGAAGAACAATATTCTCCTAGGGAGGGGAGATATTTAGTAGTATTTGGTGGGACGGGAATGATGGCACCTAGGGGAGTGGAAATGTAGTGGAGGTGGAAGCTTGGGTGGAGGATGATGTGGAGGAGAGAGGTGGGATTTGAATTTGGGGAAGGGGGGAAAGAGAAAGTGAGGGGTGGGTGGGATTCTCTCCCTAGGGATTCTCACCCCACTAATGGATTCTCTCTGTAAGAAACTTGAATTTTGAACTCACAAAATGGCAACTTTCATTAACATAAAATGGGGGGAATGGGGTCCTATATATAGGCAACCCATATTTTACACTAAGTCCTCGACACTTGATACAATGACAAATAACCAAGGGGGTAGGGGACGCCCTTGGGCCTAGCCCAATGAATTGGGCCCATTAACCAACTAACCCACCTAATGACACTCAAACTTAGGTAAATAAATCAAAGACCTAGGGAAATGACTAAAATAAAAAAGAAAATACATCAAATGACTCAAATAGAAACCTAAAATGGATAATTGGGCCCACATAGGGTGATGCCCGAGCTCACTCAACTTTGGAGTGTGACGATGACCCGAGCCAGAGGGAGTCGTAGGTGATGCCTCCATCAAATCCCCTGGGCTGTGAAGAGCTCCACCCCGTCGAGTAGGGGTCCATCCTGCAGTGGTACTGCTCGAGAAGGTCGGGATCCAGTCGCTGGAGATCTTCTTGACTCACCCACGAATCCTCCGAAGGAGGTCGATCCTTCCACCTGACAAGATATCGCTCGTACACCTTGCTCCTGGTGGCAGTGACTTGTTCATCCAATATTCGTTCAATTCGCTCACGCTGGGCTCTCCGGGCTAGTGGACTCTCCTCACGGGTGGGTGCTCTCTCAATGGGGGAAGTAGACTCAATATCCTCACTAGGCACTACCGTGGGACCCCTATATGGAACTAGGTCGGCCACGTTGAATGTGGGGCTCACTCCGTACTCCTCGGGAAGATCTAACTCATAGGCATTAGTGCCAATGCATCTTAGAACCTGGAAGGGGCCAACCCCACGAGGCCTCAATTTGGAGATGGCCCCCGGGGAGAGCCTCTCCATCCTTACCATCACAAAGTCACCCACATGGAATTCTTGGTGACGCCGATGAGAGTCAGCCTACCTTTTATAAGTCTCATTCTTCTTGCTGATGTGCTTGCGGATTTCTTCATGCAACTCTCTAATGTGTTGGGCAAATGACTCAGTCGAAATAGACACTCTAGCATGCCGGGGAAGGGGAATGAGATATGAGAGTTTCCTTGGCTTGTACCCATGCACAGCTTCAAATGGACCCATCCCTATGGACTTATTGACAGAGTTGTTATATGAAAATTCAACCTGAGGTAGAATGAGATCCCAATTCCCTGGACGATCCTCAACAGGACACCGAAGGAGGTTCCCTAGACTCCGATTGACAACTTCGATTTGGCCATCAGTTTGAGGGTGGTAGGCTGTGGAGAATTTAAGGAGGGTACCCATCAAGTGCCAAAGGGTCTTCCAAAAATAACTGGTGAACTTGACATCCCTATCGGAGACTATGGTTTTGGGTAACCCATGGAGGCAAACAACCTCATCAAAGAATAATCGGGCCACTCGGGAGGCATCGGAGGTTTTGGAGCATGGGATGAAGTCGGCCATGTTAGAGAATCTGTCCAATACCACAAAGATCGAATCATGTTTCCTTTGAGTCCTGGGTAGACCTAACACAAAGTCCATGCTTAAGTCTTGCCATGGACGGTCGGGGATGGGGAGAGGGGTATAAAGGCGGGTGTTTTGCTTCACCTGCTTGGCCGAAGCACATGTGCGGCATTGGCCCACTATCTTGGCCACATCTCTCTTGAGACTTGGCCAAAAGAATTGTCCCTCAACTAGAGCAATGGTCTTATGGATCCCAAAATGACCAGCTAGTCCTCCTGCATGTAACTCTCAAACCAAGAAATCACGGAGTGAGGTTCGTGGTATGCAAAGCTTTGGCCCCTTGAAGAGGAACCCATCCTCTAAGATAAAACCCTCATGCTCCCTGCTAGAGTGGGTGGTCAAGGTGGAATAGATGTGCCCAAAATTAGGGCAGCCAGGGTACTCATCCTTGAGTCTCTCAAACCCGGTAACCTCCACATGGATGGTAGAAAACAAGGAGATCCTCCTACTAAGTGCATCCGCTGTGCAGTTCTAACTTCCTGCCTTGTGCTTGATTACAAAGGTGTAGGATTGGATGTACTCAACCTAGCGGACATGTCGAGCATTCAACTTTTGCTGGGAGTTGAGGGATTTTAAGGCCTCATGGTCGGAAAAGATGACAAATTCCTTGGGAAACAAGTAGTGCCTCCAATGTCGGAGGGACTGAACCACGGCATAGAACTCCTTGTCATAAGTGGAGTATCTCATCCTAGCATCACATAACTTCTCACTGAAGAGGGCCACGGGGTGCCCTTCTTGGCTAAGGATCCCTCCTATTCCTATCTCGGATGCATCACATGGGACTTCGAAGACTTTGGAGAAATCGGGTAGGCATAGGACTGGGGCTTGGGTCATCCTCTCTTTTAGCTCTTAGAAGGCTTTGAAGGCTGGTTTGGTCCACACAAAGGTCCCCTTTTTGAGACAATCAGTGATGGGGGCGGTGATGGTGCTGAACCCCTGGGTAAACCTCCTATAGAATGTGGCCAACCCATGGAAACTTTGGACCTCATGAAGGGTGCGGGGTTCTGGCCAATCAAGAATAGCTTGGACCTTCTCGAGGTCCATGGAGACACCCTTGGTAGACACCACAAATTCTAGGAAGGTGATGGATGTGGTCATGAAGTGACACTTTCCTAGGTTGGCAAATATACTCTCATGTCGGAGGATGGTGCAAACTTGCCTAAGGTGGTCAAGGTGGGCCTCTTGGGATTGACTATAGATGAGAATGTCATCAAATTAGACCACTAGAAATATCCTAATGAAAGGTCTAAGGACCTCCGTCATGAGCCGCATGAAAGTACTTGGGGTATTTGAGAGCCCAAAAGGCATGACTAGCCATTCATAAAGACCATCCTTGATCTTGAAGGCCATTTTCCACTCATCTCCGGGCCTAATCCTAACTTGGTGGTAGCCACTCTTGAGGTCGATCTTGGAGAAACCAGTGACTCTAGCTAGCATGTCAAGCATGTCATCAAGCCTAGGGATGGGGAACCTATACTTGACGGTGATTTTATTAATGACCCGACTATCCACACACATCCGCCATGATCCATCCTTCTTGGGGGTGAGGAGGGTCGGGACGGCACATGGACTTTTGCTAATGTGGATGAAGCTCTTGCTAATGAGTTCCTCTATTTGCCTCCTAAGTTCGGCATGTTCCGTAGGATTGAGGCGATAATGAGGAAGGTTTGGAAGGGTGACTCCCGGAACTAGATCAATTGCGTGTTGTACATCACGCGTGGGAGGGAGTTGGTCCGGGAGCTCCTCCGGGAACACATCATGAAATTCTTCTAGGAGATGCCGGACTTTAATGGGATGGGGGTTGGAGGGAGTGGGCTCTCCTAGGCAAATGATCACTGCACATAAAGGCATCCCTTGAGCTATCTCCTCCTCAAGCTCTCTTTTGGTGATGAGATGAAGACCCTTGGTCAACCCCGAAGCCTCACCTTGGTTGGGGTTTTGAGTAAGTGATTGTGTCGGAGGGGTGGAGTTCCCCAAGGCTTGGGGTGTAGTGGGGTGATGCCCTTGAGGGAGTGTGTCCCTCTTAGGCATGGGATGTGGTGGGGAGGGATTAAGACGGATAGTCTTTCCCTCATGCTCAAAGGTGCATATGTTGGTTCTACCCAAAATAGTGGCATCTACATCATAAAGCCAAGGTCTCCCTAGTAGGATGTTTCATACTTCCATGGGGATAACATCATACCATATTTGGCCATGGTAGGAGGAGAAGGTGAGGGGCACTAGGCAACGAGTGTTGACCGGGATGGAGTTATTGTTGATCCATGATACCTGGTAGGGACTTGGGTGGGGAGTGATAGTCAGTCTAAGGAGCTTAACGGTGTCGGGAGACACGGCATTGACACAACTCCCGCTATCTAAGATCACTTTTCTCACATGACCCCCTATCTTAACAAAGGTGTGAAAGATTGAGGTTCGACGCCAGTCCTCCTCTTGGGGTTTGGTAAGGGTACACCTAATCACTCCTAGATGGGAGTCGGTAGATGTCATGGTGTGGTCTAGACCTGACTCATGATATTGGGCCTCGTACTCCTCCTCCCAATCTAGTGAGGCTTCATGGACCTCAATCATGCTCTCAAGTTCCCCTTGGGGTGGGGGAGCTTCTTCCTCCACAAGCAAACTAGACAACCCCTTAGATGGGCATTGCCCTGCGAAGTGCCCAAATCCTTGACATCTATAGCATTGTTGGCGCCCACTACCCGGGGTGGTCCCTCCTACGTTTGGGCCCTTGGAACTCTCTTCCCTCCGTGGAGGATGGTGGCTAGGGGTGGCCTTGGTTGGAGTGATGGCGGGAGGGGGATAGTAAGGCCGTAATGGGGCATTCCCACTTGGGCTACGGGCTTTCATAGGGGGGGCCGGGGTGGTTTGGGGCCCCATGCTTTTGGGGTCGGTCGGTCGGGGAGGGGAAAACCTAGGGATTCTAGAGAATCGCTCAACATCCCAAGCTATTTGGTAGGCTTGTTCAAGGTTATCGACATCTCTCATAAAAAGTTCCCTCTTGGTGTGATTTTGGAGCCCATTCCTAAATCGGGATAAGGTGACGGCCGGGTCCTCATGAACTCCATACTTCAAAAGATAGGAGTCAAATTTCTCAATATATTCAACCACGGTCTTCCCTTCTTGGGTGAGACTTTGTCACTCATCTAAGAGCATTTGGTGGTAGGATAGGGGTAGGTACTTGCTTTTAAGTTGGTTCTTCATACCTTCCCAAGTGTCAATAGGCTCTTCCCACCTAACCTTCATTAACCCCTCTTGATTTAGCCAATAAGTCTTGGCTAATTTGGTGAGCTGCATCTTGGCCAACCTCACTCTCCTTGGGTCGAACATAGGATACCATTCAAAGTATTGGTCCATGGTGGTCTCCCATTCTAAGTAGGCACTTGGTTCATGGGAACCGTCAAAGTTTGGGGCTTCTTCCTTGATCAACTTTAAGAGAGGGTCGTCCGGGTCATCCCGTGGACGCCTTTCATTATGTTGGTGGTGGTGATGCCTCTCATAGTCATGTTAGGGGTCAACATTCCCATCCTCCCTATCAATTTCAGCATGTGGAGGGTGGGTTCTTGGACCATTGTTCCTTGGGTGGTCGTCCCGTGGACGCCTTTCATTAGGTTGGTGGTGGCGAGGCCTCTCATAGTCATGGTAGGGGTCAACATTCATATCTTCCCTATCAATTTTAGAATGTGGAGGGTGGGCTCTTGGACCATTGTTCCTTGGGTGGGGCTCATGCTCTTCTAGCCGAGCAAGCCGAGTGGAAAGGGACTCTAGTTGGGCAAGGATGGTGGCAAGGGTGGCATCCACCCGGTGCATTTGACCTTGGGGTTCCTCCCTATGAGCATCTTGATTGAGTTGGGGATTGGGATCCACGGGGGGAACCGAAAAGGATGGATCGGGTCGATACATGGCTCCACTACGGGTGGACATGCAAGAGAGGGGAAAGACTTGACGGATGGTTGACTCAATACAATGGTCCTAGGACTTATGTTTGATAGAGACAAGTCTAAACTTGCTCTGATACCAATTGATGTGACACACCCTTGGACCTAATCAAACAAGCATAATTTGTAAGTAGAACGGGCCGATATCGGTGGCCAACTCACCCGGCACTCACCCAAACCCGGGGATAACTTGGCGATGCCGAGTCGAGGTTTTGTGGGCGGGACCCTTGCTGGTAGAGGGCCAGCAAGACCAAGGGACTTCCCAAGGGTACGGAGGCCAAATTCAAAGGGGCCGACCTAGTGCCGATGGGCACAGGTCACACTCTCTCCCACGGTGGCCACTTGACGCAAAGGAGCTTGTGGGCCAAGCGCTCACTCTCACAGACTAGCGGAGCATATGAACTAATATTGAAGGAACATGGCATCCAAATGAGAGCAAGAGTAGAGCACTTACTCGACCAGTTTGAAGAAACCGGTCTCGTTCGGAGAAGAGGGCGAGCAGGGAAGCATGGGTTCCCCACACGCCGTGCCGGTGTAGCTATGACCTGTTCAAGATTTCACATCACTACGCCCCATCCAAGGGGGTTGAACTTGGGGAAGGGAAGTCAAAATTACATTCAAACACTACCTCCCACAGGGAGGGGTAGTAAGCCGGCCAGGCGGGGAGGGGAGAATGAACTAAGAACTAACTAAACAGATGATGTCGGTTCTGTCCGCGCTCTGGAACAGGGGACAGGCAATCGATGTCGGCGCCGCTGCGACCACTCCCAAATTTTTTTGTCGACGAGACGAGTGGCAAAATATTTAGGATTGGATCAGAATGACGTCCGATTTTTGTGGAATTTCCTGGCTAGCGGTGCTAGTCGGGAAAGGGCCGCACATAGGGTCCCTGAGTTCTAGTTTTGACTGCTATGATACCATAGCAGCAGGAAGACAAGGCCGCCACGAGCGCTCCTGAGCTCTGAATCGAGCGTGACTGGAGTCGTTGGAACCGTTGTCGAGTCCTCTTCGAAACGAAACCTGCATGGATGCTAGAGGATGTCGGAGCAGATTGGAAGAGCCCGAACAGTGGATAGGGGTCGGTTCAATCATAGAGGGGACAGAACTCCGCGCCCTGGGGAGAAAATTAGGAGCTCACTTGTCCGGGATCCAGTCGGGAAGCTGCTTCTTGGTACTGGAATCCGACTCGTCGTAGTAGGTCTCGGCCAATCCCCGCCACCAAACCTTCATGTGGCCGGTCTTGGGAGCCTCTGCAAGCAACCTCGGGTTTGTAGTTTGGAGGGAGACATGCAGTCTGGGGAGATTGGCTCCCCCGTGCAGCCACGAGCTCAGGTTGGGACGAGACTACCGCCGTTGCGAAGAAGACATGGAGACGCTTCCGACGAGGCCTCTTGAGTGCCCAGGAACGCTGGGATGAAGTCGTGGTTGGCTCTACAAGCCGCTGGTGCTCTGCTGTCGGTGAACTGAGAAGTGCAGGCTGAAGATGAGAGGTGGAGAATGAGGTAAACGGGAGGGTAAAGGGAGTGGAAGGGTGTGGAAGCAACCCTTAACTATTAGGGGGTCTTGGAGGGGGCAAACCAAGGTGAGAGAGGGGGAGAATGGGGGCAGGGAGGTGGTCTAGTAGGTGGTGAGAGAGTGAGCTACAAATTTGGGGCTAGGAGGGATGGGTAGGGGGATGATGGTTTCCCTATTTCGGGTGCTCTAAGGCTTATGGGAGGAGAGAGTGGAGGGGAAAATATTTAAACTTCTCTTGGGAGTTGGAAGATTGCATGCGGAAGAGAGAGGATTGAGTTGGGGAGAGTGGGATTGTGTTGGGAAGAACAATATTCTCCTAGGGAGGGGAGATATTTAGTGAGATTTGGTGGGAGGGGAATGATGGCACCTAGGGGAGTGGAAAGGTAGTGGAGGTGGAAGCTTGGGTGGAGGATGAGGTGGAGGAGAGAGGTGGGATTTGAATTTGGGGAAGGGGGGGGAAGAGAAAGTGAGGGGTGGGTGGGATTCTCTCCCTAGGGAATCTAGCCCACTAATGGATTCTCTCCACAAGAAACTTGAATTTTGAACTCACAAAATGACAACTTTCATTAACATAAAATGGGGGGAATGGGGTCCTATATATAAGCAACCCACATTTTGCAATAAGTCCTCGACTCTTGACACAATGACAAATAACCAAGGGGGTAGGGGGCGCCCTTGGGTCTAGCCCAATGAATTGGGCCCATTAACCAACTAACCAACCTAATGACACTCAAACTTAGGTAAATAAATCAAAGACCTAGGGAAATGACTCAAATAAAAGGGAAAATACATCAAATGACTCAAATAGAAAGCTAAAATAGATAATTGGGCCCACATAGGGTGATGCCCGAGCTCACACAACTTCGGAGTGTGACGATGACCCGAGCTAGAGGGAGTCATAGGTGATGCCTCCATCATTCTATTTCATACATGGTGACTGAAAATATCTAATGTCTCTGCAAACAATTCACGTAAGAACTTCAGGTATTAGCGTCTTGTGTCTCAGGCGCATAAAAGAATGGGCGTCCCTCATGAAGGGTGCTGATTCCCAGAAATATTAAAATCCCGGAATAGCATGCCAGATTTGAGAATAAAGAGCGTCCGTGAGGTTCGGCGATGATTCAAATATCGGCCACGGATGTGGACGCTGATTACTTAAAAATAAGAATAGCGAACGATGATTCTAGGAGTTTAAGACATGATAGAAATGCATGATTTAATCAGTTTTTACTAGTTTTGATTTAACTTGGGACATGGGGTAGAGAAAACCTACCTTTCTTGATGATTTGGTGGTGAACAGTGAATATCCAATACTCTATTTTGAACAGAGTATGAAGAATGCTTCAACTACAACTTGTAAGAGGATGTGGAGGAAGAAGGGTGGCCGCAGGATGCTTATAGGATGAAGAAGTAGGGGAAGACGATGCCCCTTCACACAACAGCAAGCAGGAAGAACAAGAAGTGGAAGGACAAGGTGCTGCCTTCTCGTAACAGCCAACAAGGAGGAAGAGGATGCAGACGTCATCCTCGTTCGGCAACGGCAACAGTAGGACGGCGTCGACGCGGCAACAAAATGGTTGCGTATGTCCAATGGGTTGGGTTTTTTATAGAGAGAAAATCTTAAACGGGGTGGTGATCGAATGAGGGCAAGATTTCAGAAGATTTTACGCTCGGCAACGGAAAGGTTTTAAAACCTTCCGTGCGTTAAGCTTTCCCCTACCAAAAGCACAGCCGCATGCCCAGTTTGCATTCTCAAAACCCTAAAACTCAAGTTGCCCGTTCGAACATGCATAGTGGTGCATGGGTTCGGGTATGCTTGCTTGGGTTTGGGTTGGGGTCTCACGTACAGGTTTTGGTGTTGGGTATTAGTTAATTATATCCATATATATAGGTATAGGATCTATGTATATGGCTTTGGATTGGGCTTTTGGTTTAAGTGGGCTTGCACGTACATGGGTTTTGGGTGTTGGTTATACGGGCATGCAAGTGGGTTTTCCTTTGGATTTGTATCTACACCTCTATATATATATGGGTTGCTTTGTTTACTTGAGTATTTATTTGCTTTATATGTGTACAAATACATGAGATTCGGTTTAGGCCCACAAGATGACTTATTTATTTTTACTAGGACCTTTATCATAAATTAAATACATTTTATTCGTATAACTACTCAAATGTGGGTTGGGCTAGTGTTGAACTACGGCTCATTTATTTTTGGCTGTTGTAACAAAATATGTGTGTCAAGGACCGTTTAGGGTGTGACTAATTATTTTTCTAAAAGTTTTAATTTATTTCAGACTTTTTACTCTTTTAATTATCAGGGGTGCTACACCCTCCCCCACTTAAAAGAATTTGGTCCCCAAATTTAATTGCATGAATGGAGACATGGAGGGTATAGGGTACTTACCATTCTAGAATAGTTCTGGATATCTCGTTTGCATAGACTCTTCTGTTTCCCATGTAGCTTCTTGTTCTAAGCATTTATTCCATTGTACTTTCACCATGGGAATGGTCTTGTTTCTTAAGACTCGAACCTATCGGTCAAGAATCTTCATCGACATTTGTTCATATGTGAGGTCCTTTTGAATTAAGAGGTCATTATGATCAATGACATGGAAAGGGTCGTGCACGTACTTCTTCAGCATAGAAACGTGGAACACGTCGTGCACTTCCGACAGTTGAGGAGGCAAACTGATGCGGTATGCTACTTCGCCAACTATTTTTAGCACTTCGAATGGGCCAATAAATCTCGGTGTAAGCTTGCCCTTAACACCGAATCTTCTAATGCCACGACCAGGAGAAACCTTGAGGAAGACATGGTCTCCCACTTGGAACTCCAGGTCTCTTCTTCCATTGTCGGCATAGGATTTCTGCCTTGATTGAGTTATCTTGAGTCTATCCTTGATGAGTTGGACCTTGTCATTTGTATGTCTGACCATATTGGGACCCAGTATCAATCTTTCACCAATTTCTTCCCAGCATATCGGAGATCAGCAACTCCTGCCATAGAGTGCTTCGAATGGCGCCATTTGAATACTGGCCTGGTAGCTGTTATTGTAAGCGAACTCAACCATGGCCAAGTGGTCATGCCAACTTCCACCGAAGTCAATAACACAAGCTCTCAACATATCTTCAACAATTTGGTTTGTCCTCTCTGTCTGACCATCTGTTTGGGGATGGAAGGCAGTATTGAAGTTGAGTTTAGGCCCCAAAGAGTGTTGTAGACCCTTCCAGAAGTGTGAGGTCAATCGCGGGTCTCGGTCAGACACAATGGTTACAGGTACACCATGTAACCTTACAATCTTCTTGATGTATAGTGCAGCAAGGACATTAATCGACCAAAGGCTCTTGATGGGTAGAAAGTGAGCCGATTTGGTGAGACGGTCGATTACCATCATGTCCGACTTGAGACTTAGGCAAGCCCATGATGAAATCCATACCAATATCTCCCCCTTTTTACCTGGGAATATCAAGGGGATGTAATTTTCCAGCAGATTTTTAGTGTTCTTCTTTTACTTGTTGGCACGTGAGAGAGTGAGATACAAAATCCGCTACCTCCCTTTTCATGTTAGGCCACCAAAATGTCCTTTTCAAGTCCTTGTACATCTTGGTCGCTCCAGGATGAATGGTGCGGACACCAGGGCGATCACGTGGCACGTCGGCGAACCGACATGTCATACGCGGTGCGCCAAGTGGACTACATCGGCTTCCCATCGAATTGGGGATAATTTGGCTTCCATTTGGACACTTTTAGCATTAAATTTGGGCTTGTGTTGAAGATTATACATGGGTTTTCATATTGGGCAGGTTGCTAGACCCTTAAAAGGCTAAGTGGTTAAAGGCCCTTAGGCTTTCCTTAAGAAAGGAAAGGCCTTGGACCAATATGAAGCACCCATTAGCCTAGCAAGGCCCAATTGGGCTCCCTTTCTATATGGGCTCTCTAAATGGGAGAGGCCTTATACAAGCATGGGCTTCACTCATGGGTTTACAAGGTTGGAAGGGGCCATAAGCAAGAGGAGGAGAATGGGCTGGCCATGAGCCAAAGTGGCCCATTCAAGGCCCATTGAAGGGGGCGCCCCCTTCCTTGGCTTATTAGGCTAGAAAATTCTTAATTTATCTCTCCATTTACCACATGGGAGTATTAGAAGGCTGCTGGTCAATTTTCCAATGGCTGCCACCTAACATTTTACAAGAAAATTCAAAGTTAGGTGAGCCACCATTGCCCCTTGTCCCCCCCTTTCACTATCACATTGTAATGGCACCCTTCCCCCTCTCTCATTGTGTATCCCACGCAGCCCCCTCCCCTCCATTGCCTATTTAAAGGCTTGTACAATGTGTGTGTTTAAGGATTGATGAAAATATTTTGTGAGAAATTACCTTAAGTGAGTGATTCACTTCTCCTTCTTTGGGTGTGACTCCCAACCCTATCCTGTGACTGGACAGCATTTAGGTCGTGAGACTCGACCCTCTACCCCCCTCTTCCTCTTATTTTCTGGTTCCACCTGATTTATCCCTAATACTACTACGCGTGAGCAAGGATTCAGCGCTGGTTTCGTGTCGATCCGAGTTCGGGAGCGCCGGTGGCGATTTTCCTCGTGGCGGCACGCAGATCTGTCCCAGAGTGCAGTCCAGATCTGAAGATGTCTGTGTATTAATTCTTGGAGCCCAACCCCGACGCCATATGCAGTTTCTTTTTAAAGAGAAGTCGTAGTGTTTCAAGCCCTCTTCGCGTTGCTGCTGGTTTTGCCTCGATCCGTAACCGGTGCTGATTGTGCCGACAGATCTCGTGGGATCACGCGGGCTGGTCTGAGCAGGTCTGGCTGAAATCTAAGTCGACTTTCAGAGCCTGCCCCATCTTCATCCGGCCAAGATCTGTGTGAGAGGTCTTCAGAGTATTTCTTCCTCAGGGCGTCACCGACATTCTCCCACAAAGAACGCCCCGATCCGACATCGGAAACCATTATTTCATGTTTTTACCGTGTCGCTGTGCAGTTCTGTGAGCATAAAACCAGAACCAGGGAAGTTTCATCTCTGCGCCCAGATATGAAAGCATCTGATCACGCCCTTTGGAGTGAAGATACTCCATCCAGTCGCCGACATTCTCCAACAAACGGCACTCCGATCGGGCATCGGATCTAGTCGTATTAACCACCACAAGCTCGCTGCGCAGGGTGACCAGCGCGGGCAGAACTGGGTCGGCTTTCCGTCGGCGTACCCGAGCGGCTCCGGCATGCGTTCCTCGCCTCCTGCCAGTGTGGCCCGTCAACTCGGGTTCCAGCGACCCAAACATTGGCATTTGTAGCCCTATACCTCCCTACATGGAGTGGGCAAATATTTCTGAAAGTGTAATCTTATTGCATTTGTATATCGGGGTTGTTCGGAAATCGGCCGGGAATCTTCCCCACGCCTAGGCGTGGAGGTACGTGCTCGTTCCGATCCTCACATTTGTTGTTTAGTATACTTTCTATATTGCTGTGTTTGTGAGATTAGGGCCGTTAGCCAGTTCAAATTCACCGCGATTGTGAGTTGTGAGCGCCCGTTCCGTGGCTCCAATCGAGCACCGAGCGCGAATTAGCACCCTAGGCGACGGTGGTTTCTTAATCGCCGCGATCCCCACGTTTCCATCGCAAGGGATGATCGTCGGGCTCAAGAGAGTCTCTGTTGATAGACGTCTCCACCCGGAGAATACCACGGTGGTCAGCCGCCCAGCTTGCCTTAGTGTGCTAGTGATGGTCGCACATCGAGTCGGTCGTACGTCTTAGCCCGAGTCGGTCATCCGTCCCGCATCAAATTGGTATCAGAGCGTCGTTCAAGTCTTGGGTCATTTAAGTCCAAGGTTGCATTTGCATTCCTCTACTCGGTATATCAAAAGGTGCGACACAAACGTTAGGCTACGCCTATCGGGAAGGCCGCACACTTGCGCGAGTGATCTTCGGATCGCTTAGCTCCGCCGCGTACCGAATAGTGGGTTAAGTCTAGGTTCCTAGTTAGTGCATTCCCACATAGTCATGTCTAACATGTAGTTCCGCCGAATTCACATGGAATCCCCATCACCCGGGCAATATGGCCGTTGGTCCACCCATGGGCTTGGCAACCATCCTCTCCCCTTCCGTAGGCCCGAAGCCTCTGATTTTTATGGCTCTAATGATCCGGGTGACTACCTCAATTGGGAGGCCGCGATGGACAAATATTATGAATGTTACACCATGTCCGATGCCATGCAAGTTAGTTTTGCCCGAGAGAGGCTTGTCCACAAAGCCGCCTGGAAATGGGAGAGCATTGAGCGCATGAGAGAGGTTAGGAGGCAAAGGCCCATCGAGTCGTGGCATGAGATGAAGGACGAACTTAGGAAGGTCTACCTACCCGACCCGGTCACCTCCAACCGACCCCACCCAATCACATCCACCCAAGTGGGCCATAATCGGAGGCAACGCGCCGCGCATGTAGAAGAGCCGAGGTCCACGACTAAGCCGAGTTCATATGGGGAAGTCCACCACATTACTCCTACTCCAAACCCCACCATTGCCGAACTCTTCCAACTCATTTTGGATAAAGTGGATAGGAAGTGTGCTTATATCGAGTCCCTGCTTCCCCCTTGCCTACCTCCTAGCCAGGGAGGAACCAAACACGAACCTAAGGAGGTAACAGCCGGTAGTCCCAATCCGGTGCCATATATGGTTCCATCCCACGGTCCCCTCCCCATCATAGTGGATCCTCGTTCCCCACCCACGAGAGCCCCTTTGCCTATACCCCCTGTCCGTCAGGAGGATAAGGGTAAGGACGCACTTATCAAGGAGCGTAGTGGTTCACGACAGCAGTGTTATCGCTGCCTGGGATTCGGCCACTTTGCAGGACAGTGTCCCACTCGGACATCTCGAGCTCTAGGGGACAAAAGGGTTGGAGAAGCCTCACTCTCCGATCTTTATTTGGAGCCTTCTCAGCCAGAGCTACCTGTGTTTCTAATGGGAAAGATACTCATAGCCGAGCCACTCTTTAGTTGGCTTAAGATAGGTTTGGTCCCATCTCCCCTCCCATCTATGGACCCTATCCTACCTCTGGTGCCAATCCATTCATTTCACACCACTTTCCGGTCTAGTCACCGTGTGGATACATTGGATGACCTTCTTAAAGGGTTAGACCGGCAACTAACTTTTATGCACTTGTTGGCTCCAGGCTTTGACCAACCTATAGGTCGTAGCTTCACACATCCATCCTTAGGGTCTATCACCTCCGTGTACACTGTGTGCCATATCACCATGGAGGTTCTTTTACTCCTCCCCTTACTGGCCGAGCCTGACTTCACTCCTTTTATCCCGAGGGAGGAGCCCTATCTGCTATACACAGTCCCATCTACGTCGATGGATGAAGCTGACCATCAACACCTTCTAGAATTCCACACATGGGACCTTGAGATGAGGGAATCCATATCGAGGGGCCACACATTCTTTGATCCCTTCGATCCCTTTCTTCATGGGCCCTTTGGCCCATAACCTCCACTCCACCTCTTTGAGGAAGTCCACTTTCACATCCTTTTCCCACGGGCCGGGCCACCTATGCCCACCAAGCCCGATACACCTACATCCGGCCCTCCTAGCCCTCCCAAGTCTCCCAAATCCAATGCGCAGCCGCATGCCAGGGACAAAGTAGGATGTCTAGGAGTCCCACTTTCCGCCAACCACCGGTTGCCACTAGTGTATACGGGGCACATGTTCGGGTGTCCTGGTCCACCATTGCATATGCATAGTCTGCATAACCATATGTTTGTCTAAGTTCAAGTGTGTGTGTTTGCTTCTATGGTTTATTTTCTTTCATATGGTTTGCAGTAAGTCGTGTCAATAAACGGCCAGTCAAAGCACATATAAGGAGGTAGCCGATGCATGCTACATATCCGTGGATTCAAAGGGAGAGTACGTCTAGATCACGGTCATACTTGATTGGTTTCCTCCCGGAGACCGAAAGCCACTCTAAGTCCACGATCCCCACCCTTTCCGGGTCAAGAAACAAGTGGGTCCGAATGCGTACGATATTGAACTACCGGGTGACTATGGTGTCAGTTCGACATTCCATGTTTCAGATCTGGTAGCATATTGGAACCCGCGGTGATCTCTAGTGAGCTTTGGGCTTTCTCCTTCTATTGTGAGTGATACACCACCCGAGAGTCCACCTCTTCCAGCCTCAACGCATGCATATAGATTGTATACTGGATGAGCAGGTGATCACCACAAGGAACGGCGCATATCCACACGTCCTAGTGCGTTGGCAAGGATGCCCCACGATGACCAACACCTTGATCGCATGCGGAGAATGCAAGCTTCGAGACCCTTACTCGACGGGGTCGAGTTCCTCCCACCCGGGGAGAATTGGTGCGTGTTATGTCCCCTGTGGTTCTGGAGTTTTGATGATGACAGATATTATGTCTCATTATGTTTACATCCTTGATGATATAATCCTGTTGCATTATGAGAAACTGTCAGAACAGGGTTGAGGATGTCTCACATGTCATGAAGTTAACCCAAGTCAAAGAGTCAAAGTTAAATCATGACAGGTAAGGTGAATGCTCAGAACAGGTAATGCTTTAATTAGTTCTGCTGCATACATTCAGTTCATGTCTGCTATATGCATTCAATTCATTGGTTCATGTTTATTGTGCATTGCCTCACATCAAGTCTAGACATCCTGGTTGCATTCTAAGTCTACACAACCTGCTAGGTCGGTCTTCAAAGTATTTACATTGATCTTCAAGGCATCAAGTCTATACACTGGACTGTGCTTCATGCATTGGCCAAGTCTGTTTAGTTAGTATGGACATTAGTGGGTCGACCCACCCCTATTGATGCGTCGACCCATCAGAACACTGACTGTCTGGGTTTCAAAGTCTATACATTGCTGCTTTGGCCAACTCTGTACATCCGTTTGCCTGACTCCTATTTCAAACTCTACTCATTCATTGTTAAGGCAAGTCTATACATTGGCTCATGGTCTTCAAGTCGATACAAAGTCTTCATCTTCTGAAGTTTGTACAGCCAGTCACTTAACAAAGTCTGTACAGTGTCTCATATTGGCAAGTCTGTACATTGGCCATCAAAGCCTTCAAAGTCTGTACATCCGTCAAGACTCTCAAAGTCTGTACAGCCTGCTTTGTCGATTCAGATTTCAAAGTCTATACAACGTGGGCTTCAGTTCTTCAAGTCTACACATCATCAGTTGAACGTAAAGTGTATACGTTGCAGCGTCAACTCATTGGGCTGCAGCGTCAACTCAGCAAGTATGCACATCGCCATTAGACTTTCAAGTCTACACACTGGAAGCTCTTCATTTGATTGAGTCTATACATTGTCCTAGGCTAAGTGTGTACATCGTCTCATTCATGCTTTGATTAATGAAGTATGTACATCAGTCTTCACTTTCTAAGTCTGTACAGCCGTTGGGCTTGGACTCAGAGTCTGTACACTCGATTTGCCTTTGAATTGGTTAAGTGTGTACATTGAGCGTCTCACTTAGCGTCTAAGGCAAAGTCTACACGTTGCTACAGTAACAAAAGTCTATACATCTGACTATGCAGTGTCTTAGCCATCGTCTCACATTCTTCAAGTCTACACATTGGGTTTTCACATGAAGTATGTACAGCCGTTCATTGTTGAAGTCCATACACTGGTCGGTGGGAAGTCTGCTCACTGGTCTTCAAATCCAAGTCTGCACATTGGTCTTCGATTTCAATGTCTATACATTGGGCTCTTACATGAAGTCTATACACTGTTGTTTGCATTACAAGTCCATACATCCTCAGCTGAACCCCATGTCCATACAACGACACTGTAGCTTGCATAGCTCATGTCTGCTCATTGGTCTTCATCTCCTGTAGTCTAGACATTGGAAAGTATATACACTGAGCTCACAAGAAGACTTCCAAGTCTATACACTCTCTCAGTGTACATACTTGCCCATTTTCTGTTTCAAAGTATATACACTCGGTGTTATAAGGTTTAAATAACCACTTGTTCTATGTTATGATTATAAGATTTTGTGTGTGTATAGGGTTAACGCAGAATGACCATAGCGTCCACGCAGCAAGCTGACAAGCTAAAGTATTAGCTGCTGGAACACATCACTGCGTCAACGCAATGGCCTGGTAGCGTCCACGCAGCAAGCAAACAAGCTAAAGTATTAGCTGCTGGAACACATCACTGCGTCAACGCAACGGCCTGGTAGCGTCCACGCAGCAAGCAAACAAGCTAAAGTATTAGCTACTGGAACACATCACTGCGTCAACGCCACGGCCTGGTAGCGTCCACGCAGCAAGCAAACAAGCTAAAGTATTAGCTGCTGGAACACCACTGCGTCAACGCTATGGGCTAGCAGCGTCGACGCAGCACGCTTATATACTGAAGACATTGATCACTGGACACCAATGCGTCAACGTCTTGATCAAGTGGCGTGGACACTGTAGTTCAAACAATTAAGAAAGAAGTTTACTGGATTACTCTGATGCGTCAACGCCACGGGCTGATAGAGTCAACGCAGCAGTCTTGAGTTTTACTGAACGAATGTCCTTGAATTGTAGGGCACGTGATCCGAGGTGCCTGGCTCGTGAACCAAGAAGCTGCCACGTGGTCCGAATTTCTAGGGCTGGAAATGTGGAAGCCACACGCGCCAGGGTGTTGCTGCTGCTACTATATATACTAGTCTTCTTCCACTAAAGAAGACAGATCGAAGTAGAAGCCTGAAGAGAAGAAAGCCCTTCGATCCAGAAAAAGAGAAAAAGAGGAAAAGAGAGGAAGAAGAGATAGAAGAGAGAAGCCGTGAAGAGAGAGCAGTGAGTGAGAGATTTGGAGAGCAGAAAAGAAAGAAAGAGAGAAAGAGAGTGAGCGAGAGAGCTCGTGGAGAAGAAGGAAGAAGCTGCTTGAAGATCTATCTTCACTGGACCATGGATCAGATCCAGGCCAGTCAGCTCCGTTGAGAGCCACATTGTGCATTTCGTTTTACAGCTTTCTGATTGCTGTGTCATTTCCCTTTATTGTTTTCCTTTGTTTTCTGATCATCTTTGTTCTTTCGATTGCCCTGTTGGGGATTGGGTTCCTCCTGTTGGTTCAGGAGAAGGGAGATCTGATCTCCAGGTTGCAAGTGACAGGTTGTCACTTGTGGGTTCCCTCTGGTTAGAGGAAGGGAGGCTAGTCCTGCAGTTCTGGGCTTGTGGTTGCAAGTCCAGTGGTCCCTCCTGGTCTGGAGGAAGAGAGGTCTTCGACCTCTAGTTTCTGAGTGGCTGGGAGTCACTTGGGTGTCCCTTCGGTTGGGAGGAAGAGGGGAGGCTGTTCCCCTGGTCAAGCTGTGTGGCAGCAACTGTTTGCAGACTGAGTCTGCTTGGTTCTAGCATTTGCTAGTGAAGCCTCACTCCGGTTGGGAGTGAGGGGTGGATGTAGGTCTGTGGACCGAACCACCTAAAAATTATCTTGTGCAGTGGTCTGATTGTTTGCTTAGCTTCCGCTAGATGCTTGAATAGGTGCGCACCAAGTGCTTGTATTTGAGTTGAATTGAATTGGTTCTACTCTGTGGTTTATCTCTTGCATCCTTGTTTTTATTTGGCCATTATTCATAGAGGGATACATTCACCCCCCTCTGTATCCGGGCCTAGCACCCTAACAGTTCGGACACCAAGGCGATCACATGGCACGTCGGCGAACCGACGTGTCATACGCGGTGCGCCAAGTGGACTACATCGGCTTCCCATCGAATTGGGGATAATTTGGCTTCCATTTGGACACTTTTAGCATTAAATTTGGGCTTGCATTGAAGATTATACATGGGTTTTCATATTGGGCTGGTTGCTAGACCCTTAAAAGGCCAAGTGGTTAAAGGCCCTTAGGCTTTCCTTAAGAAAGGAAAGGCCTTGGACCAATATGAAGCACCCATTAGCCTAGCAAGGCCCAATTGGGCTCCCTTTCTATATGAGCTCTCTAAATGGGAGAGGCCTTATACAAGCATGGGCTTCACTCATGGGTTTACAAGGTTGGAAGGGGCCTTCAGCAAGAGGAGGAGAATGGGCTGGCCATGAGCCAATGTGGCCCATTCAAGGCCCATTGAAGGGGGCGCCCCCTTCCTTGGCTTATTAGGCTAGAAAATTCTTAATTCTTCTCTCCATTTACCACATGGGAGTATTAGAAGGCTGCTGGTCAATTTTCCAATGGCTGCCACCTAACATTTTACAAGAAAATTCAAAGTTAGGTGAGCCACCATTGCCCCTTGTCCCCCCCTTTCACTATCACATTGTAATGGCACCCTTCCCCCTCTCTCATTGTGTATCCCACGCAGCCCCCTCCCCTCCATTGCCTATTTAAAGGCTTGTACAATGTGTGTTTAAGGATTGATAAAAATATTTTGTGAGAAATTGCCTTAAGTGAGTGATTCACTTCTCCTTCTTTGGGTGTGACTCACAACCCTATCCTGTGACTGGACAGCATTTAGGTCGTGAGACTCGACCCTCTACCCCCCTCTTCCTCTTATCTTTTGGTTCCACCTGATTTATCCCTGATACTACTACGAGTGATCAAGGATTCAGCGCTGGTTTCGTGTCGATCCGAATTCGGGAACGCCGATGGCGATTTTCCTCGTGGCGGCGCGCAGATCTGTCCCAGAGTGCAGTCCAGATCTGAAGATGTCTGTGTATTAATTCTTGGAGCCCAACCCCGACGCCATATGCAGTTTCTTTCTAAAGAGAAGTCATAGTTTTTCAAGCCCTCTTCGCGTTGCCGCTGGTTTCGCGTAGATCCGTGACTAGTGCTGATCGTGCCGACAGATCTCGTGGGATCACGCGGGCTGGTCTGAGCAGGTCCGGCTGAAATCTGAGTCGACTTTCAGAGCCTTCCCCATCTTCATCCGGCCAAGATCCATGTGAGAGGTCTTTAGAGTATTTCTTCCTCAGGGCATCGCCGACATTCTCCCACAAAGAACGCTCCGATCCGACATCGACAACCATTATTTCGTATTTTTACCGTGTCGCTGTGCAGTTCTGTGAGCATAAAACCAGAACCAGGGAAGTTTCATCGCTGCGCCAAGATCTGAAAGCATCTGATTGCGCCATTCAGAGTGAAGATACTCCATCCAGTCGCCGACATTCTCCAATAAACGGCGCTCCGATCGGGTATCGGATCTAGTCGTATCAACCTCCGCAAGCTTGCTGCGCAGGGTGACCAGCGCGGGCAGAACCGGGTCGGCTTTCCGTCGGCGTACCCGAGCGGCTCCGGCACGCGTTCCTCACCTCCTGCGAGTGTGGCCCATCAACCCGGGTTCCAGCAACCCCAAAATTAGCTTTTGTAGCCCTATACCTCTCTGCGTGGAGTGGGCAAATATTTCTGAAAGTGTAATCTTATTGCATTTGTATATCGGGGTTGTTCAGAAATCGGCCGGGAATCTTCCCCACGCCTAGGCGTGGAGGTACGTGCTCGTTCCGATCCTCACATTTGCCGTTTAGTATACTTTCTATATTGCTGCGTTTGTGAGATTAGGGCCGTTAGCCAGTTCAAATTCACCGCGATTGTGAGTTGTGAGCGCCCGTTCTGTGGCTCCAATCGAGCACCGAGTGCGAATTAGCACCCTAGGCGACGGTGGTTTCTTAATCGTCGCGATCCCCACGTTTCCCTCTCAAGGGATGATCGTCGGGCTCAAGAGAGTCTCTGTTGAGAGACGTCTCCACCCGGAGAATACCACGGTGGTCAGCCGCCCGGCTTGCCTTAGTGTGCTAGTGCTGGTCGCACATCGTGTCGGTCGTACGTCTTAGCCCGAGTCGGTCATCTGTCCCGCATCAATGAATAGTGTACCTAGAGCGGTGAGCTTCTTCTAGAATCTTCTTCTTCAGCTCAGGGCAGTCTAGAACACATGTCCTCTCATGGAACAATAGTCTGTCATCATCTGCTAACTTAAAATCAGGTCTCTCGCCTAGCTTATCCTTTATATCCACAAGTGTAGGATCTTCATCTTGCAGTCTCTTGATCTCAGAAAGTAGGTCTGGATGCAAACTCATGTGGGCTAGAGTAATGCACCTTCCCTCCTTGTTCATGCTTATATCAAGTTCTGAAAATTTCTCCAGTATCTTCCATTCCTGAATCATAAGATTGGCTAGCATCGCTCTCGGTTTTCGACTTAGGGCATCTGCTATGGAATTACCCTTGTCAGGGTGGTATTTGATAGTAAAGTCAAAATCCTTGAGGTATTCCAGCCAACGCCTTTGCCTCATATTAAGTTCCTTCTGGGAAAATAGGTACTTGAGGCTTTTGTGATCGGAGTACACAATAAACGGTTCTTTGTAGAGATAGTGTCTCCAAATCTTTAAGGCAAACACTACCGCGGCTAGTTCTAGGTCATGCACTGGATAGTTTTCTTCGTGTTTCTTCAATTGCCTAGAAGAGTATGCAATGACTCTTCCTTGTTGCATCAAAACACACCCGAGGCCAATACCGAAAGCATCGATATACACCTCGTACTTCCCTCCTTCGATAGGTAGGGCCAAGAACGGAGCAGTGGTCAAATGGTCCTTTAGAGCTTGAAAACTCCTTTCACATTCTTCATTCCATTCATAAGGAACTTCCTTGTGAGTCAGTCTGGTGAGTGGAACTGTAATCTTCAAGAAGTCCTTGATAAATCACTGGTAATAACCAGCAAGACCGAAGAAACTTCGTATTTCTATTGCATTGGTAGGTCATTCCCAGCTCTTTACGGCTTCAACCTTTGCAGGATACATAGAAATTCCATCCTTCAAAACTATATGGCCTAAGAAAGCCACTTCTTCTAGCCAGAACTCGCACTTGCTAAATTTAGCATACAATTGATTATCCCTCAATATCTGCAATGATATCCTCAAATGTACTTCATGTTCTTCTTCAGACATTGAATATACCAGTATGTCATCAATAAATACCACAACAAATTTGTCCAGATGTGGTCTAAAAATGCTATTCATAAGCTGCATAAAAGCTGCAGGGGCATTCGTTAGTCCAAATGGCATGACAATAAATTCATAATGCACGTACCTTCTTTGGATTGCACTTTTGTGAATATCCTCATCCTTGATCCTCAATTGGTGATAACCCGTTCGAAGATCAATTTTTAAGAAATACTTTGCTCCAGAAATCTGATCAAAGAGTTCATCAATCCTTGGCAGTGGGTATTTATTCTTGATGGTAAGGTGGTTAAGTTGCCAATAATCGATGCACAGCCTTATCGATCCATCTTTTTTCTTGAGGAATAGCACTCGTGCTCCCCATGGGGAAGTACTTGGTCTGATGAAACCCTTCTTCAATAATTTCATCAGCTGCTCCTTTAATTCTGCGGGGGACATTCTGTAGGGTGCCTTGGATACAGGTCCGGCACCAGGAACAAGGTCTATGGTGAAAGAGACTTCCCTTTCTGGTGGCAACCCATGTAAGTCTTCTGGGAACACATCGGGAAACTCCTGAACCACTTGAATGTCTTCCAGTCTAGCCACCTTAGCTTCCGTGGCGGTCACAAATGCTAGGAATGCCTCGCATCCCCTGTTGATGAGCTTGCTGGCTCGGAGAGCTGAGATAACTGGTGATCTCTTCCGGGGAGTAATGTAGATTAACTCCGGGTAATCCACAAAGGTTACTTTCCCATTTCGGCAGTCTACAGTTGCCTGATGGGTGGAAAGTAAATCGGCACCTAGAATGACATCATACCCTTGTAGGTCTAAACATATCAGGTCAGCAGGTAGATTGTGGCCTTTAACCATGACCTTACAATTTGGGTAATGGTGTGTGATATCGGACTCATCCCCTAGAGGAGTAGAAATTACTAAATCCATCCATTCATGCTCCATAGAGAATGAAGCAGCAAATTTCTTTGAAATAAAAGAATGAGTTGCGCCTATATCAAATAGAGCTTGAGAAGACTTGGAACAAATAGTTAAAATACCTTCCACCAGTCCACCTTCAGTTGGTTCCGTCCCCTGTAGAGCTTGGAGACGTCCTTGCTTCTTTGCCGGGCTCTTTTCTTCCTTAGTTGCCGATTCGATCTGTTCATTCAGTAGAGGGCAATCAAGAATCCTGTGCTCCCGACTCTCGCATCGGAGGCACGCTCCCAGTTTCCTCCAGCATTCATCGACCTTATGGCCAGCCTTGTCACAATACTTGCAATTTTCTTTAGGTACGGTGATGGAGAATGTCTTGTTGTTCGGCTTGGGCTTCTTATCCTTGGAGGACTCTCCTCCATTAGAGGGTCGCTTCTTATTGAAAGAAGGCTTGAAGTTGTTAGAGGTAGTAATGTTCTCCTTCTTGTCCTTACCACGGATTTTATCGGACAGTTCCGTGGCATCCTCAAGCAGTTGTGCACGTCGGAATATCTTTGGATACACCTGGATGTCCATTGGTGCCAGCTGGGTGATAAATTGGGGCCGAAGCCCATTCAGGAAGTGCCTTGCTTTCATCTTCTCCGTACACAACAAGTGAGGTGCGTACCTTGATAGCCTTGAAAATTGGGCCTCATAGTTGATCACAGTCAGGCTTCTTTGTTTCAGAGCGGTGAACTCCGCGGCCTTCTTCTCTTGGACGCGGTCGGAGAAATATTTATTGTTGAAATGATTAAAAAAGTCGGCCGAGGTAACATTATCTTCCAGTAAGGTATCTTCAATAAATTCCCACCAAGACCTCGCATCTCATTCCAGTTGGAACGTAGCTAATAAAATCTTCTCGTCATCCGTGCACTGCATGTCACGGAATATCCTTTCAATCTCTTTCAGTCAGTTCTCTACATCATCTGGGTTAGAAGAACCCGTGAACTTCGGAGGGTTCAGGTTTCTGAAACTCATGTGGAGATCTCCTGCTCCACGGTGTGCTCCGCCTTGCGCCATCTATTGTAGCGCCTGGGTAAGACCCTGAACAGTGTGTTGCATTTCACGCCATTGCGCACGTTCCGCGGCCATACTCCTACAAGGATTTAAAAGTCTTAATTAGTTCCATTTTTCATTCACAAGGTTGGTCGTCCTATTTAGACTTGAATCCCTTGGTTCTACCCAATCTCACGGGTTTAAAAGTTGGCCTATCCTTGGAGTTGGGTTTTCCTAGGAAATTGAAATCCTAGGCTCTGATACCATGTTGAATCCATAAAACCGCGGTGTTGAGATACAAGGGCCTAGGGTCATAAGCACATGAACCACAACTCATTTAACAAATACGGGACTATTGCCCAAGGGGGACTATGTCTAAATATTCTAACACTCCCCCTCACAGTCAAGATGGGCTGTAGACATTAATCGGGTGGAGGTGACAAGAGGAGTTGGGTCATTTGGCCTGCTCTGATACCACTTCTGTCACGCCCCGATTCGATAGCAGCGGAACGTATTGGTCTGAACGTGGCAGCGATACAATCGTGAATAATCAGAGCAACTCATAAGACACAAATTCAAGGCCAGACAAAAATGACGAAAATACAATTCTTATTAATAACAAATGTCAAACTTATAATTCTTGACTCACTTACATATTTAAATGAAAAGGCTCATTACTCTTAATAAAAAGGAAAAGACTCAACGACAGGACAAGACTCAAGAAGATAAAAGACACATACTCGATTCTATTGCGCTCATCACTCTTGCCCTTCCCCATCTGTATGGTTATCTTCATCGTCAATACCTGAAAAATATTAAAATAGGCTAGTGAGCAAAAAGCTTAGTAGGAATTACATCCCTATCCCAAGCAGAGTATAAGTGATTAGCCAATTTATCATGTTCGTGATGATGTAGTGCATGAAACTATATGACTTAAAATCATGATGATCAATCTATCAGAAAAGATTAATTTCAAAGTCAAAGGCAAGTATAAGCTCAAGAGAAAGGAAATAATTTTCCTTGCAGAACCAAGGATAGATATCAGAAATAAACAAGGGCATAAGTTACAGATGAACATAACTTTTGAATTGGCCAGAGTACAACAGAGTTTCAATAAATATAAGCAGAATTAAACAATCAAGCAGAATAACTAAATTATCAGAATAATCGAACATCAGAATATCAGAATAACAGTATCTCCAGAATTCATAGAATTTGCAGAATAACAGATATAACAGAATAACAGAAATATTACAGATATACAAAATTTGATGTAATGCCACACCCAGAAGTTTACCATGGTTTACAGAATTGGACTTTCGTCCAACCTGACATTGAAAAGTCACGGACCCATAGCCCTTAACATTTCAGAATCAGATATGGCCAATAAAGTGTCAAGGGGTTATGTTCTCGAAATATTTGACAAGGCAATTCCTAAATAGGGACCGAGTGTCAAGGCTAACGTGGAAGTAAATCATGTAAATATGCCATTGGTCTATCATGCATTAGATCTCACCAAAAATAGGGGAAAACAAGAAATTAGTGTCACCCCCTCCGCCATTATTTAGAAATCGAGTCCAGGGAGGGGTCGCACATTAATATGACAAGGACAGGTGCGTGGAAAAATAACGACACATCTAGTGAAGTGCTTAATTCGGAATAGCATCCAATAGAAGGTCACATAATCTTTTAATTGCGCCCCTACCATGGTCGCCAATTCCTTTAGGCGTCCATGTCATGGTCGCAGTTCAGAGACATGCACGCTTTCATAAAACCAGACTAACACGTATCGGTTCCAGGGTTTTTAAGGTACAATCAGCTCGGCCGCCTTGAGGGAATCCAAGGCTAGCGGAGTCTTACTGAGGTCCCAATGACAAATCGCCAGTCCGAAGGAACAGAATGTCCCGTGGAGGGCTCGTTTGTCATCGACAGTTGAGTGGGTAAACGAGGAAACAAAATCGGGACCAAGTCTACGGATGTGAGACTATGGTGCCAATGAATGAGCGGTATTGGATGAAAACATACGGTCACGATAAATCACGTCCATATAGTGGTTGTTTATTACAAATTGGCGTCCAATCCATTGACATTAATCATCAGATTACGTTTTTATCCCTATCTTAAATTTCCTTCAATTAGTGTCGTTATCTAGGGCGCAGCTTCATTAAATTGCGTCCCTATGAGAGGCGCAAATAATGTTTGGGCGACCCAAGTCAAGGTGCCAATTCTCATAATTTTGTTTTCTAATTTTTCCTTTTCAGATATTAATCTGCAGGTATAGTATAGGCTCAAGCTTAAAGTACGACTAAGGTAGTGTCGCAAATTTATTTTGACTTCTGTTGTTCAGTCGTAATTTCGGTTTATATGTTTTTACTGTTCATTTAGGCATTGAACAGTGCCACTTTCAGATTTCACGGGTTTTCAGAGATCAAAGGGTACATAAAGAATATTACAGAGATTCCAAAAATATAAATAACATGATTTTAGGATATACGGTTTCATAGTTATTAAATTTTAAAGATGTGTAATTATTAATTGCTTAAACAAATGGTGGCAAGGTTAAAGGCGTCCAATTGAAATGGCGTGAGAGCCATGGACATAGTTTATGAAATAGCACCCATGTGTGTGTCGCCATTGCCTTTCTCATGTAAAAAACTTGTAACAACTATTCAAAGCACGTGAAACGAACATATGGCATGACTATGCAGGTTTTACGTGAAAACTACATGCAATCTATATTCATGTTTAGGCTAGGAGAAATCACCTATGGATGAATTAAAAGATCAAGATATATATATGCAGAGATCTTATTAAGGTTTAAATTTAACTACTTTAGCTTGATGTCGAGAACACCTACCTTTTAGTAATTTGGGGGGGGGGGTGACCAGGTTGAAGAACTTGTTATAGAAACAATGCTCTGTTCCTCTTCTCCAACGAAACAGAGGGTGAACAAACAGCAGCAGCAGGAGGTAGATGGAAGGAGAAGTTGGCGCTTCTTCTTGCTGCACTCACGTCCGCAGGAGAAGGAGGAAGATGGCAGCAGGAAGGGGAGAAAAAAGAGGATGAAGATGCCACGCCGCTCCTTGTAGTTTAAACCGCAGCAGGAGGAAGAAGATGCAGGGATTTGCAAGCAGAGGAAATGGCAGCAACAAAAAAATGGGTTCTTGCTTGCGATGGCAAGGTTATAAATAGGAGAGGGATCCTGAACGGAGGCGGGAAATTAACGAAGGCAAGGTTTTAAAGCCTTCCCATGCATTGCCGATTCCCTTACCATTTGTAAGGCCGCCTGCCCATATTGGTTTTACAAAACCTTAAAACGATTCCACACAAGGCATGCATGGCTTCGGTTTTAACCTGCGCCTAGGTGGTTGGCACGTGGGTCATGGGTTGGTGAGGTTTGGCTTTAGAAGCATATACGTGGACGGGTTAATGGGTTGTTTTGTTAAAAGAGCATTATATAAGGCTTGCTTTGGGTTTGGTTTTAGAAGCATATACGTGGATGGTTGACTTGTGTATGTGGGTGGCAAGGGTCTCACGGTTAAAACCCATTAACATATATATTTATATACATATATGGGTGGTAATAATTCGGTTAGGATTTTATATACATATATGTAATTACCTAGTGGGCTCGCTTTATATCACGGCTCATTTATCTTTGGATGTTAAAATAAAATATTATTTGTGTCAAGGCTCCTTGAGTTTATTATTTCTATACAAATTTTAATTTATTTAGGAGTTTTTATTCTTTAGATTTTTTTTTCAAGGGTGCTACACCCTCCCCCACTTAAAAAAATTTGGTGCCCAAATTCAACTGAACTCGTTTCCAATTTATATTAGTGGGGTATCTAGTTCTAGTTTCCATTCATAAGACAAAATTATCTAGGCATGCTAGTAAATGAGCCAAAGAACTAGACGAAGATTAAGGGGTACCTCTAGTTACTGCATTGTCAGCAGGTTTGATTTGTCTTATTGCTTGTAATTATCCTCGATGCCGCACTTCTTTATGATCATTTGCCTGCTGAGGTTGATCTTTAGGAAGGGGGTAGTCGACTACTTTATGCTCTTGGCTTCCACAACGAAAGCAAGTCCCATTCTTCCAGCGACACTTCTCAGATGGATGACTTACATTCCCACAATGCTTGCACTTCTCTTCCTTAGGCTTTTTACCGTTTGGAACGTTGTTTCCCTCATTGGGCCTCTTGTTATCGTTACCTTCTTCTTCTCCAGTCTTGCCTTAACTTTGTCGAATAATTCCATGGCATCTTCCAATAATTGGGCTCTCTTAACCATCTCGACATATGATTGAATATCCATCGGTGCCAACTGGGGTATGTATTGTAGTCTTAATCCATTTAAAAATCTCCTAGCTTTCATCTTTTCCGTAATGATCAAATGAGGTGCATACTGTGACAACCTCGAGAACTAGGCCTCATATTCTGCCACAGACATACTTCTTTGCTTAAGTGAGGCAAATTCTCCTACTTTTCTCACCCGAACTCTCTCTGAGAAATACTTCTCATTAAAGTGCTCTAAGAATTCTACCCATGCTACCTGTTTATTTGGCAAGGTGGCTTCCACGGACTTTGCCCATTCCGGGCCACGTGAGTCAATCAAGTCAAGTCAAGCACGAGAGAGAGAGAGTGTGGAATGTCATGATCAAGCTAGTCATACACTCCTGTGTAATGTCACACCGTAATCATTTAACTCCCATGGGCACAAGTACTTTCGGGTGCTCCTCCCAAGACCAGATTGGGCCCTATATGCACAGGCATTGGTCATGTATTTTGACATCCACTATAGTTTATAGTAGCCAAAAGAATTCCAAAGAGCATAGATCATTGTAGGAGAATAAGGTGGATTCACAGAACATGGAATTCAAGGCAGATATCACGTGTAGGGATGACTTAGCTAAAAATATGAGACATTTCATAAAAAAAACTGGGTAATTAGCGTCCGTCAGGGAAGCCGCAAAATAGAATTGGAGTCCATAGCAATGGGCGCTCATTCTGAAAATAGATAAATAGACACAAAGTAAATAGCGTCCTCCAAATAGGGCGCTATTTGAAACTGGCGTCTGCTACCCTGGGCACAGATTACCAGAGAGTGACGATTTCCCATAAAAGTCAGAAACGGCATTTCATGGGGGCTGGGCGTCATGTTTCTTCAGAGGGACATGACTATGACATTGTGTAAAGGGTTTTTAGGGTACAACCTACTTGGCTACCTTGAGGGAATCCAAGGCTAGTGGAGACTGACGGAGGTCTCTAAGATGAAATCGCTAGTCCGAAGGAACGGAATGTCCAATAGAGAGCTCAATCACCTCGAGAGTTAAGGGGTATACGATCAAACCAAAATAGGGACCTCATCCACGGAATGGGATGAGAGTACTAAGCGGTGCCCCACGGGGGGGGGGGGGGGGGTTAAAAACTCAGGAAAACGATCGAGCAGAGAAAATGGTGTCCTGCCTGGCAGTCGCTATATCAAATAGCGTCTTTCAGGATAGGCGCATAATTACTCATACAATTTCATTTAAACAGAATCAACGTCCTTCCAGGAGGGTGCAAATTATCATTTACAGATTTATGATATTTTCGGAGTCTTACATTTCGCAACTTGCTTTTTATTCTCAAATCTGGCATGCTATTCCGAGATTTTAATATTTCTGGGAATCAGCGCCCTTCATGAGGGAGGCCCATTCTTTTATGCGCCTGAGACACAGTTCGCTAATACCTTAAGTTCTTACGTGAATTGTTTGCAGAGACATTAGATATTTTCATTCACCATGCATGAAATAAAAAGAGCACCTATTTTAACAGCTACTATTTAGTATAAGCGCCCTACAAATAGGACGCCAACAACCCTGCAATTATTTGATTTAATATCAACATAGAATATATATTTCCTGTAACATAAATTAAATAGCGCCTGTTAACATGAACGTTACTTCATTTATACGCCTGACAATTTAGACGCCATTTTATTCTATTCTTGAATTACAACCATGCCTGCGAAATGTAAGACTCTAAAAATATCATAAATCTGTAAATGATAATCAGCGCCCTCTGGGAAGGACGTTGATTCTGTTTAAATGAAATTGTATGAATAATTATGCGCATGTCCTGAAAGACACTATTTGATATAGCGACTGCCAGGCAGGACGTCGTTTTCTCTACTTTATCATTTTCCTGAGTTTTTAACCCCCCCGTGGGGCACCGCTTGGCACTGTCATCCCATTCCGTGGATAAGGTCCATGTACTTGCCCATTCCGGGCCACGCGAGTCAAGCAAGTCAAGTCAAGCACGAGAGAGTGTGTGTGGAATGTCGTGATCAAGCTAGTCATGTACTCCGGTGTAATGTCACACCGTAATCATTTAACTCTCATGGGTACAAATACTTTCGGGTGCTCCTCCTAGGACCAGATTGGGCCCTATATGCACAGGCATTGGTCATGTATTTTGACATCCACTATAGTTTATAGTAGCCAAAAGAATTCCAAAGAGAATAGATCATTGTAGGAGAATAAGGTGGATTCACAACATGGAATTCATGGCAGATATCACGTGTAGGGATGACTTAGCTAAAAATCTGAGACATTTCATAAAAAAAAATTGGGTAATTGGCGTCCGTCAGGGAAGCCGCAGAATAGAATTGGCGTCCTAGAAATGACAGGACAAGACTCGAGAAAATAAAAGACACAAACTCGATTACATTGTGCTCATCACTCTTGCCCTTCCCCATCTGAATGGTTATCATCGACGTCATTACATGAAAAATATTAAAGTAGGCTGGTGAGCAAAACGCTCAGTAGGGATTACATCTCTCTCCCAAACAGAGTATAAGTGATTAGCCAATTTATCATGCTTGTGATGATGCAATGCATGAAACGATATAACTTAAAATCATGTTGATCAATCTATCAGGAAAGATGAATATCAAAGTCAAGGAAGATATAAGCTCAAGGGAAAGGAAATAATTTCCTTGCAGAACCAAGGACGAGATATCGGAATAAAACAAGGACAGATGCTTCAGATGAACATAACTTTACAAAATTGGCCAGAGTATATCAGAATTTCAATAAAAATAATCATGTGTCTAAAATATGGAATAATTATATTTCTGAAATCTACCTAATTTTATCTTATTTTTCATGTATATAGTTTTACGAAAAGATTAGTATTTGAAACGGGTTACTGTTCATGGTGTTAACAATCGTCCCACCTTTGACGATTTTTATCTTTTTATCCTGATGCAATAAAATTGTGATATTTCAGGGTTAAGATCATTAGATTTTTCTCTTATTTATCATATAACTAGTTTATATAAAATATTAATAAATAAAAAGTGTCAGTGTTCATCTATGAAATGAACAGTAACGTACATGTTTGATCAAATAGCGTTCACCGTCACCACCACTATTAATTTAATGTTTGATCAAATAGCGTTCACCGTCACCACCGCTATTCATTTAATATATTTCTCTATATATATTAAATGAATAGCGGTGGTGGCGGTGAACGTTATTTGATCAAACATGCACGTTACTGTTCATTTCATGGATGAACAGTGACACATTTTATTTATTAAGATTTTATAGAAATTAATTACATGATAAATAAGAGAAAAATCTAATGATCTTAACCTTGAAATATCACAATTTTATTACATCAGGATAAAAAGATAAAAATTGCCAAAGTTGGGACGTTAACACTATGGACAGTAACCCGTTTCAAATACTAATCTTTTCCTAAAATCATATACATAAAAAATAAGATAAAAGTAGGGAGATTTCAGAAATATAATTATTCGATATTTTAGACACATGATTATGTGATTAAAAAAAATTAATCATGTGTTAACATATTTTACGTATAACATGCACGTAACAACCCGCGGAGATCATGCATAAACTATTTGACTTGGTATTGAGATCACAAACTAACCAGAACAAGATCGTGCAAGGTTTGATAATTAACAGTATTTAGCTTAGAGAGAGAACACCTACCTTTTGAAGATTTGATCAATGAACAGTGGAGGAACAACCGATGCTCTGTTTCCTGTTACTGGAAACAGAGGGTGAAGAAGAAGAGAAGGGGCGTTCCTTCTTGCAATAGGGGGAAGACCAAATGGAAGAAGACTCCTCCCGGGTGGCTTCACGAATCGGCACAAGAAGATGGAAGAAGAGGACGCAGGGGCGCCCTTCACGGCAGCGTGGAAGCAGGGGAAGAAGAAGAAGAAGGTGAAGCTCTTCCACGGTCGGTAGTAGCAGGAAGAAAATGTCGAGGATGGGTTGTGCTTGCTCGATGGCCAAGGTTTTATATCGAAGAGGGATCCCATCGGAGGTGATAAACAAATGGGAACAAGTCCTTAAACCTTTCCGTGCATTACTCCATATGTAAATCATCTTGCTAATGTGACAGCCGCCTGCCATCTTTTGTTTAAAACCGTATAACATCTATCTTACGAGCATGCCTGCATGGTTGGCCGCATGAGGGTTTTGTGGCTAACGGGGGCTTGGGTTTGGTATGAGTGAGGATTGGCTTTGTGAGTACAAACGTGGGTTGTCTTTACTGTGCTTTGTGTATGTAGAAGCCCACGAACGCAAGCATATAAAAAGCTTATGTTTTTCTTTTATGATTTTTTGGGTTGGGTTTTTGAGTGTGAGAAACTCACGTGGGTTTAGTGTATAGTTAGGCCCAAGAATCCATTTCTTTAGGGAATATGGTTTTACCCTTTTTGGCAAAAGGCTAGATTTTTTTGGCTTTTTTTAAAAAAAATTGTATTTAAAGGGAAACTAAACTATACATGTGAAGGCCCATTAATATGAAGCACGTTGTTAACCACTTACTAAATTTCAGTTTTAAGTTGAACTTTTAATATATTTATGAATTATTATTATTATTAACATTTAGGTTAAATAATTATTTTAGTTAATATCACCCTTCTTTTATCAAAATTTCAATTCTAAGAATTTTCTATGATTAATAATCATGATTATTTTTATTTATTCAATATTTAAATTTTTGGGGTGCTACACCCTCCCCCACTTAAAAGAATTTGGTCCCCAAATACAATGGTATTCATTTTCCATCTATATCAGTGGGGGACCTAGTTCTAGTTTCCATTCATAAGACAAAATCACCTAGGCATGCTAATAAAACAACCCAAGGGAACTAGGCCAAAGTTAAGGGGTACCTCTAGTCACTTCATTGTCAGCAGGTTCGATTTGTCTTATTGCTTGTAATTGTCCTCGATGTTGCGCTTCCTTATCATCCTTTGACCGCTGAGGTTGATCCTTAGAAAGAGGGCAGTCAGTTACCTTATGCTCTTGGCTTCCACAGCAAAAACAACCTCTGTTCTTCCAGCGACACTTTTCAGATTTGTGACCCTTATTCCCACAATGCTTGCACTTTTCTTCCTTAGGCTTCTTGCCGTTTCGAACATTGTTTCCTTCATTAGGCCTTTTGTTGCCATTACCTACTTTGTGCTTCTCCATTCTCGCCTTAACTCTGTCAGATAATTCCATGGCGTCTTCCAATAATTGAGCTCTCTCAATCATCTCGGCATATGATTGAATATCCATCGGTGTCAACTGGGGTATGTATTGCAGTCTTAATCCATTTAAGAACCTCCTAGCTTTCATCTTTTTTGTCATAATCAAATGATGCGCATATCGTGACAACCTCGAGAACTAGGCCTCATATTCCGCCACGGACATACTTCTTTCTTTAAGGGAGGCAAATTCTCCCGCCTTTCTCTCCCGAACTCTCTCCAAGAAATACTTCTCGTTGAAGTGTTCTATGAACTCTACCCATGCCACTTGATCATTTGGTAAAGTTGCTTCCACGGATTCCCACCAAGCCTTTGCATCTTTCTCTAGTTGGAATGTTGCTAGAAGGACCTTATCTTGATCTGAGCATTGCATTACTCGAAAGATTCTTTCCATCTCTTTTGTCTAATCTTCTGCTATATCAGGATCAGGGGTTCCACTAAACCTCGGGGGATTGAGGCTCCGAAACTCGCAGTGCAACTCTCTAGCTCCATGATTTGTTCCACCCTCGGCTACCCGTTGAGAGCCTGGGTCAAACCCTGAACTGTCCTTTGCATCTCCCGCCATTGTGCGCGTTCAGCGGCCATTGATAGCAATGTAGCTCTACAAAATACAAGGCAACTTATATAATACTTATCAATTTATTCTCATGAAGGTTGCTAAGTCATGTTTCAGTTCCTTCCTTTTTTTTTGTAAGCCGATGTTATAACTACTTTTTTTTAGCACTTAACCCAAAGTTCTACCCAATCTCACAGGAAATAATAGGATTGAACCTATAACTTATAGCAACCTATAGTCAAGACCTAGGGTTTAATACACCTAGGCTCCGATACCACTTATGTCACGCCCCGATCCGATAGCAGTGGAATGTATTGATCGGAAGGTGGCAACGATACAGTCGTGAATAATCATAGCAACATAAGACACAACATTCCACGGCTAGAAAAAGTTGACAAAACATAATTCTTATTAATATCAAGTGCCAAAATTACATCTCTGACTCAACTTACAAATTTAAATGAAAAAGACTCAATACACTTAATAAAAAGGAAAGACTCAATGACAGGACAAGACTCGAGAAAATAAAAGACACAGATTTGATTCCATTGTGCTCATCACTCTTGCCCTTCCCCATCTGAATGGTTATCATCGACGTCATTACTTGAAAAATGTTAAAGTAGGCTGGTGAGCAAAACGCTCAGCAGGGATTACATCTCTCTCCCAAGCAGAGTATAAGTGATTAGCCAATTTATCATGCTTGTGACGATGCAATGCATGAAAAGATATAACTTAAAATCATGTTGATCAATCTATCATGAAAGATGAATATCAAAGTCAAGGAAGATATAAGCTCAAGAGAAAGGAAATAATTTCCTTGTAGAACCAAGGACGAGATATCAGAATAAAACAAGGACAGATGCTTCAGATGAACATAACTTTACAAAATTGGCCAAAGTATATCAGAATTTCAATAAAAATAAGCAGAAATAATAAGTCTAGCAGAATATCTAAATTATCATAATAACAAATCATCAGGATATCAGAATGACAGAATTTACAGAATTTACAGAAATAACAAATATAACATAATATAACAGATATACAGAATTTGGTGCAATGCCACACCCAGAATTTTTACCATGGTTTACAGAATGGACTTCCGTCCTACCTGACATTGATAGTTGCGGACCCACAACCCTTAAATATTTCAGAATCAGAAGTGGCCAACAGAAAGTCAAAGGGTTATGTTCTCGAAATATTGACGAGAAATTTCCCGGAGGGAATAATATGTCATAACCGATGTGGATGATAGTCAGAGTTTAGGGACTAAAGATCATGTAGGCACAACATGTCGATAAATCTCTCATAAAATTCGAGACATACGTGAAACTAGGTAAATGGCATCCACTGAAGAAGCCGCATATTAGAATCAGCGTCCATAGTGATGGGCGCTTATTCTGGAAATAAGATAATTAGGCACGAGTAAATAGCGTCCGTTGTCTCAGGCGCTATTAATAAATGGAGTCCACTTTGCTGGATGCAGATTCCAGAAAGTGACATTTTCTCAAAAATGCCAGAAATAGTATTAATTGAGGGCTAGTTTGTCATGTTTCTTCAGAGGGACATGACTGGAAATTGGTGTAAAGGGTTTTTAGGGTAGAACCTGCTCGGCTGCCTTGAGGGAATCCAAGGCTAGCGGAGACTGACGGAGGTCTCTAAGATGAAATTGATAGTCTGAAGGAACGGAGTGTCCAACGGAGAGCTCGATCATCTCGGAGAGTTGAGGGTATACGATAGAACCAAAACAGGTACCTCATCCAAGGAAGTGGGATGAGAGTGCCATGGGGTGCCCCACAGTGGGGTTGGAAACTCGGAGAAAATCAAGCGATGAGGAACAATTGGCATCCTTCCTGGCAGGCGCTATTTAAATTGGCGTATATCATGGAAGACGCTCATTAGTTCATTTCATTTTATCCAGAATTGTTAAAATTATTTCCCAAAATATAGCGTCCATATAGGTGGACGTTAATTTCTCATGTTTTTAATCAAACAAAAATTTACGTCTATTTTAAAAGATGTTATTTCACTTTAATAAGTTTAGAGAAGAACATTCCTTTAAAAGGACATATATTATTTAATAAAAATTTTTGAAAATAAAATATATGATAATTAGAAGAAAAATTCAAGGATTTTGAATATTTAATTTTTATAATTTTCTGTTACATATTTTAGTGGATATGAATTTTCAAAGATATAGTTACAAGTTATATATATATATATATATATATATATATATATATATATAAGTTACTCTGCACCCTCCATGTCCCTATCTATACAATTGAATTTGGGGACCAAATTCTTCTAAGTGGGGGAGGGTGTAGCACCCCTGAGAATTTTAAAAGAATGAAATAAGTAAAAATAAAAGAATTAATTTGAGTTATATATATACAAATGGGCCCATAACCCACAAGTCCCAAGATCGAAACTTGGCTCTGATACCACAAAAACTGTCACGCCCCGAGCGCGGAAGGAACTCGGAGTGCGCGATGAGTTTATAATCATTCATGTCAATCAGAGCAGTAAGAATTTCAACAACGAAAGAGTGCGCAATAAAGTAAGACATCACCAACAATTAATCTGATAGCATCAATCCATAATCCATAATGACAATATCCTTAAAATGATACCAATAATCCATCATACTAAAAACGTTACTAACAGCGGAAGACTTAAAAGGAATAACATTATCCTGAGGAGATAATCCTCACACAACATGACTCATTAAATAAAGACGACATGACCAGGACATCAAGGAAAAGACACGCCATAGCGGGACTTGGCACGAAGGTTGTTGACAATAAGATGATTTCCAGACATGCTATGTCTAGGAAGCACGATCCAGCATGACACTTGAAAGCTCTACCCTCATCACTCTTGATCATCCCCATCTGGTTGCGTGTCAGAATCCGAGTTACCTGAAAAATGATGGAAAACACTTGATGAGCGAGCGCTCAGTAGTAATTATATCTCTAGACCTAGACTAGCTTTAAGTGATTAATATTTTTTTTTTTGGAGAAAACCGTACCTAGGGTTTGATGGGAGAGTGCACCCTTTACCAAGGGTAAAGAGAAAGCCACTCCACCAGTCAAACACTAGGGGGTAAATTTTATTATTGATCAGAAAGAGATACAATTACATCAAACGAATACTGGGCATACCCAGCTTATCTAATCGAGCTGCTCCCTTTATAGGTGTAGGAAGCTCATCATAAGAAAAGAAAGCATTGCATTTTGAAATGCAGGCCTTGGAGGCTAAAGAGTCCGCGACTTTATTTCCCTCTCTGTAGATAGGGCCAACAGTATCATTCTGAGTAAGAATTCTCCACATCTCCCTCACATAAGAGAGGATGGACCATGGACATTGAATATCCTTTTTAATAATACTAACAAGAGTGTTCGAATCACATTCAATGTGCACTGGCTTAGCATCAACAGTTTGCAGGTATTTGAGACCATCAAGTAAGGCACGGGCTTCTGCAATAAGACTATTAGTCTTTCCATAGTAATGAGAAAAAGGCAATAGAGTATTACCTCTGCTATCTCTGGTGATACCACCACCACCTGAGTCACCATTCATTTTACAAGCACCATCAGTGTTGAGCTTAAGAAAAGGCCAGGGAGGGCAAACCCATTTAATGATTTTCATCTGGGGGCTGTCGGTCAGCTGAAACTTGATGCCAAACTGATCCAAAAAAAAACCTCTTAGAATTTTCAGACTCTTTGAGATTTGCAGCAGCACAAGTGTTTTTGATTTGAAAGATGATGTGGCTGAGGAGGCTTTGCTTGGAGATGACTTTGCCATCATATTTCAGAGTATTTCTGGCTTTCCATATCTCCCAGAGACCATAGCCAATGGCAGCAAGAATAAATAGACTGTATGCAGATTTATTGTGAAGATTAACAACATTCTGAAATATGAAAGAATTCAGAGAGTTGTTTTCCAAAAGCAGACCATAAGTGGTAAAATACGACCAAATGTGAGTTGCCAAATCACTATGCAAGAAAATATGAGTGAGACTTTCCACATTTTGCAAGCTGCAGCAGTAGCATTTGGAGCAAAGATGCACCCCAATTCGCTAGACATTTGCATCAGTAGGCAAAGCATTGTGAATAATTTTCCATAAGTGAACAAAAATTTTTGTAGGGAGCCAGTTAGACCAGATTCGGGTCCAAGGGAGATGGGTGGGCATTCTGTTTGAAATAGTCTGATATATAGAAGAAACAGTGCAATTACCAGAAGGGGTTAAGCTCCAGGCATGAAAATCAAGAACATTAGTCAGTTGAAAATGGTCTATGGCTGATTTGATTCCCTATGGAACCAGGCCATCCAAAAAAGCAGCAGTTTCACTATTAGGTTGCAGTAAGAAATCACTGACTGTAATGCTAGTCTTAGGGATGATAGCGGCAGGGACAAAATCAGTCAATTTTTGATTCCCAATCCAGTTGTCCAACCAAAAAGAGGTGCTGTTACCATCTCCAACTACGACCTTCTTATACTGCAGGATGAAAGCTTTAGCCTTGAGCCAACTTCTTCTTTCAAAGCCATTCATGGTTTTGAAGTGAACCTCACTTAAGTTCTTCTGCCGGATGTGCTTTGCTCTGAAATACATTGCCCACAGAGAATTGGAGTGCATTGCTTGCCATAGCATCTTCACCCTTAGGGCAATTTCCATAAGTCTGAGAGACATAATGCCCAGGCCACCCTGGGAAGTGGGCTTACAAATAGTCTGCCAGCCGCGCCAGTGTCTTTTGTTTCCATTTGCTCATGAGCCTCAGAAAAAATTGGCAAAAGATTTTTCAAGAAGTGAGTGAGTTCCTGAATGCAGAGGTGAAGAAGAAAGGGAGTAAATTGGGATTGAGGACAAAACATGCTTTATCATAGTCAATTTTGCTCCTTGTGATAATAAAGATGATTTCCAGCCTGTGATTCTTTTGTGAATGGAACTTATAATACCAACAAAGAAAACGTTTTTCTTTCTGCCAAGCATCAAAGGAAATCCAAGATACTTATGGGGGAAAGTATGTTGAGAGTAACCTGTATAAGTGTGAATCCTATTGGCAACTGTCAAAGGGATCTTGGGATGAATAAAAAAACCACTTTTACTGATGGAGAGGGGGATTCCTGCAGCCCACTTAAAGAGCAGACCCAATTAGGCCCAACAAGGCCCAACGAGGCAAGCTCGCCCAAGTGACAGCCCACAGGGCCCACTCGAAAAAGCCCAATAAAACAATGCTCGAGGAAACAACTCTCCTAGGCGGCCCCAAAGCTCGGAGAGCCCGAGCCTCGCTCAGGTCACAGGAAGACCCGCGCACGAGCTGCCCCTCCGCCCGAAGGGGGGAAGCACTAGCCTGGTCTATCCGACCCATCTCCTCACCGAGCTAGGCCTATCGCCCGATAGGGCCGGCCCCCTTAAGCTCGGTACGACCGATGAAATGTTCATCATTGCAGCCGTTAGAGTCCACAGCGGGCCAAACACTAAGAAGTCCAGGAGCTCCAGTTTCCCCGCGAGGATAACGCCCCCACGATGAGGCCATCAAAGCCCACGACGAGGACGTAACCTCCACCGGAGACCTCTCAGCTTGCAGGACTCCAGAAGGCGGCGCACTATAAAAATCTGGGATACCCTCCGGCGAAAGATAAGTCAAGAAGGGTATTATTCCACCCCCGAACTCCTGAGCAAGGATCACTTCACCCCATCGGTGGAGAGGGATCTCGTGCCCTTATCTTCCCCTCCCTATCGCTGCTCCCACCATTGCTCTACTGACTTGAGCATCGGAGGATTTTACCCTAGGGAATTCCCCTGGGCCCTCTGACCCGTTTCCATGTCTTGCAGTTCATTATCTTGGTGATTACCAGCCAGCTCAGGAACCAGCGTGAGATTTCGCCTCTTCAGTTGACATTAATAGACTGCCCCGAAGCCCTTTCATAAATTTTTAGAACATTGATCAAATTCCTGACTGAAGAAATGCTAGCTTTACTGAAGAGAAGGGTATCATCAGCAAACAATAGATGTGAGATAGGGGGACACCTTCGAGGTCCTGAAAACCAGTCAACACTGCCATTTGAGAAGGCCTCTTTTAGAGATCTACTTAAAGATTCCTCAGCAATGATAAATAGAGAAGGAGCAATAGGGTCTCCTTGCCTTACACCTCTGGTAGACTTAAAATAGCATGATGTATCCCCATTTAATAAAACTGAGAACCACCAATTATTAACCATCTTCTCAATCAGATTGATGAAGGACAAGCTAAAGCCAAATTTATGGAGGACAGCAAACAGAAAATCCCATTCTAGTCTATCATAAGCCTTGGCCATATCTAGCTTGAACATTATATTCTTACCTCTTGTTTTTCTTCCCCGTTCATTTGTCAATTCTTGAGCTAAGGCAATGTTCTCAATGATATGCCTTCCTTTCACAAAGGCAGTCTGCTCCAAAGAGATAATCCTGGGAAGAATTGATGCCAGCCTTTTGTTAACAATGAAAGAGATGATTTTGTAGAAAAAGTTACATAAGCTAATTGGCCTGAAATCTGATATATCTGTTGCATTTGATTTCTTGGGAATGAGAGCAATTAAAGTATAAGTCACACTTCTGGGCAGGGGAAGTTGAGTACTGAAAGCCTCTTTAACAGCACAGACAACCAGATCACCTATAATGGGCCAAGCAGTTTGATAGAAAGAGCCTGTAAAGCCATCTGGACCAGGAGCACTATCAGCAGATAAAGTGAAAATAGCTTTTTGAATCTCATCATCAGAGGGGATAGCACATAACAGCCTGTTATCATCCTGCTGAACCAGTCTAGGAATGCAGCTTAGAGAAGACTCCTCAATATAATGATGTTGTGAGCTGAAGGCCTTTTGAAAATGGGAAGCTGCTATATCTTTCATGTCATCATGATCAGTGGTAAGAAGACCAGCTGAATTCCGAAGGTGAGAAATTATGTGTTTATGTCTCTTGGTCATGGTGGAAGCATGAAAATTTTTTGTATTTCTATCCCCTTCTAGAAGCCAACGGAGTCCAGACTTTTGTCTTCAGAAGCATTCCTGTTGAAGGAGTCTTGTGGATTGGGTGGTTTTAGCTTTTTCCAGATTTGCATGATTAGCCTCTGATGGATTTAAATCATAGGACTGCTCGGCTTCGAGGACATCATCTTCAGCTGCCATCAAGTTGAAGTGCACATTCCCAAAAGTATGCTTGTTCCAGCTCCGGAGCATTTTCCTTAAGTATTTAAGCTTCAAGTATAAAATTGTCATTGGTGAAGAACCCATCAGGCTGTTATGCCAGCAAGATTTGATATCCCCAACGTATTTATCATGTAAGGTCCACATTTTAAAAAATTGGAATATGCTCTTAAAGTGGACCTGGGTAAGAGTCTTCACCAGTAAAGGGGCATGATCTCATGCTTCTCTGGATAAATGTTCAACAGAAAAAGGATATACAGTCAGCCAATCAGAATTAGTGAGCACCCTGTCCAGCCTGGCCCAAATACCTTTACTACCAGTTTGATTATTGTGCCAAGTATATTTTGATCCCATGTACCCAGCATCAATCAAAGAGCAATCAGAGACACATTGTGCAAAATCTGAAATAGCACTCATATTGGGGGAATTCCCACCCAACTTTTCAGCAGTGTGGAGAATGCAGTTAAAGTCTCCAGCAACTAGCCAAGGTCCATTGATTTGAGAATGTATTGAGTTCAGAGATGCCTACAGAATCTGCCTCTCAACAATAGTACATTTAGCATAGACAAAGGTTAAGTGAAAAACAGGAGAAGCAGGATTAGCTTGAAATATAGTTAGTTGCTGATCATCTCTGCTCATAATAGAGAAAGCCAAAGGGTCCCGCCATAGCACCCAAATGTGTGCAGAATCATCATTATTGGCAAAGGTGTTATTCATGCCCAACTTTCTACAAATATTATCCAGTTTATCGACATTAATTTTGGGCTCCAACAAGATAACACAGTCTATATGATGGTTCTTGAGCAGATATTTTACCCGACCAATAGAAATGTCATTTCCAATCCCTCTAATATTCCAAATGATAAAATTCATGTTGAAGGAAAAATATCAGGAATATTACCAACAGACCCTAACTTGGTCATGGATCTAGTTTTGATTCCCGTGCGATCAGCAGGCATGACTCTCATGTTGTCAAAGGTAGCAGTTGCAGCAATAGCCTTTCTTCTAGTGTCTATGTCTGTATTCTGCAAGTGAAGCATAGGGCTAATGACCTTTGAGACATTTTCCTGTGAAACCAAAACACATTGGTTATCGATAAAGGAAATTACAGGGACAGGGACCAGAGTTCCATGTTGGAATTTTTGGTTTGAAGGGAGCTCTGAAGGTGAGCTATGCAACGAAACTAGAGCAGTTTGCATCAAAACTTGAGCATTTGAGGAATTAATAATTTCCTCATTGCAAGCAGTAGACTTAGGCAGAGACTGCTTACAAGTCACATTAACCATCTGACAAACAGACATTGAATTCTTTCCATTCCTCATTTGAGATTTTGAAGGGGATGAAACATCACTGTCTTTATCCTCAGCAGAAAGAACAACCACATGATCCTTAATGATAGCATCAACACCCGCAGGTAAATGAAAGTTCTTTTCATCATAGGTGACAGCACCAGGGAGGACAGTAGAAGCAACAGCCAAAAGGGGCCCATCGGTTTGAGAAATGGAGAGATCAGTGGGGCTCTCAAGGATAGTGATCAGTCCAGGGGGCTCTAGCCGAAGATCATCTCCCTGAGATGTTGCAGGGTCTCCATGATGCTCATGGTTGATACCATCCACAGTGACCTGTTGAGCAGTTGAAGGCACCATAAGTGAGGGCGGGCGATCCACATCAGAAATAGTGACAGAGGCTTTTAGTGGGCGCCATGCTCGCCTGGCAACTTTTGAGGGTTGCTGAAAGGGAGGGGCCGGAGCAGCATCAATGGTCCCACTAACCTGGGCATGCTCTATATGAATAGGGAGCTCAGATGCAGGGGCAATTGCCTTCTTGCACTGGGAATCCAAATGGCCAGCACACTTACAGGATGAGCAAAATAGAGTAGTGTCACTGGCCAAGACAGAGGACGTAGCAGCCATATCAATGGATCCATCGGGAGTCTTTTTCTTGCATCTAGAGGACGAATGGCCAAGCCGCTTGCAGGATGAACAGTAGAGGGGTAGAGAAGGGTAGACCACCGGCTGCCAATTACAAGTAGAGCCAGCACTAATCCAGACACGATTGGGCGGTTGCTTAGAAACATCAAGTTGCACACAAACGCGAGCAGCATCGGTACGAGTTAAGTATAATGTGTTGCGGTCTACTTGGAGAACAGGGCCAATGCTGACAGCTATAGGATGAATCAAACCTTCACTGTAGAAGTTAGCTGGCAAACCAGGGAACTCAAGCTACACCGGAACAATAGGGGAGTCCTCGTCAGGATTAAAGTTCATCGACCATTGTGAAAACCAGAATGGTTTGCCTTTAATAAACAAAGATTCCTTAAGAATAACTTGTAAGAAATCCTCCTGATTCTGAAACCGCAGCATAAGATGTGTCACGCCCCGAGCGCGGAAGGAACCCGGGAGAACGCGACGAGTTTATATCAATCATGTCAATCAGAGCAAGTAGAATTTCGACATCAAAATAGAGTGCGCAATAAGATGAGCTTTTGAAACATAATCAAACACTGATACTAGTGATAATAACAAACCCATAAATAAAGTCACATACTCCAAGACTTAACAATACGAACTAGGCCCATGAGTCTTAACTATTATAACACATTGACATAACACCATATCCAACGACAAGACTCCTAAGAATAAACTAAGGACGACAAGACACGATAAGTGGTAGTAGCACGACGCTTGCGGATTCTACGCTCGTCACTCTTGCTCCTGCCCATCCGAGTCCGAGTCATGGTCCGTATTACCTGAAACGTTTGGGGACAAGAGCTTGATGAGCGAACGCTCAGTAGGAATTATATCTCAAGAACTAGCAATTGGTTTAAGTATTTAACTTTTTCAAATGAAAATGCAAGTCTATATGTAAAACATGTAAAATAAAATGTTATGGAATTGAACAGGATAACGAGAGGAAATAACATATGCTGTTGATCCAAGATAGGGAATTTCAAGTATTCAAGTATTTGAATGAGTACCAAGTATATCAACAAAGTCTTTCATGTCGTGAAATAATGGCTATTAACAAGCAAGTACTTTGCCCATTCCGGGCCACGCAAGTTATGTCAAGCCAGTCAAGTCAAGCACGCGAGAGTGAGATAGAGATATAGTGGAGATGTCATAGATTCAAGCAAGTACTTCGGTGCAATGTCACACCGTGATCAATATAACTCCCATGGTCACAAGTACTTCCGGGTGCTCCTCCCAGGACCAGATCGGGCCCTATATGCGCTGACATTCTTACATGTAATATCTAGACAACCACTTTATGTATAGCCATGGAATTCCAAGAACAAACTCATGTAAGATATCGAGATAGTTTTGTGGATAGGTTCCACGGAATTCAAGGAAATAGCTTTTAGAGTTCAAAAATTGATAATGACGGTATAATCATGAGTGTCGATAAAACTGGGTAGATTTAGTTCCCCAATTGGGTACCATAACAAATAGGTATCCATATACATGGATGGTCACCCATTTGATATAGAATTGAGGTCCACAAGAACAGCATATCAATGATATGATGTCCACATTCCATCAAGATTATACTCATGATATCCACATAGCATATCATGAGGGCCGGTATACCATGTTTCTAAAGAGTGACATGGCAAAATAGTGTAAAGGGTTTTTATGGTACAACCTGCTCAGTCAGCCTTGAGGGAATCCAAGGCTCGAGGAGTCTTACGGAGGTCTCTATGACTAACTTGCTAGTACAAAGGAACGGAATGTCCAATGGAGAGCTTGTAGGTCACCGAGAATTGAGGGGTAATGCGATAACCATCGTGAAACATGGGACTATATTCACGGAATGGAACATAGTGCCGATATATATGTATATATAGATATAGAAAACCCTCGGTTCACAGAAAGCAGTATGAAATAATTACACAGGAAATTAGCAACTTAATCTAAGTCATTACTTATCAAATTAACACCTTTTACAGGGGTGTTTATTTATACATTGACGACTTATACAGGGGTCGTCCATTATATAATTCTATTTTGCAGGAATTTCAATATTCTGGAATTTTAACAAAACGCGCCTTGGACAGGGGCGTTACTTTTAAATTAGCGCCCTTTGGTGGGGCGTTAGTTCTATAAGAGACGGCCTGTATCAAGTCGTTAATTCAAGTTCATCCAAGATTTAACATGATAATACAATTTTGGGATAACAAGTTACACGGTCAGGACAAGAAAAATAGCAAGATTCAAGGGGTATAATCATGCATTAGATTGGATTCATGGTTTCATAGATATAAAATTTTTAAACATGAGTATTTAATAATTTCAAAGAATTGACGACTCCTGGGTAGGGCGTCAGATCTTGAATTAGCGCCCTGGGCTGGGTCGCTTCTTTTAAATTAGCACCCTTGGTAGGGTCGCTTATTTTAAAATCTTACAGAACCTTTGAAAACGCAATAAGACTATATGCATGAGATCATGGATGATATTATTACATAATCTATGCTAGTTTGGCTACGTTTCTTGAGAAAACCTACAATATGATCACGATTTATGCTTGTTTGGGCTACGAGACTTGAGATAACCTACCTCTGTGGATGATCTGGTGAACAGGATGAAGGTCTGAAGCTTTTACGATGGTCTGTCTCAAACAACAGCAGGATGAAGAATGCATTTCGTGGTTCACAGGAGGAAGAAAATGATGACGATGAATGCCCGTGGTCTAGTGCATGCCTCAGCAGAATGACAGGGAAATAGAGGAACGCCTTCACACGTTCGTCAGCAGGAAGAAGAATGAAGAAGATTGAGCTCCCCTTCACGTTGCAGTCAACAGGAATAAGAGGAAGAAGCCTTCCTCACTTGCATTCGCAGCAGCAGGATGGCGTCGATGCAGCAGTAACGTTGCTACGATCGACGGAGATGTAGTTTTATAGGGTTGTGTGGGTTCTGGGGGATTCAAATGCTCAGATACGGAAGGGATTTTTGATCAAGATTGGTAAGGTTTTAAACCTACTATGCATGGACCTCACCCCTTCCAAGATAGCAGCCGCCTGCTCCCATTTGCATCAGAGAACCCTAATGCAGGCCATGCAGCGAACGAGCATGCCTTAATTTAACCCTCGGGGAAAGAGACGTCTGAGACAAGAGCGTCTTTTCATTAAGTAGCGCCCTTACCAGAGGGCGTGTTTTTATAAAATGACGCCTTAACTAGGGTCGTCTTTTACATTTTCCATATTTTGGAGCTAAATTTCTATTTTTTTCTTGGTATGAATTAGCGCCCATGATCAGGGCGTTATTTATACAACTAACGCCTTAAGAGAGGGCGTTATTTAATTAGCGCCTTAAGGAAGGGCGTTATTTCTTTTTGGCCCAATTTTATGTATTTCTCTTGGATGGTTTTATGTTTATTAAGTACCTCTAATCATATATATATCAATTATTTTTATTCGTTTGGAATATTTTATTCCTTATTAATTATCTGGGGTCTTACAAGATGTCTACCATCTAGTGCACTAAGAATGAAATCCTGCTTAAAATGAAAACGCTGACAAAGGTGGAGCCGTATGTCTTGATCAGCAGGCCTACCCAAAGGAGTTTTGGCCACGATAGCAAATTCCAGCGGTTTGCAAGAAAGGCTGATTTCCTCAACAGAAAAGAAAGCAGCAGGCTCCCCCGAGTCTGTGTAAGCAGGGCCATGGGTTGTAAAAGGAATCGGTGTAGGAGTAAAAGATTGAAGGAGAACATGGGCAAAGGATGGCAGGCTGGGAGAGGGTCCCCCGCTAGAGTCTGCAGCAGAAGAAACCGAAGGAAGAGAGGGCCATGGGTTGGTAGAACCAGTCCTTCGTGGGGCAGTCTGAGGACCACCACCAGCAGGCTTGCCACAAGCGCCAGTAGCAACAACAGCCGCCCGAGCAGTCACAGGGCCCTTCCCACGTCCAAAAGACATAGGATGGGGCGCACGGACAGAGCCAGCGACCACACCGGGCACAGCAGCAGTCTTGTGGGCCGTGGGACCAGGGAGCACGTGTTGGCCAGCACCTTCGCTCGCGGACGAAAGGAAGCCAGAGGATGACGGAGGGACACTACCTGCCACTGGGACAGTGGAGACCACCACCGCCTGTTGGCCAACATCAACGGAAGGCAAATGGATCACCGAGGGGGGGCTACATTGAGCATCAACACCAGCACCATAGCTTAACGTGCCAAGCATGGACTTTGAGCCGTCCACGGCTGGTAGCAGAGCATGACCAGGGGACAAAGCCACCTGATGAACAGCAGGATCACCATTGGGTGGGGGCTCCACAGGGCCTGGAGGAGGTGGCAAAGGCCCCCCACCAGGGCCTGCCATTGCCGGCGGGGGCCAAGGACGCCCTAGGAGTTAGCGCCGCCAGGAAACCCTAGGTGGAGAGAGTACGTGTGTGTGAGGTTTTAGTCTGTGCTTATCTATTAGTGATTAATACATTATGTAATATGGCATGTTTATGCATGATAAAAATGCAAGTAAAATGACAAGAGTGGAATGGCAATAAATATCAAGAACGAGCTAGCGAGATATCATATGTATCAAGTAAAATTTGATAAAGGGTACCAAGCATGTAATATCAAGTCATGTCACGAGATAGTGGCTACTTATTTATTCAAGTACTTGCCCATTTCGGGCCACGCGAGTCAAGCAAGTCAAGTCAAGCACGGGAGAGAGAGTATGGAATGTCGTGATCAAGCTAGTCATGCACTCCAGTGCAATGCCACACCATAATCATTTAACTCCCTTGGACACAAGTACTTTCGGGTGCTCCTCCCAGGACCAGATTGGGCCCTATATACAAAGGCATTGGTCATGTATTTTGACATCCACTATAGTTTATAGTATCCAGAAGAATTCCAAAGAGAATAGATCATTGTAGAAGAATAAGGTGGATTCACAGAACATGGAATTCAAGGCAGATATCATGTGTAGGGATGACTTAGCTAAAAATCTGAGACATTTCATAAAAAAAAACTAGGTAATTGGCGTCCGTCAGGGAAGATGCAAAATAGAATTGGCGTCCATAGCAATGGAGGCTCATTCTGGAAATAGATAAATAGGCATGAAGTAAATAGCGTCCTCCAAATAGGGCGCTATTTGAAACTTGCGTCTGCTACCCTGGGCACAGATTACCAGAGAGTGACGATTTTCCATAAAAGCCAGAAACGGCATTTCATGAGGGCTGGGCGTCATGTTTCTTCAGAGGGACATGACTATGACACTGTGTAAAGGGTTTTTAGGGTACAACATGCCTGGCTACCTTGAGGGAATCTAAGGCTAGCGGAGACTGACGGAGGTCTCTAAGATGAAATCGCTAGTCTGAAGGAACAGAATGTCCAACGAATAGCTCAATTACCTCGGAGAGTTAAGGGGTACACGATCGAACCAAAATAGGGACCTCATCCACGGAATGGGATGAGAGTGCCAAGCGGTGCCCCACGGGGGGGTTAAAAACTCAGGAAAATGATCGAGCAGAGAAAATGGCAACCTGCCTAGCAGTCGCTATATCAAATAGCGTCTTTGAGGACAGGCGCATAATTATTCATACAATTTCATTTAAACAGAATCAGTGTCCTTCCAGGAGGGCGCTGATTATCATTTACAAATTTATGATATTTTCAGAGTCTTACATTTCGCAGGCATGGTTGTAATTCAAGAATAGAATAAAATGGCGTCTAAAATGTCAGGCGTATAAATGAAGTAACATTGATGTTAACAGGCGCTATTTAATTTATGTTACAGGAAATATATATTCTATGTGGATATTAAATCAAATAATTGAAGGGTTGTTGGCGTCCTATTTGTAGGGTGCTTATACTAAATAGCGGCTATTAAAATAGGCGCTCTTTCTATTTCATGCATGGTGACTGAAAATATCTAATGTCTCTGCAAACAATTCACGTAAGAACTTCAGGTATTAGCGTCTTGTGTCTCAGGCGCAAAAAAGAATGGGCGTCCCTCATGAAGGGCGATGATTCCCAGAAATATTAAAATCACGGAATAGCATGCCAGATTTGAGAATAAAGAGCGTCCGTGTGGTTCGGCGCTGATTCCAATAGCAGCCACGGATGTGGACGCTGATTACTTAAAAATAAGAATAGCGAATGATGATTCCAAGAGTTTAAGACATGATAGAAATGCATGATTTAATCAGTTTTTACTAGTTTTGATTTAACTTGGGCCATGGGGTAGAGAAAACCTACCTTTCTTGAAAAGTTGGTGGTGAACAATGAATATCCGATACTTTGTTTTTAACAGAGTATGAAGAATGCTTCAACTGCAACTTGTAAGAGGATGTAGAAGAAGAAGGGTGGCCGCAGGATGCTTGCAGGATTAAGAAGTAGGGGAAGACGATGCCCCTTCACGCAACAGCAAGTAGGAAGAACAAGAAGTGGAAGGAGAAGGTGCTGCCTTCTCGTAATAGCCAGCAAGGAGTAAGAGGATGCAGACGTCATCCTCGTTCGGCAACGGCAGCAGCAGGACGGCGTCGACGTGGCAACAAAATGGGCGCCTACGTCCGATGGATTGGGTTTTTTATAGAGAGAAAATCCTAAACGGGGTGGTGATCGAAGGAGGCCAAGATTTTGGAAGATTCTATGCTCGGTAACGGAAAGGTTTTAAAACCTTCCGTGCGTTAAGCTTTCCCCTGCCAAAAGCATAGCCGCATGCCCAGTTTGCATTCTCAAAACCATAAAACTCATTTTGCCCGTTCGAACATGCATAGTGGTGCATGGGTTCGGGTATGCTTGCTTGGGTTTGGGTTGGGGTCTCACGTACAGGTTTTGGTGTTGGGTATTAGTTAATTATATCCATATATATATGTATAGGATCTATGTATATGGCTTTGGATTGGGCTTTTTGTTTAACCGGGCTTGCACGTACATGGGTTTTGGGTGTTGGTTATATGGGCATGTAAGTGGGTTTTCCTTTGGATTTGTATCTACACCTCTATATATATATGGGTTGCTTTGTTTACTTGAGTATTTATGTGCTTTATATGTGTACAAATACATGAGGTTCGGTTTAGGCCCACAAGATGACTTATTTTTTTTTACTTGGACCTTTATCATAAGTTAAATACATTTTATTCGTATAACTGCTCAAATGTGGGTTGGGCTAGTGTTGAATCGTGGCTCATTTATTTTTGGCTGTTGTAATAAAATATGTGTGTCGAGGCCCGTTTAGGGTGTGACTAATTATTTTTCTGAAAGTTTTAATTTATTACAGACTTTTTACTCCTTTAATTATCAGGGGTGCTACAAAATCTCCTTGCCATTTTGCATGAGCACGCACCCTAGGCCAATGCCGGATGCATCAGTATAAACTTCAAATCTGCCACCTTCAACAGGCAAAGCCAGTACAGGTGTCGTGGTGAGATGCTCCTTAAGAGCCAAGAAATTCTCTTCACATTCCTTTATCCATTCGAAAGGATTTTCCTTCCCAGTGAGTCTTGTTAAAGGAGCTGCGATTTTGGAGAAATTTTTGATAAACTGCCTATAGTAACCCGCTAGGCCAATGAAAGTCCAAACATCAGATACGGTGTTCGGTTGGCTCCATTTCTTAACATCTTCAACTTTAGAAGGATCTACTGCAATGCATTCTTTAGAAATAATGTGGCCAAGAAAAGAAACATCCTTAAGCCAAAATTCATATTTGTTCAACTTAGCATAGAGTTGGTGTTCTCGTAAGGTTCGCAAAGCAACCCTTAGATGTTCCTCGTGATCCTCCTTTGTCTTAGAATAGATAAGGATATCATCAATGAAAATGACCACAAATTGGTCAAGATAAGGTTGGAACACATTGTTCATTAGTTGCATGAATGCTATCGGGGCATTAGTTAACTCGAATGGCACTACCACGAATTCATAGTGCCCATATCTGCTTCAGAAAGTAGTCTTGTAAATGTCTTCCTCCTTGATCCTCTGTTGATGATAGCCCGACCTGAGGTCAATCTTGGAGAAGTACTCCACGCTAGATAGTTGATCAAATAGTTCATCGATACGTGGCAGTGGGTATTTGTTTTTGATGGTAAGTTGATTCAACTGCCGGTAGTCGATGCATAACCTGAGGGAACCATCCTTCTTCTTGACAAATAAGACCGGCGCATCCCAAGGGGATGTGCTAGGTCGAATGAAACCTTTTTCCAATAGCTCTTGAAGTTGCTTCTTTAATTCCTTCAACTCTGTGGGGGACATCGTGTAAGGAGCTATTGACACAGGTGCTGTTCCAGGTGTGAGTTCAATGGTGAAGTTAACCTCCCTCTCGGGTGGTGAACCAAGTAACTCGGAAGGAAAAATATCAGGAAATTCCTGAACCACGGGGATTTCATCTATCTGAATTTCCTTAGACTCAGTAACTAATACGGAGGCAAGGAAAGCTTCACATCCTTGCGAAATGAGTTTGCAATCATGAAGGGATGAAATAATGGTAGGATATTTTCGGTATTCGATACTAAGGAAGGAAAATCTTGGAAGACCTGGTTTTCGAAAAGAAATTATCCTATTGCAGCAATTTATATAGGCGTCATGGTCTATAAGCCAACCTACACCTAAGATGGCATCATAGCATTCCATATCAAGGCATAGTAGGTTTGGCCGAAGATTATGACCTTCCACCATTACCTCACTATCGGGGTAGTAAGTTGTAAGGTAAGTTCCAGGACCTAAGGGTGTAGTAATACCTAGGTATGATGGTAAAATAACTGATGAAACTGGGAAAGTCTTTGCAAAGGAACTAGAAATAAAGGAATGAGAAGCACCAGTATCAAATAACACGAATGCAGGATATGAATAGATGTGAATGGTACCTTCCATCAACCCTTCATCCTTGGGCACTTCATCCTCGTCTAGAACAATGTTAAGACGAGCTTGTCTCTTGCGTCCACCGCTGGAAGACTAATCCTTCATAAGGGGGCAATCCGGCATGCGGTGCTCCCGGCTGCCACATCGCAAACAAGCGCCGAGACGCTTCCAGCATTCCTCGGTCGAATGATCAAATTTCTTGTAAAATCTACAAGCTGCCATGACTTGCTTTTCTTCGTCCTTCACCTTTTTATTCTTGTGGTAACTACTACCACCCCCGTTTCGAGATCTCTTCTTACTATTACAGGATTTGTAAGGCTCCGTGATACTGAACCTTTCCTTCTTCCCATGCCGATCAGACTTTCGGCTCGGCTCCTCCCCTTTACCTTTGAGTTTATCAACATTCTCCAAGGTCCATTCACATAAATGTGCCCGCTGGACCATCTCTGCATAGGTCTGAATAGTTTGCGAGCCAAGTTGCTGAATGAAGATGGGTCGCAGCCCGTCCATGAAGCGATTAGCTTTGAGAAGATCAGTGCTCACTAAATGCTGAGCGTAGGGTGCTAGGCGAGAGAATTGTAATTCATATTCCACCACCGTCATCATGCCTTGCCGTAAGGAAGCGAATTCCGCCGCCTTCCTCTCCTTAACATGTTCAGAAAAATATTTTGCTCAGAAGAGCGTGAGAAATCCTTCTTAAGTGTATGGTGCGTCTGCAGGTGGTGCTGGAATAGACTTCCACCATGTGCGTGCATCCTTGTAAAGTTAGAACGTGGCAAGACGAACCTTCTCTTGGTCGGCACATTGCATGGCCTCAAATATACAGTTCATTTCATCTATCCAGTTCTCCACTTCATCTGGATTGGAAGAGCCAGTAAATCGTGGAGGATTTAAACTCCGGATGTTGCGGTGCAGATCACCAACCCCTGCCCTCGCGTCGGCTTGGGCCATAGTTTGCAAAGCCTGGGTGAGCCTCACAACGGTTTGTTGCATTCCATCCCAATCAACACGATGAGCCATTGTAAGAATGAGGTACCTGAGAAAAGTAATAAATTTGTAAATTCTAATGGAACCGGCGGGATTAATCTTAAAGACAATTTTTAAATAACTATCTCATCCCAGATTCTACCCAATTCCTCTCTTGGGTGTGGAATTTCTTTCCTTGTTTCACAGGTGTGGATCTTTAAACCTTGGACTTAATCTATGACATGACATCTTTCCTAGGAATAAGTGAGTCCTTAGACCTAAGCTCTGATGCCACTTTAACTGTCACTCCCCGAGCTTTTTAATACAGCGGAAGGAATTTCGGGAACGTGAACAACCGACATGGTAAGCCTCTCACAAGCCAGTAATCAGAGCGCAAGATAATCACACAAAGTAATTGCATAAGTAATTTCTCAAAACTCCAACTTTATTTCATAATCATAATAAAAATTACATAAAGTCACTACTTGACATCCTTTCAATACTATGACTCAAGGAAAATCAAAAATTACATTCGGACTTGACTAAACACTTATCAACTAGGGTTTCTCTCATTTCCAATTGACCTTCAATCACTCTCGAACCCGCTTCTTGCACAATCCAAATCCGATTCATTAGTATTTCCTGAAAAGACAAGAAAATAGGTATGGACACACGTGCCCAGTAGGTATATCCGTATCAAGATGAAGGCAATATTTAAATGATTAATTACTTTAGCTCTAGAATCAAGGTAAAAATAAGAATGCGATAAATCATACGTCATAAACCAAATAACCAAGAATATAGAGTCATGAGATATTTGAGCAAACAGACATAGTCGAGTATATGAACAAGCAAGATTTAATCATGTAGATATGCATTTGGCCTTTCATGAACAAGAAAGTACTAGCATGTATCGAAAAAGTACTTACACAACCTTGTAAAGACAATGTACTAGAAAGTCATTAACAAACATGTAATTTTCAATGTGGGCCTCGTGGTTCTTCACTCGTCTTTAAAAAAAAGTACTCTCCGCGCAATGCGACGCCAATATTCATCGTACCCCATGGTTTTTAGCACGTTTCCGGCTATCGGCCGTGGGGGCTAGTGTCAAGCCCTTGGACACAGTCCGTGCCCGCTCTTGCATCTTCAAGTTAAAGATCAAGCTAATTCCATGAGATAACAACAATTTCGGCCAATAATTCCATTTTCAATTCATAGGTATCATGATCCAGTAACCAAGGAATAGAACACTTCGAAAAATTATATAACATTCCAAAGAAGATTTAAAACAACATTATGCTATGGCGGCATTCTGGCAGCATAACAGTACATTAATTAAGTTCCATATCTTAACATTAACTTGTTACACATAGGTTTGGAATCCAGATAATCCTAAGATCATCCAAGAGCAGAATTTAGATAACCCTTAGGTCAAACCTCGAGTTACGAACCTGACAGAAAGAAACGGTCATTTACTGGGCCGTTTCAAGAAGAAAACGGTCACAACTAGGCCGCTTAATTGATAACAACAGTCCAGTGAAGGCCGCATTCAAGCTGTGTCAACCAGAATAAAGGAAATTCGACACTTAATGAATTCTGGATAATAACGGTCGCCAGAGGGCCGTTCTATGAAACAAAACAGTCTGAGAAAGACCACTAAGTAACAGAGACGGTCTGACGTGGGATGAATCCCGGTCGGAGGCTAAGACCTACATCCAGCAAATTCATGAGCAATCACGCCTAGATGAAAAGACAATCACACACGTGGCAAGCGAACTCCTCAAGGGCAACGATGTGACGGTTGGGCGAGCAGCGGCTCGAGGGGCGTCGGACACAGTCCGAACAGTGAGGAGGGTGGTGGAGACCACCCAGGGAGGCTAGGATGGGGCACCGGATGCAACCGGGTAGACCGGTACCGCGGGAACCGGATCAAGTGTATGCCCTTCTCACCGGCAGCAAGTCACTCTATTTTAGTGGATCATGTGGGATCGAACACTCATCTCACCGGTGCGACATAGGAACCAATACTAAACAAGCAGGAGAGGAGTGGCAACCGAACATACCTAGCCGTTCGAAGGATCTACTCCGGTCGGAGATGTGGCCGCACCGGGGAGCGTGCGCACCCGGCAATCACGCTATGTCGGTGAAGTTTCTGGTCAATCCTGCGAATACAACCACAAAATAAACCACTCCACGCAGGGAGGGGGGGACTCAGGGATGGGGCAATTGGTACATCAACTACCCTAACGTAGGAGGGGGGGAGCACGGGGAAGGGAACATCAAAATGTTGTTCTGCGCACAGTCCTGCTGGGATGAAGCCGCTCGTCCTACGCGGTACGCTGAGCACAGAAGTCCGAATGAAGTGTCGTTGGAGTTACGATGAAGCCTAGGAAGCTCTGGAGTGCTCTTGAAGATTTGGCGATGTTCTGAGATCGCTGGAGGGCGGGGCTAGCTGGAGAAGAGGACCTACGCGATTCTGTCCCGCAGGACAGGTTTGCACAGTCGTAGTGCAAACAACGGTACTCTCTCTGTAGATCTCCAAACGAGGCAGAACCAGAACGGTTGGATGATAAACAAGAATATCTACGTACCCTCAAAATATGAGCACCATCGGATCACAGAGCAGGGCGTAGTCGCAGATGTGGTATGCTTTAGTTTTCTGGGTGAGCAGTCATACAGGGGTGCAAAGGACGGGGTAGTCCTCTCAGCACGGAAGTCGGAACGCGACGAAACCACATGGGTTGGTTTCGGGACACAGAGGGGTACAACTTTAAAGAAGAAAGCTTGACCTGAAATATGACAGGGCAGGCAGGGAATGATCTGCAAGTTTCTGCACACTATGGACGGACTGGTTCGCACAAGCTCTACGCAGTCATAGGAGAACGGACGCCACGATCTGAGGCGAAATCAAAATGATGCAAGACCACCTCTGGAGAGAAGAGGACTCAGATACGAACGAACCCACAGAAGGGGGCTCGGGCTGATTCGCACTGTGTATGTCATTGTAGACTCTGCAATCCAAGCGTCAGATTCTGCTACGGATCTGTGAGCAGCAGGACATGGTTCCGATGATGCCGAGGGGTGGGCGACGTCGGGGGAACTCCGGGGCCGCCGTCGATGAACTGGGGAGGGGTGGTGGCGTGGACAGCAGTGGGGGAAGGGTGGCTGAAGGTTGGGGGCAGGGGAGGCTGGGATGGGGGCGACTAGGGTTAGGGTTTACGATGAGTGGCGCGCAGGGTTTAGGAAGGAAGGAGGGGGTGCAGCCAATAATTTTGGTGGAGAGAAAATTGTTGTTTTGGGTAATTTTTTTTGAAAGGAGGAGAAATTATAGGAGGATTAGAATCTCATGGAGGCATAATAGGAGGGATTGGAGGGCTGAGATTGAGTTTGAGAGTGATTAGGAAAGAGCTGAGGGAGAGGCAAAAAAAGGGGGGTGCGGTAGTTTCCTTGATAGGAGGAAGAGATAAATAGGGAGAGGGGGATAATAGGAAAGGAGGGAGAGATAATAGGAAGAGGTTGCTGATGTGGCAAGGGAGGTGGGGAGGTGGGAGTAGGCCGTTGCCAAGGGAGGGAGGAGAGAGAGAGAGGGAGTTGCGATCCCAAGAGAGAGAGAGAGAGAGAGGAGTGCGCAAGTAGGAGAGGGGGGGTTCACACAAATTCTTCTCAACTCAATTTCAAATTTTCATTAGCTCCAAATAAAGCCCTTGGCATCCTATTTATAGGAGAGGCCAGGGTTGACACAAGTCCATAAATACCCTTGTCAAACAAAAAAAAGACCATATTATCCTATGTGGTGAACATAAGCTACTAATGACCTATAACCGAGCTAGTCTCCACAATTGGCTCTTTGGGCCTTATTTAGCTGGCCCATTAAGGCTTACATGACTCAAATGGAAATATAATAGACTCAGTTAACACTAATTGGACCCAAAGAAAAGGAACTAGCCGAAAGGAAGCTCCAAGATCTCAAGGGGTGGGGAACTCTCCCAACCAAAGTGATGGGACGACCATGTCCCCATCAATCCTCATGGGGCGCGAATGACTCGACTACGTCAAGTAAGGATCTTGCTGGCTGTAATACTGCTCCAGAGCATTCGGATTGATGCGCATCAATTCCTCCTTGCTCATCCATGTGTCTTCAGACTGACGTCGACCCTTCCATCAGACTAAGTAATGCTAGTATGCCTTGCTCCTTGTGTTGGTAATCTGCTCGTCTAGTATTTGTTCCACCTGTTCACGCCGTGCTCTCATAGGGGCCAATGGACACACAGGGGTGGGCTCGCTCACAGGGGGGGATGCAGGCTCGAAGGGGTCACTAGGTATTGCTGCCTGGCCCTTGTATGGTACAAGGTCTGCCACGTTGAACGTGGTGCTCACCCCATATTCCTCGGGAAGGTCTATTTCGTAGGTGTTAGAGCCTATCCTCCTCACAACCTGGAACGGTCCGGTGCCTCGGGCATTCAACTTTGAAATGGCTCTGGGGGAGATCCTCTTCGTCCTAAAAATCACTAGATCACCCTCTTGGAATTCATGGTAACTCTTGTGGGCGTCTGCATGTCATTTATAGGCCTCATTGCTTGATTGAATTTGCTAGCTAATTTGCTCATGCATATAACGGACCCTTTGTGCAAAGGCCTCGGCTGACTCAGAAACTCTAGCTTGTAATGGTAGGGGAATCAGATCGATTGCCTTCCGTGGCTTCCTACCATGCACTATCTCAAATGGACTTAACCATGTGGACCTATTGACTGATGCGTTGTATGATAGAAACGCGGAGAGTGATCTAGAAGGGGGGATGAATAGATCACCCGTATTTTAAAAAATCGAGACCAAAATATCACACTAGATGACTCGAGAGACAAGATGCAAAGCACTTCACACTCGATTGGAACATATGCTCATCACGAAATGAACGCCTAGATAGCAATCGATAATACACAGCTAATTGATCGAGCATGTGAGGGGTCAAAGAAGCCAACGTAGATGGCATCCTCCACCAACCAACAATCAGAAATCTCCAGAGAGCAAAGCAACAATCACACGAGGAGACAAAAGGGTTTTTTAGGTGGTTCGATTGCCCACTGCAATCTACGTCCACCCCTCCTCCACACCGAACGAGGATTCCACTAGCACATGCTAGAAAAATAGACTCAGTCTGCGACAACGGATGTCTCATAGCTTGACCAGAGGAACATACTCCTCTCTTCCTCCAACCCGGAGGGAAAACACTAGCAACTCCCCGTTACTACCAACCAGAGACTCAGTCTCCCTTCCTCCAGACCGGAGGGAACCCACAAGTGACACCCCCGTCACTTGCAAACCGGAGACACTATCTCCCTTCCTCTACACCAGAGGAAACCCAAAAACACAGCGATAATACTCGGATCAAAATGAAAAATAATAAACGAGAAAACACTGGAGAATGTAGCTTCAAAGAAGCGTAAAGACTAAACAAGTTCTCTTGGCTGGTAGCTCTCAAAGACTATTCTATCTTTCTCTTGGCTTGAACTGGGTTTCTCACGATCTCTCTTTCTCCTGGAGATGCTCTCTTTTTAGGTGAAGGTGATGGGAGCTTTTTATGGCCGCTTTCTCCAGCTCTGTCCAGCACCAGCACACCTCTTCGAAGGGTAATGTAGCTTTATATAGGAACATGGGCTTCGTATAGACCAAGCAATAGAACCCTACTAAAATTCTATTGGTCCACATGTTTGGGAATAGAAGCTTCTTTTCCTCGGATCACGTGCCTATCATTTCTCCTTTATCCACGAGCCAGCCTTCTGCCTTTTCACAGGTCACGTGCCTCTTCTGCGAACCTGATTGTTCCCTATAAAAGGAAGACATAGTATCGTTAGGGTTACTTGCAGCAAACTAGAGTTCGCCATGTAGAAGATCAGACATTGTATAGACCTTAGGCTCAATTAAACATATGTGCACTGACCTTATTTAGCTATGAATAAAAGCACGCTCAGACCTTGGGTAATACACAACAACACATGCACCAACCTTCCATAAGCTCATTAAGGAAAATGCACAGACATTGCATGTAGACAGTAGAAATGTGCACCGAGATTGTATGTGCGACTTAGCTCCTTTGAAACCGAGTATTGCACCGACCTTGACAAGCATATAATCGGAGTATGCACCGACCGACTGTGCACGTAAAGATGACATGCACTGACCGCTACAGTGAAATGCACGGACAGAAATTTCCCAAGGCAAAACTTGCACCGACTTGATGAAGCTCATGTGCACAAGACCGAGCATGAGGCGAAAAATGCACCGATGCAAGGGTTGCACCAACTGTGCTAAAAAAAAACATTACACCGACTTCATTTGTGCACCCTTAGACATAGCATGAGACACAGACTGAGACGCATCCCATGCACTGAGACGCAGAATGAGACGCAGTGTAAGACACAATACATGCACTAAGACACAAATGCACATGAGACGTAATGTAAAATGTAACCAACATTATGTAAGAGAGACGCAAGCAAGAAATGGACTGAGCTATGCATGAGACGCAAACACAAAAATAGCACGAACCTCATATGTTCATGTGAACATTGAAATGCATTGACTTTAATTGCACTGCTACAGGGATATGCACAGACTTGCACGGACTTAGCATACTAACCCTGGATGTGCACCTACCGTGCTTGCAGTTCCATAAGAACCTGCACCGACCTAAGATATACCAAATGCAAGACTAGCACCGACGACATCTTTTTGGGACTCGATGCTAACATAGGCTAAGTGTATGCGTAAAGTGCAGCTAACATCGACTTTAAGCTGTTCGATGAAATGCCATGCACATTGAAATGGCTTCCACACTTACTGATCGATAAGCTAATCATGCACACACTCCAAGGCACATTCTTGTGAGAATTTTTATGATGTTTGACTTATGGTGTATGACATCATCAAAACCATAGAGATGTAACAATCTTTCCCTTTTTGATGATGGCAACACTACGAGTCAATCATTTATCAATACACTCAATAAGGATGATTAAGCTGTTGGGGTGTAAGGTCTGAATTCAGAGGGGGGTGAATGAATCCCCTTTGAAAAATATTTGCCCAATTTGAATCTTAGATCCCAATTATCACTGAACTCGTAAAATCTTGCAGAAATAAAAACTATGGTTCAGTAATACAGGTGTTCTATTAAGATTCACACTCAAACACTTAATGATGCGTGTAGCAACCCTGGTAAATTTAAGGACTAGAAAGTCTAAATAAATTTAAAACCAATAGATAATCAGGGCCAGACCTTGTATATACAATCTTATAAACCCAACCCTTAAAATATAGAGTCATTTTAAGTAAGGCATTTAATGCATAATACCATTTTATTTGAATTAAGAATCAATAAATCTCGAAGAAAACATCAATCTATATTTTATTAGAAAATTTAATATTCACATTTATTACATTATACTTTAATTAGAAGGAAGAAATATACATTAATAGGATTTAAATGAATTAAGAAAAAATAAAAGAGAAAAGAATGGACATATATACGATATCGGTCTTTTGGAGGCTAAGAAGAAAAGCAAAAATTTAATTGACGCCATCGTGGATGGGCGTTCATTTTATAAGAAACGACTTTGAACAAGTCGTCACTTCTAAATCAGAAAAAATAAAACAAAGTATAAATAGCATAAGAAAGGATACACTGATAAGGATTTATAGGGCATAAACATAATTTTACATCTTCAAAGAAATGCCAAATGGAAATGACGCCATGGTCATGGGCGTGTATTTCCTAAAAGATGACTTAAACTAAGTCGTCAATTCAAAAAAAATGTGAATAGTGCCACTTTTTGATTTAAAGGAATTTTTAAAAACTAATTATATGAAAAAATCAAGAAAAATGGAAAAATATTACCCATAAATTTTCGTAACTAGACCTTATCAAATAAAAAAGATAAAAATCCTCAAATATAGTAACTAGCATTAGTTAACGTGAAATCGTGAATAGCGCCCGACGGAAGGGCGTTATTTCTTTAAAAACGACGAGATGCAAGACGTCAATAAAAAAATTAACGACCTAGCCTAAGGCGTTAATTACATTTGAGTTCCGTTCCACTTGGGAGACTATCCAGGGTAAGTTTTAGGATTAGTATGGGTTGATAGATCATGGAAAGGACTCTATCAAGGAAATATTACTTTTAATCGAACTCTAACTCTATTAGAATTCCTAAGACCCTATAAATACCTTTCGAATCAACCTCTCCTTGCTATTTTGGCGATCTAATCTATCCTGCTGCCGGCAACCGTGAAGAACATGTGTTCTTCTTCCTCTGCCTTCAGTAGAGTATTATGAAGAAAACTAATGCTTCTTCATCTTATTTCTCTATAGGTTATGAGCAGAAATCCTTCTTGACCTACTGAAGAATGGGAGAAAGCTTCTTTCTGACTCATCTATTAACACTCTCATCTCCTAGCACCCTCTGGGTGTTGTTCTGTACGGTTTACATAGGCTTCCGAAGACTCTGTTTGGAACAGAGTATAGTTCTTTCTTCAAGTTCTTCACGTACCATCGCCAAAATCTTAAGATCATGTAGGTTTTCTCACATCAAGCTAAAGCAGTTATAAGAATCAAAGATCCTTATGTTAAATTTTCGATTCATGCATGCACGTATCTCCACTGAGTTTTGAGGCTTTCTGGGAAATTTTAGAAAGAGACGACCCTCTCCAGGGCGTTATTTAAAGTTATGACGACTAACACATGAGTCGTCCATTTTAAGAAAATTGATAAATACGCATGTTTAAAATTTAATATCTACGAAACTTATAGTTAAATCTAATGCATGATCATATACCTGAAATCCTGATATTTTTCTTGTCCTATCCACATAATTGTTTCCTGAAAATTATTTTTCATAAAAAAAAACTATTACTGTTCATATTCCTGGAAACCAATAACGACCTCCGGAAGGTCGTCTGTTATGAAAGAGACGCCTTGTACCAGGGTGCTATTCTAAAATAGAGACTTTGATTAAGTCGTGATTTTCCTTAAAAATACTAGAAAGGTGATAACTTCTGTTAAAAAGATAATTAACGACATACTGCATGTCGTTTCGTTGTGAAAAAAAAACGCCCCTGGCTAAGGCACGTTTCATCAAAAATACAGAATTAAGAAATTTCAGCAAAAATAGAAATGTATAATGGACGATTGTTGCTGAAGTCGTCAAATTGAAAATAAACGACCCAGTTAAGGTCGTTAATTTATTAAGAAACGGCTTGGCTTAAGACGCGAATTTCCTGCATAGTTATTTTCCACTGCTTTCTGTAAACCGAGGGTTTTATATGTATATATATATGCCTGGCACTATGCTCCAATCCGTGAGTGTAGTCCCACGTTTCTCGGCGTTTTATCAATAAACCCTTAACTCTCCGTGACTTATAAGCTCTCCATTGGACATTCCGTTCCTTTGGACTGGCGAGTTTGTCATAGAGACCTCCGTTAGTCTCTACTAGCATTAGATTCCCTCAAGGCAGCCGAGCTGGTTGTACCCTAAAAACCCAAGAAACCTTGATTATTGTCATGTCACTCGGAGAAACATGAATCTGGCCCTCATGATTTATCACATGATCATCATGAGATTCTCTATGATTAATGGATGGTTATCTATTAATGGACAAATCCGTTAACCTTGTCATGTGCAAGATCTGTACTTGCTCTTCACCAAGTTTATTCCGGTTTGTCGCGAGCTAGATACGTCATGCATATTCATGGACGATTCCCTTATCATGACATTCTGTCTCCTTCTGGAGAATCCTTTTATTTGAAAGAACATAATCCTTTGACTCTGTATTGGCCAACTCTAATTCTGAAATAATCAAGGGCTCTGGGTCCTCAACCAACAATGTCAGGTAGGACGGAAGTCCAATTCTGTAACCATGGTAAAATTCTGAGTGTGACATTGCACCAACGTCTATATATCTATTCTATTATGTTATCTGTTGAATCTGTTATTCTGGAAATTCTGATATTCTGTTATTATGTTATTCTGTTAAATTCAGTTATTCCGCTAGACTGATTAATCTGCTTATTATTATTGAACTCTGTTATATTCTGGCCAATTCTGAAGTTATGTTCATCTAAGCTTATGTCCTTTGTTATGTTCTGTTAGCTTGACCTTGGTTCTGTAAGTTGGGAATGTATTCCTAAATCCGCTGGAGCTCGTAAATTATTCTTGGCTTGTTATTCATCATCTCTACTAGATCGACTATCACGATTCTTTAGTTATTGCATTTCAAGCACTGCATCTCATGAACATGTAAAATTGGCTAATTACTTTTATTCTGCTTGATGATGAGATATAATCCCTACTGAGCGTTTCGCTCACCAGCCTATCTTTAACATTTTTCAGGAAATGACATTGAAGATATTCCATCAGACAAGGAAGGGCAAGAGTGATGAGTGTCTGGTCAACCGAATCATTATCTTTTATTTTCTTGGGTCTAGTCCTATCATTTGAGTACTTTTCTTCTTCTATTTTCTAGATTGTATTAGCAAGTTTCTTTTCTCTTTTGATATGTAATTAGAGTCTGGTCCTGTAATTCAGATATTGGAGTAATAAAGATTATCTTATTGGGCCCAGAGAATGTGTGTCTTATGGTTTACTCTGACTATTCACGACTGTATCACTGCCACGTTCCGAACAACACATTCCGCTGTTATTGGTTCGGGGCGTGACAGTTTGTGGTATCAGAGCCTAGGCTTTCTAAGTCCTAGGTCATTAAGTCTAAGTCCTAGATCGAGCTCCCTTGACAGTCATCTTAGAAGTACCCGGTGAGATGGGGTAGAACCATGGGTTAAGAATTAAAGAAATGGAAATAAAAATATTAAAACTAGTAAGTTAATAAGGATAGCTTATATTTCATGATGATCTTACATGGGTTTCTTCTTGTCTTGTTGAACTAGTTAGAAAATAATGGCCGCCGGGCGTGCCCAATGGCGGGACATGCAAAGAACAGTACAAGGTTTAACTCAGGCTCTTCAACGGGTAGCCGATGGTGGAGCCAACCGAAAGGCTGGAGAATTACATCGGGAATTCCGAAGTTTAAATCCCCCTAGGTTTAGTGGAACTCCTGATCCCGATTTAACTGAAGATTGGACTAAAGAGATGGAGAGGATCTTTCGGGTCATGGAGTGTTCGGACCGGGATAAGGTATTATTGGCAACCTTTCAACTTGAGAAGGATGCAAGGGCATGGTGGGAGTCAGTAGAAGCCACCTTGCCAGATGACGAGGTTACATGGGAAGAATTCTTAGAACATTTTAACGAGAAGTATTTCTTGGAAAGAATTCGGGAGAGAAAGGCAGGAGAGTTCGATTCACTCAAACAGAGAAGCATGACGGTGGCCGAGTACGAGGCTCAATTCTCGCGGCTGTCTAGATATGCACCTCACTTAATATCAACGGGGAAGATGAAAGCAAAAAGGTTTATGAATGGCTTAAGGATCCAGTACATTCCCCAATTGGCGCCGTTAGATATACAAACTTATGCGGAAATGGTGAAAAGAGCGCAGTTATTGGAAGATGCCATGGAGCTATCCGACAGGGTTAAAATGAGAATGGAGAAGAAGAAAACGGGCAACAATAACAAGAGGGTTAATGAGGATGACAATGTTCCAAATGGCAAGAAGATCAAAGAGGGAAAGTGCAAACACTGTGGCAATGAAGGCCATCCATCCGAGAAGTGCCGCTGGAAGAATGGAGCTTGTTTTCGATGTGGGAGCAAAGAACATAGGGTATCTAATTGCCCTCTTCCAAAAGACCAACCTCAGCAGGAAAAAGACGGTAATAAGGAACGTCGTCAAGGGCAACTTCAAGCAATAAGGGTCACACCTGATGGTCAAGGAATGGATGGAGGTATTTCCCCTTTAACTTGAGCTTTAGTCCCTTAGTTCAATTTCCTAGTCATGATTGTTGAATTGAGGAATATGGATTAGAGGAACATATGATGTGCATAGGAATTTGAATTTGGGGACCAAATTCTTTTAAGTGGGGGAGGATGTAGCAACCCTGGTAAATTTAAGGACTAGAAAGTCTAAATAAATTTAAAACCAATAGATAATCAGGGCCAGACCTTGTATATACAATCTTATAAACCCAACCCTTAAAATATAGAGTCATTTTAAGTAAGGCATTTAATGCATAATACCATTTTATTTGAATTAAGAATCAATAAATCTCGAAGAAAACATCAATCTATATTTTATTAGAAAATTTAATATTCACATTTATTACATTATACTTTAATTAGAAGGAAGAAATATACATTAATAGGATTTAAATGAATTAAGAAAAATTAAAAGAGAAAAGAATGGACATATATACGATATCGGTCTTTTGGAGGCTAAGAAGAAAAGCAAAAATTCAATTGACGCCATCGTGGATGGGCGTCCATTTTATAAGAAACGACTTTGAACAAGTCATCACTTCTAAATCAGAAAAAATCAAATAAAGTATAAATAGCATAAGAAAGGATACATTGATATGGATTTCTAGGGCATAAACATAATTTTACATCTTCAAAGAAATGCCAAATGGAAATGACGCCATGGTCATGGGCGTGTATTTCCTAAAAGATGACTTAAACTAAGTCGTCAATTCAAAAAAAATGTGAATAGTGCCACTTTTTGATTTAAAGGAATTTTTAAAAACTAATTATATGAAAAAATCCAGAAAAATGGAAAAATATTACCCATAACTTTTCGTAACTAGACCTTATCAAATAAAAAAGATAAAAATCATCAAATATAGTAACTAGCATAAGTTAACGTGAAATCATGAATAGTGCCCGACGGAAGGGCGTTATTTCTTTAAAAACGACGAGTTGCAAGGCGTCAAATAAAAAATTAACGACCAAGCCTAAGGCGTTAATTACATTTGAGTTCCGTTCCACCTGGGAGACTATCCAGGGTAAGTTTTAGGATTAGTATGGGTTGATAGATCATGGAAAGGACTCTATCAGGGAAATATTACTTTTAATCGAACTCTAACTCTATTAGAATTCCTAAGACCCTATAAATACCTTTCGAATCAACCTCTCCTTGCTATTTTGGCGATCTAATCTATCCTGCTGCCGGCAACCGTGAAGAACAGGTGTTCTTCTTCCTCTACCTTCAGTAGAGTATTATGAAGAAAACTAATGCTTCTTCATCTTATTTCTCTATAGGTTACGAGCAGAAATCCTTCTTGACCTACTGAAGAACGGGAGAAAGCTTCTTCCTGACTCATCTATTAACACTCTCATCTCCTAGCACCCTCTGGGTGTTGTTCTGTACGATTTACATAGGCTTCCGAAGACTTTGTTTGGAACAGAGTATAGTTCTTTCTTCAAGTTCTTCATGTACCGTCACCAAAATCTTAAGATCAGGTAGGTTTTCTCACATCAAGCTAAAGTAGTTATAAGAATCAAACATCCTTCTGTTAAATTTTCGATTCATGCATGCACGTATCTCCATTGAGTTTTGAGGCTTTCTGGGAAATTTTAGAAAGAGACGACCCTCTCCAGGGCGTTATTTAAAGTTATGACGACTAACACATGAGTCGTCCATTTTAAGAAAATTGATAAATACGCATGTTTAAAATTTAATATCTACGAAACCTATAGTTAAATCTAATGCATGATCATATACCTGAAATCCTGATATTTTTCTTGTCCTGTCCACATAATTGTTTCCTGAAAATTATTTATCATAAAAAAAACCGTTACTGTTCACATTCCTGGAAACCAATAACGACCTCCGGAAGGTCGTCTGTTATGAAAGAGACGCCCTGTACCAGGGCGCTATTCTAAAATAGAGACTTTGATTAAGTCGTGATTTTCCTTAAAAATACTGGAAATGTGATAACTTCTGTTAAAAAGATAATTAACGACATACTGCATGTCGTTTCGTTGTGAAAAAAAATGCCCCTGGCTAAGGCGCGTTTCATCAAAAATACAGAATTAAGAAATTTCAGCAAAAATAGAAATGTATAATGGACGACTGTTGCTGAAGTCGTCAAATTAAAATAAACGACCCAGTTAAGGTCATTAATTTATTAAGAAACGGCTTGGCTTAAGACGCGAATTTCCTACATAGTTATTTTCCACTGCTTTCTGTAAACCGAGGGTTTTATATGTATATATATATATATGCCTGGCACTATGCTCCAATCCGTGAGTGTAGTCCCACGTTTCTTGGTGTTTTATCAATTAACCCTTAACTCTCCGTGACTTATAAGCTCTCCATTGGACATTCCGTTCCTTTGGACTGGCGAGTTTGTCATAGAGACCTCCGTTAGTCTCCGCTAGCCTTGGATTCCCTCAAGGCAGCCGAGCTGGTTGTACCCTAAAAACCTAAGAAACCTTGATTATTGTCATGTCACTCGGAGAAACATGAATCCGGCCCTCATGATTTATCACATGGTTATCATGAGATTCTCTATGATTAATGGATGGTTCTCTATTAATGGACAAATCCGTTAACCTTGTCATGTGCAAGATCTGTACTTGCTCTTCACCAAGTTTATTCCAGTTTGTCGCGAGCTAGATACGTCATGCATATTCATGGACGATTCCCTTATCATGACATTCTGTCTCCTTCTGGAGAATCCTTTTATTTGAAAGAACATAATCCTTTGACTCTGTATTGGCCAACTCTAATTCTGAAATAATCAAGGGCTCTGGGTCCGCAACCAACAATGTCAGGTAGGACGGAAGTCCAATTTTGTAACCATGGTAAAATTCTAGGTGTGACATTGCACCAACGTCTGTATATCTGTTCTATTCTGTTATCTGTTGAATCTGTTATTCTAGAAATTCTGATATTCTGTTATTATGTTATTCTTGTTATTCTGTTAAATTCAGTTATTCCGCTAGACTGATTAATATGCTTATTATTATTGAACTCTGTTATATTCTGGCCAATTCTGAAGTTATGTTCATCTGAGCTTATGTCCTTTGTTATGTTCTGTTAGCTTGACCTTGGTTCTGTAAGTTGGGAATGTATTCCTAAATCCGCTGGAGCTCGTAAATTATTCTTGGCTTGTTATTCATCATCTCTACTAGATCGACTATCACGATTCTTTAGTTATTGCATTTCATGCACTGCATCTCATGAACATGTAAAATTGGCTAATTACTTTTATTCTGCTTGATGATGAGATATAATCCCTACTGAGCGTTTCGCTCACCAGCCTATCTTTAACATTTTTCAGGAAACGACATTGAAGATATTCCATCAGACAAGGAAGGGCAAGAGTGATGAGTGTCTGGTCAACCGAATCATTATCTTTTGTTTTCTTGGGTCTAGTCCTATCATTTGAGTCCTTTTTTTTTTCTATTTTCCAGATTGTATTAGCAAGTTTCTTTTCTCTTTTGATATGTAATTAGAGTCTGGTCCTGTAATTCAGATATTGGAGTAATAAAGATTATCTTATTGGGCCCAGAGAATGTGTGTCTTGTGGTTTACTCTGACTATTCACGACTGTATCACTGCCGCGTTCCGAACAACATGTTCCGCTGTTATTGGTTCGGGGCGTGACAATGCGGGACGGACACGCGACTCGACTCCAATTAGATATGCGACCCTTGGACTCTAAGCAAGCTCACGATCGCGCCTAACGAGGGAAGCGTACGGACGTGCACGTTTGAGAAACCGACAGTGAGCTGGGGTGGTCAACTCACAAATTCATGGCCGGATTGGGTCACGGGACAGTCTCGCTCTCTCTCGCAGCAGTGGTGAAATAAATATATCGAGCTAATGGCCCTAACACATGCTCTCTAGCAGCGGCATATAAAAGCATATACAAGAATAGCAAATGCCGAGTAATGGAGCGAACACGATACCTCCACGCGCGTGGTGTAGGGAAGACGATCTTGGCCGATCTCGCACTCCCGGAACAATAAATTACATAAATTAAAGCAATTATTTACTGCCCACTCCACGCAGGGAGGTAAAGGGCGACACAGCGGGACCCAGGAGTAGCAGGTTCGGGTTGACGGGCAGCTTCTTATGTAGCTTCGGCGGCACACGTACTAACGATCGTGGGACCCACACGCTGGTCACTGGGGCCGTGTGGGCTCAGAGCGGCATCGCTGTGACGGGGACGTCCGGAGGGGTGCTCCCTGGGAAGGCGGCGCGCTGGTTCACCTCGTGGAAGGCGAGGAGGCTCCGATCGGTGCGGGTTAGAGTTGCTACCCACAGATCTGAATTCTGTTTCAGACCTACGAGTCCCGACGAAAATTGATGTTGCGATCAGACCTGACGTCGGATCGACGCACAAGAGGTACCGATGGAAAGCTAACTCAAAATCATTTGATCTATGACTGTAGAAAGAAATTTGAATTTCACGTTGATGGCCTTTGTCGAATATTCAAGCTGCTAGTTCACAGGATCTGAAAACTCAGGATAGAAGTACTTTTTCCTGAGAGTTGGCATTGACCGCGATGTAGACCTCCGATTCAGATGTTGGGATCTTCACAAAAGTTGTAGAGGGTGATGAGAGGAAAATAGGGATATATTTTTTTGAAAGGTTTGGTGGAGATTGGACTGAGAAAAAGTATTTTCTTGTACCGGGTGATCAGATCTGGACAGCAGAAACAGATCTGAATTTGGGGGAAAGACACAATTTCTAAAAATAGGTAGAAGGCTTTTTAAATTTGAAGAAAATTTTTGGAGGATGGGGATGGTAGACAGAACCTCCAGTAAAATTGGGGATTCAAGAAAAAATCAAAAAGGGGAACAAAGGGGCAAAACTCAGGGCTGCTGTGAAATTGGACAAACTGTAGACAGAACTGGTGGATTGGGAAGCATGAAAATGAAAAAATATAAAACGGTGGCTGGAATTTTTTTCAATGTTTATGGGATGTGGTGATGACATCTAGAACTCACCCTGAAAATCTCAGGTCCAGAAGGTGTAAGAGTTTGGAGCTAAAATTCTCGGAGTAACTCTCTATCCAGCAAAATAGAAACTTGGACGGCACTTCAGAACTTGCTTCTCGGCGGCTCGATGGCGGCACGACGGCGGCGGCGGCAGCAGAGATAGAATCTAGAGGGGCTAAGGAGAATATATGAGGGTTCTATACCCTGGAGATTGGAGGAAGAAGAGAGAAACTAGAGAGAGTGAGGAAGGGGCGCACCAAGCTCCAAGCTTACACAATTTTTTTCTTCTCATTAATTCATACAAAATGTGGAAATACAAGTATTTATATAAAATGGAAAATGACTCAAAATGCCCTAAGATCTAGGGTTGGAAGGGGCACTAAGGAGATAGGAGAAAGTATTTCTCCCATGTGGTCAAAACACATTTCACATATTCTAATCAACTTCACCTAACTTAGCCTAATAAGACAAAGAAGGGGGCGCCCCCTTCATGGGCCTATCTTGGGCCAAGTTGGTCCAAGGTCACCCAAAGGCCATTCACAAGCCCATGATAGCCTATAGGCCTTCCAACCTAGGTGGCCCATGGGAGGGAGAAGCCCACTTGGGCCTTAAGTGCTTTAAATGTCTATTAGGAAGCCTAATGGTCCAATATGAACTAACCTCCTTAATGGACCTAACAAATGAAAGCCACTAATGGATTCTACATGGAATATGGCCCAATGGCTTATTAAAAGCCTTACAAAGGATCCCAAAGGGAAAAAAATCAACAAACACACAATTACAAGCCAATACAACCCATAAGACACACTAATACAAACCAATACACACTAATACAACCCATTAGCGTTTGATGCTCCCATCAATTCTCCTCGGGTGGGAGGAACTCGACCCCATCGAGTAAGGGGTGATGTTGCTCGAATAACTCCGACGAATCTATCACCGTACCAAGTAGCGCAGGTACGCTCCACTCCAAGTAGTCGTCACCTGCTCATTCAGTATATACTCGATATGCACAACCTGTTGTGGGAACGAGGCTAGAGGTGGACACTCCAGGTCGGGTCACTCTCAAAGGGAGGAGGTGGCTCGAAGACTCACTAGGAATCACCGATGGGTCCCTGTAGGTGACTAGATCCGGGGCATAGATGTAGAGCTGATCCCATACTCTTCGAGCGAGTCCACTCGTCTCTCAAGGGACTGACATCAACGAGCTTGCACAACATGCAGACTCCTAACAAACCACAAACCATATGAACAACAAAACACAAACTCACACACATGACCCATTAACGACAAAGAGACACAAACACAAGGGACATACGAAGGAGGACTCGGTAAGGATGATGGTCAGACGGTCACCGTCTACATACACTACATGTAAAGAAAGACTAACCCACAACTTAATGCCATGAGTTTCATCCCTCGCCAACCATCTCCTATTCGAGAAGACTCATCCTCGGGTGTGAAAGTGTGGGAGGATCAAGGGGTGGGTGATGGGAATGTAATTCGGACGTCTAGTATGAAGCACGACAAAAGGGAAGTCCGGATACTGTTTCTCGTACGCATGGTAGAAATCAAACCATACCGTGTTGTTTGCGATGGGATTCTTCCCGTTCTACTCCGGTCTTCTTTCTTTGTTTGTTTATGATTATCATTTGGGTTTATTTGGTTTATTTCACGTGTCGATCAATCAATTAACTGACTGGCAATTAACTGACTGATTGACTGCGCGGGCGTGCCAGTCACGTGAGTGACAAATTTATTATGCGCTCATTCTGACGCGTGTCGGACGAAAGTGAGATTCGGTTGGGACCAGCAGTCCGCCACACCATAAAGGATATGGCGTTAATTACATCCCCCGCAAGGAGGGAAAACCTTTGATTAATTGCCGAGATAGTGGGCTTTCGAGGCCGGAATAAAGATGCGATGTTGTGAACATGACGAGATCACATGAGATGCGTTTATCTATCATGAAAAAGAGACATGGTTCGTTGAATTGGAGACCCTTGGTACGTGGCGGAGGACGTAGGTCCGAAGACCACCATCGCGCATAGCGGAGACTTCCGATCGGGCATAACCCGGCCTTCTGTCAACGCCATTTGATATATCTGAGGGTCTATGCAAGCATGCATGCATGATGCTCTTGACTATGCTAAGCATGGCAATAGAGTTATGGAAACAAGAAGTGCTCAATCACATTTATTAATCCCCGCCAAGGGGTGAGAATGGTAACACAAGCATGACAACGAAAGCAAAGTGCTGACGGACATGGTAGTGAAAGCATGATAACAAGATGACTCGGACTCGAACAGCCCTTCTCTTATTCAGTTTATTACTAATTAGGGTTTATTAACTCCGACCACGAGAGACGAGGATCGCTCCGGAGGCGAGTGAGCGATTAAAATAGCAAAAGGGTTCAAAACCGGCGCGGCCACGCGTAGGGGTAGGTTTCCCCGGCACGGCCAAATGTAGGTGAAGGGTCTTAATACGGCGCGGTTATGACAAATGGTTAATACGGCGCGACGGGCACGGGGCGCGCCGATTTAGGGCGCGCCAGGAACGGGCCAAATAAAAATAGGAAATCATGAGTCTAGTGTTAATCCGGCGCGGGGGGTTACCGCGCCGTATTAGGGCGCGCCAGATTAGCGCCGTGCCATTTTAGCTTATTTTTGATGAATTTTGAAACCATTTAAGTTCATTAAGATTCTGTTGAGAGTTTTGAAGTTATATGGGCCAATTGCTCATTTAATTAAAGTCTAGGATCCTTCCAGAATGAAGTAATGGGCTGGTGCGAGGTCCATACTCGAGCACTAGAGTCCCTGATTCAGATTGAATATTTTATTACGGCCAATCCGCAGAGACGACTTGTGAGTCCAAAACCTGTCGAAAATCGGGCAGCATCTCCCCTGAACCTGAAAGGTTGCAGGAGAGGAACGGGGTCATGCTTACTTGTGGAGCAAGCCCCTTAAACTACCGGTCTGCATGGTGAGAGCCAGCAAATTCCCAACGGATAGGATACCCCGAGGACTGGCCTACGAGGGGCACCAAAGCTCCGTGGGTGGAAGCAGAGGATGAGGTAGCTGATGATAGAGGGAACACCCCGAGGACTGGCCTACAAGGGGTGTGCGACCTACAACATACACTGCACCCGCCAGAGAGAGAGACCCTTAGGGAAAGAGGCTCCGAGGACTAGCCTGCTAGGAGCATTTACCCCTTGGTCACCACGGGGTCCCAAAGGACTGTGGGTTTGGGATTATTGGGCTGGAGCCCCTGTTGCTGTAAGCTTCGTGACCCATGAGAAACATCCATCACTCGAGAGTGGAGTTCTCTTGGCCAATTGGCAGCTCTGTGAAATGGCAGAAGATATCCCCCTCCCTAGGTGGAGGGTCGAGAGGTTGATGGGTTGCCATTCACATAATAGAATGGAACAGCAGTCACGGAAAGGGGCGATCGATATTCAACTAGAAAAGTTTGTCTACACACGCATACCCACAAATGACTGGAATGTAGTAGTCGCGAAGCAGACTTCACTGTCCCAAAACATCGCCTGCCCCCTCTGAACAACAGAGAGATGCAAAGAGGAGGGGAGGCCAAGATCAGATTTCGTATCAAAACAGAGAGCGACATACATTGTTGGGTCCCAAACGATGGCAATCAAGAGGGGAGGGGTGAATTGATTGGCAATTAAACTTATTTTCTGAAGAACTTGAGAGACAAAATAAACTCAATCAGGCACTCGGTCTTACTCGTGCATGATCACACATGAATGCATAAGAAAGATAGTAAGTGTGTGAAGAAGTAGGTGGTGAACACTCAACTCTCCGTGAAGCCCACTCGACAAGGGATGCAAATAAACAAACCACGAGAGATACACAAAGTTTTTAGGTGGTTCGGGTACACCGCAATGTCCCCTACGTCCACCCCTCACTCATGAGGATTAACGACTTCACTATGATGTGAGCCAAGCACACACACGCTGTTATGAACAGCATACACACACACACGGTGCCCAATCTAGGCACCCCAAACACACACACACACACGAACTTGTGTCCATACACGAACAACACAAACTCAATGGTTTTTCTAGGCTACACACACACATACAAACTCGTGTCATAGATCACGAGCACACACACACCAATCTGTTTCAAGATAGTTTAGAGTACAACACTATTCAGATTCAACAATAAGCACTAAAAGAGGATCAGAGTAGAAAAGATTCTAAATAGAACTCCCCCTTTGTGTTCTTCGAATCTCCTTTGATACTCCAGTAGGAAGATGAACGAATTTGGATGAGATTTGTATAAGCTTGATGTTTGATGCAGCTCTTTGATGTATACGATCTTGGGCTTGGATTCCAGCTCCTTCCTTTGGAGTTCAGCTTCAGAGCAAGGTAGAATGGGGCTTGAAGGCTGCAACTCTGAACCTGCACATACATAATAGAACCCTCATCATACTTCTTCGGATCCCCCTTCTCTCATATATATATAATGCCATTAGGGTTTGATTAAATGAATAAAATAGTCAAAGACAGCATGGGGACCAGATCCACAAAAAGTGGAGATGTTTGTGGAAGGTCTAGAGGTGATTAGACATTGATTGGTGGACATTCGGAACAAGAAAACGGCGGTCAAGGAAGTCGGCTGGGCTTCCGACTGGAAAGGGTCGACCCTGGGGTCGACCCTCGAAGAGGGTAAGGCCCAGCAGATCAATGGGTCGACCCCTGGGTCGACCCTCAAGAAGACTTGAGCTGGAACAAAAGGGGTCGACCCCAGGGTCGACCCTCACAGGAACAAAAACGTTTCTATTTGGGCGAAAGTCACAGGGGTCGACCCTGGGGTCGACCCTTGGGGTCGACCCTGGGGTCGACCCTTGGGGTCGACCCTGGGGTCGACCCTTGTCCAGCCAGCGGCTGGTTCCCATTAAACGTCCAGGGGTCGACCCTTGGGGTCGACCCATGTGCCAGGGGACAGAAAAAATGGTAAAAAACCACTCCAACACAAATCCAACCTAGTGGGTTCAAAGGATAGAAATAATACAAATGAAATGTAGGAATACTAAGACATGAAAAAATAAAAACCAAGGCCAAATAACATGAATTCCTAATTGAGTGATTACCTTGGTTTCTGAGACTTGCTTGCATTCCTACTTACCATACAAACCATGAATTCACCCATTATATTTGAACAATTTGATCTTACCAAATATCCTTGCTTTATTCAAATCTTGAAATGCCAACTTTTGACCTGTCAGGACATACATTCTGAGTTAGTGTTGGCGTTTACAAATTTCAGATTTACCTTCTTACCAACGGAATGATTCCTCCATTTTGAAAGTTCCTTAACTCCACTTACAAGCTGATCAAGGCACACACACGTTAGATCATGATAATATGCAAGTATGTAGTGTTTGGTCATCATCAAAATTCATTAAATACATTTACAAAGAAGGGGTTCAACAATCTCCCCCTTTTTGATGATGACTAAATACTTTAATGCATAAATCAATTTGGTCTCTTTGTGCCAAGAATGCCGAAGCAATGGCAATATAACAAAGTGTCGGGATAACATGAGAAGCAATAGTCCGATCAACACACGACCATGAACCAACTTAGAACCGTTGTGAGATTGATCAAAAAAAAAACTTACCGACAATCATCTTGGAATAGCAACAACAGCCATACTCGGATTACATTAAACAAGAGAGGCAAGTACAATGCATCAAGATGCCATGCTATGAGTACAAGGATAATGCAACAGTCCTAACCACTAAATATGCAAGTACAAAATGAGATAATGCAACACACACACATTTATGTAAGCATACAACACACATAAACTATAATAGCCGGGATAAACTGGTAGACTTCTCCCCCTTTGGCATCATCAAAAAGAAGGGGTGAAGGTGATAGGGAAGAAGCCATGTGGAGGAGTGACCAAGGCCTAGTCATCAGCCGGAGGCGGTGGATGGGGAGCATGACGGATATATTCCATAATCTCGTGGCACATTAGGTGTTGTTGGGCCAAGGCATCGGTGAAGGTTTGAGTGCTTTCCTGGTGCGATAGCTTAAGATCATGAAGTTCATTTTGAATGACATCCAAGGTCTCGCCATACCGATCCAACCATTCATCAATGTGGTCCAAACGATCAATGAATAGCCTGGCCGTCTCGGAGGGAATATCAATCGCAGGAGCACCACGATTTTCATCACTATCTTCAGTGTCTGCAGCATTATAATTAACTTTAGCATGTGCACTGGGAACAACTGTTTTCAACTGCCGAACTAATTCACCATCACGAAGAACATAGCCCATGTTGTGACAAATAGAGTGAATAGTATATATCTCAGCAGCTCGCAGTGTGTGTGAAGAATCGGCTGACAGATCTATCTTCTTATACTGAAAAATAGCAGTGAGGGCGGCAGCATAAGGTAAAGTTCTGTTGCGGTGCTGCATACTAGACCTCATATGATCCAAAAAGAGAGCTGGAAAATTAATACGAATCCCATCCAAAAAATAGTAGAGAAAGAACATATGAATTTCAGTCACTTTGTCATGTCCACCTCCCCTTGGAAGTAAAATAGTAGTGATCATCCGGTGAAGAATGTGCTGTACCGGAGGAAAGTGATTGGCATTTAACCCAGCAACAGAACGACCATTACGGTCTTCAGAAGTTAGGTAGAGATATAGCTTATCTTCACGAACCAAGACGTCACCAAAACCATATCCCTCAGAAGGAAGCTGAAATGCTGCGCCAAGAAGCTCTGGGGAGAGAATTATCTGCACGCCATTAACCTTGGTAACTGGAGTTTCATTTGCCAAGGACATGTTGCTGTAGAACTGATGAACTAAAGTGGGATACACCCTACGGTGTGCAGACATGAATGCATCCAGGTTGGGCTGACTACAAATAATATCAACGAGACTCGGAATGTGGTTGCACAGATTTCCAAAGTCGACGGCCCTCGGACGGAGAACCTTCCGATTTAATACGCGGCTAGAATGGCCGCGAAGAGATGCAACTTGTTCAGCTCGCTTAGATCGTAGTTCTTGAGACCTGCTAGATTCAGCGCCACTGCGAGATGGACGTCTCTTTGGGGCCATCTAGACAAGGAACGAAAGGAAACCACATGATGGGGGAAGGAAGAATAGGGTTCAACCAAAGATGATATGAAGGAGATATGAATCCATGATCCTCCACAAGCACCAGAAGCTTACCTTAAGAGAGGGGAGAAGCAAGAGATGATCCTTGGAGCCGTTGGAAGAAAACGTGCGCGGATGGCCACCCAGAGAACCGCGGCTAGGTTTGGAAGAAATGGGAGCCAAGAGGATGGTTTTAGGGCTTGAAAGGGGTGGTGGCTGGCCTTTGAGGAGGTTATGAGATGATATATAGTCATAGGAGGGGCAACCATAGGGTTTAGAACCCCATTCTTGGATGGCCGATCGCGGGGATCCGTGATTTGCCGGAATGGGTCGACCCACGGGTCGACCCCTGTACTCATAACCCCAAGCAGCGAACGGATCCGCGAGGGTCGACCCTTGGGGTCGACCCCTTCGAGGGTCGACCCATGGGTCGACCCCTTTCAATCAATTTTTAAAGAATGAAGATGCAAATGACCGGAGGGCCAAGAAGGATAAGAGGCTCGAGTACCCAATGTAGAAATATGATTGAAACAATGATATTAAAATTATTATATGGGTTGAAAACATTGGGGGATATGCCACATCAAATTTAGGATCACATCCAGTCATGCTATTATCCATAGTTCCGAAAAATAGATTTTGGCCAGATTTGCTCCTTTTATGGCATAAGAGAGTAGACAAGGGTATAAAAAGGCCATAGAAGAGGCAACGAAAATGTGTATATAACCAGTATAATTAGAAGAAACACACAAGCACACAAAGGCAAATGACCACGCAAGTTGGTTTTTTGTAATTATTGTTTCACACAACAAAATGTGTATGTATGACAATAAAATGCAAACTAGCATGTGACGAATGCAAAAACCTAAAATGCAAAGATCTAAACACACAGTAGCTCATATGGTTATGATGAAGACTCATCTATTCTGCAAACCCTTAATTCTCTTCTAAAGGTTGTAAACTTCTCTTCACAAAGGGGTTTAGTGAAAATATCAGCAATTTGACGATCTGTCTCAATGAAGTTGATTACTACATCACCCTTGCCAACATGATCATGAATAAAATGATGTCTTATCTCAATATGCTTGGTGCGAGAATGATGGACAGGGTTTTTGGATAGATTAATGGCTGAGGTGTTATCACACAGAATTTCGGTATTTTTGAAAGACTCTCCATAATCAATCATTTGTTGTTGAATCCACAGCACCTGGGCAACACAACTGCCTACAGCCACATACTCGGCTTCGGCGGTTGATAATGCCACTGAATTTTGTTTCTTGGAGGCCCATGAAACCATGCAACCTCCGAGGAACTGGCAATACCCGCTGGTGCTTTTCCGATCCACTTTGCAACCCGCATAATCGGCATCGGAATAGGCAATTAAATCAAGGTTTGAAGTACGCGAAAACCATAACCCCAAGTCTACAGAGCCAGCAATATATCTAAAGATTCTTTTCACAGCTGACAAGTGTGACTCCTTAGGATTCGACTGAAAACGAGCACACAAACATACTGCAAATTGAATATCGGGCCGACTGGCAGTTAAGTATAACAAGGAACCTATCATGCTTCTGAAAAGTTTTTGGTCCACAGATTTACCTTTTTCATCTTGATCAATTTTTATTGACGTGGACATATGTGTGGGTTGTGGTTTGGTAGAAGCCAAGTCAAATTTTTTCAGCAGCTCCATTGCATATTTTTTCTGATGTACGAACATCCCATCGGCCGTTTGTGTAACCTGCAATCCCAAAAAGAATGTCAGCTCTCCTATTAGGCTCATTTCAAATTCACTTTGCATTAATTTTTTCAGCAGCTCCCAGTCTGCACGAGTCTCAGTGGCGGTCGACCGCCAGCCCAGTAGCGATCGACCGAAAATTCCAGGGACCATCCGTCTATAGCGTTTCTCAGTAGCGGTCGACCGCCAGCTTCTGCAGGTCGACCGCCAGCCCTGAGCCTTCAATGTTGACTTTGTTTTCCACTTCGAGAAGAGCCCATTTCCTTGTATTTGTTTAACCCCAAAGTCACCCAATCCCCCATGGATTGTGGATCTGGTCTGAAGGATGTCCAAGGACCATTCAAAGTCTATAAAACCAACACAACAAGGGTTAGAAACCCTAATGCTTCAAGGGGATTCAAGGGAGGCTACAAGGGTGTGTTCAAGGGAGAGGAGTTCGAGTACTGTAGCTGTGAACAGTACTACGGGAAGAAGCTTCTTCATCCTCAAGTGATTCAAGCTTCTTCAAGAGGAGATCAAGCCCAAGCTAAGAGAAGATAAAGCTACATCCTTCATCTTCTTCATCAACTCAAGAAGATCAAAAGGAAGATCGAAGCTACATCCATAGTCTTCTTTATCAACTCAAGGAAGATCATCTCTCAAGGAAGAAGACACCATTGAAGCATCCGATTCAAGCTCCAGCAATCTCAGACAAGATATTTCTACTTTAGCATATTCCATATCTTATTTGAATAGCTTGATATTTGTTCTCTTTCCATTTCTTTCAAACAATTGAAACTGAAGATCGTCCCTACCGGTGGTTAGTAGGAAGGCAATCGGAAGTTCTCCGATCTGTGGTGTTGACGTCCTACCTACGGTTAGTAGGAAGGTAATCGGAGATTTTTTCGATTTACAGTTCAGTGCGTGGCACTAGTGGAGCCTCAACGGATTTGGTGAGGGGTGGACGTAGGATTGGGGATTCAGTCTGAACCACCTTAAAATCCTTTGTGTTGTGGTTTGATTGTGTGATTTATTTGTGTTAGATGCATGCTTAGGTTCAATCTCTATATTGCGTAATCATCTTGCTAAGTGAATCATAGTGTTCTTCGATAAGCTAGTTACACTCCGCTGCAATTTATTTTATCTAGCTATATAGAGGGTTGCATTGCGAAAAGAGGGGCAGATCTATTCACCCCTCCCCTCTAGATCTTCTGTCCACCACTCAATAGTGCCCTGGACTGCCTAGTTCCCTAGCGGTCGCTGGAAAGACCGCTAGGCACCCAGCACATGGGCGTTGTTTGCATTGTTTCCCCAGGGTTTGGAAATGGCCTAAAGGCCGTTACATCATGTTTAATGGGTCCCCAGACCCATTCCCATTCCATTCCCCACATATGCATGGTCTTGAAAAATTAAAAATAAGATTTTTTGGGGGGTCTCGACTTACCTCAAACGATCGTCGCCCGGACACTGCCGCCAATATCTCCTCTATCGTATGGGCCTCCTCTTCATCGCCAGTGGCCTCTCTAGGTCCTTCCTCCACCGTAGGGACTTCGTCCATCGCCGCTTGGGCCGTTGGCCGTTCTTCCCCCTCCGGTGGGTTCACCGCCGCTGGAGGCTCTTCATCCGCCTCTATCTGCCGTCGAAAATGCCGGAGGGCCATTCTCTTTACCATCCTTGCGAGGGGTGGGTGTGGTGGCAGCGGTGGTCACCGGTGGGTCTTGTCTCCAGAATGGCCGGAGCGGGGTGGGTTGTGTGATGGAATGGGTGTGCGGGGAGAATGAACGATGTTCTATTTATTTGAATGCGCTCAGAGCCAAGCGGTCTATCGCCAGACCGTTTATGCCCTCTTGGCAGTCTAGCTGTTGACCATTTTCTATCTGAGTACCTTCATCGAAGAATGTGAACCGCCCTTGCCCATGCGGTCTATCTCTAGACCATTAGGGGTTTTCTTGCGGTCTATCGTGAGACCGTTTTCTATGTTGCATATTTGATGATTTGAAATGATGTATCTGTTTGATTCTTGGCATTATTTTGGTATGGTTCATGTCTTATTTGTGCCTTGATGGTGCCTCATGATCATTGTATGGATATGATTATTGATTTATGGCTAACCCTGCTTATTGTTGAATCATAAATGCCATCATGCCATTACTTCTCGCCAGGCCGGTAAGTCAGGTAAGTATCTCAATCCCTGGTCCCTTAATGCATTAATATATGATATCTATGATATACTATCTCGAGAACCGGCTGGTCATTCATGTGTTCTGAGATCTGATGTTCCCATTTAACAAAAATGATGAGGATCTAGGTGCACATGTTTAATCGTTGGATAGGCCGTTAGGTTGGAAGAGTTGGGGGATGATGGCTCTTTCTTGCACATAGTGGTTGCAGATAGTATCTTGACCCTGATTTATCCGGTCTAGCAATACTATTCTCGAGTATCTTCCTATTTTATCCTTTCTTTACATTTGTTTTGATGATTTCTTTTATTTTAGCCGAGCATGCATCATGCGCATCTTTGAGCATTCATGTGCCCTCATCTGTCTAAAGTATCTCAGTAATGGTGGATAACTATGTATCCATGGTCTTGAATAAGGAGAATCATTCCACTCTGAGATGGAAGGTTTCCTTCGGTCTATTTGCTCGGGTTGGTTAGCTGAAGATTCTTTTCTAGAGTTTAGCACTTGTCTGCTTACTTTCCCATTTGCTTCGATCGCCTTTAGTTGTTAGTTCCTCTAGGCATCTGTCATTCGGTTTGGCCGTTCCTTATGTTTGGTTCGAAGATTTTCGGAAGATTCCTATCGCTCGTTGGTTGAGAACGGGTGTTGGTTTACCTTAACGCCGACTTTTCCGTCCACTCCGCTTCATTTTTTGCTTCACCTCCATGTTCCATGTCACTTTCTCTTCACCTCCGCTCGTTCCCCTGCAAAGAGGGCGTTAAGGAGGGGCATCTGTTGACACCCGTTTTATGACCAATGAGTTGGGTCATCTCCTTATCTACATTTTATGATGTCCCGAGTTATTTGCCGATTATTGGGCCATTGTTGGTCAGTCTATGGGCTTATTTTATGGGTAGTTCTCCCTGGTTGGTCCTAGCTCCTTTATTTTCTCGTCATTTAAAGCTTATTGAGCATGGATAAGGGCTAATAAGGATTTTATTGTGAATTAACTTGGAGATTTATCGGCCTTTATCTCCTTTAGCCTAGCGGTCTATCGCACGACCGTTTGGCTGACGTTGGCAGTCTTTTGCTAGACCGCAAGGAGGTAGAGAGTCTTGCTGGGTTTCTTTGGTCTTATGTTTTCTCGACGACTGAGCCATGCGGTCTATCGGTCGACCGTTTCTTGTGCCTTGCGGTCTATCGCAAGACCGTTTGGGGAGACAGAGAGTCCTGCTCTGTCTGTTCTTCCTCTACTTTGCCGTGGTCGAGCTAGAGTCCTTGGTTTGTCAATTTCTCTTTAGATAGAGGCTCTCAAAAGCTTCTATTTATTTCTATGGACTCTTGGGAGTCTTATCTTTGATATTTATCTAGTTTCAGGCCTATTTTCATGTCATTATCCCTCCAACTCGAACCTAAGGTTTGGGGGTCTATAAATAGAACCCTTGACTTCATGGCTTGAGGAGGAGATTTCTGGTGTTTACCACGAAGTGCTGCTACATTCTGGAGCGAGTACCAATCACGGAGAAGTCATTTCTATGTCCATAAGGCTTCTGGTCTAGGGAGTATTAAGTTCCATTAGTTATTTTTGAGTCTTTTCTTTCTCAATATTGGCCGTTCTCTTTGCATCATCATATCATCTTCCCTCTTCCTCTTCCACGATATCTGCACTCACACCACGTTTTTAAAACATCCTCCTATCATTTGCACACCCCACAGGGGTTAAAAAACTACCAACCCCCCAGGTATTCACCCTTCCTTTTATGCACTATAGTTTCATTGCATTATAGATGCTACACTAGTACAAGGGCTTATTGGGTTGTTTTTCTTTGTGTCTACATTCTTCTGCAGGTTTACATGGTTCATTGCACGAGGCCCAGCTCCTCTGGTCGGCCAGGAGGGGTGGAGATTCAAAGTTCCACGTTGCTATTCTGGGTGCCCTTGCGGTCGTGTGGAAGGCTATCTATAGATATCAGGTGGTCTATCGTAGGACTATTTGCCGTCGTCTAGCGGTCATCTCGAAGATCATTTTCCTTCCGCAACACCTGGTTTGTTCTCTTTCCCACAGGTAGGTGACATCACTCGGCTCTTTCCAAGGTACATATTACGGTTCTACTGTGTTATTTACCTTGGTGGCAATCACATCACTCCTTATTTGGGCATTGTTCATCATCTTGCTTGCTCTTTTATTTTACTTTCTCCACACCCCCGGTGTCTTTTCTTTTATTCCTTTCCTCCACGCCCCTGGCGTGTGTTTTTTGTTTCTCCTCTTTTGATTTCTGCAATATTGAGATGGCATGCCCACATGCTTCAATTTTATGATGATTGCTTGAGTTAGTGCACCACTTGCTCACACATATTTCTCATATGCACATCACTCACCACCTATTCACATCATCACACACTCGCATAAGAAAAACTATCAACAGACGGCCGCTAAGCGCACCCAGAAAAGTGTGATGTGGAACTCAAATCTCCACCCCTCCTGGCCGACCAGAAGAGTTGGGCCTCGTGTAATGAGCTCTATAGACCTGCAAAAGAGTGTAAAGAAAAGAAAAAACAACCCAATAGCCTTAGGGAAGAGTGTAGTACCTATAAAGCAATGAAACTAATATGCATAAAAGGAAGGGGGAATACCTAGGGGGTTGGTGATTTTTTTAACCCCTATGGGGTGTGAAAACCATAGGAGGATGTTTAAAAACGTGATGTGAGTGCAGAAGAATGTGGAAGAAGAAGAAAGGGATATGCTATGATGATGCGAAAAAGATAAAAACTAAGAGAAGAAAAGACGCGAAAACTCAAAAGAAACCGGCTACTCCCTGGACCAGAGGACCCTAGGACACAGAAACAAGCTCTCCCTAGTTGGTACTCGCTCTAGGATGCGGCAGCACTTCATCGCAAGCTCCAAAAATATCCTCTTCAAGCCATGAAGTCAAGGGTTCTATTTATAGACTCCCAAAATCTTAGGTCGAGTTGGAGGGATAATAACACGAAAATTGGGCTGAACTTAGATAAATCTCGAAGATAATACTCCCAAGAGTCCATAGAAATAAACAGAAGCTTCTAAGGATCGATACTCAGAGAGAAAACACCGAATGAAGGACTCTAGTTCGACCACAGCCAGAGAGAGCAAGATCATACAGAGCAGGACTCTCTGTCTCCCTTAACGGTCTTGTGATAGACCACATGGCATGGAAAAATGGTCGACTGATAGACCGCTAGGCTCAGCGGATCATAAAGAAATAAGACCAAGAAAACTCAACGGGACTCTCTACATGCCTAGCGGTCTAGCAAAGGACCACCAACATCCATTAACGGTGGCACGATAGACCGCAAGGCTACTAGACGTGGGAAAAGAGATAAAGGCAAATCAATCTCCGACTTAATCCATAAAATAATCCTCATTAGCTCTTATCTAGGCCCAATAAGCTCAAATGATGTGAAAATAGTAGGAACTAGGCCCAACCCGGGAGGGAACCCATAAAATAAGCCCAAAAATGACCAAAAGTGGCCCAATATATAACCGGTGAACAACCCGGGACATCATAAAATAAGATAAGGAGATGACCCAACTCATTGGTCATAAAATGGGTGTCAACAATGGGTTGAAATACCCTTATCATAGTCGACCTGGACCGCAGGTCGGTCAACTTGCCATGGATGGGTTGTTGGGTCCCTTTTGTGAAACCGTAATCAAGAGGGGGGGTGAATTGATTACGCCCCTTTAAAAAATCTTCTTATAACCAGATGAAGGTCAGGTTTCAGCACAGCGGATTTAACACAACAGTTTAAAACAATAGAGAAAAACATAGATATACTAATGATCAGGCTGACTTGGTAAGGAGCTAGTTGGTTGTTGAAGCAGTTCGAAACTAAGGCAGACAGAAGGATCTACTACACAGATTTCTAACAACCATGTGAGAGAATGTGTATGAGAAGTGTGTGTAGCAGAGAGCTCAACTTGGTGTGTGCATGCAAGTGTTAACTTGAACTTGTGAATGGAGATAGAAGAGATGGACAATCTCACCAGCACAAACCACTGCAAAGGATGTTTAAGGTGGTTCGGTTGCAAACCCATAACCTATGTCTACCCCTCATGAAACCCGGTGAGGCTTCACCACACTGCAAATGTAGCAATGGTGACAAGTCCCCAATACACGCTGATACACAGCTTAACACGAGGACACAGTCCTCACGAGCGCTCAGTCCTCACGCTGCTACACAGAGCAACATGGGGACGAGCCCCAACAAACGCTGATACACATCTGGACACGATGACACAGTTCTCACGCTGCTACACGCTGCAACATGGGGATGAACCCTAATAAACACTGATACATAGCTTGACATGAGGACACAGTCCTCACGCTGCTACATGCAGCAACACTAGGACGAACCCCACACACGCTTCTACCTACAACAACCACACGGGGACAAGCCCCAAAATAAAAACAAAGATAACACGCTGCTACATGCAACAACCACACGGGGACAAGCCCCAAAAGAAAAACAAAGAAAACACGCTGCAAAGATGCAACAAAACATGGGGACAAACTCCACAGTCACACGGCTGCACAGCAGCCACACCGCACTCCGATCTCTAATACAGAGTATCAGAAACACACTACTATTGACACAGTACTACACACTGAAAGCAAATGTGGTTTTGAAAGAAAAGGCCAAACGAAATAGAGATAGCAAATGTAGCTTCAGATCGAGGTCATGAAGTTGTATATAGCAGATCTGGGCTCAGATCTAAAGTCTGCTCCAACTCTCTTTCTTTCCTCTCTGCACTGGGTTCGCTCAAGCCACTTTGCTAGATTGCTCTCCTTTCTTTTTCTTCCTCTCAGCACTGGACTAGGTCGGACTAGCTATTGGGCTGCTCGCCTCTCTTCTTTTCGTCCTCTCAGATCTTCTTCTAAAAGCTCAGGCCAACTCTCATGGCTAAGGGCAGCAGCGGGGTCTTCTTTAGAAAGGAGCTTGAAATTTATAGACGAGTGGAATAGAAGGTTCCCTCTCTTCAGTTCTGCATTCTGATAGGTCCAGAATAAAATAGAGATTCTTTGTGTTGGATGTCACGCCTCGAGATTATGCAGCGGAAATAATCGGGAATGTGAACAGCCAGCTAGTACGCCTCAAGCGAGCAATATAATTAGAGCGCTAACACATTCACACATAAGAACTGAATGCACAATATTTGGATAAAATTATGATCATTAATACAAGAGTATAGGTTTTACCATGAAAGTAACATAAGTTTAAAATAAGAATTAAAACCATGTAAGACATGCAATCTATCAGGGATGGTGCATAATATAACCAATATTACGAATATAAAGTGAAAACTAGGAATAAGATCTCATTAGCTAGGCTTAACATATAATCAATAGGGTCAATCTGTCATCTGTTTAGAGTTAACAAAGTGTAGATTACAGAAATTGATTAGCGGTCATAGGATGGCCGCTTACTAGGGCTATAGCGGTTTGTCGCAAGGCCGCTATGTACCTCTGGCGGTCACAGAAAAACTATTTCTTTATGTCTGTGGCAAACAATATAAAACCTGAAGAGTAAGCCAAATCTAAGGCAAATGGTGCATAGAAAAATATGCCAGTAGATAGGTAAGGCCTGATGCAACTATATTAAAACATGGAGATGCATGGGTTTGAGTGAAGTAAGCCAAAATCATAAATTTCTTATTAAGGGCAAGGTTCATGCATGCTATGTTAATCCTAGATGTGCAGTCAAAATAAAACATCAAATTCGTCATGTACAATCAATGAAAACAGGAGGGAACAGAGGGCTTTTGTTCCTAAGATGTTAATTTAGCCTTTTCATGAGATAACCTACCTTTGATTCGATCCCTAGACTTTAGATTTCTGACTGGAAGTAGACCCTAGTTCCTGCACGTCCTGTGCCAAACCAACAACTTCCCGCCCTTCTATCTCCTGATCCTCATGACCTACATCCATGAAAATAAGAGGATAGGTAGAAGATATAAAGGGTAACAAAAAGTTCTAAAGGACCAACTTGAACTAACCTCGTTTAGGGCTTCTAATCTCCTGATTTTTATTGGACCGACGCTCTGGTTCCCATGCAGACTATAGTGAACTAGCAACTTTCAGATGCTCTATCTCTTCAACGGCTGGGTCTTCTAGCACGAAAATTGGAAGTGTGTTAGATAAAACTAAGAAGAACATAATGTTCTAAAGAACCAACTTGAGATAGGGTTTCCTTACCTTCGAAATACCTGAGCCAACATTAAGGTTCGCATGAGTCGAAGTTAGTGTCTATTTATAGGGTTCACCTAGGGTTTAAGGGATTAGATCGAACTTAGGGTCCTAAATTAGAGTAGAGTTAATCCCTAGAGAGTTCTAGAGAGTTTTTTACACCACGTAGCTTCGATCTAATGTGATTTGGTCGTCAAAGATCCAAGATTTTCACGTTTCTAGAATTCACGGAACTGGGGTTGCTTAGCGGTCATATCCGGACGGCTAGGGTGTACTTGGCGGCCTCGAGATAGATCGCCAGGCGGCACTTAATCCGAAAAATTTAGATTTTCTTATTATCTCTCATTTATCCCCCAATTGGTGTATATATCCCATTTTAAATTCGTAAATTACCTTATTTACGTTTCTATTAATGGGCTTAGGTCGAAAGGTCCTGGAATTGGGTCTTTACGCCTATTTGAGTTGGGCTTAACCGTTTGGTTAATAGAGGGCCCTTAGATGGATTCAATAAATCCTTAATTCTTCTTAATAGCCCATTAAGCCTTTTAAATTACTTAGTAATTATATTTTAATCCCAAAAAATTCCTAGAAAATTCTTGGGTGTTACACCCTCCCCCACTTAAAAGAATTTGGTGTCCAAATTCTTCGTAATAAGATTTGCTAACAAGAGTGTACTTACATTCAAAATATCTCTAGAAATCTTTTGCGCATGGCTTCTTCGGTTTCCCATATCGCTTCGTGTGGCCACGATTTGCTCCATTAGACTTTGACCAAGGGAATAGTTTTATTCTGAAGTTGACGTACTTCTTGTTCAATTACTTTGATTGGCTTTTACTCATATGTCAAATCATTTTTAATCTCCAGGTTGTCATTAGTTATGACATGGAATGGATCGGGGACGTACCTTTTGAGCATTGAGACATGAAATACATCATGGACTCCAGTTAATTGAGGGGGCAAAGCTATTCGATATGCAACTTCACCAACCCTTTTGAGAATTTCAAAGTGGCCAATGAATCTCGGAGTGAGTTTGCCTTTGATGCCAAATCTTCGAATACCTCGACTTGGAGAAAACTTAAGGAATACATGGTCTCCTACTTGAAATTTCAAGTCGCGCCTTCTATTATCAGCATATGATTTTTGCCTGTCTTGAGCCATTTGTAGTATCTCCCGAATAAGCTTTATCTTCTTGGTAGTATCCCTGATGATGTCGGGGCCGAGAAATTACCTTTCTTCTACTTCATTCAAACATATAGGTGAGCGACAGCTACTTCCATACAGTGCCTCGAACGGTGCCATTTGTATACTAGCTTGGTAGCTATTGTTGTAGGTGAATTCTATTAGAGGCAAGTGGTCGTGCCAACTCCCTCCAAAATCAATAGCACATGCCCTGAGCATATCTTCTACTACTTGATTGGGTCTTTCAGTCTGACCATTAGTTTGTGGTGGAATGTTGTGCTAAAGTTAAGTCGAGTCCCTAACTAATGCTGTAGACCCTTCTATAATTATGATGTGAACCGAGGGTCTCGATTAGATATAATGGTGACAGGGACACCATGTAGTTTGACAATTTTCTTCATGTATAGTGCTGCTAATACATCCACATACCATCAACTTTTGATTGGTATAAAATATGTAGATTTAGTCAATCGGTCTATAATCACCCATATACCATCGTGTCCACCTCTCATCTTAGGTAAACCCATGATGAAATCCACCTTATACTTTCCCATTTCCACTCGGGAATATCCAAGGGATGTAGTTTCCTGGCGGGCTTTAAATGTTCCACCTTTACTTGCTGGCAAGTGAGGCAGTGAGGTATAAAGTCCGCTACTTCTCTTTTCATATTGGGCCACCAGAATTTTCTTTTTAAATCTTGGTACATCTTGGTAGCACTAGGGTGAATAGCATATCTTGATTTATGAGCTTCTTCCATGATCAATTTCTTAGTGTCGGTATGATTTGGCACACATATTCGATCTTTGAACAATAGTCTTCCATCAATTGAAATGGAGAATTCTAACCTTTGATCAATATTAGCCTTGATCTCCATCAATGTGGGGTCATTTTCTTGTAATTTGACTAGATCTTCAATCAATGTACGTTGTGACCTTATATTAGAAATCATGCATCCTTCCTCTTCTTTATCAACATCTAGATTCAAACGAGCAAAATCCTCGATAAGATAAGTCGTATCTTTCCTGAGGCTTGCTAGTGTTGCCATTGGTCTTTTGCTAAGAGTGTCAGCTACAGCATTTGCTTTGCCTGGATGATATTAGACAGTAAAGTCAAAGTCTTTGAGATACTTCAACCATCTGCGTTGCCTCAAGTTTAATTTCTTTTGGGTGAAGAGGTATTTCAGACTTTTGTGATCTGAAAATATAGTGAACTTCTTCCCATACAGGTAGTGTCGCCATATTTTCAAGGTGAATTTTACCGCAGCTAGTTCCAGATCATGCACAGGGTAGTTTTCTTCATGGCGCTTTAACTGTCTTGATGAGTAGCAAATCACCTTACTATTTTGCATAAGAACGCATCCTAGGCCAATGCCAGATGCATCGGTATAGACTTCAAAGCCACCGCCCTCAACGGGTAGTGTCAATATAGGGGCCGTAGTGAGATGATCTTTAAGAGTTAGGAAACTTTCTTTGTAATCCTTTGACCATACAAAAGGGTTCTACTTTCTTGTAAGTCTAGTCAAAGGGACGACGATTTTAGAGAAATCCTTAATGAATCGCCTATAATAACTAGCCAGACCCAGAAAACTTCTAACTTCAGACACGGTAGTCGGCCGGCTCCAATTCTTACCAGCTTTTACCTTAGAAGGATCGATAGTGATTCCTTCCTTTGAAATAATATGGTCGAGGAAAGAGACCTCCTTTATCTAGAACTCACACTTGCTAAGCTTTGCATAGAGTTGATGCTCTCTTAGGGTTTGCAAGGCTATTCTTAAGTGTTCTACAGGTTCCTCCTTAGTCTTGAAGTATATAAGAATATCATCAATGAAGATGACCACAAATCAGTCGAGATAAGGCCTAAAGATATTATTCATAAGTTGCATAAATGCTGCCGGGGCATTAGTTAACCCGAACGGCATTACCACGAATTCGTAGTGCCCATATCTGCTCCGAAAAGTAGTCTTGTATATATCTTCATCTTTGATCTTAAGCTGATGATAACCCGACCTGAGGTCTATCTTGGAGAAATATTCTGCTCCTGAGATTTGATCAAAGCGCTCATCGATACGCGGCAACAGATATTTGTTCTTGATAGTGAGTTGATTTAGTCGCCAGTAGTCGATACATAGCCTAAGAGATCCATCCTTCTTCTTGACAAATAAAATTGACGCACCCCAAGAGGATGTGCTAGGTCGAATGAAGCCCTTATCTAATAGCTCCTAAAGTTGTTTCTTCAATTCTTTGAGTTTTGTAGGGGACATCCTGTAGGGAGCTATTGAAACAGGTGCTGCTCTAGGAACGAGTTCAGTGGAGAAGTTTACTTCCCTTTTGGGTGATAAATCGGGTAAATCCAATGGGAACACATTGGAAAATTCATTCACAATGGGAATATCCTCTAAGTTGATTTCCTTGGACTCGGTAATGGTTACGGAAGCAAGAAAAGATTCACATCCTTGAGAAATAAGTTTGCAAACATGAAGAGATGAAATAATGGTAGGATGCTTCCTGTACTTGATACCAAGGAAATAAAATCACGGGAGACCTGGTTTCCGAAAAAGGGTTCTCCTATTGCGACAATTTATATAGGCGTCGTGGTCTACAAGCCAATCTACACCTAGATGGCATCGTAACCTTCCATGTCAAGACATACGAGGTTTGCAGGAATATTATGACCTTCTACCATTACCTCACTATCGAGGTAGTGGGTTGTAAGTTTAGTTTCGAGACCTAAGGGAGTGGTGATAGCTAGGTCCGACGGTAGAGGAACTAATGAAACTGTAAGATTTTTGCAAAAATAGTAGATATAAATGAATGAGAAGCACCAGTATCAAATAACACGAATGTAGGATGGGAATAGATTTGAACGGTACCTTCCATTAGCCTATCATCCTTGGGCGCTTCATCATCATCCAGAACAGCGCTAAGACGAGCATGTCGCTTGTGTCCATCGCTGGAAGATTGATCCTTCATGAGGGGGCAATCCGACATGTAGTGCTCCTGACTTTCACATCTTAAGCAAGCGCCGAGACGCTTCCAACATTGCTCGGCCGCATGGCCAAATTCCTCGTAGAACGTGCAAGCCGCCATGACTTGCTTATCTTCCTCCTTCACCTTTTTGTTCTTGTGGTAGCCACTACCATTCCCATTCCGAGATCTCTTCTTACTATCACAGGATTTGTAAGGTTCCATGATGCTGAACTTCTCTTTCTTTTCACGCCGATCCATTTTGGCTCGACTCCTCTCTTTTTCCTTTGAGTTTCTCGACCTTCTCCAAGGTCCTTACATATAGATGGGCTCGTTGGACCATCTCCGCATAGGTCCGAATATTTTGCGAGCCAAGTTGTTGAATGAAGATGGGCTGTAGCCCGTCCATGAAAAGATTAGCTTTGAAAAGATCCATGCTCACTAAATGTTGAGCATGTGGTGCTAGGCGAGAGAATTGTAATTCATACTCTGCCATCGTCATCATGCGTTGACGCAAAGAAGCGAACTCCGCCACCTTCCTCTCCTTAACTTGTTCAAAGAAGTATTTTGCTTGGAAGAGTGTGAGAAATCCTTCCCAAGTGTGTAGTGCATCTTGAGGCGGTGCTGGAATAGATTTTCACCAAGTACGTGCATCCTTGTTGAGTTGGAACGTGACGAGATGAACCTTCTATTGATCTGCACATTGCATGACCTCGAATATACGGTTCATTTCATCTATCCAGTTCTCTGCTTCATCTATATTGGAAGAGCCAGAAAACCGTGGAGGATTTAGACTTTGAAAATTCTGATGTAAGTCACCGGCACCAGCCCTCGCGCCAGTTTGGGCCATATTTTGCAAGGCTTGGCTGATACCTGCAACAGTCTGTTGCATCCCATCCCAGTCAACATGGTGAGCCATTGTAAGAATAAGGTACCTGAGAAGAATAATAAATTTGTCAACTCCAATGGAATTGGTGGGGTTAATCTTAGAGATAATTTCGAATTTACTATCTCATCCCGGCTCTACCCATTCTCACAGGGTTGGAAATTTCTTCCTAGTTCATAGGATTCGATCCTTAATTCTTGGACTTAGCCTATGACATGACATTTTTCTAGGACATACTTATTACTAGGCTCTGATGCCACTTTAACTATCACGTCCCGAGATTATGTAGTGGAAACAATCGGGAACATGAATAGCCGGCTAGTACGTCTCAAGCAAGCAATATAATCAGAGCGTTAACACATTCACACATAAGAACTGAATGCACAATATTTGGACAAAATCTTTACTTTATTTAAATAATATTCAAAAGTACATAAGCTTGACTCTTGACTCTTTGACTAACTAGACTCAATAAAAATGGAAATTTACATAGCGACTCTTGACTATCCACTAATGACAATCTAAGGTTTCGCACCTTCTTTAATCACTCTCGGATCCATCACTTGAATAGTCTGAATCCGACCAGCTAGAATTTCCTGAAAAAGATTGGAAAAATAGGTGTAGTGGACCTAGGGTCACAGGATTAATCCTACATTGGATGTTGAGAAAGTAACCGAGTGCTTATAAAGACGGTCTTCACCTCGTAACCCAAGAGGGCCCTTTTACAAGGACAAAACCCTAGCCGCCCTCCAGCATGGCGGGAACAATACCTCTTGGGGGCACCAAAAAGGTTCATCTCGCATCTACAAAGTGGCGCCATCTGTGGGAACCTTGAGCTCGCACTCGCTTGTCTTTACAAGGGGGGGCTTGTGTAGTGGACCTAGGGTCACATGATTAATCTCACATCGTATGTTGAGAAAGCAACCGAGTGCTTATAAAGAAGGTCTTCACCTCTTAACCCAAGAGGGCCCTTTTACAAGGATAAAACCCGAGCCACCCTCTGGCGTGGCGGGGACAATACCTCTTGGGGACAACAAAAAGGTTCATCTCGCATCTACAAAGTGGCGCCGTCTGTGGGAACCCTGAGCTCGCACTCGCTTGCTTCTCAAGGGGGGGCTTGTGTAGTGGACCTAGGGTCACAGGATTAATGCCACATCGGATGTTGAGAAAGCAACCGAGTGCTTATAAAGAAGGTCTTCACCTCTTAACCCAAGAGGGCCCTTTTACAAGGATAAAACCTTAGCCGCCCTCCAGCGTGGCGGGGACAATACCTCTTTGGGGCACCAAAAAGGTTCATCTCGCATCTACAAAGTGGCGCCGTCTGTGGGAACCCTGAGCTCGCACTCGCTTGCCTTCTCAAGGGGGGGCTTGTGTAGTGGACCTAGGGTCACAAAATTAATCCCACATCGGATGTTGAGAAAGCAACCGAGTGCTTATAAAGAAGGTCTTCACCTCTTAACCCAAGAGGGCCCTTTTACAAGGACAAAACCCTAGCCGCCCTCCGGTGTGGCGGGGACAATACCTCTTGGGGGCACCAAAAAGGTTCATCTCGCATCTACAAAGTGGCACCATCTGTGGGAACCCTGAGCTCGCACTCGCTTGCCTTCTCAAGGGGGGGCTTGTGTAGTGGACCCAGGGTCACAGGATTAATCCCACATCGAATGTTGAGAAAGCAACCAAGTGCTTATAAAGAAGATCTTCACCTCTTAACCTAAGAGGGCCCTTTTACAAGGATAAAACACTACCCGCCCTCCGACGTGGCGGGGACAATACCTCTTGGGGACACTAAAAAGGTTCATCTCGCATCTACAAAGTCCCCCGAGGGGGTAGAGCTGCGGTACGCCTTGAAATTCAACTTCCCGGTGTCCAACAAAGCCTCCGAGTACAAAGCCCTTATCTCGGGGGCCAGGATGGCCCGACGGCTGGGGGCCGAGCGAGTCAGGATCTACACTGACTTCCAATCGGTCGCTAGCCAGGTTAACAGTGATTATGAAGCTCGGGAGGGACAAATGATCTAGTATCTCCAGGTGGTCATAAGGATGGTCCGACTCTTCGAGAGCTTTGAGGTAGTTCGGATAGCCCGGGAGGAAAACTCCCGAGCAGACACCCTCTCTCGTCTGGCCTCCTCCCACGACCCCGAAGGTACTCGGTCGGTCCTCCTCGAAGAGCTCGAGCGACCGAGCATCGAATATTAGCTCATGACCATTAACCCGGCACCCCTGAGCGACTAGCGGACCCCCTACATATCCTGGCTCTGGGATTCTCAAGAGCCCCCCGACCCTCGGGAGGGTCAAAAACTTAAATACCAAGCTCGGCATTTCGTCATACTAGACGTTGCCTTGTACCACAGATCTTTCTCCGATTCCCTCCTTAAATGCATCGGCGCCAACAAAGCCAGCCGGGCGGTTCAGGAAGTACATGAAGGCATCTATGGCGCGCACCAAGGAGGAAGATCGCTCGCCAGGATCTTGTTTCAACAATGATACTGGTGGCCCACTCTCCAGCACGACTGCACGACCTACGTACAGATGTGCGACCTATGTCAGTGCTTCGACCATCTAATCCACCAGCCCGCCGCTGAGCTCATCACCCTTGCCGAGCCATACCCCTTTGCTCGGTGGGGGATCGACATCTTGGGACCATTCCCTATGGCTCAGGCTCATAAGAAGTTCGTCATCATCACCAATGAATACTTCACCAAATGGATTGAGGCTGAGGCCACCACCAGGATCACCGAATCAGTCGTATGCAGTTTCGTTTGGAAGTCGATCATTTGTCGTTACGGTGTCCCCCGAGTGATTGTGAGCGATAACGGTCGGTAATTTGATTCTCATTACTTCAGAGACAGATGCGCCGACCTAAACATTCGCAACCACTTCACTTTGGTAGCCCACCCTCAGGCCAATGGACTGGTTGAGAATGCCAACAAAACTATCTTAAAAGGCATCAAAACCAGGCTCGGAAAAGCCAAGGGAAGCTGGCTCGAGGAATTACCGAGCGTACTATGGTCACATCGAACTACTCCGAGAACGGGCACCGGTGAAACACCTTTCTAGCTGGTATATGGCACGAAAGTCGTGATTCCATTAGAGGTCGGCAACCCCTCTCTCCGAGTCATCCACTTCAAATCCAAGGAGAACGAGCAGAAACTGCTGGAAAACCTCGACTTAGCGGACGAGATCTGAGAGATCACAAATATCCGAGCAATGGAATACCAACGGCACGTCACTTGATATTACAACTCCAGAGTCCGAGACAGGCATTTCCAGCCAGGGGACTTCGTCTTGAGGAAGACCGAAGCCTCTCAACCACTGGAAGCGGTGGGAAAGCTAGCCCCTAACTGGGAAGGCCCCTACCGAGTGTTCGAGATGCTCGGGAAAGGAGCGTATCAATTGTCCACCATGGAAGGAGCACCCATCCCTCGGACGTGGAACACGACAACACTACGCAAGTTCTATTTTTGATCATCTCGCAAAAATGCACATGTAAGAAATGTAGAATAAACGCCATTCCTCTCTTTTCATTAAAACTCTAATGTACATCAAGTAGGCCGCATCAATTACAATATATATATCAGCAAACAAAAAAGTACTTCCATTGGAGCTATGACATGAGAGGAGCGCTCGACTAACTCGGTGAGCACTCCTACGTCTAGCCACTGACTCTGCCTAGCGCAGAAACTGGCTCAGATAAGGGATAGCCGACCCCGTTGGTTCGAGAAGCTCAGAAGAAAGGTGCCAAAGGTATCAGAAAGGAGGAAAACAAGGGAAGGCCTCCTCTGCCAACTCTCTAGAAGGAGGATGGAAGCCGAACAGAAAGCAAGAACCCTCAAGTGGTGCGACCAAGGATAAAGGCATCCCACGAATAGTGAAAGAGGAAAAGAGGGGAAACAACAAAAGTAAAAAAGGAAGAAGTCGACCCAAGACAAATGGAGAGGAAGCTTGAAGAGCTCCCCCTCTAAGCAATGGGATCGACGGCGGAAAGAAAGGAGGGGTTGGGTGAGCAGTGAAAGAAGGAAGCTTGAAGAGCTCCCTCTCCCCTCAGTATAGCATCGGCGGGCCGGGGGAACGAAGGCGACATGCTCCAGCATGTCGAAACCTCTTCCAAACCATCCACCGACTGTCGAACCCTCTTCCAAACTAGAGTAGCAGAAGCTTCCCACCTACTGCTGTCCGCATCATCGTCTTCTGAAGCGCCTTCGATGCTCCACTAAGATCGACAACACAACACTTCGCGGAAAGGGAAGAAGGAGAAATCGTCAGGGATGGCCTTAAGCGATGGAAGGAAGAGGAGACGCCCCTCGGACCTTTTTATAGGCCGAAGGGGAGCTGATTGCCTTAAATGACTCTCCCCTTAAAAACACGCTAAAGGAGCCTTCCCTGAGACAGTTACCTCATTTCCCAACATCCCCCCCAGTGGGACGCGCGAAGCGGCAAGTCATTTAGGGCATGGGAAAGCGGAAAGGCGCTGGCGCCATGTCAGATCGGCACGTGCGATATCTGAAGAGAAAATCGATGCCTTCCCCAACAACTACGGATATGGTAGTCAAATCGCACCAAAGGCGGTAAGGAACAGTCAATTCAACACTTAATATCGCCGCTACTATGCTTTCCAAAAAAAGGTTTTACACGACTACATAAGGGAAAAGAAAAAGAAAGAAAGAGCTGGTACATCAGGCCTCGGGCCCATCTCAAGGCTCGGTAGACGAGGGCCCCTCAACACCATATGGTCCGACCCTGGTATTCTCAACGACGGTCGACCCAAGCACTGACCCCACTTTCATGGGAACTGTCTCGGTCACGCGCCCTCCCGAGGTTGCTGGAGTTGGCGATCGCTCGAACGAGGCCGAGGCCCCCCGACTCCCATCTTCGCTCGACAGCTGGTCAGAGGAATCGATGGAACCCCAGTCCGAGTCATAGCATTGCCCGGTAGGGAAACCGAGCCCATACGCTTGGGCCTCCACCTCTATGATGGCCCCGTGGAAGCCCTGGCAGAAGTCCTTCCGAAGGCCCCGACGGTAGCCCGACTCATAGTAGGGGAAGGTAGTCTTATGAAGAACTACGTGGTAAGCCTCTGAGCATTTATATTGCTCAAACGCTTCCACCCCACCTAGCTCCACCTTCCTCTCAAGCTTGTCTACCCTCTGCTCCATCCCAGACAGCCTTCTCTCGGCCTTGTTCCGTCCATCCTCGGCCCCCCAGCCTTGATCCTCGAGTCCCTCACCCTCAACCTTCCATTGCTCATCGCGCTCGACCTGAACTCTGCGCTTCGTCTCCAGGAGCCTATTATTCAGATCGAACATACGACGAGCCTAGGCCAGCAGCTCAGCCAACGACCGAGCCTCTGCCTGGCTTGACTGCACCTGTGCCTGGATCGGGGCCACCTCCAGATGAAGGTCCCCGAGTTCGAGGGTCAAACGCTCGATCTTCTGATCAAGCACACCACGGGCCCTTGAAAGAGACTCCCGCTCTAACTCCGCCCGAGCATACGTGTCCACCGCCTCAGCCCCTAGCTGGGCCAAGACCAAACCACCCTCCATAATCCACTCGAGAAGCACGTAGGGGGGACTTTTCCTGAGTTCTCCTCGCGTGGCTCCCGAAGCAATGGAGTGGCACCTCCGGTATAAAGAGGCTCAGATGCTGAAGGTACTGGTCGAGGGAGAGGAGACCCTCTCCAGGGTGATCGGGATTGGAGCGTCTCCCCCGAGCGACACTGCCTCGGGGGCCTCACCGGTTGGCTCGGGTTGGGCCGCCTCGCTGCGTATCTCCCCGGCCTCGGTCGGCTGCAATTGGGTCGCTTCATCTTGCGACCCTCCAGCCTCGACCGGCTCGGATCGGACCCCTCCGTATTGCACCCCCTCTATCTTGCTCGGTGCCCCGACATCGGCCACGACCCCTTCGGCATTGGCCCCCTCTTGCTCTATAAAGGGAGAAGCCAACAGAGGAGCCCCCTCGGGCGGGTGGATTACCTCCACCTTTCTCGCCCGTTTCTTCTTGATAGGTAGGGCCTACATTGAAGACCTTCACAACTTCACCATGGGATCCGTACGCTGGACCCCTCGGCGCTCAGAAGCATCGTCTGGGACGGCCCGCTTGCCCTTATCCCGGGCACGGGATGAGCCTTCCGAAGCTTGAAGATCACTCGGAGCCGGCGTTTCATCCACGTCGATAACCTCCAGATCGGATTGCGGTGCCTCCTTCTCAGCCGCTCGCCTCAGGTCTGAACGAAGGAGAGCAAATTGTGAGAAGGAAGGCACTTACCCGATAAAAAAAAGAGAGGAACAAGCCTCTGAAACCCTTACCTGTTGACAACAACATTCGAGAAAGGTACTCCTCGATATTGGATGGAGTCACAAACTCAGCAGTCGATCGGCAATTATTCAGAAGGATAGCAGCATCCCTCTCCGCCTCTGGGGAGACCTCCATTTGCTTCGGAGGAACATTCGGGTAAAAGTTGGGCGCCGTCGGGAAATCTCAGGACACACCGACCGCAAACGCACCCACCCAAAAATACTGGGTCTTCCACCCCTTTTGAGAAGAATCCTTCAGGGAAAGAGACACGCAACTCCTTTTTCGCTTCGCCTGGATGAAGAAGAAGCCCTTTCCCGCATAAAGGTTCTCTTTCAACTCAAAAAAATAGTGGAAAAGGTCCAACGAGGTGCTCACCCCACTCTGATCATAGAGGAAAATGAAGGAGAAGATAAGGGTATAGGAGTTGGAGACCAGCTGAACAGGGGCCATCCGGTAGAACAGAAGCAAATCGGCAATAAAGGAATGGAGGGGTAGGCAAAAACCGCATTTCCAGGCCAAGAGAAAGTAACAAAAGAAACCGGAATGAGTGGCCAGGCTAGACTCGTGAGGTTCTGGCGCGGAGAAATGGAACCGCCAAGGCAACCTATACTGATTCTCCAATCGCTTCACATCAACCTCACTCAACTCGCTGCGGAGAGGCTCCGTCGGTACCAAAAAAGCCCTTAGGGCCCGTTCTTCTTCTCGCCCCTCGGTCTCAGGATTTTGGTCTGCCATAGAACAGATAGAAGAACTGGAGGAAGAAGGGGAAGGCTCCGGACCAGAGGACTCAAGAGGAGAAGGAAGCTGACGGATCGCCACCATGGTAATCTCTTCTAGCTCCACAAAAGCTGCTGCGATTCTCTGCTCCTCCGTACTGCTCTCACGGCGCATGAGCCCCCCCCTCAAATATGAATGCAATAGAAGGCAAAACCCTAAACCCCATAGATAAAGGGACGCAAGCAATGCGCAATACTTATAACCCCCAGCCGGCAGTGGCGTGGCGTTCCAATCTCCAGAAGAGGGGCCTTCTTATAATAATTTGCCAGAGTTATCATCATGCCGGCGTATTTTCAGGACAGGCCGCATCATGTGGCCCCTGCCAGAGAAAGGTCTCCACCCAACTAGAGCCAACAAAAGTCCGGCCCAAATGCTACTCGTCTGAGCCTAATTTTGGCTCAGGAGTAGGAGAGAGGAAATCTTATCGCCCGAATGGAGAGGCCAAACGAGGTCCAACCCAACCCAATGAGGCCCAGCTCCTTGAAGTTATAGCCCCAGGGCCCACTCAATATAAGCCTAATAACTCACTCGGATCAAGCACTTCCTAGGTGGCCTTCAGGTTGGGAAGTCCGAGCATTAGATCGATCGGGAGAGCTCCTTCGGAGCCTAGTATTACCTGCCAAGCCACGCACTCATCGCTTGGAAGGCATCTCCTGGGCCAGTGCCTCGCGCTCGGGCCAATTGATGGAAGCTTATCTGTATGGCCGTTACGAGTCCTTCAAAAGCTGGGAGTTCAAGGGGATAAGGGAGACTAAAAGTACACTTGCTATAAAGAGCCCGCAAGGAGGACGTAACCCCCCCGAAACTCCTCAGCTCACATGGATCATACACTCAACGAGCCACTATTTAAGCCGGAAGAGCCCTACTACGGGGAGGTAAGCCAGAAACCCTGAGCAAGAACAGGGGGAAAAGCTACGGGCTTATATCAACCAATTCAAATCGGAAGCCCTATGCATCTCCCGCCTAGATGTTGCCTCGGCCATCACCGCACTAACCGGGGGTACCCATGATGAGAACATACCGCGCGAGCTAGTCCTCCATCCTCCCACCTCCCTCCCCGAGCTAGTGACCCTGGCCCTGCGCCACGCAGAATGCGAGGAAGTCCTCAGCGCCTGTCGAGGCACGATAGGCTTGGGTCGGGAGGGGGACATGAAACGACCGTCCGAACAAGGCTCGGGCCAAGGAAAAAGGCGGAACCAGGAAGGAGACCGCAAAGAGCCTTCCCGAAAGTATGAGCGGTATACCCCCCTGACCGCTCCCGTCTACGAGATCTACGAAGACATTAAAGGCTTGGGTCTCCTCCGTCAACCCGAGCCAATGAAGGCCAAGCACCGCAATCGCCGCAAGCATTGCCTTTCCACAACGATCACGGGCATCATACCGATGATTTCCATCAACTACAAGATGAGATCGACTACCTCATCCGCCAGGGACACCTATCCCAATATGTGTCCGGGCAGAGGGAAGACCAAGGCACCACCGAAGAAATTGACAATGCCCCCCGCGGAGTCCACATCAAAGTCATCGCTGGCAGCGCAGCATCAGGGGGAGATAGCAGCCAAGGAAGAAAGCGTCAAGCCAAGCGGGCGAGCGGAGCCTCCGTCGAGCCCCCTAAGGCCCCGCAGGCGAGCAAATCACAGGCCCTGGTATTCTCTGACCAAGACCTGGAAGGGTTAGCCACCCCACATGATGATGCTCTTGTTGTATCGACTATAATAAACCATTGTAACGTAGATAGGATCTTAGTTGACAATGGCAGTGTCCCTAATGTACTATCCTACGAATGTTTCCTCAAGATGGGACAGAATCCATCTACATTCCGCCCGATCCGAACCCCCCTTTGTTTGTTCAACGGCCTGCCAGTTACTATCAGCACCTCACCCAAAACCGTTACGTTTATGGTGGACTTCATCGTGGTTAAGGGAATGACGGCCTATAACGCTATCTTCGGCCGACGTATCCTCAGTCGAATGAAAGCAGTGCCCTCTACCTTTCACCAAAAAATGAAGTTTCCCACCAAACATGGCGTGGGGGAGGTCCGGGGTGACTAGGCATTGGCCAGACAGTGCTATATAATCTTGGTCGAAGCCACGAGGCCGGAAGGGAAAAATAAAGGAGTGAAGGGAGTCGAGGAGGGACCAGCAACATCTGAGCCTGGCGGCGAGTTGTTAACGGTCTTCCTCAATGATGACCTGACTCTAGGAGTCAATATCGGAGCTGATCTACCATCCGAGGAATAAGAAAAATATAAGGAATTCCTTACCTAGTACATCCAAGTCTTTGCATTGTCTGACGAGCACCTCCTCGGGATCCCGGGAGACATGGTGATGCACAAGCTCAACCTCGACCCAATGGTGAAACATGTCCAACAACACAGGAGAAAGCATGCCCCAGAGAAGCAAGCGGTCATCAAGGAGCAAGTCATCAAGGGGCAAAAGACTGGCCTTTTTTGTCCAGTCCTTTACCCTACGTGGCTCGCCAACGTCGTCCTGGTACCAAAAGCTTCAGGGAAATGGAGAATGTGCATAGACTTCACTGACCTCAACAAGGCTACCCCGAAAGATTGCTACCTGCTGCCAAGCATCGATCAACTGGTCGACTCAACCTCTGGCAACGAGTTGCTCAGTTTCCTGGATGCCTACTTCGGTTACCATCAGATCAGGATGGACCTAGAGGACATCCAAAAGACCGCCTTCATCACCGAGTCCGGCATACACTGCTACACCAGAATGCCATTCGGGTTCAATAACGTTGGAATAACATATCAGCGACTAGTCAACCACATCTTCGAGGGACAGCTCGATCGGAACGTCGAGGCCTACAGTGACGATATGCTCATCAAAACGCCGAAGGTCGAGGACCATCTTGCCAATTTAGCCGAGACCTTCGACACCGTCCTGAGGTACAACATGAAGCTCAACCCTGCTAAATGTCCCTTCGGAGTCAGATCCGAGAAATTCCTAGGCTTCCGGGTAACTCAGCGTCGAATTAAGGCCAATCCCGACAAGGTTCAGGCCGTCTTGAACATGCGGCCACCCACCTGCATCAAGGACGTCTAATGCCCTACGGGGCACATCGCTGCGCTCAACTGCTTCCTATCCCGAGCGGCCGAACGATACTTGCCTTTCTTCAAATTGTTGAGGGGACCCAAAATGGCATCTGCTACGTTTGCCTGGGATGAGGAATGTTGAAGGTATTCGCAGAACTCAAGAAATTCTTGGACTCGCCCCTGGTGCTATCCAAGCCGGTCCCTGGCGAAGCTCTACACCTTTTCCTCTCGACGACCCCTTCCACAGTGAGCTCGATCCTAGTCAGGAATGACGCAGGGGTCGAGAGACCGGTTTACTATACTAGCAAGGTGCTTAATGAGGCTGAAAGAAGGTACCCCGCAACCGAGAAACTCGTGCTAGCATTGGTTACCTCGGCCAAGCACCTCTGACCCTACTTTCAAGGGCATTCCATCATCGCACTGATCGGCGAACCCCTGAAGAGGATCATCTTTCACCCTGAAGCCTCGAGACGCCTCGTCATGTGGGCCATCATGCTCGGGGCCTACGACATCGCGTATCGCCCCCACTCGGCCATCAAGGGACAGGCCCTCGCGGACTTCATCGCCGAAAGCACAGTCCTGACTAAAGAGGCACTTCCACCTGCGCCTGGGCCCACTTGGGACCTATTCGTCGACGGGTCCTCCAACTCAGCCGGAAGCGGCGCCGGTATACTTCTCAAGCCAAAAAGGTTCATCTCACATCTACAGTAAGGAATGAGCACACATCCCCAGTAGATATTTTTGTATCAACATGAAGGCAATGTTTAAGTAATGAACATTTTAGCTCTAGAGTGTAAGATAAATAATGAAAATACGATTAAACACGTGAATAAACCAAAGTAACACAAATAACAAGATATGATCAAGGTGAGATGTAAGAATTCATGTAGACTTGGAAATATGATCAAGCAAGAATATAACATGAATGTAATTTGACCTTTCATGAACAAGAATGTACTTTTCATAACCATAAAGACTATGCACTAGAAAGTCATGTAATGAGAATGTACCAGCAAGCATGTAATTTCACAATATTGCCTCATGGATCTTCACCCGTTTATAAAAAAAGTACTCCCGACGCAATGCAACGCCAGTATTCATCATATCCATGGTTTATAGTATGTTTCAGGCTATCTGTCGAGGGGACTAGAGTTGAGCCTTTGGACACTGTCCGTGCCCGCTCTTGCATCTTCAAGTTATAAATCAAGCTACTTCCACGAGATTTATAAATATGGCCAATAATGTAACAAGTTCAAATAAATGATCACAATAATCAAGGTAAGAACGTACCAAAATAAATTTATGAGTTTCAAGGAAGATTTAATAACTAGGTTATGCCATGGAAGAAATCCGGCAGCATAACGTTATATTCCTTAACTTTCATAATTCATTAATAACTTCTTGAACAAGGTATTAACTTCTAGATAATAAATAAATCATCTAGGAATCATAGTAAAATCAACCCTTGGGTCAAACCCCGGGTTAAGAACATTGAAGGCACTAGCGGTCATGACTGGACCGTTTATAGACCTTAGCGGTCAGTGCTGGACCGTTAATGATATAGTCGATGCATGATGAAAGGGAGTGTCGACGTAGTGAAATTTCTGGAACCTTGCGGTCATGGCATGGCCGCTAGGCATTCTTGACGGTCAAGTAAATGGCTACTACTATACCCTTGCGGTCTACTGGATGGCCGCTAAGATCAAGAACATAGAAAACTCTCGTAAAGTACTTTCTAGACAATGAGGTTTTAAGGGTACAACCAGCTCGGCATCCTAGAGGGAATCCTAGGCCCGCGGAGTCTTATAGAGGCCTTGAAACAAGATTATCTAGTCCGGTGGAAGGACTATCTGATGGAGAGGATCACAAGTCCAAGATTGTGTGCTTAAGTGCAAAGTGTATATAATGGCCACGCACCGGGGTATGCACCATGTACTTATGAAGGAATCATGGTGAGAGTGAGATTGTGAAAGACATCGATCAAAACATCACTACAAAGTCCATGAATCCTATGAAATTATGATCATTAATACAAGAGTATAGGTTTTGGCATGAAAGTAACATAAGTTTAAAATAAGTATTTAAACCATGTAAGACATGCAATCTATCAGGGATGGTGCATAATATAACCAATATTACGAATATAAAGTCAAAACTAGGAATAAAATCTCATTAACTAGGTTTAACATATAATCAATAGGGTCAATCTGCCATCTGTTTAGAGTTAACAAAGTGCAGATTATAGAAATCGATTAACGGTCATAGGATGGCCGCTTACTAGGGCTATACCAGTCTATCGCAAGGCCGCTAGGTACGTCTGGCGGTCACAGAAAGACCATTTCTTCATGTCTGTGGCAAACAATATACAAGGCGAAGAGTAGGCAACATCTAAGGCAAATGGTGCATAGAAAAATATACCAGTAGGTAAATAAGGCATGATGCATCTATATTAAAACATGGAGATGCATGGGTTTGAGTGAAGTAAGCCAAAATCATCAATTTCCTATTATGGCCAAGGTTCATGCATGCTATGTTAATCCTATATGCGCAGTCATAATAAAACATCAAATTTGTCATGTACAATCACTGACAATAGGAGGGAATAGAGGGCTTTTGCTCCTAACATGTTAATTTAGCCTTTTTATGAGATAACCTACCTTTGATTCGGTCCCTAGACTTTGGATTGCTGACTGGAAGTAGACCCTAGTTCTTGCACGTCCTGTGTCAAACCAGTAACTTCATGTCCTTCTATCTTATGATCCTCTTGACCTAAATCCATGAAAATTGGAGGATAGGTAGAAGATACAAAGGGTAACAAAAAGTTCTAAAGGACCAACTTGAACTAACCTCCTTTAGGGCTTCTAATCTCTTGATTTTTATTGGACCGATGCTCTGGTTCCCATGCAGAATATAGCGAACCAGTAACTTTCGGATGCTCTATCTCTCCAACGGTTGGGTCTTCTAGCATGAAAATTGGAAGTGTGTTAGATAAAACTAAGAAGAACATATAGTTCTAAAGAACCAACCTGAGATAGGGTTTCCTTACCTTCAAAATACATGAGCCAACATTCGGGTTCACATGAGTCGAAGTTAGGGTCTATTTATAGGGTTCACCTAGGGTTTAAGGGATTAGATCAAACCTAGAGTCCTAAATTGGAGTAGAGTTAATCCCTAGAGAGTTCTAGAGAGTCTTCCACGCCATGTAGCTTCGATCTAAGGTGATTTGGTCATCAAAGATCAAAGCTTTTCACGTTTCTACGACTCATGGAACTGGGGTTGCTTAGCGGTCATATCTAGACCACTAGGGTGTACTTGGCTGTCTCGCGATAGACCGCCAGGCGACGCTTAATCCAAAAAATTCAGATTTTCTTATTATCTCTCATTTATCCCCTAGTTGGTGTATATATCCCATTTTAAATTCGTAAATTACCTTATTTACGTTTCTATTAATGGGCTTGGGTCTAAAGATCCTGGAATTGGGTCTTTGGGCCTATTTGAGTTGGGCTTAGCTCTTTAGTTAATAGAGGGCCTTTAGATGGATTCAATAAATTCTTGATTCTTCTTAATAGCCTATTAAGTCTTTTAAATTGCTTAGTAATTATATTTTAATCTCAAAAAATTTCTAGAAAATTCTGAGGCATTACAATGGAACCTTACTAGATCTGATTTCTTATTGGCTTGTGATAAAAAGGACAGATATCTGTCCTAGGATCTTTTTAAAGATGAATCCAATTGGTCCATTGTAAAAAGGAAGACAATATAGAAAGTGACTTTTTCCAAATCTGATTTTTGACAAATCCTTCTGACAAAAAGTATTCTGACGGTCCCATAATGAGAAAGGCAGGCTATTTGTCCTAGGACCTTTTTCAGACCTTGAGGCGTGTGTCCTGGAGGCTTGTGCCATTGTCTTGAAATAAATAATCACGTCTTGCTCGCAGTCTGCATGAGCTACCATAATAAGTCGACTTGGTGTGAAACTGAGTCGACTTGTTCTTTGCACTGAGCAAGATTCAAGCTGCTGGAAGGTTGTAAGTTGACTTGCTATCAAACTTGAGTCAACTTATCAGTTGCAATGTTTGGAGCATAGTTCTGCTTAGGTTTTTGAGTCGACTTAGTTTTACCCCTAAGTCGACTTAATCATTGCATTGTTGGAAGTCTTGAGTTTCTGGGAGGTTGTAAGTCGACTTAGTTTAGAGCTTGAGTCAACTTGCGCCTTTCAGAGAGTGAAGCATAATGATAGATGACGTTCTGAGTTGACTTGGTCTCATCCTTGAGTCGACTTGCTCCTTTGACCTGAAGTGCTAAGTCGACTTGCTTTCTACCTGAGTCGACTTGCTTGGATGAAAACTAGCTGAATGGCACTTCTTGCGTCGACTCCATAGTTTCAATGAGTCGACCCAATTTGCTAGTTGCCTTGCTGCTGTTGGCTTCATGCTTGCACTGCTGGCAGCTGGCTTCATGCTACTTGTGCTCCTACTTATGCCGATGTTGCTGCTAGCTGTTGGGAAATGTGGGTCGACTCACTTATGAAGTGTGTCGACTCACTTATGAAGTGTGTCAACACACTTCAGTTAACTTAACAAGTAAGCCTCTTCTGCTATCTTGGCATAGTTCAGAATCTCTTCTGACTTGTGCTTGGCCTTTGCTTGAATGGAGCTTCAGATGATCAGCTGACTTGCTTGAGTGGAGGTACAAATGGGGCTTCATATGTGCTGCCTGGGCACACAAGTTTGTCGACTGGAACAAAAAGTCAGTCGACCTTGGTAATGCCTGTCGACTGATTTTTCATATCACTCGACTTAGTTTTGGCTGGGTCGCCTGATTTTTGCATTCTTCTATCAAATCTTCCTCAACGCAGCCCATCTTCATTGCATCAGCTCAAAGTGCTAATCAACCTCTTTGAATGCACTTTCCAGCCCAAGAGAAGTCCTCCTAGAAGTTGGCTTCTTCTTGCTGAAAGTCTTGAATGTCTGTCGACCTGAGGGTGCAAAGGTCGACTGATTTTGAAATATTTGTGGACAGAATTCCATATCCATCGACTAATTTTTGCCTAGGTTGACTGAATTGGCCTTTCTCTGTTGACTTGGTGCGTCGACTTGGCTTGGCTTGGTAGTCTTAGTTGTGTCGACGCCAAGGCTTCACTGGGTCGACTCAGTTAACATATATGTCGACTTGAGAGAAAGTTTTTCGACTTGAACTTCATATCAGTCGACTGAAGTCTGATGTCGGCCGACTAAACTTTGAACTTAGTTGACTTATTTTGTATTCAGTCGACTGAATTTTCCTTTCTTTTGTCAACTTCATTTCTCATCTGTCAGCTTAAAAAGAACTCATTTACTCACACCATGAGGGGAATAAAAATCATTCAAAATGTTATGAATATCAAAGTTTAAAGGCAAAATGAAATCTTTACACATAAGAGTATCTTCGTGAAGGAAAAAGCATGGCAACATGAAAATCATTAACACACACACGGAAACATAGTTGAATCATTATCAATAGCATAATAATGAATCATATTTGGACATTATCAGAACCATCAAAACCATGCATGAACAACATATGCACAACATTCTCCCCCTTTTTGATGATAGCAATTGTGAGTCATTATGACAACTAAGTTCAACTATGATTAACTGTGTGTCAATAAATTTTTAATTCAGTGTAAAAAGAATCTCCTCCTTATCCCCCTTTTTGCAATCTTTCCCCCTTAACTAAACTCTAAACTCTCTCTACAATAAAATCTCTCCTCAACGAATCGAATAAATAATGACTCATATAATCTCTCTGTTGGACCCTGGGTAGGCGAGCGGACAAGAAGGGGGGCTTGAATTATCCCCCACGCAATATGGAAAATTTAAAACTTTCTTAGGGGAATTAACAAGTTTGACGAGATTGAAGAAATTAAACTAACAAAGTACTTTAAGTTCACTCAATCTCTCCGATCTCACACGATCGACTAATTGGAGTAGGCAAGGAACACACAATCACACAATTTAAACCACAAGAAACAAGGGTTTTTAAGGTGGTTCGGGATCACGACGGGCTCCCTACGTCCACCCCTTACCAAACAGGTAAGGATCCACTCGCTGGATAAACCAGCACGGGGAAGACTCCCCAACATGGAGCAAGGCTCCAACACACACGGGGATAAATTCCCAACACGGAGGTGACACTCCAACAACACGTAGGATGACACCTACGCCCAAACATGGGGACACGCACCAACACACACATGCAGAGTAAACCCTACAAACATGGCGTACAACCCCAACCACACACGGAGATAGAGTCTCCAACACGATCCGACGACCGGATAACAAACACACACACACGCTGCAACAAACGCAGCACCGGAGACACACGACCGTATACAAACGGTCATACACACAAAATTTCTAGTTCAAAAAATTAACACAGATATTCAAACATGCTCAACCCTAAACATAAATCATGAAACACATCAAGAACAACATAGAATGGATGTAGAAAAGATCCCCCTTGGTTTCCAGAACCTGGTTGATGATGTTCTTTCAAGCAATGGTTGGAAGGAAGTTGGATGATGTCGATTTGAACGTCAATGCGCTCCTCTCTTTAATCCGCTTCACTTTCTCTTCATGCACAATCTCAAATCCTCTTGGATGTAGATCAAATCCCCTTGGCTTGATCTCTTTCTTCCTTTCTCCCCTTTCTTCACCTACAAGATAGAAACAATGAACACATTAGGGTTTTTCTTGTGAAATTCGTAGCTCTCATATGTATACATATAGGAGACATCAAAAGACTAGTATAACCCTTCTAGAAACCTCCAAAAGGATCCCCAATAGGTCTCCCACCAACCCAAGGGCAAAGGGGTAAGAGTTAAGCACAAATGGACTTGGTTTATATGGTTTTCGGATCCACGTTTTTGGGTTTCTGATGGGGACATCACCTCCCATGCCCACGTTCACAGCTTGTCTCCTCGCCCCGGTTGCATCCGACATGATCTAGTTATCTAATTTTGAGTCCTATGTAATTTTTATTTGAGTCATTTGATGTAATTTTCATTTTACTTGAGTCATGTCCCTAGGTCTTATGCTTATTTCCCTAAGTTTGAGAGTCATTATGTTGTTTAGTTAGTTATTGGGCCCAATCCATTGGGTTTGGCACAAATTCACCCCACTACCCCCTCGGTTATTTGTCATTGAGTCTTTTGTTAGAATCTTATTGTAAAATGTGGGTTGCCTATATATAGGGCCCCATTCCCCCCCATTTCAAGTTAATGAATCAATGAATAAAAAACTTGCCATTTTGAGAGTTTACACTTCTTATCTAGTGGAGAGATTCTATTTTTTGGGTGAGAGACCCTAGGGGAGAGATTCCCCACCCTTCCCTCTCTTAATCTATCTTTTTTCACTCCACTTTCTCTCTCCTCCACACCCAATTTCAAAAATTTTCTCTCTCCTCCTTTCCCAACCACCACTCTCCCACCTACCCCCATTAAAGGCCACTCCCCTTCCCCACACATCCCATTACTCCACCCCCTAGTCCCAAGGGAGCATCCCCAATCACTAAGCCACCCTCCAACCACCTCATCCCTTTCCCAAGCACCCTTCCCTCTCCCCCATGCAACCCTCCACTTCCCTAGGCCATTTGAATTCAAAAATCCCCTTCCCTCCACAGCCCTAGGGCGCCCAAGACCCCTCCCCTTTGGTTAGGGGCGGCCCCCTCTCATCCTCTCCATCTTCCCTTATTCCCCTCCATCACCCCCACCATCTACCATCTAGAGTAAGAGGACCTGCAGAAGACCTGAAGCTTGCAGCAGCGACCCCGACCTCCTCCGGATGTTCCTAGAAGCCCAAAAGCCATCGTTGGAAGCGTCTGCCTATCTTCTTGGCAACGGCAGTGGTCTCGTCCCCATCGGAGCTCGGTGCTGCCCAGGAAGCCCATTCTTCCACGACTACGTAGATCTGCCCCGGCAGAGGTTCTGAGCCGGAGAAAGAGCTTCACCACGATGAACCCAGGAGGAATCAGGCCACGAGCTCTTCTAAAAAGTTCTTTCCCTTCCTGTCTACTTTCAGAATCAAGAAGCAGAACTCCATTCGGCATCCTGTAGCAGGCGTTATCAATTTTCTCCCTCAACATCGCAGTCCTGTTACCCACAGTCTGCACCGACCTATCAATAGTGTTCGGAGTTCCCTGATCCCCTCTGACATCATTTGGCCTCCCCGTCAGTTTTTCTACGAATAGGACTTGTCCACGGTTCCAACGACTCCAACGGTGCTCGATTCTGAGTTCGGGAGCTGGCGGGGCATCCTCTGCAACCTGCTGTTGGAAACCAGGAGCTAACTCCGCAGAGATCCTGATCCGGAGAGAAAGCTTCACCAAGACAAACCCCGAAGGAATCATGCCACAAGCGCTTCTGCAAAGTTCTTCCTCTCCCTATCTACTTTCAGAACCAAGAAGCGGAACTCCATTCGGAATCCTGCAACAGAAGTTACCAATTTTCTTCCTCAGGCAGTTCGACTCTGCTTCCCACTGTCTGCATCGACCACTCCTCACTTTTCTGAGTCCTCTGATCTTCACCGGCATCTTTAGGCATCCCCGTTTACTCTTCTGTAAAGAGGACTCACCCACGGTTCCACCGGTTCCAACGGCGACTGATTCGGAGTTCGGGAACGGTCGGGGCAGCCGCGTCTTCCTGCTGTTGATAATCTGTTGTAGACAATCCGAGAATCAGCAACCCTGTTCGTGCTCCTGCCCAGGCCGGAAGCAACCCCTGAAGAAATTGGAAAAATTCAGAGACACTCCTGTTCCAGAGATGAAGAGATCCCCACTGGTCTCACCCTCAGAAAAATTCCTGAGCAAGTTCTACATCTGCAACACCGGCTATCTGTCCTTATCTGCAGACAGCAGGCAGATTCGGTGTCATCACTTATTCCTCACTCTTCGCTTTGATTTCCCCTCCCCGCTTGGCCGGCTGAAGGCCCCTCTCTGCATGGAGGTAGTATTGATTGTAATATCATTAACCCCCACCCCAAGGTCCCCCCTCCTGCGAGAGGTGTAGTGTTGTAATAGCTTAAACAGGTCAAGCTACCCCGGCGCGGCGTGTGGGGAACCCACGCTTCCCCGCTCGCCCTCGTCTCCGAGCGGGACCGGTTTCTTCAAACCGGTCGAGTGAGTGCTCCAAAACTTTGCTATAATTCATACTTGTTCTTTCAATATTAGTTCATAAACTCCGCTGGCCGTGACGAGAGCCCGATCCTTAAGCTCATTGCTATAAGTGATCATCGTGGGAAGAGAGTGGAACCCGTGCCCTTTGGCACTTCGTCGGACCCTTGATTTGGGCAGCCATACCCTTGGGGAATCAAACCTTGGCCTTGCTGGCCCTCTACCAGTAAGGGCCCAGCCCACACAACCTCCCCTTGGCATTGCCAAGTTACCCCCGGGTCTTAGTGAGCATCGGGTGAGCGGTTGCCATTATCGGTCCGTTTTGAATGCTTAATTGTGCTTGCTTGTTGAGTCCTAGGTTGTGTCACATCAATTAGTATCAGAGCAAGTTATTGACTTATCTCTATCAAGTCAAGTCCTAGGGCATGCTTGCATTGGTGTCATCATCAATCCGACCCTTGCATTGATCCCCCCGATCATCATGGCCACCTACTTAGCCTACTCACCACCCATAGACTTCATCCTAGATAGGGATATTACCTTTGACGGATCACGTTCTAGTGACTATCTTAGGTGGGAGGCTACCATAGAAAAGTACTTTGATAAGAATTGAGTATATGGATCCGTGAGAGTCCGAAGGGCCAAGGGACAGTTTCGGGGTCAAGCCAAAAGTAAGTGGGAACATATAGAGGGATTAAGAAGGGTTAGGGGGCAAGAGCCCATCTCCTCATGGGAAGAGATGAAGAAAGAACTTAGAAAGATCTACATCCTCAAACATTCCCACCCCTCCTACTCAAGCACCCCTAACCCGAGGAGCACTACCACTCCTCCATCCCCACCCAGGCAACTTAAGACCGACCTTTGGTCTCCATCCCCACCACTCCCAGCAAATCACCTCTCAACCATCATAGCTACACTTTGCGACCAAGTCCTCTCCCTTAGGACCCAAATAAATCAAGCATCCACCTCTCCACCAAATCCCATGAGGATCCCCACACCCCAACCAAAACCTCCTTCCACAAACCTCACTATCCAAACCCAATTGGCCCCCACCTCCACCCCCCCCACAACTGGCCGATCCTAAGGGGAAGAGACCCCTAACTGACGAAGTTTCCCCAAAAAGGACCACCACTACCCCTCCATTTTTCCCCTATAAGGGACACTCCCCCCAATATCGGCCAACCCAAGCCACCCCAACCAACCCATCTCCCACTCCCTCCCCCAAAACTCCCATGTCCTAGTCCCCCACTACTTCCCCTCCCTATCCCAAACCAAGTTTCCCTTTACCTTCCACCCCGGGTGCGCCATACACTAACCCTCATCACCATACCACCAAAAGACCCTCTCACCACCTTAGAGAAGAAACCCATACCCGATCCAATAGTGGTGAACACTCCAAACCCACTCCCTACCTTGGAGGAAACCCATGACCACGAAGAAGAAGAAGCATCACATGGTGACCTTCACCTTACACCACCCTCTCTAGTTAGGGCCAAACTCATCTTAGAGGAACCCCTTATTAGTTGGCTAAAGAAGAGCCCAATAAGAGAGATCACGGCCCACGATTGCCTTCCCATAAAAGAAAACCTTCCCATAGTGCACATCTCCTCCTATCACACCATAATCCAAACATCCTACCAAGTGGAAACCTTAGAGGACCTTCTTAAGGGCTTAGCTTGGCAATATGAGTTGACCGGCTTGTTGACCCCCATGGCCCACCAATCTAGGAGCCTTGACCTCCTACACCTTTGTGTCGGGTCTATCACCTCGGTTTGCACCATTGGATGCTACACTAGTGACCTCCTTCTATTCCTCCCCACATCCGAGGAGCCCGACCTTCTCCTCAATTTGGAGCTCCTTATATCGGGTGGAAAGTCAAGCCCTTCCCTCATGGTTGACCCACTCACAAAGAACTTCGGCCCAATTATCTCATTAGAGGAGGATGGCCCACCACCACTTGAGGAACTTGAGGACATAGGGCCCCTCCCCCTCGATAACCCTTTTTATGATCCCTTTGATCCCTTCCAATGGGGGTCAAAGAACCCATGGGACCCAACCACCTTATCCACCACCCACCTTTCCCTATCCCAACCCACCATGTTCGACCCAATCCACCCCATCCTAGACCCGGGTTACACCTTGGGAGCCATGACCTTGGGCCACATATCCCTAGGTAATAAGGTTGTGCCCCACCCCATTATGACCACCTTCTTAGATCCATTCGATCCTTACCAATGGGAGTTCAAGGGTTGTCCCACACCTATACACATGGAAGTCACCTTTGGGAAAAGCATGCATGTGTCTAGGCTTACTACACCAATTGGCATGAACATTATGTTGGGTCCATTCATTCATATCACCCACATGTCAAGTAGAAAGCATGAGTGGTCCAAATTCGGATGTAGTGGTCCACCTTCACTCATCATGAGTCGTAGGCATGATAGGAGTATTCATGGATGTCCGGGTCCCCCAGCATTTGTCACCCCCATGCATGACCGGATCACCTATGGATGCCCCGGTCCTCCCCATTCCATCAAAGTCTTCTTAGCGTCAAAGTATGATTGGTCTACTTTTGGTTGCCCAGGTCCACCCATCACCCCTAGAATGTCAACATTCACAAAATTGCATGAAAGCCTTTGCAAGCACATAAGCAAGGAAAATGAGATCTATAAGAGGCAGGCTGACTCCCTTCGGCGTCACCAAGAATTCCACGTGGGTGACTTTGTGATGGTGAGGAAGGAGAGGCTCTCCCCGGGAGTCATCTCCAAATTGAGGCTATGTGGGGCTGATCCCTTCCAGGTCCTGAGATGCATTGGCGCTAATGCCTATGAGTTAGATCTCCCCGAGGAGTATGGAGTGAGTCCCACATTCAATGTAGCCGACCTAGTGCCTTATAAGGGACCCACGGTGGTACCTAGTGAGAATATTGAGCCTATTCCCTCCGTTGAGAGAGCACCCACCCGTGAGGAGAGACCACCAGTCAAGAGAGCCCAGCGTGAGCGCATTGAACGAATATTGGATGAACAAGTCACTACCACCAGGAGCAAGGTATACGAGCGCTATCTCGACAGGTGGATGGATCGGTCTCATTCGGAAGACCTGAGGGCAGTACCACTTCTACACCCTCCGCGGAGGGAAGGACATTTACTCGACGGAGTCAAGTTCTCCACACCCCGGGAGTATGATGGGGACATCACCTCCCATGCCCATGTTCACAGCTCGTCTCCTCGCCCCGGTTGCATCCGACATGATCTAGTTATCTAATTTTGAGTCCTATGTAATTTTTATTTGAGTCATTTGATGTAATTTTCATTTTACTTGAGTCATGTCCCTAGGTCTTATGCTTATTTCCCTAAGTTTGAGAGTCATTATGTTGTTTAGTTAATTATTGGGCCCAATTCATTGGGTTTGGCCCAAATTCACCCCACTACCCCCTCGGTTATTTGTCATTGAGTCTTTTGTTAGGGTCTTATTGTAAAATGTGGGTTGCCTATATATAGGGCCCCATTCCCCACCATTTCAAGTTAATGAATCAATGAATGAAAAACTTGCCATTTTGAGAGTTTACACTTCTTATCTAGTGGAGAGATTCCATTTTTTGGGTGAGAGACCCTAGGGGAGAGATTCCCCACCCTTCCCTCTCTTAATCTATCTTTTTCACTCCACTTTCTCTCTCCTCCACACCCAATTTCGAAAATTCTCTCTCTCCTCCCTTCCCAACCATCACTCTCCCACCTACCCCCATTAAAGGCCACTCCCCTTCCCCACACATCCCATTACTCCACCCCCTAGTCCCAAGGGAGCATCCCCAATCACTAAGCCACCCTCCAACCACCTCATCCCTTTCCCAAGCACCCTTCCCTCTCCCCCATGCAACCCTCCACTTCCCTAGGCCATTTGAATTCAAAAATTCCCTTCCCTCCACAGCCCTAGGTCGCCCAAGACCCCTCCCCTTTGGTTAGGGGCGGCTCCCTCTCATCCTCTCCATCTTCCCTTGTTCCCCTCCATCACCCCCACCTTCTACCATCTAGAGTAAGAGGACCTGCAGAAGACCTGAAGCTTGCAGCAGCGACCCCGACCTCCTCCGGACGGTCCTAGAAGCCCAAGAGCTATCGCTGGAAGCGTCTGCCTGTCTTCTTCGCAACGGCAGTGGTCTCGTCCCCATCGGAGCTCGGTGCTGCCCAGGAAGCCCATTCTTCCACGACTACGCAGATCTGCCCCGACAGAGGTTCTGAGCCGGAGAAAGAGCTTCACCACGACGAACCCAAGAGGAATCAGGCCACGAGCTCTTCTACAAAGTTCTTTCCCTTCCTGTCTAATTTCAGAATCAAGAAGCGGAACTCCATTCGGCATCCTGTAGTAGGCATTATCAATTTTCTCCCTCAGCTTCGCAGTCCTGTTACCCACAGTCTGCACCGACCTATCAATAGTGTTCAGAGTTCCATGGTCCTCTCCAACATCATTTGGCCTCCCCGTCAATTTTTCTGCGAAGAGGACTCGTCCACAGTTCCAACGACTCTGACGGTGCTCGATTCCGAGTTCGGGAGCTGTCGGGGCATCCTCTACAACCTGCTGTTGGAAACCAGGAGCTAACTCTGCAGAGATCCTGATCCGGAGAGAAAGCTTCACCACGAAAAATCCCGGAAGAATCAGGACACGATCTCTTCTGTAAAGTTCTTCCTCTCCCTGTCTACTTTCAGAACCAAGAAGCGGAACTCCGTTCGGCATCCTGCAACAGAAGTTACCAATTTTCTTCCTCAGGCGTTCGACTCTGCTTCCCACTATCTGCATCGACCACTCCTCACTTTTCTGAGTCCTATGATCTTCACCGGCATCTTTTGGCATCCCCGTTTATTCTTCTGTAAAGAGGACTCACCCACGGTTCCAAAGGTTTCAACGGCGACTGATTTGGAGTTTGGGAACGGTCGGGGCAGCCACGTCTTCCTGCTGTTGATAATCTATTGCAGACAATCCAAGAATCAGCAACCTTGTTCGTGCTCCCGCCCAGGCCGGCAGCAACCCCTGAAGAAATTGGCAAAATTCAGAGGCACTCCTGTTCCATAGACGAAGAGATCCCCACTGGTGTCGCCCTCAGAAAAATTCCTGAGCAAGTTCTACAGCTGCAACACCGGCCATCTGTCCTTATCCGTAGACAGCAGGCAGATTCAGTGTCATCACTTATTCCTCACTCTTTGCTTTGATTTCCCCTCCCCGCTAGGCCGGCTGAAGGCCCCTCCCTGCGTGGAGGTAGTATTGATTGTAATATCATTAACCCCCACCCCAAGGTCCCCCCTCCTGCGAGAGGTGTAGTGTTGTAATAGCTTAAACATGTCAAGCTACCCCGGCGTGGCGTGTGGGGAACCCACGCTTCCCCGCTCGCCCTCGTCTCCGAGCGGGATCGGTTTCTTCAAACCGGTCGAGTGAGTGCTCCAAAACTTTGCTCTAATTCATGCTTGTTCTTTCAATATTAGTTCATAAACTCCGCTGGCCGTGACGAGAGCCCGATCCTTAAGCTCATTGCTATAAGTGATCATCGTGGGAAGAGAGTGGAACCCGTGCCCTTTGGCACTTCGTCGGACCCTTGATTTGGGCAGCCATACCCTTGGGGAATCAAACCTTGGCCTTGCTGGCCCTCTACCATTAAGGGCCCAGCCCACACAACCTCCCCTTGGCATCGCCAAGTTACCCCCGGGTCTTAGTGAGCATCGGGTGAGCGGTTGCCATTATCGGTCCGTTTTGAATGCTTAATTGTGCTTGCTTGTTGAGTCCCAGGTTGTGTCACATCAGTTTTGCCGGTTCCGATCGACCTACACGGGTTGGGCGGTCGACCTAAAATTTACAAACTGAAAATTGCCCATCCTTGGGAATTTCGGTCGACCGAAACCCCATGGGCGACCGACCAAAATCTGGGTTTTTCCCAAATTTTAGATTTCAGCCCCATAACCCCTTTAGCAGCCCATTCAAGTCTTAGGCTTCAAACTCCTTTGATCTTCGGGAAAATATACTGAGTGTTTTGACTTGCAAAACTATAGAAAAAAGAATTAGAACTTTAGCTTAATAATCCTTATGATAAATGCATGAAGTACATGTATGAAAGCCCATGAACTAGGTGCATATGAACACTTTGAAACACAAGTGTTCGAACTTATGGATCAAGAGATATGTCTATGCATGTAAACAAAGTATGAATACCATTCAACCAAATCTACCAAGGTTCATGTGAGCATTCAACAACCATGTATAAGAATTATGAGAACACACATCAAACATATTCTTCCAAGATTCATAAAACCCCTTCAATTTGCATTCTAGGCCACAAAGACCACAATAAGAATATGCGTGAATACGTAATTGAGTAAAGGCTAGCTTATCAAGATCCATGTGAAAATCTCAACTAGTACTCACTATGATGGCTTTTAATACTCCAAGAGAAATATGCATGGAATGCATTCAAGACTATACAAGATACCCATGAAACCTTTATTACATAAAAGCCATTCTTCACAACCCCATGAGACAGAAAACGTGAGATGATATTACCATGCATCCATGTGATATTTAAGTGTGATCCAACCATTTCTTTCCTGCAAGTAACACAATGGAGCCATGTTACTGTTGAATTGATAATCAATCATTGCAACTATTTATCACTAGATGTTCATTTCAACATGGCCAAGAATCCATATAATGAGAGAACATCAATAAAATTACATTCATCAAATTTCAAGTTAATAGATTGAGGATGTTGTGTAATGCCCCGAAAATTTTATAGAATATTTTTGAAGTATTTAAGAATTTTCTAGACCAAAATAGCTTAATAAATTAATTTCTAGGTTAAATAAATTATTATTAGGGCCCAAGTGTGATAAGCAATTGACCTAGACTATTTAAATAAAGCCCAAAGGACTTAAGAACCAAGCCCATGAAGTTTGGCCCATATTCTAGAAGGTTAATTAGTTTATTTACGGAATATAAGAGATAAATATTCCTTGTAAAGATAATTAAGTGGATAAATGAATAATACAGTTTAAATTAATTTCAAATTCGGTGCCCAATAGTAAAGGTGGCTTATCGCGAGACCGCTAGAGAAAGGTTGGCGGTCCAGTCCTAGACCGCTAATTCCTGTCAGTTCCGTGAGTTGAAGAAAGAGCAAAAAGATTGGATTTTTGACATTTTATCTCCTAGAGACCGAGGTGGGAGGACTAGTAAGCATCTTAAGGACTCTCAAAAGTCAGGATAGTATCAACTAGGGACTATAGAATGGATCTAATCCACGAAACCCTAGCCAAATCCTATAAATAGACCCTAGAATTCACTTGCGCGACCCTTACATTTGGCTCGCGTGGAACTAAGGTAAGGAAGCATTATTTCAGGTAGGTTCTTTTGAGGTTTTTATTCCTAATACTAATGACTAACATGACTCAAAACTTCATGCTAGGAGATCAACCCATCAGGAATATAGAGGCACCCAAAGTTGCTGGTTCCACATCAACGACCCAGGAGACTGTGCAACGGTGTGGTGAAAATCAGAAAATTAGGGACCCAAAATGAGGTATTTAGAAGTTGTGTCTTTAGAACTTTCTGTTCCCCTTAGTATCTTCTTCTTACCCTCCAAATTCCACGTCGTTAGGTCAAGAAAATCAGAAGTTAGAGGGGCGTGAAGTTACTGATTTATCACAGGAAGTGCAGAACTAGGGTTGACTTCCAGTTCGAAATTCAAAGTCTAGAGGTGTTTCCAAAGGTAGGTCATCTCATGAAAGGCTAAAACATCATTCTAGGATTAAAAGCCCACTTGTTGCACTTGATTTCATGCATTGTCTACGGAGAATTTCATGTTTTTATAGTATCTATGCATCTAGTGTAGCATACATGCATCTTTCTTAGCCCTAAATGAACTAAATTAGTTCTCTTGTCATAATACATGAATCCTATGCATATTGTTAGCCTATTCTTCATTCTATCATGCTAGAAGGAGTTTATATATGTTGGTTTCCATGCATGATATGTTTTAGACTATCATTTAGTTCAATTGTTTAGATTCTGTCAAGCCAAACGGCCTAAAAATGGACCACCAAGATTTGGTTAGCGGCCATACGATAAATCACTTATCAAGGATTAGCGGACAATATATAGACCGTTAGAGATTTTTGCGATTTCACTATTATAGAACCACAAGCGGACGTACGATAAACTGCTAAACATTGGTAAACTGTTCTATGTTAGACCGCTAACGTTCTGAATTCTATCAACCTAAGGCTGAATAAAGAATAGCCCATTAAAGTTATAATATGCCTAGTTAATTATGTTCCAGGCCTGTTTTAAGTATTGTTTCTTACTGTGAGTTTTATTACTATTGCAACAATGGATTTCATGTTCTTTATTTTACTTGGGATTATTTTTAAACATAAGTTAATTTATGCCAAAATCATATACTTTTTTAATTAAATACATATTTCTAAAGGTTAGATGATTCATGGTTTACCTTGATCACTTTTTTAATGATCTCTTTTCTCATCTATAGAGTCATTTTTCATGAGTACATGGCATATATCCCGGTATATGACTATTAGTTACACCTATGCACATTAGGCACACAATGTTGGACTTGATAACCTCTCCTTTGGATATTCTTTCTAACGGACTAGGAAATCTTGTTTCAAGGCCTCCGTAATTCTCCGCGAGCCTGGGATTCCCACCAGGACGCCGAGTTGGTTGTACCATTAAAACCCATTGTCTAGAAAGCACTTCTACCAGTATTTTATATTTCCGGAACTTAGCAGCCTTCTTGTTGACCGCCAGAGCCTGCTAGCGGACCTTCACTAGACCGCTAACTGATCCTAGAAGGTTCTTCATATGACCACTAAACACTCCAGATAATCTATTTTTAAAATGCCGAACAGTCTTGTCCTTAACGGTCTAGAACTAGACCGCTTTATTCACGAAACGGCCCAGTAAACAACTGCTATTTTCCTGAGTACAGTTAACCCGAGGTTTGACTAGGGGTTAATATTCCTATGATCCTAGATAGTCCAATTGATTATCAACATGTCACACTATTTTAAAGATATTTAAGTAATTTTTGAAAGTTAAAGAATGTGTCGTTATGCTGCCGATTTATTTCCATGGTATAACCTAGTTACCAATATGTTTATTGAACTCTTATTTTTAATAGAAGTATTCTTATTTTTGGTTACTTTATCATGGAACTTTCATTGAAATTGTACACTCTTGGCCAAACTTTATTGTTATATACGTGGAAGTAGCTTGATTTATACTTGAAGAGGTAGTTCGAGCACTGATTGTGTTCAAGGGCTCAATGCTAGTCCTCTCGGCTGATTGTCGAAAACATACTATATAAACCATGGGGTATGATGCTACTGGCGTCGCATTGCGCTAGGAGTACTTTCTTTATAAATAAGTGAAAATCCATGGGACCTGAATATAGATCCACATGAATTCACGAAGTACTTGTTACTAAGTGAAGGGTACATTCTTGCTTGTTATATGAATTGCTAGTACATTCTTGTTACATTCTTGTTTCATGAAAGGCCATTGTTACATTCTTGCTGGATTATACTTGATCAATTCATATTATCATATCTCAAGCTTGATTATATCTTGTTACTTTGCCTTTAATCGCATGTTTGATCGTATTCACATGATTTATCTTTTTCTTTAGAGATAAAGATATTAATTACTTTAACATTGCCAATCATGTTGATCCGAAGATACCTACTGGGCAAGTGTGCTCATTACCTATTTTCCAATCTTCTCAGGAAGTACCAGTGGGTCAGATTCAGATTCAGGTCATTCCAGTGATGGGTCCGAGAGCGATTAAAGAGTGAAGACTTAGGAAGTCCAAAATGTCTAGATTAAGTCTATGTGATTTTCTCTTATTGAGTCTATCAAATATAAGAAAGTCAATGTCCCATGTACTTGAATTATGGTTGATATTATTAATAAAAGTGAAGGTTTGAGTTAATTATTGTGAAATTGCTTTTGTGTGATTGTTTTTGTGATCTGGTTATTCTTGCTTGCAAGAGGCTTACCATACTAGCTGTTCGCGTTCTCGATTATTTCTGCTGCATAATCTCGGGGCGTGACAATTAAGTTGGTATCAGAGCCTAAGTCTAAGGACTCAGGGAGAAAGACATGTCATAGGATAAGTCCAAGGCTTAGGGACCCATACCTATGAACTAAGTAAGAAGTTCCCCACCTATGTGAGAATTGGGTAGAGCTTGGGATGAGATAGTAAATTAGCTCTAGATTAACCCTGTTAAATTCCGTGGGAGTTAACAATTTGTTATTTCTCTCAGGTACAATATTATCTCAATGGCTCATCGCGTAGACTGGAACGGTATGTAGCAGACTATTGCGGGTCTCACCCAAGCTTTACAAACTATGGCCCAAGCAGGCGAAAGGCAAGAGTTGGAGATTTACATCATAATTTTCGGAGTCTAAACCCTCCGTGATTCTATGGTTCTTCTAATCCAGACGAAGCTGAGAATTGGATAGATGAGATGAACCGTATATTGGAGGTCATGCAATGTGCTGACCAAGACAAAGTGTGTATTGTAACTTTTTAACTTAACAAAGATGCACTTACATGGTGGAAGTCGGTTCCGGCACCGCCAGCAGATGCATCCCATACATGGGAAGGTTTTCTTACGCTATTCCGTGCCAAGTATTTTTTTGAGCATGTCAAGGAGCGGAAGGCTATGGAGTTCGCTTCTTTACGCCATGGCATGATGACGGTAGCCGAGTATGAACTTCAGTTTTCCAGGTTGGCGCCGTATGCTCCTCAACTGGTCAGTACCGACTTACTAAAGGCTAATCGGTTCATGGATGGTTTAAGACCTGATTTTATTCAGCAACTCGGGACTCAAAATATCTGTACTTATGCGGAGATGGTCCAACGGGCATATCTATATGAAAGGACCTTGGAGAAGGTCAAAAAATTGAAAGGCAAAGGGAAAGAGTCTAGCCGAAGATCAGATCGGCGTGATAAGAAAGGTAAGTTCAGCATCACGGAACCCTACAAATCCCCTGATAGCAAGAAGAGATCCAGGAATGCGAGCGGTGGTAGTTCCCATAAAAATAAGAAAGTCAAAGAAGAAGACAAGCAGGTCGCCACGACCTATACTTTTTGTGAGAAGTTCGGTCATTCAGCCGAAGAATGCTGGAAGCGCCTTGGTGCTTGTCTATGATGTGGCAGCCGGGAACATCGCATGACAGACTGCCCTCTTATGAAGGAACTTTCTTCTGGAAGTGGATGTAAGAGAAAGGCTTATCTCAATGTTGTTTTAGATGATGAAGCGCCCAAGAATGATGGACTTATGGAAGGTACTATCCAAATCTATTCCCATCCTACATTTGTACTATTCGATACTGGTGCTTCTCCTTCCTTTATATCTACCACATTTGCAAAAACCTTGCCAGTTTCATCAGTTCCTTTACCTTCAGACCTTTCTATTACTACACCTTTAGGTCCAGGAACCAAACTCACAAACTATTATCCTAATAGTGAGGTAAGGGTAGAATGTCACAATCTCCCCGCAAACCTCATATGCCTTGACATGGAGGGCTACGATGTTATATTAGGTGTAGATTGGCTTGTAGACCATGATGCCTACATAAATTGTCGGAATATGATTATCTCTTTTTGGAAATCAGGTATTCCAAGCTTTTCTTTCCTTGGTATCAAATATAGGAAGCACCCTGCCATTATTTCATCTCTTCATGCTTGTAAACTTATTTCACAAAGATGTGAAGCCTTTCTTGCTTCCGTAATTATCACTGAATCCAAGGAGATTACCTTAAAAGATATACCTATCCTTAATGAGTTTCCTGATGTATTTCCATCCGATTCACCCGGTTTACCACCCGAAAGGGAAGTAAACTTCTCCATTGAACTAATTCCTGGAGCAGCACCTGTTTCAATAGCTCCCTATAGGATGTCCCCCACAGAACTTAAAGAATTGAAGAAACAACTTTAGGAGTTATTGGACAAGGGATTCCTTTGACCTAGCACATCCCCTTGGGGTGCGCCAGTTCTGTTTGTCAAAAAGAAAGATGGATCTCTCAGACTATGTATCGATTACCGGCGACTGAATCAGCTTACTATCAAGAAAAAGTATCCGTTGCCGCATATCGATGAACTCTTTGATCAGCTTTCAGGAGCAAAATATTTTTCCAAGATCGACCTCAGGTCAGGGCATCACCAGCTCAGGATCAAGGAAGATGACATACACAAAACTGCCTTCAAGAGCCGTTATGGCCACTATGAATTTGTTGTAATGCCGTTTGGGTTAACCAATGCCCCAACAACATTTATGCAACTTATGAATAAAGTCTTCCATCCTTATCTTGACCAGTTTATCATCGTCTTCATTGATGACATTATTATATACTCCAAAACAAGGGAAGAACATGAAGAGCATTTAAGAATAGCCTTGCAGACACTAAGAGAATACAAACTCTATGTAAAGCTTAGTAAGTGCGAGTTCTGGCTAAAGGAAGTCTCATTCCTTGGCCATATTATTTCAAAGGAAGGTATCGTTGTCGATCCTTCTAAGATGGAAGCAGTCAAGAACTGGACCCGGCCAACGACCGTGTCAGAAGTAAGAAGTTTCCTAGGGCTAGCTGGCTATTACAGGAGATTTATTAAGGATTTCTCTAAGATCGTCGTTCCTTTGACTAGACTTACAAGAAAAGAAAATCCTTTTATATGGTCGAAGGACTACGAGGAGAGTTTTCTAACTCTTAAAGATCACCTCACCACAGCCCTGATGTGACACAAGCTAATGGGAATGCATCAGCTGGCCGAGATCCCTCGGACCTATATCGCAAACACAATCGCAATAGTTGAGATTTTTGGAAATCGCCAAAACCACCGTGCACACACGCTTCCCGAGGTGACTCGGTGATGCCGAGTGGAGGTAGTGGAACAAGGCCCTTGCTGGTAGAGGGCCAGCAGGGTTATGGTTGCCCTCCCAAGGGTACGGTGCCCATAATCAAGGGGCTGGCTAGGTGCCTAAGGGCACCGGGTCACTCTCTCGCACAAGTCCACGGTGGCCGCACGTAAATTGGAAGCTTCGGGGGTCGGGCGCTCTCTCACCGTCCAGCGGAGCAATTCCACAGATATTAAATGAACAAATACTGGAACGAGAGCAAGGGTTAGAGTTTACCCGATCGGTTTGAAGAAAGCAACCCCGTTCGGAGACGTGGGCGAGCGGGGAAGTGTGGGTTCCCCGAACACTGCGTCGACGAAGCTTCACCCTGTGTAAATATTTACATGCACTACTCCTCACGCAGGAGGGGGAACTCGGGGTGGGGAGAGTAAGGGTACAAGCAAACACTACCTCCACACAGGGAGGGGCGGTAAGCTGGCCAGGCGGGGAAGGAAGTGAGGCTAAGGAAGAAGCCGAACGGCCCTTCGTGGTTCTGCCCGCCTGTCTGCCTATCTGATAGATGCTCGCTATTGATGCTGCCGAGGACACTCCCGAACTCAGAAGTAGACGAAACTAGTGTCAAATCATCCCTGACTGGCTCAGGATGACTCCTGAATTTTCTGGAGAAGTCTTGTCACCGTTGACGGTCGAAGCAGGCACTGGACCAGTGTGGTTTGGCTCAATGTCGGACTGGTCCCCAGACGCTGCAGCAGGATGATGAAGTCCCCACGAATGCTACCGTGATTCGAATGAGACGAGACCAGGACTGACGCCAGCGTGGATGAGTTTTCTTTGATCAGAAACAAAGAACGGCTCCAGAGGATGTCGGGGTCAAAAGTTACAGCTTGAAGCCTGGGAAGAGGTCGGGACTGCTTCTGGGTGATCTGGCCTGCATCTCTGAGGTAGAAAAATTGGAACATAATGCTCTGGCCTCCAAACGGCATCCTGCTGGTTGCGCTGGACAGGCGACTAGTAGAGCTTTGCCCCGGTCAAATGGTGCACCCAGGGGAGCTGGGTTGTGGTCACAGGAGCTTCTGAAAGTCGCTTCTTGTTGCAGACCGGACCGGTTCTGCGCAGTCGGTGAAGAACGGCTCTCCCAGGCAGCTCCAAACTCGGATTGAGGCGAGACCACCTCACCTGCGAAGCCGACTGAAAGAGCTTTCATTCTATGTATGACACACCTCCAGGGGCTCCGGGATGTGGTCAAGGTCGGCGCTGCAACAGGCTGTTGATCGGTAGGTCTTTAACTGCACACAGATTAGAAGAAAGAATGGTTGAAGGGGTGGTTTCTTTGGTGGAGGGGAATAGGATATGGAGGTATTGGTGGTGGGGAAGGGCTGGGAGGTGGGAAGGGGAAGTGGGGGAGGATGGCAGGGGGTGGAGCTAGCAGGGGGGAGATGTGGGTGCACTAGTGGCTTTAGAGGAGGTGGGGAGGGGGGCGCAAATGGGTTGGAGGGAGGGGAAGGGTTCTCTCCTTTATTTGAAATGGGATTAAGAATGGAGTTAAGTCTAGTCTTGGGAATGAGAAGGGTTGTCTTGGGAGGGTGAAGGAGTGCTTAGGGAGTTGGGATTCTCCCTTGGGAGATGGAAGGAGTGGCTTGGGAATGGGGTGAGTTGCCTTGGAAGGTGAAAGGTTACTTGGGTAGTGGTGAGAGTAATGGTAGTATTGAAGGAGCCTAGGGGAGGTGAAAGGGTTGGGCTGATGTGGAGGATGAGTTGGCAAGGGGGAGAGGAGAGAGGGGGCTGCGAATTGAGGAGAGAGAGGGGAGGAGAGAGAGAGGGGGTCGCCCCCTTTAGAGAGAGAAAGAGATAGATATAGAGATAGAGATGGGTTCATACAAGGTTTTTTGTGGAATGCTAAATTCAATTTTTTTCATTAGTTCACCAAGGGGGTTTGGGGTCCTATTTATAGGGACCCAAACTTTTACATGACAAGACTACCCCTGGCTTTACACATAATGACCAAGCTGTCCAAAAAGCAACCAAGGGGTAGATGAAGACTAAAACACAGGTAATGACTTAGGACCTAGGACGATGACTCAAATAAAGGGGAGAATTACATCAAAATGACTCAAACAAAAAGTAAGAAATACATCAAAATGATCCAAGTAGAAAATCAAAGAGTCGTGGGGGCCCTGCTCGACATGGAGCTCGATCCTATTCCTCTCCAGGAGGTAGTGAAGTCCCGAGCCAGAGAGAATCGTGAATGATGTACCCATCAAGCCCCTATTCTGACATTGCCCGTTGAGGGTGGTGGATTTGAAGTCTATACGGATGCATCTGGCATTGGCCTAGGATGTGCTCTCATACAAAATGGGAAGGTGATTAGTTATTCCTTAAGACAGCTGAAGCGTCATGAAGAGAATTACCCTGTGCATGATCTGGAATTAGCTGCGGTTATTTTTGCTTTGAAAATTTGACGACATTACCTTTATGGGGAGAAATTCAGTATATTTTCAGATCATAAAAGTCTGAAATATCTTTTCACCTAGAAGGAATTAAATATGCGACAACGCAGATGGTTGGAGTATCTCAAGGACTTCGAGTTTACAATTCAATATCATCCCGGGAAGGTAAATGTTGTGGCTGACGCTCTTAGTAGAAGACCTGTCACATCCCGAGCGTGGAAGATACTCGGATGCGTGACGCGTCTATATAGATCGTGTCATTAGAGCGATAAGAATTTTAACATACAAAATTTCGGAGTGCGCAAATGACTAAAAATCTAATAAATTACAATAGTCCAAGTGATGTTTATTTGATTAATCAAAGAAAATAAAGATAGTCCATGACAAATTTCTAAATTTAGAAAGCCAAACATTAGGCTACATGACTTAACACAAAGTTTATACCACTAACTAACATAACTGGGAATACAAGGTAGACTCAAATAAATTCAATGACTCGACTAGCTAATGATAAATGGATGGCGTTCTAGCACTCTTCACTCGGCCTCAAACCCATTCTTGTCGCTATCCAAATCATTTGAAAATGTTAGGAAGCAACTGGATGAGTGAATCGCTCAGTAAGAATTACATCTCAAATACGAGCAATCTTTACTTGATTTATAATTTGCATGTATTATCAGTATGGCTATGCATGATTTACGTATAATTAAAATCAGGTATACAGGTAAATCTAGGCATGATGAACAATAAGAGATCAAGAACTGTATAAAGAGAGTATAACAAGATTTCAAGTATTTGACAAGCAGTATTTCAAGAATTTACAGATGTAAATGCCACTTTGAGCAAGCAGGGATTCGTGTACAAGTATGAACGCAGGTATGGGAAGGAACTCATTTACAAGTATATCAAGTAAAAAATTCAATTCAAGCAAGTATTGTCAAGTACGTATTAGTAGAATAGGCTATTATCATGTAAGTATTTTGCCCTTTCTCGGACCACAAGTAAATTATTGCCCGTTTCGAGCCACGCAAGTCAAGTAAGTAACGAGAGAAAGAGAGTAGGGGTGGAGTGTCTCAAGTCAAGCAAGTACTCCGGTGCAATGCTAAACACCGTCATCAATAAACTCCCATGGGCACAAGTACCTTTGGGTGCTCCTCCCATAACCAGACCGAGCCCTATATGCACAGCATTTCATTTATTACGTTTCACATCCACTCTCATTTATAGCTAATATGGAATTTCAAGAGTTTAGAAACATAGTATTTCAGACGAGATTAACTAGTCATTTGGTTATGGAGGATTCTAGAGGTGGCCCCTACAGGCCCAAGAGGTGGCTCCCGTCATGTAGCACTTTACGTCTTACGGCCTTGTTGGCACCCAGAATATGATCGTCGGTGATCAAGCCATAAAGACGAATGATGCGGCCCGCTGAAGCGCAGAAGCCGATAAAGATCAACATATTGAAGACTTCTCAAGCTGCCAGAGCCTCGAGTCACCCCGTATGAACATGGGGACTTCACCTCAGGAGAGTCGAGATGAACTCACAACCAACCGGCAGTGCGACCAAGCCTGCCCAATGAACCGGCATCGACTCCATCGTGTCGCATACACTACACCCATTGTCCGACCAAGGACGACGGTCTACCCAGTGGCTACCCAACTCATGAAAGGCTCTCCTGAGATGAAAGAGTCCCCTTGGCTCTCTAGAACGGAGGACCGAAAGCTATGTTGGCAGAAGATCCCGGTCACCCGGCACAGGTGCGGCTTCCAGCCCAGATGGGCCCCTTAGTGGCCGAATGATCGCTCAGCTCAGGAAGAACTATCCCGGGTGTTATCCCACCCTCTAAGGAGCTTTGAGCACAAGCCAGACCGAGCCAGCAGCACCTAGCATAGTGCCAAGAGCCGTGTCAGCGGAAAACCCACGTGATCGAACCAAAGTCATCGGAAGTTCCGAGAATGGCCTCATGTCGGTCTGAAAGCTTCAACAAGGCATCTTGTCGAGGTTTCAAGGAGCACTGGTGAGATAAATGTTCACGGTGACCCCCGGACTCATCGGCTGACGTGCGACGTGTGAGGAGCATTAACACGGCGCGCCTTAAACCGGCACGCCTACATCCGGCGCCCCTTGTTCCGGCGCGCAAAGGACCTTCCCCGGCGCCCTCCTATTCCGGCGCGCAGGGGATAGAGCTCACCCTTTCCGGCGCGCCAATCTCCACGCCGGATTAAGAGCTCAAACCTGCTCCTATATATATAGAGGCAGCTGTTCGAAAGAAAAAAAGATGAAAGAGGTGAAAAAGAAGAGGTGAAAGAGAAGAGGTGAAAAAGAAGTGGTGAAAAAGAAGAGGTAGAAAAGAAGAAGGAAAGGAAGAGGATTCGAGGAAAAAACCAGATTCTGGGGAGAGAGAGCTTCCTTGGGAAATAGGGTTCTGTCTGAGCATCCTTCGGCAGTCGTCTTCCTCTGCTCTAACTGAAGTCCTTCGGAGCTGGAGAAGGAGGAGTCATCCGATACTCTGTTCCAGGAATAGGTGGGCGCCCGTGTTTTCATGGATTCCGTGCTTTGTTCTCTCTCTGTCAAATGTAAGCGAGAGGGGGGAGGGATGGCGATGATATGAGCCGACCCCTCCCCTCCTTCTCTGCGAACATTTTTTATTGTTGCTCCTCTGTACATTCCTCTGCAACTGATGAACGGCGACCGAGTGATGACGCCGGCGCCGGATTCATAATGTGTAAATGTTAGCCCATCCCCGCTTATGGGGTGGTGATATATACATAGATGTATGGATGAGTGGGTCGAATGAATGCTCGAGGTTTCCCCCCTTTTGATCTCTATCAATGCATATACCAGGGCCCTTCCGTGCGTAGTTTCTGACTCCGATTTCTTCGAATCCCGACCATGCCCTGAGACATCACGGGCTACAGAGATGACCCCTCCCCGGGTCCTTCCCATCGAACGCTTCTATGTTTCATTTGACGGTCTTTGTGTCCCCCCGTGGACAGAGCTGTGCTTATGCATATGCTTCTTCCTGCTGTGATATGAGGGCCTAACTTCCATTAATTCTCCCCTTTGCACTGTTCTGTTGCTCACGGGGGTGGGAGTCACCTCCGGGATGGCAGGGTCCACGGTCTGAGCATTACGTTCTAGTTGTGCGAGCATATGCTTCTACAGTTCGCTCATCTCATCCATGCATCAACTATCCCTCTGTGTCGTGGCCAGTTGCCTGTTCTTCAGTGCATGTTAGCCCGATCACGCTGGTATCGATGCCTCAACCCTGCGTCTGGCAATCTGCCTACACCGAATGCCCCCCACTTTGCTAGTTTCTGGTCTGCGTCCGTTGAACCGTTTTGAGATTCCGCCGGTTTTTACTTTAATCATACAGGGAGGGGGACATTCCCCATTGTTTCACGGAGTTGCTGAGTGATCGAGGGCTCTACCTCTCAATGGTAGATGCTCCCTCAAGGCCACATCGGATAATAACATGGTTTTTAACCCAACAATCTTAGCCTCAGCAATTTGGAGATCCGATGGTGAGCAAGGGATGTGTGCTCCTAGCAGGCTAGTCCTCGGAGCTTCCCTCCCTAATGGCCGGTCTCTCTCTAAGGGATGTGTTACAAGCTGTGGGTTGCCCACCCCTCGTAGGCTAGTCCTCGGGGTGCTGCTTCCATTATCATCTGCCTCATCGATCTATCCTCACCCACGGATCTTTGGTGCCCCTCGTAGGCTAGTCCTCAGGGTATCCTATCCGTTGGGAAATTGCTGGCTATCACCATGCAGACCGGTAGTTTAAGGGGCTTACTCCACAAGTGAGTATGACCCCGTTCCTCTCCTGCAACCTTTCAGGTTCAGGGGAGATGCTGCCCAATTTTTGGCAGGTTCTGGACAGATGAATCATCTATATGGACTCGCCGTAATACAGCATTCACTCTGAATCAGGGACTTTAGTTCTCGAGTATGGACCTCGCACTGGCCCATTACTTCATTCTGGAAAGATCATGGACTTTAATCAAACAAGCAATTGGCCCAAATAACTTCAAAACCTTAATGAACTTAAATGGTTTCAAAAATCCATCAAAAATAAGTTAAAACGACGTGGCCCTAATCCGGCGCACCCTAATACGGCGCGGTACCCCCCCCCCCCGCGCCGGATTAACACTAGACTCATGTTTTCCTCTTTTTTATTTGGCCCGTTCCCAGCGCGCCCTAAACCGGCCCGCCCCGTGCCCTTCGCGCCATATTAGCCGGTTGTCATAACTGCGCCATATTAAGGCCCATCACCTACGTTTGGCCGCGCCGGGGAAACCTACCCCTACGCGTGGCCGTGCCGGTTTTGAACCTTTTTGCTATTTTAATCGCTCACTCGCCTCCGGAGTGATCCTCATCTCCCATGGTCGGAGTTAATAAACTCTAATTAGTAATAAACTGAATAAGAGGGGGGCGTTCAAGTCCGAATCGTTTCGTTATCATGCTTTCACTACCATGTCCGTCAGCACTTTACTTTCGTTATCATGCTTGTGTTACCTTTTCCCCCTTTTGGCAGGGATTAATAAATGTGATTGAGCTCTGTTCATTTTCATAACTCTATTGCCATGCTTAGCATAGTCATGAGCATCATGCATGCATGTTTGCATAGACCCTCGGGTATATCAAACGGTGTTGACGGAAGGCCGGGTTATGCCCGATCGGAAGTCTCCGCTATGCGCGATGATGGTCTTTGGACCTACGTCCTCCGCCCTTTACCAAGGGTCATCAATTTAATAAACCATGCCTCTCTTGCATGATAGATAGATGCATCTCACGTGATCTTGTCATGTTCATAACATCACATCTTTTATTCCGGCCTCGACAGCCCACTATCTCGGCAATTAATCAAAGGTTTTCCCTCCTCGCGGGGGATGTAATTAACGCCATAGTCTTTATGGTATGGCAGACTGCTGGTCCCGACCGAACCTCTCTCTCACCCGACATGGGTCAGAATGAGCGCATAATAAACTTGTCACGTACGTGACTGGCATGCCCGCGCAGTCAATCAGTTAGTTAATTGCTAGTCAGTTAATTGATTGATCGACACGTGAAATAAACCAACAAACAGAATAGAAATCCCGTCCCAAAACAGTCAGGGACCTACCTAACAAGATACCCCCGGGTAAATCATAAAATAAACGATCACAAACAGTCTGGCACGCCCGGTGGGACCAGTGTCACCTTTCATCTCTTTGCCGAGATACTTGGGCTTCGAGGACCTCTCAAAGGCTGCTGATCGCTGGTTTATCTGTCTTTGCAGGCGAACGATGATGACAATTGGATTGACTGGCGTCGGCTTCGGTCCTTCAATTATTGCCGATCATGCGCAAGGGTACCTGGCAGTGCCTATGGAGTTCGACAGCTTCCCTGCCGCTGTTGGCTTCCCCAACTTCTTGGGGTTGGCCTTCGTGGATATGCTAGAAGTGGAACCCTCGGAGCCTGTCGAGGGAACTACAAAGAACGTGGAGCCTCTGAAGGCTCGATGCTGCCACGACTCGCTCAAGAGTCCAACCTCAGTCGCCAGCTGCCTGGTGCACCATGCTATTCATGGGGCCCGCCCCAATGCTGTCAACAGAAACCCCGGAGGACGTCAGCGTAGGCAGATCCAGAGGAGTACTGCTGTGGTTACCGGAACCGTCTCCCAATCCGGCAAGTCTATGATGGTTGGTGGCATGCACGTCTTCCTCAACAAACGCAGCACGCGGATAGTCCCGGATCGGGTTGTCCCTTCCATCCCCGTCCGTAACTCGTATCAAGCCCTCGCTGGAAGGAGGGCGGAAAGAGAAGAAGCCGACCATTACGGTCGAGGAAAGTTGGCCCCCAGGACAAAGAAATTTAAGCAGGTGTGGGTTCCCAAGAGGGTCCAACCTATTCACCAAGCTACACCCGTCCTCCGCCGTCTTGCTCACGACGGAGGGGAAGCAAAAAGAGGAAGGGGCCTGGCCCCGAAAGAGGAAGAAGTGGTTGCGGATCCTCCTCACCGTGAAAGTTTTTGGGCCTGCGCCCGTCAAGCCAACGTCCCAGCTGTGGGACGAAGATTCCAACAACTTGCCGACAGAGCTCGGCTAGCTTATACCCCTCCTGTGGGAGGTCGGCAACTGTCCCCCTTGTTACATCAAGAGCGGGGTCAAGAAGAGATGACCTGTCTGGTCAGGAACTATTTTCGAGGGTTGGGCAACCCCTCGCTTGGGTAATAGCGACTGATGCAAGCAGTCGCTGCCAGTTAAGACTACTGCCCATCAATGGCAGATGAAGAAGATGTAGGGAAAAAAATGATGGTGTCGTCAGTCGACGACAATGGATATGATAACGGCTTCGAGATCGAAGCCGATGAAGTCGTCCCCAAGCGAGAAGAAACAAGAAGGGCTTCTGTGTTCGAGAGGCTGACCTTCCCGCATCAAGCTAAAAGGAGGGTCCATCGACAAAGGAGAAGGATGCAGGTCTTCACCTGCAACATGGCTGGTATATCCAACCGATATGGGGGGCTTCCCGAAGACCCCCACGAGTTGGCCAAATTGGCCGCACGGTCGGGGCCGAATACTCGCAGAACAGAAGCAGCAAGGGAGCTCCTGATGATGACTAAGGGAAAACAACCCCGAGTCTACCACCAGTGGGATGATAAGGCCCCCGTCCTGACCGCCAATGTGGTGACGGCGGAAGAAAAGGACGACGTCCCCCTCGACATCCTGCCCGAGGGTACGTCTGGGGAGACAGCAGAAGTTATCCCCACTACAGCCACTATAGACCCATCAGTCTTGATACTACTTCAGAAATATCGGCAAGAGATAGACTTGCTAAAGAAGCAGCTGATGGAGAAAATTGAATAGTCCTCAGCTTCCAAACCACCCGAAGTCCAGGGTGAATCATCCCAGGGAGCGGTCCGTCATGACGGCCCTCCACCGCTCTACACACTACCTCAGTCGTCAGAACCAAGCATGGCGACAATGCAACATCGGCCACCACAGCTCCAGCCACTGCTACCACCGGTGCTCCTTCAAGTGCACCAGACACCCCCGCTGCCGCGTCCTCCACAGGCGACCACCCCGGTCACCCCGTACCTGTAGCCGGCACACTTCTACCAAGAGCCGGTTGACCCTGCAGTCATGAACCAGATGATGGTGGAAAGAATGATCGAGCTGAAGCTCGCAGAAAGGGGTGAGGGCGACTACGTCACGTTTGATGCCTACCGGGTGCCATACCCGTAACACCATGCTGCTAAGCGGCTTCCCCGGGAATCAACAAGCCGCCCAAGTTTGGCAAATTCAACGGGAAGGGGTCCCCGAGAGAACACATAGCCTATTATATGACTGTCATGGGCGACTTGGCCACCGACGAGTCATACCTGCTAAAATTTTAGGGTCCTCACTGACGGGGCACGCATTTGAATGGTATTTTAGCCTCTTGGCCGGGTCGATCAGCGATTGGCCAGATATGCAGAAGAAGTTCAGAGAAAGATTCCATGTTACAGAGAGGGAGGTCACAGTGGCCGAACTCTACTCAACAAAGCAGAGGGCCGAGGAGACATCCCTCGATTATATCAAGAGGTGGAGGAACCTCGGAATGAGGTCCAAGCGGCCCCCGCATCAGGAGGACGCTGTGCAAATATGCAAACAAAATCTCAGAAGGGAGGTTCTGGAAAAGATGATCGGAAGGGAAATACGATCGTTTGATCGATTGAACAATATCGTGGCCGAGGTGGAAGCTTTCCTGGCCAGACCTGCCCCTACATCTGCTGTCGGCACGACCCATAAGGGCAAGGCGGTGGAGCGGCGCCCATCACCTAAAGAAGCGAACGCTCTTGACATAAAGGCGTTCGAACAACAGAAAAGTGAAGGCAAGAAGGGAGTCACCCCATAGTCTGTAGAAGCCCCAGACGGCAACGAAGGTCCTTCGCTCAGGGACAAGATGAAGAAGGCCTATTCATTTCCAAATGACAAGACCCGGGTTCTGTTCGACTGGGTAACGGAATATAGCATGGTCACCCTGCCAGAGCCAAAGAGGTCGGAGGACCTAAAGAGAAAAGACAGCCCAAGATTCTGCCCCTATCACCAGATGTTGGGGCATCCAATCGAAGACTGCTATGTTTTCAAGGACATCATTGAAGGGATGGTGAAGAAAAATGAGATCGAGCTGGGAGAGTACAAAGTGGACCCTCCTCAGCCACATGAAGCCCCTCGGAGGAGGGCAGGAGTCAACATGATCTCCCTATACCAGGCACTGCCTGAGGAGATCTCTGAAACAAGCACGTGGAGCAGCTACGAAGCTCATTTCTTCGAGCCCGTGAAAGAACAGTCGGGATGTAATGGGGACATCACCTCCCATGCCCACGTTCACAGCTCATCTCCTCGCCCCGGTTGCATCCGGCATGGTCTAGTTATCTAATTTTGAGTCCTACGTAATTTTTATTTGAGTCATTTGATGTAATTTTCATTTTACTTGAGTCATGTCCCTAGGTCTTGTGCTTATTTCCCTAAGTTTGAGAGTAATTATGTTGTTTAGTTAGTTATTGGGCCCAATTCATTGGGTTTGACCCAAGTGCACCCCCCTACCCCCTCGGTTATTTGTCATTGAGTCTTTTGTCAGGGACTTATTGTAAAATGTGGGTTGCCTATATATAGGACCCCATTCCCTCCATTTCAACTTAATGAATCAATGAATGAAAAACTTGCCTTTTTGAGAGTTTACACTTCTTATCTAGTGGAGAGATTCCATTTTTTGGGTGAGAGACCCTAGGGGAGAGATTCCCCACCCTTCCCTCTCTTGATCTCTCTTTTTCAGTCCACTTTCTCTCTCCTCCACACCCAATTTCAAAAATTTTCTCTCTCCTCCCTTCCCAACCACCACTCTCCCACCTACCCCCATTAAAGGCCACTCCCCTTCCCCACACACCCCATTACTCCAACCCCTAGTCCCAAGAGAGCTTCCACCAATCCTAGCTCCACCTCCCAACCCCCAACTACCCCACCCACTTCCCCAAGCACCCTTTCCACTACCCAAAGCAGCCCTCCACCTTCCCAAGGCATCTCTTCCCATCCCCAAGACCACCATTGATCACCCCACATTAAAGGAAATTCAAACTCACATGCCCTCCACCCACTTGTGCCCCCACCTTCCTCCTTCTCCCTCCAAGCCCAAATTCGTAGCTCCTCCTCGCACCACCTGTTAGACCCCCTTCCAGACCCTATTCTTCCCCTCCCACACCTTGGAACATCCCCTCCTAGACCCCCTCACAGCCAGGGTTCTCCCCACACTCATCCACTTCCATTTCCCCTCCCATATACCCCATTTCCCCCCACCATCTTCAACCTTCAGTTTTTAGTTCGCTGGCAGCAGAAGAGTAGCAGATTGCAGAGGCAACCCTGACCACATCCTAGAGAATCTGAAGGCTCAAGAGGCATCCACAGAAGCGTCTGCCTGTCCTCTTTGCAACGGTCGTGGTTTCATCCCCATCGGAGATCGGTGCTACTTTGGAGGTCCATTCTTCACCGACTGTGCAGAGGTGTCCCTACAGAGGTCCTGAGTCGGAGAGGAAGCTTCACCACGCCAAACCTAGGAGGAATCAGGCCAAGGGTTCTTCTAAAAAGTTATACCTCTCCCTGTCTACTTTCAGAATCAAAAAGTAGAACCCTGTTTGGCATCCGGTAGCAGGAGTTACCAATTTTCTCCCTCAGCTTTGCAGTCTGGCTTCCCACAGTCTGCTCCGACCAGTCAACAGTGTTCAGAGTTCCTGGTCTTCTCTGGCATCGTCTGGCCTCTCCGTCAGTTTTTCTGTGAAGAGGATTCATCCATGATTCCAATGACTCTGACGGTGCTCGATTCCGAGTTCGGGAGCTGCCGGTACATCCTCTGCAACCTGCTGTTACTGCACCGATCTGCCCCCTGCAGAGGTTCTGAGACAGAGAAAAGGCTTCACCACGACGAACCAAGGAGGAGACAGGCCATGAGCTCTTCTACAAAGTTCTTCTCCTTCCTGTCTACTTTCGGAATCAAGAAGCAGAATCCCGTTCGGCATCCGTTAGAAGAAGTTATCAATTTTCTTCCTCGGCAGTGCGACTCTACTTCCCCACAGTCTGCACAGATCTCCCCTCACTCTTCTAGATCCACTGTTCTTCTCCGGCATCGTTTGGCATCCCTGTTTGTTCTGCTGCAAAGAGGACCCGTCCACGGTTCTGGCGGCACCTGATTTGGAGTTCGGGAGCGGCCGGGGCAACCTCTTCTTCCTGCTGTTAGTAACCAGTTGCTATCAGTCCGAGAATCAGCGACCCTGTTCGAGCTCCTACCCAGGCTAGCAGTGACCCCAGAAGAATTCGGAAAAATTCAGAGGCACTCCAGTTCCAGTAACGAAGATTTCCTCACTAGTCTCGCCCTCGGAAAATTTTTTGATCATGTTCTGCAGCCACAATACCGACTATCTATCCACAATTGCCAAGAGAAGGCAGATTCGGTATCTTCACTTCATCATCGTTTTAGCCCTAGTTTTCCCCACCCCGCTTGGCCGGCTGAAGGCCCCTCCCTACGTGGAGGTAGTTTGATTGTAATCCATTAACCCCCACCCCAAGATCCCCCTCCTGCGAGAGGTGTAGTGTTGTAATAGCTTAAACAGGTCAAGCTACCCCGGCGCGGCGTGTGGGGAACCCACGCTTCCCCGCTCGCCCTCGTCTCCGAGCGGGACCGGTTTCTTCAAACCGGTCGAGTAAGTGCTCCAAACTTTGCTCTAATTTGTGCTTGTTCTTTCAATATTAGTTCATAAACACCGCTGGCCGTGAGTGAGAGCCCGATCCTTAAGCTCTTGTGCTATAAGTGATCACCGTGGGAAAAGAGAGAAACCGGTGCCTTTGGCACTTGGTCGGCCCCATTGTCTTGGGCTTCCACATCCATTGGGAATCAAGTCTTGGCCTTGCTGGCCCTCTACCAGCAAGGGCCCAACCCCTCAACCTCACCTTGGAATTGCCAAGTTACCCCGGGCTTGGGTGAGCGACGAGAGAGTGGCGGCCCAAATTGGCCCATTTAGATTGCGAATGTGCTTGCTTGCTTAAGTCCAAGGTCGTGTCACATCAAATTGGTATCAGAGCAAGTTTTAGACTTGTCTCTACTAAGTCTAGTCCTAGGGCCATTGCATTATTCACTTGTGCATCACCCTTGTCCACCATCATGACTACCTCATACTTGGCATACTCACCACTCTTAGGCCCATTAGAAGCTTTTATGTTTGATGGATCCCGCCCTAGCATATATCAAGAATGGGAAAATTCCATAGACCGACACTTTGGGAGGTTCACCTTATCGGGGCCTATCCAAGTCAACTATGCCAAGAGTTTGCTCTGGCGCCAAGCTAGGAAAGAATGGGAGTGCATTGTAGGTTTGAGAGAAGCCAAAGGGGAAGCACCCATTGAATCTTGGGTTGAAATGAGGGATGATCTTAGAAAGATCTATGCACCCCAATCCGAACCTTCTCAACCAACCACTCTTCCACCCCCAACTCCAACCCAAGTACTTCCCCTATCAAGCCCAACCCAAGCCCGTCCATGTTCACCACCCCGGGAGTACCATGAGCCGGCTATCTCCACTCCACCACCAAAAGACCCATTCCTCCCCTTGGAGGAGGAGCCTATGATCCAAACACCCGATCCCTTGGAAGTAAAGACCGACCGACCTACTCCGACCTACCCCCCACCCATTGAGATCATAAATGCCTTAAACGGTCAACTCACTAGAGACCTTGGCCCAATTTTCTTGGAAGAGCTTGACTCACCATTTGGGAACCTTGAAGACATAGAGTCCCTCCCTCTAAGTAGCCCTTTCCATGACCCCTTTGACCCTTTCCTATGGGAGCCTAGATCCCCATGTGACCCACCGACATCACCCACCACCCATCCATTCCTACCCATACCCACCATGTTGAGCCAAGCCCACCTCAACCATGACCCAGGCTATACGATGAGAACCTTGACCTTAGGTAACATACACCTAAAAATTGATGAATTATCCCACCCCATGATGACCACCTTCTAAGATCCATTCGATCCTTTCCAATGGGAGTTCAAAGGTTATCCCACACCTATACACATGGAAGTCACCTTTGGGAAAAGCATGCATGTGTCTAGGCTTACCATACCCCTTGGCATGAACACTATGTTGGGTCCATTCATTCATATCACCCACATGTCAAGTAGAAAGTATGAGTGGTCCATATTCGGTTGTCATGGTCCACCTTCATTCATCATGGGTCTTAAGCATGTCAAACCCATCTACGGATGTCCGGGTCCCCCAATATTTATCACCAATTTGCATGATAGGGCCACCTACGGGTGCCCCGGCCCACCTAGGCTAACCAAAGTCTACACTACATCATTACACGATAGGTCTACTTTTGGTTTCCCAGGTCCACCCATCACCCCTAGAATGTCTGCATTCACAACATTACATAAAGAGATCCGCAAGCACATTAGCAAGAAGAATGTAACTTATAAAAGGCAAGCCGACTCTCATCGACGTCACCAAGAATTCCATGAGGGTGACTTTGTGATGGTAAGGACGGTGAGGCTCTCCCCGGGAGCCATCTCCAAATTGAGGCCACGTGGGGCTGGTCCCTTCCAGGTCCTGAGGCGCATTGGTGCAAATGCCTATGAGATAGATCTCCCTGAGGAATATGGGGGAAGTCCCACATTCAGTGTCGCCGACCTAGTGCCATACAAGGGACCCACGGTGGTACCTAGTGAGGATATTGAGCCTATTCCCTCCGTTGAGAGAGCACCCACCTGTGAGGAGAGTCCACCAGCCAAGAGAGCCCAGCGTGAGCGCATTGAACGAATATTGGATGAACATGTCACTACCACCAGGAGCAAGGTATACGAGCACTATCTCGGCAGGTGGATGGATCGGTCTCATTCGGAAGACCAAGGGCTGTACCACTTCTACACCCTCTGAGGAGGGAAGGACACTTACTCGACGGAGTCGAGTTCTTCGCACCCCGGGAGTATGATGGGGACATCACCTCCCATGCCCACGTTCACAGCTCGTCTCCTCGCCCCGGTTGCATCCGGCATGGTCTAGTTATCTAATTTTGAGTCCTACGTAATTTTTATTTGAGTCATTTGATGTAATTTTTATTTTACTTGAGTCATGTCCCTAGGTCTTGTGCTTATTTCCCTAAGTTTGAGAGTCATTATGTTGTTTAGTTAGTTATTGGGCCCAATTCATTGGGTTTGGCCCAAGTGCACCCCCCTACCCCCTCGGTTATTTGTCATTGAGTCTTTTGTCAGGGACTTATTGTAAAATGTGGGTTGCCTATATATAAGACCCCATTCCCCCCATTTCAAATTAATGAATCAATGAATGAAAAACTTGCCATTTTGAGAGTTTACACTTCTTATCTAGTGGAGAGATTCCATTTTTTGGGTGAGAGACCCTAGGGGAGAGATTCCCCACCCCTCCCTCTCTTAATCTCTCTTTTTCACTCCACTTTCTCTCTCCTCCACACCCAATTTCAAAAATTTTCTCTCTCCTCCCTTCCCAACCACCACTCTCCCACCTACCCACATTAAAGGCCACTCCCCTTCCCCACACACCCCATTACTCCAACCCCTATTCCCAAGAGAGCTTCCACCAATCCTAGCTCCACCTCCCAACCCCCAACTACCCCACCCACTTCCCCAAGCACCCTTTCCACTAACCAAAGCAGCCCTCCACCTTCCCAAGGCATCTCTTCCCATCCCCAAGACCACCATTGATCACCCCACATTAAAGGAAATTCAAACTCACATGCCCTCCACCCACTTGTGCCCCCCCCCACCTTCCTCCTTCTCCCTCCAAGCCCAAATTCGTAGCTCCTCCTCCCACCACCTGTTAGACCCCCTTCCAGACCCTATTCTTCCCCTCTCACACCTTGGAACATCCCCTCTTAGACCCCCTCACAGCCAGGGTTCTCCCCACACTCATCCACTTCCATTTCCCCTCCCATATACCCCATTTCCCCCCACCATCTTCAACCTTCAGTTTTCAGTTCGCTGGCAGTAGAAGAGTAGCAGATTGCAGAGGTGACACCGACCACATCCCAGAGAATCTGAAGGCTCAGGAGGCATCCACAGAAGCGTCTGCCTGTCCTCTTCGCAACGATCGTGGTTTCATCCCCATCGGAGATCGGTGCTACTTTGGAGGTCCATTCTTCACCGACTGCACAGAGGTGTCCTTGCAGAGGTCCTGAGTTGGAGAGGAAGCTTCACCACGCCAAACCTAGGAGGAATCAGGCCAAGAGTTCTTCTACAAAGTTCTACCTCTCCCTGTCTGCTTTCAGAATCAAAAAGTAGAACCCTGTTTGGCATCCGGTAGCAGGAGTTACCAATTTTCTCCCTCAGCTTCGCAGTCCTGCTACCAACAGTCTGCTCTGACCAGTCAACAGTGTTCAGAGTTCGCTGGTCTTCTCCGGCATCGTCTGGCCTCCTCGTTAGTTTTTCTGCGAAGAGGATTCGTCCATGATTCCAACGACTCTGACGGTGCTCGATTCCGAGTTCGGGAGCTGCCGGTACATCCTCTGCAACCTGCTGTTACTGCGCTGATCTGCCCCCTACAGAGGTTCTGAGCCGGAGAAAAAGCTTCACCACGACGAACCAAGGAGGAGACAGGCCACAAGCTCTTCTACAAAGTTCTTCTCCTTCCTGTCTACTTTCGGAATCAAGATGCAGAATCCCGTTCGGCATCCGTTAGAAGAAGTTATCAATTTTATTCCTCGGCAGTGCGACTCTACTTCCCCACAGTCTTCACAGACCTCCCCTCACTCTTCTGGATCCACTGTTCTTCTCCGGCATCGTTTGGCATCCCCGTTTGTTCTTCTGCAAACAGGACCCGTCCACGGTTCCAACGGTTCTAGCGGCACCTGATTTGGAGTTCAGGAATGGCCGGGGCAACCTCTTCTTCCTGCTGTTAGTAACCAGTTGCTGTCAGTCTGGGAATCAGTGACCCTGTTCGAGCTCCTGCCCAGGCCAGCAGCGACCCCAGAAGAATTCGGAAAAATTCAGAGGCACTCCAGTTCCAGTAACGAAGATTTCCTAACTAATCTCTCCCTCGGAAAAATTTCTGATCATGTTCTGCAGCCACAGTACCGACTGTCTATCCACAATTGCCGAGAGAAGGCAGATTCGGCATCTTCACTTCATCATCGTTTTAGCCCTAGTTTTCCCCACCTCGCTTGGCCGGCTGAAGGCCCCTCCCTGCGTGGAGGTAGTTTGATTGTAATCCATTAACCCCCACCCCAAGATCCCCCTCCTACGAGAGGTGTAGTGTTGTAATAGCTTAAACAGGTCAAGCTACCCCGGCGCGGCGTGTGGGGAACCCACGCTTCCCCGCTCGCCCTCGTCTCCGAGCGGGACCGGTTTCTTCAAACCGGTCGAGTAAGTGCTCCAAACATTTCTCTAATTTGTGCTTGTTCTTTCAATATTAGTTCATAAACTCCGCTGGCCGTGAGTGAGAGCCCGATCCTTAAGCTCTTGTGCTATAAGTGATCACCGTGGGAAAAGAGAGAAACCGGTGCCTTTGGCACTTGGTCGGCCCCATTGTCTTGGGCTTCCACATCCATTGGGAATCAAGTCTTGACCTTGCTGGCCCTCTACCAGCAAGGGCCCAACCCCTCAACCTCACCTTGGCATTGCCAAGTTACCCCGGGCTTGGGTGAGCGACGAGAGAGCGGCGGCCCAAATTGGCCCATTTAGATTGCGAATGTGCTTGCTTGCTTAAGTCCAAGGTCGTGTCACATCAGGATGGTAGCAGGTCCCTGTGAAGCATAAGAAAAAGAGGGCACCCTGCCCGAAAGAGGGGGCACATATCCGTGGTGTCACACCCCGGCCTGCTCCGCCGGTGGTAGCACCCGTGTGGATCACTCCACCTACAACTGTCAGGATACCTACACATAATCATAGGAGACAAACTCCGCTGCCAGTGGTTAAGGAGACCAATCCTGGGGTCCTTCGACTGCAAAACCTTATTAAGGGGCTAGACGAATACGTGCAGCCCGAATTGAAACCCTTGCTGGTGCGGGACCACGTCCCGTTGCAAGAACTAGAGCAGCTCTCTCTTGAACAAAAGGAGGAAGCTGAAGCGGCACCCGACAGAGAGGGCAGTCTGTTCTGGGGGCACTCGCCCGCTGAAGTAAAAAAGAAGAAGAAACAAAAGAAGAAGAAAAGGAAGGCCGATGAGGCCGATAAAGTGTGTGTTGTCTCCTGTAATACTCTATCAGCACTTTTCAACCTATCCGGAGAGGAGGAAGAAGAGGAAATTTGCTTCACACCCCATGCTGGGGGAGGCAAGGCTGAGCTCGCAACTGCTGCACATGGCACCCGGTCAGGCCGAAAATGGGGGCGCCAGCCGCCACCCAACCACAACATCATGTTCAGGGGGGAGCAACCCTACAAAACACGTCCGCAGGAGGTCAAGGGAGTCCAAATCCCTCCTCCGCCAGGCCTATATAACAAGAGTGGGGGCAAGGGGGTCCCTTCATTTCTTGAATTCCTGAAGATGTCCAAGGGGAAGTAGCCTTGTCAGGAGGCTAACCCTACACTCGGGGACGTTCACCCGCAGCTAGCACAATCTTCCGAAGATCCAAGTGTAGATGGAGCTCGCCCCGCAGCAGCTGATAAAGAACACCCAGAAGTCGGTACCAGCCAGAAGGGCGCCGAATCTGAGGAAGATGAAGCAGGTTCGTCAGGGCCCGCAAACCAATACTTCCCCAAGCCCAGATGGGCTGAAGAGATGAAGCTCTCCAATGTCCGAGATGGGAGCCAAATAATGAAGCTACTCAAGAAGCTCCCCGCTTGATTTACAATCTGGGAGATCTTTTCTTTGAGTGAAGAGACTCGACAGGCGATTATTACAGCTCTCCAGACGCCTGCTCATTTTGAGACATGTCTGGCTGAAGCAATGCCGAAGGCTAGCATGACCTTCACTCCAGACGATATGCTGCTGCCCACCATCAGCCACAACAGGCCGCTGTATATGAAGGGGCACCTGAATGGAAGGGAGCTGAATAGGATTCTGGTTGATCCCGGTACAGTGGTCAACATCCTACCTTATAGAATATACGAGAGGCACCACTTTAACGTGCATCTCGAGAAAGTCGGAGATATGCGTATCGCCGGCTTCAATAAAAAATGCGAAGTGTCAATGGGGGTGGCAGAGTTCACCCTCACCTTAGCAGATTTTACTACGACGGTGCAGTTCCATGTCATTGACTCCTGCACCTCGTACAAGGCATTGCTCGGCCGCCCATGGCTGCATGAAAATATGGTGGTACCCTCCACGCTCCACCAATGCATTAAGTACAGTCTCCAAGGGAAGGAGGAGAGGATATTTGCAGACCCCCACTCGTTCGAGGTGTTTGAATGTCATTTGGCAGATGCCAACCTATATACAGGGCCTTCCCAGAAGACCTCTGAAGCTAAGACCCCTGCGGGGGCATCGAGAAGCACATCCGGCAGTAGTTGGTATCCACCACCGCCGCGCGGATATGTCAAGCCCAAGGTGGTCTCCCATATCACAGCATCCGGAGACGTGGGCAGACAGCACCCCCAACATCATACCCTGAAGCTAATGAAGTGCTGGTCGCTCGGCGGCACAATCATATTGAAATCCCGGATGGCCTCACCAAGCCAACTCCCGGCCTTGATAACCCTACTGTCGAGCCTTTCGAAACTTGGGAGGTGACACAGGAAGATGGACCTAACAGCTTGTTCTACACGACTGAAGAACACCCTACTCGGGAAGACACAGACTGTAGCCTCCCCGAAGATATAAGCAACCCGCCGGTTCTCGTCAAGGGTCTGGCATTCACGACTGAGCGGATGGCCAGGATGTTTCAGAAGCAACACATTCCCCCCGATCAGTCTCAAAAGAGCAAGGAAGCCTTCCAGAAAATGTGGTATCCCGCAAATCTGGATAAGGAAATGAGACGTGTCTCTCAACATCCGGGGTTGGGCTTCACCCTGGAAGAATATTATTACAGTGGGCGATACGAGGTGGACACCATCTCCGCCTTCTATCTCGCTGAAGATAGCCCGCTGGGGGCAACCTTTGATGAATACCCGACGGAAGGTGAGCATGTTGAACTGGCTCAACCCGGAAATCAAGAAGTAGAGGCCGCGGTCCCCTGCCGATGCTGGGAGCAGGTCTACCCCGAAGAGGCGGCCCTTCAAGCCAAATTTGATACGGCTAGCAGCAGTGAAGCCGAAGATACTGAAGAAGCAAGAATTTCTCCCTCCAGTGGAGTCTTACTGATGGTAACTTCAACACCCCTTCGGCCAATCAGGGAAGCCTCGGTCCACTCCGATCAAGGGGAACAAGCCGCCAAGAAAGAAAAAGCCACTTCTACGGAAGATACAACTGGCCCAGAAGGTGAGACCTCCTCAACTTCTGCTACAAGATCGGGATGCTGTCCAAGCCTTGCAATTAACAACTACCAGCCTGTCATGGCTGCAACCTCATCTACAAAGACTGAAGCTGCTCTCTCGCCCTTGGGAGCTGCAACGGCAGTGGATTTGCTAACAGAACAATCGTCGCAGCCACTGGTGCAGGAAAGAGAGAATCCTCAAGAAGCTCTGGTGGTGTCTGACGAGGAAGTCGAAGTACTCAACCCTCAAGATGGTATTCCAGACTTCGTTGACCTCCAACCGGCACCTCCGGAGATAGAAGACGGAGGCCAAGCCATAGTCGATGAACTGATAGAAGTCAACTTTGGAAATGAGGAGGACCCTAGGCCTACCTTCCTCAGTGCCCAACTGTCCCCAGAAGAACGAGAGCTGTACACCCAGCTGCTGCAAGAGTATCGGGATTGCTTCGCCTGGACTTACAAAGAAATTCCAGGTCTAAACCCCGATGTCTCACAACATGAGCCGGCAATCAGCCCTGAGGCTGAGCCGGTGAAGCAACCACCGCGGCGCATGAGGCCAGAGCTCATTACTCAAATTTGTGCTGAAGTCGACAAGCTCATTGACGTGGGATTTGTTGAAGAAAACCAGTACACCACATGGCTGGCGAATATCATCCCCGTGAAAAAGAAGAATGGACAAACTCGGATATGTGTCGACTTCCGAGATCTAAATAAAGCCTACCCCAAAGATGACTTTCCGGTGCCAATAACGGAAGTCATGATAGATGCTACAATCGGCCATGAGGCCCTGTCATTCAGGGATGGGTCATCCGGTTACAATCAGATTTGGATCGCGGAGCATGATAGGGTCCATACTACTTTCTGAACCCCTAAAGGCATTTATCACTATAAGAGGATGCCGTTCGGACTGAAGAATGCTGGCGTAACTTATCAGCGCGTAATGACTAAAATCTTTGATGAGTTGCTCTACCACAAGGTCGAGTGCTACATAGATGATATGGTGGTCAAAACCAGAAGAAAAGAAGATCATCTGCAAGACCTCCGTATTGTCTTTCAGAGGCTGAGGCGGCATGAGCTGAAGTTGAACCCCATGAAATGTGCGTTCGGAGTGTCGAGCGGGAAGTTCTTGGGCTTCATTGTCCGATATCGATGGATCGATATAGACCCTTCAAAAATCAAAGCAATCCAGGAGCTACCTCTACCAAGGAACCTCTCCGAGTTGAGATCACTACAGGGCCGCTTGGCTTATATCCGGCGGTTCATTTCCAATTTGTCAGGGCGATGCCAGCCTTTCCACAAGCTGATGATGAAAGATGTTCCCTTTTATTGGGATGAAGACTGCCAGACAGCCTTCGACAAGCTGAAAGACTATCTGAAGACTCCTCTAGTGCTGGGCGCACTGGTGAAAGGATGACCATTGATGCTATATATAGCAGCTACACATAACTGCCTGGGGACAATGCTGGCCCAGAATAATGAAAGAAGGGAAAGAGCAAGCCCTCTATTACCTCAGTCGGAGACTGGTCAGAACTGAGGAGAAATATACTTATATTGAGAAGGTCTGTCTGGCACTGGTCTTCGCAGTTAAGAAGCTTCGACACTACATGTTGTCGCATGAAATCAACTTGGTATCCAAGGAGGATCCCCTGAAATATATTATGTCCCAGCCGGCACTTAAAGGTTGCCTAGGGAAATGGGCAGTAATCCTTATGGAGTTTGACATCTCCTATGTGTCGCACAAGGTCGTCAAAGGCCAGGCTATCGCAGATTTCTTCGCTGAGCACCCAGTACCCGGGGACTACCCTCTGGAACCGGAGCTTCCTGAAGATGAAACCTTGGAAGCTGTTCAGGTGCAGCCCTCCTTATGGCAGCTATATTTCAATGGCGCTTCCAGAATTGACACCTCTGCCGCTGGATCGGCCAGGGTAAGGGCTGGGGCAGGCATAGTCCTGAAATCCCCAGAAGGAGAAGTGGTGCACACATCCTGCTCCATAAACAAGCATTGCACGAACAATGAAGCAGAATATGAAGCCCTGATAATCGGGTTGCAGATCACTCTGTCGATGGGAATTCAGATGCTGGAAGCATTCGGAGATTCCATGCTAGTCATAAAACAACTGGAAGGAGAGTTCGATGTGCGAAAGCAAGAGCTTCTCCCCTATCACCAGCTGGCAACCCGCCAGATGTCAAGATTCTACTTCATCATCATCAACCAAGGCTGGAATGCTCATGCAGACGCCCTCGCTAAGCTGGCCAGTTCATTGGTGGTCCCGCCAGACACGAGCCTGAATATAACAGTGATCAACCGCCGGCAGGTCCCCAGTGTAACAGAGGTCTTGGCCGACGAACAAGAGGTTGAGGTGGTAGCCGTCGAGGAGGTTCAACAGCCTGACTGGCGAGAACATCTCCTGCGGTGGTTTCAACACTAGTAGCTCCCGAAAGAAAAAGAACAAAGAATGAAGCTCTTGAGGGTCAAGGACTCTTACGAGATGAGAAGCTGAACCCTGTTCCGAATAATGGCAGATGCCTGAAGGAAAGTGCTACTTCGTTGCTTGTCTTCAACAGAAGCAGGGCAGGTGATGCAGGAAGTCCATGCGAGATCAGCTGGAGCACACCAGGTTGGCCCAAAGATGAAAATTGAGATAAAGAAATTGGGTTACCATTGGCCCACTATGTTTGATGATTGCTGCAAGTTCGCCAAGGCTTGTCAGAAATGTCAAGAACACGCTAACGTGGAAAGGAGACCTCCAGTGCCATTACATCCGACCCTACCAAGTTGGCCGTTTGCTTAGTGGGGCACGGACGTGGTAGGGACGCTACCAGCATCTTCATCAGGGTGCAGATATATCTTAGCAGCTACAGACTACTTCTCCAGATGGGCAGAGGCAATCACATTGAGAGATGTAACGGGGGAACTGGTCGCAAGATTCTTCCGACAGAATATAATATTCCAGTTAGGGATCCCTAGCCGAATCATCTCTGATAATGGCAGCCATTTCAGAAACCAGAAGGTTTATCGAATGGCCGACAAATACAAGATTGACTGGAGGACATCGTCCCCCTACAACCCTCAAGCCAATGGGCTCGCAGAAGCCTTCAACAAGACACTATGCACGTTGCTGGTAAAGACTATCAAGTCTAATAAAAAAGATTGGGAAGAAAGGATGTACGAAGCGCTCTGGGCCTATCGTACTATCTACAAAACCCCAACCGGCTGTTAACCTTTCTCCCTCGTCTATGGGTCGGAGGCTGTGGTGCCGATCGAATTGGAAGTTCCTTCACTGCGAGTCGCCATCCAGCATGGACTAGCCAGCGGTGAACAAACCAATGCAGAAAGAAGATTGGAAGAGCTCACTGAGCTCAAAGGAAAATGCCTCCGGGCACAACAAAACATCCAACTCTACCAAGCTTGTATGGCCCGTGCTTTTGACAAGCTGGTCAAAGGTCGAGAATTCAAGAAAGGAGACCTGGTGATGCTCAAAATAATAGAAGTGATGGCCTCCAACCCCAAAGGGAAGTTGGTCAAAAGTTGGATCGGACCATATATCGTCCGCCGAGTATATGAAGGGGGTGCCTACGTCCTGGTAGACCACAAAGGAGTCATCCAGTTCTCTCCCATCAACGGAAAGCATATAAAGCTGTATCATACAGCGCAACCAACATTCCCCGAGTGATCGGTCGGAATACCCTTATCTTGGTCTAGTGGCATTCCGCCCTAGCCAAGCTACCCTTATCTTGGTCTAGTGGCACTTCGTCCTAGCCGAGCTTCCCTTATCTTGGTCTAGTGGCACTCCGCCCTGATCGAGCTATCCTTCCTTGGTCTAGTGGCACTCCGCCCTGATCGAGCTATCCTTATCTTGGTCTAGTGGCACTCCGTCCTAGCCGAGCTACCCTTATCTTGGTCTAGTGGCACTCCGCCCTGATCGAGCTATCCTTCCTTGGTCTAGTGGCACTCTGCCCTGATCGAGCTATCCTTATCTTGGTCTAGTGGCACTCCGTCCTAGCCGAGCTACCCTTATCTTGGTCTAGTGGCACTCTGCCCTGATCGAGCTACCCTTATCTTGGTCTAGTGGCATTCCGCCCTAGCCAAGCTACCCTTATCTTGGTCTAGTGGCATTCCGCCCTAGCCGAGCTACCCTTATCTTGGTCTAGTGACATTCCGTCCTAGCCGAGCTACCCTTATCTTGGTCTAGTGGCACTCTGCCCTGATCGAGCTACCCTTATCTTAGTCTAGTGGTGTTCCGTCCTAGCCGAGCTACCCTTATCTTGGTCTAGTGGCACTCCGCCCTGATCGAGCTACCCTTATCTTGGTCTAGTGGCACTCCGCCCTAGCCGAGCTACCGTTATCTTGGTCTAGTGGCACTCCGCCCTGATCGAGCTACCTTTCCTTGGTCTAGTGGCACTCCGCCCTGGCCGAGTTCTCAAAAGAATACACCATATTGCCGTTACGGGCCTTACGTCTGAATCGGCGAAAGATCATTCCTTTGTGTTAGCATTCAGCCCTTGCTAACGAATGAACCGCTCTGCTCGGCACGAGGCCCGGTGCTCCGGCCAACGGCCGTCTACTATCAACCAAGGGTCGGACATCACACTTCGACCCACCACCCTTTATATCCAAAAAAAAGAGAAAATAAAATAAAAAATGGGGTTAAAAGTAGAGATACCCCGCCAGACTTGCTCCTATATTAGGACAAGTGCAAAAACGGCTATAACCCAGCTGTGGCGAAAACCCGAAAGGGCGCTACAGGCAAAATCGGGTACCCCGCCACGCGAAAACCCGAGAGGGCGCGTGGGCAAAAGCAAGAGGGGGCTGGCTTCGGCGAAAACCTGAAAGGGCGATTAAGTCAGTAAAGTGGTAAGTTAAAAATTCCTCTTCTGTTCTTCCCCCGACGAAACTCTGAAAGGGGCAGTCATCAAAAATCCCACCGGAGATCCTCAAACAAACCCATGTCCGACCCTCGTCATCATCGGCAAGATCGATCAATCTCTACCCCTAACTTGGACCTTCCGTCCCTGTTGATAATTCTATCTTTGCTTCGGCATGTGACCCATGCTGATGAACAAGCCCATGTTCGACCCTCGTCATCATCGGCGAGATCGGTCGATCTCTACCCCTAACTCGGATCTTCTGTCCCTGTTAGTAATCCTACCTTTGCTTCGGCATGTGACCCATGCTGATGAACAAACCCATGTCCGACCCTCTTCATCATCGGTAAGATCGGTCTATCTCTACCCCTAACTTGGACCTTCCGTCCATGTTAATAATCCTACCTTTGCTTCGGCATGTGACCCATGCTGATGAACGAGCCCATGTTCGACCCTCGTCATCAACTGCGAGATCGGTCGATCTCTACCCCTAACTTGGACCTTCCATCCTTGGTAATAATCCTACCTTTGCTTCGGCATGTAACCAGTGCTGATGAATAAACCTGTGTTCGACCCTCGTCATCATCGGTGAGATCGGTCGACCTCTACCCTTAAATCGGATCTTACGTCCTTGTTAATGAACCATGTCCTTTGCTTCGGCATTTAACCAGTGTCGACGAACTAAACCAGGGACCAATCCTTGTTATCATCGGCAAGGCCAGTCATCGTTCTAGCAGTTAAGTTCTTCTGTACTCTAAATCCAAAAAAGAAAAAAAGAAAAATAATGGGGTTAAAAATAGAGATACCCCGCCAGACTTGCTCCTGTATTAGGACAAGTGCAAAAATGGCTATAACCCAGCTGTGGCGAAAAGCCGAAAGGGCGTCGCAGGTAAAATCAGGTATCCCGTCAAGTGAAAACCCGAGAGGGCGCATGGGCAAAAGCAAGAGGGGGCTGGCTTCGGCGAAAACCCGAAATGGCCCTTAGGTCAGTAATGTGAATAAAAAAAGAGAAAGAAATTGTAAATCAATGATGAATAGTGATGATCCATCCTCCGCCCTGAAGACCCTTTACAGGGTCGAAGCGGAGTCTTCATCCAATATCCCACATATATATATATATATATATATATATATATATATATATTTCCTACCCTTCTCGACCCTTGTCACCATCGGCAAGATCGGTCGCTACCCTTTCCGACTCTTGTCATCATCGGTGAGACCGTCTACCCATCTCGACCCTTGTCACCATCAGCAAGATCGGTCACTACCCTTTTTGGTTCTTGTCACCATTGGCAAGACCGTCTACCCTTTTCGACCCTTGTCACCATCGACAAGATCGGTCGCTACCCTTTTTGGTTCTTTTCACCATCGGCAAGACCGTCTACACTTTTCGGCCCTTGTCACCATCAGCAAGATCGGTCGCTACCCTTTCCGGTTCTGGTCATCATCGGCAAGACCGTCTACCCTTTTCGACCCTTGTCACCATCAGCAAGATCGGTCGCTGCCCTTTTCGGTTGTTGTCACCATCGACAAGACCGTCTACCCTTTTCGACCCTTGTCACCATCGGCAAGAGCGGTCGCTACCCTTTTCGGTTCTTGTCATCATCAGCAAGACCATCTACCCGTTTCGACCCTTGTCACCATCGGCAAGATCGGTCGCTACCCTTTTCGGTTCTTGTCACCATCGGTAAGACCGTCCACCCTTCTCGACCCTTGTCACCATCGGCAAAATCGATCGCTACCCTTTCCGGCTCTTGTCATCATCGGCGAGACCGTCTACCCTTCTCGACCCTTGTCACCATCGGCAAGATCGGTCGCTACCCTTTCCGGCTCTTGACATCATCGGTGAGACCGTCTACCCTTTTCGACCCTTTTCACCATCGGCAAGATCGGTCGCTACCCTTTTCGACCCTTGTCACCATCGGCAAGATCGGTCGCTACCCTTTTCGACCCTTGTCACCATCGACAAAATCGGTCGCTACCATTTTCGACCCTTGTCACCATCGGCAAGATCGGTCACTACCCTTTCCGGTTCTTGTCATCATCGGCAACACCGTCTACCCTTTTTGACCCTTGTCACCATCGGCAAGATCGGTCGCTACCCTTTCCGGTTCTTGTCATCATCGGCAAGATCGTCTACCCTTTTCGACCCTTGTCACCATCGGCAAGATCGGTCGCTACCCTTTCCAGTTCTTGTCATCATCGGCAAGACCGTCTACCCTTTTCGACCTTTGTCACCATCGGCAAGATCGGTCGCTACCCTTTCCAGTTCTTGTCATCATCGGCAAGACCGTCTACCCTTTTCGACCCTTGTCACCATCGGCAAGATCGGTCGCTACCCTTTCCGGCTCTTGTCATCATCGGCGAGATCGTCTACCCTTCTCGACCCTTGTCACCATTGGCAAGATCGGTCGCTACCCTTTCCGGCTCTTGTCATCATCGGCAAGACCATCTAGCTAAGGGCACGCTGAAGGAACCTCGCGCCGTATTAACATCAAACGGTGCTGGATTAACTTCCGTGCCGAATTAAAGGCCATCCCAGGCCTCCGTCAACTGAAGAGAAGATCATTCAGGGTGAAATTCATCCATCGGCCTTGCTGCACTCGTGCCTTGCTCGCAACGCCCACGTCTGGGAGGCATTTTTTGGCACCCAGAATATGATCATCGGTGATCAAGCCATAAAGACGAATTATGCGGCCCGCTGAAGCGCAGAAGCCGATAAAGATCAACATATTGAAGACTTCTCAAGCTGCCAGAGCCTCGAGTCACCCTGTATGAACATGGGGACTTCACCTCAGGAGAGCCGAGATGAACTCACAACCAACCGGCAGTGCGACCAAGCCTGCCCAATGAACCGGCATCGACTCCGTCGTGTCACATACACTACACTCATTGTTCGACCAAGGACGACGGTCTACCCAGTGGCTACCCACCTCATGAAAGGCTCTCCTGAGATGAAAGAGTCCCCTTGGCTCTCCAGAACAGAGGACCGAAAGCTCTGTCGGCAGAAGATCCCGGTCACCCGGCACGGGTGCGGCTTCCAGCCTAGATGGGCCCCTTAGTGGCCGAATGATCGCCTAGCTCAGGCGGAACTACCCCGGGTGTTATCCCACCATCTAAGGAGCTTTGAGCACAAGCCAGACCGAGCCAGCAGCACCAAGCATAGTGCCAAGAGCCGTGTCAGGGAAAAACCCACGTGATCGAACCAAAGTCATCGAAAGTTCCGAGAATGGCCTCACGTCGGTCTGAAAGCTTCAACAAGGCATCTTGTCGAGGTTTCAAGGGGCACTGGAGAGATAAATGTTCACAGTGACCCCCGGAATCATCCCTAGACTCATCGGCTGACGTGCGACGTGTGAGGAGCATTAACACGGCGCGCCCTAAACCGACGCGCCTACATCCGGCGCCCCTTGTTTCGGCGCGCAAAGGACCTTCCCCGGTGCCCTCCTATTCCAGCGTGCAAGGGATAGAGCTCACCCTTTCCGGCGTGCCAATCTCCACGCCGGATTAAGAGCTCAAACCTGCTCCTATATATATAGAGGCAGCTGTTCGAAAGAAAAAAAGACGAAAGAGGTGAAAAAGAAGAGGTGAAAAAGAAGAGGTAGAAAAGAAGAAGAAAAGGAAGAGGATTCGAGGAAAAAACCAGATCCCGGGGAGAGAGAGCTTCCTTGGGAAATAGGGTTCTGTCTGAGCATCCTTCGGCGGCCGTCTTCCTCTGCTCTAACTGAAGTCCTTTGGAGCCAGAGAAGGAGGAGTCATCCGATACTCTGTTCCGGGAATAGGTGGGCGCCCGTGTTATCGTGGATTCTGTTCTTTGTTCTTTCTCTGTCAAATGTAAGCGAGAGGGGGGAGGGATGGCGATGATATGAGCCGACCCCTCCCCTCCTTCTCTGTGATCTTTTTTTATTGTTGCTCCTCTATACATTACTCTGCAACTGATGAACGGCGACCGAGCGATGACGCCGGCGGCGGATTCGTAATGTGTAAATGTTAGCCCATCCCCGCTTATGGGGTGGTGATATATACATAGATGTATAGATGAGTGGGTCGAATGAATGCTCGAGGTTTCCCCCCTTTTGATCTCTATCAATGCATATACCGGGGTCCTTCCGTGCGTAGTTTCCGACTCCGATTTTTTCGAATCCCGACCATGCCCCGAGACATCACGGGCTACAGAGATGACCCCTCCCCGGGTCCTTCCCATCGAACGCTTCTATGTTTCATTTGATGGTCTTTGCGTCCCCCCGTGGACAGAGCTGTGCTTATGCATATGCTTCTTCCCGCTGTGATATGAGGGCCTAACTTCCATTAATTCTCCTCTTTGCACTGTTCTGTTGCTCGCGGGGGTGGGAGTCACCTCCGGGATGGTAGGGTCCACGGTCTAAGCATTGCGTTCTACTTGTTCGAGCATATGCTTCTACAGTTCGCTCATCTCATCTATGCATCAACTATCCCTCTCTGTCATGGCCAGTTGCCTGTTCTTTAGGGCATGTTAGCCCGATCACGCTGGCATCGATGCCTCAACCCTGCGTCTGGCAATCTGCCTACACCAAATGCCCCCCACAACGCTGGTTTCTGGTCTGCATCCGTTGAACCGTTCTGAGATTCCGCTGGTTTTTACTTTAATCATCCGGGGAGGGGGACATTCCCCATTGTTTCACGGAGCTGCTGAGTGATCGAGGGCTCTACCTCTCAATGGTAGATGCTCCCTCAAGGCCGCAGCGGATAATAACAGGGTTTTTAACCCAACAATCTTAGCCTCAGCAATTTGGAGATCCGATGGTGACCAAGGGATGTGTGCTCCTAGCAGGCTAGTCCTCGGAGCTTCCCTCCCTAATGGTCGGTCTCTCTCTAAGGGATGTGTTACAGGCTGTGGGTTGCCCACCCCTCGTAGGCTAGTCCTCGGGGTGCTGCTTCCATTATCATCTGCCTCATCCCTCTATCCTCACCCACGGAGCTTTGGTGCCCCTCGTAGGCTAGTCCTCGGGGTATCCTATCCGTTGGGAATTTGCTGGCTGTCACCATGCAGACCGATAGTTTAAGGGGCTTACTCCACAAGTGAGTATGACCCCGTTCCTCTCCTGCAACCTTTCAGGTTCAGGGGAGATGCTGCCCAATTTTTGGCAGTTTCTGGATAGATGAATCATCTATATGGACTCGCCGTAATACAGCATTCACTCTGAATCAGGGACTCTAGTGCTCGAGTATGGACCTCGCACTGGCCCATTACCTCATTCTGGAAAGATCCTGGACTTTAATCAAACAAGCAATCGGCCCAAATAACTTCAAAACCTTAATGAACTTAAATGGTTTCAAAAATCCATGAAAAATAAGCTAAAATTGCGCGGCCCTATTCCGGCGTGCCCTAATACGGCGCGGTACCCCCCCGCGCCGGATTAACACTAGACTCATATTTTCCTCTTTTTTATTTGGCCCGTTCCCGACGCGCCCTAAACCGGCGCGCCCCGTGCCCTTCGCGCCGTATTAGCCGGTTGTCATAACTGCGCCGTATTAAGGCCCTTCGCGCCGTATTTTGAACCTTTTTACTGTTTTAATCGCTCACTCGCCTCCGGAGCGATCCTCGTCTCCCGTGGTCGGAGTTAATAAACTCTAATTGGTAATAAACTGAATAAGAGGGGGGCCGTTCAAGTCCGAATCGTTTCGTTATCATGCTTTCACTACCATGCCCGTCAGCACTTTGCTTTCGTTATCATGCTTGTGTTACCTTTTCCCCCTTTTGGCAGGGATTAATAAATGTGATTGAGCTCTGTTCATTTTCATAACTCTATTGCCATGCTTAGCATAGTCATGAACATCATGCATGCATGTTTGCATAGACCCTCGGGTATATCAAACGGCGTTGACGGAAGGCTGGGTTATGCCCGATCGGAAGTCTCCGCTATGCGCGATGGTGGTCTTCAGATCTACGTCCTCCGCCCTGTACCAAGGGTCATCAATTTAATAAACCATGCCTCTCTTGCATGATAGATAGATGCATCTCACGTGATCTTGTCATGTTCATGACATTGCATCTTTTATTCCGACCTCGACAGCCCATTATCTCGGTAATTAATCAAAGATTTTCCCTCATCGCGGGCGATGTAATTAACGCCATAGCCTTTATGGTATGGCAGACTGTTGGTCCCGACCGAACCTCTCTCTCGCCCGACACGGGTCAGAATGAGCGCGTAATAAACTTGTCACGTACGTGACTGGCACGCTCGCGCAGTCAATTAGTCAGTTAATTGCCAGTCAGTTAATTGATTGATCGACACGTGAAATAAACCAACAAACAGAATAGAAATCCCGTCCCAAACAGTCAGGGACCTACCTAACAAGATACCCCCGGGTAGATCATAAAATAAATGATCGCAAACAGGCCTCAAGAGGTGGCTCCCACAATGTAGCACTTTACCCTACATGGCACTTTGCTCCTACACTCCCAAATGATAGTTTAGGAGATTCAAGGTTTGACCATGTAGGGTATACACAAGTATATTTTTTTTTTATGGAACTGAATTTCAAGAACTCATCATACGCAGGAGTATGGATTAGGGTTGTGTTTGTACAATTTTTGAGACAGATCAAGATCAGAAGTTGTAATTACTGAGTTGGCATCTGAGGGTTTACTAATCCTTTAAATTTTTAATTTTTTAAATATATATATATATATATATATATATATATATATATATATATATATCAAATTGGCGCCCCTTTACTCAGTCTTCAATTAATTGAAGACTTGAGGGCCGTCTTCAATTCTGAAATTGAAAAATTAAGGGCCGTCTTCAATTTTGAAAGTGAAGAGTTAAAGACCCGTCTTCAATTCAGTAATTGAAGACTTGAGGGCCGTCTTCAATTCTGAAATTAAAGACTTTAGGGCCGTCTTCAATTCTAAAATTGAAGACTTAAGGGCCATCTTCAATTTAGTAATTGAAGACTTGATGGCCGTCTTCAATTCTGAAATTGAAGACTTAAGGGCCTTCTTCAATTCTGAAATTGAAGACTTAAGGGCTGTCTTCAATTCATTAATTGAAGACTTAAGAGCCGTCTTCAATTCTAAAATTGAAGATTTAAGGGCCATCTTCAATTTGGTGATTTTCACCTAGCAGATACATTTTGTGACTCAAAGCACTGTTCATTTCGAAAAAGTTTCTCGAAATTCAAGAGTAAGGATATGGATACTTAGTATAATTCCTCGGGAGTCCAGAAACATGTTCAGATATAATTACTATGTTTTGATTTCACATATATGAATTTTCTAATGTTATAACTTTAATTCCTCAAGAAACAGAATTGACGCCCCTGTGAGCAGTCTTCAATTAATTGAAGACTTGAGGGCCATCTTCAATTCAGTAATTGAAGACTTGAGAGCCGTCTTCAATTCAATAATTGAAGACTTGAGGGCCATCTTCAATTCAATAATTGAAGACTTGAGGGCCGTCTTCAATTAATAAATTGAAGACTCTGTGGGCAGTCTTCATTTAACAAATTGAAGACTATGTGGGCAGTCTTCATTTAATTGAAGACTTCCAGGGTGTCTTCAATTTAAGTATAGGTTCAACTCAAATTGACGACACACCAATTGAGTTGTTTTCCAAGTGAGTTGTGCTTCGCATCAGAACTATAAGTTCTGTGACACAAGTTACTGTTCATTTCTCCAAAGTTTCTCCGAATCAGAATCTGAAGACATGGTCCGATAGAGAAAAATCTCAAGGTCACAGAAGTATATTCTGTCAAAACTTTCAAGGTCCAGTTTATTAGTTATAGATTTTTGAATGCGTTGATTTACTGATTTCTGAAAATTTCAACAAATAGAATTGACGACATGGTGCATGTCTTCAATTAATTGGCGCCCTCTTGGGCAATCTTCAATTCTGAAATTGGCGCCCTGGTCAGGGGCGCCAATTACAGAGGGGTGTCCACTATTCATTAGTGTGAAAAAGCTCCGAATCAGGAAGTAATTGCACGAATATGTTGAGAAAGTTGTCAGGATTCTAGAAACATGTTCATGCAAAAATTTCGTGCTTTAGTTTGATAGTTATGGATTATTGAATGTGTTGAATTATCAATTACTGAAAATCTCATAAATCGAATTGACGACACTGTGGTGTCTTCATTTAAATCACGACTGCTTGCACAATCTTCAATTTTGAAATTGGCGCCCTGGACAGGGGTGCCATTTTCAAGTGAGTTGGGCAAAAACATGAGTATTATGTCTAACAGAGGCTATATATTAAGGTTTAAAATATGGTTATTAAGACTATAAAACTAGTGTGATAAAATACGTTCAAAAACTCATGAAATCATGCTAATAACTAAGTTTAAACTCATAAAAATCATGGTAACAGTATGTAACAAGCTATTAACATATGTATAACATGGTATAATTCTTGGTCATGGTAAATCCAATATATATATATATATATATATATATATATATATATATATATATATATATATATAGCATGGTTGACCAGTTGATCGAACTCTAAACATGCATCAATTAACCTATTTAGCTACTAGTTAGGCAAGGATTTGAGAACACCTACCTCTGTGAAGTGACAGGAGTTGACAGGAGAGGAAGAAGCAGCCATTCCCTTCCTCTGCAACTCTTCAGAGCTTGTTCCCGTATCTAGCCTTCGCACTAACCAAATGGGGAGAAAATAGAGTGTATTTTATAACCTTAGGGTCGATAGGATGGGGGACAAGATCCAGAATTATAGGGTATTTAGTGGGTTTACAGCCTACACAGGCTGGAGGGATAGAATGATCGTGATAGTTGTCGGAAAAGAAATGACGCCCAAGAGAGGGTCATGTCTTTCATAAGTTATGATTTCCATGTTAAACTTCAAAGATTTGTATCTTTAAAAATTGATGGAATTTATTTGTGAAATTTCAGGGGTGAGACCCTTACATTTTTCTCTATTTTTACATATAATTATTTTAAAAAAATCTTTTTAAATAAGAAGTGGCACTATTCACGTTTAGGAGATAACGACTTAACATATGTCGTTATTTTGAACGAAGATTTTTGTATTCACTCTACACTAACCAAAATTATCTATATACCCTTTCTCACTTTTTAAATTATGTTTATCCTTTAACACTTCATCTATATATCTTATTTCTTCAAAGTAATTATATAATGTAAAAGTTGAAATATGAAAATTTCTAAATTATGAAAATATGAATTGGCATCTTGTAAAAGTGATGTTTATCCTTTAAAACACTATCTATATAACCTCTTTCTTATTTCTTTGGAATAGTGTAATATTAATTTCCTAAGTGATTGAAATATATAAATTGGCATTTCCTAAAATATAATTTGGCATCTTCTAAAGCATCTATTGGTAATTAAATGTTTTAAAAGGTTAATCCAATAGAATTAGAATATGAGTTTAATAATTATATATATATATATATATATATATTTTGTATATTTCTATTTTAAAATTCTCGAGTGTTACATCCTCCCCTACTTAAAAGAATTTGGTCCCCAAATTCAACTATATAAGGATATTGTGGAAAGTATAAAATACTTACAGTTTAGAATAATTCTCGGTATCTTCTTTTCATAGATTCTTCGGTCTCCCAAGTTGCTTCTTGTTCGGCGCATCGATTCCATTGGATTTTCACCATAGAGATCGTCTTGCTTCTTAGAACTTGGACTTCGCGATCGAGGATCTGCATCGGCCTTTGCTCATAAGTAAGATCTCTTTCAATCACCAAATCAGCATGGTCGATGACGTGAGAAGGGTCGTGCACATATTTCTTCAGCATAGATATATGAAATACATTGTGCACTTCCGAGAGTTGAGGAGGTCAAGCAATACGGCAGGCCACCTCGCCCACTCTTTCGAATACTTCGAATGGACCAATAAACCTCGGTGTAAGCTTGCCCTTAACACCGAATCTTGTAATACCTCGGCCAGGAGATACCTTGAGAAATACATGGTCACCAACTTGGAACTCCAAATCTCTCCTTCTATTATCAGCATAAGATTTTTGCCTGCACTGAGCTACCTTGAGTCTCTCCCTGATAAGGTATATCTTCTCAGTCGAATCTCTAACCATATCTGGGCCTAGAATTTATCTTTCACTGACTTCTTCCCAGCATATTGGAGAATGACAACTCCTGCCATAAAGCGCCTCGAAAGGTGCCATTTGAATACTAGCTTGATAGCTGTTATTATAGGTAAATTCGACTAGGGATAAGTGATCGTGCCAGCTTCCGACGAAATCTATAATACATGCCCTTAACATATTATCAACATCCTGATTTGTCCTTTCAGTCTGACCATCTGTCTGGGGATGGAAAGTAGTGCTGAAATTAAGTTTCATCCCCAGAGAGTGTTGTAGACCCTTCCAAAAATTAGAGGTGAATCACGGGTCTCGGTCAGATACGATCGAGACGGGAACTCCATGCAATCTAACCATCTCCTTAATATATAGGGCAGCAAGTACGTCGATTGACCATCGAATTTTGATGGGTAAGAAATGGGCCATTTTAGTTAGCCGGTCGATAATTACCCAAATTCCATCATATCCTCCCCTAGACTTGGGCAAACCCATGATAAAGTCCATGCCAATGTCTTCCCACTTCCACTTGGGAATATCAAGCTCAGAGAATTTCTCCAGCTGCTTCCATTCTTGTATCATGCAATTGGCCAATATCGTTCTCGACTTTCGACTACGGGCATCAGCTACGGAATTACCCTTACTAGGATGGTACTGTATAGTGAAGTCGAAATCCTTGAAATACTCGAGCCAACGCCTTTGCCGCATGTTCCGCTCCTTTTGGGAGAATAAGTACTTGAGGCTTTTATGATTGGAGTACATAGTGAATTGTTCTCCGTAGAGATAGTGCCTCCAGATCTTCAAAGCGAATACTACCGCGGCTAGTTCTAAGTCGTGAACCGGGTAGTTCTCTTCATGTTTCTTCAATTGTCGGGAAGAATATGCAATGACTCTTCTATTTTGCATCAATACACATCCGAGGCCAATACCCGAAGCATCGGTATATACCTCATATTTTTCTCCTTCAATTGGTAATGATAAGACTGGAGCAGTGGTCAAGAGATCCTTCAATGCTTGGAAACTCTTTTCACAGACTTCATTCCACTCATGAGGCACTTCCTTGTGGGTTAACCTGGTCAAAGGAATGGCAATCTTGGAGAAGTCCTTGATAAAACGTCGGTAGTAACCAACTAGACCCTAGAAGCTTCGAATTTTCGTTGCATTTGTGGGCCGTTCCCAGTTCTTCACGGCTTCGACCTTGGACGGGTCAACAGAAATTCCATTCTTTGAAATAATATGGCCTAAGAAGGATACTTCCTCGAGCCAGAACTCGCATTTGCTGAATTTGGCATATAGCTTGTTTTCCCTTAATATCTGTAGTACCTTCTTGAGATGTTCTTCATGATCATCTTCGGTCTTGGAATAGATCATAATATCATCAATAAAGACTACAATGAATTGGTCTAAATAGGGCCTGAATATGTTGTTCATTAACTGCATAAAAGTTACGGGGACATTTGTTAGTCCGAAAGGCATAACAGTAAATTCGTAATGCCCATACCTGCTTCGGAATGTAATTTTATGAATGTCTTCTTCTTTGATCTTCAATTGATGGTAACCAGAATAAAGATCAATCTTGGAGAAATATGAAGCTCCTGATAACTGATCGAACAGCTCGTCAATCCTCGGTAGCGGGTATTTGTTCTTGATTGTAAGGTTATTTAGCTACCGATACTCGATGCATAGTCTCATAGATCCATCCTTCTTTTTGACGAACAACACGGGTGCTCCCCAAGGGGAAATACTCGGCCTGATGAAACCCTTTTTCAATAACTCCATTAGTTGTTCCTTTAGTTCCTTCAGCTCAGCAGGGGACATTCTGTATGGTGCCCTAGAGACAGGACCAGCACCAAGGACAAGGTCGATTGTGAACGACACTTCCCTTTCTGGGGGTAAGTCGGTTAAATCTTCTGGAAAAACATCGGGAAAATCCCGAATTACACGGATGTCTTTACGTTTAACCTTCTCGACTTTCGTGGCAGTCACGAATGCTATGAAAGCCATGCATCCCTTATTCATAAGTTTACTAGCTCGGAGTGCTGATATAAGAAGTGATTTACTCCGAGGGCTATTGTAAACTAGCTCTGGGAAATCCACGAAAGTTACCTTGCCATGCCGGCAATCTACAGTTGCTTGGTATGTGGATAGCTAGTCGGCACCTAGTATGACGTCATAACCCTTCATATCTAGGCATATCAGGTCAGCTGGTAAATTGCTTCCCTTAATCATCACTTCACAGTTTGGATAGTGATAAGTGATGTCAGACTCATTCCCAAGAGGTGTAGATATGACCAAATCTAACAGTTCATGTTTCTTAGAAAATGAAGCAGCAAAGTTCTTGGAAACGAATGAATGAGTTGCTCCGGTATCAAATAAAACTTGAGCAGTTTTTGAACAAATAGTGAGAGTACCTTCCACAATTCCACCTTCAGTGGGTTTCGTCTCTCGGAGAGCTTGCAGACGGCCTTGTTTCTTTACCGGATGCTTCTCATCTTTGATGTCCTGCTCCTTCATCAGTGGGCAGTCTGGGATCTGATGCTCTCGGCTTCGACATCAAAGACAAGCTCCTAACTTCCTCCAGCATTCCTCAGTATTATGGCCAGCTTTATCACAATACTTGCAAATTTCCTTTGATGGTGTGGTGGTGGAGAATGGCCTGTCATTCTTCTGGAATTTCTTTGCCTTGGAGGGCTCCCCTCCCATGAAGAACCGCTTCTTGTTGAAGGATTGTTTGAATTTTCCTGGGCTTATGACGGGTTCCTTCTTGTCTCTTCCTCTGATTCTCTCAGATAATTCGGTGGCGTCTTCCAGCAATTGGGCATGCCGAACTATCTCCGAATAGACTTGGATGTCCATCGGGGCAAGTTGTGTGATATAATGGGGCCGAAGCCCGTTGAGGAATCTTCTCTCCTTCATCTTTTTCGTACACACCAAGTGGGGTGCATACCTAGATAATCTGGAAAACTGGGCCTCATACTCAGCCACTTTCAAGCCCCGTTGTTTTACAACGGTGAATTCCACGGCCTTCTTCTCCTGGATATGGTCAGAGAAGTACTTGTTGTTGAAATGCTCCGTGAATTCATCCCATGTGACATGGTATTCTGGCAGTGTTACTTCTATGGATTCCCACCAGCACCGAGCATCCCGCTCTAGTTGGAATACGGCTAGTAAAACCTTCTCTTCGTCCGCGCATTGCATCACACGAAAGATTCGTTCCATCTCCTTCAGCCAATTCTCGGCATCCTCGGGGTCGGATGAACCCATGAACCTCGATGGGTTCATGTTATGGAAACTCCTGTGGAGATCACCCGCTCCACGGTTTGCTCCGCCTTGGACCACTTGTTGTAGTGCCTATGTGAGGCCCTGCACAGTGCACTACATCTCACACCATTGTGCTCTTTCCGCAGCCATGATCCTATAAAAGAGTTAAGTATGATAAAGATCGGGTTTACTTGTAAGGTCAAAAGTCATTATAAAACTTAACCCATGGCTCTATCCATCTCACCGGGTAAGGTATCTCCATCCTTGGACTCGGGTTTTACCTATCATTGGACTCAAGTTTTTTACTTAGATTTTAATTTCTAACCTTTTATTTCTTCTAGTTCCCTAGGTTTGAAAACCTAGGCTCTGATACCATGAAGAATGTCACGTCCCGAGCGCGGAAGATACTCGGATGCGTGACGCGTCTATATAGATCGTGTCATTAGAGGGATAAGAATTGTAACATACAAAATTTCGGAGTGCGCAAATGACTAAAAATCTAATAAATTCCAATAGTCCAAGTGATGTTTATTTGATTAATCAAAGGAAATAAAGATAGTCCATGACAAATTTCTAAATTTAGAAAGCCAAACATTAGGCTACATGACTTAACACAAAGTTTATACCACTAATTGACATAACTGGGAATACAAGGTAGACTCAAATAAATTCAAAGACTCGACTAGCTAATGATAAATGGATGGCGTTCTAGCACTCTTCACTCGGCCTCAAACCCATTCTTGTCGTTATCGGAATCACCTGAAAAAATGTTAGGAAGCAACTGGATGAGCGAATCGCTCAATAGGAATTACATCTCAAATACGAGCAATCTTTACGTGATTTACAATTTCCATGTATTATCAGTATGGCTATGCATGATGTACGTATAATAAAAATCAGGTATACAGGTAAATCTAGGCATGATGAACAATAAGAGATCAAGAACTGTATAAAGAAAGTATAACAAGATTTTAAGTATTTGACAAGCAGTATTTCAAGAATTTACAGATGTAAATGCCACTTCGGGCAAGCAGGGATTCGTGTACAAGTATGAACGCAGGTATGAGAAGGAACTCATGTACAAGTATATCAAGTAAAACATTTAATTCAAGCAAGTATTGTCAAGTACGTATTAATAGAATTGGCTATTATCATGTAAGTATTTTGCCCTTTCTCGGGCCACAAGTCAAGTATTGCCCGTTTCGAGCCACGCAAGTCAAGTAAGGAGAGAGAGAGTAGGGGTGGAGTGTCTTAAGTCAAGCAAGTACTCCAGTGCAATGCTAAACACCGTGGTCAATAAACTCCCATGGGTACAAGTACCTTCGGGTGTTCCTCCCAGGACCAGACCGGGCCCTATATGCACGACATTTCATGTATTACCTTTGACATCCACTCTCATTTATAGCCAATATGGAATTTCAAGAATTTAGAAACGTAGTATTTCAGATTAGATTAACTAGTCATTTGGTTATGGAGGATTCTAGAGGTGGCCCCTACAGGCTCAAGAGATGGCTCCCGTCGTGTAGCACTTTGTGTCGTACGGCCTCAAGAGGTGGCTCCCAGAACGTAGCACTTTATCCTGCATGGCACTTAGCTCCTACACTCCCATATGATAGTTTAAGAGATTCAAGGTTTGACCATGTAGGGTATACACAAGTAGATTTTTTTTTTCATGGAACAGAATTTCAAGAACTCATCATACGCAAGAGTATGGATTAGGGTTGTGTTTACATAATTTTCGAGACAGAGCAAGATCAGAAGTTGTAATTACAGAGTTGGCATCTGAGGGTTTGCTAATCCTTCAAATTTTCAATTTTTTCAATATATATATATATATATATATATCAAATTGGCGCCCCTTTACCAAGTCTTCAATTAATTTAAGACTTGAGGGCCATCTTCAATTCTGAAATTGAAGACTTAAGGGCCGTCTTCAATTCTGAAATTGAAGACTTGAGGGCCGTCTTCAATTCAGTAATTGCAGACTTAAGAGCCGTCTTCAATTTATTAGGGCCGTCTTCAATTTTGAAATTGAAGAATTAAGGGCCATCTTCAATTCAGTAATTTTCACCTGGCAGATACGTTTTGTGACTCAAAGCACTGTTCATTTCGAAAAAGTTTCTCGAAATTTGAAAGTAAGGATATGAATACTTAGTATAATTCTTCGGGAGTCCAGAAACATGTTCAGATATAATTACTGAGTTTTGGTTTCACAGATATGAATTTTCTAATGTTATAAGTTTAATTCCTCAAGAAACAGAATTGACGCCCCTGTGAGTAGTCTTCAATTAATTGAAGACTTGAGGGCCGTCTTCAATTCAGTAATTGAAGACTTGAGGACCATCTTCAATTAATAAATTGAAGACTCTGTGGGCAGTCTTCATTTAACAAATTGTAGACTCTGTGGGCAGTCTTCATTTAATTGAAGACTTCCAGGGTGTCTTCAATTCAAGTATAGGTTCAACTCAAATTGACGACACACCAATTGAGTTATTTTCCAAGTGAGTTGTGCTTCGCATCAGTGTAGATATATTTTCTTCCTCCTGAATCCGTTCCTTTCCAAGTGCCTTCCCAATTATCTATTCTACCACCTCCACGTGGGGAACAAATGAAGGCAGAGGAAAAGGGGAAGTGTAACAAACCGTGATCGCCACCAAAGCGCCGAATGTGATGAATACGCCGTGCTTTGGAAAGAAAGTGGGAGACACTCGCCTGGTTGTAGCGCTGGTTAGATGAGCGGTTGATGGAGAACCTGTTGTGCCCCTTGTGCTTTGATGATAATATGGTGTTTTAATGATAGCAACATGAATGAGTCACCATATTGTTTTGCTAAGAACATCACATTGAATGATAGCAACATGAATGCATATGACTGATCTATTCTGTGGAGAATGCATGAGTGTGCTATGTCTGATCTGTTCTGTGGAGAATGCATGAGTGTGCTAAGTCATGCAGTGTTCCATACTAAGTGCATAAATTGTTTTGTGCTTGATTTAAGGTATGTGCATTGCTTCTCTACTGATATGTTCATGCTGTAGTTCAGCAAGTCTATACATTCCACCATAGGTTCGAGTGGTCAAGTCTATACATCACCCTAGATTGCATTATCAAGTCTATACATCGTCAGGGCTCTTCATGCATGTGCATAGTCTATACATTGTGCATCTCGTTGACAAGTCTGCACATTCATGAAGTCTGTACATTCGCCACCATGCATTAAGTCTCAAAGTCTATACAGCCTTTTGCATTACACACAAAGTCTATACAACGGTTGCTTTCATGCTTAGCAAGTCTGTACAACGGTTGTCTTCATGCCTAGAAAGTCTATACATCGTCAGGCTGCTCATGCATCGTCTAGGTGGCAAGTCTGTACATTGGCCAAGTCTGTACATCGGCATGTTCATGCATTCATAGAAGTCAGTACAGTCTATGCATCATGCTAAGTCTACACATTGCACTGTACAACGGACCAAGTATGTACAGTCTCATTTAAAGTCTACACTGTGCATACTACATCGTCAAAGTCTATACATTGCACTGTAGCTTGCATTCACTCAAAGTCTGTACAGCCTTCCGTCTCATGAAGCGTCTCACGATGTGTCTCACAAAGCACTCAAGTCTATACATTGCATCGTCTCATGCATCGTCTCATTCAGCGTCTTTGTGAGTCTATACGTTTGGAAGTCTGTACATCGTGTGTTGTTGAAGTCTGTACAGCCTATCTGCGTCTCATGCAGCGTCTCATATGTTAAGTCTATACATTGCACTGTAGCATGCACGAACTTGAAGTCTGTACATCCACCAGTTGAACTTCCAAGTCTATACATGGTTGAAGTCTGTACATCCACCAGTTGAACTTCCAAGTCTATACATTGGTATCTTTACCGACGGTGCACTCGCAAGTCTATACATTGATATCTTTACCGACGTTGCACTCGCAAGTCTATACATTAGTACCTTTACCTACGTTGCACCTGCAAGTCTATACAACGTGCATTCTCAAGTCTGTACAGCGCTTGCTTAGCTCAAGTCTGTACATCATCCATCAATCCTTTGGCAAGTCCATACATCGTGAAAGTCTATACATTCCTCATTGCCTTGGTTCATGCATCAAGTCTACACATTCCTTACAGCAAGTATATACATTCGTTGTGCATGGTCTTGAGCATATAGGAAGTCTGTACATCGTCCAGTGCATTGCATGCATTGTTCATGAAATCTGTACGTCGAGCAAGTCTGTACATCGGACTAGTCTGCATCGGCTATGTCTATACATCGTTATGGTTGCACAAACGCCAAGTCTATACATTGGCTTTGCTTGCACGAGCTGAAGTCTATACAGCCTGTATGCTTCATTCACAGAGTCTGTACATTGCTTCATGAACCAAGTCTGCACATTGCTAGAGCTCGCATGCAGAGTCTAGACAGTCATGAGCAAGTCTATACATAGGCTGTTGCATGCTCATGGAGTCTGCACATTTGATAGTGGCAAGTATGTACATCGCCCAGTGTCATGCATTCAAAGTCCACACATGCACACGCTTAGTTGGTGCACTAGGCATTATAATGTCTATACACTGCTGTCGATTGTACACCAAGTCAACACATCTGTTGACGGCAAGTCTATGCATTCATATTCAATGTACACACTTTGCTTGATGCATTCTGCATTACACACTTCAAAGCCTGTACATCATGGTCGCATGCATCTAAGTCCATACACTGCTTGGTGACCTACATGTGGACTCATTATCATTGTGCATAGTTTGCTTGATGCATTCTGCATTACACAATGCAAAGTCCATACATTGCAAAGTCTACACACTGCATCGGTGAGCTGCATACACTGCATCAAGTCTATACAAAGTCTGCACACTCATTGTCTGCAAGTCTGAACATTGATGTAGCACGCATGCAGGGTCTATACACTCATAACCTTAGCCACCGCATTCTGTGCTTCAAGCATTCACAAAGTCTATACATGCTTTAGCTTTGCATTCACAACGTGAAGTCTGTACATGCCTTGTCTTCGTATTGCAAAGTCTACACACTGCACTGCCTTCATAAAGTCTGTACAAGCTGTTAGACTTAAATTGATAATCCTATTCGACTGTCTGACAGGGACTCTTTGTAGAGCTTAATGAAAGGCACGTGATCCGAGGCTGGAAGGGCTGACAGGAAGATGACACGTGGCCAAAAGTTCTGGGCGGGAAATGTGGAAGACACACGCCCTATCTGCTTCCTACTGCTCTATATATATAAAGCCTCTTCCATCAGAAGAAGCTGATCGACTGAAGTAGAGGATAGCCTGCATGATCCAGCGTGAAGAGAAGAAGAAGAAAAAAGAAAGAAGAGAAGAGCAGAGAAGAAAAAGAGAAAGAGAAGAAGAGCATAAGAGAAAGAAGAGAAAGAGAGAGATAGAGAGCTCGAGCAGAGAAAGAGAGAGAGATAGTGGGTGTCTGGCATTTGGATCAAATCCAAGCCAGAACTGCTCCTTCGATAGCTATATTTCTTGTGCTTTATTTACAGCTTTCTGTTGCTGTTTGGTTCATGTTTTAGTTTCCCATTTTATACCTTTCTTCATGCTGTTAGTCAGCGTTTGCAGAGGTGCTGCCTCTGGATGGGTCAAGCTGTAATCCCCAGCGGTTGCAGTGGTGGATTCCACTGGACAGCAAGCTGATGGGAATCGACGCCGAGCAAGTACTTTTCATATTGCATTTATATCCTTTAGTTTATTTTTATATCCACGGGAAAGTATATGCGTAATTGTACGGCTTTATAAGCCAATGCGTCATTCCCATGGATTGTTTGGGTTTCTTTGTAATTTGTCAGTAGGACCAGCAATCTTTTTTTCCCGCGACAATCGCGATTTTCTCGAGCCGGACATTCGTCCGAACATTAAATGGTCAGTACACGACTGACATATCATCCCATGAGGAATATGTGAGGAGGCACCCTTGACCTAGCGTAGGGCCCATGGTAGATCTTTGACTTCGTGGCTATGGCGTCCTCGGGGGGGGCCCGGCGTGGCCCCCTCCACTGTAGCAGCTGCTCCTTCAACGCTTCCTGCCTTGATATCTCCAACCCTCGCTGTCTCCTCTGCTCTCGCACCCTCGGGGAGGAGTCGCTCATTTGCTGAAGCGCTTGCTTCATCGCTGTTGCCGCCTGTCGTTCCTGGTAAGGTTCATGAGCCTGCACTCACGGACGGTGGTGAACCGGCCGTATTTTTCTCTGCTGAGGAACTTGCAGCGTCTATGATGCCTTTTACGTTTACCTTGGTGGCTCGTACGCCTCAAGGAAGACCAGCTTTCCCTGAGATCAGGTCCCATCTCTCCAATAGGTGCAGCTTCAAGGAAGATTTCATGATTAGTGCTTTGGACTCCAAGCACCTGCTTCTGCGATTCCGCAATCAAGAGGATTATCTACAGTTACTTCTAAGAGAACACCTCTATGTTCATGGCAGAATTTTCCGTTTTTTCAAATGGACGATGCATTTTTTGCCAAATGAAGATTCCTCTATTCTGCCGGTATGGATTTCCTTTCCTGGTTTACCTGTGAATCTTTTTGTGGAACCGATGTTGCGTTCTATTACCGGGAATATTGGGAAGGTCTTGAAAATCGACGCTTCCACCAAAAACCTGTCCAACACGATGGCTACTCGAGTTTGTGTGGAGCTGGATATCCTGAAGGCTCACCCACATAGATTATGGATTGGTATCCCAGGGGGAGGGACCTGGCAAGATATTCAGTACCCGGAGCTTCCATCTTACTGCTCGGGTTGCTTCAGACTCGGCCACTCTTTGCACGATTGTAAAGGTAAATTGCCTCAGTCAGTGGTAAATCCTGGAGTGTCACAGACTATTTCCAGACCTGGTAAAAAAGTTTGGAAACCTATGGTTCAGCTGATTACAAGTGCTAAAAGTAATGTTGGAAATGAAGTGCCCCCTTCTGGAAAGGCATCGACTTCTCATGACTCCTCGGGTGGTGATTGTGTTGGGACTTACCTGGATGCTCACTACAATAGCGTGGATGATACAGTGCCTCAACCTAAGAGTGTGAGAAATAATGCTTCTGCTTTACAAGAAGTTTCCCCTGTTTATCAGGACAATTCAGCGCAGACTCATATGGATGTCAGTGCCCAAAGGGCACAAACTGACTCAAATAAAACTGCTAAAGTAATTTTGGATGAAGCCACTCTGACATCGAATTTGGTAGATTCTTCCTGTCGGAACACAGCGATCCAACCAGTAACTGCTTTTGCTCCTACTAGAGAGCTCCCTTCAAGACAAAGGTTTGATGGAAATGGTCTTATTGCTCCAGTTCCGGAGTTAGCTATGGTTGATCATCAGCCTGGGTTCTCACAACAAGCTACTTTGATTGCCTTAAGCAACCACCCAGCTTCAGTACCTTTTGCTCAATTACAGCAGCATAGTGTAGAGTTGACAAATCTCAGACAGAACATTGCAACTGCAGCTGATTTTGAAAACTCCAGGATTATGCTCCATGAACATACATGTGTTAAAACTAGATCTATGACCAGATCTGGTTCCTCCGGGTCACTCCCTCTATCCAATTCCTAATGAATTTCATCATATGGAATATTAGGGGCATAGGAAATGATATTTCTATTGGGAGGGTAAAATTTCTCATTAAGTCCCACAAAATTGATTGTATTGTTGTTCTGGAGCCCAAAATTCATGTCAGTAAAATGAATCACATTTGCAGGAAACTTGGTATGGGTAACTGTATTGCTAACTATGATGAAATTGCACACATTTGGATTTTCTGGAGAGACCCACTGGACTTCACTATTGTAAATTCGGATGAGCAGCAAATTACTCTTACACAAACTGGTTCCATATGGCCTCTTTTCCACCTTACATTTGTTTATGCAAAATGTTCCATTTATGAGAGGAAGGATTTGTGGAGGTCCCTGATATCAGTGCACTCTCAAATCTTAGGACCTTGGCTAGTGGCTGGAGATTTTAACTGCATTATGTCAGTAGGGGAAAAATTTGGTGGTAACCCTCCAAACTTAGGTGCAATCTCGGACTTCATTGAGTGTGCTTCAGATTGTGCCCTATTTGATGCAGGTTTCATGGGATCTCAGTTCACTTGGCATAACAACCAAAATGGGAGTAATGGTATATGGGCTCGGCTGGACAGGGTTCTTATCAATTCAGACTGGCAAAATCTCTTCCCAATATCTGTTGAGCATCTATCCAGGGAAGCTTCTGATCATGCACCTCTATTGGTGAAATTGCTTTTCAAGAACAACTTTAAGAGCCGGTTTTGCTTTCAAAAGATGTGGACACTACATGATCAATTCCTCACGGATGTCAATACCTGTTGGAATATCAGCCCTTTGGCAACTTCTGCTATGTCTACCCTATACTTGAAGCTCAAATACATGAGGAATATGCTTCGCAATTGGAACCAACATACTTTTGGTCATGTTCATGTGAACTTGATGGCAGCAGAGGATGCAGTACTAAAAGCAGAACATAACTATGATATTAATCATTCTCTGGAAAATCAAAACATTTTAGAAAAGGCCAAATCCCTCCAATCTGAAAGGCTTCTACAAGAGGAATGTTTTTGGAGACAGAAGTCAGGGATCAGATGGTTAAAGGAGGGGGACAGGAATACAAAATTCTTCCACACTTCGACCAAAGCCAAAAGAAGCAAACAACATATACCTCAGCTTAGAAACTCAGCAGGCCTTTTAACCTCAAATCATGAAGAAATGAAGAGCATTGCTGTTACCCATTTTCAGTCTGCATTTTCTTCTCAGCTGCATCATATTGAGGAGTCCTCCTTAAACTGCATCCCACATCTAGTTACTCAGCAAGATAACCTAATGCTCCAAGCAGTTCCAACTGAACTGGAAATAAAACATATAGTTTTTGCACTATCTGCTGACAGTGCACCAGGGCCGGATGGATTCACGTGTGCTTTCTTCCATAAAGCTTGGCCAGTCATTTCTGAGGTGGTAATCAGTGCTGTTCAAGAGGCTTTTACAAGCCCAAAGCCTCTCCAAGATCTGTAACTTCTACTCTTATAGCTTTAATTCCAAAAAAACAAAAGGCAGAGGATATCTCGGATTATAGATCGATCAGTCTATGTAATTTCTTTTATAAGATCATCTCTTCCATTGTCAATAAAAGGCTAGCCACTATTCTACCAAATATAATATCACAGGAACAATCTGCATTTGTTAAAGGGAGGCACATCACTGAAAATATTGCTTTAGCTCAAGATTTGACACAAGAACTTGGCAGAAAAACTAGAGGGAAGAATATCATTTTTAAGTTAGACATGGCAAAGGCCTATGATAGACTTGAATGGGATTTTCTGTTTGCTGTTCTGAACAGATTTGGTTTTGATTTGTCTTTCACACAACTGATTAGCAGGCTTATACAGAATTGTTGGTTTTTCGTCTTATTGAATGGTGATATTGCTGGATTTTTTAAATCATCTAGGGGTGTTCGGCAGGGTGATCCGATTGCACCTTCCTTATTTATTATTGCTGAGGAAAGCTTGAGCAGATCTCTAAAAGAAGCTCAGCTAAATAGACAAATTGAAAGCTATCAAGGGCCTCGGAGGTGTCCCATTGTCTCCCATCTTTTATTTGCAGATGACACTTTGATATTTAGTAAGGCAAGCCTTTCCTCTGTCAGACATCTTCTGAAGCTGCTCAAGTCTTATGAAAGGGGGTCAGGCCAACTTATTAACACCAGTAAGAGTGGTTTCCTCTTACACCCTAAGACTAATGATCCCACTGCCCAGCGGATATCCAGGCTTACTGGTTTCACCAGACACAGTTTCCCACTCAAATATCTTGGATTTCCTCTGGTTCTAGGCCGCAGCAAAAAAGTGCACTTTGCAGGTATCATCCACTCCATTCAAAAAAGGATTTCAGGTTGGAAAGCTAGTCTCTTATCACAAGGTGCAAAATTGACTTTGATTAAGCATGTTCTGACCTCTATTCCAATTTATTCCCTATCCACTGCACCTCTTCACTCTGGTACACATTACCAGCTGGAGTAGTCCTTTGCAAATTTCTTCTGGGGTTCCTCACCAAATGGGAATAAAAGACATTGGAGATCCTGGGACATAATCGAAAGACCTATTTCTCAGGGAGGCCTTGGTATTATGTCTCTTAGGCAGATGGACATTGCTCTAAGAGTAAAGATGTTATGGCAAGCTCTGCATTCTAACTCTTTGTGGGCTACATTCTTCAGAGCTAAGCACATTGGACAAAGACACTTGAGAGAAGTAAATTTTATTAACTTGGCTGGACCTGCCAGACGTAGTTGGATAAAGGCAAAGCAGATTGTTCTTCAATATCAAAAGATAATCATTGGTGATGGGAAGCAAACAAATTTTTGGTATGATAATTGGATTGGTAAGAACTGTTTATCCAACTTTGTACCTTCCACCAGTATACAACACCCAAACATTACAGTTAATGAGTTCCTGCTGCACCCCCCAAGGGAGGAAACTGATCTAATGGACAGATTTATGCCCGATAAGCTCAAAACAGCCATTATTCAAACCTCCCTCACTTCTGATACCGACTTCCCAGCATGGAGTCTGTCCTCCACAGGACATTGCTCGGTGACTTCCACTTACAAAGTCCTATCTGAAACTACTGTCAATCAGTCTTTCACTCAATGGCAAAGGCTTTGGTCTCCATGGCTCCCAACCAAAATCTCTGTTCATCTATGGAAAATTCTACACAACAGCCTGCCAACGGACACAAATGTCCAACGTCTGGGTATTCAAATGTGTTCTATGTGTTCCTGCTATCAGGTCCATCAGGGGGAAAGCATTAATCATATTTTCATTCACAGTGAATTAGCATCTCACTTATGGTCTTATTTCCAAGCCATGGGGCTGCCATTGGAAGGAAATACAGTCACATCTTTTATTTCAAATGCTACAAGCCACATCAAGGTGAATTCAGCTCATGGTCTCCTTATCCTAGCAGTGATTGGCTTTGGTTGCTGGGATGTTTGGAGAGCAAGGAACTCAGCGAGATATGAAGGCAGCACCATATCCAAATGCCGAACTCTTCATCAAGTTATTGCTAAAGTGAAGCAAGCTTGCACAAGTGCAGCTTACAAAGAGTATGATATTAGCAAAAGGAGGATTCTTAATGCCTTAGGGATTTCAATCCCAAGTTCAATTGGTGCTCAGCTGAAAGCAATAAAATGGGTATCTCCCCCTTGGCCATTCTTAAAATTAAACACTGATGGGGCCCGCAAATCAGATGGTACCTCTGGAGGAGGTGGTGTCATCAGAGATCACAGTGGCAATGTCCTCTTAGCTTTCTCCCATTTCTATGGCCAGGCCAACAGCCTAGTAGCAGAGGCAAGAGCTCTCATTGATGGTATTCATTATTTGCATACTATTTCAAATCACCCTGCCTATATTGAATGTGATTCCCAAGTTCTTGTTCGAGTTATTCTCAAGGACTATCAATGTCCATGGTCAATTCTGCCTTATGCAAGAGACATTTGGAGATCTACTACTCAGTTAGACAAGATTGCTCACACTTATAGAGAAGGAAATAAAATTGCAGATCGGTTGGCTTCTTTAGCCTGCTCCTCCAAATGTAATATTTTTCTTTCCTACAATGAATTACCTCCTATTATAAAAGGAGAGGCTCGAATGGATAAGCTGGGTATGTCCAGCATTCGACAGATGTAATCTTTATTCATTTTCTTCAGTAATAAATTACACCCCCTAGTGGCCGATGGCACCCCCATCTGCCCCAAGGTAGGACTTTTTGGATTAAAAAAAAAGTAGGACCAGCAAGGGGGCCCTCAGCCCTTTCCCATTGGTCCATGTCACTCATGCGGGGCTAGTCAACCATCCTAGGTGGCCATTTAGAAGGGTTGAATGTCAAATGCCACATGGGTAGACAAGTGGTTAAATTGGTCCAAGGTAGGTCACCTACCTTCACCTACCATACCCCCTGGTCAAGGGGGCGCCCCTCTCCCCTATTATTTTATGTTTTTTTAGTGTGTTGTTCAAACCTCATCCTAGCCCTTCAATCCCCCTCCCTAGATCCAAGGGTGTACATTAGATTAGATTGGTAGCATATAAAAGTGTGTATTTTCATATGGAAATTAATGAAAAAATCAGAAATTTTGTTGAATGCCAAGAAGGCTCTTGCACCACCAGCCCTCTCCCCCTGATTTCCTCTCCTCAAACCTCCAGTTCTAGAGTGTATCAATCTTCTATCTCCCCCTCTCAACCTCTGATCTTCATCGGTGCCGCCGCCGCCGCCGTTCGTGCCGCCTTCGAGCCGCCGCGAAGCCGTCTTCGGTATTCTGTCCTGCTGGACAGAGGTGTCTTCCTAAAATTCCTGATACCAGCCAAGGCCTCTTCGTAGTTTGTAATTTTTATGGTGTGTTCCTATCTTCCATAGCATCATCCACAAAAACATTCAGGTTGAAAATCCTTCGTTTGATATTTTTACAATTTCGGTCTTCAATCACTCCCAGATCTATCCTGTCTCTGTCTATAGTGACATCAGCTCTGAGTTTCCCATCTCCGACCTTCTTTTTTATTTTTGTTAGGGATACCAATTTTACTGGGAGTTATCTTAATAATCCCCTACATCCACCATTTTTTGTAATTTTTTATCCACCCTCTATCCATTTTTAAAAATTCATGATCTATCTCTGCTACAGTGTTTCAGCTAATTCCCAGATCCGACCACTTTCCAGTTCAAAAATCAGAACAAATCACAACCACCTCCAAATCTTTCATACAAAATAGTCCCGTTTTCCTAGCTCAATGTCCTACAACTTTATGAAGAGGTCGAAGTCTGAATCCGAGGTCTTCATAGTGGTCAATGGTAGTTCTCAGATAAGTTCCCTGCAGATCTGAGAGTCCGATCATTGTACAATAGAAACTCAAAAATTCATTAAAGCCAAGATCCGTGCAGATCCAGGTCTGATCCCCAAGCCTAGATTGAAGTACATCAAGAGAGTTTTCCAACGGCGCCAGTTTCATGTCGATCCGACGTCGGGGCTGATCGCAGCATCCGTTCTCGCCGGAGCGCGCGCCAGAAAACAGAACCGGCAGATCCGTGGCCGGTTGTTCCGACCGATGCCGAACGGAGCCACCCGGCCTCCGATCGACGTTCCAGCGTGCCGCCAGCCCAGGGAACACTTCCCCAAGTGTCCCCACCACAGTGGTGCCGCCTCGGTCCCACACGATCCCTCCGGACAGCACGTGGGCCCCACAGTCACGAGTTCGGGTGCTGCCGAAGAGACGCGAGAAGCCGCCCGTCAACCCGAATTCGGTCCTCCTGGGCCCAGTTGTGTAGCCCTTTACCACCCTGCGTGGAGTGGGTGATATTTCATTGCTGTCATCATTGTGTAATATTTATCCCGGGAGTACGAGTTTCGACCGGGTCCGTCTTCCCCACGCCGAGCGCGTGGAGGTATCGCATTCGCTCCCTTACTTGGCATTTTGCTTACTTCATATATATTTGTTTATGCCGCTGCTAGAGAGCATGTGTAGAGATATCTAGCTCGCTTTATCTATTCATTACCGCTGCTGCGAGAGAGTGCGAGACCGTCCCGTGACCCGATCCGGGCACATGAGAGAGCCGATCACGCTAGCTCATTGCCGGTTTCTCAACTGCGCACGTCCGACGCTTCCCTCGTTAAGGGATAATCGCGAGCTTGTCGTGTCCGTGGTCCGTCCCGCATCAATTTGGTATCAGAGCGAGTTGAGTCTAGGGTGTCAAAAAAAAAGAGTGTCATTTACGTCTAGTCATTAGTCATTGTCTAAGTCGTGTTTAGGGTCATCATTGTTTTAAAACAAAAAAAAAGTGTCTTTTTACATTTACATTCCTTTACTTGGTATATAAAAAGGTGTTGTCCGAACGTTAGGCTACGCCTATCGGGAAGGTCGCACACTTGCGCCAGTGATCTTCGGATCGATTAACTCCGCCCCGTACCGAGTCTTGGTTTACGTCTAGCGTCCTTAGTGTGCATGCATTCCAAACTTGCATAGTCGGTCTAGTGTCTTGTCACCGTGTGTATGCATGTCCATATCTGCTACCCATGGCCGTTCCCCAAGACCATACATCCGAGTGGTCAACCTTTGTGGCCAAAGTCAATGTCCTCATGGACCGAGCCCTTGGTTTTACCCCTCTCACTATGAAAGTCGCTCTACCCAACGGGTCCACAACAGAACTCCATTTCACCGATAGGGAGTCGGATAATTGGGTTTCTCTTGACATTGCGGAGTCTCTCTCCAAGACAGGCGAGATTGTCCGCGATGGTGATTTTGCTTGTGTTGAGTTCTATAAGAGGATCGGCTCTTTTCTCTACACCGATGACGCATGGTGCAAGATCGGCACACTTGCTGGTTCATGCATCATTTTAGGGCAAACCTGGTTAGGAGAACGAAGAGCCAATCTTGACTGGGGCAAGAGGACTTGCACCTTATACCCACCTTACCTACCCGGTAAGATCACCCTCGTATGTCCAGTCACTCAACCCCAGCGGCCCACTCCACATTCGGAACCATTATGCTTGGAGCCGTCTCACCCCGAGCCACCCGTGTTTCTTACGGGAACGCTATACATCGCCGAGCCACTTTTTAGTTGGCTCAAGGATGGCTTGGTCCCACCTCCCTTTCCATCCATGGACCCCATCCTCCCTTTAGTGTCGGTCAACTCCTTCCATACCACATTTCGATCTAGTCACCATGTTGACACATTGGGCGATCTTGTCATGGGATTAGATTCACAATGGAAGTTGACACATCTTCTGGCCCGAGGCTTTGACCAACCCGCTAGTCTTAGCTTCACCCATCCGGCCTTCGGGTCCATTACCTCCGAGTGCACCATGGGGTGTGTCACCATAGAGATTCTTCTATTCCTCCCGATGTCGGCCGAGTCCGACTTCGTTCCCTTTTGCCCAAGGGAGGAATCCTATTTTCTACACATGTCCATCGTCCCACCGATCATAATGTATGACGGTGACTATGAATTCCAAACTTGGGACCATGTCATGTTGGAACCCACTTCATGGGGTTACACCTTCTTCGACCCTTTTGACCCCTTCACTAGTGAACCTCCCGAGTTTTCATACTCATTACCCTTCTTCCGTGGAGTTCACTATCCCACCTTTTCCACTCGGGCCAAGCAACCTCCACATAGTCATAGGTCCAAACCATCATTCGGGGGTAAGGAAGACTTTGGTTTCCCCGATCCCTCTAAACCACCCACACCTCCCGGACTTCCCGCATCCAAGCCCAATGTCTATGATTGGTGCATCGTAGTATGTCTAGGAGTTCCCCATGACGTCAACCTCCGGTTACGTCAAATGCATACATGGCACACATTCGGGTGTCCTGGTCCGCCGTCACCCATGTACGGGTCGGACTAACATTAGGTATGTCTAGGGTCATATATGAGTCGGTATGTTTTCCTTGTGTGGTTTGTCTTGTGTGGTTTGTTTGCATGGTTTGTGTGTCGTTGTTTGTCTGCATGTGTCTTGTGCAAGCTCGTCGATGTCAGTCCCTTATGAGTGTGAAGCGAGTCGCCTCACTCGATGAGTATGGGATCGGTTCTACCTACACCCGGATCAGTCACCTACAGGGACCCAGCGGTGATTCCAAGTGAGTCGTCGAGCTGCCTCCTTCCCTTTGAGAGTGCCCCACCCGGAGTGTCCACCTCTAGCCCATGGTAGCTTGCGCATATCGAGTATATATGGAATGAGCAGGTGACGATCACTTGGAGCGGAGCATACCCGCGTTACTTGGCACGGTGACGGATCCGCCGGAGTACTCGCGCATCCCTACCCCTACTCGACGGGGTCGAGTTCCTCCCACCCGGGGAGAGTTGATGGGAATCGACGCCGAGCAAGTACTTTTCATATTACATTTATATCCTTTAGTTTATTTTTATATCCACGGGAAAGTATATGTGCAATTGTACGGCTTTATAAGCCAATGCATCATTCCCACGGATTGCTTGGGTTTCTTTGTAATTTGTCAGTAGGACCAGCAAGGGGGCCCTCAGCCCTTTTCCCATTGGTCCATGTCACTCATGTGGGGCTAGTCAACCATCCTAGGTGGCCATCTAGAAGGGTTGAATGTCAAATGCCACATGGGTAGACAAGTGGTTAAATTGGTCCAAGGTAGGTCACCTACCTTCACCTACCATACCCCTTGGTCAAGGGGGCGCCCCTCTCCCCTATTATTTTATGTTTTTTTTTGTGTTGTTCAAACCTCATCCTAGCCCTTCAATCCCCCTCCCTATATCCAAGGGTGTACATTAGATTAGATTGGTAGCATATAAAAGTGTATATTTTCATATGGAAATTAATGAAAACATCAGAAATTTTGTTGAATGCCAAGAAGGCTCTTGCGCCCCCAGCCCTCTCCCCCTGGTTTCCTCTCCTCAAACCTCCAGTTCTAGAGTGTATCAATCTTCTATCTCCCCCTCTCAACCTCTGATCTTCATCGGTGCCGCCGCCGCCGCCGTTCGTGCCGCCTTCAAGCCGCCGCGAAGCCGTCTTCGGTATTTTGTCCTGCTGGAGAGAGGTGTCTTCCTGAAATTCCTGATACCAGCCACGGCCTCTTCGTGGTTTGTAATTTTTATGATGTGTTCCTATCTTCCATCCCATAATCCACAAAAACATTCAGGTCCAAAATCTTTCGTTTGATATTTTTGCAATTTCGGTCTTCAATCACTCCCAGATCTGTCCTGTCTCTGTCTATAGTGACAGTAGCTCTGAGTTTCCCATCTTCGACCTTCTTTTTTTTTTTTTTTAAGGCTACCAATTTTACTGGGAGTTCTCTCTATCATCCCCTACATCCACTATTTTTATTAAGTTTTTATCCACCTTCTATCCATTTTTTAAAATTCATGTTCTATCTCTGCTACAGTGTTTCAGCTAATTCCCATATCCGACCACCTTCCAGTTCAAAAATCAGAACAAATCACAGTCACGTCCAAATCTTTCATAACAAATAGTCCCGTTTTCCTAGCTCAATGTCCTACAACTTTCATGAAGAGGTCGAAGTCTGAATCCAAGGTCTTCATAGTGGTCAAAGGAAGTTCTAAGACAAGTTCCCTACAGATCAGAGAGTCCGATCATTGTACAACAGAAACTCAAAATATCATTAAAGCCAAGATCCGTGCAGATCCAGGTCCGATACCCAGGCCTAGATTGAAGTACTTCAAGAGAGTTTTCCAACGGCGCCAGTTTCGTGTCGATCCGACGTCGGGGCTGATCGCAGTGTCCGTTCTCGCCGGAGCGCGCGCCGGAAAATAGAACCGGCAGATCCGTGGCCGGTTGTTCCGACCGGTGCCGAACGGAGCCACCCGGCCTCCGGTCGATGTTCCAGCTGCCGCCATCCCAGGGAACACTTCCCCAAGTGTCCCCACCACAGTGGTGCCGCCCCGGTCCCACACGGTCCCTCCGGACAGCACGCGGGCCCCACAGTCACAAGTTCGGGTGCTGCCGAATAGACGCGAGAAGCCGCCCGTCAACCCGAATTCGTTCCTCCCGGGCCCAGTTGTGTAGCCCTTTACCTCCCTGCGTGGAGTGGGCGATATTTCATTACTGTCATCATTGTGTAATATTTATCCCGGGAGTACGAGTTTCGGCCGGGTTCGTCTTCTCCACGCCGAGCGCGTGGAGGTATCGCATTCGCTCCCTTACTTGGCATTTTGCTTACTTCATATATATTTGTTTATGCCGCTGCTAGAGAGCATGTGTAGGGATATCTAGCTCGCTTTATCTATTCATTACCGCTACTGCGAGAGAGTGCGATACCGTCCCGTGACCTGATCCGGGCACACGAGAGAGCCGATCACCCTAGCTCATTGCCAGTTTCTCAACCGCGCACGTCCGACGCTTCCCTCGTTAAGGGACAATCGCGAGCTTGTTGTGTCCGTGGTCTGTCCTGCATCACAAGCTGTGTTGCTAGTAGGCGAGGTGGATACCTCGGATAGCAAGCTGTGAGGCTCAGTGATTTGTAGGCACGCTGTGATGCCCAGCGGTTCAAGCTGTGAGTCAGCAGTAATCCACACTCGAGTTGAGTGTGGGGTGGACGTAGGTCTGGAGGACCGAACCACCTAAAAACCCCTCTTGCATTGTGGTTTGATTTGTCTAATTGTGCTTCCGCTAGTTGAATGCTTAGGTGCGCTTTGGGTTGATTGCTCACTGTGTGTTTGTTTAATTCCGCATTTGCTTATTAGCCTTCAGTTTTGTCTAGTTAGCGAACTAGAATTTTTAATTGGGCAAAAGTTTTTAAGGGGAGATTCATTCACCCCCCCTCTGAATCGAACGCATCGAACCCAACACTTGATATCAGAGCGGGTGTCTGCACAAAGGGTCCAGCGACCTGCAGATCCGATCCTTATTTGGATTCGATGCTATTTGAGTTGATACGTTCGCTTGCACTGTTTTAATCTCTTTTTATTTAGAATTTTGATCTTGTTTGAGCATGGAATTCATAATTGATCTTCTGAAGTACGAGGGTCAAAGCTTCTATAATTGGCTTAATCAGTTTAAGGAATATGTGACGCAGAATAATCCAGATCTGTGGATAGTCATTGCACACAGTCCTTATGAAGTTCCAAAGGATGAATCCTTATGGAAAACTTCAGACAGACGAAAATTCTCTGCAAATCAAAGGGCCCTGAATCTAATCAAAAGGGCGATAAACACTGACAAGTTTCCTTGTGTAGTTGATTGCTGCAGTGCCTCCGAAGTGATCGAAATAATAGCAAGCAGCAGAAGCCACGGTAAAGTGAAATGTCTCATGGCAACAGAAGAAGACGAAGATTATGTGGAGGATACTTCGTCACAGGTAAACTCTGACACTAATAATTTTTCTCTGGAAAGCATGATTGCGATGAATGAGCATTTTTTGAACAAATATGATAGACTTAAATCTGAAAAGAGAAAAATGAGAAAAGAAATGATTCATGAAGTCACTGGTTTGAAGGCAGAGAATGAAAACTTGAAATTTGACATGAATAAAGAAAAAGATGAGTTGAACAAGTTGAAATCTGAAAATGAGAACCTTAGAAACAAACTCATCAGTGAAAATAATTCTTGCAAAGCATGTGCCATTCTCCAAGAATTGATTAATGATATAGACCATGATGATAATTCGCAAAAGGAATTAATCAAATCTCTGGAAGAAGAAAATAAATTATTATTGGCCAAGAAAATTGAGGTTGAAAAAGGTAGAGAAAAATTGTTTGAAGAAAATTGTTACTTGAAAGATCAAAATAAAAAGCTAATGGTTCTTAATACTGTCTTCTCTGAAAGATGGTTGTCATTTGAAAAAGGAAAATCAGTTGTGAAGGAAAATGAGAACAACATTGAAATAATGGTTCAACAAGAAAATGAAACTCTGAAGAACCTGAATGATGCTTTACAACAGCAGCTGATTGTTTGTGAATCTGAGCTATCCAAGTATGAAGTGAGTATTGCTTCATTGAATTCTGAGATTGAAGATCTGAAAAACTCTTTGTCAAAATTTGTTAAAGGAAGAGATAATCTGAATAAGCTGCTTGGTTCTAAAGTGAATTTCCAGAAAGAAGGACTTGGGTATCTGCCTGTTAATAAGAAAGTAAATGAAAAGAAGCAGTCAACTGTATTCGTGAAAAGCTCTGAACAGGCTAATCAATCTAGTTCTTCTATTTTTCAATTCACTGCTAAGAAGGCTGAAAATTCAGATAAGAAACAGGAAAAGATTCAAAAACAAAAGAAAAGTGTTGATCTAAAGAAGTCCAAATCTGTCATTGATTCACATGTGCATGCTGCTAACTGCTCCCACACATATTCACACTCTCATGCGAATATCAATTTTGTCAAAGAAGTGAATGTAAATAAAAAGGTGGTAACATGTCACTATTGTGGGAAGCTTGGACATAGTATGCATGACTGTGTTACATTGATAAATGATGAAAGGAATGTTGTTAGGAAGTATCCTAGAAATCATTTTCTTAGGAAACCTTCTACTGATAAGAGAAAGAAAACTCAATGTTATTGCTGTGGGAATTTTGGTCACATTGCTGCTTTTTGCTGGCATACTAAGGGAAATAGATTGAATTCTAAATCTGTAAAATTCCCTGCTCATTATGATGCTGATAGAAATAAATCTATTTTTAAAGAAAAATCCTTTGCATGTTTCAAATGTGGAAGATCTGGCCACAGGGCTGCAACATGTTGGGTGGCAGGATATCAAAACCAGACTGGTTTTGGTAAACAGAATTTTAATTCTGTTAATAAAAATCTTCATGCATATGCACATAGAACTCCTACTCATAGGAATGTGCACAAAATAAATTTCAGAAATGCTGCATCATGTCACTACTATGGTCAGATAGGTCATTCAATGAATGATTGCCATGTGATGAGAATTGATGACCTGCATGCACAGAAATTGGCTACCATACCTGCTAGATATGTGACTGTCATGTCAGGACCCAAGACATCTTGGGTGCCTATTTGTGCAAAATAGTTGATAACTTGCAGGTGTGCCTTGGTGGGAGAAATAAAAGGGGTTGAATTAACCAAGGCACTCAAGAATGAAAACTCCATGATTGCACCATTCAGGTCAGTTCTAAAACTCTGTATTTAAATTCCATCATCTGAATTTGTGAGTATGAAAGATGTGAATTTCATGGTGATTTGCTTGTTTGATTTGTGATGTTGTCTTCTTGTCTAGCTGATCAGTCTGCATTCCAAACTCAGCTACTGAATTTACTCTGCATATATCTGATGCTCTTCTCTTGCATTTATTGCACTGTGAACATAAGATGCCAGATGCACTGCACAATTTTTTTTTGCATACCTTGCACTGAGTTTGAATGGGTCATCTAGTGCACATAGTCAATGCATGTGTCTAATGTCTGCATATATCATTTACATGACTTTCAATGTATATAGGACTGCTTTGCACTGCATATATCATTTGCATAACCCTGGTATATCAAATGGTAAGCTACTAAAAGGCAGAGAAATCTGTCTGGAAGTTCTTACTATGTGTGAGATGGTCCTTGTGACCAGGTTCTCCTCAAAGTACCAAGGGTCAAGTCTTCATATAGAGCAGTGTAATGCATATCATAATAATCTGTCTGTGCTAAATTGATTTATCTTGAAAAGTTGATTGCTCTCGCATGATGCTCTCTGAATAAAGAATGCTCTGATGTTTGAATAATCACTTTGCATAAATTGCATAAATTCAGGGGGAGTTTGTTGAGTCTTATGTGAGTCACTGCATATAGACAGGGGGAGCATTATAATATTTTTGACACTATTTGAAATTCTCACTGTCTACATTCTTTCAAATCATCAATTGACTATGTTGAATTCATACTTTCTTGAATCTGAGAATTTGGCTGCTAATCCACAATCTGTTGAAGGAGAGTTTCTTTTTGTCTGACTGAAATTCAATATCTGCTATTGGCTTTAAACTTTTATTCTCTCTTGCTGATTGACTCTTCCACCAGCTTATACTCATCCTTCATATATCTCTTAGCTGGTGTGACTATATTGGTTCTATTGTTGATTTGTTGGTCAGCTAAATTTATTGATATGGTATGAGGAAATTAAGCTGCATGTCATGCAATTCAGTCTGAGAACCTTGTAGAAATTCCTATCATATAGGTTTAAGAATTACCACTGAATCAGACTGATATAAGATTAATGTATTCTCATATTTGTAATTAAATGAATTGAAAATATCTGAATTATAAGGTTTAATAAACTTTAACCACATGTGTCATAAAAACCTTAGACTCACTCATCAGATATCTGAAAATTTGAAATCAGGGCTACTTTGGTTAAGATGCATTGAGTGAGTATTGCTGTTAAACATTAACTTTGAAAATTTTGACAGGAAATAAAATCAGTGAGTAATGAAATGACTTTGTTCACTGAGAAACTGGGTCTTCCATCAAAGAAATGGAGTGAACCCAAGTCATGAAGTGTCATAGTCACTTAAAATGAAAATTCATTGAGAACCTGACAGAGTAATAGCATTTCTGTGTTGAGTAACTGGGGAGTCTGGCCTCTGATCAAGGTGTCTTCTCATGTAAAAAGACACTTATATTGCTAACTTTGTTCTCTATGTTGAGAGACAATGTCAATTATCACACTGAGTAACTGGGTCACTTCACCTAAGACGTGTTGTGCCTCATGTAAAAATGTGTTGATTAACCTGAATTGCTCAGGAAAAATATAATGTACTTCAAATGAAAATATTTTAAAAATTCTGTCAACTCATGTTCTTAGAAAAGTGTTTAACCTCTGTACTAATCTGTGTTTCTTTCAAAGGAGCTATTGAGATCATGTGTGTAACATAAAAGATGATTGTTTTTGAGTCTTATCTGACTATTTGGTTCACATTTATTAAAACTTGGATTCAGATATAAGTATTGAGTTTAATCTGACAAATTTGGTATACATCATAATTAAATCAGATTGATTAAGTTGTCACTTCATAACCCTTTATGATAAGAAGAGTCTATACTTCTTAAGACTTATTGAAGTGGTGCAAGCATTAAAATCCCTCATGATCAGATTCTTTCTAGACAGTCTGATCAACATCTTACTATTGATTGATTCCTTGATATATATTGTGCTTTGACTATTTCTCACCCCTACACTTGGCTACATTTACTTATTTTACATTATCAGTTGTTTGACTCCTGAGAAGTACTCCTCTCCACACTGTTGGAATCTTCCATCTTGTTTTGCAACCAGTTCTGATTCTGTGGTCTTTTCACCTGTTTCATTCTGGTCATGCATATGTGAGGTGCCATAACCAGAATTCAGATTCTTTGTAATGCCAGATTTCAGATTGATTTATTGGATAACCAGAGGCATGTTGATAGGGGGAGAGCTGTTTTATTGTCATAAAGGGGGAACTCTATTTCAGTGAACCTTGTTTCATCCTGTGTATTTGTGTGCTGAATTTTGTCTCTCAAACCATCTCCTTTTTGCTTATGTCAAAGAGGGAGAATAGTTTGACGAGTCAGTGTGACTTATCATGTTGTCATCATCAAAAAGGGGGAGATTGTTGTGTCCCTTGTGCTTTGATGATAATATGGTGTTTTAATGATAGCAACATGAATGAGTCACCATATTGTTTTGCTAAGAACATCACATTGAATGATAGCAACATGAATGCATATGACTGATCTATTCTGTGGAGAATGCATGAGTGTGCTATGTTTGATCTGTTATGTGGAGAATGCATGAGTGTGCTAAGTCATGCAGTGTTCCATACTAAGTGCATAAATTGTTTTGTGCTTGATTTAAGGTATGTGCATTGCTTCTCTACTGATATGTTCATGCTGTAGTTCAGCAAGTCTATACATTCCACCATAGGTTCGAGTGGTCAAGTCTGTACATCACCCTAGATTGCATTATCAAGTCTATACATCGTCAGGGCTCTTCATGCATGTGCATAGTCTATACATTGTGCATCTCGTTGACAAGTCTGCACATTCATGAAGTCTGTACATTTGCCACCATGCATTAAGTCTCAAAGTCTATACAGCCTTTTGCATTACACACGAAGTCTGTACAGCGGTTGCTTTCATGCTTAGTAAGTCTGTACAGCGGTTGTCTTCATGCCTAGAAAGTCTGTACATCGTCAGGCTGCTCATGCATTGTCTAGGTGGCAAGTCTGTACATTGGCCAAGTCTGTACATCGGCCTGTTCATGCATTCATAGAAGTCAGTACAGTCTATGCATCATGCTAAGTCTACACATTGCACTGTACATCAGACCAAGTCTGTACAGTCTCATTTAAAGTCTACACTATGCAAACTACATCGTCAAAGTCTATACATTGCACTATAGCTTGCATTCACTCAAAGTCTATATAGCCTTCCGTCTCATGAAGCGTCTCACGATGTGTCTCACAAAGCACTCAAGTCTATACATTGCATCGTCTCATGCATCATCTCATTCAGCGTCTTTGTGAGTCTATACATTGGCAAGTCTGTACATCGTGTGTTGTTGAAGTCTGTACAGCCTATCTGCCTCTCATATGTTAAGTCTATACATTGCACTGTAGCATGCACGAACTTGAAGTCTGTACATCCACTAGTTGAACTTCAAGTCTATACATCGGTGAAGTCTGTACATCCACTAGTTGAACTTTCAAGTCTATACATTGGTATCTTTACCGACGGTGCACTCGCAAGTCTATACATTGGTATCTTTACCGACGTTGCACTCGCAAGTCTATACATTAGTACCTTTACCTACGTTGAACCTGCAAGTCTATACATCGTGCATTCTCAAGTCTATACAGTGCTTGCTTAGCTCAAGTCTGTACATCGTCCATCAATCCTTTGACAAGTCCATACATCGTGAAAGTCTATACATTCATCATTGCCTTGGTTCATGCATCAAGTCTGAACATTCCTTACAGTAGGTATATACATTCGTTGTGCATGGTCTTGAGCATATAGGAAGTCTGTACATCATCCAGTGCATTGCATGCATCGTTCATGAAGTCTGTACGTCGAGCAAGTCTGTACATCGGACTAGTCTGCATTGGCTAAGTCTATGCATCATTCTGGTTGCACAAATGCCAAGTCCAGACATTGGCTTTGCTTGCACGAGCTGAAGTCTATACAACTGTGTGCTTCATTCACAGAGTCTGTACATTGCTTCATGAACCAAGTCTGCACATTGCTAGAGCTCGCATGCAGAGTCTAGACAGTCATGAGCAAGTCTATACATAGGCTGTTGCATGCTCATGGAGTCTGCACATTTGATAGTGGCAAGTATGTACATCACCCAGTGTCATGCATTCAAAGTCCACACATGCACACACTTAGTTTGTGCACTAGGCATTGTAATGTCTATACACTGCTGTCGCATGTACACCAAGTCCACAAATCTGTTGACGGCAAGTCTATGCATTCATCTTCAATGTACACACTTTGCTTGATGCATTCTGCATTACACACTTCAAAGCCTGTACATCATGGTCACATGCATCTAAGTCCATACACTGCTTGGTGACCTGCATATGGACTCATTATCATTGTGTATAGTTTGCTTGATGCATTCTACATTACACAATGCAAAGTCCATACATTGCAAAATCTACACACTGCATCGGTGAGTTGCATACACTGCATCAAGTCTATACAAAGTCTGCACACTCATTGTCAGCAAGTCTGAACATTGATGTAGCACGCATGCAGGGTCTATGCACTCATAACCTTAGCCACCTCATTCTGTGCTTCAAGCATTCACAAAGTCTGTACATGCTTTAGCTTTGCATTCACAACGTGAAGTCTGTACATGCCTTGTCTTCGTATTGCAAAGTCTACACACTACACTGCCTTCATAAAGTCTGTACAAGCTATTAGACTTAAACTGATAATCCTATTCGACTGTCTGACAGGGACTCTTTGTAGAGCTTAATGAAAGGCACGCGATCCGAGGTTGGAAGGGCTGACAGGAAGATGACACATGGCCAAAAGTTCTGGGCGGGAAATGTGGAAGACACACGCCCTATCTGCTTCCTGCTGCTCTAAATATATGAAGCCTCTTCCATCAGAAGAAGCTGATCGACTGAAGCAGAGGATAGCCTGCATGATCCAGCGTGAAGAGAAGAAGAAGAAAAAAGAAAGAAGAGAAGAGCAGAGAAGAAAAAGAGAAAGTGAAGAAGAGCAGAAGAGAAAGAGAGAGATAGAGAGCTCGAGCAAAGAAAGAGAGAGAGATAGTGGGTGTCTGGCATTTGGATCAAATCCAAGCCAGAACTGCTCCTTCGAGAGCTATATTTCTTGTGCTTTATTTACAGCTTTCTGTTGCTGTTTGGTTCATGTTTTCGTTTTCTATTTTATACCTTTCTTCACGCTGTTAGTCAGAGTTTGCAGAGGTGCTGCCTCTGGATGGGTCAAGCTGTAATCCCCAGCGGTTGCAGTGGTGGATTCCACTGGACAGCAAACTGTGTTGCTCAGCGGGCGAGGTGGATACCTCGGACAGCAAGCTGTGAGGCTCAGCGGTTTGTAGGCAAGCTGTGATGCCCAGCGGTTCAAGCTGTGAGTCAGCAGTAATCCACACTCGGGTTGAGTGTGGGGTGGACGTAGGTCTGGAGGACCGAACCACCTAAAAACTCCTCTTGCATTGTGGTTTGATTTGTCTAATTGTGCTTCCGCTAGTTGAATGCTTAGGTGCGCTTTGGGATGATTGCTCACTGTGTGTTTGTTTAATTCCGCATTTGCTTATTAGCCTTTAGTTTTGTCTAGTTAGCGAACTAGAATTTTTAATTCGGCGAAAGTTTTTAAGGGGAGATTCATTCACCCCCCCTCTGAATCGAACGCACCGAACCCAACAGAACCGCCTGTTGGTTGCACGGTCTTACAATAGACCGCGTAAGGGCGCTGCAGAAGGTGCGGGGTGAAAGACTCCTGACTGTTGAACGGCTCTTCCTCGACCGCAGGAAGAAGATGGATGGTCCAATCTGCACCGCACAACCTCCTGAACGGACTGTGTAGAACCACGCAAGACCACCAAGCCAGAAGTCGCAAAGGGGTCCAACCTCCACCCTCTCCGGTCGGCCAGAGGGGATGGGCGTCATGCTAGGGATTGCTGACCTGTAAAAACAACGTGAAAAACACACAGAAACAAACTAGATTAGAACTGAATGATGTATTATATGTCAAAATAATAAGGAATGAATGTGACTAAATGGAAAGGGGGATACCTGGGGGATTTTAAACCCCTAGGTTGTCAAAAACATGGGTGGATGTGTGCATGGTGATGAGAATGAAGAAGAACGCGGGGAGAAAGTAATGCATGCAATGAAAAAGTGATGAAACCTATCAAACACAAAAGACTCAAAACTCGACTACTCCCTGAACCGGAGGCTTGTATGGACGTAGAAAGCCTCCCTCCTTGGTGATAGGTCGCTCAAGAATGCGGCAGGGCTTCGTCGTTGACCAAAAATCTCCCCCCTTTTCAAGCCCAGCCTTTAGGGTCTATTTATAGAGCCTAGAAAGCCTAGCTCGAAATTAGGGTTTAGAGTCATTTTCAGGTTGAGATAATCAAAGGAAAATCGTAGATAAATCAATTATCTTGTATCCAGTCGAAACGACACTCAAAATGGTTGATTATCCGTGGAGAAAATGATGGGAGAAGTTAGGGATAAAATCACGGATAGAGAGAGAAAGGCTTGTTGAAATTCAGGAATTGAAGGGATGAACGGTCTTACGATAGACTGCCCCACTTGATGGGCGATCACTTATTGGCCGTCCAACCTTGTCGGTGGAAATTCAAAATAAATCAGAAATAACCCAAATTATCCATCGAACTGACCGAAACCTTCGCCGTTGGACTCTCAGAGATAAACGGCTCATGTGGGACCGTTCAAACGTAGAGCGGCCAAAGACAAACCGTTTTAGGCCTATCGGTGATAAATAGATTAATTGGATAATTATCTGAGAAAACCATAGAGCACATGACTCTGAGAAATGAGCGGTCATAACCCGTCCGTCCATTAAGTTGAACGGGCAGAATAGGACCGCATAAATGCTGGTCGATGGAAATTCAGAAAATTAACCAAATTACTCCAAAATACATGGACGGGTCATGGACAACCGCACAATGGTTGAGCGGCCATGGATGAACCGTACATGCGTTTGGGTATTGAAACTCATGAAAAAAAGTCCAATCAACCGAAACCAAGGCCCGTTAAGCCCGAAATCAACTCAAACCTAACCAAGGAGGGAGGCGACCCATAAAATTGGCCCAAAACATGCCTGAAGACAACCCCAACAAGCGATGGACAACTCGAGGCATCAACAAATGGGACTTCGAGGAACGACTCAACTTATCGGCAAAAAACAGGTGTCAATAGATGCCCCTCCTTAACGTCCTCTTTGCAGGGGAGCGAGCGGAGGCGAAGCGGAAGTGACATGGAACATGGAGATGGAGCGAAAATGCAGCGGAGTGGACCAAAAAAACGGGCGTTAAGGTAAAACGACACCCGTTTTTACCAACAAGCGATAAGAATGTTTCAGAAAACTCTGAACCAAATGCAAGGAATTACTAAACTAAAAGTGACACCAGTCTGGAGGAACTAAACTAAAATAAATCGACAAGACCAACCTCATGAGGGACACAATCCCGCGGTCTAATGAGGAGGCCATAAAAGTAGGCAGTAAAAGTAAAGGAAATAGGCTAAAGCTCCAGACGGGGACCTTTCAATCAGCCAAACCAAGTGAATCGACCAAAGAGAACCTTCCAACTCAGAGTGGAATTAGTTCCTCTAACTCAGACAATAAACGCACAGCCAACCATCCCTGATGGGACATTCTTCAAGCAAATCATGGGTCATGAAAGCTCAAAAAGATGCGTCTGATGCATGCTGAGCTAAAATAAAAGAAATCGTTAAAACGAATGCAAAGAAAGATTAAAATATAAAATACTCGAGAATAATATTACTAAGCTGGGAAAATCAGAGTCAAGACACTCTCCACAACCACAGCGTGCAGGATAGAACCATCCTCCCCGTGACATCCCAACCTAACGGCCTATCCGAAGATGAAATACGTGAACCTGGATCATCATCATTTTTGTTGAAGGGGAACATCAGATCCTGGAACACGTAGATAACCAACTGGTCCTCGAGATAATATATTATAATACCATATAGTAATGCAGTAAGGGCGATAAAGATAGAAGGCCATACCCGACTTACCTGTGCAGGCAAAACGGCAAATGAAAGCTTGATTGCTGCACATGGAATGGTTAACAGGATTTGCAATAATATCAGAGATTAATCATTAAGTACAAACAATCTTCAAACAAGAACGGTTAATGACCAACCGCCCAAAGAAGAACGGTTATATGTAAACCGCATATATCATAGAATTTGAACCGACTTAAAAAACTTACCGTTGAAGATGAACGGCCACAGATCAACCGTACAAACCATGGACGGTCCATCGCTAGACCGCACTACCTCTGCAACCTCAAAAAGCTAAACCTCTCGTCTCCCTCCACCATAACAGACGGTGGGGGAGAACGAAGGGCAACCAAGCCCCATTCTCAACCCCTCTCTCCATCTCTCTCGCCCCCTCCCCAAGCTATCACAATCCTCTCAACCCTCCCTCTCACTCTCAATGTGCCAGAAGCATCAAGCCCACCGCCCCGAGATGGCCGGAGAGGAAGCAACCACACCGTCGACTGCCACCGCGGCGGCGAACACCGAAGAACCACCGGTGCCGGAGAGGACCATGCCGCCACCCACAGCCGAGGAAGAGGCCAGAGTAGCTGCAACCGAGGAAGAGGTCGCCGTCGTGGAAGGAGACGTCGGAGAAGACGCACCGGCAGAGAAGCCAGCCAAAAAACCAAGGGACCCCGAGGTAGGTGCCCTAAAAAAAACTCCCCCATTTCCATTGTTTGTTTAATTCTAAGCCATGCATGTTAGTTAACGAGGATTTTTAGGGGGATTTGAGACCTTAGGGATCAGTTTGGGGTGCCATGGTGGCCTCCCCACCAGTGGGGAACCCTCACCGTCGTCGGGGAAGACGATGGTAGGGCGGTTCAGTCAAAACCGCACAAACACAAACATGCGGCTTACATAGAGCCTCCCAACATCCATATGGCCCAGGGGTAGCCGTTCAAACTCACACAACCACAGAACCGAACCAATTAATGACGGTGAGAAGCTCACCGCTCAAAACAATCAAACGGGCCTCATCAGTCCATGCCAAAACCGGTCAACAAAGAACTACGTGGTCCCTACAATATCGCTCAACCTTCCTGCGGCCCAAGAGCGGCCGTTCGACTCTAAGAAATCTGAGGAAAGAACGGTGCACATCCGCCCGTTCAAGAAAGAATGGCCAGTGAAAGTCCGTTTGAAACACAGAACCTGGGGATAAGAACGGTGCACATGGGACCGTTAGAGGGAATGAGCGGCCTATAGGTAACCGCTCTACTGACAGAGATTTTAAACCTTGATGACTTTATTTATATGAAACAAAATGCTTAAATAAATTACTAAAATGCATTAAAATGAATGAATGAATGCAGCGAAAGCGCAGGACCCGCACCTCGTGGTTGCAGGTCCGTGCAGTGTATTTAGCACTGCCGGACTTCCAAAGGGAGCGGTTGGCTGCCATGGGGTTCACCCCATTCCTGAGCATATAGGTGTGTCAGTTCGACGTAGCTCTGCTCTATGCCCTGCACGACCGCTGGGACCCAGTGAGTTAGACGTTCCTTTTCCCGTGGGGGCATATGGTCCCCACGCTGTAGGACGTGGCCAGGCTCACTGGCCTTCGAGTGCACGGGTCACCGGTTAGCGGGACTACCTTTCCTGACTATCGGGCGATGGCTCAGGGATTGCTGGGCTTAGAGCTACGGCGCCCCGAGAGGCAGTCGACCCTCCTACCCCGGGCTAGTCTCCAGGACAACTTGGGATTACGATGAGCGGGAGTTGCAGTCGGTGAGCAGCCAGAGGAGCACTTGCAGCGACTGGTGGAGCTGGCGCGGCCGAGAGTAGCTGCAGGGCCGGGAGCGGAGGCGGACAGAGTGCTGAGACGGTTCTTGATGCTGACGTTCGGGCGACTCCTCTTCTCCACCAGGGCGGACGTGATGAGCTACCGGTTCCTTCCTTTCCTCGAGGAGCTGAGCCACGTGGGTGACTACGCGTGGGGAGCAGCAGTTCTCGCCTTCCTTTTTGACACGCTGAGTTCGACAGCCCGTCGGACGATGCTCGGGGGCTTCTCCCCCTTACTCCAGGTACGACCCTTACTGTAGCACCCCAGGAATTTAAATCTAGAATAAATAGAATAACTATAAATATTCATCATGAAAAATTAAAATTTTGATAAAGGAAAAGTGATAATTAGTTAAAATAGTAAATGGGCTTAAATGTTAATAAATAAATGAGGAATATAAATTAAATATTCTCTTTTATCTATGAGCAATACCATTCAAATATTTAAAAGGAATATCATTCCAAAATATAATTCTATGTATAAAGATTTCATAGTATCGAACCCGACTCTGATACCCAAGACAAATGATGAGAATTAATAAGGTAAATAAATAATTAAAGTGATAGGAAGTGTGGTCTATATATGTATGAAGTTCTATTAATCAAATTTTTAAAGCTTATATAAGAATGGGCTAAAACACACTATATATACATGTATATCGAAATATGCATGAAGAGATTTTATATATATATATATATATATATATATGCTAAAGCACTTATGTATATATAAATAAATAGTGCTAATGGGCTTTACGTATGAAGAATGGGCTCTAAGAAGGTTTACGTTTAATCTTTAAAAGAGTTTTTAAGAGGATCTACCAAAATCCCAAACCCAATAGGCTAAGGCTATTATATGGAAATTTTTGCAATTTAATTAGTGGGCCTTTGAATTAAAACAACTATACATAATATATATGTAAATATTATAACCTGTAACCCATTAGTCTCAGCTAGAGGCCGACAGCCTATTCGAATCTACTCGAAACTCACGCAGCAAAGCCCATCTAATGAGAGCCTCTCACCGAAGCCAACCCAACATGCAACTTCAAAATCCAACCCATTTAACCCATGAAACCATGTATATACAAAGCCCACGTAATAGCTCACCTACACATCTATATATAAACCCAACAAAGCAAACCCAAGCCATGCACATACAAACCCAACCCAACTGCCTTTCGAACGTATGGTGTAGTTTTAGGGTTTCCCATTCAAACAATAGCAGGCAGCTGCTAATCAGGTAAGAAGAAAATAACGCACGGAAGTTTTAAAGCCTTTCCAATACATGCATTCGAACCTTTTAGAATGCTCACCCTACTATAAAAGAAGCCTTGGTCGAACGTGTATGGGTTACTGCCCGTGCATTCGAAGGAAGCTTGCGTTACAATCGTCCTTCTTCTTCCTGCCGTGGCCGGACGTGGGGCACTCATCTTCCTTCTACCTCTTGTCCTGCTACCGTTCAATAGCACCTACGCTTCCTCCAACGTCAACCTACAGGAGGATTTGGGCGCCATCCATCTTCTCCCTCCTGCTGATCACTTGCAACAAGGAGGACGCAGGGGTTCTTCTTCCTCCATCTCCCTCCTGTGCCTTGCTTACAGCAAGAAGAAGCCAAAGCCATCTTCAACTCCATCCTTTGTTTCAAGTTACGGGAACAGAGTACTTTTCCAAGAAGAACCACCAACTGTTCACAGTCCAAATCGATCAAAAGGTAGGCAATCTCCCAAGCTAAATTATTAAACGATTAAACCTTGCATGATCAAGCATTATCTGCATGATTTTATGTGTTTTGGTTACACGGTGAACAAGCAGTTAGTTATGGAGTTTTTGCTTTGACAATTTATTCAGGGGCGTCGGAGTGTCCGTTGCTCATGAAATTTTATGGGAGCGTTATTATGGTGGAGACCAAGATAGTGAGAGTGGTTGTACCGTTTTTCATGCCCCATATCTCAAGATCCCCCGCCTCTCAACGAAAAATTATTTTGAACGTCCGGTCAAGTAGAGTTTTTCTAGCCCGTCATTTTGATATATAGAACGCCTGATTCCGACGTGTGTACGTCGAGAACCGGAGCCTTGAACATCGACATTTTTTTGAAATGACGACATTTAACATGTCCTCAAATGCTTGACGCCACAGTGCAATGGCGTCAATTCTTATATTATATATATATATATATATATATATATATATAACTTGTGATTATATCTTCAAAAATCCATATCTATTAAATTATGCCACATAAAATTATAAAAAATATATTTTTGGAATCCTTGAATATTTCTCCTAATTATCATATATTCTATTTTTCTAAATTATTTTATATAAATAAACGTGTCTTTGAATGTATGTTTTAAAATTATTCAATTAAATAGATATTGACGTGAATTCTTGTAAATAAATTAAGTTAAAAAACATAGAATTAACGTCTCTCCAAGTGGATGTTAATTAATAAATGACACTTCTCACAGACATCAATTAATATAAATTTAGTTAATTATAGAATTGGATGGACATAAATTCTATAATTAACGCATTCATGTTCTCGCCGTTTTCTTCCGGTTATGACTCATACCTTGGGTCTTTTGGCACTCTCATATCACGTCCGTAGATGGAGTCCCCGTTTAATGATTGGTTCACATTATACACCTCAACTCTCGGTGACATACGAGCCCTCCGTCGGATATTCCGTTCCTTCGGACTGACAAGTTAGTCATTGGGACCTCCGTAAGTCTCCTCGTAGCCTTGGATTCCCTCAAGGCCGACTGAGCTGGTTGTACCTAATCACCCAGATTTCTAGAATGTCATGGTTTTCATATGATTTATTGATATATCATCTTTATTACAAGTTCTATCCTTGAACTCTATGTTCCGTGAAATCTATCTTAATATTCTTACATGCTTGATCCTTGAAATTCTTGGCCATTAATATGGAATTAGTCTAGACTAAATGTCAGGGGCTATGGGTCCTACTAAAATGACATTTTAAATGCTACGGGTCCTGATCTGACCCTATTGGGCGAGGCAAAGTCCAAATGTTACCGGTATACAATGATCGGGTGCTGGCATTCACCAACTCGGTTATTGGCATTTAGGGGCAATCATACAGTCGTGAGAACTCCTAAGTGTGCGACCAAATACTATCTAGTGCTATTTCCATGAGGGGTCGACATATCATCATGATTTTCCCCTTAGTGCATTGGCCAATCCTATATAGTGCTAGATGTGCAAACGCTCTCGTGATAGTGATGATCGGGAGTAATTGCCATCATAGTACACCTTTCTTCAACTTATTGTTCGTCATGAAATGATCTTGATTTGCCTTATTGGAGGGGTTATCATATCGTCGTGATATTCCTTTAGTGTCTTGGCAAATGCTATATAGTGCTCGTAGAAGTAATTGTTCTACTTCTATATCGATCATCATAAATGTTCTTGAATTATCCCATTGATAGTACTCGTAATCTTGTCACGAAGATCCTTCTTAATACTAGATACATTGAAGCTCTCATGATAGTGTTCGTCATAGAGAGATGATTGTTATTATTTCCTCATTATGAGAAGTACTTGATGTTCTGACATGAAAGTTCTTGCTATACTCTCTTGATTGTCATTGTCCTAACTCTTTATGAGTATATCTAGCATCTTGCTTACTCGTTTGTTTCTTATAGTTCTTGAATTTATCTCGTGTCATTATAGTTCTCGATTTCTATATCTTGCATGACCTGCATGAGCATGTTAAACTGTAATTGACTTAAAGCTAGCTTTGAGCATGAGATATTAAGTCCTACTGAGCGTTCGCTCACCCTGCATTTTCTAATATTTTTCAGGTAATGACCTTAGTGACGACGAGACCGAACATGATGGGCAAGGACAAGAGTGATAAGTACTTTAACATCTAGATGAACCATCTAGTCTGGTTATCTTGCGTCTTATGTCCCATTGTAATTTTTCTTTATTGAGTCTTTTCATTTATTATGGGCCCGAATATGTAAAGAACTTATATTTGAAATGATATTTGTTATTTGTCCAAATTGTGTTTTGTGGAAATGACTGTGCTCTGATTGACACGACTGTTTAACTGCCACGTTCTGAGTAAACGACACGTTCCGCTGCTATCGGTTCGGGGCGTGACAGAAGGTGGTATCAGAGCCTAGGCTTTCTAAATCCCTAGGTCATCCAGTCCAAGTTATAGTTTGAGTCATCCTTGTCAGTTATCCTATAGGAATCCTGTGAGATTTGAGGGTAGAGCCATGGGTGAAATAATAAAATATGTCACATCTGCGTTAGATAATATCAAAATAAGAGTAATCGTTAATTCTAAATATTGTTCTTGTAGGCTAAGATGGCCGCCGAAAGAGCCCAATGGAGGGAAATGCAACGTACAGTTCAAGGATTAACACAAGCACTACAACAAGTTGCACAAGGTGGAGCTCAATATGGAGCTAGGGATCTGCATCAAAAATTTCAAAAGATGAATCCCCCTAAGTTTAGTGGGTCTACCGACCCGGATGAAGCGGAGAATTGGGTGCAAGAAATAGAAAGAACCTTTAGGGTCATGCAATGCACCAATGGAGAAAAGGTATTACTGGGAACCTACCAACTAGAGAAAGATGCTCGAGTCTGGTGGGGATCCGTGGAGGCAATCTTGCCCAATAATCAAGTTACCTGGGTGGAATTCTTAGAACACTTTAATGAGAAATATTTCTCAGAACGAATACGTGAAAAGAAGGCTATGGAGTTTGCGGCCCTAAAGCAACGCAGTCTCTCAGTAGCGGAGTATGAGGCAACATTCTCTAGATTGGCCCGGTATGCACCACACCTAGTTTGCACGGAGAAGATGAGAGCGAGAAGATTTATGAATGGCTTGAAGGTGGAACTTATACCTCAACTAGCTCCACTAGAAATTCAAACATATACGGAGATGGTTAGAAAAGCTCAACTCTTGGAAGATGCTATGGATATGATGGAAAGAATCAAAGGAAATGCCGCCAAGAAGGACTTAGCAAATGGATCCAAGAACAAGGAAAATGTGAACGACAAGAAGAGATTTAATGGAGGCAACAAATTCTATGAAAATAAGAAACCCCGGAATGATGATCAACAAACTGTTCCGGTCAAGGAAAAATGTAAACATTGCAAGAAAGGGAGACACGACCCAGATCAGTGTTGGTATAAACTCGGGAGGTGTGGAAGCGGAGATCACAAGATCGCCCGTTGTCCACTCCTAGGAGAAGAAACACTGCAAGGTAACCCTGTAAACTTATCACATATATAATTACATGAATCAAACATGATGATCATAATGCTTGGCATATCATGGGAAGGCATATTTTGGATATGGTGAATTGTACCCCACTCATTTTAGAAAAAGAAATCATGTGAATTTGGGGACCAAATTCTTTTAAGTGGGGGAGGGTGTAGCACCCCGAGAATTTAAATCTAGAATAAATAGAATAACTATAAATATTCATCATGAAAAATTAAAATTTTGATAAAGGAAAAGTGATAATTAGTTAAAATAGTAAATGGGCTTAAATGTTAATAAATAAATGAGGAATAGAAATTAAATATTCTCTTTTATCTATGAGCAATACCATTCAAATATTTAGAAGGAATATCATTCCAAAATATAATTCTATGTATAAAGATTTCATAGTATCGAACCCGACTCTGATACCCAAGACAAATGATGAGAATTAAAAAGGTAAATAAATAATTAAAGTTATAGGATGTGGGGTCTATATATGTATGAAGTTCTATTAATCAATTTGTTTAAGCTTATATAAGAATGGGCTAAAACACACTATATATACATGTATATCGGAATATGCATGAAGAGATTTTTATATATATATATATATATATATATCCCAAACTAAATAGGCTAAAGCACTTATGTATATATAAATAAATAGTGCTAATGGGCTTTACGTATGAAGAATGGGCTCTAAGAAGGTTTACGTTTAATCTTTAAAAGAGTTTTTAAGAGGATCTACCAAAATCCCAAACCAAATGGGCTAAGGCTATTATATGAAAATGTTTGCAATTTAATTAGTGGGCCTTTGAATTAAAACAATTATACATAATATATATGTAAATATATTATAACCTATAACCCATTAGTCTCAGCTAGAGGCCGATAGCCTATTCGAATCTACCCAAAACTCACGCAGCAAAGCCCATCTAATGAGAGCCTCTCACCAAAGCCAACCCAACATGCAACTTCAAAACCCAACCCATTTAACCCATGAAACCATGTATATACAAAGCCCACGTAACAGCTCACCTACATATCTATATAAAAACCCAACAAAGCAAACCCAAGCCATGCACATACAAACCCAACCCAACTGCCTTTCGAACGCATGGTGTAGTTTTAGCGTTTCCCATTCAAACAATAGCAGGCGACTGCTAATCGGGTAAGAAGAAAATAACGCACGGAAGGTTTTAAAGCCTTTCCAATACATGCATTTGAACCTTTTAGAATGCTCACCCTACTATAAAGGAAGCCTTGGTCGAACGTGTATGGGTTACTGCCCGTGCATTCGAAGGAAGCTTGCGTTATAGTCGTCCTTCTTCTTCCTGCCGTGGCCGGATGTGGGGCACTCATCTTCCTTCTACCTCTTGTCCTGCTACCGTTCAAGAGCACCTACGCTTCCTCCAACGTGAACCTGCAGGAGGATTTGGGCGCCATCCATCTTCTCCCTCCTGCTGATCACTTGCAACAAGGAGGACACAGGGGTTCTTCTTCCTCCATCTCCCTCTTGCGCCTTGCTTACAGCAATAAGAAGCCAAAGCCATCTTCAACTCCATCCTTTGTTTCAAGTTACGGGAACAGAGTACTGTTCCAGGAAGAACCACCACCTGTTCACAGTCCAAATCGATGAAAAGATAAGCAATCTCCCAAGCTAAATTATTAAACGATTAAACCTCGCATGATCAAGCATTACCTGCATGATTTTATGTGTTTTGGTTACACGGTGAACAAGCAGTTAGTTATGGAGTTTTTACTTTAACAATTTATTCAAGGGCGCCGGAGTGTCCGTTGCTCATGAAATTTTATGGGAGCGTTATTAGGGTGGAGACCAAGATAGTGAGAGTGGTTGCACCATTTTTCGTGCCCCATATCTCAAGATCTCCCGTCTCTGAACGAAAAAATATTTTGAACGTCCGGTCAAGTAGAGTTTTTCGAGCCCGTCATTTTGATATATAGAACGCCTGATTCCGACGTGTGTACGTCGAGAACCGGAGCCTTGAACATCGACATTTTTTTGAAATGACAACATTTAACATGTCCTCTAATGCTTTTGACGCCACAGTGCAATGGCGTCAATTCTTATATATATATATATATATATATATATATATATATATATATATATATATATATATATATATATATATATATATATAACTTGTGATTATATCGTCAAAAATCCATATCTATTAAATTATGCCACATAAAATTATAAAAAATATATTTTTGGAATCCTTGAATTTTTCTCCTAATTATCATATGTTCTATTTTTCTAAATTATTTTATATAAATAAATGTGTCTTTGAATGTATGTTTTAAAATTATTCAATTAAATAGATATTGACGTGAATTCTTGTTAAATAAATTAAGTTAAAAATCATCGAATTAACGTCCCTCCAAGTGGATGTTAATTAATAAATGACACTACTCACAGACGTTAATTAATATAAATTTAGTTAATTATAGAATTGGATGGACATAAATTCTATAATTAACGCATTTATGTTCTCGCCGTTTTCTTCCGGTTATGACTCATACCTTAGGTCTTTTGGCACTCTCATCTCACGTCCGTAGATGGAGTCCCCGTTTCATGATTGGTTCACATTATACACCTCAACTCTCGGTGACATACGAGCCCTCCGTCAGACATTCCGTTCCTTCGGACTGACAAGTTAGTCATTGGGACCTCGTAAGTCTCCTCGTAGCCTTGGATTCCCTCAAGGCCGACTGAGCTGGTTGTACCTAATCATCCAGATTTCGAGAATGTCATGGTTTTCATATGGTTTATTGATATATCATTATTATTACAAGTTCTATCCTTGAACTCTATGTTCCGTGAAATCTATCTTAATGTTCTTACATGCTTGATCCTTGAAATTCTTGGCCATTAATATGGAATTAGTCTAGACTAAATATCAGGGGCGATGGGTCCCACTAAAATGACATTTTAAATGCTACGGGTCCTGATCTGACCCTATTGGGTGAGGCAAAGTCCAAACGTTACCGGTATACGATGATCGGGTGCTGGCATTCACCAACTCGGTTATTGGCATTTAGGGGCAATCATACAGTCGTGAGAACTCCTAAGTGTGCGACCAAATACTATCTAGTGCTTGATGAGGGCATCACCAATGATTCCCTCTGGCTTGGGACCTCCCTTCCTTTCGATGAGGGCCATACTTGAGCTCCATGCCATCCAGGCCTCCATAGCACTTTGATGGATCACTTTGGTGTACTTCTTGTCTTTATTTTGAGTCATCTTGATGTAATTTGTCTTTTAATTGAGTCCAGTACCTACGTTATGTGTTTATTTTCCTAAGTCATGTGGTCATCATGTGGGTTTTGGGCCCAATCACTTGGGCTTGGCCCACCTGCGCCCCGTTCCCCCTAGAAATGTGTCATTAGTCTTTCTAGCAGGGACTTTTTGTAAATTTGGAGTTCCCTATAAATAGGGCCCCAAACCCTCCTTTTGGAAGTAATGAAAGTTTGAGTTAAATCTTGAAACCCTTGTGCTCCCTCTCTCTCTCTCTCTCTCTCACTCTACAAGAAGGGGGCGAACCCCCTCTCTCTCTTCTCTCTCTCTCCTCCCCCCTCTCTCCCATCTTCGACCTCCCCTCTCTCTCCTCCCCCTTGCCACAACATCCTCCACCTCAGCCCAACCCTTCACCTTCCTAAGGCCCATTCAACTCCACCATTAATCACACCATATCCCCAAGCAACCTTTCACCTCCCTAGGCCCCCTTACAATCTCCAAAGCACCCTTCCCTCTTCCCCAAGCACCCATTCCTCTCCCCCACACACCCCTTCACTTCCCCTAGGAGATTTGAATCCCCCTTCCCCCCCACTTGGTGCGTCCCCCATCACCCCCCTCCCCTCCCCTTTGGCCTTGGCCGACCACCACGACCACCATCCCCAAGCCCATTTGCGCCCCCCCCCTCATCCCACCTCCCCCTAAAGCACTCTACCCTCCCTCCTCCTCCCCTCTCACCATCCCTAACCAACCCTCCTCCAACAACTACCAACACCCTTCCACCCCTCTTTGCTACCCCTCCACTCCACACCAACCTATGTCCACCAACAACACCTTTGCACTGCTCAGCTTGCAGGTAGCAGTGGAAAGGTCGACTTGCAGAACCATCCCCAGAGTTGTTCGGCATCACATGGAGACGTACCATACATCACTGGAAAGGTCTTCCAGTCGGCTTCGCAGGCGAGGTGATCCCGCTCCATTCTGAGTCCGGGGTTGCCCGGGAGAACCATTCTCCCCCGACTGCACAGATCTGGCCCAGACTGAAACTAGAGGCGACTTTCAGAAGCTACTGCGACCACACCGGTGCTCCACTTGGTGCGCCACTTGACCGGGGAGAAGTAATCTGTCCGACACAGCAAGCGGGACATCATTTGGAGTTCGGAGTTCCCGTTCCAAATTATTTTTCCCAGGTGCGCAGGTCAGTTCTGTCAGGGATTGACCAGACCCCCTCTCACTCTTCGGGTTCCACCTCCCTTCTCTGACCTCCTCTGGTGCCCATCTCGATTGCTGATCGAAGAGGATTTGACCACGCTCGCAACCGTCCTGATCCCGTCTCGATTGGATCATGGGAGCGATCGTGGTGAAGACGCCAACCTGCTGCAACAACCTGAACACAGTCCCAGGCCGAGCAGCGCTAGTCTAGCGTCTGTCCCGGGCAGCGTCGATAACTTCTGGCGCCAAAAAAATTCAAGGTATTTCTTGGGTCAGTCACCGACTTTTGAGGTTTCATCACACTGTTCTGCACTCTGCTGAAACTCAGATTTCTTGCGACGGGGGCATGTTTGCGTCGCCGGTGCGAGGCCGTGGGGCACTCTTTATCCTCCCTTTCAACTCCAGGCTCTAGAGGGAAGTATAATCTTTATGTTCCTTGGTTTTGGGCTCATTACCTTGTCATCTTCATGCATATTTTGTCCATGAGTTTTGCTTGATCATTCCGTTTTTATACTTGATCATTTTCCTCCCATGTTCTGCACCGCTCTATTTTCTTGTGTTTTCAACCCCGTTTTTCACTGGGCTCTTCCCCGTTTTAAACCCTACTTTTTGCCCTAGTTTCACCACAACATTCCCACCTTTCCATAGCATCCACTCTTTCCTCTTTTGGTGTTCTATCTTGTGAGATATTATCATTCTTTGAGTCCATTTTGTGCACTGTTCTGCATTTTCTGAACAATCCGCATTTTTCGTCAAATCTCCGGTGTCATAACTTTCTGTCCCGACCTCATTTTTGAGTGATTCTTGTTTCTATTTCTTTACAACACTCAAGCCTTTTGTCATATCAAATTGCTCCCCATTGGGACTTCGTTTACTCTACTGTTTACATCAGTCTTTGCACCCACTTTACACTGTTTGCACAGTTTTTCTTGTGGCATGCACTTTTGCACCTTGTTTATCTTTGTTAATCATGGCATATTAAATCAATTTCTTCATGTTAATCTCATCACAATATACACACCTATTGTTTGCACCATTCCATAGGGGTTAAAAACTCTCCCCCGGTAAGTTTTCCCTCAATCTTTCATGCTACTTTATGCACTTGGGCAGATTTCTACACTTGGCATTTTCTAATGGGTTTTGCCTCTTGTTTTGTGTTTGTTTCGCAGGAAAGCATGGAAAGTGAGGCCCTTACCTTCTAGCCGGCTGGAAGGCAAGGAGAGGTAATCCACATAGTCCTCGCATCTTGATATTGAGCGCGATCATCCTCTTTTCCAAGGTACACAACGCACTTAGTATTTTATATTCTTTTGGCGTTGTCATTCCTTGGTGGGGATCACGGTATTCTTTTACATCTTTTATCACTTTTGTCTTGCTGTATGATCATGCTACCATGTTTACATAGTCACATGTTCATGATGTTCACTTGATATACACATTATGTTATCACATATGCACATATGCTTGCCTATGTGACTTGTGACACCACGCTACATATTTTCTACATCTACACCTTTTTTTTGCGATCACGGTGGGACATCTAGTGCCCATCACTTGTCTCATGCTTTGCTGCGATTTTGGTGTGTATGTCCATGTTTAGATAGCGTTTCATGCTCATATTGTTCACTTTTGTTTGCATCCATATTGTTATGTTCACATATGTTCATTATATCTTGATTTGTTAGATTTAGGCTAGAAATTGCATGCACTCCGGTGCACATAGGGTCATGCATATTGCCATATTGTAGTTGCATTCCCTCTCGATAAGTTATCCTCTCGCTCCCATATTCCTTGGGCTCGACTAGGTGATCTTATCCGGGACCTCCATAAGTCCCCGCGAGCCGTGGATTCTCACATGGACGCCGGGCCGGTTGTACCTTTCCACCCCATAGGCTTGCATTTACATACGTTGTGAAGGAGTTAACCCTAGTCAACCTAAAGTTTGAACCTTATTCTTTATAGGATACCTATCTTGAGGGAATTAATCTTAAATTAAAAATATTTAAAGGTCCACTCAAAACTTTGACAATAAAATACTTCCCATCATATTAACTTGTTTGACTTGGGTGAAATCCTTCATATTGTTTGTGTTGTGTGGGATTGTCCAAGCCCACTTGTGTTATTTTGTGTTGCATCTCCCATCATCCATATAGGTTTTATTGTTAGGCCCATTTAGGGTAGTCCATTTTGTATGTCCATTTGTCTAGTCTCATTGTCCTAGGTTTCTTTTTCTTTTTCTTTTCTTTTTCTTTGCATTATTGAGTCAGTCCCCCTCCTTTGAGCCTTTACTTCCCTCATTGTATTTCCCTGATTTTCCTATATAAAGGCTCCATTTGCCCTCATGGAGCGCCATTTTTCTCCTGTATATTACCCTTCTTCTTCCCCATCTTCTTATTCCCGTGTAGATTCCTCTTCCCATGCGGGCCCATCTCCTCGTGGCCCTTCCAACCCGCAAGCAAATCATGTGACCCACTTATCATTTGTCGCCTGCCAAACGGCCCCAGTCCAGGCCCAAAAGTTCATTGCTAATCTTAATGGGCCTTATTCTGATAACGGGCCTCCCTCTTCTACTCTTAGTGGGGCCCCTTCCTTTAACGGGCCCTCTTATTCTCTTAATGGGCCCCATGTTGCTGCTGGCCCAATCGGTCCTTATTCTCATGTTCATGATTTTTCTAGGCCCATGTATCATGCCACTCCTGGAATGGGCTTCCCCTCTTCTCAATCCAGATCCCTTTATCCAGCCCAATACCATAATGCTGGTCCAAATTCACACTCTCTTGCTCAGGCTAGCTTGCATCCTTCTCAGTCTCTCCCCATCGAGGAGATGATTGCTCAAACTCAGCGTAGGCTTGATGAACTTCAGCATCGAATTGATCCCCAAACTTCTTTGAGTGTCCCATTCGCATTCCAAGGTCTTCAACTTCCACCGCGTTCATAAATTCCTACTTATCGCTGCTATGGTGGAGCCGGTGACCCTTATGTGCACTTGAAGGAGTTTCTTTGTGAGTCGGCCTAATTCCGACATGACCAACGCTTGATGGCTTATTTGTTTGGTCTATCTCTAGAGGGCTCGGCTCGGGATTGGTTCTTTACATTGCCGCAAGACCAAGTGGTGAATTTTCAAGCCGTTCAACAGAAATTTGTTCAGCAGTATCAAGACCAGGTTGGGCCCAAGTATTCTATAGTTGATCTGGCCCATGAGAAGATGAAGCCTGACGAGGAGTTCTCTACCTTCGCCGACCGCTGGCGTCGCCTAGCTGCGCAAGTCCCGGGGCATATTCCGGAGGGAGAGCAAATCAAAATGATCATTTCTAATGCAACGCCCGAGTATCGATTCATCTTAGCCTTGAATGACATCACCTCCTGGCAACAGCTTTATAGCCGAGCCCGCTTCATCCACCAACAACTTTTAGGTTCCCTTAACCCCGAGTCCTCTCCACCTTTTATGCCCACATACGCCTCCTATCCATCACCTTCCCTGAGTCAGCCCTCCACCACATATCCTTCCATGAGTCGGCCTTCCGCTCCCCCACACCCATATACCACCACATATCCATATACCTCCACATATCAACCCTCCATGAGTCAGCCTTCTGCCTCTTCATACCCGCATGAACCCCCACCTCCGATCAAGGAAACACCACACCCCGAGCAGGTGGATGCCGTCTATATACCCCCTCATCCTACTCCGCATATCCCTTCACCAAATCCTTCCCTTAGCCATGTGCCATTGCCTACGCAACCTCTGCTTCCATCCCCGCAACCTTCTATATCACCTTCCCATATCCCTCGGCATCCCCCTAGCCCGAAGCAGGCTCCTCCTCGCTCTCCATTGCCTGAGTGTTTTACCGACATTTTCAGGGCTTTAATGGCCACTCACGCGTTGTCGCTCCCTCCGGTTGTGCCTTGTCGACCATCGGTTGGGAATATACTTAAATTCTGTGAATTTCATCGCCAGCAGGGGCATTTAGTTGAGGATTGCCCCGAGTTCCAGGATTATCTTTATGATCTAGAAGCGAAGAAGAGGATTGATTGGACTGCTATTCATGAGGTCATTGTATATCTCCGCAGTAAGCAGCAACAACAGGAAGCGTCGCCTAAGCAGCCGTCTCCATCTCAAGGCCAGGGGCACCCCTGTGATTTTGCGTTTACCATAGCGCCCGCTCCGTTATCTACCCCCTTATCCAATTCTCTACCTATGCCATCGCCTACCCCGTTACCACCTCTACCTCCACCTACCTCATCACCTTCGCCATCTCCTACCCCATCTCCGTAACCTCTGCCTACCCAATCTCTTCCTCAGGCTGGTGCCTCCACTTCCACCACCACTACTCCTACCCCCAACGCCGCTCGGCGTGTCGTATCAATACGCCGACGTTGGGTCCCACAACCTTCCATTTCCCCTTCATCTCCTTCCTCACCCTCTCCATTTCCACCACCTCCACTACCTTCATTGCCCGCATCGCCCTCTCCATCATCTCCACTACCCCTACAGCCATCACCACCGCCCTCACTACCTCCTCTCCTAGCGACCCCTATTCCATCACTTCCACCATATTCACCGCTTTTGCCATCCCCTTCGCCATTGTTGCCCGAGCCTGAGCAAGCTATACCTACACCTCCACCTTCGCCTTTACCCCCTCCTACGCCTCCACCTTTGCCTTTACCCCAACTTACGCCTTCCGAGCCTTTACCCACACCTTCCAAGCCTATTACCTCCACTTCTCCATCCCCTTCCACCCCACGGAGCGGGTGTGCGTTATCTTTGGTGCCCCTTGGGTCTGGTCCCCAGGGAGATAATGAGCCGAGCCAAGTTTCGATTGTGCTTTTCAAAATTCAAGATGTCATTTGCCGCATGCCAATCCGGGTCCTAGTCCCTGGCTATTTTGGGGATAAAGAGCCTGCATTTTCAGAAATGTTTGCAAAGAAGAGTTCCCTTGCACTAGTGCCAGTTTATTCACAAGCAAGGCCGGTGGCAATCTCATTGCTCACCGGAGGATTCACTATCGATGCTGTTATTTCTCCTCGCTCCATTGCTATTCAGTTCACTGGCCAAGAGGGGTTCTCTACCCAGATGGTGCTCACTCACGCGGCCGCCAAGATCCTGATGAATTCTATATGCAAGGGGCAGTTGCCCGTGTTTTCTACATTCTCTAAGGACATTCTACATCTGTTATGCAATCTCCCTCGGTTTATTGGTATGTCGGCCACGTCAACGCCGCACATTACTCCCCCTCAGTTCTGTCCTGCTTTTCTGGTAAGGGAGTTATGCTTCGTGCCCAGTTGTCGGGTAAAGTTGCTGAATCTCCATGTTCTAGTGCCAAGAGATAAGACTCCATGGTTCCATGATACTCATCATCCTGAGGAGCCAGTTGCTCAAGAATGTCCACAGCATGTTAGCACCGTGAGTCCAGGGGCAACCGCCCCGATGAAGCTGCATATTCATAACCAGGCTAGGTCGTCTACCAGGTGGGCCCGTTATTTAAGAAAGTATTGCAAGACAAGAAGCCCGAAGGCTTGAGTCCGCGCCAGGCGGAGTTGTTTCAAGAAGATTTCTGCCAAGAAGAGGTGGCGACATAAGTATAAAGGCCGTCAGTTGTGCATTCGAGGGTCCACTTCCTTCTCTCCTTCCTCCGTCCATTCATCTTTTCTTTTGCTCAGTAGTTATCCTTGGGTGGTGTACCTTCCACCACCTGACTATATTTCTACCATCGTCTCCTGTCCTCACCATTCTAGGTCTCGGCCTATGTCCTCCTCTTCCCATGATCCGGGGGCATCTTCTAGTTTTTCACCCCGGATACATCCGGATTCTGCTTCTCATCCTTTTCCCCCGACCCTATTGGGGATTCCTTGCGCTCGTTCCCCGACCTTGTCGGGTGGTTTTTCTGATCCTCCCCCAACTTTGTCAGGTGGTTTTCATTTCTTCTCCCCAACCTGGTCGGGTGTTTATGCTTCTTCTTCCCCGCCTCTGGCGGGTGATCGCTACTCTCCTTCTCCGACCACGTTGGATGATTCTTCTCCTCGTCTTTCTATTCTTTCCTCCTCACCCTTTCGGGGTTCTCACCCTTTTTCTTGCTGTTTTCGAGGCTTTAGCCCGCCTTGATCTCAGTTAATCCTTGTTTATTCTGTATCGGGTTCCTTGTTATCAGGGCCTCAGTGCCTTAACGAGGGAGTTCTAGCCCTCGTCTCTCTTCCTTTTTATCCCTTCTTCATCTAGTATGATGTCTGCCACTCCTCTGTGTCGAGGAATCCAATCCTTTGCTCTCCTTTCATCCTTTATCCTGGCAAGCAAAGGAATGCAAAGCTACTCGCGCTCCTCAAACCTTGATGAGCGAGATCGCTTCAGGAGGGCGATTTCCACACCATGGATTTGCAAAGGTATCTTTGATTTTGTGCCGAAACATGTTATCATTGCTATTACTGTGTTATTTCTGCACGCGCTTATAATGTTGGTTCCTTAACATGATCGAGTGACTTTAGGAGTCTTTGTTTAATTAGATCTTAACTTTGTGTCAAATAAAAAAGGTTATTTTCTGCAGCATCCTTAGGCTGGTAATAGCTCCGTGCTGGGAGTCTAGTTTCTTTCCCCGATTGTTGAGGGTGACCTTTAGGCATGAGTTTTTCACACACTACACGGTAAGCCATAGCCGATCTCTCTGAGGCGCACCGTTGCTGCTTTGGCCATACTTTGGGTATGCACAAAGGTCTTTTCTTTTCTCTGCTCGGCCAAGTGCATGGGCAAGAGATTGATGGATAAGATGACCAACCTAGACACTCCCCAATATGAGAGAGGTCTCAAATAGGGGCAGTCTTGACCCTCAAAAGTGAGCTTTCATACTATATCAGGCCAATAAGGGCTACCAAAATGAGAAAATGAATCAATGCAAAATTATGAATCAAAGGCATGACAAGAGTGGCAGTACAGTTCCCCGCGGGACGTCATGAGCCCGGTCGCATGCGTGCCTAATAAATATGGGTCTAAAAATCAAAGACATAAAGCCCCGGCGCAACAGGCTATCTCTTTGAGGGGTAGTGCCCTGGAAGGAATTCGAGCCTTGATATTTCCCATCCTGCACGAAGCTTGTCTCCAATTTATCTTCTGCTTCTCCCTCTTAGGCTGGGTTGTATCCCGGGTATGGCCTTAGTAGGGGCACCGTTCTTTAGAAGCAGTTAGTTGTGGTAAGCCACCCTCACATGCACACCTTGTTTAAGGGAAGCCTTTAGTGAAAGGGGTAGGAACGTCGATCCCTAGTTAGTAGTTTGAGCCCGTCTGTAGGTGCTGTGGATTGCTATGTCAAAATCTAAAAAAAAATCAAATATTACCAAATGTCTAAAAAAAATCAAATATTTCAAAAAAATCTAAAAAATTAAATATTGTCAAAAATCCAAAAAAATCAAATACTTCAAAATTTCAAAAAGAAACCAAATATTTCAAAAACCTAAAAAATGAAATATTTCAAAAAATCCAAAAAAGAAATACTGTTGAAAATCTAAAAAAATCAAAAACATTACAAAAATTCAAAAAATGTGTCTTTTTCATACATTTGCATTTGTTTTAAGGACATATACGTAATCTGTTTGTTAAGTGTGCAGGTTGCAAGTACTCAGGCGTTCCTTACTATATCTTTGTGCTCTGCCTCCTGTCCACATCTTTGATCTGTTCATTCCTTCTTCGATCCACTCTCTCGATCTGTTCTGAAGCTCATGTCCTTCTCAGTTTTTATTTGTAATGATCATATCTTTATGAGAGGGCTTTGCCTCACGATTATGAACCTGGCGGTTCTGCTTCATTCTGATCTTGGGTTTTGATTGAAGGGTGTATCTGTTTATGTCTTTTATCCCGCCGTATGCTTGTCACATGTTTATGTCCCACCGTGTTGTCCCACACATGTTGTTTTATCTCTCACCGAGTGTTGTTAGTTGTCTTGCACATGTTGTTAGTCACCCCTTTATGTCCCATGCTCTTGTCCCAACCGTGTGTTGTCCCACCGCGTTGTTGTCTTGTCACACCGTGTTCATGCATGCATGTTGTTCGTTCATGCCATTGCACATGTGCTCGTGTGCCTTTGTTATGTTATGTTGCATTGTCTCCCATTTCATTTGACCGTTATGTTATGTCGTGTTGTTTGTCATTCAGTTGATAGTTATGTTATTTTGTCTATGTTTACACTTGCTTGTTTATCATATTTATCTTATATATGAAAAAATAAAAAAAATTAAAAAATAAAAATCAAAAAAATGCCATTTCGCCTGCACAGGTAAGTCAGGTATGGCCTTCTATCCCTACTCGTTGTTGCATTACTATATGGTATCTATATTGTTATATTATCTCGAGAACCGGCTGGTCATTCATGTGTTCCAGGATCTGACGTTCCTGTAGACACGCTAAAATTGACATTATTTTGGGTATATTTCGTATCACTCTGCGATGCCCCATTTGACCCTCAAATCAGCTTATTTGAGTGGTTTTCCCACTTTTTCTTGAATTTCTCCTATTTTTCCCCATTTTTCTCCTTTTTCCTATTTTTCTGGATTTTCTGGGCATTTATCTCTATTTGTTTTGAATTCACGCCCTCATCAGGGGCGTGTTTTTGAAACACGACCTTGTCTAGGGCGTTTTCTCCCATTTTATCTATTTCTCCCCCATTTTATCTATTTTATGAATTTTCTAAATTCACGACCTGGGTAAGGGCGTGTTTTCTTCAAAACATGACTTAACCAAGGGCGTTTCTTAAAGAAAGGACGATCTCACCTGAGGGCGTTAATTCTTCTAGGTTTGACCGACTTCCCATTTGAGCTCTTGAAATTAACGCCCTTCTCAGGGGCGTGTTTTTAAACGTGGCTTTAATTAAGGCGTGTTTTTACATTTTTCAAATATGGGGAGTTTTTATTGTTAAATTTGGTTTTTGAGAAACGCCCTTATGCAGGGCGTGTTTTTGAGAAACGCCCTCTCGTCAAGTCGTCAATTCATTAATTGACGCCCTTACCTAAGGCGTGTTTTACCTTCTGGCTACGCAGCTCTTTCCCCAGAGAGTCCTTGCTTCGATAGATGCCTACTTGGTTTGGGCTCTTGCCCATTCTTATCATTTCCCTCTTAGGACTCTTGCCCATGTTTATCTCTTCCTCAACCTATTTAATAGAGCCAATGGCTCTGTTGTTTGGTTGGACTCCTCTTCTTCGGATCCCCTCCGATTTCTTCTCTTCTGTTCGACACCCCCCTTCTTTCCCTCCGTTCTTCTTCTGCTTCTGTTTTCTTCTTCTTTTCTTCTTCTGTTTCTTTCTTTTTCTTCTCTCGCAGGAGCAGGTGCTGTTGCTATTGGCTCGGGAGGAGGCTCTGCACTGCACAAATCTTCATCCCATCGAGTCTTCCTCCTCATTGAATATCAAAGCCAAGCAACAAACAGATTTTTCTTATCTCCCCTCTATTTTCTTTATTTTATTTTTATCATGTGCATGCATCATTATCCTATTAACTCCCCTTCTCAACCACGTTGAGACCTCCATACAGTGCACTCTTGCACACCTTTTTATCATATTCATATCACCATTCATCATATCATCATATCTCCCCACACCCTTTGCATAGAGGTTTAAGGGCAACCACCCTTAAGGTGCGTTCTTGCACATGCTTTCATGATCACATATTTCTATCATGAATTGATGCTACACTCACCACATATCTAATGCAATTTCTTCATTGGTGTTTGTCTTTTTTGCAAGGGTAATTAAAGGAAGAACTCTCTTCGTCGGCCGGCCGATTTGAAGAGAAAGGAATACTCACATCCCCCACATATTTGAGGTACTTTGCGATCATCTTCCCATATCAATCTCCTCTTTGAGACCCTCGTGTCTCTGGCGATCACACACACTCCACATTAGCACCTCGTGCTATTTTTATTGCTTTCACCCATATATCTATTGCTTTTTATATTTTTAAGTGTGGATTTTAAAAGAGATCTACAGTTCCCCTCTAACAAAAACGATGATGATCAAGGTGCACATGTTTAATCATCGGATAGGCCGTTAGGTTGGGAAAATTAGGGAATGATGGTTCTATCACGCACGCCGTGGTTGCGGATAGTGTCTTGACCCTGATCGTTCCAATCTAGCAATACTACTCTCGAGTACTTTCTATTTTATGATTTCTTTGCATTCGTTTTGATGATTTCTTTATTTTAGCCCAGCATGCATCATGTCATATTTTGAGCATTAACGTCTCGTGATCCATTCAAGGTTTCTCCTCAATAATGGTTAGTTGCACTTCATGTCTCTTGGATAAGAGATCTTTATTCCACTCTGAATTTGAACGATTTCTCTGATCTTTTCGCTTGGTCTGGTTGGCCAGTGTGATTCCTGTCTCGATTTTATCTCAGTTATATTTCTCTTGCTTTTTACGTTGTGCTCCTTTCCGACCCCCTCATTGTCTGTGGATTGTGTCCTCGATGAGCCTGGTCGTGCTTCCTTTTTTTCCTATTAGTTTAGTTCTCCAGACATGTCTCATTCTTGTCATCCAGTCCTGGTGGTTAGTTCAGCGATTTCGGGAGAATTCCTGTCGCTTGTTGGTTAAAACGGGTGTCTTTTGCCTTGATGTCCGCTTATCAGTTCTCTCCGCTTCATCTCCGCTTCATCTCCATTTCACGTCGCTGTCACTTTCGCTCCATCTCCTTTCCATTTCACCTCCGCGTCGCTTTCGCTTGCTCCCTTGCAAAGCGGACATCAAGGAGGGGCATCTGTTGACACCCGTTTTTAGCCTGCAAGTTGAGTCATTTCTCTTATTCATCATTTTGATGCCCCGAATTACCCATTATTTTGGAGCCTTTCTTGGATGGATTTCGAGCCCATTTCATTATTCCATTCCTTTTGAACCTTGGAGATCATTATTTCATAGAGCCTTGGAGCCTATCTTGTCACCTTCTGGCCTTCAAAGTCGCCTTACGGCCCATTTAGGTCGGCTTCCCTCGAGCATTCAGCCCCCTTTCGCTGCGTAGTCTTCAAAATTGTCCTTTTCACCCCCTTCCTTTCCTTTTTTCAAAATGTGTTCTTCACCAACGTTTTTCATCTTTTAAATCCCTACAATTCCTTCTTCTACGTCATTGGCCAGTTCTGCACCGATTTCAAGTTATTTACATTTTTTCGGCAGACTGCACTGTTCACCTATGTCCCGGTATTTTCTCTCTCTGTTCTAGCCCCACTTTCTCTCTCTTCCAATCATTTTCTCATCTTACTTTCTTCATAAAAGTTGTTCATTTTTGAGTTATCTATAATTTTGTCTTCTACCACTTTTGCTAATTCTACACCGTTTCGGAGATATAATCCAATTTCTAAAGTCACGCAAAGTCTACCTTAAACGGTTGTGTTAATGAACAAATTGATGTGGCTATCTTGACGACCGTTTAACCCTTACTGGTCAGTCGTCCGACCGTTTATCCAATAAGAGTCCAGCCTGCTCTGGACTCTCTCCACGAACCTGCGCGATGTGGCTATCTTGCGGCGGCCATAACTTCTAGAATACTTATCTAAATTGATCCCCATTTTTTCTTACTTCTAGCCATTTGTATTATCTTTACTTTGGTTCATAGAAATCAAAATTTGATGGGCTATATCTCCTGGAATCGTGGCCGCAATATCAGGTTTTTCTGCTTTTCGTACAACCAAAAAACCCTGCAGATTAGGTTCAAGAGGCTTCTTCCAAGAGCCATAATTTCCACAATCTTCAACCAAAAAGAGTCCCGTTTGTTCCTACGCCTTATCTTGACTGTTATCTCGATAATGATCTAAAGATCTTGAGATTTGGTGGACTCTATCTTCTGGAATCGTGGGAGAAAGTTGGGGGTTTCACCACTTTTTCTATATAAACCTGCTCAGATTTCCTATACGACGGGGGCACGTTTCCAAGGCGACGGCAAAGCCATGCTGGATTGTTGACTCAACCCTTCAACCCTATCCTGAAGAGAAAGTATAAGCTTCGTTTTGGTTCCTTATTTGCTCGATTTCATCAATGTTTGCCCTCTCAATTTCGCCCCTACTTTTGACAAATCATCACAGTTTGCTGATTTCTGCTACAAAGTCCACGACGGGGGCCTGTTCATCAAGCCGGTGCGGAGTCATGCTTTATCCTTTTCATCCTCCCTCAACTCCATCGTGAAGAGGGGAGTATTAGCTTCACGTTGATTATATGTTTGCCTTATTTCTCATATCTTTTCCCCCTCTTCCAAGCCCCTACTTTTGAGGTTTCATCACACTGTTCTGCACTTTGCTGAAACTCAGATTTCTTGCGACGGGGGCATGTTTGCGTCGCCGGTGCGAGGCCGTGGGGCACTCTTTATCCTCCCTTTCAACTCCAGGCTCTAGAGGGAAGTATAATCTTTGTGTTCCTTGGTTTTGGGCTCATTACCTTGTCATCTTCATGCATATTTTGTCCATGAGTTTTGCTTGATCATTCCGCTTTTATACTTAGTCATTTTCCTCCCATGTTCTGCACCGCTCTATTTTCTTGTGTTTTCCACCCCATTTTTCACTAGTCTCTTCCCCATTTTAAACCCTACTTTTTGCCCTAGTTTCACCACAACATTCTCACCTTTCCATAGCATTCACTCTTTCCTCTTTTGGTGTTCTATCTTGTGAGATATTCATCATTCTTTGAGTCCATTTTGTGCACTGTTCTGCATTTTCTGCACAATCCGCATTTTTCGTCAAATCTCCGGAGTCATAACTTTCTGTCCCGACCTCATTTTTGAGTGATTCTTGTTTCTGCTTCTTTACAACACTCAAGCCTTTTGTCATATCAAATTTCTCCACATTTGGACTTCGTTTACCCTACTCTTTGCATCAGTCTTTGCACCCACTTTACACTGTTTGCACAGTTTTTCTTGTGACATGCACTTTTGCACATTGTTTATCTTTGTTAATCATGGCATATTAAATCGATTTCTTCATGTTAATCTCATCACAATATACACACCTATTGTTTGCACCATTCCATAGGGGTTAAAAACCCTCCCCCAGTAAGTTTGCCCTCAATCTTTCATGCTACTTTATGCACTTGGGCAGATTTCTACACTTAGCATTTTCTAATGTGTTTTGCCTCTTGTTTTGTGTTTGTTTCGCAGGAAAGCATGGAAAGTGAGGCCCTTACCTTCTAGCCGGCTGGAAGGCAAGGAGAGGTAATCCACATAGCCCCCGCATCTTGATATTGAGCGCGATCATCCTCTTTTCCAAGGTACACAACGCACTTAGTATTTTATATTCTTTTGGCATTGTCATTCGTTGGTGGCGATCACGGTATTCTTTTACATCTTTTATCGCTTTTGACTTGCTGTATGATCATGCTACCATGTTTACATAGTCACATGTTCATGATGTTCACTTGATATGCACATTATGTTATCACTTATGCGCATATGCTTGCCTATGTGACTTGTGACACCACGCTACATATTTTCCACATCTACAAGGTCCAGTGCACGATAGGTTTACATTTGGATATGCAGGTCCTCCCCCACTCATCATCCATCTTATGCATGATAGGAGTATACATGGAATTCCGGGTCCTCCGACATTCACTGCACCCATACCTGATAGAGCCATTTATGGATGCCCCGGTCCTCCTAAGTCCGTCAAAACCAATGTAACACTTGATAGGGCTGAATTTAGTTGTCCAGGCCCTCCCTTCATCTCTAGAGGATCATCATTCATGACACTGCATTGTACCCTTCGCAAACACATCAACAAGAGCAATGAGGTTTATAAGAAGTCAGCCGATTCCCACCACCGCCACCAAGAATTCCAAGTTGGTGATTTTGTGATGGTGAGAACTGAGAGGTTATTCCCTGGAAATATCTCAAAGTTGAGGTCTCGTGGAGCAGGCCCTTTCAGGTGTTGAGACGCCTTGGCACTAATGCTTATGTGTTGGACCTCCAAGAGGAATACAGAGTAAGTCCCACTTTCAATGTGGCTAACCTGGTGCCCTACAAGGGTCCGACGGTGACACCCAGTGAGGAGATCTAGCCTATCCCACCCCTTGAGAGAGTCCCAACACAAACGAGAGCTCCATCCGGCCCGAGAAAACCAGCGTGATCAAGTGGAGCGGATATTAGATGAACAGATCACCACCACATAGAGCAAGGCGTATGAGCGATATCTGGTTAGGTGGAAGGGATGGCCACCTTCGGATGACGCCTGGGTGAGTCGGGAAGATCTCCAGCAGCTGGACCCCGACCTATTAGAACAGTATCGCAGCAGGGAGGGCCCCTACTCGACATAGTCGAGTTCTTCGCGGCCCGGGGGAATTGATGAGGGCATCACCCATGATTCGCTCTGGCTCGGGACCTCCCTTCCTTTCGATGAGGGCCATACTTGAGCTCCATGCCATCCAGGCCTCCATAGCACTTTGATGGATCACTTTGGTGTACCTCTTATCTTTATTTTGAGTCATCTTGATGTAATTTGTCTTTTAATTGAGTCCAGTACCTACGTTATGTGTTTATTTTCCTAAGTCATGTGGTCATCATGTGGGTTTTGGGCCCAATCACTTGGGCTTGGCCCACCGCCGCCCCCTTCCCCCTAGAAATGTGTCATTAGTCTTTCTAGCAGGGACTTTTTGTAAAGTTGGAGTTCCCTATAAATAGGGCCCCAAACCCTCCTTTTGGAAGTAATGAAAGTTTGAGTTAAATCTTGAAACCCTTGTGCTCCCTCTCTCTCTCTCAATATATATCTCTCTCACACTCTACAAGAAGGGGGCAAACCCCCTCTCTCTCTTCTCTCTCTCTCCTCCCCACTCTCTCCCATCTTCGACCTCCCCTCTCTCTCCTTCCCCTTGCCACATCATCCTCCACCTCAGCCCAACCCTTCACCTTCCCAAGGCCCATTCAACTCCACCATTAATCACACCATATCCCCAAGCAACCTTTCACCTCCCTAGGCCCCCTTACAATCTCCAAAGCACCATTCCCTCTTCCCCAAGCACCCATTCCTCTCCCCCACGCGCCCCTTCACTTCCCCTAGGGGATTTGAATCCCCCTTCCCCCCCACTTGGTGCGTCCCCCATCACCCCCCTCCCCTCCCCTTTGGCCTTGGCCGACCACCACCACCACCATCCCCAAGCCCATTTGCGCCCCCCCTCATCCCACCTCCCCCTAAAGCACTCTACCCTCCCTGCTCCTCCCCTCTCACCATCCCTAACCAACCCTCCCCCAACAACTACCAACACCCTTCCACCCCTCCTTGCTACCCCTCCACTCCACACCAACCAATTTCCACCAACAACACCTTTGCACTGCTCAGCTTGCCGGTAGCAGTGGAAAGGTCGACTTGCAGAACCATCCTCGGAGTTGTTCGGAATCACCTGGAGACATACCATACATCGCTGGAAAGGTCTTCCAGTCGGCTTCGCAGGCGAGGTGATCCCGCTCCATTCTGAGTCCGGGGTTGCCCGGGAGAACCATTCTCCCCCGACTGCGCAGATCTGGCCCAGACTGAAACCAGAGGCGACTTTCAGAAGCTACTACGACCACACCGGTGCTCCACTTGGTGCACCACCTGATCGGGGTGAAGATCCACCAGTCCTCTGTCAAACACAGCAAGCGGGACGTCGTTTGGAGTTCGAAGTTCGGAGTTCCGCGTTCCAAATTATTTTCCCCAGGTGCGCAGGTCAGTTCTGTCAGGGATTGACCAGACCCCCTCTCACTCTTCGGGTTCAACCTCCCTTCTCCGACCTCCTCTGGTGCCCATTTCGGTTGCTGATCGAAGAGGATTTGACCACACTCCCAACCGTCCTGATCCTGTCTCGATTCGATCACGGGAGCGATCGTGGTGAAGACGCCAACCTGCTGCAACAACCTGAACACAGTCCCTAGCCGAGCAGAGCAACGCCAGTCCAGCGTCTGTCTCGGGTAGTGTCGATAACTTATGGTGCCAACAAAATTCAGGGTCTTTCTTGGGTTAGTCACCGACATTTCAACGCTGGTCCCACCCACTTCTGAGTCCGGCAGTGAGCACAACAGAGTCGACAGCGGGGACCTGTCAGCAGGCAGAATCGGCAGGCAGAACTCCGGAAGGGTGACCCGGCTCCAATCGTAGTCACCTTTTTCCTCCGCGCCTGGCCGGCTTACCGCCCCTCCCTGTATGGAGGTAGTGATTGATTTTAAACCAAATTTCCCCAACCCAAGTCCTCCCTCCTGCGTGAGGCGTAGTGCTTGTAAATAATTAACAGGAATCAAGCTTCATCGGCGCAGTGTGTGGGGAACCCACACTTCCCCGCTCGCCCATCGTCTCCGAACGGGGTTGGTTTCTTCAAACCAACCAGGTAAGCTTCTGCCCTTGCTCTCCTCCGTATTTGTTCATTTAATATCTGTGAAACTAGTCCGCTGGTCGGTGAGAGAGCGCTCGTTCCCAGAGCTTCCAGCTTATGTGTGGTCACCGTGGGCTATAGTTATAGAGTGACCCAGTGCCCCAAGGCAGCTGGCCAGCCCTTGATCGTGGGCACTGTACCCTCGGGAGGGAAAACCATAGCCTTGCTGGCCCTCTACCGGCAAGGGTCTTGTTCCACCACCTCGACTCGGCATCACCGAGTCACCACGGGTAACAGGTGTGCACGGTGGGTCGGCGATTTCCAAACAACCTCGAGCTTTACGATTGCGTTTGCGAATAAGGTCCAAGGGTCCAAATTTACCTACTGCATTCTTCATCACTTGTGTCACATCAATTTGGTATCAGAGCCAGGTTTTAGACTTGTCTCTACGGGTCTAGTCCTAGGGCATTGGCATTTGGGTCTCCCTTACATCTCGTTTTCCAACGCTCCTTGCATGACCACCCTAGGGAAACGCCCCAAGTCCCCATGGACCGATTTGACGTTGTCATCAACAAACTTCATAACTGTCTAGATACCCTCACCACCCGGCTGGATCGGATTGAAGCAAAAAGGAACCACGGCCCTAGAGCTTGGTCACCTCGGGATGAATTTGGATGGGAAGCCAATGAACCCCCACTTAGGAACTATGGCCTTAGAGTCTTGCCTCCACAGGATGAGTTTGATAGGAAAAGGTTAGACTATGATCCCTATAATGACTATGAGAGGCCCCAACATTACGACCGTGAGGAGAGACGTCCCCAGGATAACTTGGATAACCATCCCTCTAGAATGACACGATTCTCTAGGTCTCCTAGGTTCACTCCACGATCGGATGATGCCAATAACATAGGACCCCATCCCAACCGAGACACTCTCCTGAAGACACCCATGCCATGTCCAAACAGAATTACCCCATTTCGGCCCACAAATACTCCTCCCACCCCTCATCCAACAAGGGTCATCCCTAGTCAACCCATACCCCAGCGAGAAGGGAGTTCCAATGGGCCAAGTGTGGGTGAGACCACTCAGGGAAATAGACAACGATGCTCTAAGTGTAGAGGCTTTGGACACTTCATCCATCGATGCCCTTCACGAGAGATGTCCAACACACTAACTGAAGAAATAGTTACCCTATCCAAAGAGAACTTGAGGAGGTGACCGAAGTCCACGAAGCTCCCCTAGATTGGGAGGAGGAATATGAAGCCCAATGCCAAGGGTTGGGTCAAGAAGGCTCATCCCTATCCAAAGAGACCCCAGCGGGCCTAACTAGGAACATCCTCCCCCTAGAGTTGTCAGATGACCAACCAAGTCCCCTCACCCATCCCTCCATGAGAAGAGTGATTTTAGGGGAACCCCTTATTGAGTGGCTAAAGCAAGACCTCCTCCTCCACATCATGCGCCCCCCCATGGAAAAATATTACCCAATCATGTCCACCCCTCCCTTCCACACAACCTACCATTCGTTCTGCTTTGTAGGGACCCTGAGGGACTTGATTAAGGGTATACTTAGGCAAATAGAGGTGACAAACATGTGGGCCTTAGGAACAAGCAACATGGGGTACCTTAGTTTCTCACACCCCTCTATCGGGTCCATCACCTCCATTTACACCAAGGGTCCTTGCACGAGTAAGCTCTTATTGTTCCTACTGGAGCCTGATGAGTTTTATACCACCCCCTTGCCCTCCTACCCCTTTCCCTACCCCTCTCCCCGTTGCAAGGAGCATTGCATTGGGGACCACCAGGTTCATGATTTCCACTTCCCTATGTGTACTAGAGATCCTAGGTCGATCATTTGGATTAAAACCCACCTCCACGTCACCCACCCCTTAACCCATCTTGATCCTTTTGGCCACTCCCTATGGGCTTCCGTGTACTCATCACTCACCACCCACTCCCTCCTACCCTCACCCACCATATCGAACCTAACCCACCCATTCCAAAACATAGCCCACACTATGAGAGCCATGACCAAGGGTGACATCCACCTAGGAAATGAGGAATTGACCCATCCCAAGATGTCCACTTTCTAGGACCCCTTCGACCCCCATGAATGGAAACCCCCAAATCAACCCCTACCAAAAGATGGGACCATCTTGATAGGAATGCATGTGTCACAACATATTGCATCATCTGGTAGGGCTAGTAAGTCAAGTCATCTCATTTGTGTCATATACACACTAGGTCCAGTGCACGACAGGTTTACATTTGGATATGCAGGTCCTCCCCCATTCATCATCCATCATATGCATGATAGGAGTATACATGGAAGTCTGGGTCCTCCGACATTCACTGCACCCATACCTGATAGAGCCATTTATGGATGCCCCGATCCTCCTAAGTCCGTCAAAACCAATGTAACACTTGATAGGGCTGTATTTGGTTGTCCAGGCCCTCCCTTCATCTCTAGAGGATCATCATTCATGACACTACATGGTACCCTTCGCAAAAACATCAACAAGAGCAATGAGGTTTATAAGAAGTCAGCCGATTCCCACCGCCGCCACCAAGAATTCCAAGTTGGTGATCTTGTGATGGTGAGAACTGAGAGGTTATTCCCTGGAAATATCTCAAAGTTGAGGTCTCGTGGAGCAGGCCCCTTTCAGGTGTTGAGACGCCTTGGCACTAATGCTTATGTGTTGGACCTCCACGAGGAATACGGAGTAAGTCCCACTTTCAATGTGGCTGACCTGGTGCCCTACAAGGGTCCCACGGTGACACCCATTGAGGAGATCTAGCCTATCCCACCCCTTGAGAGAGTCCCTACACAAACGAGAGCTCCATCCGGCCCGAGAAAACCAGCGTGATCAAGTGGAGCGGATATTAGATGAACAGATCACCACCACATAGAGCAAGGCGTATGAGCGATATCTGGTTAGGTGGAAGGAATGGCCACCTTCGGATGATGCCTGGGTGAGTCGGGAGGATCTCCAGCAGCTGGACCCCGACCTATTGGAACAGTATCGCAGCAGGGAGGCCCCCTACTTGACATAGTCGAGCTTTTCGCGGCCCGGGGGAATTGATGAGGGCATCACCCATGATTCCCTCTGGCTCGGGACCACCCTTCCTTTCGATGAGGGCCATACTTGAGCTCCATGCCATCCAGGTCTCCATAGCACTTTGATGGATCACTTTGGTGTACTTCTTATCTTTATTTTGAGTCATCTTGATGTAATTTGTCTTTTAATTGAGTCCAGTACCTACGTTATGTGTTTATTTTCCTAAGTCATGTGGTCATCATGTGGGTTTTGGGCCCAATCACTTGGGCTTGGCCCACCGCCGCCCCCTTCCCCCTAGAAATGTGTCATTAGTCTTTCTAGCAGGGACTTTTTGTAAAGTTGGAGTTCCCTATAAATAGGGCCCCAAACCCTCCTTTTGGAAGTAATGAAAGTTTGAGTTAAATCTTGAAACCCTTGTGCTCCCTCTCTCTCTCTCAATATATCTCTCTCTCACACTCTACAAGAAGGGGGCAAACCCCCTCTCTCTCTTCTCTCTCTCTCCTCCCCACTCTCTCCCATCTTCGACCTCCCCTCTCTCTCCTTCCCCTTGCCACATCATCCTCCACCTCAGCCCAACCCTTCACCTTCCCAAGGCCCATTCAACTCCACCATTAATCACACCATATCCCCAAGCAACCTTTCACCTCCCTAGGCCCCCTTACAATCTCCAAAGCACCATTCCCTCTTCCCCAAGCACCCATTCCTCTCCCCCACGCGCCCCTTCACTTCCCCTAGGGGATTTGAATCCCCCTTCCCCCCCACTTGGTGCGTCCCCCATCACCCCCCTCCCCTCCCCTTTGGCCTTGGCCGACCACCACCACCACCATCCCCAAGCCCATTTGCGCCCCCCCTCATCCCACCTCCCCCTAAAGCACTCTACCCTCCCTGCTCCTCCCCTCTCACCATCCCTAACCAACCCTCCCCCAACAACTACCAACACCCTTCCACCCCTCCTTGCTACCCCTCCACTCCACACCAACCAATTTCCACCAACAACACCTTTGCACTGCTCAGCTTGCCGGTAGCAGTGGAAAGGTCGACTTGCAGAACCATCCCCGGAGTTGTTCGGAATCACCTGGAGACATACCATACATCGCTGGAAAGGTCTTCCAGTCGGCTTCGCAGGCGAGGTGATCCCGCTCCATTCTGAGTCCGGGGTTGCCCGGGAGAACCATTCTCCCCCGACTGCGCAGATCTGGCCCAGACTGAAACCAGAGGCGACTTTCAGAAGCTACTACGACCACACCGGTGCTCCACTTGGTGCACCACTTGACCGGGGAGAAGATCCACCAGTCCTCTGTCCAACACAGCAAGCAGGACGTCGTTTGGAGTTCGGAGTTCGGAGTTCCGCGTTCCAAATTATTTTCCCCAGGTGCGCAGGTCAGTTATGTCAGGGATTGACCAGACCCCCTCTCACTCATCGGGTTCCACCTCCCTGCTCCGACCTCTTCTGGTGCTCATCTTGATTGGTGATCGAAGAGGATTCGACCACGCTCCCAACCATCCTGATCCTGTCTCGATTGGATCACGGGAGCGATCGTGGTGAAGACGCCAACCTGCTGCAACAACCTGAACACAGTCCCAGGCAGAGCAGAGCAGCGCCAGTCCAGCGTCTGTCCCGGGCAGCGTCGATAACTTCGGGCACCAAAAAAATTCAGGGTCTTTCTTTGGTCAGTCACCGACATTTCAACGCTGGTCCCACCCACTTATGAGTCCGGCAGTGAGCACAGCAGAGTCAACAGTAGGGACCTGTCAGCAGGCAGAATCGGCAGGCAGAACTCCGGAAGGGCGGCCCGGCTCCAATCGTAGTCCCCTTTTTCCTCCCCGCCCGGCCGGCTTACCGCCCCTCCCTGTGTGGAGGTCGTGTTTGATTTTAAACCAAATTTCCCCACCCCATGTCCCCCCTCCTACGTGAGGCGTAGTGCTTGTAAATAATTAACAGGAATCAAGCTTCATCGTCGCAGTGTGCGGGGAACCCACACTTCCCCGCTCGCCCATCGTCTCCGAACGGGGTTGGTTTCTTCAAACCAACCAGGTAAGCTTCTGCCCTTGCTCTCCTCAGTATTTGTTCATTTAATATCTGCGAAACTAGTCCGCTGGTCGGTGAGAGAGCGCTCGTTCCCGGAGCTTCCAGCTTATGTATGGTCACCGTGGGCTATAGTGAGAGAGTGACCCAGTGCCCCAAGGCACCTGGCCCGCCCTTGATCGTGGGCACTGTACCCTCGGGAGGGAAAACCATAGCCTTGCTGGCCCTCTACCGGCAAGGGTCTTGTTCCACCACCTCGACTCGGCATCACCGAGTCACCACGGGTAACAGGTGTGCACGGTGGGTCGGCGATTTCCAAACAACCTCGAGCCTTACGATTGTGTTTGCGAATGAGGTCCAAGGGTCCACATTTACTTACTGCATTCTTCATCACTTGTGTCACATCAGTGCTATTTCCATGAGAGGTGGTCATATCGTCGTGATTTTCCCCTTAGTGCATTGGCCAATCCTATATAGTGCTAGATGTGCAAACGCTCTCGTGATAGTGATGATCGGGAGCAATTGCCATCATAGTACACCTTTCTACAACTTATTGTTCGTCATGAAAAGATCTTGATTTACCTTATTAGAGGGGTTATCATATCATCATGATATTCCCTTGGTGTCTTGGCAAATGCTATATAGTGCTTGTAGAAGTAATTGTTCTACTTCTATATCGATCATCATAAATGTTCTTGAATTATCCCATTGATAGTACTCGTAATCTTGTCACGAAGATCCTTCTTAACACTGGATACATTGAAGCTCTCGTGATAGTGTTCGTCATAGAGAGATGATTGTTATTGTTTCCTCATTATGAGAAGTACTTGATGTTCTGACATGAAAGTTCTTGCTATGCTCTCTTGATTGTCATTGTCCTAACTCTTTATGAGTATATCTAGCATCTTGCTTACTCGTTTGTTTCTTATAGTTCTTGAATTTATCTCGTGTCATTATAGTTCTCGATTTCTATATCTTGCATGACCTGCGTGAGCATGTTAAACTGTAATTGACTTAAAGCTAGCTTGGAGCATGAGATATTAAGTCCTACTGAGCGTTCACTCACCCTGCGTTTTCTAATATTTTTCAGGTAATGACCTTAGTGACGACGAGACCGAACATGATGGGCAAGGACAAGAGTGATAAGTACTTTAACATCTAGACGAACCATCTAGTCTGGTTATCTTGCGTCTTATGTCCCATTGTAATTTTTCTTTATTGAGTCTTTTCATTTATTATGGGCCCGAATATGTAAAGAACTTATATTTGAAATGAAATTGGTTATTTGTCCAAATTATATTTTGTGGAAATGACTGTGCTCTGATTGACACGACTGTTTAACTGCCACGTTCCGAGCAAACGACACGTTCCGCTGCTATCGGTTCGGGGCGTGACACTTACCCTAGACTCAATTATGCAATTCTATATGTTTCTAAATGCTGACATAATACTATGATGCAGGTGTGGGCCTACGTGTACCTACGTGGGTTGGGCATAGGCGAGGAGACCCGTCCCGGGCTCCTACCGATTGCGCGGAGGTGGATAGCACCTCGAGTGACTGTAGCCCTGAGACGACAGGTATGAGAGCTGCAGGATGACCCGGACGCTCTACCGTATGCCTCGGTATGCTTCTAAACTCAGACTCTTTAATTAAATGCAATTCTTATATGATGATGATGCTGATGTGACTTTTTATTTCTTGCAGGTACGGTGGACCCCTTACACGGGTGAGGGCCAGGAGGGTCAGCCTTGGGTGGTCGGCGCCCTTGCTTTCGCCGGACGAGACGTGTGGCTTCATTGCATGAATGTGGTGGAGCCACTGCACTACAGGTTGGTGATGAGGACATCGGGGTCCATCAGCCCGCGGTGGAGTTCCCAGCGCCTGAGAAGGCGGGGGAGCGAGTGACGAGGACTACACGGGGCCTAGCGGCAGCATTTGATTGGTCTACGAAGAACGCTGCACAGGTGGCTGACTGGACGTCTCTGGGGCGAGTGGTGACCGCCCGAGCGGAGAGCGACTCAGCGTACTACACTGCGTATGCCAGACACTACCGGGACCATGTGTTCCGGGGTGCCCACCGACTGGTACGACTTCTAAATTCAAACTCTGTCTATTATGCTTATGGTTCCTATATGATGCACTGACACTTGGACTTCTAAATGCAGTTTGACCCTGCGGGACGACTGACGGAGTTACAGGGACTCCTACATGCCACTATCAGGGAGCGGGATGAGGCCCGACAGGCCCTGGACTTACTGGTGAGTTTTCTAAACCCTAAACTCTTTAAATTATGCAAATGCTTAAGATTCTGATTATGCATGTGACTGACCTGGAGTTTTGGATGCAGCGTGCCGAGGGTACCCAGCGAAAGGGGGCTGATGCTCCTTCTTCTTCTTCTACACAGACTCTTGCAGATCGGGCCGAGCGGGAGGCTGACTTCACCAGGATGGTGGCGCGGGCCAAGGTGGCCAAGGTGGCGCTCACTGAGAGGGTACGCAAATCACTACACTTTCCCTTTGTCATTTATGCTTATGATATGTATGAAATGCAATTGACTGACAATGATATGTGCACGCAGACGTCCGAGCTGACCCGCCTTAGGACTGAGCTGGAGCAGAGCCGGGTAGCGGCTCGGGAGGAGGTGGCCAGTGTGCGAGAGGGGGCAGCATAGGGCTGACCAGCAGACGCGCTGGAGATGGCGCTTTTGCGGGCTAAGCTGGAGCGACTTCGAGCCAGCGCGGCTGAGGTGGACCGCTACCGGGCTGAGACAGAGCGACTTCGAGCCAACGCGACCGAGGTGGAGCCCTACCGGGCTGAGACGGAGCGACTTCAAGCTAGCGCGATCGAGGCGGAGTGCTATCGGGCTGAGGCGGAGCATTACCGGACTGAGGCAGAGCAGGCCGGGTTACAGGTTGGAGGGCAAGGTGGAAGGCATGAGAGAGGTGAGTCGGGAGCGCAGCCGAGCGACCCCGAGTGGCAGCCATGGCACTCATGGCTCTGTTAGGAGTTACTTCACAGGTTCCTCCGGCCACCGGAGGAAAGAGAAGGAGGAGCGACGCCAGCGACGGTGTGACGAGGTGACCTCAGCGATGCCTCCCCCAAAAAGGCACGAGGGTGGTGGAGACAGTGACGGGGGCCAAGGAGAGGGACATGCTTGACTTTTGTACTCGGCCTGACTTTTGTACACATGATGTGATATGATAGTGATATGCATGCTTCTGTTTTAATTTTGTGTGAATGAATGAATGTATGAATGAATGAATGGATGAATGCGACTACTGACTCGACACGAGTACGTGAGAGATGACGATTATGGGTGAGGCACGACTATGAGTGAGACACGACAGACCGCGAGTAAGACAGAGGGACGCCGACTCTGAGTGAGAGAGAGAGAGAGAGATGAGTGACGTCAAATGAGTGAGGTGAGAGACGCCAAATGAGTGAAATGAGGGACATCAAATGAGTGAGATGAGGATGCCAAATAAGTGAGATAAGAGACGTCAAATGAGTGAAATGGGAGATGCAAATGAGTGAGATGACGCCAAATGAGTGAAAGGCAGGACGCGCCATGAGTGAGATGAGGGGCAGCACGACTTACTAGTTGGGCAGGTTGACAAAGGGCTCCGGATCCGATGAACGGTTCTCAGTGGGCCGCTCAAAGTGATATACGGTCTGTGGCAGACCGTTCCAAAGGGAATAGAACGGTTGAATATTAACCATTCTAAATGATGAACGGTTTACCATAAACCATGTAATAAGACGAACAGTCTATTTAAGGCCGCCTAAATTCTTGCCCTCGAGTTCTTTGGAAGATGATAAACGTTCTGTTACGGACTGCGCAAACGGATGGGCAGTCTATCGTAAGACCGTTCAAATAGGTATCCTGCGAACTCAAAGGGGACTCTCCTACAGAGTCCCAACCCGAGGGGTAAAACGCTTTGAACCTATCCAAACCTAATCTTAACCTGTCCTAGACTTATCCAACCCAATCTCAAGAGGCCTAGGCTTCCTTACAAGCCCTATAAGTAGGAGGGGAGCCTAAATTCGTAGTTCACACATCCTCTTCCTTCTAAGCCTTGAAACCTTTGCTATTCATCACCAAATCATCATGAAAAGGGCCCTAGAGGGAAGTTCCATGGAGGGAGCATCTTTTGAAGGGCCAAAGCCGGCCAGGAAGGAGCGGGAAGTGCTCCAACGGCTGACTGCGATCCCGCGACATCTAAGCTCGAGTCCTTTGAGAGCGGTAAGCTAATCATGATTTCTTTCAATTCAATTCTTTCATTTACTTACATGCTTTTCCTTTCTCTCTCTTTCTTCCATCTTCTTTCCACCTCAGCTTCTCCCTGGCCCCAGGCGGTATTCCACCTTGAAGTGGTTAGCTCCCATGGTCCGCGCCCTGCCCCTTGGAGTGACATCCATCCTGAGATCTTGGCACTTACAACCCCTTCTCGTGTTAGGCCAGAACTATCCAAAGCTTTCCCTTGATTAGCACAACATCTCAGCCTTAGTTGAAATTTGGCATCCTCAAACCCATACATTCTTCTTTCCATCATTCGAGACCACTATCTTACTTGAGGAGGTAGAGACCTACTTCTCTTTACCCAGGTCCCAGGTGGGAGGGGAAGACTCAGTGTGTCATACTATTGGCCCCATAGATCCTAGGCTTATCCTGGGAGGGTTCATACCAGATAGCAGGGAGGTCCACACTTTCGTAGGCCCACGTCAGATTCACCTCCTTCCTCTTAGCCAGTGGGCAGTGGAGCATTGCAAGAACAAGTGTGGGTGGGATGGAGCCATAGCTAAGGCTGCGTCCATTTGCTTGTGCGGGGCCATCTTGTTTTCTTCAGTTGACCATGTGCTAGAGATGCCCCTTCTTAGTACCATTAGTGGCCTATGGCAGGGACTTTCCATCTCCCAGGCCATCCTTGCTTACTTGTACGAGGGCCTTACTTCAGCAGCCTTAGGAGGTCCTCTATTTGGGTCTATGATCCTTCTAGAGTGTTAGATGGGTGCTAGGATGAAATTCATCTATAGGGAGAATGTCACTTCCGCTAGCAGGATCTTCGGGAGCCACCCCCTCTTCTTCATAGGTGGCGCATTCGGATTTTCTCCGCAGGTAGAGTGCAAGATAGCTGAGATGAAGACCAAGGATGAGTGGCGACTGTACATCAACAGGCTACCCATGGATTTGTTCGTGATGCGCTGGGCTTCCTCCGCGACACCACTGTCAGAGTTCCTAGGAGGTCAGGCCAGGACTTGAGGCTCGTGAGAGACACCACACTGGTGATGTACAGCCCGCACCGGTGCTACCTACAGGTCGGACTACCCCGGACAGTTCTTCCCGCACTACCCCACCTTCCCGCACTACAGGTGAGGAGGATTGGTACAGAGGAAGATGAGCAGGCAGTCAGGAGCGCCCTAATCATGTGGGAGGTGAGCAGGGTGCTTACTCTACCAGCAGAGGTTGCGGAGATCCCAGCGACGCGCCAGGCATATATTAGAGAGCTGAGAGAGATACGTCCCCGCGGGGATGCCCAATGGAGGACCGAGTGATTTTCTTTTGTTTCATGATGATGACGTTGGATAGGACTCGTGTTTAGAAAGCTTGATATATGAATAAAATTGATGATTGGATTGTGTTTGATCTTTGTTTGGGTTATGATGTGATTGCACAGGTTGGGATAAGACTTTACAATTCACATGGTCACGAGCTAACTGCACTTTTCGGCTTCAACCTGCCCCTGCACATACACAGATACAGAAAACAGATTAAATCTGTTTTAGGCTTAACCCCTTGTCTATAACAAGTTAGGAAACGACCAGTTCTTGATTTTTGGTCAAGGGGGTAAGCCTTATCAAATTAGGCAAATAACAAATGTCAAATCGATGCGATGGATGCTATGAATGCAAATCAAGAAAATCTTTTTTTTTGGAGTTTTGAAAATATCTGATTTTTGTTTGGGTTTTCAAAATATTTTGATTTTGTTTTGGGTTTTGAACATATTCGATTTTTTTTTGAGTTTTGAAATATTTGATTTTTTTGTATTTTGACATATTTGATTTTCTTTTTGGGTTTTGAAATATTTGATTTTTTGAGTTTTGAAATATTTGAATTTTTTGAGTTTTGAAATATTTCATTTTTCTGAGTTTTGAAATATTTGATGATTTTTTTTTGTGGATTTTGAAACCAGCTCAGATCTGTCGACAAGGAACCTCCCATCTCACCAGGGGCCTCCCGGGCTCAACGTGCAATATAAAGGACCGCCCGTGGCCGGTGCTAACCTTGCTTTGACGGTGCCTCTACCGGGGCCATACCCAGGGTAGGATCCAATCCTTGGAAAATAAAACAGATTTAACAGGAAAGCTGGCGGTAGGTATAGAGATTTTTAGGGCTTGAGTCCTTCTCACGACACCTCCCTTTTCAAAGAATTTGGTCTGTTGCGCCGGGGCTTTATGTCTATTCTCGAACCTACTTCCGCTCTAGGCACGCATACGACTGGGCTCATAACGTCCCGTGGGGAAACTGTACTGCCACTCTTATCGTGCCTAGTTTTGTTATTTGGGGACTTTCAAACTTTTTTGAGAGCTTTGAGTGAGCTTTTATCCTTAAATCTTGCCCCTTTTTTCTCATTCCTTTTTTTCTTTTCTTTTTTGTTCTTCTACGGAATAAGGTCATAATGGACTGCTCCTATTTGAGACCTCTTTTATTGGGGGGACTAGATCGGTACTCGCCCCCTTACTCACCCTTTGCCCCTACTTTCAGCCAAGAGAGAGGGAAAAACAAGGACTTTTACCCTTTCCGAAGCATGGCCAAAGGAGAAACGGTGTTTATGCAAAAGAAAGAAACCGACCCACGAGGGGTTGTCTAGTGTGTGAAATGTTGAACCGGGGATTTCCTTTCGTGATCAAGTGAAGGCGCACCCCGCCACCAAGTCGTTGCGGGTTCGACTCTATGGATAAAAGCGTTTTAAATATAGCCCATTCCACGGATTTGGTAATTCTTCGCCCTCCGCGTTGATTAAACGATACGCATTACCCGGATAGACTTCCTTAATTACAAACGGCCCTTCCCAGTTAGGTTACAGCTTAGACCTGGGACCTGCTAACCTGACAAATTTGTGCTTCAAAACTATATTACCCACTTGGAATTTTCGTTCGATAACCTTCTCTTGAAAATACCGTGAGACACGCTTTTGATAAACCGAAACATGATTGACCGCATTAAGCCTCTTCTCATCTAAGAGTTCCAGTTGGACTAGCAATACCTCTCGACGCTCGTCGAGATTAAGTTCTTTATCCAGCTGCACCATTAGGGAAGGGATCAGGATCTCGTACGGGAGTATCGCCTCCATCCCATAGGTGAGAGCAAAAGGAGTTTACCCCGTGGTAGTGCAGATGGAGGTACGATAAGCCCATAGAGCCTCCACCAGTTTATCGGCCCAATCAGCAAATTTGTGTGATTCGCATGTTTTCTTGATGATTTTAAGAAGGGTTTTATTTGTGGCCTCAGCGTGGCCATTACCTTGGGGATAGTATGGTGATGAATGATGCAATGATATGTTAAACTTTTTCCAAAGGTCCCGGAGTTCTTGAGAGACAAATTGAGGCCTGTTGTCGGTGACGATATCACTTGGCACTCCAAACCGCGAGATGATGTTCTTCAGGATGAAGCGGCATACTGTGGTGGCTTTGATTTCTGCATAGGCTTCAGCTTCCGCCCACTTGGTGAAGTACTCCGTATCCATCAGGATGAAGGACTTCTGTTTGACTGCGGAATTCGGGTCACCGAGAGGTCCGATGATATCAAAGGCCCACATGGAAAATGGCCAAGGAGCAGAAAGAGGATGGAGAGAAGAAGCAGGAGCATGGATCTTGTCAGCATGGAGCTGGCATTGAAGACATCTACGGACATAGGTGGAACAATCTTCTTCTAGGGTTGGTCAGTAATAGCCATGTCTAAGAATCTTCTTCGTCAATGCTTGCCCATTAACGTGCCCTCCACACTCACTGGAGTGAGCTGCTTCTACTACCTTCCAAGCCTCATCGTCATCTAGTCACCTCATTAGAACCCCATTGAGATCTCGCCTATACAATTCTCCAGCAACAATCGTGTATCTGGCGGCGACTCTTCTAATGGCCTTTCGCTGCTCGATGTTTGCCGTCTCCGGGAATGAACCATCCTTACAATACTACTCAATCTCATAATATCACGGCAACTCTTCTTCTTCTATGATCTCCTCAAGCTCAGTTAATGAGACTTCCTTCACCTCTTCCCTTTCTGCCTTCCTATCTACATATTTCCAAAGGTTGTCAAACCAGGGATCCTGAACAGAGGGAGCGTCTAACCGTTGGACCACAATGGTCTCAGTGGCACGACTGAGGGGAAATGAAAGAGAAAAAGCTAGTGATGCCAGGGCATCAGCCAAGATGTTCTGAGAACGAGGAGTGTGAATATAGATAAGCCTCCAGAATTGCCTAGCCAAGAGCGTGACCAGATCTTGATAGGGCTTAAGCTTAGGGTCATGGGTGCGGTAAGTTAGCAGAACTTGACGCAGCACCAACTGAGAGTCTCCTATGATGTTCAGGTATCGCGCGCCCATGATGTAGGCGTGCTTCAGACCGGCAAGGAGAGCCTCATACTCGGCTATATTATTCGTGGCAGGAAATGATAGTTGATAAGCGATAGGGATGGTTACCCCTTCCTGAGTAAGGAGAACGGTGCCAATTCCACTGCCCTAGGAATTGAGAGCACCATCGAAATGGAGAGACCAAAAAGGAAGACGAGTGATTACTGCCAAGTGTTCATCAGGGAACTCGTCCTGGATCGAATCCGTGCGAGGGATGGGAGAATGAGCAAGATGGTCAGCAATGGTGTATCCCTTGATCGATTTCTGGACGACAAAGGTGATGTCGAATTGGGAAAGAAAGCTCTGCCATCGAGCTAATCAGCTAGAAAGGATAGGTTTTTCTAAGAGATAACGAATGGGCTCCATTTTAGAGATCAGCCTGACCTCGTGGGCCAGAAAATAATGTTTGAGCTTCTGAGCTACCCACACTAGCGCTGCACAGGTCTTCTCCATGGCAGTATACTTAGATTCAGCAGGATTAAACAACCTCGAAAGGTAGTATGCTGCCCTTTCCCTTCCCTCATCATCTACTTGAGCCAAGATAGCTCCTAAGGAGTCCTCAATTACAAAAATGTATAGGATCAGGGGTTTCCCAGGGACGGGTGGTTGCAGAACCAGAGAATTAGAAAGATAAACCTTCAGCTCCTCATAGGCCTTTTGGCATTGTTCATTCCATTCAAATTTTACGCCCGCCTTTAACAATTCATAAAATGGACGGCATCTTTGCGAGTGTTGAGATATAAATCTCCTGATGAATTGTAAACGCCCAATCAAACCTCGAAGTTCAGTGATGTTCTTAGGCGGTGACATTTCCATAACGGCGTTTGCTTTGTTCGGGTCAATCTGAATCCCCCGTTTACTAACTATAAACCCAAGTAACTTCCCTGATGCAACTCCAAACACGTATTTCTTCGGATTCATCTTTAACTTATACTCCCTAGCCCTTTGCAACACTTTGGCTTGAATGGCGGGGTGTTCCTCTTGAGACCTCGACTTTACCAAAATATCATCCATGTAGGCTTCTAAATAGACATGCATCATGTCGTGGAAGATAGCCATCATTGCCCTCTGATAAGTAGCACCTGCATTCTTCAATCCAAATGGCATAACAACATAGCAGTATGTGCCCCAGGGCGTGGTGAACGAGGTCTTCTCTTAATCCTCAAGAGCCAGACGGATTTGGTTATATCCAGAATAACCATCCATAAACGAGAGGACTTCGTACCCAGCTGTGTTATCAACTAACACATCAATGTGAGGAAGCGGGAAATCATCTTTCGGACATGCCTTATTCAAGTCCCTGAAATCGATACAAATCTGAATTTTGCCATCCTTTTTCATTACCGGGACTATGTTGGCCACCCACTGCGGATATAAAACAACTCTAATGAACCTGGCCTTATGCAATTTGTCGACTTCTTCCTTAATTCTCAAGGCCATCTGTGGGTGGAATCTTCTCACTTTCTGCTTAACGGGTGTTGCCCCTGGTCTAAGAATCAATCGGTGTTCAACCAATGTGGGGTCAAGACCCGGCATGTCCTCATAGGACCAGGTAAATGAATCACTGTACTCCCTCAAAACCTTGACGAGCTCCTCTTCGACCTGAGGAGGGAGATTAGCAGAGATAAGTATGGGCCTGGGGTCCTCCTCAGTTCCAAGATTAACTTCTTTAGTGGGTTCATCCACTGCCGAGGACGGTTCATCAAACCTTTTCAAACCTTGCGCGTATAAATCAGCAGTGCCATCCACATCGCTTTCCTCATCATCAACTGGGTCCTTCTCATTCATAATTTCATATACCCCTAATCCGTCATTGCTCCATACCCCATCTGATTCCTCATCTTCTTCTAAGACAATCGCGATCTCCACAAACTCCGGGCACCTAAGGAGAGCATGGCATCTCTCGGCCAAATCTTGCTAAAACCTATCAAAGATGGATTTAGGACGACGCGCCACAGGGTGAGCTGTAGATGAGGACGGGCTGACTAGACTCGAACTAGACTCTACCCCAACTGACTCGACTAACCTAGGAGACTCTGCACACTGTACATCTAACCTAGGAGATAGGAAATCTATCGGAAAAGGAACAGGGGTCTCACACCCCTGGGAATCTGAGCAGAACACAGCGTAATCCTCCACCGAAACCTCCGTTTTGAAATTGGCATTTTCTTTGGAGGCCGGAGGAGATCACGCAACACGAGGAAGATGATGGAGGAGGAGGGAGTTGCATGGGAAATAATTCAGGGAATATGCAATCAAAGAATGGATCAGAGGAGGAAAACCACATCTCGGGGAGTTAAGCACTGGAGGGAGGAGGAGTAAATAAGGTTGAAAGATCAATAGGCGGGCAGCGCCCGCAAGCACAGGGAACAAATAAAATTTCAGGTGGTCTCTCCGTGAAGTACAGGTCGACCAGGATTGGAGGGGAACGGGGGACAAACCCCAATTGTTGAAACCAAGAGGCAAGACGGGACGGGGACATAGAATAAGTAGTGATAGACCTCCCCACCTCCCGTGGCCCCTGGTGGACCAGTTGCATTGGAGGACGCTTCACCAGCTGCGTCTCCTTCTTCTTCAGACAGCCTTCTCTTTCACTGAATAACTTTTCAAAACAACCAGCAAAATCTTCCGCCTCACCCACCAACCCCTTCAGCGGCGGCGGTGGGTCAGAATCATCATAGGCATCATCAACCCTTACAGGGCAGGGTGGCGGCTTCTTCAAAGTGCCGGGCTGCAACGGGCCTTTCACAAAATGTTGACGATAGTCCCACGTTAGTGGCCTGGAGTCTCCCAGAATGGACAATGCCATATCACGGTAGCCAAGGCCTCGGCGGCCCATCTTCCTACCTTTAGGGACGGGGTTGGTCTGCCCCTGCAATTGTACGCCGAGACCCAGGCCCGGCTGATAGCCCAGTTTCAGATCATGTGCCACCCTTTGGAATCTCCCATCTTGGACTTGATCTTGACATTTGTTGTCGAAGTGGCGGGCTTGCGTGACGCATAAGCCCATGAATAATTCAAGTCCATAACTGATAGAACTGGTCTATTACTCGGCCATAATGTAGGAAGAATCTTGGCCGCTATTGCATCAACATTCTAGACCGTGGAAATGCTCTTCACCTTGACCACCCGCCCTTGGAACGGGAATTTCAAACACTGGTGGGCAGTCGAGGGCATGGCGTTCAGGCTATTTATCCATGGACGACCCAGAATAGCTTTGAACATTGGGTCTATGTCCAATACATAAAATTCCACGTCCATAACCAAAGGCCCTAGCTCGGCCTGTACGGTCACAACCCCGTGACAAGCACGCCTGGAATTGTCATATGCTGCTATGGTGGTGGGCGTTGGCTTGAGCATATCCTCTGAAATGTTGCAGGCATGGAGGGTACTCAATGGACACACGTTTATCGATGCTCCTGTGTTCACTAGGGTAGACTCAATAGCCACTTTGTTCAAAGAGATGGTAATGCACAGCGGCATCTACCATGCCTCAGGGGGCGCTAGCTCTGACTCGGAGAATGAAATAGAAGGCCCCTTTGTAATGGTTGCCAGCACTGTCGGCAAGCTATCTACTGCCACATCCTCGCTCACCATAACCTTATGTAGAAAAGTTCTCAAAGCATCTTGGTGTAGCGGTGACCTTTTGATCAATTCCAAAACTGAAATCTTGGCCGGCATGCGGTCCAAGTGCTGTAATAGGTCATACTTCGTGCCTGGCATGGGGTCTACTTCTTCTGTCTCCGCTGAAGGGGAGGGAACTTGGAGGTTGGGTGCAGATGCACCAGAGGAAGGAAAAAGTCTTTGGAAGGGAAGCCCGCTCCGAAGGGCGCAATGTGGTGCCGGCATGGCCTGAGATGGACCCCCGCTTGGCCCGATGGGGTAGGTGGAAGGCGTAGAAATGGGGGTGAGGATGGTGGAAGTTGGTCTAATGGGCCCTGGTGAAAGGGAGATGGGCAAAGGGTTAAGCGGAGGGGTGATGATAGAGGGTATGGTGGGTGGTGGCGAAAGGATTGGTGGTGAGGATGGGAATGCAACGGGCCTGATGGGTGATGCGGAGGGAATAACGGGTGGAGTAGTGGTCAGAACGGCGGGCCTAAGGATGGAGGGGATAGCAGGTGCGGGGGAGTGGTTGTGGTGGAAGGCCAAAAGGTGTGCGGGGGTTTCCTCATCAAAAGTCCACCCAGCATTGGGGGCTGGTTGCTGATCAATGTTTACCTGGGACGGTGCCGGCGGTTGCTACTGTTGTTACTGAGGAGCGGGTTGATGGACTGGCATGGGATTCTGATGGATCCCAAGGTCCTGCTGCTGCTGCTGTTGCAGGGGTTGCTGTTGCTGCGGGGGTTGCTGTTGCTGCTGTTGTTGGGGCGCCGCCTGCTGCGGCCTGGCTTGTCTCTGCCTCTGCTTGATGTCTTCGATCAGCGGGTGCATCTGGGCCCAATCAATCCTCTGGCCCTCGTGTAAGTCATACACTAGATCTCTAAACTGATAGCACCGTTCTATTGTGTGCCCGGGCTACCGATGGTATATGCAATATCGGGACTGATCGGCGGCCGGATTCCAATTCGGACGCTCCAGAGGTAGTTGAATATCACCAGTATACATCAAAGCAGAGAAAATATCGGGCAAAGTCTCATGAAGAGGAGGGTAATGGGTCCTCTTTGGGCTCGGTCGAGCTGGTCCATAAGTGGCAGGTGGAGGAACATTATTATATTGTGGCGGCCGCTGAGGCTGTTGGGGTGGTGGTGGTTGTTGTTGCAGGTATTGGGGAACCTGGAAAGAGGGTTGGGGAACTTGTAGAGTGGCGAACTGGGGGTTGCGTGGAGGCTGCAGGAAGCGAGGTGGGGCGGCTTGGTGGGAAAGCTGAACAGCCTGGACCTGCTCATTGATCTGTACTCCCTCAGTGACGGGGCCCTGGGATTTTCTAGCAGTTTTGGGTTTTTGGGCCTCAAATAGTGAGTGAATAGGGGAGTCCTTGAACTGGGTTTGTATGAACCGAGCTCTACTGTATAACTGGTGCATATTCGAGATGTCATTTATCGCCAAAATATTTCTGAATGTTGGTGTGGCATTGGACATCAACAACTTTACTTTCTCTTATTCCGGGATTTGCCCGGGCACACGTGAGGCCATCTGCCTCCATCGATCTACTTAGGTTGCAACATCTTCCTCCGGCTTCATCTTCTTAGCTACCAGGTCGGTAAAGGAATACTCGGGACCGACCCGATCTGGGAATCTCTAGATGAACCTCTCCTTAACTGTCTTGAAATTCTCGGCCTCCTCCATAGGCAAAGTATAAAACCATTCCAGGGCGACCCCTTCCAATGATCGGCGAAATAAATAAGCCATCAGGCGATCATCATGCTGGAACTGTGCTGACTCGTAAAGGAACTCCCGCACATGAATGAACGGGTTGCCATTCCCATCATATTTCCGGTACACGGGGAGCTCTGATTGAGGAGGAAAATGAATGTCCTTGAAATTAGGAATAGGGACGTCAGCCAAAGATTGCGGGCCAACCCGCTTGTGGAGGAGGTCAATTTGTTGCTGCATAGCAGCCCATTTATCAAGAATCTCCCGTTCCCGGGACGGAGGAGAAGGAGCGGGAGGAGTAGTACCTAGATATGTAGCCAAAGGATAAGCTGACTGAGGGGGCGGCCCGTAAGATGGATAATGGGCCAGAGAAGGGCCCATATCCGCATGAGCCAGCTGGGCGGCCCCTGGTTACAATCGAGTGAAGTCTGCCGGGGCTACAAGGGCCTGCGGCGATGGAGAAGCAGTGACATAAGGATCAATGTAAGGAACAGAGGGGATTTGAGACTTCCCCTTATCGAGCGGCTGATGGGCTGAGGTGGAAGCCTGGCCCATTTCCATGTGGGAGTACCGAAGGACCTGAGGACGGGTGGAGTAATGTCAATAGGGGCCACAGAGGTGGTCCCAGCAACAGAAGATGTAGTGGCAATAGCAGTCATGCCACGAGAAGGAGCTGAAGTCGGGGCGTCGGCCCACTGCAAGGCTTGCCGGATGAGATCGAGCTGGGTAGGGTCCAGCTGCGCCATCATATTGAGAATTTGATTGGCCGGATTCTGAATAGATTGATTTGAAACAGAGGGTTGGGAAACCTCGCCAAGAATGGTCGGGAGTGGAGGGGCAGTCCCCTCTCCTCCCTGCATATGGGCGACCCTAGGCGGGTCCTTAAGAAGGCCGCGAGGAAGAGAATCCTTGTGAGACTGAGAGAAGTCGTATGACGACATGGGCGATGATGAATCAAACAAAGGATTGAAGTAAGAATGTAAATGAGAACTGACCCTAGGAGGTGATCCTGAAGGAAAGAAACAACCCCACATACACTAAACAACTAAGACCAGGGCAAACAATCCTAACCAACCAAATCAACAAATCAAACAACAAGCATGCAATGGAAGGAAGAGATGAGAGAAGAATCACCCAATTAGACAGTCAAGTTATTAAATGATGCTCATCAAATTCTCATGAGCTCCTCTTTGAACCTTAGTGGGTTAATCAAAATATAAATTCACTCAACCACTAGGTGCCTAACTAGGGTAAGAAATGAGGAACTGTGTGACTCTATAGTGATCTCTCACTTGCGGATGCAAACCCTAGACTGGGGGTGGATATGGTACAACCTGCCCGGCGTCCGTGTGGGAATCCACGGCTCACGGGAGCTTACGGAGGTCCTCAGCAAGGTCCCTAGTCGGCTCCATGGAGTATGGAGATGAGAGGAAACCCTACCTCGGTAGCAATGCAGTTACTATGAAAGAGATGGATGGTCCTATGCGCACCGGAGTGCATGCAAAATCTAGCCTAGTAAATATCAAGCAATGATCAATCAAATATATAAGCAATAAAAACAATCATGCAACAATGATACGGGAGCAGGGGGAGATCAATAACTAGCACCAAAGCTGATAAATCTCATGGAATATGGCAATCAAAATGGACAATGAGTGCACTGCGGCACCAGAAGGACGGTCTGTATGCGACCGCTCAAAAGGACAGACGGTCTGTAAAGGACCGTATAAGCTAGGGAATAACAGAACGACAGAACGACTGTAGAATTAATCACAGAACGCTGGAAATATAGGACGACAGAAATGAAGAACGTACCAGAAGAACGGTCTGTATCCAGCCGCATAATCTCTGGGATGGATCTCCAGCAGCCGTGCACCTACAGTCAGAACACCCAGAAGCGTACCAGTGCCAGAGCGATGAACGGCCGGAGACAGGCCGTGCAGAAGTATGGACGGTCGATAGGACGCCGTCTACGACAGGACGCTGAAGGAGAACTGGTGCTGTTCGCGGGGAAGGACGGTGGATGATCAGCTGCCTACAGGATGGATGGTGTTGGGAGAACCGCTCACATTCCAGAAGGTATAAAATGCACCCGACCTGCAATCACTTCTAGAAGAAAACTAAACAACGAACGGGGGGTCAGCAACTCACAAGCACAATGGGCACGAACGGCCTTTAGGGTCTATTTATAGAGCCTAGAAAGCCTAGCTCGAAATTAGGGTTTAGAGTCATTTTCAGGTTGAGATAATCAAAAAAAAATCGTAGATAAATCAATTATCTTTTATCCAGTCGAAACGGCACTCAGAATGGTTGATTATCCGAGGAGAAAATGATGGAAGAAGTTAGGGATAAAATCACGGATAGAGAGAGAAAGGCTTGTTGAAATTCAGGAATTGAAGGGGTGAACGGTCTTACGATAGACCGCCCCACTTGATGGGCGGTCACGTACGGGCCGTCCCACCCAGTCGGTGGAAATTCAAAAGAAATCAGAAATAACCCAAATTATCCATCGAACTGACAGAAACCTTCGCCGTTGGACTCTCAGAGATGAACGGCTCATGTGGGACCGTTCAAACGTAGAGCGGCCAAAGACAAACCATTTTAGGTCTGTCGGTGATAAATAGATTAATTGGATAATTATCTGAGAAAACCATTGAGCGCAGGACTCTGAGAAATGAGCGGTCATAACCCGTCCGTCCATTAAGTTGAACGGGCAGAATAGGACCACATAAATGCTTGTCGGTGGAAATTCAAAAAATTAACCAAATTACTCCAAAATACATGGACGGGTCAAGGACAACCGCATAATGGTTGAGCGGCCATGGATGAACCGTACATGCGTTTGGGTATTGAAACTCATGAAAAAAAAGCCCAATCAACCGAAACCAAGGCCCGTTAAGCACGAAATCAACTCGGACCTAACCAAGGAGGGAGGCGACCCATAAAACTGGCCCAAAACATGCCTGAAGATAGCCCCAACAAGCGATGGACAACTCGAGGCATCAACAAATGGGAGTACGAGGAACGACTCAACTTATCGGCAAAAAACGGGTGTCAACAATCAGAACTATAAGTTCTGTGACACAAGTTACTGTTCATTTCTCCAAAGTTTTTCCGAATCTGAATCCAAAGACATGGTCAGATGGAGAAAAATCTCAGGGTCACAGAAGTATATTTTGTCAAAATTTTCAAGGTCCAGTTTATTAGTTATAGATTTTTGAATGCATTGATTTACTGATTTCTAAAAAATTCAGAAAACGGAATTGACGACATGGTGCATGTCTTAAATTAATTGACACCCTCTTGGGCAGTCTTAATTCTGAAATTGGCGCCCTGGTCAGGGGCGCCAATTACAGAGGGGTGTCCACTATTCATCAGTGTGAAAAAGCTCCGAATCAGGAAGTAATTGCACGAATATGTTGAGAAAAATGTCAGGATTCCAAGAACATGTTCATGCAAAAATTTCGTGCTTTAGTTTGATAGTTATGGATTATTGAATGTGTTGAATTATCAATTACTGCAAATCTCAGAAATCGAATTTACGACACTGGGTGTGTCTTCATTTAAATGACGACTGCTTGCACAGTCTTCAATTTTGAAATTGGTGCCCTGGTCAGGGGCGCCATTTTCAAGTGAGCTGGGCACCTTAAAACATGAGTATTATGTCTAACAAAGGCTATATATTAAGGTTTAAAATATGGTTATTAAGACTATAAAACTAGTGTGATAAAATACGTTCAAAAACTCATGAAATCATGCTAATAACTAAGTTCAAACTCATAAAAATCATGGTAACAGTATATAGCAAGCTATTAACATATGTATAACATGGTATTATTATTGGTCATGGTAAATCCAGAATATATATATATATATATATATATATATATATATATATATATATATATATATATATATATATATATATATATATATATATATATATATATATATATATATATATATATATATATATATAGCATGGTTGACTAGTTGATCGAACTCTAAACATGCATCAATTAACCTATTTAGCTACTAGTTCGGCAAGGATTTGAGAACACCTACCTCTGTGAAGTTATAGGAGTTGACAGGAGAGGAAGAAACAGCAATTCCCTTCCTCTGCAACTCTTCAGAGCTTGTTCCCGTATCTAGCCTTCGAACTAACCAATTAGGGAGAAAATAGAGTGTATTTTATAACCTTAGGGTCGACAGGATGAGGGACAAGATCCAGAATTATAGGGTATTTAGTGGGTTTACAGCCTACACAGGCTGGAGGGATAGAATGGTCGTGATAGTTGTCGGAAAAGAAATGACGCCCAAGAGAGGGTCATGTCTTTCATAAGTTAAGATTTCCTTGTTAAACTTCAAAGATTTTTATCTTTAAAAATTGATGGAATTTGTTTGTGAACTTTCAGGGGTGAGACCCTTACATTTTTCTCTATTTTTACATATAATGTTTTTTGAAAATTTCTTTTTAAATAAAAAGTGACACTATTCATGTCACTATTCACGTTTAAGAAATAACGACTTAACATATGTCGTTATTTTGAACGGAGATTTTTGTATTCACTCTACACTAACCAAAATTTTCTATATACCCTTTCTCACTTTCTAAATTATGTTTATCCTTTAACACTTCATCTATATACCCTTATTTCTTCAAAATAATGATATAATGTAAAAGTTGAAATATGAAAATTTCTAAATTATGAAAATATGAATTGGCATCTTGTAAAAGCAATGTTTATCCTTTAAAACACTATCTATATAACCTATTTCCTATTTCTTTGGAATAGTGTAATATTAAATTCCTAAGTGATTGAAATATATAAATTGGCATTTCCTAAAATATAATTTGGCATCTTCTAAAGCATCTATTGGTAATTAAATGTTTTAAAAGGTTAATCCAATAGAATTAGAATATGAGTTCAATAATTAAATATATATATATATAATTTTTTTTGTATATTTCTATTTTAAAATTCTCGGGTGTTACAAGACCGAGGGTAACTCTAGCAAGCCTCAGGAAAGGTATGACTTGTCTTATCAAAGATTTCTCTCACTTAAATCTTGATATTTACAGGGAAGGAGATGGATGTATAATTGCCAATATAAGGTCTCAACCTACATTGATAGATGATATAGTCAAATTACAAGAGAATGACCCTGCATTGATGGAGATCAAGGATAATATTGATCATAGACCGGAATTTTCTATCTCAAATGATGTAAGACTACTATTTAAAGGTAGGATTTGTGTGCCAAATCATAATGATACTAAGAAATTAATCATGGAAGAGGCACATAAGTCAAGGTATGTTGTTCATCCTGGTGCTACCAAGATGTATCAAGATTTGAAAAGAAACTTTTGGTGGCCCAACATGAAAAGAGAAGTGGTAGAATTCGTGTCTCGTTGCCTCACTTGTCAGCAGGTCAAGGCAGAACATTTAAAACCCGCAGGTAAATTACACCCCTTGAATATTCCCGAGTGGAAGTGAAAAAGCATAGGGATGGATTTCATCATATGTTTACCTAAGACAAGAGGTGGACACGATGGCATATGGGTGATCATAGACCGATTGACTAAGTCTACACATTTTCTACCAATCAAAAGTCGATGGTCTATAGATGTACTAGCAGCATTATACATGAGGGAAATTGTCAAATTACACGGTGTCCCCGTTAGCATTATATCTGACTAAGAACCTCGGTTTACATCACAATTCTGGAAGGGTCTACAACATTCCTTAGGGACCCGACTGAACTTTAGCACGGCATTCCATCCACAAACTGATGGTCAAACATAAAGGATAAATCAAGTGGTGGAAGATATGCTCAGGGCTTGTGCTATTGATTTTGGAGGAAGTTGGCATGATCACTTACCTCTAGTAGAATTCACATACAACAATAGCTACCAAGCTAGTATTCAAATGGCACTGTTTGAAGCTTTATATGGAAGAAACTGTCGTTCACCTATTTGCTAGAATGAAGTAGGAGAAAGGTAATTTCTCAGTCCCGACAGTATTAGAGATACTACCGAGAAGGTAAAACTCATTCGAGAAAGACTTCAAATGGCACAAGACAGACATAAATTGTATGATGACAATCGAAGGCGCGACCTGAAATTCCAAATAGGTGATCACGTATTTCTTAAGATTTCTCTAGGTCGAGGTATTCGAAGATTTGGTATTAAGGGCAAGCTCACTCCAAGATTCATTGGTCCTTTTGAATTTCTGAAGAGAGTTGGTGAAGTGGCTTATCGAATTACTTTACCTCCCCAATTATCTGAAGTCCATGATGTATTTCACGTCTCAATGCTCAAAAAGTATGTACCTGATCCTTTCCATGTCATCACTTACGACAATTTGGAGATCAAAAGGGACTTGACATATGAGCAAAAGCCAATAAGGATCATTGAACATGAGGTTCGTCAACTGCGGAATAAAACTATTCCAATGGTCAAAGTCCAATGGACCAAGTTGTGTCCACATGAAGCAACATGGGAGACCGAAGAAGCTATACGGAAAAGATTTCTGAAATTATTTAACTGTAAGTACACTCTCCATATAATCCATACATTGAATTTGGGGACCAAACTCTCTTAAGTGGGGGAGGGTGTAATGCCCCGAAAATTTTATAGAATATTTCTGAAGTATTTAAGAATTCTCTAGACCAAATAGTTTAATAAATAAATTTTTGGATTAAATAAATTATTATTAAGGCCCAAGTGTGATAACCAATTGACCTAGCCTATTTAAATAAAGCCCAAAGGACTTAAGGACCAAGCCCATAAAGTTTGGCCCATATTCTAGAAGGTTAATTAGTTTATTTATGGAATATAAGGGATAAGTACTCCTTGTAAAGATAATTAAGTGGATAAATGAATAATAGAGTTTGAATAAATTACAAATTCGGTGCCCAATAGTAAAGGCGGTCTATCGCGAGACCGCTAGAGAAAGGTTGGCGGTCCAGTCCTAGATCGCTAATTCCTGTCAGTTCTGTGAGTTGAAGAAAGAGCAAAAAGATTGGACTTTTGACGTTTTATCTCCTAGAGACCGAGGTGGGAGGACTAGTAAGCATCTTAAGGACTCTCAAAAGTTAGGATAGTACCAACTAGGGACTCTATAATGGATCTAATCCATGAAACCCTAGCCAAACCCTATAAATAGACCCTAGAATTCACTTACGCGACCCTTACGTTTGGCTCGCGTGGAACTAAGGTAAGGAAGCATTATTTCAGGTAGGTTCTTTTGAGGTTTTTATTCCTAATACTAAGGACTAACATGCCTCAAAATTTTGTGCTAAGAGATCCACCCATCTGGAAGATAGAGGCACCTAAAGTTGCTGGTTCCACATCAACGACCCAGGAGACTATGCAATGGTGTGGTGAAGATCAGGAAATTAGGGACCCAAAATGAGGTATTTATAAGTTGTGTCTTTAGAACTTTCTGTTCCCCTTAGTATCTTCTTCTTACCATCCAAATTTCACGTCCGTAGGTCAAGAAAATCAGAAGTTAGAGGGGCGTGAAGTTACTGATTTATCACAAAAAGTGCAGAACTAGGGTTGACTTCCAGTTCGAAATTCAAAGTCTAGAGGTGTTTCCAGAGGTAGGTCATCTCATGAACGGCTAAAGCATCATTCTAAGATTAAAAGCCATCTTGTTGCACTTGATTTCATGCATTGTCTATGGAGAATTTCATGTTTTAATAGTATCTATGCATCTAGTGTAGTATACATGCATCTTTCTTAGCCCTAAATTAACTAAATTAGTTCTCTTGTCATAATACATGAATCCTATGTATATTGTTAGCATATTCTGCGTTGTATCATGACAGAAAGAGTTTATATATGTTGGTTTCCATGCATGATATGTCTTAGACTATCATTTAGTTCAATTGTTTAGTTTCTGTCAAGCCAAACGGCCTAAAAATGGACCGCCAAAATTTGGTTAGCGGCCCTACGATAAACCGCTTATCAAGGATTAGAGGCCAATATATAGACCGTTAGAGATTTTTGTGATTTCACTGTTATAGAACCACAAGCGGATGTACGATAAACCGCTAAACATTGGTAAACGATTCTATATTAGACCGCTAACGTTCTGAATTCTCTCAACCCGAGACTGAATAAAAATGGCCCATTGAACTTATAATATGCCTTTATTGTGAGTTTATTACTGTTGCAACAATGGATTTCATGTTCTTTATTGTACTTGGGATTATTTTTAAACATAAGTTAATTTATGCCAAAATCACATACTTTTGTAATTAAATACATGTTTCTAAAAGTTAGATGATTCATGGTTTACCTTGATCACTATTTTAATGATCTCTTTTCTCATCTATAGAGTCATTTTTCATAAGTACATGGCATATATCTCGGTATATGACCATTAGTTACACCTATGCACATTAGGCACACAATCTTGGACTTGATAACCTCTCCTTTGGATATTCTTTCCAACGGATTAGGAAATCTTATTTCAAGGCCTCCGTAATTCTCCACGAGCCTGGGATTCTCACTAGGATGCCGAGTTGGTTGTACCATTAAATCCCATTGTCTAGAAAGCACTTCTACCGGTGTTTTATATTTCTGGAACTTTGCGGCCTTCTTGTTGACCACCAGAGCCTGCTAGTGTACCTTCACTAGACTGCTAATGGATCCTAGACGGTTCTTCATTAGACCCCTAAAGACTCCAGATAATCTATTTTTAAAATACCGAACAGTCTTGTCCTTAACGGTCCAGAACTAGACCGCTTTATTCATGAAACGGCCCAGTAAACGACCGTTATTTTCCTGAGTACAGTTAACCCGAGGTTTGACCAGGGGTTAATATTCCTATGATCCTAGATAGTCCAATTGATTATCGAGAACCTGTTACACTATTTTAAAGATATTTAAGTAATTTTTGAAAGTTAAAAAATGTGACGTTATGCTGTCGATTTATTTCCATGGCATAACCTAGTTATCAATATGTTTATTTAACTCTTATTTTCAATAGAAGCATTCTTATTTTTGGTTACTTTATCATGGAACTTTCTTTAAAATTGTACACTCTTGGCCAAACTTTATTGTTATATACGTGGAAGTAGCTTGATTTATACTTGAAGATGCAGTTCGAGCACTGATTGTGTTCAAGGGCTCAATGCTAGTCCCCTCGGCTAATTATCGGAAACATACTATATAAACCATGGGGTATGATGTTACTGGCGTCGCATTATGCTGGGAGTACTTTTTTTTGTAAATAAGTGAAAATCCATGCGACTTGAATATAGATTCACATGAATTCACGAAGTACTTGTTACTAAGTGAAGGGTACATTCTTGCTTGTTACATGACTTGCTAGTACATTCTTGTTACATTCTTGTTTCATGAAACGCCATTGTTACATTCTTGCTGGATTATACTTGATCAATTCATATTCTCATATCTCAAGCTTGATTATATCTTGTTACTTTACCTTTAATCGCATGTTTGATTGTATTCACATGATTTATCTTTTTCTTTAGAGCTAAAAATATTAATTACTTTAACATTGCCAATCATGTTGATGCGAAGATACCTACTGGGCAAGTGTGCTCATTACCTATTTTCCAATCTTTTCAGGAAATACCAGTGGGTCAGATTTGGATTCAGGTCATTCCAGTGATGGGTCCGAGAGTGATTAAAGAGTGAAGACTTAGGAAGTCCAAAATGTCTAGATTGAGTCTATGTGATTTTCTCTTACTGAGTCTAGCAAATATGAGAAAGTCAATGTCCCATGTACTTGAATTATGGTTGATATTATTAATAAAAGTGAAGGTTTGAGTTAATTATTGTGTAATTACTTTTGTGTGATTATTTTTACGCTCTGATTATTCTTGCTTGAAAGAGGCTTACCATGCCGATTGTTTGCGTTCTCGATTATTTTCGCTGCATAATCTCGGGGCATGACATGTTACAAGTCCCGAAACCTCACGTGAAAAATACATGAAAATACTCAATCAAGATTTTGAAAAGCCCTTTGATGAAATGCATAAAACATGAAAAGAGTCAACGCAAAGCAATAAGTGAGTTAACTCTCTTTGTGAAGAGAACTTCATTGATTGACTCCCTTGAGTTCTAAGCTGATTTTGATCCTGCAAGTCAAGATAAACATAGCGTGAGTTCTTTAAACAACAATCATTCATATGACTTCCAAGTGAGAATCTTGAAATCATCTGTTAACTCATCAACCTAGATAGATACATGTTGCTCAATGAAACACACACAGACATGCTCAATGATGCACATCGCCACAAGCACAATCGTTTTGTTATCATTAAAACCAAACACCAAACATCAACTAGAAGATGTAGCAATCTCCCTCAATAATCTCCCCCTTTTTGAAGATGATAAAACAATGTGTGCGAGAGTTCCTAAAAATAGCGGAGAAGCATTTCAATGAATGTTATGAGAATGGTGGATAAGACATTTAATCACATTCAATTACATTCTCCCTCAAAACTACTCTCTCTTCATTGAGCATAAGGCATTGAGCACACAACCAACATGCATTGAGCACACAACTAACATTCTTCTCCCCCTTTTTGTCATCTACAAAAAGACAAGGGGTTATTGGACATGATATGAACATGGTAGGCACGGAGAGATGATAACAATTCGGACACCAATTGTTGGTAATTGTTGACCTCAAAGATACAAAATATTGTTGGAAGAGTTATGCAACATGAAGTGTTCAAGATGATAGCATTCAAAGTCTAAAGCTCATTTTTGATTTTCACAAGTTGCAAGAGCAAAGCAACGCTAAGATGTTTGTCATGAAGGAACAATAGTGGAGACATCAAACGCCTTTATTTTTGGAGTTTCAGATTTATGATTTTTAGATTTTTAGTTTTCTATTTAAATGCATAAAGCTAAAAAAAAAATACATGCAATGCAACCAAACAGATACATACATATACATGCAACACAGCTCCCCCTTATTTAAAAGGTGAATGGGTATAAGACAAGTGCATATGAGTCAAACCAACTAGGATGCTCATGTGTAACACCAAGGAGATTGCGTAATCACATAGAAGAGTTATGCAATAGTCAATGCAGTCAATCAATTTTTTAAATACATATTAAATCAAATTTTCATATGTGTAGGTGAATAACATGAAAATAGACTGTAGCCATATGGATATTCAGATTTTCAGATCAACACAATGAGAGATTATATAAATTGTATTTCATTTTAAGAGAATAGCATATTGGAGGCTATGCTCTGCCACAACGAGTTTTCACCATAATTTTTCAACTCAACCAATATCACATGATAGTCAGAATTTTTCAAGAGTGATCAGGTTCAAATAATTCCTTTTTACGCTAGGAGACATATGGAGGTCATGCCAGAATCTCCGGTTACTCAGAATATTGAACCATTTCACCTCATTTTGAGCAGAGATACTATAGTACAACACCTTTCTGAAGTGAACCACATCACGTCTCAGGTGACATGTGCCCAATTTACTCAGTGAGACTAAACATTAATCTGCCATTCTATTCAGATTCTTTCTACAAAAAATAGGCAGACAACTTTTTCCTCAACTGTCTCTTTAACATTCATGCAGCAAGTTTAATATCTCTAGAGTGTTGAAAGGAAATTTCTACATCCTTATCTCTAACACTCATTTTCACATTTTGTGCATAAAGTGTACAAATTTGAATCATCATGTATACCAAAAATTTCATGAACACATAACAGTGCAGCTCCCCCTATCTAGATGCACTTATCAAGAGATTACTCCCCCTGAGTGTATGACGTGTAGCACTCTAGTAATGACTCAATTTGCAATATTATTTAGCAAGAAATATGAGGTCTTAGAAATTCCAAGGAAGTGGTGTTTAGCATATAATAACATGCAAGCACACAACGGGAGTATGTGCAATATGCAATACAACAAGTGAGCTTCATCTTACAAATGCACTAAGTGAATGATATGCAGATATGATATGCAAATATGTAATGTGATGCAGAATGTCATATTTTTATTTAAAAGTTCTAAATGCATTGCAAAATTTAACATGGGTGCAAGATGTAAGTTTTCAGTTTTTCATTTGAGTGATCTAAATGCACTTTATGAATTTTCTAATGCATTCAACTTATAAAAACATGAGAATGTAATGCAGGATGCAACACTTTTTTTATTATTTTTTATTTTTTATATTTAGAACATCATGACATATTGCATAAGGAGGCATACACATTCAAATGACGAACACCAACCATTTTCCAAGACTTGTCCTTTTTTTTTTGAACAAGCGTGCACAAATGATCAGAATTAAGTAGTGCAACCCAATTATTTTCAGAAATGTTCAAAAATAGATTTTTAATAACATTTCAAAAGCTTAGAGTGTCATCCACAAGCCAAACAGATTTTTCAAGTTCTGGTATGAGGTAGAGGTGAAGGTCCAAAAATCTAACTCACACATAGTGAGAGCTTCTAGGTGGACGTAATGCACCCATCCACTACACACCATTTGATATATCAGATACTCAATTAAGCTCAGATGATCATACAGTTCATATTGAAAAGTATTCAATAGGCAAAGACATCATGCTTATTCTAAAAAATTTTAAATTCATTCAACCAATGAGACATGTTCATCATAACAGAATACAAGAATAAGATATCAAGATTTTAGAATTTCAAAGCAAATTGATTTCCTTCAAAAAAATATGTTTTCTCGTTAGCCAAACAATTCAATTTTTTAATTTTGGTACAAGACGGAGAGCTTTGATCCGAGGATCATCTTACGTATGATGTTAGCTTCCTGACAGACTTAATCTGTCATTTCACATAACAGCATTTGATATACCAAATATCCATTTAATGAGAGCATGAATGGCTTATAAAGAAATACAATTCAAACATAACAAGGTAGAAGAAGGAAAAACATCAAAAATACCAATTTGATAAAGAGGAAGTAAAGTTGGGGTTTTACCATTCGAGTGTGCCTTGTTCTATTTTGTTGAAACCCCTTTCATTTTTTATTTACCTCAAGGTACACCTCCATCAAAACCAACTCAATTGACGGATTTTGACACCCAAGCCTTCTTGGATCCCTAAGATTAGAAGCATTTCTACCAAAATCTTTCTTCAACATTCTCATAGCCATCATATCATCATTCTTTATGATCCTATAGTCCTCAATAATATGTCCATGGTTTCCACAATAAAGGCATTGAGGAGAAACAGTTTTACCAGAAGACTTCCTTTTAGTAGCAAAGGAATGTTCAAATCCATTCCATCTTCTATTTTCAACAGATCTACATTTAACAAAATTAAACCTAGCATTCATTCTAGAAGCATGGAAATTTTGTATTTTCAAGAACCAACACTCTTTCATAACATGCCCGTACTTCCCATAATAAAAGTAACAAGGAGAAGTAGTTCTACCGAATGATTTTTCATTGTAAGTTTGAATTTTTTCATAGAACTTTCTCTTGTTAAATGAAAACCTTTGAGCATGATAAGCATGTTTGTCACTGAATTTCTTTGAACATGAAACTTAGCATTCATGGCATGAAGTTCATCTTTTTTCATCACTCCACAATCATTCATGACATGGCCAAACATAGCACAATAGAAACATTCAACATTGGACTTTGATTTTTGAAATCTATTTGGCATGGATGGTTTTGTGTCAACATTTATCTTCTTATCAAACCAGGTTTCAGAAGTTTTCATTTGAGTAAGGGGAGAAGGTGATTTAGAAGTACTAGGAATGTCGGAGGCATGTACAAAGGAGGTTTTCAATTTAGATTTAAAAGACTTCTTGTTCACCAGGATATAACCAAGACCTTCACTTTGAAAGTTCACCTTAACACCTAGCACTTTATCCAAATTTTCTTTCCCTTTCATAAATTTAGACAGATCAAACTTCAAGGTTTGCACCTCTTCTTCTCGAGCCGAAATATGCAATTCGACACTCATCATTTCTCCCTTGCATGCAGACATCACTTAGCAAGTAATTCACAGATTTGAGGTTTGAATTTTCTTCCATGATTTCTTTGTTTTCATCATTTATAGAGTTCAATTTTTCTGTTAGTTTCTCAAGAACATTTTCAGTTTCAACAAGCTTTGAACTCTTTTTATGCAATCGTTCATTCTCACATTTAAACAAAGAAATTTCTTTTTCAAGTTTGTCAATACTTTTCAAGCTACCTTCAAGAAGAGAAATCTGAATTAGCATGGCACCATTTTTCTTTTTAAGCTCTTCATTCTTATTCATGATGCTCTTGCTATCAATTTCAGAATCAAGTAGCTTTTCAAACATCTTATCATCATCAGACAAAGAAGCTAGCTTGTTCTTAAGGTATTCTTTATTTTTCTCAAGCATGGGGATTTTAGACATGAAGAATTTATTTTGCTCATGCAACTCATCACATTCATTTTCAATTTGAAGAGATGTGTTATATTTTCTAGCCATTTCAACATCTTCATTCAAACAAGAGTTCTCATCTGAAAGCAATTCGACCTTGGATTCAAGAGATTCATTTTGATCTTCTAGATGTTCACTTTTTGACTTCAAAGTTTTACAATTTTCACATGAAAAATTAGTATGCACATTCTCATCATTTTTCTTTTTCAATCTCTTGATTTCAGATTTTTATTTTTTGCATCTGTCATGCAAATCGGCATATACTAATTCCAAGTCTTCAATTGAAAGTTCTTCGGAGTCAGAATTACCTGACCTTCACTTTCTCCATGAGCCATCATGCATGTATCATTTACATCTTGTTCATACTTGCATGCCAGCTCTATCACGTCCCGAACCGATAGCAGCAGGAAGCGATGCTCGGAACGTGGCAGCAAAATAGTCATGATAACTAGAGCAGAAAATAAATAAACACAATAAATAATATTCAAACACATGCAGGCCATTGATTTGAGAAAAATATAGTTTTATTGATATTTGGAAATTGAATTACAAATTTGATTCAATTTTTACAATAATAGACTCAATGAAAAAAATAAACAAGAGAAAATAGCAAGACCCACTATACTAACTAAACTCGATCAAGAAAATAAAAAAAAACTCCGGTCTCTAAGTTACAGGTTCACTCCGTCGCGCTGGCCCGAGCCCAGTTGCAAACATTCCATCTACCGAGTTACCTGAAAAGGATGGGAAGAAGGTGGTGAGCAAGAGCTTAGTAGGAATTAATCTCTATCATTAGGCAGATTTAAGTAATTGACTATTTTATGAATGCATGAATAATGCGAGAAACTCAAATAAGCAAACTAAATAACCAACAAGATCTGAAGATAATCGATAGATAAATGGAAAGGAATATTAGAAGTCGAAACATCAAGCACTATTAACAAGAACTTCTCAATAAATGGCCATTTCAAGCCAAGTCGAGTCGAGTCATGTCACGCAAGTAGGTACTTCACGCTTTCAAGCATGAATAGCAAGTTCATGAGAATGTGGAATGTCGTAGACTCACACACTAGATAGTACTCGGTGACAATGCCACACCTAGTCATTCACCTCCTCGGGGTACAAGTACACTTCGGGTGCTCCTCCTATTACCAGACTGGGCCCAGAAAATGGTCTAAACATGGCCGCAACCCTTACAGAGCAGGGGCTGACCCAAAATCACAATTTCGGTTAATTAGGAGGGTTCAAGACTTAGGGTACAACCCGCTTGGCTTCCTAGTGGGAATCTCAAGCTCGTGGGGGCTTACGGAGGCCTCAGAACATCAACACTTAATCTGGCGGAAGGAATATACGACGGAGAGGTAATTTGATGCCCAAAAATTCAATAGCTCACAGTCAACGGAAAACGATCTATTCGGTCCAACCGCCACCACCGGAGTGGCACGACCTTAAAACAGACTTAATAAGACAATAAGGTGATAATGGAATAATAAGAAGGAAAGGTGAAACTAACATTTAATTACTCTACTCATTCTCAATCGTAAGATAGCAAGAGTGATGATCATGGAGGAATAATCATGAAGAAATTAGCCTTGGATCATTAATTTCATTTGTCCTAATTAACACTGTGATGTTGAACATAAAAAAAAACCCTACCAGTAAGTTATGTAACATGGATTAACAATGCATAACACGCCGTAATCAAATGGACTAATTTAAATAAGAACATAGGTTAGCGGTCTGGCAGATGACCGCCACTTGAACAAAGGCAGTCTGACTAGGGCCGTGTTCCGAGAATAAACGGTCTAAAATGGGGCTGCCATGCAGAATGAAGCGGTCTAGGAGCGACCGCTATTCAAATAAACAAATTTTTAAGTTTTGGAAAGCGACGCCTAAAAGTGGTCTATCGTGTGGCCGCCTCTCTAGTAGTGGTTCATGTAAGGACCGCTTAATACTCGCCACGCCCAGGAAACTGACAGATCCAACACACGTCCAATGAAAGACTAATTTCGACCCATACACTCCATAAAAATTGGGCAATTATTATCCATCGAAAGAGGACTCAAAAATACACAATATAGCATGATCAATTTAGGGATTTAACTACGATTCACCTACCTAAATCAAGCAGAAATGAACTGTAAAAACCCTAATCGCATGTTCATAATGAAACAAGTAATACACAAGATATGGTTGATAAAAATTAGGCAAACTGGATTTAAATGAAAGCTAAGAACGAGCTCTATACGATCATGTTAGTTAATTAGGTTGGGCCTAAGATAAACCTACATAAATTGAAGAAGAGAGGGTATGACGCAAAAAACCCTAATCTGCAAACACGTCATCGATCTCGCCCTAATTCACCCTCGATCGGCCATCTCAGGTCACGCCACCAGTTGGAGAAGCAAAATCTATGATAATTAGGAGAAAAATCTAAGGATTCCAAAAATATATATTTTATAATTTTATTTTACATAGTTTTATAGATATGTATTTTTAAAGATGCGAGTAAGATATTAACATGCATTACGTTATATATATATATATTAAAAGAATGAACGAACATCAGCGGTCGTCGTTAATTAAATTAACAAAAGTGTCAACCTCTTTAAACTTCAAGTTCTCGACGCACTTATGTCGGAATCGCGCAATCTATATACCAAAATGAAGGGCTCGAAAAACTCTACTTAACCTGATGTTCAAAAAAAAATTTGCTTGAGAGTAGGTCTATTTTGAGTTAGGAGGACCTGAAAAAGGAGGTACCAACCTCACTACCTCGGTCACTATCCCAATAACACACCCATAAAATTTCATGGCCAAAGGTAACTCTGGCGCCCAGGAACAAATCATCAAAAGAAAAACCCATAACGAGGATTCTAGTAATATAAAATTTGTGAATTTTAGATACGTGATTACATGGTTTAAAATTTTTTTTAGCATATTATCTTTATTAATTAACTAATGTAAACCATGCAAATCACGGTGTGAAACATAAATCACGAGGATTTAATTGAAGTGAGACTAACATCTATTTAACTAAGCATGCTGTTAACAGTTTTCATCTAGGGAGAGAAGAACTACCTCTCGTTGATGCTCTGACAGACAAATAGAAGAAGAAATAGCAGGATGATAAGGACGATGAGCAACAACAGTCGCAGCAGTTCTCAATGCAACTGCAACAGTTGGAAGGAAGAAGAAGGGAAGAAGGCTTGTGCTTCTACTCAATGTGCACCTCGGCAGTAGCCGTAGCACAGTAGCAGCACGCCTTTGCACGGAGAGGGAAGATGAAGACGACGAACGGATGTCGACGCGGCAGCAGCACTAACGCAGGAGCATGAATAAGCTTCTGTCGATCGTCAGGCCATGTATATTTATAGGGATAAAACACCTTTCCTCAAGGTTTCCTACGTTGAGTCCTAATACGAGCTCGGAGTCCTTGTTTGAGTCAAACGTACCGTGATAAGTCTTGACCCTCCCGAAATAATAGCCGCCATCCTTATTTTGTTTAAAACCCTAAAGCTTTCTCTTCGAACAGGCATGGGTTACCAACTTTGGGTATACACTTTTGGCACAATATTATTGGGTTGGGTTTGCATGTCCCAACGTTCAACCAATGCCCATGTATGTTTCGAACGGCTTGGGTCTTACGAGGAATCATATATATATATATATATACAACCATATCGTAGCTTTATTTGAAAGCCCAAAACTCCTTAAGCCCATTTGGCTTAGTCTTACTTGATTTAGGTTATAATATATATCTTTATTAAATGGAGTGTCTAATTAAGGTAGAACTTAATATATATATATATATATATGTTATTTCTTATAGTTATATTTATTTATCTACCTTATTAATCTTCATTGTTGTCTCGGGTATCAGAGTCGGGTTTGATTCTACGAACATCTTCATATGTATGTACATGTATAAATGAGATTCATTCTAAATACTTAATTGTATTTCTTTTCAATTTAAATCATAAATAAAAGGATATATTGGATTTCTAATTCTCAAATATTTATTTTAGCTATATTTATCAAAATTTTCATTAACCACTATTATTTCATGACTAATATTTATAGTTATTTTCATTTATTTCCTGTTTATCACATTTTATTCCCATACATATTTTAAAATTTTAATTTTATACTTTATTATTTAACCGGGGTGTTACATCCTCTCCCACTTCAAGGAATTTGGTCCCCAAATTCGTCAATCGCCATTAACTATTCAAATAGTTAAACTAAGATGATCTTATCTATTCAAAATAACATGTTAATCATACTACTAATGGAATGCAAAAGAATTTAACTATAGTTAAGGATGAGGTAGAACGGTACCTTATATAATTCCTCATTTGATAGAAATCGGTTCCAATTCTCCTTGTATTTTTGCTTGTGAAAGTAGCTTGGGACAATTAGCCATTATATGATCTTTATTTCCGCAATGAAGACACGCTCCGCTCCTTCGCCAGCACTCCTTGATTAGATGACCAATTTTGTGAGAGTAAAAACATTTCATTTGTGAAAAGTTATTCTTTTTCTTCTTATTACTCCGAATTTCTTTACGACGGGCTAGCCACCTTTTAACGGAACCGGAGCTCAACTTACTCGCGGACCCTCTCGCTTTCATGTCAAAAAGAGCTTAATTACCTGTAAAATAATTATAAGGTTAAAAATTATATCATCCTTACGCGTCGTGCTACGCAATCTTATACATTTTTTATTACTTAACCCGAAGCACTACCCAATCTCACCAGGTGACATGAATGGATGATACAGATTACACGACCTATTACTTAGGGTAACCTATACTTATAGACAAGAACCTAGGACTTAAATAACTGAGGCTCTGATACCACTTCTGTCACGCCCCTGTTGACACCCATTTTTTACCCATAAGTTGAGTCATTTCTCTTACCATCATTTATTGATGCCTCGAGTTGTCCATTACTCGTTGGGTTATTTTCTAGGTAGTTTATTGGGCCTATTTTATGGATACCTCCCTCCTGATATGGTCTGCTTCAATCCAGAGCTCAGTGGGCCTTGGTTTTGGTTGTGCTATCACATCTTATTGGTTTTCAAGCGTTCAGCCATTACGTGGTCTATCGTGTGACTGCCCAGTTGTTGAGCGGTTGCTGCTTAACCGTTTATCTATTTATTGGATAATAAGGTGATTTATTTGAATTTCCACCGACAAGCTTTTGCATGGTCTATAGACAACCGTCCCTTGTCCTTGAGCGGTAGATATATGACCATCCATATCTCAGAATCCCCATAGTCGTTGGTTATTCTGATAATTATCTTATTATCTAATTTGTTCTTAATTACCACCGACAGATGTTGAGCGGCTGGTTTAGGACCGTTCAATGAGTTGAGTGGTTCATTGGGAACCGCTCAATTCATGAGAGTCCAACAGTGAAGTAATCGGGCAGTTCGATGGATATTTGGATAATATTACTTATTTACTTAATTTCCACCGATAGGTTGAACGGTCTGATGACTGACCGTTCAATAGATGGAGCGGTCTATCGCGTGGCTGCGCGATGGTCCAATCGCTGAAAAGCTAAGAGTTTTTCTCTCTCTATCCGTGGTTTTATCCCTAACTTGTTCCAACTATTTCTCCATGGTTTCTCAACCAAATGAGGTGCCGTTTCAACTGGTTGGAAGATAATTATATTATCTACGGATTTTCTTTTGATATCTCAGGCAAATATTCATTGGAAACCCTAATTTCGGGGTTGGCTTCTTAGGCTCTATAAATAGACCCTAAGGCCAAACTTTGAAAAGGGGGGGAGATTTCGGGTCGACGGTGAAGCTCTGCCGGATTGTTGAGCGACCCAAGACAGGGAGGGAGGCCTTCTATGTCCGCATAGGCCTCCGGTACAGGGAGTACACTGTTAGTTTGATTCATTAGTTCACTAGTCCCACAGTTGGTTTTCTCGTTGCATGCATCGTTCTCCTTTCTTTCATCTATTTCTCTTCATTGTCTCGTCACATTACACACATCCTGCCACATTTTTGGAGCCTCTAGGGGTTAAAAACCCCCCAAGTATCCCCCCATTCCGTTTAGTTATGTTCATTTCTTTCCATTCTAGCATGTCTACATCCGTCCGTTCGAGAGACAGGGCGGTCGTAAATCGACCGTTCCGTTCTGTTCAGCGGCAGATACCGATCCGTTCTATCATCTAGTTGTTCTTCGTCCCGCGTTCATCTCAGCACTACCAGGTGGTCTGTCGAGTGACCGTGCAATCTTCAGGGTGGTTCATCAAGAGCCGCTCATTACTGTAGTGCTATTTTAGGCGAGTGTCTCCCCTCTCTTTCCAAGGTACGGTGTATCTAGCTACATTTGGCACCTTGGAGGCGATCACACACACACTCCACACCCTTCCCCTTGTTACTTACTCATTACTTAGTTCTTCACATTACCCTAGTAAAGGAGGGGTTGGAAGGTTGGTCAGAAGGGGAAGAGAAGGAAAAACATGTCAATACCCTATTTTTTGGCGATCACGGTGGGACACCTAGTGCCTGTCGTGTTAGTGTCTTGCTGACCTGTTTGTGCGTTTTGTTAGTCTCCTTTTTTTTAGTATTGAAGGTTGTTCTTTGGGCCCATCCCACATCTCTGTTCTCTAGAGTTTAAGCGGTCCCCTGTGAGCCGCCTGCCATTGGAACGGCTGGAGTTTTGCCGTTCTGTGATCGTCACAGAGTTGCTGGTGTGTCAGCAATCCAGCAGTCGTTCTACAACCGTTCACATTATTCCGCGGCCTGATACCGACCATTCACTTTTGCTGGCCAAGGTACGTTGCTATTTTTACACTCCTGATTATTATTGATATTCGGCGGTTGCATCAGGTCCGTCCCATACTCTCAGCGGTCTGTCGAAAGGCCGCTCCATCCAGGTACGCGGTCGATCCTCATTCTTCAGTCATTTTACCATTTTGTGATTACTCCCTATTCCTGAATGGTCTATTAAAGACCATGTGAAACACTAAGCGATCTCCATCAGACCGTCCTTTTACTGCTACAGTGCACCCGATTCTGCATTTTTGATTATTGGATTATATCATCACATCTGCATTTGGTGCTGTTGGATCTCCCCCTCCTATTCTTACATTGTTCTATGATTATGTTCACTTTCTTTTCTCATAGTTGTTTGATCATTGCTTGCTAGATCTAGGCTAGAATCTTACATGCACTCCGGTCCACATAGGATCATACACACTCTCATTAGTAGTTGCATTCCTACCGAGGTAGGCTTTCCTCTCGTCTCCATTCCTTGGAGCCGACTAGGGGACCTTGCTGAGGACCTCTGTAAGCCCCCGTGAGCCGTGGATTCCCACACGGACGCCGAGCAGGTTGTACCGTACCACCCCCCTAGTCTAGGGTTTGCATCAGAGAGAGAGAGAGAGTCATCTAGTGTCAGTCAGTTGCCTTATTCCTTGCCTTGTCTAAGTACCTTGTGGTGGAGTGAATTCAAATCTTAATTAATTCACCAAGGTCCAAGAAAGGGAGAACTTATAAAATTTTGCGTGCATCATTTGAAGCTTGGTTGCATTAATTGGTTGATTCTCTTCTCATCTCTCCCCTCTGTTGTTGCATCTGATTTGAGTTGTTTGTCTTAGACCCCCACTTAGGGTTGTTTGATTACTCCTCCCCATTGTCCTAAGTGTATGTGGAGCTGTCTCACACCCTCAGGATTGTCTCCTAAGGGTGGTTCACCTTCCCATTCTTATCTCAATCCCTTATTTGATTCACCGCCAATTACGTCGTCTTACAACTTCTCCCATCCCCCTGAGGATTTTGTCCCTCAGGGACTTCTGGAGGACCCACCCAGGGTCGCTCATGTGCGAGGGAGAGAGGGGACTGCCCTCCCTCTCCCGACCATTCTTGCTGAGGGTGCTCGACCCTCCCTCTCAGATCCATCCACTCGCGGCTCGGCCAGTCATGTTCTCTAGATGATGGCCCTGCTAGATCTTACTCAACTCCACCTACTGAAAAAGGCCTTGCAAGGGGAAGATACCCCGCCCTCAGTTCTTTCTTCTGGCACGACTGCTGCCATCACTTCCACACCCCCGGTTGTTGGTTTAGGGGCCACCTTTGTAGCCCCTATCGATCTTACTCCCATCCGTCCTCAAGCTCTTCGATTCTCCACCATGGAAGCGGGCTAGGCTTCTACCTCGGCCCATCAGTCACTTGATAAGGGGAAGACCCAGATCCCCTCCATGTCTTATGCTGATCCTTACACCACATTCCCTCCAACATCGCAGGCGCTCATGGCCCGGGCTGATTCCGTCCGTCTGCAATCAGAGGCCGCCCTGTTGGCTCATGCGGATCTGGGCCCTTCCCTGGCCCATTATCCATCTTATGGGCTGCCCCCTCAGTCAGTCTTTCCTTCGGTTCCCTACTCCGGTTCGATCCTTCCTGCTGTATCTCCTCCTTCCCGGGAACGGGAACTTCTTGACAAATGGGTTGCCATGCAACAGCAGATTGACCTCCTTCACAAGCGGGTCGGCCCGCAATCATTAGCTGATGTCCCCATTCCTAACTTCAGGGAAATTCGTTTTCCTCCTCAGTCTGAGCTCCCCGTGTATCAGAAGTATGACGGGAATGGCAACCCATTTATTCACGTCCGCGAGTTTCTCTACGAATCGGTGCAGTTTCAGCATGACGACCGCCTGATGGCATACTTGTTCCGCCTATCCTTGGATGGGGTCACCCTGGAGTGGTTCTACACATTGCCTCTGGAAGAGGCCGAAAGTTTCAAGACTGTCAAGGAGAAGTTCATTCAGAGATTCCAGGATCGGGTCGGTCCCGAATATTCTTTCACCAACCTGGTTGCAGAAAAGATGAAGCCGGATGAAGACTTTGCAGCATATATCGATAGATGGAGGCAGATGGCCTCGCGTGTGCCCGGGAAGATCCCGGAAGAAGAAAAAGTAAAATTTCTGATTTCTAATGCTACTCTGACATTTCGGAATATTTTGACAATGAACGACATTTCTAACATGCACCAGTTGTACAGTCGGGCCCGGTTTATCCAGACCCAATTTAAAGACTCTCCTATCCATTCATTGTTCGAGGCCCAGAAGTCCAAGACCACCCGCAAATCCCAGGGCCCAGTTACTGAGGGAGTCCAAGTCAACGAGCAGGTCCAGGCTGTTCAATTCCCTAACCAGCCTACTTCACCTCGTTTCACGCAACCCCCAGTTCGCCGCTCTGCCAGCTCCTCGACCCACTTTCCCAGCTCCTCAGCACCCGCAACAACCACCTCCGCCACCACAGCCTCAACAGCCACCCCAATACCACAATGTTCCCCCACCCGCTGGTTATGGGCCTGCTCGGTCGGGACCTATGAGGGTCAACTATCCTCCACTACCAGAAACCCTCCCTGACATTTTTTCAGCTCTAATGTACACTGGCGACATCCAATTGCCTCCGGAACGTCAGAATTGGAATCCAGCCGCCGATCAGTCAAGGTATTGCATCTACCATCGGTAGCCCAGGCACACAATAGAGAGATGCTTTCAGTTTAGAGATCTGGTGTATGACATGCATGAGGGCCAGAGAATTGATTGGGCCCAAATGCACAAGATAATTGAGGACATTAAAGAGAGAAGAAGACAAGCCAGGCCGCAGCAGGCGGCACCCCAGCAGTAGCAGTTCCAACAACCCCTCCAACAACAACCACCACCACAGCAGCAGTAACAACAGCAAGACCTCGGGATCATCAGAATCCCATGCCAGAACATCCGCCCTCTTCTCAGCAGCAACAACACCAACAGCCGCCGGCACCGGCTGAAGTGAATGCAGTCCATCGCCCAACCCCTAATGGTGGGTGGTCTTTTGATGATGAGACCCCCGCTCACCTTTTAGCCTTCCACCATACCCATTCCCCCGCACCTCTTGTTCCATCCATCCTCCGACCCACCACACTCACCACTACTCCACCTACCATCCCTTCCCGACCACCTTTTTCACTTGTCACATTCCCCACCATTCCGCCAGTCCTTCCGCCATCACCTGCCATACCCTCCATCATCACCCCTCCACTCAACCCTTCACCCATCACCCCTCCGCCAGGGCCCGTCAGTCCAACCTCCGTCATCCTCACTCCCATTTCTACCCTTTCCACCTACCCAACTGGGCCAAGCGGGGGCCCATCCCAAGGAGTGCCGGAGCGACATTGCGCCATTCGGAGTGGGCGTCCATTTCATAGAGTTTACCCTTCCTCTGGTGCGTCTGCACCCAACCCCCAAGTTCCTTTCCATACAGCTGAAGCAGAAGAAATTGACCCCGTGCCAGGCACGAAATATGACCTATTACAGCACTTGGGCTGGATGCCGACCAAGATATCAGTTTTGGAGTTGATCAAAAGATCCACGCTACACTAGGACGCCCTCCGGGCTTTTCTACAGAAGGTTATGGTTAGCGAGGATGTGGCAGTAGATAGCTTGCCCTCAGTGTTGGTGACTATTACTAGGGGGCCTTCCATTTCATTCTCCGAATCAGAATTAGCACCCCCAGAGGCATGGCGGATGCCCCTGTTCGTTGCCATTTCTTTGAACAAAGTAGCCGTTGAGTCTGCCCTAGTGGACACAGGAGCATCGATAAATGTGTGTCCGCTGAGTACACTACGTGCCTGTAACATCTCAGAAGACATGCTTAAGCCAACACCGACCACAATTGCCGCCTATGACAACTCCAGGCGAGCGTGCCACGGGGTCGTGATAATCCATGCTGAGCTGGGGCCTCTGGTAATGAATGTGGAGTTCTACATGTTGGACATAGACCCAATGTTCAAAGCTATTCTAGGTCGTCCATGGATAGACAGTCTAAATGTTGTACCCTCAACTGCCCACCAGTGCCTGAAGTTTCCATTCCACAGCCGGGTGGTTAAGGTAAAAAATATCTCCACTATACAGTCAGTCGATGCAATTACAGACAAGATTCTCCCTACTCTGTGGCCAAGTAATATGCCAGTTCTGTCAGTTATGGACTTAAATTATTCATGGGCATATGCGTCACGCAAACGTGAAAATTAAGTCCAAGATTAGAGATTCGAAAGGGTGGCATATGATTCTGAAGTTAGGCTATCAGCCGGGCCTGGGGCTCAGCGCACAATTGTAGGGGCGGACTAAGCCCGTCCCTAAAGGTAGAAAGATGGGCCGTAGAGGCCTTGGTTATCGGGAGTCAGCATTGTCCATTCTGGGAGACTCCGGGCCACTAACGTGGGATTACCGTCAACATTTTGTGAAAGGCCCATTGCATCCCGTTACCTTGAAGAAGCCGCCGCCCTGTGCTGATGTGAAGATCGATGCTGCCTGTGATGTTGCTGACCCACCGCCGCCGTTGAAGGGGATGGTGGGTGACATGGAAGATTTCTATCTGTTTTGAGAAGCTATTTAGTGAAGAAGAAGACCGTCCGAAGAAGAAGGAGATGCAACTGGTGAAGCATTCTCCAACTCAGCTAATTCGCCGAAGGCCATGGGAAGTGGGGAGCTCTATCACCACCTTTTCTCTGTCCCCATCCCGTCTTGCCTCTTTGTTTCAACAATTGGGATTTTTCCCTCGTTCCCCTCCGATTATGGTCGACCCGTACTTCGCGGAAAGACCACCCAAAATTCTGTTCGTGCCATGTGCGTGTGGGCACTGCCCACCCATTGATCTATTAACCCTATTTACTCCTCTTCCCCCTAATGCCCAACTCCACGAAATGTGGTTTTCATCCTCTGATCCATTCTTTGATTGCATCTTCCCCGATTTGTTTCCCATGCAACTTCCCCCTCCCCCGTCTTCTTCTTCCTGTTGCATGACCTCCTCCGACTTCCAAACAAAAATGCCAATTTTAAAACGGAGGTTTCAATGGAAGATTATGCTATTTTTAGTACATCCTCTTACCAGGGGCACGAGACCCCTGCTTCTTTCCCAGTAGATTTCTTATCTCCTAGGTTAGATGTACAGTGTGCAGAATCTCCTAGGCTAGTGAGTCAGTTAGGGTAGAGTCTAGTTCGAGTCCAGTCAGCCCATCCACGTCTGCGGCGCACCCTGTGATGCGTCATCCTAAATCCATCCCAGATAGGTTTCTGTAAGATTTGGCCCAGAGATGCCACGCCCTTCTTAAGTGCCCTGAGTTTGTAGAGACCGCAGTTATTTTAGAAGATGATAAGGAATTAGAAGGGGTGTGGAGCAATGACGGGTTAGGAGTATATGAGATCATTGATGAGAAGGACCCAGCCGATGATGAGGAAAGTGATGTGGATGACACTGCCGATTTGTATGCACAAGGTTTAAAGAGATTCGACGAACCATCCTCGGGGGTGGATGAACCCACTAAAGAAATTAATCTTGGAACAGAAGAGGATCCCAGGCCCATACTCATTTCTGCTAATCTCCCCCCTCAAGTCGAAGAGGAGATAATCAACATGTTGAGGGAGTACAATGATTCTTTTACCTGGTCCTATGAGGACATGCCGGGTCTTGACCCCACGTTGGTTGAACATCGACTGATTCTTAAGCCAGGGGTAGCACCCGTTAAACAAAAGGCAAGAAGATTCCACCCGCATATGGCCTTAAGGATAAAGGAAGAAGTCGATAAATTACATAAGGCCGGGTTTATTAGAGTTGTTTTATATCCGTAATGGGTGGCGAACATAGTCCCAGTAATGAAAAAGGATGGCGAAATTTAGATTTGTATCGATTTCAGGGATTTAAATAAGGCATGTCCGAAAGATGACTTTTCGCTTCCTCCCATCGACGTACTGGTTGACAACACAGTTGGGTATGAGGCCCTCTCATTCATGGATGGATATTCAGGTTATAATCAAATCTATCTTGCTCCTGAAGACCAAGAGATGACCTCTTTCACAACACCCTGGGGCACGTACTGCTATATTGTTATGCCATTTGGATTGAAGAATGCAGGTGCCACATATCAGCGGGCAATGATGGCTATCTTCCATGACATGATGCATGTGTACTTAGAAGCTTACGTGGATGATATCCTGGTAAAGTCGAGGTCCAAGGAAGAGCACCCTGCCATTTTAGCCAAGGTGTCGCAAAGGGCTAGAGAGTACAAATTAAAAATGAATCCAAAGAAATACGTGTTTAGAGTTGCATCAGGGAAATTGCTCGGGTTTATAGTTAGTAGATGAGGGATTCAGATCGATCCGAATAAAGCTAAGGCCGTTATGGAAATGCCGCCGCCTAATAACCTCACCGAGCTCAGAGGTTTGATTGGGCATTTACAATTCATTAGGAGATTCATATCTCAACACTCGCAAAGGTGCCTCCCATTCTATGAATTGTTAAAGGCAGTAGCTAAATTTGAGTGGAATGAACAATGCCAAAAGGCCTACGATAATCTTAAGATTTATCTTTCTAATCCCCCAGTTCTGTAACCACACGTCTCTGGGAAACCCCTGATCCTATACATTTTTGTGATTGAGGACTCCCTAGGAGCTGTCCTGGCTCAGGTGGATGATGAAGGAAGGGAAAGGGAAGCATACTACCTTTCGAGGTTGTTTAATCCTGCTGAATCCAAGTATACTGCCATGGAGAAGACCTGTGCAGTGCTAGTGTGGGTAGCTCAGAAACTCAAACACTATTTTCTCGCCTATGAGGTTAGGTTGTTCTCTAGAATGGACCCCATTCATTACCTATTAGAGAACCATGTCCTTTCTAGCCGATTAGCTCGCTGGCAGAGCTTTCTCTCCCAGTTTGATATCACCTTCATCGTCCAGAAAGCAATAAAGGGGTACGCCATTACTGAGCATCTTGCTCATTCTCCTATCCCTCACACTGATTCAATCCAGGACGAATTTCCTGATGAACACTTGGCAGTAATTACTCATCTTCCTTTTTGGTCTCTTCATTTCGATGGTGATCTTAATTCCAAGGGCCATGGAAGCGACACCGTTCTCCTCACTCCGGAAGGAGTGACCATCCCTATTGCTTATCAACACTCTTTTCCTTCCACAAATAATATAGCAGAGTATGAGGCTCTCCTTGCCGGTCTGAAGCACCCCTACCTCATGGGCGCGTGATACCTGAACATCATAGGAGATTCTCAATTGGCGCTACGCCAAGTTCTGTTAACTTACCGCACCCGTGACCCTAAACTCAAGTCCTATCAAGATTTGGTCACGCTCTTGGCTAGGCAATTCTGAAAGCTCATCTACATTCATACACCTCGTTCTCAGAACATTCTTGCCGATGCATTGGCATCGCTTGCTTCATCTCTTTCCTTTCCTCTCAGTCGTTCCACTGAGACTATTGTGGTCCAGTGGTTAGATGCACCTTCCCTTCAAGACCCGTGGTTCGATAACCTTAGGACATCTGTAGAGAAGAAGGCAGAGAGGGAAGAATTGAAGGAGGTTTCATTAACTAAGCTCGAGGAGATCATTGAGGAAGAGGAACTGCCGTGGTAATATGAGATAGAGCAGTATTGTAGGGATGGTTCGTTTCCGGAGACGGCAAATGCCGAGCAGCGAAAGGCCATTAGAAGAGTCGCCGCAAGATACACGATCATTGCTGGATAACTATATAGGCGGTCTATTAATGGAGTTCTAATGAGGTGTCTAGATGACGATGAGGAATGGAAGGTAGTTGAAGCAGCTCACTCAAGTGAGTGTGGAGGGCATGTTAATGGGCAGACGTTGGCAAAGAAAATTCTTAGGCAGGGCTATTACTGGTCAGCCCTAGAAGAAGGCTGTTCCACCTTTGTCCGTAGGTGTCTTCAATGCCAACTTCATGCTAAAAAGATCCATGCTCCTGCTTCTTCTCTCCATCCTCTTTCTGCTCCTTGGCCATTCTCCATGTGGGCCTTTGATATAGTTGGCCCTCTCGGTGACCCGAATTCTGCAGTCAAGCAGAAGTCCTTTATCCTGACGGCTACGGAGTACTTCACCAAGTGGGCAAAAGCTTAAGCTTAAGCAGAAATCAAAGCCACCACAGTATGCCACTTCATCTTGAAGAATATCATCTCGCAGTTCGGGGTGCCAAGCGATATCGTCACAGACAACGGACCTCAATTGTTTCTCAAGAACTTCGGGACCTCTGTAAGAAGTTTAACATTTCATTGCATCATTCATCACCATACTACTCCCAAGGTAATGGCCAGGCTAAGGCCACGAGCAAAACCCTTTTAAAAATCATCAAGAAAACATGCGAGTCACACAACTTCGCTGATTGGGCCAACAAACTAGTAGAAGCTCTATGGGCTATCGCACCTCCGTCCGTACTCCCACGGGGCAAACTCCTTTTTCTCTCACTTATGGGATGGAGGTGGTACTCCCATACGAGATATTGATCCCTTCCCTAAGAGTACAGCTAGACAAGGAACATAATCTCGACGAGCGTCGAGAGGCGTTGCTAGTCCAACTGGAACTCTAAGACGAGAAGAGGCTTAACGCGGCCAATCACGTCTCGGTTTATCAAAAACGCGTTTCGCGGTATTTCCAAAAGAGGGTTATTGAAAGAAAATTCCAAGTGGGTAACATAGTTTTGAAATGCAAATTTATCAGATCAGCAGGTCCCAGGTCTAAGCTGCAACCCAACTGGGAAGGGCCATTTGTAGTTAAGGAAGTCTATCCTTGTAACGCGTATCATTTAGTGAACGCGGAGGGTGAAGAATTGCCGAATCTGTGGAATGGGCTATATTTAAAACACTTTTACCCATAGAGTCAAGCCAGTGATCGCCCGACGGCGGGGTATGCCTTCACTTGACCACGAAAGGAGACCCCCGGTTCAACATTTCACACACTACACGTCCGCCTGTGGTTCGATTCTCTTCTTTTGCGCAACACCGTTTCTCCCTGGGCCATTCTTTGGGAAAGTGAAAATCCTTGTTTTCTTCTCTCTCGGCTGAAAATAGGGGCAAGTGGTGAATAAGGGGGCGAGAACTGATCTAGACTCCCCCAATGAAAGAGGTATCAAATAGGGGCAGTCCGCTATGACCTTATTCCACAAGATAAAAGAACAAGAAAAAGAAAGAGAAAAGAAATAGACGAAAAGGGGGTAAAAATCAAAGCTAAAAGCTCAGAAGCTCGAAGCTCTCAAAAGTTTGAAAGACCCCAAGAAATTAATGAAACTAGGCATGACAAGAGTGGCAGTACAGTTTTCCCGCGGGAGGTTATGAGTCCGGTCGTACGTGTGCCTAGAGCAGATGTAGGTTCGATGACGGACACAAAGCCCCGGCGCAACAGACCAGAATTCTTTGAAAAGGGGGTGTCGTGAGAAGAACTCAAGCCCTAAAAACCCCTATACGTATCGCCAGCTTTTCTGCTAAATTATGTTTTATTTTCCAAGGAATGGATCCCACCTCGGGTATGGCCTTGGTAGAGGCACCGTTAAGCGAAATTGGCCCCGGCCACAGGCGGTCCCTTAAGCACACGTTGGACCTGGGAGACCCCTAGTGAGATGGGAGGTACCCCGTCGTTAGGTTTAAGCTGGTTTCAAAATCCAAAAAAAATTCAAATATTTCTAAATAAAAAAAATTAAATATTTCAAAATCCAAAAAAATCAAATATTTTAAAATCCAAAAAAATCAAATATTTCAAAATAAAAAAAAAGTAAATATTTCAAAAATCCAAAAATCAAATATTTCAAAATCCAAAAAAAAATCAAATATTTCGAAATAAAAAAAACAAGTAGTTCAAAATCCAAAAAAATCCAAAAAAAATCAAATATTTCAAAACTCAAATGAATCAAATATTTTAAAACTCAAAAAAATCCAACATTCCAAAATCAACAAAAAAATAAACATTTTCAAAATTACAAAAAAAGGATTTTTTATGATTTGCATTCATAACATGCATGCATTCATTTCCATTTTTTACTTGCCTATTTAATAAGGCTTATCCCCTTAACCAAAAATCAAGAACTGGTCATTTCCTAACTTGCTACCGACAAGGGGTTAAGCCTAAAACAGAGTTAATATATTTTTTCTTATTTATGTGTGTGCAAGGGCAGGTTGAAGTTGAAAGGTCGGTCGGTCCGTGACCATGCGCGTTTCAAAGTCATATCCCAGCTCACTCAATCACTCAAAGCGAAGCCCAAACTCAAACCAATCAAATCATCAGCTTTATTCATTCATATATCAAACTCTCTAAGCATAAATCTCTACATCAAACATCAGGAAAGAAAAGAAAATCACTCAGTCCTCCGCTGGGAGTCCCCGCGGGGACGAATCTCTCTCAGCTCTCTAACATAGGCCTGGGGTGTCGCCGGAATCTCTGCAACCTCCGCTGGAAGGGTAAGTACCCTGCTCACCTCTGACATGATCAGGGCACTCCTGACCGCCTGCTCGTCCTCATCTGTACCGATCCTCCTCGCCTATAGTGCGGGAAGGTGGGGTAGTGCTGGTAGAACGGTCCTAGGTAGTCCATCCTATAGGTAGCACCGGTGTGGGTTGTACATCGCCAGTGCGGTGTCGCTCACGAGCCTTAGATCCAAGCCTGGCCTCCTAGGTACTCTGACGGTGGTGTCACGGAGGAAGTCCAGGCGCATCACGAACCAATCCAGGGGAAGCATGTTGATGTGCAGTCGCCACTCATCCCTGGTCTTCTTCTCTGCTGTCCTACACTCTACCTATGGAGAGAACCCGAATGCGCCACCTATGAAGAAGAGGGGGTGGCTCCCGAAGATCTGACTAGCTGAAGTGACATCCTCCTTGTAAATGAATTTCATCCTGACACCCATCCAGCTCTCTAAGGGTATCATAGAGCCGAAGAGTGGACCGCCTAGAGCTACTGAGGTGAGGCCCTCGTACAAGTAAGCAAGGATGGCCTGGGAGATGGAAAGACCCTACCATAAGCCACTGATGGTACTAAGAGGGGAGTCTCTAGCACATGGTCAACTGAGGGGAACAAGATAGCCCCGCACAAGCAAATGGACGCGGCCTTAGCTATAGCCTTATCCCACCCACATCGGTTCCTACAATGCTCAACTACCCACTGGCTAAGAGGAATGAGATGGATCTGACGTGGGCCTATGGAGGTGTGGACGTCCCTACTGTCTGGTATGAACCCTCCCAAGATGAGCCTAGGGTCAATAGGGGCAACGGTGTGACACACTGAGTCTTCATCTCCCACCTGGGACCTAGGGAAAGGGAAGTAGGTCTCTACCTCCTCTAGTAGGATAGTGGCCTCGAATGATGAGAAAATGAATGTATGGGTCTGAGGATGCCAGATTTCTACTAAAGCCGAGATACTATGCCAGTTAAGAGAAAGCTTTGGGTAGTTCTGACCTAGTACTAGGAGAGGTTGTAGGTGCCAAGATCTCAGGATGGATGTCACTCCTAGGGGCAATGCGCGGACCATGGGAGCCATCCACTTTAGGGTGGAATAGCGCCGGGAGCCAGGAAGAAGCTGGAAAAGAGAGGGAGAAAGAGAGGAAGAACAAGTAAGTAAATGAGTAATTTGGCTTGAATGAAGTCATGCTAACATACCTATCTCAAAGGGCTTGAGCTAAGATGACGAGGGATTGCAGTCAGTCGTTGGAGCACTTCCCGCTCCTTCCTGGCCGGCTTTGGCCCTTCATAAGCTCCCCCCTCCATAGAACTCCCCTCAAAGGACCTTTTCATGGTGATTTGATGAAGATTAACAAGGGTTTGAGGCTTAGAAAGAGGGGTTTGGTGTGAAGTACGAATTTTGGACCCCCTCCTACTTATAGGGCTTAGATAGATGCTTAAACCCACTAGAAGTGAGTTAGGATAGGCCTACAGTGAGTTGGGATAGGATTCAGGTCGGTTTAGGACGTCTATCTTCGGGTTGGGACTCTCGAAAAGAGTCCCGTTCGAACTCTAAGGTCGTGGCATTGCGCGGTCTATTGATAGACCGCCCTATCCGGGGGACGGTCATCTTCCGACCGTTTATAAGCTTTTACACCATTCGAATCCTGAAGTAAGAGCGGTCTGGAATAAACCGCTCAATTTGTTACACAGTCTGAAAGCAACCGTCCTATTCTTTGAGCGGGTAACATTAATCCATTTGATTATCATGGCAGAGAGGCTTTGAACGGTCTAAGAAAAGACCGTGTGGGATTTGAGCGGTCCCTTTTCAACCATTTGCATATCTGAAGCCCTATTTTAACCTGTTCTTACTTGTATCACTCAAGCCTCAGTCGGTGTCTCTCCCTCACTCCGAGTCGGCGTCTCTCCCTCACTCAGTCGGCGTCCCTCTCTCACTCCGAGTCGGCGTCCCTCTCTCACTCTCAGTCGACGTCTCTCTCTCACTCAGTCGGCATCTCTCTCTCACTCTGTCGTGTCTCTCCTCACTCACTCACTCGTGTCGTCTCTCCCTCTCTCGCATATAAGTCTAACTCAAGTCAGGAGTCGTAGTTAGCTAGTCAGTGTCAGTTATTTACATTCATTCATACATTCATACAGAATCAAAATAAAAAAAAAAGCATGTCATATCGCTATCATATGATGCCCACATGAACAAAAGTCGGGCCTCAAGTATAAAAAGTCAGGCCTGCCCCTCTCCCAGGCCCCCGTCACTGTATCCACCTCCCTCGTGCCTCTTTGGTGGAGGCATCGCTGAAGTCGCCTCGTCGCGCTGACGTCGCCGGCGCTGCTCGTCCCCCTCATTCCTCCGGTGACCGGAGGAACCCGTGAAGTAACTCCTCACGAAGCCATGTGTGCCGTGGCTATCGCTCGGACTCCCGCTGCGCACTGATCGCCGGCTCATCTCCTTATATGCCCGCAACTCTCCCCTCAGCTCTGATGCCTCCACCCGGTAATGCTCCGCCTCTGCGGCTCCAGCTCGGAGACGCTCTAACTCTGCGTGAAGGAGTGCCGTCTCGACTGTACCTACCGGTCGGCTCTGCGCCATCTCCTCCCGGAGACGAGAAACCTCAGCTCGATAGAGGTCTGCATCTGCTGCCCGCGCTCTAAGAAGCTCAATCTCTACTGTCCCAGCACGGGAGCTGAAGTGACACAAACTAGGACCTAAATTGCAAGCAACGCAATGACTTGGCAATGTCACACAAGCGGACTCACTCGCGTTTGGCACACTCGGGTCCGTAGGTGGACCGATAATGGGGTGAGGGTCCGAGGTTGGACCGGAGGTTTCCAAGGATATGGCTGGCTTGGGGAGGACCCCTAAGGGCCAGGGGTTTCCCAAATTCACGGGCGGTCAACACGCCGAAGGCATGGGTTGAAGGGTCACTCTCACAACTCACCCACTGTAGCCACTCAAATATAAGCAAATTCGGGTTTGGGGACTCTCTTATCGCCGATGGCACTAGGATGCAATACTAATTAAGCAAGGGAATCTAGCAAAGAGAAGTGTTCAGTGGCTCACCTGATCGGTGTGAAGACACCGATCCCGGTCGGAGACGAGGGCGAGCGAGGAAGCGTGGGCTTACCCGCACGCCGCACCGGAGAAGCTTCCACCTGAAATTTCAGATTACATGCACTATGCCCCATGCAAGGGGGGGATCTTGGGGAAGGGAAGCCAATGACTACACCCAAACACTACCTCCACACAGGGAGGGGCCTTCAGCCGGCCAAGCAAGAGGGGAAAAATCAAGCTAGAAGCAAAGAAAGGGAGCCGATGCCGATTCTGACCACTCTCTGCGCTTCTGGATAGGCAGTTGGTTATCTTGGTGCTGCGGCCACTCCAGATTTTTGTTGATGACGGAACCAATTGAAATTTCTTCGTAGCTGGATCGGGATGACGCCTGAATTTTGTTGATTTCTCTGGTCAGAGGTGTTGGTCGGGGCAGAAGCTCGAACAGGGTGGCAGGTCTTCAATTCTGACTACTTCAGGTTCACAACAGCAGGAAGAAGAGGTTGCCACAAGAGCTCCAGAGCTCAGAATCAGGCACCGCTGGAGTCGTTGGAACCATCGGTGAGTCCTCTTCGAAGAGAGACCAACGGGATGCCAAACGTTGTTGGAGTATATCGGTAGAGCTCAAACAATGAGGGGGGGTCGGAGCAGACTGTCAGGAAGCAGAATCGCACACTCGGAGGAAGAAAATGATAACTCTTGATTCTGGGCGCAAAACAGAGCTCCGCTTCTTGATTCTTGAAGTAGACTTGTTGAAGAAGCTCCTGGACAATCCTCCCCTGCAGATCTTTAAGAGAGTGGTCGTGGTAGCTTCAGAAGTCAGCTTCAGGTTGCTCTTCAGGGAGGAAGTGCAAAGTCGGGGAAGATCGACTGCTCAGGTCGGCCCCGAACTCAGAATGTGATGAGACCACCGCCGTTGCGAAGAGGACGGAGAGACACTTCCAACGGTACCTCTTGGGCCTCCAGGGACGTTGGGATGAAGTTGGGGCCAGCTCTGCAAGCTGCTGGAACTCTACTATCTGCGACCTGAGAATTGCAGGTGGTGAAAGGTGGTGGGGGAATGGGGTAGAAGGGATGGGAAATGGGGTGGATGGGTATGGGGGCAACCCCTGGCTATGAGGGGGTCTGGGAGGGGGTGTTCCAAGTTGTGGGAGGGGGAGAATGGGGTCTCGAAGGTGGTGTTTGCAGTGGGTGAGAGAGGAGCTGGGAATTTGGTTGGAAGGGAGAGAGGGAAAGGGTATTTGAAAATGGGCTTAAGGGTGGGATTAATTTCTGATCTTGGGGATGGGAAGGGGTGTGTGGGGAAGGTAAAGGGGGGCTTGGGGAGTGGGAATTCTCCTTGGGAGATGAGAGGGTGCTTGGGGAAGGGGAGTGGGTGGTTGGTGGTTGGAGGGTGGAGTATGGATTGGTGGAGGGTCTCTTGGGACTAGGGGTGGAGTAATGAGGGTTGGGGGTAGTTGGGAGGATGAATAATAAGGGGGAGAGAGAGGGTTGATGATGTGGAGGAGAGAGAGGGAGGGGAGGAGAGAGAGAGGGGGCACCCTCCTCTTCTTGGAGAGAGAGAGAGTGAGAGTGAGAGAGAGAGAGAGAGAGAGAGAGAGAGATAGGGGAGGGAAGCTTCTCACTCCACTCTAATGGCTTCTCACCACAAGAACAATTAGGTTGGACTAAATTCTCAGATTTCATTCATTGATTGATTAACCTCAAATGGGGAGATGGGGGTCCTATATATAGGCAACCCACATTTTACAAAAAGTCCCTAACTCTAGACACAATGACAAATAACCAAGGGGTAGGGGGTGCCCATGGGCCTATCCCAATGGATTGGGCCCATTAGCTAGCCTAATCAACCTAATGACAAACATTCTTAGGTAAATGACTCATTAACCTAGGTACATGACTCAAATAAAAGGAAAATTACAATGATATGACTCAAATAAAATAAGAAAATTATATGACTCGACTCAGAAAAATGTGACGGACACAATGGAACCATGCCGTTGAACAATAGGAGCTGTGAAAAAATGTGAAGGACGAGAGATGCCCCCATCAGGAGCACTCCATCTCTGGATAGAGGCGTGAAGCCTCTACTACATCTGCACGTAAAGCTGCAGCCTCCGCACAGGACCGCTCTGCGTCCCCCCCGCAATCGAGCAATCTCGCCTAGTGATGCGGTCAGCTTGGTCGTCTGCATGCACGGTTCTTGGTCAGTTAATTGCATTTCATAATCATAAGAATAAGCAATAGGGAAAGTGTGGTAGCGGCATACCCTCTCGGTGAGCGCCACCTCGGCTGCCTTGGCTCGTGCTATCATCCGTGCAAAATCAGCATCCTGCTCTGCTCGGTCCGTCGGGGTCTGGGTGGAGGAAGAAGAAGGAGCGTCCATCCCCTGGCACTGGGTCCCCTCGGTGCGTTGCATCCAAAACTCCAAGTCAGTCACATTCATAATCATAAACATTTGCATAATTTAAAGAGTTTATGGTTTAGAAACTCACCAGTAGGGCCAGGGCCTGGCGGGCCTCGTCGCGCTCACGGATCATCGCATGGAGGAGCCCCTGCAGCTCTGCGATCCGTCCCTCAGGGTCAATCTGCATTTAGGAAGTTCAGACATCAGTGCATAGACATATAAAAAGCATAATAGAAAGAGCATTTAGGGTTTAGAAATCATACCGATCGGCGGGCACCACGGAACACCTCGTCCCAGTAGTGCCTGGCGTACGCTGTGTAGTACGCCGCGTCACTCTTGGCACGGGCGGTCACCACTCGCCCGTGTGCCGCCTAGTCGGTGATCTGCTCGGCCGCTCGCTCCCTCCAGTCCACCATTGTCGCTGCTCCTCGCGGGTGCCGGCTGACGCGCTCCACCGCCGTTGGGAAGTCCACCGCTGGCTGTGGGACGCCAGTCATCCTCATCACTAGCCTGTAGTAGAGTGGCTCCACTACATTCATGCAGTGCAACCACACATCACGTTCTGAGAAGGCGAGGGCCCCTGCTACCCAGGGCTGTCCCTCATGCCCCTCCCCAGTGTAAGGAGTCCACCGCACCTATCAAGATAGGAAGTCGCATCAGCATCATAATCATAATCAGTGCATTTAATTAAAGAGTCTAGGTTTAGAAATGTATCGAGGTGTACGGTAGAGTGTCCAAGTCATCCTGGAGCTCCCGGACCTGTCGCCGGAGACCTCCACTCTCCCGAGGTGCGGTCCACCTCCTCGCAATGGGCACCCGATCCGGGTGAGTCTCCTCACCTCGTCTGAGCCCACGTAGGTACACGTAGGCCCACACCTGCATTGCATTCCACCAAGAGTCAACATGTAGCAGTCATAAGGGTCCTATAACTAAGTGCATAATATAGGTCAGAGTCGTACCTGGAGTAGAGGGGAGAAGCCCCCAAGCATCGTCGACCGGGACGTCGAGCTCAATGTGTCGAAGAGGTACGTGAGGACAGCAGCTCCCCACGCATAGTCGCCCACTCGGCTAAGGTCTCGAAGAAGCGGTAAGAAACGGCAACTGATGACGCCCTCTCGTATCGTAAACATTAGCCGGCCGAATAGCAAAGTCAGGAACCGCCCCAGTACTCTGTCCGCCTCTGGTCCCGCTATAGCTGCTACTCTCGATCGCACCAGATCTATCAGCCTCTCTAGGTGCTACTCGGGCAGCTCTCCAGTCGCAATCCCTGCTCTCCTCAACCCGAGGCTGTCCTGAAGCCTCGCCCTCGTCAGTGTCATGGACCGCCACTCCGGATGCAGCAAGTCCAGTCCCAGAAGCTCCTGTGCCATCTCCCTATAGTCGGGATAAGTGATCCCGCTAACCAGTGACCCATGCATGCGTAGGCCAGTAAGTCGGGCCACGTCCTCGAGCGTGGGGACCATGTGCCCCCACGGGAAGAGAAATGTGCGACTCACTGGGTCCCAGCGGTTGTGCAGAGCGTAGAGTAGCGGTGTGTCAAACCGATTGACCTCCACGCTCAGGAACTCTGAGAATCCCATGACTCTCAGCCTCTCACGCTGGAAGCCGGGCAGCGCGAGGTACACTGCCCGAACCTGCAGCCATGAGATCCGGGTCCTACGCTTTCCCTACATACATTTAGATTAATTGCATTTTAGTTTGGAATTTCTGGCATTTAATTCATTAATTCACTCTCAGCTCACTGAACGGTCCCTTATGAACTGTTCTCCCATCCGGCGGTTGAGCTCTAACCATTTTAATAAATCCCACGGCTCTCCTCGGGCCGTCTTGCTATCTGATGTTTGCCTTGGAATGGACCATGCTTGGCCGTTCAATAATTACACGGTCCCCACCTGACCGTGGCCCTTCTCTTTTTAGGTGATTAATTATTGGGTTTGCGCGGACTGTCGACCGGCCGTCTGGGTTTCAGCGGTTAGGGTCTAGCCGTTCTACTCCTAAGTGGGCCATGCTTTTGAGTGGACCAGGTAGGTCCGTCCTACATTCCACGGTCTGATGGAGACCGCTCTATTTTCAACGTTTCAAATTTTACGCGGACCATCTTGGACCGCCCTAATGATAGATGCTTTATACTAAATCGTTCTGTGAGGTCGGTTTGTATTATTTGAATTGCCACCCGTGGGCCGCATGTTGTTTGAGCGGTTCTATGTGAACCGCGTGGTTATGTGAGGCAGTTACTATTATACCGCGCTATCACCGTCGTCTCCGATGACGAGAAAGCTTCTCCCCATCTCCGTTCATGGCCTAGGTGGCATTACAGGGTGTGTAAGGGGTCGTGTGCCCCTCTTTCCCCTTAAAACTAACATACACGGCATAAAATGAAAATGAAAAGGATTTTTTAGGGCACCTACCTCGACGTCCCGGTGTTTCTTGGTCGGCCTCTCCGCCGGTGCATCCTCCCCGGCATCTCCGTCTCCGGGTACGATAGCTCCAGCTCCTTCCTCGGCCTTGGACGATGGAGGGAAAGCCTCTCCTTCGGCCGGTGGCGGTGCCGGCATCTCCGGCGCCGGCTGGACTTCCTCGACGGCGATGGTTGGAGGCCGGGTGCGTGCTCCTCTCCTGCCATCTCGAAGCGTCGCGCTTGATGCTTCTGGCGCATGGACGAGAGTAAGAGGTGGGGAGACGAGGTGAGATAGAGGGCTGAGGGAATGAGAGGAGAAGTGGGGAGCGGTGGCGTTCTCCTTCCCTCTCAACTTCGGTTACGGTGGGGAGGGAGGGAGATGAAAGGTTTTTTTTTGTTTAAACGTAACCAGTATGGAGCGGTCTATCGCCAGACCATCCCAATTGTGCGCGGTTCATATCGGACCATTTTCATACCAACGGTACTTTGCATGGAGCGGCTAAAATCCATCCGTTCACTGTTATTGCACGGTCTTCATTGGGGCCGCGTGGCTTCACGTACGGGTTTTAAATCACCATTTTTGAACGGTCCCTGATTAAGCACCCCATAGTCTGAGCGGACAATTTGTGGCCGTTCATAAGCTTGAATGATGTTGGTCCTTTTGATGCTGTAATTCATTCTATAAAGATTGATTTGATAATGTATATTGCCAATCCTGCTTATGGTTCTTTTGCAGTATCATCTTCACTTGCCGTTTCACCTGTATAAGTAAGTCAGGTATGGCTTTCTATCCTTACATCCCTTATTGCATTACTATAGGGTACTATGCTATATTACCTCGAGAACCAGTTGATTATCTACGTGTTCCAAGATTTGATGTTCCCCTTTAACAAAAGTGATGATGATCCAGGTTCACGTGTTTAATCTCTAGATAGGCCGTTGGGTTGGGAAAACCTAGGAAGGATGGTTCTATCCTGTACGCCCTGGTTGCGGATAGTATCTTGACTCTGAATCTCCCAGCTTAGCAATATTATTCTCGAGTATTTTATATTTTATCCTTTCTTCGCATTCATTTTAATGATTTCTTTATTTTAGCTCAGCATGCATCATGCGCATCTTTTGAGCATTCATGACCCATGGTTTGCCCGCGAAATGTCCCATCAGTAATGGTTGGCTATGTGTTCAGTGCTTGAGTAAGAGGAACAATTCCGCTCTGAGTTGGAAGGTTCTCACTGGTCGATTCGCTTGGTTTGGTTGATTAATAGGTCCCCATCTGGAGTTTTAGTCCGCTTCTTTATTTTTCGCCGCTTATTCCGGTCTTCTCATTGGTTTACGGGATTGTGTCCCCCATGAAGTTGATCGTGTGTTTCTTTTTATTTAGTTTAGTTCCTCCAGATTGGTGCCACTCTTAGTCTCGTCGTTCCTCGTGAGTGGTTCAGAGTTTTTCGGAAGGTTCTTATCGCTTGTTGGTAAAAACGGGTGTCTTTTTACCTTAATGCCCGCTTTTCAGTCTGCTCCGCTTCATTTCTGCTTCATCTCCATGTTCCATCTCGCTTCCGCTTCACCTCCGCTCACTCCCCTACAAAGAGGACATTAAGGAGGGGCATCTGTTGACACTCATTTTTTAGCCATAAGTTGAGTCATTTCTCTTACCATCGTTTATTGATGCCTTGAGTTGTCCATTACTCGTTGGGTTATTTTCCAGGCAGTTTATTTGGCCTATTTTATGGATAACTCCCTCCCTGACATGGTCTGCTTCAATCCAGAGCTCAGTGGGCCTTGGTTTTTGTTGTGCTATCACATCTTATTGGTTTTCAAGTGTTCAGCCGTTATGCGGTCTATCGTGTGACTGTCTAGTTGTTGAGCGGTTGCGGCTTAACCGTTTATCTATTTATTGGATAATAAGGTGATTTATTTGAATTTCCGCCGACAAGCTTTTGCACGGTCTATAGACAATCGTCCCATGTCATTGAGCGGTAGCTATATGACCGTCCATATCCAAGAATCCCCATAGTCGTTGGTTATTCGATAATTATCTTATTATCTAATTTGTTCTTAATTACCACCGACAGATGTTGAGCGGCTGGTTTAGGACCGTTCAATGAGTTGAGTGTTTCATTGGGAACCGCTCAATTCATGAGAGTCCAACGGTGAAGTTATCGGGCAGTTCGATGGATATTTGGATAATATTGCTTATTTACTTAATTTCCACCGACAGGTTGAACGGTCTGATGATTGACCGCTCAATAGATGGAGCGGTCTATCGCGTGGCCGCGCGATGGTCCGATCGCTGAAAAGCTAAGAGATTTTCTCTCTCTATCTGTGGTTTTATCCCTAACTTGTTCCAACTATTTCTCCGTGATTTCTCAACCAAATGAGGTGCCGTTTTGACTGGTTGGAACATAATTATATTATCTACGGATTTTTTTTTGATATCTCGAGCTAATATTCATTGGAAACCCTAATTTCAGGGTTGGCTTCTTAGGCTCTATAAATAGACCCTAAGGCCAAACTTTGAAAAGGGGAGGAGATTTCGGGTTGACGGCGAAGCTCTGCCGGATTGTTGAGTGACCCAAGACAGGGAGGGAGGCCTTCTACGTCCACATAGGCCACCGGTTCAGGGAGTACACCGTTGGTTTGATTCATTAGTTCACTAGTCCCACTGTCGATTTTCTCGTTGCATGCATCATTCTCCTTTCTTTCATCTATTTTTCTTCATTGTCTCATCACATTACACACATCATCCCACGTTTTTGGTGCCCCTAGGGGTTTAAAACCCCCCAGGTATCCCCCCATTCCGTTTAGTTATGTTCATTTCTTTCCGCTCTAGCATGCACTACACTTTGCAGTTCTGATATTGGGTTCTCTTTGTGTGTCTTCCACGTTGTTTTGCAGGTCAGCAGCGCCCTAACATGAGGCCCACTCCTCCTGGCCGACCGGGAAGGGTGGAGGTCGAGATCCCACGTTTTGGAAGCTGGTAATACAGATCGATCTACATCCGTCCATTCGAGAGAGAAGGCGGCCGTAAATCAACCGTTCCGTTCTGTTCAGCGGCGGATAGCGAACCGTTCTATCATCTAGCTGTTCTTCGTCCCGCGTTCGTCCCAACACTACCAGGCGATCTATCGAGCGACCGCGCAATCTTCAGGGCGATTCATCAAGAGCCGTTCATTGCTACAGTGCAGTTTTAGGCGAGTGTCTCCCCTCTCTTTCCAAGGTACGGTGTATCTAGCTACATTTGGCACCTTGGTGGCGATCACACACACACTCCACACCCTTCCCCTTGTTACTTACTCATTCCTTAGTTCTTCACATTACCCTAGTAAAGGAGGGGTTGGAAGGGTGGTCAGAAGGGGAAGAGAAGGAAAAACATGTCAACTGCCCCGAACCGATAGCAGCGGGAAGCGATGCTCGGAACGTGGCAGTGAAACAGTCATGATAATTAGAGCAGCAAATAAATAAAGATAATAAATAATATTGAAACACATGGAGCCATTCATTTGAGAAAAATATAGTTTTATTTATTTTTGGAAATTGAATTACAAATTTGACTCAATTTTTACAATAATAGACTCAATGAAAGAAATAAAGAAGAGAAAATAGCAAGACCCACTATACTAACTAAACTCAAGAAAATAAAAAAAACTATGGTCTCTAAGTTCCAGGTTCACTCCATCACGCTGGCCCGAGCCCAGTTGCAAACGTTCCATCTACAGAGTTACCTGAAAAGGATGGGAAGAAGGGGGAGTGAGCAAGAAGCTCAGTAGGAATTACTCTCTATCATCAGGTAAATTTAAGTAATTAACCATTTTATGAATGCATGAATAATGCGAGAAACTCAAATAAGCAAACTAAATAACCAACAAGATCGGAAGATAATCGATAGATAAATGGAAAAGAATATTGCAAGTCGAAATATCAAGCACTATTAACAAGAACATCCCAATAAATGGCCATTTCAAGTCAAGTCGAGTCATGTCACGCAAGCAGGTACTTCACGCTTTCAAGCATGAATAGAAAGTTCACGAGAATGTGGAATGTCGTAAACTCACACGCTAGATAGTACTTGGTGACAATGCCACACCTAGTCATTCACCTCCCCGGGGTACAAGTACACTTTGGGTGCTCCTCCCAGGACCAGACTGGGCCCTTAAATATGATTGTCTTGGCATTGATTTGTTTGGATCATAGATCCCACGAAATCTAGACATCCACGAATAAAATGGCCAAGAGTTCCAAGATCAAGCTCATGCAATCAAGGTAAGGTACATAAGAGTATTGATTTTTCTTGAGATTCCAAAGAATAAGCTCCTTAATCGAGAGGAAAAGTCATTCAAAGGAATGACTTAGAATGGATAATGTCATCAATAGACCTAACAATAGATCAAAACTTGAGGTGCCATAGCCTGGATAGGCTAGAGCAGCTCATACAAATCAAATCATGAAAAAAAGCCATTTTCGGAGGGCTTGAATGTGAAACGGTCAGCGGAGGACCGCTAAGATATGGAAACGATCTAATCATGGTCGCATGACAACGATCAACACGGAACCAAAAAAGGTCCTGGACTGACCGCTAGACCATGCTAGCAGTCCAGAGAAGGCCGCTAAGGTCAGAAAATGGTTTGAACATGGCCGCAACCCTTACAGAGCAGGGACTGACCCAAAATCCCAATATCTGTCAATTAGGAGGGTTCAGGACTTAAGGTACAACCCGCTCGGCGTCCTAGTGGGAATCCCAAGCTCGCGGGGGCTTACAGAGGCCTCGGAACATGAACACCTAGTCCGGCGGAAGGAATATCCGACGGAGAGGTAATTCGATGCCCAAGAATTCAGTAGCTCACAATCAACGGAAAACGATGTATTCGGTCCAACCGCGACCACCGAAGTGGCACGACCTGAAAATAGACTTAATATGACAGCAAGGTGATAATGGAATAATAAGAAGGAAAGGCGAAACTAACATTTAATTACTCTACTCATTCTCAATCGTAAGATAGCAAGAGTGATGATCATGGAGGAATAATCATGAAGAAATTAACCTTGGATCATTAATTTCATTTGTCCTAATTAATAGTGTGATGTTGAACATAAAAAAAAACCCTACCAGTAAGTTATGTAACATGGATTAACAATGCATAACACGCCGTAATCAAATGGACTAATTTAAAGAACAGAAGTTAGTGATCTGGTAGATGGCCGCCACTTGAACAAAGGCGGTCTGACCAGGGCCGCGTTCCGAGAATAAACGGTCTAAAATGGGGCCGCCATACAGAATGAAGCGGTCTAGGAGCGACTACTATTCAAATAAACAATTTTTTAAGTTTTGGAAAGCGACGCCTAAAAGCGGTCTATCGCGTGGCTGCCTCTCTGGTAGCGGTTCCTGTAAGGACCGCTTAATACTCGCCACGCCCAGGAAACCGGCAGATCCAACACACGTCCAATGAAAGACTAATTTCGACCCATACACTCCATAAAAATTGGGCAAATTATTATCAATCGAAAGAGGACTTAAAAATACACAATATAGAGCGATCAATTTAGGGATTTAACTATGATTAGCCTACCTAAATCAAGCGGAAATGAACGATAAAAACCCTAATCGCATGTTCATAATGAAACAAGTAATACGCAAGATATGGTTGATAAAAATTAGGCAAAATGGATTCAAATGAAAGCTAAGAACGAGCTCTATATGATAATGTTAGTTAATTAGGTTGCGCTTGAGAGAAACCTACTTAAATTGAAGAAGAGAGGAGATGATGCGAAAAACCCTAATCCGCGAACACGTCGTCGATCCTCGCCCTAATTCGCCCTCGATCGGCCATCTCAGGTCGCGCCACCAGTTAGAGAAGCAAAATCTATGATAATTAGGAGAAAAATCTAAGGATTCCAAAAATATATATTATATAATTTTATTTTACATAGTTTTATAGATATGGATTTTTAAAGATACAAGTAAGATATTAACATGCATTACGTTATATATATATATTAAAAGATTGAACGAAGAACAACAGTTGTCGTTAATTAAATTAACAAAAGTGTCAACCTCTTTAAACTTCAAGTTCTCGACGCACTTATGTCGGAATCGAGCAATCTATATACCAAAATGAAGGGCTCAAAAAACTCTACCAACCTGATGTTCAAAAAAAAAATTGCTTGAGAGTAGGGCTATCTTGAGTTAGGAGGACCGGAAAAAGGAGGTACCAACCCCACTACCTCGGTCACTATCCCAATAGCACACCCATAAAATTTCATGGCCAAAGGTCACTCCGGCGCCCACGAACAAATCATCAAAAGAAAAACCCATAACTAGTATGCTACAGTAAAATTGTGATTCGCCGTGTTAACTTTTAGAATTCGTTTATTTAATAAATTTAATTATTAACTAGTTAATACAGCATATAAATATATGAAATTTAGAGAAAATCACGAGGATTCTAGTAATATAAAATTTGTGAATTTTAGATACGTGATTACATGGTGTAAAAAAAATTTCAGCATATTATCTTTATTAATTAACTAATGTAAACCATACAAATCACTGTGTGAAACATAAATCAAGAGGATTTAATCGAAGTGAGACTAACATCTATTTAACTAAGCATGTTGTTAACATGATGGGAATCAACACTGGACACTAACATTTTTTCTTTTACATTTATGTCATTTTATTTGTATTTATACTCTTAGCTAATTGGGTTTGTAATTGTAAGGCATTATAGGCCAAAACGGTAGTCTTTAAAGTCTTTGGGTTTCTTTGTAAATTGTCAGTGGGTCCAGTAGGGTCCCCCACTTTCTTTCCCATTGGTCCACCTAGATTTTAGGGCCCATGTGGGGCTGGTTCAAAGTCCAAGATTGGACTTGGACCAAGTGGGGACAAGGTTGGAAAAATTCAAAGGTGGAAACCCCATTAGTCAAGGGGGCGCCCCCTTTAATACTAGTTTAATGCATGTTGTATTTTAATTAATTTGGCCGTTTGACCACATGGGGATTAAATGTACTATCCCTAGTTTACCCCACCTAAGTCCTAGATCTAGGGCTAGTTTTGGTCATTTGTATATTTCTATATATGCTTTGTATTTTACATTTTGATAGAATTAATGATGAAAAATTGAAGGAAATATGCCAAGTGTGCCCCCTCTCTCTCTAGTTCTCCCTTGTTCTTGCTTGTTCTTCCTCTTTACCCTCTAGATCAAGGGTGTGAAGCCCCCAAAATTGGAGTGAATCCAATCTCTATCTCCTCTCTGGAGTGTGAAGCTCCACCACCGCCGTTCGTTCCGCCATCAAGCCGCCACAAGCTGACATCCCTCCTGCTGTCTTGAGCTCCGAGTTCCAGAACAGTAAGCTAAAGAAGTGGTCGGTTCTCCCAGCTCCTAGTCTGATCGAGCTGACATTTTGAGAGCTTGTTCCTCTCTCTGTTAGCGTTCCAGTAATATAGATTTTGCCCTATTCAGATCCCGTTTGATATTTTTCCCGTAGTTTTTAATCCACCCTTGACAGTCTGCCAGTAAACTGATCTGCAGGATAGGAGTCTGTTCTTTTATTTTTCCCGCCCCCTTATACATCTCCTAAAATCCCCAAAAAATCATACGTGTCCCTCACATACCCCCCCTTCCACAATAATTTTTCTAGAGTCTAGATCTATTATTTTCCCTTCGGTCAAAATTTATTTTTAGGGAAAAGTTAGTCTGTCATGTGTGTCTGTCAATCAGAGCCAGCAGAAATCTTTGAGGGACAGTCATTTTCATTTTCAATCCATTCATTTGATGGATTTGAAAAAATTATATGGCGTAGCCCCCTGAGTCCTCTATCCATCGGTACCACTTTTACGTCGATCTGACATCGGATCTGGCCGCAGAAATTCTTCTCGTGGAGGTGCGCAGTTCAGATCCGAGGACAGGCCAGCAACTCAGTCCGAGAATTAATTTCTTGAAAAATACGCCGGCTCACCTTTAGTGACTGCCGCTCCTGGAGATCGATCGGCAACCCATCAGCAGCGTCCCAGCAAGCCGCCGTAGCAAGGAGTCGACCGGAAGCCGCCATCCCAGTTGCTGAGTTCCCTTGCTGTATCGAGTTGGAACAATACTGAGTCGGAGCCGAGTCAGACCAATAGCCCGTCTTCGGCCCAAATTACTGCCCGTCAACCCAAGATCGGTCTTCCCGGGCCCCACTTGTAGCCTGTTACCTCCCTGCGTGGAGTGGGCAAAAGAATTTAATCCTGTAATTTATTTGGTAATTATTTAACCGGGAGTACGGGTCTTGGCCGGGATCGTCTTCCCCACGCCCAGAGCGTGGAGGTAAACTCGCCACTCTCTCTTTCGCATTTGCTTATTTCATATTTATTTATATATGCCGATGCGAGTGATAGGTTACTAGCTCGATTCAGTTTACTCGCCGATGCGAGTGATAGTTTACTAGCTCGAGAGAGAGAGCGAAACCCGTCTCGTGACCCGATCCCGGCACACAAGAGTGTTAACTACACGACTCATTGCCAGTTTCTCAACCACGCACGATCTCCCGTTTCCCTCGCTTAGAGACGCCCGCGAGCTAGAGTCCCAGGTTCGCTGTCTGTCCCACATCAAATTGGTATCAGAGCAGAAGGTTGAGTCTAGGGTAGTATTTGTTGTATTTGTTTAAAAATAAAAAAAGAGAGTCATTTAAGTCGGTCCTAGGTTGCATTTGCATACCTTCATTCGGTATATCAAAATGTGTTGCCCGAACGTTAGGTTACGCCTATCGGGAAGGTGATTCACTTGCGTGAGTGTGATCTCCGCCAGGTACCGGATTTTGGTTAAGTCTAGGTTCCTTAGTGTGCATTAGTTAGTGCATTCCAAACTTTATGTCGTTGCATGCCCACTCGGCAAGGTACCCAATACCATCGCCCGACACCTATGTCCAACCCACGGGATACCGTCGCAAGAGACCTTCACTCCTTGCATGAGGTGATCATGGCCCTCGTAGCCCAGATGGACCAATCTGAGGCAACCTTTAGGAGCTTCTCGGACCGTATGGATGGCCGACTTAACGCCATGGAGGAACGGATGGAGTCATCCGATAGATCTGTCCAAGGTCTGGTCGGAAGGTTGGATAGGATATCACACGGAGACCCTCCTGGAGTGGCCCCGAGCCCACCCACACCTGCTCCACCGGTGGCCCAAAGCCAAGTCGTTCCCATGGCCAGGTCCAACCCGCCCCTGTTGTTATGCCCCTGTGGTCTTGATGATTGGTTTTGATGATAGCGAACACTATAAGTCACCATATGCATGCGTGCATGAAAGACCTTGTTGATTCATTTAAGTGCATTCCATTATATCTGTCTGACATCTGGACAGAAGTGGGTCGACCCCCCTCTTAGATGGGTCGACCCCCTCAAGTTTCGCATGTCTACATTGGCTGCTGCATGCTCACACGATCAGTTAAGTCCATACATTCCTTCTGGCATGCACACACACACCCAAGTATATACACTGCTGCATGCTCACTGCATTTGATGTCCTATCTGCACATTGCTTAAGTCTGTACAGAGTTAACATTGTCTCGCACACAAGTTCACTTTCAAGTATATACATTGGCATATGCATTCACTGTAAAGTCTATACATAGCTGCGTCTTATTCAGCGTCTCATATGCATATTTGAGTCAAAGTCTGTACAGCCCAAGTCTATACATCCACTGTCTCACTTGGACTTGAAGTCTATACAGTGGACCGTCTCTGTCAGCGTCTCACGCTGCAAGTATGTATAGAGTCTAGCAGCCTACAGTGCATCGTCTATTCAAGTATGTACAGCCTTGGCGTATGCATCATAACGTCTAAACATCGTGTGCTTCGAAGCTTTCAAGTCTGTACCTGGTCTTGGCATTTGCATTGAAGTCTATACATTGGTCTTCGCTTCAAGTATGTACATTGGCCAAGTCTACACATCGCTGTGTTCACTTGTTTCAAGTCTATACATTGGTTTAGGCTTTCCAAGTCTATACATTGGCCTTCAAGCAATTCCAAGTCTGTACATTGGCCAAGTGTCTTGTACTTTGAAGCTTTATCAAGTCTATACTGCCATTGTCTGCATTGCCTTGCTTCTTCATGCATTTGCTAGTCTATACAGCAACTAAGTCTATACATTGTGTTGCATTGCATGCATTCCCTAAAGTCTATACATAGCATGCATTGCACACTGCAAGTCTGTACAGCCCAAGTCTGTACATCCGAATGTCTCATTCAGCGTCTCACACTTGCAAGTCTACACATTGTTCTTCAAGCAAGTCTATACACTGCATTTGTACATTGTTCTGTCATGCATATAAAACTCACAAGTCTGAACATTGCTTAGCTACACGCCACACACTTAGCAAGTCCATACAGTCCTCTATGCATAGTCAAGTCTATACAGACTTAGCGAAAGCATTCAAGTCTGTACTCTAGTGTCATCGTCTGCATGGTCAAGTCTATACAGACTTAGCGAAAGCTTAGCTAGTATGTACATTGGTCTCTCAGGCATATAAACATCATGTCTATACACTCCTTGTTTCATGTCTATACATTCAGTTGTTCCATGCATTCTCATCATGTCTATACAGAGCTTGCCTCAAATTCTGGATAGCGTTTGCCTCAAAGTCTGTACAGCCTGTGTGTTGAACAAACACAAGTCTGTACATTATCCAGCGCTTCTTGTGAAGTCTGTACAATGCCTTAGTCTCCTACACATGAAGTCTATACATTGCTTTAGCTTTGCAATCACAGAGTCTGTACACGGCAGCTCTGCAATGTCTATACATCGTTGGCAGCCAGCACTGCAATGTCTATACATTGCGTCCCACAGCCTGTACAGCCTTTCCCTTGCAAAGTCTTTACATCAGATTCACATGTCTATATATCTCATAAGTAGTTCAGATGGCGTCAACCCATTGAGCCCACGAGGTTGACGCAGCCTTGAAATGCCTCAGATGTCTTTGAAGATAAGGCTGGAGGCGTTGACGCATGGGGTCATTGCATCGACCCACTAAACTGACCCAGATCTAACGTCTCTTCAAGGGGTAAGTCTATACATTGGATATGGGTGTGCATCGTGAAGTCTATACACTGCTTGTGTAACTCAAGCCTTTACATCAAAGTCTATACACTCTCACCAATGTACATACTTGCCTACTTGCTGCATCTAAAGTCTGTACACGCTCATGCATTATTTTCATTAAGTCTATACATTTTTTGTTGATCGACTGAAGTAATTATTTCAATGTATAGGCTGATGAATGGGCACGTGATCCGAGGTTGGCACCTGGCACGTGATCCGAGGTGTCCTCTACATAAAGGGGGCACACGCCCTAGTTGCTGTTGATATATATATGAAGTTTCTTCATCCGCAGAAGTGAGATTTTTGAAGGGGGCTGATCGAGGCTGTGAGTGAAGAAGAAGAGAGGCAGAGAGCAAAAGAAGAAGAAATAGAAGAAGAGTGCAACAGAAGAAAAAGAGAAAGAGAGAGAGCTCGTGAGGATTGAGAGAAGAAGAGTAGACAGTGAGAGAAAGAAGCAGAGAAGAAAAAGAAGAGTAGACAGTGAGAGAAAGAAGTAGAGAAGAAAAAGAAGAGTAAGAAGAGGAGAGATCGAGAGATAAGAAGCTTCATCAGAAGATTAGATCCTGCTGGACCGTGGATCATATCCAGGCCAGTCAGCTCCTGCGAGAGCCAAATTGTGATTTCTTTTCCAGCTTTCTGTTTGCTGTGTCATTTTCATTTCTTGTTTTTCCTTTTGTTTCTCTAATTACCTTGGTTCTTCCGATTCTCTGGATAGAGGTCGGGTTCCTCCTGTGGACTCAGGAGAAGGGAGACCTTGTGTCTTCAGTTTGCAAGTGGTTGGGAGTCACTTGTGGGTTCCCTCCTGGTCTGGAGGAAGAGAGACCTAGTCTCTAGTTCCAAGTGGCTAGGAGTCACTTGGTGTGTCCCTCCGGTCTGGAGGAAGAGGGGAGGTTGTTCCCCTGGTCAAGCTGTTTGGCAGCAAGTGTTTGCAGACTGAGTCTGCGGTTCTAGTGCTAGCTAGTGGAAGCCTCACTCCGGTTTGGAGTGAGGGGTGGACGTAGGTCTTGGTGACCGAACCACCTAAAAAATCTACTGTGCAGTGGTTGTTTGATTTCATGGTTACTTCCGCTAGATTAATGTTTTAGGCGCGCTACATATTTGCTCTATTGTTTAAGCCATATGTGTTTTAATTCCGCAATATTGTTTGAGCGAAAAGTTTTTAAGGGTGGGGTTCATTCACCCCCCCTCTGAATCCATCGCACCATCCTATCAATTGGTATCAGAGCGGTGTCTGCATAGAAGGTCTAGCGACCTGCAGATCCGATCCTGGAATCTTCGGTGCTTTTTTTGCTTTTGGTGCATCAATATTCCGGTTGCATTTAATCTGATTGTTTCCATGGGTGATCCACCAGTTTTCAACGGCTCCAATTTTAATGTATGGTTTGTCAGTCTGAAAAATTATGCTATATCAGTTAATCCTGATCTGTGGAAGTTAATTTCACGCGGTCCTAATAAATTACCAAAGAAAAAGTCCAAATGGACTGACAGTCACAGATCAATGTATGAAGAGAATCAGATAGCTATGAATCTAATGAAGGCAGCTACTGATAAGTCTTTGCATTCCTACTTTCATGATTGCAGCTCTGCTAAAGACATTCTAGATATGCTGAAGCGAGCTCAGAAGAGAAGTGAGGACAGCTACATGATGGCTAACAGAAGCAATCAAAGTGGCAGCCAAAATGAAGAAGATGATGATGAAGAGGTAAACCCTTTCGAGAATTTCTTTTTGGATGATTGGGAAAATGCATATGCTGAATTGCTTGAATCTCATGAACATTTAAGAAAATAGTATAAAAAATTGAAAAAGGGTACTAGGTTAGATAGTTAAAGCTCTCCATGTGAAAATTGTTCTAATATCAAGCAATCCCATGATGCCTGCTTGTCTAATATCCATGTGCATGAAATCAGAATGGAAAATTGAAGAAGGAACTTGAATGTGCTTGCTCTGAACTAAGTAGGCTAGAATATGAAAATGACTCTCTGAAACAATCTGTTAAAAAAAATGAAGAAAAATTTGGGAAACTTGAGCAAGAGAAGAACTTGTTTGCTGAAAAATTTAATGCCATAAAATCTGTAAATATAGAATTACAGAAAGATTTTGAAAAACAACAGAAAGAATTGAAGGAGTTTGAAGCTGGGAGAATTAACTCAGAAGATCAAACTCTAATAAATGAGTTAATTCCAAATGATAAGCTTAAGGAAGAAAATGAGAAGTTAAAACTGCTGAACTCCACTATGTCTGAGAGACTTCTAGCCTTAGAATGAGGAAAAACTGTTTGCGTTGAAGATTCTGAAAAATTAAGCAATCTGGAACAAGAGATTGAAAAATACAAAATAGCTAACAAAGTTTTGAATGAAGCTATGAATTGCAGTGAGCAAGAGATTGCTAGTTATGAGTTACACATTTCCTCTCTAGAAAATGAAATCCAATACTTAAAAGATTCTTTGTCTAAGTTTGTGAGTGGGCAAGAAAACCTAGACAAGCTACTAGGTGTAAAAGTCAATGTCAAAAAGGAAGGGTTGGGCTACAATAATCTAAATAAAAAGGCTTTTCAGAACAAAGTAATGACATCATTTGTAAATGCTTCAAATGTAGCCACAACATCAAAAGATAAACAACCCATTGCTCAGAAAATGCTGGGAACAAAGGTTAATTGTAAGAAAGAGGGACTAGGTTACAATCCAGTCATGAGGAAGGTTGATGGATCCAACCTGAAAAATGTTTTTGTTAAATATTCAGAACAAGAAAAGCCTTCTACCTCATCTCCACCTCAGTACAAGGCTAAGAAAATAGAAAAATAGGATAAAAATCAGAAAAAGACTAGAAAATAGAAAATAAATAAAAAAGGTTCATTAGTGCATGTTGATCACAGTCCTCACACACACTCACATGCATCTAAAAAGAAAATGATCTGTCATTACTGTCATAGATTCGGTCATTTGATGCATGAGTGTAAATTGATGGAGAAGGATGATATGAATGCTAGGAGATTTCATTATAAAAATCCTTCACCTCAGAAAAAGAAAACTGAATGTCTGCACTGTGGCAAACTAGGACACAGTATTACACAATGCTGGTTTGCAAATGGTAAGAAAATATCGATTTCACATCATGCTAAATTCCCTGCAAACCATAATGATGTTGATAGGAATAAATTTGCTGTAAATAGAAAATATTCTGCATGTTTCAACTGTGGAAAGACAAGTCACATGGCCATTGAATGCTGGCTGAATGCTGGTAGAAGAAATTGTAATTCATGTTTTCATTGTGGCAAGATGGGCCACATTGCAGTTCATTGCTGGTATGTTAAGGGGAAGAAATTTCATTCTGAGTTTGTTAATTTCCATGATAACAAAAATGTTTTTGAAAGGAAAACTCTTGCATTTCTTGAGTGTGGTAAGGTAGGCCACAGAGCTAGAGATTGTTGGCATGCTCAGAAGAACTATGTTAACCCCCATGTTATCAAATTCTCTGCCAGAAAATCTGTGAGTTTTTCATGCTAAAACTGTGGAAAGCCAGGTCACAGGGCTGCAACCTGTTGGCTGGCAAGATATCAAAACCAAACTGGTTTTGGTAAACAGAATTTTTATTCTGTTAACAAAAAATTTCATGCATATGCACATAGAATTCATGTTAATAAGAATGTGCATAAATCAAATCAGAAATCTGCTGTTTCTTGCCATCATTATGGCAAATCTGGACATTTGATGGATGGTTATCCTCTGATGAAATTTAATGATCATCAAGTTAAAATGTGCCGAGAAAACCTGCTAGAAGTGATATTGTCATGTCAGGACCCAAGACTTCTTGGGTGCCTATTTGTGCAAAATAGTTTGCTAACTTACAGGTGTGCCTTGGAAACTGAGAAAACAAGAGGGGTAATAAACCAAGGCACTCAAGAATGAAAAACCCCAGGTCTACACTTCTCAAGTCAGTTACGTGAACTCTCTTTAAACCTTGCCATCTGAAATTTCTGGTTTAGATGTTTGCATAATCTGTTAAGCATACATAGCTGCATGTGTTATCTGCACAACTCTGTTTGAATCTTCTTCTTGCATAATGAAATTCATTGCATATCTGGTTTGATGTGTTCTTGCATATTTGTCATCTTTTGAACACTATGAGTATTCATGTCTCTCAATGCTCATATGAATTGGATGTTTAGATATTGAAATGAGAATAAACTTGCAATTTCTGAAAATCTGAACTGCATATGAATGTGGTTTGAAATCTGCTCGTTGCATAGCTCACTGAAAATCTGGATTGCTTATAGGACTGCATGTTGAATTATCATGATTGACCAGTATGGTATATTAAATGGTAAGCTACTAAAAGTAGGGAAATCTATCTAGAGGTTCTTACTGTGTGTGAGATGGTCTTTTAGACCAGGTTCTCCGCCTAGTACCATGGGTCATATTGCTTGATAGGGCAGTCTGTATGTTCATAAGTCACAAAGACATATGTTCAGTTTTCATGGCAAACATTGTATGTTTTCAGGGGTAGTTAATTGCATATCTTTGCATAGCATTCAATGTTGAGTCTTTGCATGTCTTTGCATACATGTAGTTAATTGCATTGCATTTCATTACATTGAAAAAGCCAAAAAGATTGACTAAATGCATATTGTCAAGGGGAGTCAATGCATTGCATGCAGGTTGTCAAATGCATACACTTGTCAGTATTCATTGCATATCCTTCCTTATTGATTTTGTTGACAAACCTTGATCATATTTTGAAAACTCTGGGCTTCAATATCTCTTCTATCATTTGGTATCGAAATTCTATTAGTCTTTCATGAAGATTTCAATGGGGCTATCTCGATCATAAATCTGAAAACACTTGAACTAGGAATCTTCTATTATACGAATTTATGAATGTCTAAAATAACTCAGGTGGTTTAAGTTTAATATATTCATTGAGTTTGACTTTAAAATCTCTTAAAAAATATCTGAAACATGTTTAATAAACTTTAACCATCTGTTTCATGCTGTGTCTTGTAAAATCTTCTGAAATCTGAACTATTGAATACATGGCTTTATTTGGTTAAGTACATGAAATTATTATTGATTTGAAGCAAATGAGTTGTTCTGAAATGTCTAAAGGGTAAATTCTGTCAGAGCAATGACTTTGGTCACTGAGAAACACATGTCCAAAGGACTGTGTCTTGAGGTGCCATAGTTAACTCTGCTTAAGAATGAGTGTTAATCAGGCAGAGCAATGGCATGCACACTGAGAAATACAACTCACTCATCAAGAAATGATTTGTAGTGTGTCATGATGTGTAAATGTTATCTCTGTTCATATAAAACATGACTGTTAGTTACACTAAGTGCTTAGGGATATTGGCGTCTGATCAACGTATATCCTCTAGTTATAAGGTGTATACTGAACTAGAGTGCTCGTAAAATTTGTAGCATGAAAATTTATTGAACAAATTACAATATTTGAATATTGATGTAAAAATCAAATTGCTACAACCCTAGACAAAATCATATGACTTCATTATTGCTTGATCTTAATACTAGTGCATGTAATTCCGAAAGAAGTCAACAAATTTGATTGTGTAAGAGAAAGGGAGGTTAATCAAGATATGTGTATGTGGGCTTGGTTCATTTTTATTAAACCATGGTTTTAGATATCAATACAGAATTTTATTGATAAACTTTGCATACATCATGTTTAAACCATGCTGATCAATAAAATTCATTCATAAGCCCTTATGATGGAAGACTTTGAAAAATTATGTTTTGGATTTATGAGATTGATATCTCCTTGAAAATCTTGTTGAATTCCTTGTGTTTGGAGCTTACTTGAAATTCTTTTCCTCACTGTCCTTGATTCATCATGACCTGAACTAATCTTTGATTGCCCCTGTGGTCTCCTTCTCATTCATTTCATAAGGTTCCAGTTATTGAGGGGGAGCTTCCATGTCATATGAATCATGCTGCATAGAAATTCCTAAAGGGGGAGAATTGTCTTGCATTCATACATTTAGGGGGAGTTCTTGCATTTCTTGTTGCAACTGCATCTCTGCATTCAAATACAACGGGGGAGACATTGGTATGAGTCATATTGCTCATTAGGGAAGAATGTGCTTTCATGTAGTTCAAGGGAGAAATGTTTTATCAATTGTTTCATACTTGCTTAATATTTTTTTTTGCTGAAGTCAAAGGGGGAGAATGTTTTTGACTTGAGTCTGTGTGACTCATAGTGTTGCCATCATCAAAAAGGGGGAGATTATTGTGGCCATGTGGTCTTGATGATTGGTTTTGATGATAGCGAACACTATAAGTCACCATATGCATGTGTGCATGAAAGACCTTGTTGATTCATTTAAGTGCATTCATATGTGTTCGTGTGTTTGTGAATGTGTGCTTGTGAATGGCATTCTATTATATCTGTCTGACATCAGGACAGAAGTGGGTCGACCCCCTCTAAGATGGGTCGACCCCCTCAAGTTTTGCATGTCTACATTGGCTGCTGCATGCTCACATGATCAGTTAAGTCCATACATTGCTTCTGACATGCACACACACACACCCAAGTATATACACTGCTGCATGCTCACTGCATTTGATGTCCTGTCTGCACATTGCTTAAGTCTGTACAGAGTTAACATTGTCTCGCACACAAGTTCACTTTCAAGTATATACATTGGCATATGCATTCACTATAAAGTCTATACATAGCTGCGTCTTATTCAGCGTCTCATATGCATATTTGAGTCAAAGTCTGTACAGCCCAAGTCTGTACATCCACTGTCTCACTTGGACTTGAAGTCTATACAGTGGACCGTCTCTGTCAGCGTCTCAAGCTGCAAGTCTGTACAGAGTCTGGCAGCCTACAGTGCATCGTCTCTTCAAGTATGTACAACCTTGGTGTATACATCATAACGTCTAAACATCGTGTGCTTCGAAGCTTTCAACTCTGTACATGGTATTGGCATTTGCATTGAAGTCTATACATTGGTCTTCGCTTCAAGTCTGTACATTGGCCAAGTCTACACATCGCCGTGTTCACTTGTTTCAAGTCTATACATTGGATCAGGCTTTCCAAGTCTATACTTTGTCCTTCAAGCAATTCCAAGTCTGTACATTGGCCAAGTGTCTTGTGCTTTGAAGCTTTATCAAGTCTATACAGCCATTGTCTGCATTGCCTTGCTTCTTCATGCATTTGCTAGTCTATATAGCAACTAAGTCTATACATTGTGTTGCATTGCATGCATTACCTAAAGTCTATACATAGCATGCATTGCACACTGCAAGTCTATACAGCCCAAGTCTGTACATCCGAATGTCTCATTCAGTGTCCCACACTTGCAAGTCTACACATTGTTCTTCAAGCAAGTCTATACACTGCATTTGTACATTGTTCTGTCATGCCTATAAAACTTACAAGTCTGAAAATTGCTTAGCTGCACGCCACACACTTAGCAAGTCCATACACTCCTCTATGCATAGTCAAGTATATACAGACTTAGCGAAAGCATTCAAGTCTGTACTCTAGTGTCGTCGTCTGCATGGTCAAGTCTATGCAGACTTAGCGAAAGCTTAGCTAGTCTGTACATTGGTCTCTCAGGCATATAAACATCAAGTCTATACACTCCTTGTTTTATGTCTATACATTTAGTTGTTCCATGCATTCTCATCATGTCTATACAGAGCTTGCCTCAAAGTCTGGATAGTGTTTGCCTCAAAGTCTGTACAGCCTGTGTGTTGAACGAACACAAGTCTGTACATCATCCAGCGCTTCTTGTGAAGTCTGTACAATGCCTTAGTCTTTTACGCATGAAGTCTATACATTACTTTAGCTTTGCATTCACAGAGTCTATACACGGCAGTTCTGCAATGTCTATACATCACTGGCAGCCAGCACTGCAATGTCTATACATTGCGTCCCACAGCCTGTACAGCCCTTCCCTTGCAAAGTCTTTACATCAGATTCGCATGTCTATGTTGTGCCTCTGTGGTTTTGATGATTGGTTTTGATGTGAGTCATACACTGTGAGCCACTATGCATTGATGTTCTGTTTTGATGATTGATTTGGTTTTGATGATTGGTTGTTGATGTGAGTTAATCAAATGTTCAGTCATCGTGTTGCTCAGTTTAGTTTAATATATTTTGATGTTCAGTCATGTTAACTGATGCATAAAGCATTCATTGCTACACTCTATCTGCACAGTTGTCACTGCAGTGCGTCAACTCAGTGTGCCGATGCGTCGACCCCTTGGTCATTTTTGTATCTGTCCATACAGTAGTGCGTCAACTCCTTGAGCTGATGCGTCGACGCTTCAGTTCAGTTTCTTCATTTGATGAAGTCTATACATCATCAGTTGATCATCAAGAATATACGTTGCAGCGTCAACTCATTGGGCTGCAGCATCAACTCAGCAAGTATCCACATCAGTCTTCACATGCTAAGTCTGTACAGCCTACGTCTCATGCAGCGTCAACGGTGTGAGCATTCTCAAGAGATTAGCGTCAACGCTATAAGTGTGTACATCGCTTTCACGTCACCAAGTCCATACATTTGTCCTCCTTCAAAGTCTGTACAGCCGCTGGTCTAGCTTCATGAAGTCTGTACATCAGACTGTTACAGGAAGTCTGTACATTGTCCGTCTTCCTTAGCATCTTGATAGTTGATGTCTACACATTGGCCTTCATGCTCCTAAGTCTATGCATTACTGTTCATGCATAAGTCTTCATAAGTCTGTACATTGGACTGTCTCTCTCAGCGTCTCATGGCATAAGGTCTGTACACTCGAATTGCCCTTGATCTGGTCAAGTGTATACACTCTCTCACTGTAGCTTTCAGCTATTCAAGTCTATACACTGGACTGTTAGGTCATGTCTATACAACGTGGGCTTCAGTTCTTCAAGCCTACACATCGACTGTTCATGCAAAGTCTAGACATTCGAACAAGTCTGTACATTGGCCGTCAAAGCCCTCAAAGTCTGTACATCCTTCAAGACTCTCAAAGTCTGTACAGCCTGCTCTGTCGATTCAGATTTCAAAGTCTATACAGCGTTCGTCTCAGCCACCGTCTCATTCAGCGTCTCACGCTTGCAAAGTCAATACTCTGGTCGGTGGAACAAAGTCTGAACATTGTCTCACTCCGTCAAAGGCCATACATTTGTTTTCTCTTCAAGTCTGGACATTGGCTTCATATCATAAAGTCTATACATTGGGCCTAACATTCCAACTCTACACTGAACCTTCGTTCATCAAAGCCTCAAGTCTGTACAGCGTGAAGTCTACACTTTGGCTTCACGTTTTCAATGTCTGTACAGTGGCTTCGCATAGGCAAGTCAGTACATCAGGCTCCTTCTAACTAAGTCTATACACTCCCTCACACTGTACACACTTAGTCTATACAGCATCATCATCTTTACAAGTCTACACAGAGTTCTTCACTTAAACTGATGACTTATCCGATACTCTGTCTGACAGGTGTTCTGATCGTGAAGCTTATGGAGGGCACGTGATTCGAGGCTGGAAGGGCAGACAGGATTGTGACACGTGTGCTGAAACTGGCTGAGAGGCTGACACGTGGACACAGCAAATCAAGAAAGAAGCTCCTGGATTATTTTGGTGCGTCAACGCATTGAGCAAGTAGCGTCGATGCAGCAGTTACAAAACGAGAACCAATGGGTTACTGGGTTACTCAGATGTGTCAACACCACCCACTGGCAGTGTGGACGCGGCAGTTCAAGTAACTCCTTGCAACCTCTGGAGTACCTTGGCAGCGTCGACGCTGCAGCTCGTTGGGTCGACGCAGCAGGTTGATGGAACGACACCTTTTTGCTGCTAGTACACACTGATGCGTCAATGCAGCAGTGGAGCAGCGTCGACGCAGCACGCCCATCTGCTAAAGACTTGATCACTAGATCATCGATGTGTCAACGCCATGGGCTGATAGAGTCAACGCAGCAGTCTTGAGGTTTACTGAACGAATGTCCTTGAATTGTAGGGCACGTGATCCGAGGTGCCTGGCTCGTGAACCAGGAAGCTGCCACGTGGTCCGAATTTCTAGGGCTGGAAACGTGGAAGCCACACGCGCCAGTGTGTTGCTGCTGCTACTATATATACTAGTCTTCTTCCACTAAAGAAGACCGATCGAAGCAGAAGCCTGAAGAGCAGAAAGCCCTTCGATCCAGAAAAAGAGAAAAAGAAGGAAAAGAGAGGAAGAAGAGATAGAAGAGAGAAGCCGAGAAATAGAAGAGCAGAGAGTGCCTCCACGATACAGAGAATAGAGTAGAAGAAGAAAAAGAAGAGTGGCAGAGTGAGAGAAGCAGCAGAAGTAAAAAGAGAAAGAGAGAGAGCTCGCGAGTGAGAGAAGGAAGCATAGAAGAAAAGGAAGAGAAAGAAGAAGAGAGAACGAGAGATAGGAAGCTTCATTTGAAGATCTATCTTCACTGGACCGTGGATCAGATCCAGGCCAGTCAGCTCTGTTGAGAGCCATATTGTGCATTTCATCTTTCAGCTTTCTGTTTGCTGAAGTTATTTTCATTTCATGTTTTTGTTTCTTCGTTTTCATTTGGTTATCTTGTTCTTCCGATTGCCCTGCTGGGGATCGGGTTCCTCCTGTGGATTCAGGAGAAGGGAGACTTGTCTCTGGTTCTGGGCTTGTGGGTTGCAAGTCCAGGGGTCCCTCCGGTTGGGAGGAAGAGAGGTCTTCGACCTCTGGTTTGCTGGTGACTGGAAGTCACTGGTTGGTTCCCTCCTGGTCTGGAGGAAGAGAGACTTCGGTCTCTGGTTTCCAAGTGGCTGGGAGTCACTTGGGGTGTCCCTCCGGCTTGGAGGAAGCGGGGAGGCTGTTCCCCTGGTCAAGCTGTGTGGCAGCAACTGTTTGTAGATTGAGTCTGCTTGGTTCTAGCATTTGCTAGTGAAGTCTCACTCTGGTTGGGAGTGAGGGGTGGATGTAGGTCTGGAGGACCGAACCACCTTAAAATCTTTAAGCAGTGGTTTGCTTGTAGTGTGTTCTTCCATATCTCCTACCATCCTTCACAGATTGTCTTGAGATTTCTTATTCTCATTTGTGCTGCTTCCGCTAGTTGGTTATTTGGGGGCCAGTTACATATTTGCTCTTTTGTTTAAAAGGATTTTCAACTGGTTCATCAGATTGCTTGATTTGCTTCCGCTAGATGCTTGGATAGGCTCGCTCCACCTGCTTGTTATTTTTCTAATCGAATTAGCTTAACTCCGGAACTTGCTTAGCATCTGATTTTTTAAATTGGGCATTATTCGTAGCAGGATACATTCACCCCCCCCTCTGTATCCGGGCCTAGCACCCTAACAGTTGGTATCAGAGCAGGTGTCTGCATACAAGGTCCAGCGACCTGCAGATTCGATCTTACAGTCTTAGGTGCTAATTTATTTTTAGTGCATCAATATTCCTGTTGCATTAATCTGTTGTGTTCTCATGGCTCATCCACCGATTTTCAGTGGTACGCATTTTAATGCATGGTTCACTAGTCTGAAGAATTATGTCAAATCGGTGAATCCAGACCTGTTGAAAGTAATTTCACATGGTCCTCATGAACTGCCAAAGAAAAGGTCCAAATGGACTGACAGTCACGAATCAATGTATGAGGAGAATCAGACAGCTATAAATCTGATGAAAGCAGCCACTGACAAAGCTTTTCACTCATGTTTCCTTGATTGCAGATCTGCAAGGGATATGTTGGAGATGATGAAGAGAGCCGGGAAAGGAAATCAAACAAGCTGCATCATGGCCAACAGAAGCGATCAAGGCAGTAATCAAACTGAAGAAGATGATGATGATGAGGTAAATCTCTTCGAGAATTTCTCTCTAGAAGATTGGGAGAATGCATATGCTGAATTATTTGAATCTCATGAACTGTTAAGAAAACAGTATAAAAAATTGAAGAAGGGTACTGGTTTAGATAGTTCAAGCTCTCCTTGTAGAAATTGTGTTGAATTGAAAAATATTCATGATGCTTGTATGTCTGACTTTCAAATACTGAAGAAACAAGTTTCATTATTGAAAACTGAAAATCAAGATCATATAAATGTGATATCTAAACTCAAAGAAAAATTGAACTCAGATAATGATAATCAGACTGTTGTTAACTATCATGACCAGTATGAAAAATTGCTGAAAAATTTTGAAAGTGTAAACTCAAATTTAAACAAGCTGAAATCTGAAAATGATTCTCTGAGAATATCTAATAATAAAAATGATAAAAAAATCTGAGAAACTTGAGCAGGAGAAGAACTTGTTTGCTGAAAAACTTGAAGCCATCAAATCTGTGAATGTGGAATTATAGAAAAACATTGAAAAGAAGGAAAAAGATTTGAAGGAATTCAAGGCTGGAAGAAAACTTGAAACTAACTCAGATGATCAGATCTTGATAAATGAGTTAATTCAAAATGACAAGCTTAAGGAAGAAAATGAGAAATTAAAAATGCTGAACTCCACTATGTCAGAGAGACTTCTAGGTTTGGAAAGAGGAAAAACTGTTTGTATTGAAGATTCTGATAAACTGAGCAATCTGGAAAATGAAATTCAGAAGTATAAAACTGCTAACAAAGTTTTGAATGAAACTATGAACTGCAGTGAGCAAGAGATTGCCAGTTATGAGTTACACATTTCCTCACTAGAAAATGAAATTCAAGACTTAAAAAACTCTTTGTCTAAATTTGTTTGTGGGCAAGATAATCTGAACAAATTGCTAGGAACAAAAGTAAATGTCAAAAAGGAAGGGTTAGGCTACAACAATGTCAATAAAAAGGCTTTTGAAAACAAGCTGACGACATCCTTTATCAAAGCATCTGATATAGCCACAACCTCAGAAAATAAACAACCAAATGTTCAGAAGAATCAAAAACAAACTGAAAAGTTGAAAAAGGTTGATGGATCCAAACTGAAAAATGTTTTCATTAAATCTTCTGAACAGGAAAAGCCTTCCACTTCATCTCCAAGTCAGTACAAGGCTAAGAAAACAGGAAAAGAGGATAAAATTCAGAAAAGGACTATAAATCAGAAAATAAATGAAAAGGGTTCATCAGTGTTTGCTGATCACAGTCCTCACACACACTCACATGCATCTAAAAAGGAAGATTATATGTCATTACTGTCATAAAGTTGGACATCTGATGCATGAGTGTAAGTTGATGGAGAAGGATGATAAGAATGCTAGGAGATCTCATGATAAAAATCCCTCACCTCAGAAAAGGAGTGTCACATGTTCTAATTGTGGCAAATTAGGACACTCAATTGCTCATTGTTGGTTTGCTAGTGGTAAGAAAACATTTTATTCATATCATGCTAAATTCCCTGCAAACCAACATATTTTTAATAAAAACAAATCTGTTTCAATGAACCAGCATATCATCTGTTTTAATTGCAACAAAAGGGGTCACAGGGCCTCTGAATGCTGGTCAGGCTTTTTTGAAAGAAATTCTATTTCATGCTTTGAATGTGGAAAGGATGGCCACATGGCCATTGATTGTTGGCATGCCCAAGGATGCTATGGCAATAATGAACTCAATTTTAAAAAGAATGCCTCTTATTGCTCTCACTGTAGGAAGCATGGCCATACAGTCAAGGACTGTTGGCATATTCAGGGTAGAAATGTGAATCTCAAACATGCTAAATTCCCTGTAAGAGAATTTGCAAAACTTTCATGTTATAACTATGGGAAGCCAGGTCACAGGGCTGCAACCTGTTGGCTGGCAGGATATCAAAACCAAACTGGTTTTCGTAAACATAATTCTTATTCTGTTAACAGAAAATCTCATGCATGTACACATGGATTTCATGCTAACAAGAATGTGCATAGATTAAATCTGAAATCTGGTGCATCTTACTATCATTATAGTAAACAGAACTATCTCTCTGCAAATGAACTTCATGACAACAGAAATGTGCATAAGAGGAATTTGAAATCTGCTAATTCATGCCATTGCTGTGGACAAATTGGTCACTCAATGTATAATTGCAATTTGATGAAATCTGATGACCTTCATGCACGAAAATTATTGAGAAAACCTGCTAGGAGTAATACTGTCATGTCAGGACCAAGACTTCTTGGGCACCTGTTTGTGCAAAATAACATTGCTATGCAGGTGTGCCTTGGGATTGAAATAAAAAAGGGGTAATGATCCAAGGCACTCAAGAAGAAAACCCCATACTGAACTTTTCAGGTAAACTTACTGCTCTTCTTGTTTTTAGTTTTAATGCATAGCAAGTTAAATCTGTTTTTGCATTTTCATTCATCATTTGCCATGTGCATTATTTTCTGATCATGCATTTGCAGAGAGTTCTGTGCAAATATCAGATTAAGAAGGGTTGTCTGTATCTGATGCATACATATGCTAATTTCAATTGCTTGATAATTATGTTATGCATAGACTCTGAAAACAAATTGCATTTCAAATTTTCTGAAAAATCTGAACTGCATATGAGTGTGACTTGAAACTTGTGTGTTGCAATAGCTCACTGAAATTCTGAATTGCATATAGGACTGCATGTTGAATAATTATGCATGACCTCAATAGTATATAAATGGTAAGGTACCAAAAGGCAGGGAAGTCTATCTGGAGGTTCTTACTATGTGTGAGGTGGTCTTTTAGACCAAGTGCTCCGCCTAGTACCATGGGTCACTTTGCTGATAGGACAGTCTGATTGTGCACAAGTCACAATATCATTTGGAATCATATGTTCAGTTTTCAGTGCAAACATTGCATGTTTTCAGGGGGAGTTAGATGCATATCCTTGCATATCATTCAATGTTGAGTCTTTGCATGTCCCTGCATACATATAGTGCATTGCATTTCCTTATATTGAAAATGCCAAAGAGAGAGTTTGAATACATATTGTGAGGGGGAGTCAATGCATTGCATATAGGTTGTCAAATGCATACATTTGTCAGAACTCATTGCATATCCTTTCTTATTGATTTTGTTGACAAACCTTAATCATATTTTGAAAACTTTGAGCTTCACAATCTCTCTTAACAATTGGTATTTCTCCTATCAATTGGTATCATTTGGCTTCAGAATTCTATCAGTCTGTCATGAAGATTTCAATGGGACTATCTCGATCATAAATTTGAAAATTCTTGAACTAGAAATCTTCTATTATACATTTTTATGAATGACTGAAATAACTCATGTGGTTTAAGTTTAATGTACTCAATGAGTTTGGCTTTAAAATCTCGTTAAAATATCTGAAGCATGTTTAATAAACCTTAACCATCTGTTTCATGTTGTGTCTTGTGAAAACTTCTGAAATCTGCACTTTTGAATACATGACTTCAACTGATTAAGTACATGAAACTATTATTGATTTGAAGCAAATGAATTTTTCTGAAATGTCTAAAGGGTAATATCTGTCAGAGCAATGACATTGGTCTCTGAGAAACACATGTCCAAAGGACTGTGTCATGAGGTGCCTTAGTTAACTCTGCATAAAATTTATTAAAAATCAGGCAGAGCAATGGCATGCACACTGAGAAATACAACTCACTCATTAAAAAATGAGTTGTAGTGTGTCATGATGTGTAAATGCTAACTCTGTTCACATAAAGCATGACAGTTAGTCACACTAAGGGCTTAGGGATATTGGCCTCTGATCAAGGTATATCCTCTAGTTATAATGTGTGCACTGAACTAGAGTGCTCGTAAATTTTGTAGCATGGAAAATTGTTGAACAAATTGAAATATCTGAATATTGATGCTAAAATCAAATTGCTACAACCCTAGACAAAATAATATGACTTCATAATTGCTTAATCTCAATACTAGTGCATGTAATTCTGAAAGAAGGCAATAAATTTGATTGTGTAAGACAAAGGGAGGACAATCAAGATAAATATGAGGGCTTGGTTCATTTTTATTAAAACATGGTTTTAGATATCAATACAGAATTTTATTGATAAACTCTGCATACATAATGTTGAAACCATGCTGTTCAATAAAGCTCATTCATAAGCCCTTATAATGGAAGACTTTGAAAAATTATGTTTTGGATTTATGAGATTGATATCTCCTTGAAAATCTTGCTGAATTATTTCTGTTTGGAGCTTATTTGTAAATCTACTTATTTGAACCTTTTTTGCTTATTGTCCTTGGTTCATTGACCTGAACTTCTCCTTGTTTGCCCCTGTGGTCTCCTTCTCATCCATCTCATAAGATTCCACTTATTGAGGGGGAGCTTCCATGTCTTATGCATCATGCTGCATAGAAACTCTTAAAGGGGGAGAATTATGTTCTTGCATTCTGGTATCTGCATCTGCATTTACCCCTTCCCATGGTTTATTTTGATTATACCAAAGGGGGAGATTGTTTGCCAAAGAGGGAGTATATCATTCAATAAGTGCATGCAGGTTCATTTTGAGTATCTCTAACTCATGCTTTTGCTGAAACTCCTAAAGGGAGAGAAATTGTCTGAATTTTTATACATGCTATAATTTCTCAAACTATTTTCTTTTTGATGAAGTCAAGGGGGGAGAATAGTTTGAGTCATCAGCATCAGATTGACTCACCATCAGATTGACTCACTGTGTAGAGTTGCCATCATCAAAAAGGGGGAGATTGTTGTGCCTCTGTGGTTTTGATGATTGGTTTTGATGTGAGTCATACACTGTGAGTCACCATGCATTGATGTTCTGTTTTGATGATTGATTTGGTTTTGATGATTGGTTGTTGATGTGAGTTAATCAAATGTTCAGTCATCGTGCTGCTCAGTTTAGTTTAATATATTTTGATGTTCAGTCATGTTAACTGATGCATAAAGCATTCATTGCTACACTCTGTCTGCACAGTTGTCACTGCAATGCGTCAACTCGGTGTGCCGATGCGTCGACCCCTTGGTCATTTTTGTATCTATCCATACAGTAGTGCGTCAACTCCTGGAGTTGATGCGTCGACGCTTCAGTTCAGTTTCTTCATTTGATGAAGTCTATACATCATCAGTTGATCATCAAGAATATACGTTGCAGCGTCAACTCATTGGGTTGCAGCGTCAACTCAGCAAGTATCCACATCAGTCTTCACATGCTAAGTCTGTACAGCCTACGTCTCATGCAGCGTCAACGCTGTGAGCATTCTCAAGACATTAGCGTCAACGCTATAAGTGTGTACATCGCTTTCACGTCACCAAGTCCATACATTTGTCCTCCTTCAAAGTCTGTACAGCCGCTGGTCTAGCTTCATGAAGTTTGTACATCAGACTGTTACAGGAAGTCTGTACATTGTCCGTCTTCCTTAGCGTCTTGATAGTTGATGTCTACACATTGGCCTTCATGCTCCTAAGTCTATGCATTACTGTTCATGCATAAGTCTTCATAAGTCTGTACATTGGACTGTCTCTCTCAGCGTCTCATGGCATAAGGTCTGTACACTCGAATTGCCCTTGATCTGGTCAAGTGTATACACTCTCTCACTGTAGCTTTCAGCTATTCAAGTCTATACATTGGACTGTTAGGTCATGTCTATACAACGTGGGCTTCAGTTCTTCAAGCCTACACATCGACTGTTCATGCAAAGTCTAGACATTCGAACAAGTCTGTACATTGGCCGTCAAAGCCCTCAAAGTCTGTACATCCTTCAAGACTCTCAAAGTCTGTACAGCCTGCTATGTCGATTCAGATTTCAAAGTCTATACAGCGTTCGTCTCAGCCACCGTCTCATTCAGCGTCTCACGCTTGCTAAGTCAATACTCTGGTCGGTGGAACAAAGTCTGAACATTGGCTCACTCCGTCAAAGACCATACATTTGTTTTCTCTTCAAGTCTGGACATTGGCTTCATATCATAAAGTCTATACATTGGGCCTAACATTCCAACTCTACACTGAACCTTCGTTCATCAAAGCCTCAAGTCTGTACAGCGTGAAGTCTACACTTTGGCTTCACGTTTTCAATGTCTGTACAGTGGCTTCGCATAGGCAAGTCCGTACATCGGGCTCCTTCTAACTAAGTCTATACACTCCCTCACACTGTACACACTTAGTCTATACAGCATGATCGTCTTTACAAGTCTACACAGAGTTCTTCACTTAAACTGATGACTTATCCGATACTCTGTCTGACAGGTGTTCTGATCGTGAAGCTTATGGAGGGCACGTGATTCGAGGCTGAAAGGGCAGACAGGATTGTGACACGTGTGCGGAAGCTGGCTGAGAGGCTGACACGTGGACACAACAAATCAAGAAAGAAGCTCCTGGATTATTCTGGTGCGTCAACGCATTGAGCAAGTAGCGTCGACGCAGCAGTTACAAAAAGAGAACCAATGGGTTACTGGGTTACTCAGATGCGTCAACACCACCCACTGGCAGTTTGGACGCGGCAGTTCAAGTAACTCCTTGCAACCTCTGGAGTACCTTGGCAGCGTGGACGCTGTAGCTCGTTGGGTCGACGCAGCAGGTTGATGGAATGACACCTTTTTGCTGCTAGTACACACCGATGCGTCAACGCAGCAGTGGAGCGGCGTCGATGCAGTACGCCCATCTGCTAAAGACTTGATCACTGGATCATCGATGCGTCAACGCCATGGGCTGATAGAGTCAACGCAGCAGTCTTGAGTTTTACTGAACGAATGTCCTTGAATTGTAGGGCACGTGATCCGAAGTGCCTGGCTCGTGAACCAGGAAGCTGCCACGTGGTCCGAATTTCTAGGGCTGGAAACGTGGAAGCCACACGCGCCAGTGTGTTGCTGCTGCTACTATATATACTAGTCTTCTTCCACTAAAGAAGACCGATCGAAGCAGAAGCCTGAAGAGCAGAAAGCCCTTCGATCCAGAAAAAGAGAAAAAGAAGGAAAAGAGAGGAAGAAGAGATAGAAGAGAGAAGCCGAGAAATAGAAGAGTAGAGAGTGCCTCCACGATACAGAGAATAGAGTAGAAGAAGAAAAAGAAGAGTGGCAGAGTGAGAGAAGCAGCAGAAGTAAAAAGAGAAAGAGAGAGAGCTCGCGAGTGAGAGAAGGAAGCATAGAAGAAAAGGAAGAGAAAGAAGAAGAGAGAACGAGAGATAGGAAGCTTCATCTGAAGATCTATCTTCACTGGACCGTGGATCAGATCCAGGCCAGTCAGCTCTGTTGAGAGCCATATTGTGCATTTCATCTTTCAGCTTTCTGTTTGCTGAAGTTATTTTCATTTCGTGTTTTTGTTTCTCCGTTTTCATTTGGTTATCTTGTTCTTCCGATTGCCCTGCTGGGGATCGGGTTCCTCCTGTGGATTCAGGAGAAGGGAGACTTGTCTCCGGTTCTGGGCTTGTGGGTTGCAAGTCCAGGGGTCCCTCCGGTTGGGAGGAAGAGAGGTCTTCGACCTCTGGTTTGCTGGTGACTGGAAGTCACTGGTTGGTTCCCTCCTGGTCTGGAGGAAGAGAAACTTCGGTCTCTGGTTTCCAAGTGGCTGGGAGTCACTTGGGGTGTCCCTCCGGCTTGGAGGAAGAGGGGAGGCTGTTCCCCTGGTCAAGCTGTGTGGCAGCAACTATTTGCAGGCTGAGTCTGCTTGGTTCTAGCATTTGCTAGTGAAGCCTCACTCTGGTTGGGAGTGAGGGGTGGAAGTAGGTCTGGAGGACCGAACCACCTTAAAATCTTTGAGCAATGGTTTTCTTGTAGTGTGTTCTTCCATATCTCCTACCATCCTTCACAGATTGTCTTGAGATTTCTTATTCTCATTTGTGCTGCTTCCGCTAGTTGGTTATTTGGGGGCCAGTTACATATTTGCTCTTTTGTTTAAAAAGATTTTCAACTGGTTCATCAGATTGCTTGATTTGCTTCCGCTAGATGCTTGGATAGGCTCGCTCCACCTGCTTGTTATTTTGTCTAATCGAATTAGCTTAACTCCGGAACTTGCTTAGCATCTGATTTTTTAAATTGGGCATTATTCGTAGCAGGATACATTCACCCCCCCTCTGTATCCTGGCCTAGCACCCTAACAGTCTATATGTCTTATAAGTAGTTCAGATGGTGTCAACCCATTGAGCCCACGAGGTTGACGCAGCCTTGAAATGCCTCAGATGTCTTTGAAGATAAGGCTGGAGGCGTTGACGCATGGGGTCATTGCGTCGACCCACTGAACTGACCCAGATCTAACTTCTCTTCAAGGGGTAAGTCTATACATTGGATATGGGTGTGCATCGTGAAGTCTATACACTGCTTGTGTAACTTGAGCCTTTACATCAAAGCCTATACACTCTCACCAATGTACATACTTGCCTACTTGCTGCATCTAAAGTCTGTACACGCTCATGCATTATTTTCATTAAGTCTATACATTGTTTGTTGATCAACTGAAGTAATTATTTCAATGTACAGGCTGATGAATGGGCACGTGATCCGAGGTTGGCACCTGGCACGTGATCTGAGGTGTCCTCTGGATAAAGGGGGCACACGCCCTAGTTGCTGCTGATATATATATGAAGTTTATTCATCCGCAGAAGTGAGATTTTTGAAGGGGGCTGATCGAGACTGTGAGTGAAGAAGAAGAGAGGCAGAGAGCAGAAGAAGAAGAAATAGAAGAAGAGTGCAACAGAAGAAAAAGAGAAAGAGAGAGAGCTCGTGAGGATTGAGAGAAGAAGAGTAGACAGTGAGAGAAAGAAGCAGAGAAGAAAAAGAGGAGTAGACAGTGAGAGAAAGAAGTAGAGAAGAAAAAGAAGAGTAAGAAGAGGAGAGATCGAGAGATAAGAAGCTTCATCAGAAGATTAGATCCTGCTGGACCGTGGATCATATCCAGGCCAGTCAGCTCCTGCGAGAGCCAAATTATGATTTCATTTCCAGCTTTTTGTTTGCTGTGCCATTTTCATTTCTTGTTTTTCCTTTTGTTTCTCTGATTACCTTTGTTCTTCCGATTCTATGGATAGAGGTCGGGTTCCTCTTGTGGACTCAGGAGAACGGAGACCTTGTGTCTTCGGTTTGCAAGTGGCTGGGAGTCACTTATGGGTTCCCTCCTGGTCTGGAGGAAGAGAAACCTAGTCTCTGGTTCCAAGTGGCTGGGAGTCACTTGGTGTGTCCCTCCAATCTAGAGGAAGAGGGGAGGTTGTTCCCCTGGTCAAGCTGTTTGGTAGCAAGTGTTTGCAGACTGAGTCTGCGGTTCTAGCGCTAGCTAGTGGAAGCCTCACTCCGGTTTGGAGTGAGGGGTGGACGTAGGTCTTGGTGACCGAACCACCTAAAAAATCTATTGTGCAGTGGTTGTTTGATTTCATGGTTACTTCCGCTAGATGAATGTTTTAGGCGCGCTACATATTTGCTCTATTGTTTAAGCCATCTATGTTTTAATTCTGCAATATTGTTTGAGCGAAAAGTTTTTAAGGGTGGCATTCATTCACCCCCCCCTCTGAATCCTTCGCACCGATCCTATCACCTGTGGCCCAGGACCCGGCCGCACATACTGCCCAACCGACACATGGTCCTCAGCCCGCCCCACCCCGGGCCCACGAGCCACAGCTTCTTGACCATGGTCTTGAGGAGTATGGGTCCGATAACGCTTATGAGGGGAATGGTCGACGCCGTCTTGGCTTGTAGCAGAGAGATGAGGATGACTATAGGGTCCTTCGGACCGTGCGAGCGGACCCTCCCATTTTTGACGGGTCTTTGGATCCGAAAGTCTATTTAGATTGGGAGTCCGGCATGGACCGGTACTTAGATTGGTTCAATATGGCGGACTGTCGAAGAGTCTGATTCACGACCATGAAACTGATGGGACAGGCACAAACATATTGGAAGAATGTGGAGAGCCTATTATTTCATCGGCAAGAGCCCCAGGTTGAGACATGGGGTGAAATAAAGGTCAAGCTTCGGCAAAAGCACCTTCCTGCCACATACCGTCAGCGACTCATCGATAGGTGGCAGAGTATCAGTCAGGGAGATTGGTCCGTCTCCGAGTACATCGCTGAATTTGATGAGTACTTTTTGCAATGTGGTGTCACGGAAGAGAGCGCCATGCCCATTTCCCGCTTCCGTCGTGGTCTGCGGCCCCACTATCAGTATGAGCTTTTTCGCCACAATGTGACCAAGTTGGAAGACGCGTATCAGGTTGCTCTCGAGATGGAGCAGTTTAAGGGAGAGTTTGAGGCTACCCAATGGATGGGCCCTGTCCCTCTTCGTATTGCCGAGCCCCGTAGTGCCTTAGGCCCATATCCGAGGGTCCCCATGGCTCGACCTCAAGAGCCCGCCCGTCAGGAGCAATTCGCTCCAAGGCCTCGTCCTCCCCCGCCATGGGATCTACCTCCACCCCAACCACCGGCACCCATTGCGCGCCCCCCAGGACCTATTGCCCGTCCTCCGGCACCCGCACCTCCTCCCTTGTTGCCAACACCCCCTGCCTGATGGGAGGATAAGGGTAAGGGACCACTTATCGGAGAGAGTAGTAGGTCACGACTGTAGTGTTATCACTGTCAGGGGTTTGGCCACTTTGCCGGCCAATGTCCCAGTCACACATCACTAGCCCTAGGGGACAAAAGGGTTGGAGAGGCCCCACCTTCTAGGACTGTGTCTATCAGCTATGAGGCCGAGCCGGAATTAGCTGATGATTTCTATGAAGATGATCCAGAAGAACCCATCGACACCCAGGATGCAGCAATCGGATGATGACCACCTAGGGGTCATGTCACTGCATTAAGTCTAGGGTCCTGCATGAGTCTGTTTTTCTTTTTTGTGTGATTTGTTTGTGTGGTTTGTTAGGAGTCTATGCATACATTTGTCAGTGCATGGTGAGTCTGCATGTGTCAAGGCAAGTCGGTCTTGTGCAAGCTCGTAGATGTCAGTCCCTTGTGAGTGTGAGGCAAGTCGGATCTAATGCGTACGTTGTAGACTTGCCAGAGTATGGGATCAGCTCTACATCCATGTCTTGGATCTAGTCACCTACAGGGACCTACCGGTGATTCCTAGTGAGTCTTCGAGCTGCCTCCTCCCCTTTGAGAGTGACCCCACCCCGTAGTGTCCTCCACTAGCCTCGTTCCCAGAGCAGCATGTGCATATCAAGTATATACGGAATGAGCAAGTGACGATTACTTGGAGTGGAGTGTACCCACGCTACTCGGTAACGTGACGGATCCGTCAGAGCTACTCGAGCAGTCGCACCTCTCACTCGACGGGGTCAAGTTCTTCCCACCCGGGGAGAATTGATAGGAATCAACACCGGGCACTAACATTTTTTCTTTTACATTTGTGTCCTTTTATTTGTATTTATTGTAGTGCCCCAGAATATATATATATATATAATTTTTGAATTTAAAATAATTTTCTGGAAATTATAAAGGCTTAAATAAATTAATGAAGGGGTTATTGGATTAATAAATCATTATAAGGCTCAATTAGGCTAATTAGTTAACTTAGCCTATCTAATTATTATCCAAAAGGTTTGTGGACCAAGCCCATCAAGTTTGGCCCATATTCTAGAAGGGTAATTAGCTTATTCACGTATTTTAAGGATAAATACTATTTATATAAGATAATTATGTTGATAAATGAATAAAAGAGTTTTATTAAATTGAAACTCTATACACGTTGAATGTAACGGTCTATCGGGCGATCGCCACAGCCCTATAACGCACCTAGGCTGATGCGTTACACTCTTACAGTTCCGTGAAAGAAAGAACGAGCAAAAAGATTAGAACTTTGGGATCTTATCTACAAGAGATCGACTTGGGAGAGCTTATAACATTACTAAGGACTCTTAGGGATTAGGTTCTTACAAATTAAGGACTCTAGAATCGATCTAATCTTTAAACCCTAGCCAAAACCCTATAAATAGGACCTAGTTTTGAACTGAGCGACCCTTACTTTTGGCTCGTGAAGAATCAAGGTAAGGAGATATAATTTCAGGTAAGTTCTTTAGAATATTTTGTTAAGTATACATTATACTAATAGTTCTTCAAATTTCATGCTAGGAGATCAAGCAACCAAGGAGATAGAAGCTTCCAAAGTTGCTGATTCAACCTTAGCAACCCAGGAATCTGAACGCAAGTCCCCTGAAATTAGGACGTCTAAACGAGGTAATTAGAGTTCAATCCTTTAGAACTTTTTGTTCCCAATAGTTTCATCTTCTTACCCTCAAATTTTCACATCCTTAGGTCAAGAGGCCGAGGAAATAGAGCAGATTGAAGTTGCTAATTTATCACAAGAAGTACAAGGGACTAAGGGTAGCACCTATCATCAAATTAGAAGTTTAAAGGTTTTAGAAGAGGTAGGCTATCTCATGATTGGCAAAAACAACTTATTAGGAATAAAAGCCCTCTGGTTGTGCTTGATTTCATGCATTATAGACTAAGAATTTCATGATCTAATAGTTCTATACATTCATGCACCTCTTAGCCTTAAATGGAAATTAAAAGATATTATCATGTCTATTCACTAAACCCATGCATATAGTTGGCCTATATTTCGTTATCATGACTAGGATAGTGGTAGTATTTTGATTTCTAGGCATGTTATGTTTTCATAAACCTTTACTTAGTTTACTGTCAGCAGATTCTCTGACGCACCTACGTACGACCATCACATGAATGTAACGGCCTTACGATAGACCGTCACACCCTGTGGTGCTTTTATTGTTCTATTGCCTCTGACGCACCCTAGTAGGAGCGTTACACCACTGTAACGGCCCCTTGATAAACCGTCACAAGCACGGTAACGCGCCTATCCTAGACCGTCAGACCCCTGTGTTCTGTCAGCCCAAGGTAGAATAATAACCAGTTAAGTTTACTTATAAATAAGCTTATATAGCTAAGATGGACCTGTTATCATGACTTCATGTTTAGTTACTGATTCATAATCAAATTGCATGATTAATGTGTCTTAGGTTATTTTAAGTTATGCTAATTTCATTGGCTAAAACTCTATAGTTTTGTATTCTAAATCATGATTTTCCAATGTTGTATTGACGGAGTTTTATCTTGGTTTCACATTGTTGCACATTCTTTTCTATCTATAGAGTCATTTCTCTAAGTACATGGCGTATATTCAGGTATATGTCCATTAGTTACACTTTGCACTATAGGAACATTATTCTTGGACATGAGGACCTCTCTATTGGATATTCCTTCTAATGGACTAGAAAATCTTGTTCCAAGGCCTCCGTAATTCTCACCGAGCCTGAGATTCCAACTAGGACGCCGAGTTGGTTGTACTATTAAAGCCCATTGATTAGATTACAGTATCGATGTTTCTGGTTATCAATAATGTAACGGCTCTATGTTGGACCGTCAGGCACAAGTAACGGCCCAATATACGACCGTCACATTCAACTGAGTCCGATTTCTTGGTTCTGGATTCAGACTAATGTAACGGCCCAATACTGGACCATCACATCATGTAACGGCCCAATACACGACCGTCACACTACTTGAGTATTTTAACACAAGGTTGACCAAGGGTTGATATTCCAAGGTTTCTAGATGGACTATTAATGATCTAGAACTTATCATACTGATCAAGAAACCTAAAATAATGAATAGAAAATAAAGAATGTACCGTTATGCTGCCGATTTATTTCCATAAGCATAACCTTGCTTAAGTCATTCTTGATTTCTCATGATTCCTATTAAAGCATTCATTCATTGAATTATTGTTATCATGAGCTTATTGAACTTATTACATTCTTGGCCATACTTTATTGTTACATGCGTGGAAAAAGCTTGATTTATACTTGAAGATGCGATCGAGCACTGATTGTGTTCAAGGGCTCTATGCTAGTCCCCTCGGCTGATTGTCGGAAACATACTATTATAAACCATGGGGTATGATGCTACTGGCGTCGCTTTGCGCTGAGAGTACTTCTCTATAAATAAGTAAAAATCCACAATACGGCATGACATGACATTCTTGTACATGACTTTTTTGCCTGATATTTCACAGAAATTCACGAAGTACTTGCTCATCAGTAAAAGATACTAGAGTGATGATTATGTGACTTGCTAGTACATTCTCGATACATTCTTGTTCATGAAAGGCCAATATCATGTCATTGTTACATTCTTGCTAGTTCGTACTTGCTCTCATTCTAACTTACTTGATCATCTTGTTACTTTGGTTTAATTGCGTGATTGATCGCATTCGCATGATTTTTACCTTATTCTTTAGAGCTAGATTGTTAATTACTTTAATAGTGCTTCATGTTGATGCGAAGATACCTACTGGGCAAGTGTGCTCATTACCTATTTCCAATCTTTTTAGGAAATAAAAGTGATTCGAATTCGGATTCAGGTTATACAAGTAGCGGGTCCGAGAGCGAATGAAAGTATTGTCAAGATGAGAGTGAAGACTTAGGAAGTCTAAATTGTTTAGATTGAGTCTATGTAATTTTCCTATTTCTTGAGTCTAGTACATAATGGAAGTTGAATTAGTAGTTGTACTTGATTATTATGAAATAAAGTTGGAGTTTGAGTAAATATTGTGCAATTGCATTTATGTGTGTGATTGCCTTGCGCTCTGATCATTCTTGCTTGTAAGAGGCTTACCATGCCGACTGTTCACGCTCCCCGTGTTTGTCTTCCGCTGTAATGAAGGCTCGGGGCGTGACAGTTAAGTTGGTATCAGAGCCTAAGTCTCAGGACTTAGGAAGAAGAGTCATGTCATAGGAAAAGTCCAAGGTTTAAGGACCCCTACCTATGAACTAAAGAAGAATTTTCCATACCCATGTGAGAATTGGGTAGAGCCCGGGATAAGATAATTAATTAGCTTTAAGATTGATTTCTCATTTCATGAGAAATAACAAGTTGTTATTTTTCTCTCAGATACCTTATCTTACGAATGGCTCATCGTGTAGATCATGATGCTTATATCAATTGCCGAAATATGATTATATCCTTTCGAAAGTCCGGTCTTCCAAGATTCTCTTTTCTTGGCATCAAGTACAAGAAGCATCCTACTATCATATCTTCTCTTCACGCTTGCAAACTTATCTCGCAAGGATGTGAAGCTTTTCTTGCTTCTGTCATTGTTACCGAATCCAAGGAGATTATCTTAGCGGACATCCCTATTGTAAATGAGTTCCCCGATGTGTTTCCGTCCAAATTACCCAGTTTACCACCCGAGAGGGAAGTGAACTTCACTATTGAACTCATCCTAGGAGCAGCACCTGTTTCTATAGCCCCTTACAGGATGTCCCCCACAGAACTCAAGGAATTAAAAAGGTAGTTACAGGAATTACTAGACAAAGGCTTCATCAGACCTAGCACATCCCCTTGCAATGCGCCGGTTCTATTTGTCAAGAAGAAGGATGGTTCTCTAAGACTATGCATCGATTACTGACGACTGAATCAACTCACAATTAAAAATAAGTATCCGTTACCGCGTATTGATGAGCTCTTCGATCAGCTTTCAGAAGCAGAATATTTCTCTAAGATAGACCTCAGATCAGGTTATCATCAGCTTAGAATTAAAAAAGAGGACATTTATAAATCGACTTTTCGAAGTCGTTATGGCCACTATGAATTCGTGGTAATGCCATTCGGATTAACTAATGCCCCTGTAGCATTCATGTAACTTATGAACAACGTCTTCCAGCCATATCTGGAACAGTTCATCGTCGTCTTCATTGACGATATCTTGATATATTCCAAGACAAAAGAGGAACATAAACGACATTTGAAAATAGCTTTACAAACACTTAGAGAACATAAGCTTTATGCCAAACTCAATAAGTGTGAATTCTGGCTCGAGGAAGTCTCATTCCTAGGCCATATTATTTCAAAAGAAGGTATTGTTGTGGATCCTTCTAAGGTAGAAGCTGTCAAGAATTGGAGTTGGCCAACGACTGTATCTGAAGTAAGAAGCTTTGTAGGTTTAGCAGGTTATTATAGGAGATTCATTAAGGACTTCTCAAAAATTACGGTTCCTTTAACTAAACTCACAAGAAAAGGAAACCCTTTTGTCTGGTCAAAGGACTGTGAAAAGAGCTTTCACAATCTTAAGAATCATCTTACGACAGCTCCTATGTTATCACTACCAATAGAGGGTGGTGGATTCGAAGTGTATACGGATGCGTCTGGCATTGGCTTAGGATGCGTTCTCATGCAGAATGGAAAAGCAATCTGTTATTCTTCAAGACAATTGAAACGTCACGAGGAAAACTATCCCGTACATGATTTAGAATTGGCAGCGGTTATTTTCGCATTGAAAATTTGGCGTCATTATCTTTATGGAGAAAAGTTCACGGTCTACTCAGACCACAAAAGCTTGAAATATTTATTCTCTCAAAAGGAGCATAACATGAGGCAGAGGAGGTGGTTAGAATATCTCAAAGACTTTGATTTTGCAATTCAATATCATCCTGGCAAGGCTAATGCTGTAGCAGATGCACTCAACAGAAAACCAATGGGTATGCTATCAAGTCTTATGATAAGTGTAACTAACCTTGTTCCTCAATTTACTCAGTTGAACTTAGATATTGACATAAAGGAAGAAGATTGTTTCATAGCTAATATCCTAGCTCAACCTACATTGATAGAAGATCTGGTCAAGCTGCAAAATAATGATCCTATATTATAGGAAATTAAAGCTAATATTGAACAAAGGCCGTATTTTTCTATTTCCAATGACGGAAGATTGTTATTTAAGGGCCGAACATGTGTACCAGATCATGAGGCTACGAAGAAACAAATCCTAGATGAAGCGCATAATTCCAAATACACAATTTATCTAGGAGGAACAAAGATGTATCAAGATCTCAAAAGAAATTTCTGGTGGCCCAAGATGAAGAGAGAGATAGCTAATTTCGTGTCCCGTTGTCTCACCTGCCAACAAGTAAAAGCAAACCATTTTAGACTCGCAGGTAAATTACACCCCATGAGTATTCTCGAAGGGAAATGGGAGAGTATAGGGATGGACTTTATTATGGGTTTACCCAAGACCAGAGGTGGACACGATGAATATGGGTAATCATAGACCGATAGACTAAATCCACACACTTCATACCAATAAAGAGTCGATGGTCTGTGGATATTCTAGCAGCATTATATATAAACGAGATTGTCAAACTACATGGTGTCCCAGTCACTATTATATCTGATAGAGATCCTCGATTCACATCACAATTCTGGAAGGGTCTACAACATTCACTAGGGACTAGATTGAATTTCAACACAGCTTTTCATCCACAAACAGATGGTCAAACGGAAAGAGCGAATCAGGTAGTAGAACATATGCTCAGGGCTTGTGCTATCGACTTCAGAGGTAGTTGGCATGATCACTTGCCTCTAGTAGAGTTTGCATATAACAATAGCTATCAGGCTAGCATACGAATGACACCTTTTGAAGCCTTATATGGAAAAAGCTATCGATCACCAATATGTTGGAATGAAATAGGGGAAAAGCAATTTCTAGGCCCCGATCTTATCAGGGATTCTACAGAGAAGATCAAGCTCATTCAAGAAAGAATGAAAATGGCACAAGATAGGTAAAAGTCTTATGCTGACAATCGAAGACGTGACTTGAAATTTCAAATAGGAGACCACGTATATCTCAAGGTTTCTCCAGGTCGTGGTATTCAGAGATTTTGCATTAAAGGCAAATTAACTCCAAGATTCATTGGTCTGTTTGAAATTCTCGAAAGGGTCGGTGAAGTGGCTTATAGACTGGCTTTACCTCCATAATTAGCAGGAGTTCATGCCGTATTTCACGTCTCTATGCTGAAGAAGTATGTATATGATCCTGACCATATTATCACTTATGACAATCTGGAGATTCAGAAGGATATGACGTTCGAGCAAACGCCAATAAAGATTCTGGAACGAGAAGTGCGTCAACTACGAAATAAAGTTATTCCTATGGTCAAGATTCAATGGAAGGAAACATGGCCATATGAAGCAACATGGGAAACCGAAGCAGCCATGCGAAAAAGTTATCCAGAATTATTTAACTGTAAGTACACTCTCTGAAATTCATATATTGAATTTGAGGACCAAATTCTTCTAAGTAGGGGAGGGTGTAGTGCCCCAGAATTTATATATATAATTTTTGAATTTTAAAATAATTTTTTGAAAATTATAAAGGCTTAAATAAATTAATGAAGGGGTTATTAGATTAATAAGTCAGTATAAGGCTCAATTAGGCTAATTAGTTAACCTAGCCTATCTAATTATTATCCAAAAGGTTTATGGACCAAGCCCATCAAGTTTGGCCCATATTCTAGAAGGGTAATTAGCTTATTCACATATTTTAAGGATAAATACTATTTATATAAGATAAGTATGTGGATAAACGAATAAAAGAGTTTTATTAAATTGAAACTCTATACACGTTGAATGTAACGGTCTATCGGGCGACCGCCATAGCCCTATGACGCACCTAGGCTGATGCGTTACACTCTGACAGTTCCGTGAAAGAATGAATGAGCAAAAAGATTAGAACTTTGGGATCTTATCTACAAGAGATCGACTTGGGAGAGCTTATAACATTACTAAAGACTCTTAGGGATTAGGTTCTGGCAAATTAAGGACTCTAGAATCGATCTAATCTTTAAACCCTAGCCAAAACCCTATAAATAGGACCTAGTTTTGAACTAAGCGACCCTTACTTTTGGCTCGTGAAGAATCAAGGTAAGGAGATATAATTTCAGGTAAGTTCTTTAGAATATTTTGTTTAGTATACATTATACTAATAGTTCTCCAAATTTCGTGCTAGGAGATCAAGCAACCAAGGAGATAGAAGCTTCCAAAATTGCTGATTCAACCTTAGCAACCCAGGAATCTGAACGCAAGTCCCCTGAAATTAGGACGTCTAAACGAGATAATTAGTGTTCAATCATTTAGAACTTTTTGTTCCCAATAGTTTCATCTTCTTACCCTCAAAATTTCACATCCTTAGATCAAGAGGCTGGGGAAATAGAGCAGATTGAAGTTGTTGATTTATCACAAGAAGTACAAGGGACTAAGGGTAGCACCTAGCATCAAATTGGAAGTTTAAAGGTTTTAGAAGAGGAAGGTTATCTCATGATTGGCAAAAATAATTTGTTAGGAATAAAAACCCTCTGGTTGTGCTTGATTTCATACATTATAGACTAAGAATTTCATGATCTAATAGTTATATACATTCATGCATCTCTTAGCCCTAAATGGAAATTAAACGATATTACCTTGTCTATTCACTAAACCCATGCATAGAGTTGGCCTATATTTCGTTATCATGACTAAGACAGTGGTAGTATTTTGATTTCCAGGTATGTTATGTTTTCATAAACCTTTACTTAGTTTACTGCCAGTAGATTCTCTGACGCACCAACGTAAGACCGTCACATGAATGTAACGGCCTTACGATAGACCGTCACACCCTGATGTGCTTTTATTGTTCTATTGTCTCTAACGCACCCTAGCAGGAACGTTACACCACTGTAACGGCCCCTCGATAAATCGTCACAAGCACTGTAATGCGCCTATCCTAGACCGTCAGACCCCTATGTTCTGCCAGCCCAAGGCAGAATAATAACCAGTTAAGTTTACTTATAAATAAGATTAGATAGATAAGATGGGCTTGTTATCATGATTTCAAGTTTAGTTACTAATTCATAATCAAATTACATGATTAATGTGTCTTAGGTTATTTTAAGTTATGCTAATATCATTGGCTAAAACTCTATAGTTTTATATTCTAAATCATGATTTTCCAATGTTGTATTGACAGAGTTTTATCTTGGTTTCACATTGTTACACATTCTTTTCTATCTATAGAGTCATTTCTCTAAGTACATGGCGTATATTCAGGTATATGTCCATTAGTTACACTTTGCACTATAGGAACATTATTCTTGGACATGAGGACCTCTCTATTGGATATTCCTTCCAATGGAATAGGAAATCTTGTTCCAAAGCCTCCGTAATTCTCTGTGAGCCTGGGATTCCCACTAGGACGCCGAGTTGGTTGTACCATTAAAGCCCATTGATTAGATTACACTATCGATATTTTTGGTTATCAGTAATGTAACGGCTCTATGTTGGACCATCAAGCACAAGTAACGGCCCAATATACGACCGTCACATTCAACTGAGTCCGATTTCTTGGTTCTAGATTCAAACTAATGTAACGGCCCAATACTGGAGCGTCACATCATGTCACGGCCCAGTACACGATCGTCACACTGCTTGAGTATTTTAACCCAAGGTGGACCAAGGGTTGATATTCCAAGGTTTCTAGATGGACTATTAATGATCTAGAACTTATCATACTGATCAAGAAACCTAAAATAATGAATAGAAAATAAAGAATGTACCGTTATGCTTCCGATTTATTTCCATAAGCATAACCTTGCTTAAGTCATTCTTGATTTCTCATGATTCTTATTAAAGCATTCATTCATTGAATTATTGTTACCATGAGCTTATTGAACTTATTACATTCTTGGCCATACTTTATTGTTACATGCGTAGAAAAAGCTTGATTTATACTTGATGATGCGATCGAGCACTGAATGTGTTCAAGGGCTCTATGCTAGTCCCCTCGGCTGATTGTCGGAAACATACTATTATAAACCATGGGCTATGATGCTACTAGCGTCGCATTGCGCTGGGAGTACTTCTTTATAAATAAGTGAAAATCCACAATACGGCATGACATGACATTCTTGTAGATGACTTTCTTGCTTGATATTCCACAGAAATTCATGAAGTACATGCTCATCAGTAAAAGATACTAGAGTGATGGTTATGTGGCTTGCTAGTACATTCTCGATACATTCTTGTTCATGAAAGGCCAATATCATGTCCTTGTTACATTCTTACTAGTTCGTACTTGCTCTCATTCTAACTTACTTAATCGTCTTGTTACTTTGGTTTAATCGCGTGATTGATCGCATTCGCATGATTTTTACCTTATTCTTTAGAGCTAAATTGTTAATTACTTTAATAGTGCCTTCATGTTGATGCGAAGATACCTACTGGGCAAGTGTGCTCATTACCTATTTCCAATCTTTTCAGGAAATGAAAGTGATTCGAATTCGGATTCGGGTTATACAAGTAGCGGGTCCGAGAGCGAATGAAAGTATTTTCAAGATGAGAGTGAAGACTTAGGAAGTCTAAATTGTTTAGATTGAGTCTATGTAATTTTCCTATTTCTTAAGTCTAGTACATAATGGAAGTTGAATTAGTGGTTGTACTTGATTATTATGAAATAAAGTTGGAGTTTAAGTAAATATTGTGCAATTGTATTTATGTGTGTGATTGTCTTGCGCTCTGATCATTCTTGCTTGCAAGAGACTTACCATGCCAGCTGTTCGCGCTCCCAGAGTTAGTCTTCCACTGTAATAAAGGCTCGGGGTGTGACATTTATACCCTTGGCTAATTGGGTTTGCAATTATAAGGTATTATAAGCCAAAATGGTAGTCTTTAAAGTCTTTGGGTTTCTTTGTAAATTACTAGTGGGTCAAGTAGGGTCCCCCACCATCTTTCCCATTAGTCCACCTAGGTTCTAGGGCCCATGTGGGGCTGGTTCAAATTCCAAGATTGGACTTGGACCAAGGGGGGACAAGGTTGGAAAAATTCAAAGGTGGAAACCCCATTAGTCAAGGGGGTGCCCCCCTTTAATACTACTTTAATGCATGTTGTATTTTAATTAATTTGGCCGTTTGACCACATGGGGATTAAATGTCATATCCCTAGTTTACCCCACCTAAGTCCTAGATCTAGGGCTAGTTTTGGTCATTTGTATATTTCTATATATGCTTTGTATTTTCCATTTTGATAGAATTAATGATGAAAAATTGAAAGAAATATGCCAAGTGTGCCCCCTCTCTCTGTAGTTCTCCCTTGTTCTTGCTTGTTCTTCTTCTTTACCCTCTAGATCCAGGGTATGAAGCCCTCAAAATTGGAGTGAATATAATCTCTATCTCCTCTCTGGAGTGTGAAGCTCCACCACCGCCGTTCGTGCCGCCATCAGAGCCGCCATCAAGCCGCCACAAGCTGCCATCTTTCCTGCTGTCTTGAGCTCCGAGTTCCAGAACAGTAAGCTGAAGAAGTGGTCGGTTCTCCCAGCTCCTAGTCTGATCGAGCTGAAATTTTGAGATCTTGTTCCTCTCTCTGTTAGCTTTCCAGCAATATAGATTTTACCCTATTCAGGTCCCGTTTGATATTTTTCCCGTAGTTTTTAATCCACCCCTAACAGTCTGCCAGTCAACAGATCTGCATGATAGGAGTCTGTTCTTTTAATTTTCCCGCCGCCTTATACATCTTCTAAAATCCCCAAAAAATCATACGTGTCCCTCACATACCTCCCCTTCCACAATAATTTTTATAGAGTCTAGATCTATTATTTTTCCTTCGGTCAAAATTCATTTTTAGGGAAAACTTAGTCTGTCATGTGTGTCTGTCAATCAGAGCCAGCAGAAATCTTTGAGGGACAGTCATTTTCATTTTCAATCCATTCACTTGATAGATCTGAAAAAATTATATGTCGTAGCCCCTTGAGTCCTCTATCCATCGGTACCACTTTTACGTCGATCTGACATCGGATCTGGCCGCAGCAATTCTTCTCGTGGAGGCGCACAGTTCAGATCCGAGGACAGGCCAGCAACTCAGTCCAAGAATTAATTCCTCGAAAAATATGCCGGCTCACCTTCGGCAACCGCCGCTCTTGGAGATCGATCAGCAACCCATCAGCAGTGTCCCAGCAAGCTATCGCAGCAAGGAGTCGACCAAATGCCGCCGTCCCAGTTGCTGAGTTCCCTTGCTGTACCGAGTTGGAACAGTACCGAGTAGGAGCCTAGTCGGACCAGCAGCCCGTCTCCGGCCCAAATTGCTGTCCGTCAACCTAAGATCCGTCCTCCCGGGCCCAACTTGTAGCCCGTTACCTCCCTGCGTGGAGTGGACAAAATAATTCAATTCTATAATTTATTTGGTAATTGTCTAACCGGGAGTACGGTCTTGGCCGGGATCGTCTTCCCCATGCCCGGAACGTGGAGGTAAACTCGTCACTCTCTCTATCGCATTTGCTTATTTCGTATTTATTTGTATATGCCGCTATGAGTGATAGGTTACTAGCTCGATTCAGTTTACTCACCGCTGCGAGAGAGAGAACGAAACCCATCCCGTGACCCGATCCGGGCACACAATAGAGTTGACTACCCGACTCATTGCTGGTTTCTCAACCACGCACGATCTTGGGTTTCCCTCACTTAGGGACGCCCGCGAGCTAGAGTCCCATGTTCGCTGTCCGTCCCACATCATAACAGTTTTCATCTGGGGAGAGAAGACCTACCTCTCGTTGATGCTCTGACAGATAAATAGAAGAAGTAATAGTAGGATGATGAGGATGATGAGCAACAGCAGTCGCAGCAGTTCTCACTGCAACTGCAACAGTCGGAAGGAAGAAGAAGGGAAGAAGCCTTGTGCTTCTGCTCGATGTGCACCTCGGTAGTAGCCGTAGCACAGTAGCCGTACGCATTTGCACAGAGAGGGAAGACGAAGAGGACGAACGGATGTCGACATGGCAGCAACAAACGCATGAGCATGCATAAGCTTCTGTCGATCGTCAGGCCATGTATATTTATAGGGATAAAACCCCTTTCCTCAAGGTTTCCTACGTAGAGTCCTAATACGAGCTCGGAGTCCTTGTTTGTGTCAAACCTGCCGTGATAAGTCTTGACCCCGCCGAAATAATAGTCGCCATCCTTATTTTGTTTAAAACCCTAAATCTTTCTCTTCGAACAGGCATGGGTTATCAACTTTGGGTATACACTTTTGGCGCAATATTATTGGGTTGGGTTTACATGGCCCAACGTTCAACCAATGCCCATGCATGTTTCGAACGGCTTGGGTCTTACGAGGAATCAAACCTATATATATATATATATATATATATATATATATATATATATATATATATATATATATATATACATATATAACCATATTGTAGCTTTATTTGAAAGCCCCAAACTCCTTAAGCCCATTTAGCTTAGTCTTACTTGATTGAGGTTATAATATATATCTTTATTAAATGGAGTGTCTAAATAAGGTAGAACTTAATATATATATATGTTATTTCTTATAGTTATATTTATTTATCTACCTTATTAATCTTTATTGTTGTCTCGGGTATCAAAGTAAGGTTCGATTCTATGAAAATCTTCATATGTATGCACTTGTATAAATGAGATTTCTTCTAAATACTTAATTGTATTTATTTTCAATTTAAATCATAAATAAAAGGATATATTAAATTTCTAATTCTCAAATATTTATTTTAGCTATATTTAGCGAAATTTTCATTAACCACTATTATTTCATGACTAATAGTTATAGTTATTTTCACTTATTTCCTATTTATCACATTATTCCCATACATAATTCAAAATTTTAATTTTATACTTTATCATTTAACCGGGGTGTTACAAGCTCATCCCAAAGCTCCCTTGCTAATCTGCACATTGGAAATCGTGAAATCACATCAGATTCTATGCTATTCTTCAACATATTTAATGGAGTAACATTTATAGCATTTTTCTTGATGTGTTTTTCATTCCACTTGGTTTCATTTGCAGGGAGTTTATGTGGACCATTACATATCACTTTCCATATTTCAAGTTCATAAACTCTAAGATAAGCACACATGTTATTTCTCCAAGAAATTAAATTGTGACCATCAAAACGAGGAGGAAGAGAAGTCAAGCAACATATAGACATGATGTTCAATGAAACTCGCCGAGGGATCACTCTAAAGGTCGTTAGACCCAAGAAGATAGAGCCGTGGCTCTGATACCAATTGTTGGTCCCTAGGTAGGCGAGCGGATAAGAAGGGGGGGTTGAATTGTCCCCCACGTGATATGGCAAATTTAAAACTTTCTTAGCGGAATTAACAAGTTTGACGAGATTGAAGAAATTAAACTAACAAAGTAATTTAAGTTCACTCAATCTCTCCGATCTCACACGATCGACTAACTGGAGTAGGCAAGGAATACACAATCACACAATGCAAACCACAAGACACAAGGTTTTTAAGGTGGTTCGGGACCACGACGGGTTCCCTACGTTCACCCCTTACCAAACCGATAAGGATCAACTCGCTGGATAAACTAGCACGGGAAAGACTACCCAACACGGAGCAAGGCTCCAACACACACGGGGATAAATCCCCAACACGGAGGCGACGCTCCAACAACACGCAGGATGACACCTGCACACAAACACGGGGACACGCCCCAACACACACACGCAGAGTAAACCCTGCAAACACGGTGTACAACCCCAAACACACACGGAGACGGAGTCTCCAACACGATCTGATGACCGGATCACACACACATACACACACACACACACTGCAACAAATGCAGCATCGGAGACACACGACCGTATACAAACGGTCACACACACAAAATTTCTAGTTCAAAAAATCAACATAGATATTCAAACATGCTCAACCATAAACATAGATCATGAAACACATCAAGAACAACCTAGAATGGATGTAGAAAAGATCCCCCTTGGTTTTCCAAACCCGGTTGATGATGTTCTTTCAAGCAATGGTTGGAAGGAAGTCGGATGATGTCAATTTGAACATCAACGCGTTCCTCTCTTCAATCCGCTTCACTTTCTCTTCATGCACGATCTCCAAATCCTCCTGGATGTAGATCAAATCCCCTTGGCTTGAGCTCTTTCTTCCTTTCTCCCCTTTCTTCCCTACAAGATAGAAACAATGAACACATTAGGGTTTTTCTTGTGAAATTCGTAGCTCTCATATGTATACATATAGGAGATATCAAAAGACTAGTGTAACCCTTCTAGAAAACTCCAAAAGGACCCCCAATAGGTCTCCCACCAACCCAAGGGAAAAGGGATAAGAGTTAAGTACAAATGGACTTGGTTTAGATGGTTTTCGGATCCACGTTTTTGGGTTTCACCGGTTCCGGTCGACCTACATGGGTTGGGCGGTCGACCTAAAATTTACAAACTGAAAACTACCCATCTCTGGGAATTTTGTTCAATTGAAACCCCATGGGCAGTCGACCGAAATCTGGGTTTTTCCCATATTTCAGATTACAGCCCCATAACCCCTTTAGCAGCCCATTCAAGTCTGAGGCTTCAAACTCCTTTGATCTTGGGGAATATATATTGAGTGTTTTGACGTGCAAAACCATAGAAAAAGGAATTAGAACTTTAGCTTAATAATCCATATGATAAATGCATGAAGTGCATATATGAACGCCCATGAACTAGGTGCATATGAACACTTTGAAACACAAGTGTTCGAAGCTAAGGATCAAGAGATATGTCTATGCATGTGAATAAAGTATGAATACCATTCAACCAAATCTACCAAGGTTCATGTGAGCATTCAACAACTATGTATTAGGATTATGAGAACACACATCAAGCATATTCTTCCAAGATTCATAAAGCCCCTTCATTTTGCATTCTAGGCCACAAAGACCATAATAAAAATATGCGTGAATACGTAAGTGAGTAAAGGCTAGCTTATCAAGATCCATGTGAAAATCTCAACTAGTACTCACCATGATGGCTTTAAATACTTCAAGAGAAATATGCATGGAATGCATTCAAGACTGTACAAGATACCCATGATACATTTATTACATAAAAGCCATTCTTCACAACCCCATGAGACAGAAAATGTGAGATGATATTACCATACATACATGTGATATTTAAGTGTGATCCAACCATTTCTTTCCTGCAAGTAACACAATGGAGCCATGTTAGTGTTGAACTGATAATCAATCATTGCAACCATTTATCACTAGATGCTCATTTCAACATGACCAAGAATCCATATAATGAGAGAACATCAATAAAATTACATTCATAAAATTTCAAGTTAATAGATTGAGGATGTTGCAAGTCCATAAACCTCATGTGATAAATACATGAAAATACTCAATCAAGATTTTGAAAAGCCCTTTGATGAAATGCATAAAAGATGAAAAGAGTCAACACAAAGCAATAAGTGAGTTAACTCTCTTTGTGAAGAAGAACTTCATTGATGGACTCCTTTGAGTTCTAAGCTAATTTTGATCTTGTACGTCAAGATAAACATAGCGTGAGTTCTTTAAACAATAAGCATTCATATGACTTCCAAGTGAGAATCTTGAAGTCATCTGTTAACTCATCAACCAAGATGGATACATGTTGCTCAATGAAACAGACACATGCATGCTCAATGATGCACATCGCCACAAGTACAATCGTTTTGTTATCATTAAAACCAAACACCAAACATCAACTAGGAGATGCAACAATCTCCCTCAACACTCTCCCCCTTTGACATCATAAAAACAGAAGACATGGGGAGACTACGTAGAACATGCATGAAAGGTAGGGAGCAAAAGAATCAAATGTGCAAGGTCAGAGGCATCAATAATCAAGTGTGCAGAGTGGGGGTGAACCAATGAGCAATTGGATCAGAATACGTAAGCAGAGAGAGGCAGCAACATGGAGATAGAATCAAATATCAAGGCCAGAAGCAGCAAACCTGAACATAGTGTGATCCCATGATCATGAAAACTTATGTCAAAAAGGGACATGAGCAGATCAGGCAAGACATAGGTATGAACATACTTTCACATTTAGAGACATATGCAACAGCAGTCAAGCAATCAGATAGCCATTTATACATGCAACACTCACGCTAGCAGAAAGAATTAATGCTTCCTCTTGACATCATCAGAACACACACTCTAGACACAGATACAATGTCACTGAGGTGGCTGAGGTGCAATAAACATGAGTTCTGGAGCATGATATTGTTGATAGTTTTTCTTATGCAAGTGTGTGATGATGTGAATGGGTGGTGAGTGATGTGAATATGAGAAATATGTGTGAGCAAGTAGTGCACTAACTCAAGCAATCAACATAAAATTGAAGCATGTGGGCATGTCATCTCAATATTGTAGAAATGAAAAGAGGAGAAACAAAAACACACGCCGTGGGCGTGGAGCAAAGGAATAAAAGAAAACACACCGGGGGTGTGAAGCAACTAAAATAAAAGAGCAAGCAAGATGATGAACAATGCCCAAATAAGGAATGATGTGATCGCCACCAAGGTAAATAACACAGTAGAACCACACTACGTATCTTGGAAAGCGCCGAGTGAAGTCACCCGCCCGCGGGAGAGAGAAAACTAGGTGTTGCGGAAGGAAAACGGTCTTCCAGACGACTGCTATACGACGGCAAACGGTCCTACGATAGACCGCCTGAGATCTACAAATAGTCCTCCAGACGACCGCAAGGGCACCCATAACAGCAACGTGGAACTTTGAATCTCCACCCCTCCTAGCCGGCCAGAAGAGCTGGGCCTCGTGCAATGAGTCCTGTAAATCTGCAAGACAATGTAGACACAAAGAAAAGTGACCCAATAAGCCCTTGAACTAGTGTAGTATCTATAATGCAACTAAGCTAAAGTGCATAAAAGGAAGGGTGAATACCTCGGGGTTGGTGGTTTTTTAACCCCTGTGGGGTGTGGAAAAGATAGGAGGATGTTTTAAAAAGTGGTGTGAATGCAGAGAACGTGGAAGAGGAAGAGGGAATATGCTATGATGATGTAAAGAGAATGGCCAAAACAAAGAAAGAAAAGACTCAAAAACAACTAATGGAACTTAATACTCCCTGGACCGGAATCCTTATGGACGTAGAAACGACTTCTCCCTGATTGGTACTCGCTCTAGAATGCAGCAGCACTTCGTGGCAAACTCTAGAAATCTCCTCCTTAAGCCATGAAGTCAAGGGTCTTATTTATAGACCCTCAAACCCTAGGTTCGAGTTGGAGAGATAATGACACAAAAATAGGCCTGAAACTAGATAAATCTTGAAGATAATACTCACAATAGTCCACAGAAACAAACAGAAGCTTCTGAGAGCCTATATCTAGAGAGAAATCAACAAACCAAGGACTCTAGCTCGACCACGGCGAAGCAGAGGAAGAACAGACAGAGCAGGACTCTCTGTCTCCCAAAACGGTCTTGCGATAGACCGCAAGGGTCAAGAAAACGGTCTAGCGATAGATCGCATGGCTCATTTGTCCAGAAAAAGATAAGATCAAAGAAACCCAACAGGACTCTCTGCCTCCTAGTGGTCTGGTAAAAGACTGCCAACGCCCGCCAAATGGTCGTACGATAGACTGCTAGGCTAGTAGACGTGGCAAAAGAGATAAAGACTGATAAATCTCCAAGTTAATCCACAATAAAATCCTTGTTAGACCTTATCTAGGCCCAATAAGCTGAAAATGATGAGAAATCAGAGGAGCTAGGCCCAACCAGGGAGAATAACGCATAAAATAAGCCCAAAAACAAATCAAAAATGACCCAATAATTCGGTGAATAACTCGAGACATCATAAAATAGATACGGAGATGACCCAACTCATTGGTCATAAAACGGGTGTCAACATATGCCCCTCCTTAACGTCCTCTTTGCATAGGAATGAGCGGAGGTGAAGCGAAAGTGATATAGAACATGGAGGTGAAGCGAAAATGTAGCGGAGTGTACTGAAAAGTGGGCGTTAAGGTAAACGGACGCCCGTTCTTAACCAACAAGCGATAAGAATCTTCCAAAAAACTTCAAACTAATCACAAGGAACGGCCAAACCGAATGACGCATGCCTGGAGGAACTAACAACTAAAGGAACTAAAGTAACGACTAACCTCCTCACTGAAACGCATAGCTGATAGGCGGTCAGAGCAAACGGGAAAGCAAAGAGACGAACTACTAAACTCCAGACAGGAATCCTCAGCTAACCAAACCAAGCAAAATAGACCGAAGGGAACCTTCCAACTCTGAGTGGAATTGATGAGGGCATCTCCCGACACCCCTCTAGCTTTGATCGCCTGCACACTCTTGATATGGATTGATCATGATCTACACTTGTTATCTTCATTTCCCAAGTTTCATTTTATGTATTTTCTTTTTATTGAGTCCTATCTTATGTATTTTCCTTTATTGAGTCATATGGTTTTAGTCCATTTCCCTTGTTATGTTTAATTGGGCCTTATTACTTTAGTTATGGGCCCATAGGATTGAGTCTAGGATATGCTCGGTCTTTTATCTTATTGTCAAGGGTATTGTGGTCATGTAAAGAATGGTTGCCTATATATAGGCCCCATCTCTCCTCTTGTATTCAACTTTTGATGAATATTGAAGAAAACCCTTTCAAACTCTCTCAATATCTCTCTCTCTCTCATTATCTCTCCATTCTCTCTCCTCCTCTCTCTAAATTTCGAAATTCACTCTCTCTCCTCCCCCTCTCAACCACTTCCAACCCCCACCTACCTCAATTAACTCCCCACAACTTCCCACAACCCCTCTTTAATCCTCACCTAGTCCCAAGGAAGTTCCACCACTCAAAACCCCACCCTCCAACCACCACCTACCCCTTTCACTTCCCTAAGCATATCTCCACCTTCCCAAGGCTGAATTAACTCATTCCAAAGCCCAAATTCGAACCTCCCCTTCCCTCCTTGCTCCCTAGGTCGCACCCCTCCTCTCCCCTCAAGCCAAGTTCACCCCCTCCTCTCTTCTCCACTCCAGCTTTGTGTGCAGGCCGACCTGCAGTTTAGCACTCTGTTGCAGCGACGTCCACGACTGCATCCTGGTTCTGCTGGTGGCGTGGCCTAACTTTCTGGAAAGGCCTCCCTGTGCTCTTCGCAGGCGAGGTGGAATCACTCCATTCCGAGTTCGTGGCCGTCCGTGAAGGCGGTTCTTCCCCGACTGCGCAGAACCTCTCAGACCAGGAGCCAGAGCGGCAGAGAAGACTCTCCCACGACGAGCCTTAAAGGAACCAGTCTTCAGGGTCTTCAAAAAAGTTCTTCCTCCCCCTGTCAGCATCCAGGAACAGATGGCAGAATCCCGTTCGGCATCCGACAACCAGAGATACCAATTTTCTACCACAACCACGCCGGTCTGCCTCCTCACAGTCTGCCCCGACCACCATCCACTTCTCTGGACACCCAGCTCATCTCCGACATCAGAAGACTTCCCCATTTGTTTTGCTGCAAAGTAGACTCGTATACGATTCCAACGAGTCCAGCGGTGCCAGATTTGGAGCTCAGGAGCGACCGTGCCCGCTTCTGCAACCTGCTGTTTCAGACTGAGCTCGGCCAGAGACCAGAGCTGCATCCATCTTCAAGTCACCGGAGCAGTCAGCCCCCAGATCAGAACGTCGTCCAAAAATTCAAGCCGCACCCCTCTCCGGTTAGCAATCTTTTGGCGCAAGTCTCATGAGATTCTGAGCTCGGTGGATTTATTGGCTGCATCAACATCGACTCCCTATCCAGAATTACAGAAGCTAGACAGAATCGGCGAAGCTCGAAAACTCGGTTTCCTTTGCATCTCTACCCACCCCGCTTGGCCGGCTGAAGGCCCCTCCCTGCGTGGAGGTAGTTTTGAATGTATTAAGCATAACCCCCACCCCAAGATCACCCCTCCTGCGTGAGGAGTAGTGCTGTACCGTTTGCAATTTCAGGTCAAGCTACATCGCCGCGGCGATCGGGTGCATACCCTCGCCTCCCGGCGCGCCCTCGTCTCCGATCGGTATCGGTGTCTTCACACCGATCAGGTGAGCTTCTGATACTATCCTTAGTAGCCTTATTCCTGCTAGTTTAGTATTGCTTTGATTGCTCGTCGGCGGTGAGAAGAGGGCTCGAACTTGCATGCTAGTTTGTTAGTGTCCACCGCGGACCGTGAGTGAGTGCCACCAAGCCCCCCGCCTTGCGGGCCAGCCGCCCACAAAGTTGGGTATCCTAGACTCATTTGGGGTCAGCCCTAGCATTGTAAGTCCATTAGAACAATTGGGTCCCGCCCCGGACCTTCATCATTATCTCTCGGACCCACCGAGTGAACGTGTGAATCGGGTGAGCAAAAATCGTCATTGTGAGAATCATTGAGCACTTGTATGCTTGCGGGTCTAAGTCCTAGGGTTATCTCATCATATTTAGTGGTCTTTGGGCTGTGCCACATCAAGTGGTATCAGAGCGGTCATAGGCTTGTCCTTACAAGTCTAGTCTTGGGTCACACTAAGTCTTTCATAGGTGCATCCGCACACCCTTGCATAGCCCACCCAACCTTGCATGACCACTCGTAGTGGTACTCGCTTTCAACCCAATACTACATCTTCCAATCCCACAATGAATCCAAAACCCCAAGGGATGCCTACCACTAACACTCATGACTTCAACTACTTCATGAAAGCCTTGACCTATGCCAATGAGCGACTTGATAACATATCGGGCCGACTCAACCAACTTGGAAAAAATAGGCCTGCCCTAAGAACGGACGATAGGATGGCCCCTTTCCCACTTCCCACCTTTGATGGGACCTCTCCTAGCAAATATTTAGATTGGGAAGCTACAATGGACCAATACTTCAATTGGTATCATATTTCCGAGGATGAAAAGGCATGGGTTGCCAAAATACAACTAACCAAAAGGGCTCAAACTCATTGGTGTAAAATTGAGGGCTTAAGGATAATTAGACGGGAAGCTCCCCTCACCACATGGGAGGACATGAAGGATCAACTAAGGGCTAGGTATGTGTCCCCATCCCACTCGGATCACCAAAACCCAAGGAGCACTCCCACTCCTCCCACCCCACCCGTCCAAACCCTTATCACTAAAACCCAAGTACCTAAGACCTCCACCTCCCCACCTAACCCCATGAGGTCCCCCACATCCCAACCAAAACCCCCTTCCCTAACCTACACTAGTCAAGCCCCTTTAGCCCCCACTTCCACCCCAAGTGATCCCAAGGGCAAGAGACCCCTAACCAACCCAATTCCCTCCATGGTGACTACCACTCATCCAACCCTCACCATTAAAAACCATGTGGACACCATGTCCACCCCTCCACCAAGGCCCATAATGGCCACCACCCCAAAACCCAAAACCCCTCACCCAATCCACCTCCCGCTTCCTACACCAATCTTACCCCAAATTAGGCCTCCACTACTTCCACTCCCAAGTCCAACCCATGTCCGACCTTGCTCACCTCCTCGAGTGCGCCATGCCTCGACTAACACCAACCCACCCACCATAGACCTTCCTACCCCATTGTCCTTAGGAGTTGCAACCCACACACCTACCCAAGTGGAGAGGGATACCAATTCGGATCCACCTCCCAAAATCAAGGAAATCCAAGGGCCATACAACTCACCCACCCCTCCTAACCTAGTTCATCAAGAGCTATACACCCTTCCCCATGACACCATCACCATAGATAAGTCCATATTTCTATGGCTCAAGCGAGGCCTCACCATTCCTAGTTTACAACCAAGCCACCTACTCATGGGACATCAATCCCAACTCATTCCCACTCAGCCTCATGTCACTTATCAAACCTCCTATTGTGTAGAAGATTTGGGAGACTTAGTGGCCTACCTACATTGGCAAGTCCACTTGACCGATATGCTAGCCATGAGGCCATCAGAGTCTAGCACCATTAGCTTAACTTACCCCACCATTGGCTCCATCACTTCCATCTACACCAATGGCCAATTTACAAGTGAGATCATACTCCTTCTTCCCATGGAGGAGGAACCCATCCTAGTCTACTCCCCAACCATTGAGATCCCAAGTACTTTGATTAGCCAACCCATTAGCAACCTTGGCCCAATTATCTTAGAGAGAGATGATTCGCCATTTGAGGACCTTGAGAACATGGAGTACCCCTACCTAGGTGACCCTTACCATAATCCCTTTGACCCTTTTCTATGGGAGCCTAAATCTCCATGTGACCCACTTTCCCTACTCACCAGCCACCTCACCTTACCCACATCGCCCATGTCGACCCAAACTCCTCCCTTCCTAGAATCGGGTTACAACATGAGAGCCTTGACCTTAGGCAACAAACACCTTAGGATTGATGAAGTGCCCCACCCCATAACCACGTTCGTAGATCCCTTCGACCCATTCACGTGGACGTTCAAAAGTCATCCCACATCTATGCACATGGAAGTCACCTTTGGGATAAACATGCATGTGTCCAGGCCTACCACACCATTTGACATGATTCATAAGTCGGATACATTCATCCACATCACCCACATGTCAAGTAGGCAGCATAAGTGGACCATATTCGGATGTATTGGCCCACCTTCATTCATCATGAGTCTTAAGCATGATAGGAGCATACATGGATGTCCGGGTCCCCCGACATTTATCACACCCATGCATAAAAGGTTCATCTATGGATGTCCCGGCCCTTCTAAGACTACCACAGTCTTCATAGCATCAAAGTGTGATCGGTCTACATTTGGCTGCCCAGGTCCACCTTGGCATACGCATTCTCGCAAGCATATAGGAAGGATCAATGAGACTTACAAAAGGCGGGCAGATGCTCATCGGCGCCACTACGAGTTCCAAGTGGGAGACTCGGTGATGGTGAGGACGGAGCAGCTCCTTCCGGGACCTGCCTCCAAGTTGAGGGCACGGGGTTCGGGACCCTTTCGAGTTCTACGACGACTTGGCAGCAATGCTTATGAGCTTGACCTACCAGAAAGCTATGGGGTGCACCCTACCTTCAGTGTGGCGGACCTGGTACCCCACAAAGGCCCCGCGGTGGAACCCAGTGAGGAGCTTGAGCCTTTACCCCCCCTTATGAGAGACACTCCCGGAGGGACTCCACTTTCTAGCTTGAGAGACCGACGAGAGCAGGTAGAGGCAATACTGGATGAGCAGAGTATCATTACGAGGCACAGGGTGTATCAGCGCTATCTGGTTAGGTGGAAGAGCCGTCCCCCGATCGAGGATACATGGGTGAGTCAGGGAGGATTTGATATGCTTGGATCCCAACATGATGGAGCAGTACGACAGCCAGGCAGACCCATACTCGACAGGGTCGAGCTCTCCCCACCCCGGGGGATTTGATGAGGGCATCTCCCGACACCCCTCTAGCTTTGATCGCCTGCACACTCTTGATATGGATTGATCATGATCTACACTTGTTATCTTCATTTCCCAAATTTCATTTTATGTATTTTCTTTTTATTGAGTCCTATCTTATGTATTTTCCTTTATTGAGTCATATGGTTTTAGTCCATTTCCCTTGTTATGTTTAATTGGGCCTTATTACTTTAGTTATGGGCCCATAGGATTGAGTCTAGGATATGCTCGGTCTTTTATCTTATTGTCAAGGGTATTGTGGTCATGTAAAGAATGGTTGCCTATATATAGGCCCCATCTCTCCTCTTGTATTCAACTTTTGATGAATATTGAAGAAAACCCTTTCAAACTCTCTCAATATCTCTCTCTCTCTCATTATCTCTCCATTCTCTCTCCTCCTCTCTCTAAATTTCGAAATTCACTCTCTCTCCTCCCCCTCTCAACCACTTCCAACCCCCACCTACCTCCATTAACTCCCCACAACTTCCCACAACCCCTCTTTAATCCTCACCTAGTCCCAAGGAAGTTCCACCACTCAAAACCCCACCCTCCAACCACCACCTACCCCTTTCACTTCCCTAAGCATATCTCCACCTTCCCAAGGCTGAATTAACTCATTCCAAAGCCCAAATTCGAACCTCCCCTTCCCTCCTTGCTCCCTAGGTCGCACCCCTCCTCTCCCCTCAAGCCAAGTTCACCCCCTCCTCTCTTCTCCACTCCAGCTTTATGTGCAGGCCAACCTGCAGTTTAGCACTCTGTTGCAGCGATGTCCACGACTGCATCCTGATTCTGCTGGTGGCGTGGCCTAACTTTCTGGAAAGGCCTCCCTGTGCTCTTCGCAGGCGAGGTGGAATCACTCCATTCCGAGTTCGTGGCCGTCCGTGAAGGCTGTTCTTCCCCGACTGCGCAGAACCTCTCAGACCAGGAGCCAGAGCGGCAGAGAAGACTCTCCCACGACGAGCCTTGAAGGAACCAGTCTTCAGGGTCTTCAACAAAGTTCTTCCTCCCCCTGTCAGCATCCAGGAACAGAAGGCGGAATCCCGTTCGGCATCCGACAACCAGAGATACCAATTTTCTACCACAACCACGCCGGTCTGCCTCCTCACAGTCTGCTCCGACCACCATCCACTTCTCTGGACACCCAGCTCATCTCCGACATCATAAGACTTCCCCATTTGTTTTTCTGCAAAGTAGACTCGTATATGATTCCAACGAGTCCAGCGGTGCCAGATTTGGAGCTCAGGAGCGACCGTGCCCGCTTCTGCAACCTGCTGTTTCAGACTGAGCTCGGCCAGAGACCAGAGCTGCATCCATCTTCAAGTCGCCGGAGCAGTCAGCCCCCAGATCAGAACGTCGTCCAAAAATTCAAGCCGCACCCCTCTCCGGTTAGCAATCTTTTGGCGCAAGTCTCATGAGATTCTGAGCTCGGTGGATTTATTGGCTGCATCAACATCGACTCCCTATCCAGAATTACAGAAGCTAGACAGAATCGGCGAAGCTCGAAAACTCGGTTTCCTTTGCATCTCTCCCCACCCCGCTTGGCCGGCTGAAGGCCCCTCCCTGCGTGGAGGTAGTTTTGAATGTATTAAGCATAACCCCCACCCCAAGATCACCCCTCCTGCGTGAGGAGTAGTGCTGTACCGTTTGCAATTTCAGGTCAAGCTACATCGCCGCGGCGATCGGGTGCATACCCTCGCCTCCCGGCGCGCCCTCGTCTCCGATCGGGATCGGTGTCTTCACACCGATCAGGTGAGCTTCTGATACTATCCTTAGTAGCCTTATTCCTGCTAGTTTAGTATTGCTTTGATTGCTCGTCGGCGGTGAGAAGAGGGCTCGAACTTGCATGCTAGTTTGTTAGTGTCCACCGCGGACCGTGAGTGAGTGCCACCAAGCCCCCCGCCTTGCGGGCCAGCCGCCCACAAAGTTGGGTATCCTAGACTCATTTGGGGTCAGCCCTAGCATTGTAAGTCCATTAGAACAATTGGGTCCCGCCCCGGACCTTCATCATTATCTCTCGGACCCACCGAGTGAACGTGTGAATCGGGTGAGCAAAAATCGTCATTGTGAGAATCATTGAGCGCTTGTATGCTTGCGGGTCTAAGTCCTAGGGTTATCTCATCATATTTAGTGGTCTTTGGGCTGTGCCACATCAGGAATGACTCTCCTTACTCAAAACCATGGATACATAGTTATCCACTATTACTGAGACACTTTTGACAGATGAGGGCACATGAATGCTCAAAGATACGCATGATGCATGCCGGGCTAAAAAAAAAGAAATCATCAAAATGAATGTAAAGAAAAGATAAAAATATGAAAATACTAGAGAATAGTTATTGCTAGACCAGAGAAATCAGGGTCAAGATACTATCTGCAACCACGGCGTGCACGATAGAACCATCGCCCCCAAATTCCTCCAACCTAATGGCCTATCCAACGATTAAACATGTGCACCTAGATCATCATCGTCTTTGTTAGGGGGGAACATCAGATCCCAGAACACATGGATGACCAGCCGGTTCTCGAGATAATATATCATAGATACCACATGGTAATGCATTAAGGGACTAGGGATCGGGATATTTACCTGACTTACCTGCCTGGCGAGATGTGACGGCATGATGGCGTGATGGTGTTCATGCTTTTGATAGTAAGAGGGTTAGCCATCAATAATTGTATCTATAAAATGATCATGAGCAATCAACAAGGCATAAATAAGACATGAACCATACCAAAATAGAGCCAAGAATCAAGCAGATATATCGTTTCAAACCATTATCAATATGCAACCAGAAAACGGTCTAACGATAGACCGCATGAAGACCCCTAACGGTCCAGAGATAGACCGCATAGGTGAGGGCGGTTCACATTCTTCGATGAGGGTGCCCGGATAGCAATCGGTCTAGGGGAAGACCTCCAAGAGGGACTAAACGGTCTAGGGATAGACCGCATGGCTCTGACCGAATTCAAAAAATAGAACGTCGTTCACTCTCCCGTCTCATTCTATCAATCTCACATCCCCAACCCACATCGGCGACCCTACTCCGGCCACAAGATTCACCGGCGACCACCGCAACCATCACACCCCAGTCCAAAAATGGTGAAGAGACGGGCTATACGTCGCTTCCGACAGCGTTTAGAGGAGGAGGAACCGCGTACGGCGGCGGCAGACCAATCGGCGACGGAGGAAGCTCCGGCGACGGTGGAGGAAGTTCCCATGGCGGAGGGAGAAGCTGTAGAGACCTCCGGGGATGAAGAGGATGAACCCACGGCCGTAGAAGCACCGGAGACGGCGGCTGGATGTCGGTCATCCGAGGTAGCCCGACGGCACAAAAACCCATTTTTTAATTTTTTTGATGATGCATGTATGGGGAATGATATGGGAATGGGTCTGGGGACCCATTTATATGATGTGTAGGCCTTTATGGCCATTTTTAAAGCTCGAGGCAAACAATGCCCATTCACTGAGTGCCTAGCGGTCCTTCCAGTGACCGCTAGGGAACCAGGCGGTCCAGTGCACGACCGCTAGGGGATAAGAAACGGTCTAGGTCTTTAGTTTAAAATGCAATGCTTGAATTACAAACTACACGAATGACTGACCCTGATTGTTTAAATGGATGCAGGGGAAGAGACTGACTCAGATTTCTTGGCTGCAAGTCTGAGCAGTATACTTGGCACTGTCGGACTACCAGAGAGAGAGACTGGCAGCGATGGGCTTCGGCGAGCTACTCAGCATTGAGGTTATGAGGATCGACACCGCATTTGCTGTATGCACTACATGAGAGATGGGACCCGATCAGCAAAGCTTTCCTATTCCCGTGGGGACAAATGATCCCGACGCTTGAGGACGTGGCGAGGATCACGGGATTGAGAGTGCACGGTGCACCAATGACGGGGACAATGCACGCCGACTATTGAGAGATGGCGCAGGAGCTACTCAGGCTGGAGCTATTGAGACCGGGGCGCCACTCGTCGATGCTGGGATGAGCGACCCTACAGGATAGCTTAGGACTGAGGTGAGCGGCGATAGCCATGGGAGATCTACCGGAGGAGCATCTCGGGAGACTGACAGACAAAGCCCGAGAGAGAGTGTCCGCGGGACCGGGGCCATAGGGGGACATCACCCTTCGCCTCTTCCTGATGCTGCTATTCAGGAAGCTTCTGTTCACGATGAGGGTGGACGGAGTGAGCGTTAGACTCCTCCCACTGCTGCGGGACTTAGACGGAGCTGGAGGATATGCGTGGGGCGCCGCAGTGCTGGCGTTCCTTTTCGATTCACTGAGCACCACCGACCGGCAGACGATGCTAGGCGGCTTCTCACCCTTGCTTCAAGTAAATGCTCAACTTTAAACTGTTATGATTATGATTATGATATGCTGACATTTGACTAATGTAGGTATGGAGCTACCTATACCTCCGCGGCCTAGGACGGGGAAGGGAGGTACATCCGGACCGGGTACCCATCGCGAGGCGGTGGATAGCGGTTCGGGACACGAGGTCGCTGCGATGCCTAGCGCGGGTGATCTAGGACGACATGGACACGTTCCCCTCATCGGTAAGTCTCTAAACTTAAAACTTCTAAATGCACTTAAATGCTTTTATAAATGCTGACACTGACTTAAATGCATGCTTTTCAGGTGCACTGGACACCATACCATGACGAGGGTCACGAGGGATAGCAATGGGTGGAGGCGGCCCAGGTGTACGCGGGACGGGAGATATGGCTATACTGCATGAACATTATCGAGCCACTCCACCACCGCCTGATCATGCGGACACGAGGCGTGCACCAGCCGGACATGGAGTTCCCGCCGCGCGATGACGAGCGGGTCGGATGGTCCTCGAAGGGCCTGAGTGGGGAGATCGACTGGGTGACCAGGGTGATCGACCAGGTACGGGACTAGAACCAGAGAGGCAGGGTGGTGAGAGCTCGAGCCACCAGCGATGAGGCCTACCTGAAGGCCTATGCCAGGAGGTATGGCGACCAGGTCTTCTGCGACGCCCGGCGACCGATATGACTCATAAACTCAGACTTCCAAAATACTTTCTAAATGCATTAATTCTTATAACGATGCACTGACTAGCTGACTTCCTATATGCAGATGGACCCCCAGGGCCGGATAGCGGAGCTTCAGGGACTCCTTCATTCCACTGTACAGCAAAGGGACGAGCTCCAGCGATCTTTGGACCTCCTGGTAAGTCTTGATCCTTAGACTTAAATGCTCATGCCTATACATGTGACTGGCTTGATTTCTAAATGCAGCAAGCCGAGGGAGCAGGACGACAGGGACCAGATGCTCCATCCTTGTCTTCCCAGCCAGCGGGCCGAGCAGAGCGGGACGTCGACTTTGCTCGGGTAGTTACTCTGGCCGAGGAGGCCGAGGCCACTCTCGCGGAGAGGGTAAGCATCTAACTGACTTCTTTTTAATGATATATGAAAATGCACTTTGACTAACATGATGAATGCTTATGCAGATGAGGGAGCTAACTACAGTGTTGGGTGAGGCAGAGCGCGCCTGAGTTGAGGCGGAGCGACTCCAGGCCGAGGTAGCTGAGGTAGCCCATGCAGGATTTTTCAGCGTCTCCCTTGTGATTTGCTACTCCACGTGGGGTATGGGACCCACGTAGTGCATCGGCGCTTGATAGCCCAACCCGCCGCATGGATTATGGGGTTCATGTGCGAAGCCCCTCATGTCCACCCACAGCACGATAGTGTGGGGTTCTGTGCTACCATAAGGAAATACGATTCTGCCTTCGCTACCAGCTCGAGCTTTTAGCGCAACGGTAGGGGCTTGATCCTATAAACTTTGTGTTCCTAAAACAGGGCAATGTACAGACTTGCCACTAATGTACAGACTTGCTAAGATAATGCATAGACATAACAGAAGAATGTGCAGACTTGAAGTGAATGCATGGACTATGCACAACGAATGTATAGACTTGGTGGAAGTGATAAAACAATGAGCGTAGGTAAAGATGAGCAATGTATAGACTTGCTCAGTTCAGCTACATGAAGCAAGGCAATGTATGGACTTGCCGATGTACGCTAATGCACAAAGGCTTGGTCCGATGTACAGACTTGCCGATGTACGAACTTAGTGCATGAAGCAAGGCAATGTATGGACTTCGAACATGTGTAATGCAGCGATGTATAGACTTTGTATGAAGCAAGGCAAACGGATGTATAGACTTAGCATGAGACGCTAAGTGAGACGGTGCACAATGTATAGACTTGGCATGATGCACACACATAGACTGTACTGACTTCTATGAATGTAAAGACTTTGTGCAGACTGACTTTGATGAATGTATAGACTACCTGAGACGCAACATGAGACGATGCACATGAACAGACTGTAATGTGTAGACTTATGACAATGTGCAGACTTGCTAGTGCATGATGTGCAGACGTTGCAATGTGTAGACTTACCCAAGACATCGTGAGCAACTGGATGATGTACAGACTTGATATGGATGAAGCACACGATGTAGCTAGACCCTGTACAGACTTATCAATGTGTAGACTTGCACATATGCATGAACAAGTGAAATGTGCAAATATTGTGCAGACTTAGACTTGAGCTAAGCAAGGGCTGTACAGACTTTTCATGCGAGAAGCACACGATGTATAGACTCTGTAGCAAGAAATGTACAGACTTAATGAACGAACTGTGCACATGCATGAAGAGCACTGTGTAGACTTGTGTGTGCATGCTGCAATGAAATGAATGCACCTATACAGTGAACAAATGCAATGTATGCTAAACACAAAGACTGGCCCACTGTGATACTCTCACTGTGTTGCTATCATCAAAATAAAATAGCATATGCTTGTGCCTAAGGGACACAACATTCTCCCCCTTTTTGATGATGGCAACAAAGTGACAGTGAGTCACCAAACAAATTTTCTCCCCCTTTGACATAATCAAAAAGAAAGAAAAATATGAGTATAAAATGCAGTATACATTGTAGATTTCCCTTAGAACAACTTATTCTCCCCCTGAAAGGATAACTCCCCCTGAATTATGTCTCCCCCTTTGAGAAGGAATATGGATAAGGAAGGAGGGAAGGAACATGAATAAGGAAGGGGTCACTGCACAACAGCTGAAGCATTGGTTCAGAAGGTGAGCATGATTATAAACAACTGTTAAAGCATAAGAATCAGCAATATACATTCTTGAAAAAAATTCAAGTTTAACAGTGATAAAGATAGAGTAAAGCAGTTGACCACTGAAAAAGAGTTATAGACTCCATTTATAGCAATGAATCTAGGGCACATGGCTTTAATAGATAAGTCAGAAACAATACCCTTTGTGATTAAACATGGAAGTTTAAGAAAGGTAACTTAAATATGTATTGAGAAAAAATAATTTTCACTCAATGACTTTTGATTTCAAAGGGTTACAGCAGTTTATTTTTCACTTTTTAATTTTTCAGAAACTGAGGTAAGTGAATAGACCAGTGGCATTTATACTGTTGACATTAGGTGTACACCTTGATCAGAGGCAGGTACCCCCAGTTACTAGGCATAAACTACTAGATCTATTTCAGATCAAGACCTACAAGGAACAATTTACACCTTTGACATTAATGGCACACCTTGATCAGAGGCCAGTACCCCCAGTTACTTGGTGAAGACTCCCACTATAGATTTGACCCTATGAACAGAGGTAGTCTGAAGCACTTCATGACTTATGAATTCTCCTGCTTCTTTGGAGGAGATCACAGTTTCTCAGTTTAATTCAGCCATTGCTCTGTCACTGTTTTCAGCTCTTTACTTTTATGATCTTATTTACTGCAGCCCTGATTTCTTTTTAGAGTAATTGTTTAAAAATAGTACACACTCTTATTTACCTTTTCTAGACATTTCCAGTTTAACACGTTCAGGCATAAAAAAAAACCTTTTCTATTCTAACCATGAGACAAAGATTAAGAGCTATAAATATTTTCTTTTATCTCAAGTTCTGAAGTGCAGACACTTAACTCTTCAATTTATAAAAGTTAAACCTTTAGTTCCTTTCAATTTGCAAGTGTGATTCTTATAAATGAAAAATTGCAATAATCACAGCTCCATGTACTAAACCAGAAGCAATACTGTTGTTCAGTGAAGGTGATAGGGGAATGATAGCAATAGGCATTAAGATCCAAGAGCATCTGATGTCAAGGAATATGAATGAATTGAGTGGGGACAATGAGAAGTGAAAATGATTCAAAGTATTGAACTGAACTCTCAGCTCCCCCTGACACCATGATGCAACAATATGCTATGCAATGCTTTCACCTAACTATATGCAAACTATGAAACAATGACACATAAAGCAAGTATGCAATCATTTCAAGTTTATGCACCCAATTAATGAACATTCTATCCTTTTTCAGAGAGTTTATTTCATGAAAGTCAGGTGTATATAGTCTAGAGAATTGAGAATCAACTTACAACTTAATGCCCTAAATCAACATGACTTTCTCAATTCTGAAGATAAATCACTTACCTACTTTACCTGACTGATTTATTTTCACCCTTGGTGTTGCATCAGAATGTTGACAAGGCCTCCAATCTCTTTCAGCTTTTAGAATTTTTGGCCTTGCCTCTTGTCATATGCCTGGAGTAGCTATTCATATTTCATCATTTTATTCCTGGCTACCAGGCATACCTGCAAACACACTTAGGGAGCAGATTTTGGAACCCAAGATAGTTTGGGCCCCAAGACAGAAACAGACATGTGAGAGTGAAAACATGACAAAAGCTGTTTAGGGATCCACATTTGTGTGAAAGTGGATGGTTTGGTGGATTCAACAGCTTGAGAATTCTTTTTGTTATTTTTCTTTTTCTCAGCACCAATAGGTTTAGCTTTCTTTTTCTGGTGCTGTGATGGTTTTTCTGTAGTCCTGGCATTCATTTTATTAGAAACATTGTTGTTTTTCTGCCAGTGCCTTGGCCAATGAGTGTACTGGAAGTTGTGGCCCAAATTGGTCCTAGGCTGACCATAGAACACCTGTTGACTAGGACTCCATGTCTTAAAGTGACCATCCCATCTCCTAGCTGGCTGAGATCTATAGGGCTGAGTGGGGAAATTCCGATACCTAGACCTCATGTACACAGGATTCCACCCAAACCTATTAAGTGGTTATGAGTGAATGTGATGATAGACTTGGGCTTGAGGGAAATAGGGATGTGCAAACTGGTTCCTAGCTACACTTGGTCTCCCTGCCACCTTTGACCCTTTAGGTTTCTGCACTGACTTATATTGGGTCTTTTTTTGAGCAGTTGATGGTGGTGGAGACTTAACAGCCTTGGACTGGGGTTTTGATGTGCTAGCTGGCTGATCCCTAACCTTGGACTTACCCTTGGAAGAAGAGCATGCAGCTCTAGGCTCTACAACTTTCTGCTTTCCCTTGTCCTTAGCACTGGACACTTTTGATCTTACATTTTTAGAAGCAGATTTTTCCTTGACCATTTTTATGAGTGGTCCTTTATTCTTTTCTCCTACGAATGAAATGGTTTTCAGTTCAAAACTCTTTTTAGTTGAGGGATTAAAACCGAGACCCTCCTTTCTAAAGTTAACTTTTGACCCTAGCAAGGCATTAAGATTTTCTGTTCCTTGGGTCATGCTTTCAATGATTTTCTTTTTGTCCGAATTTTCATTTTTCAGATTTTCAATAGTTTTCTTCAATTCAACATTCACTGAAAAGATGGCTTCATATTTTTCAGTTGAAATCTTTATTTCATTTTCAAATTTCTGAATTGACAATTTCAACTCATCAATGACATGTTTTAGCAATTCATTTTCTTTCCTACAATCAATCAAAACGTGCTTTAATTCATCAAAATCAGAACATGCACTTTTCAATCTGTCATTCCCTGATTGTAAACATGCAACTTTATCAGAAAGTGTTTTATCATTAACCAGAGAATTCATTTTCTTCTTCAAGTGTCTGTTTTCCTTCCTAATATCATTCACTTTATCTAACAGTTCTCCATAAGCATCTTCCCAATCAGAAATAGTATAATGTTCGAAAGGGGATGATACCTGATCAGACTCTTCTTCTTCTTCTCCATTCCTGGCCATCAAGCAGATGTCCTTTTCTTGTTTCTCACTATCTGAGGAAGTGCTCAGCGTGCCTTCTTCCTCATCACTCCATGTACTGACCATGGCCTTTCCCTTTGACACTTTCTTCCATGGTCTTCCTTTCATTTTCTGTAACTCTGGACAATCAGCCTTCATATGGCCAGTCTTCCTGCAATGATAATAAGCATTAGCATCAGATTTTTCAGCAGAGTTAAATTTATACCTGTTTTGCTTCCTGCTGTGGTGTCTTCTGTAGAAAATTTTCCCTTCTCTTCTAAGAAATCTTCTGAACTATTTTGTGATCATAGCTATTTCATCCTTTTCAAGGTCTGATCCAGATAGACTCCGATCACTGGATGATCCAGTGCTGCTGGACTATTTTGAGCAACTATGCTTGGCCTTTAGAGCAATAGGCTTCTTGTATTCGAGCTCTTCAGCTTGTAGAAGATTCATCTCGTACGCCATCATAGAGCCTATCCGCTCATTTGGTTTCATCTTTTGTAAATCTCTTGACTCCTCAATCACAGTCGCTTTGGTATGCCACATCGGAGTCAGCGATCGAAGGATCTTCCTCACAACTTCATGATCGGTATAACTTTTTCCCAGATTTCTTAGACCATTTGTTATAATGGTCAGACGAGCATACATTTCGGTCACTATCTCACAGGGCTTCATCCGAAATGCTTCATACTTTGACACTAGCATATTTGCCCGCGTCTCTCTCACTTGAGACGTTCCCTCATAAATGACTTCAAGGGTATCCCACATCTCCTTTGCCGTCTTGCAGGATGACACTCTATCAAATTCAGTGGGATGGAGTGCACACTGAATGGCGTTGATGACGCTCTAATTCAGAGTAGATTTCCGAATTTCTTCTTTAGTCTACACTTCCTCATTCTCATGTAGCTCATAGGGACCTTTGCTTATAATCTTCCAGATCTCATAATCTTTGGCTCTAAGGAAGACCTGCATCCGGTTCTTCCAATATGGGTAGTTGGATCCGTCAAAGAATGGTGGCTTTGTAGTGGACTGTCCCTCTGCTGTTAACCCTCTAGCTTCCATGGCCGTTCCTCTTTAGGATGTTAGTCCTTTACAAAGAGTTAGGCTCTGATACCAATTGTTGGGACGCTAAAGGTGATCTAGAGGGGGGTGAATAGATCAGTCACCCGATAAAAACAACTACAACAGATTCAGGTGCGGAATGAGAACTTCTACTAAACAGATAGAGCGCACAAAGCAAAGACCAACCAGAATAGATGAAGATCCATCATAAACAATCATCTACTGCGCAAAGAACAAGATAAAGAGGCAATGTAAACCATAAAGCAATCACATAGTAGACAGGAGTTTTTAGGTGGTTCGGTCCTCCAGACCTACGTCCACCCCACACTTAAACCCAAGTGTGGCTTATTGTTGCGCAACACAGCTTGCGTCCTCTGGGCCTTACAGCTTAGCATACAACCGCTGAGCCTCACAGCTTGCTGTCCGAGGTATCCACCTCGCTCGCTGAGCAATACAGCTTGCTGTCCGGAGAACCACGTTCTCTGCGACGCTGGGGATTACAGCTTGCCCGTCCAGTGGAATCCTCCACTGCAACCACTGGGGATTACAGCTTACCCGTCCAGTGGAATCCTCCACTGTAAACCCGCTGACACACAGCTTGATGAAACAATTCAGTAATCAAAACAAAAACAAACGAAAAGCAAAATGTATCCCTGCAGGGAATGAAGCTCAAACAAGTGAGCAAACTCAGAACTGGTTTTGAACCAAAGATCTGAGGAACAAATCTCTCTCAACTCTTCTCTCTCTCAACTCTATTTCTCAACTCTCTTTCTTTTCTCTTCTTCTGAATCGAACGGGCTCTCTGCTCTTCTGCTTTTCCTTCAAGTCTTCTGTATATTCGATTAGTCTTCTTTAGATGGAAGAAGCTTGGTATATATAGCAGCAGCTAGGGCATGTGTCCTCCACATTTCCCGCCCAGAGGCCTCAGTCCACGTGGCAGCATTTCAGGCTTGCTACTGTACACGTGTCACAATCTGGGCACCTCGTCCATCCTTGGATCACGTGCCTTCATTAAGCTTCACGAAGAGTACCTGTCAGTCAGTCGGATAGAGTTATCAGTTTAAGACTGAAAGCTTGTACAGACGTTATGAAGGCAACCCTAAAGCATGTACAGACTTTTCGTATGCAAGACTATGGCATGTACAGACTTTGTGAATGCAAAGCTAAAGCATGTACAGACTTCACTTATGCAAGCGAAGCAGTGCATGGCTGTAAAGACTTTGTGTATCACTGACATGCCATTAGTGTGCAGACTCGATGAGCATGCATATATCAAAGTATGTATAACAAGAATGAATGCACAATGGCTGTACGGACTTTGCGTTCTGAATAATGTACATACTTGCCACCTGAAGTGTGTACAGACTTCACCGATGCAAGGCTATGAACATTACAACTGGATGCACTGACCTGCCAAATGAATGTGCAGACTTGCTGGTGTGTAATGCAATATGCATATTTCAAAGTATGTACATTGAAGATGAGTGCCCTGACATGCCAAACGAATGTGTAGACTTCGCATGCAGCAATGTGCAGACTCACTCAAATGATGCACGAACACAACAACAGGTAATGTGTAGACTCTACTTTGAACGATGCACAATATATAGACTTGAATGCGTGCAAGCAGTGTATAGACTTTGAATGTTGTAGACTGGGCAAACTCTGTACAGACTTTGCGTGCCTGAAACATGGCAATGTACAGACTTGCCACCAATGTACAGACTTGCTAAGATAATGCATAGACATAACAGAAGAATGTGCAGACTTGAAGTGAATGCATGGACAATGCACAACGAATGTATAGACTTGGTGGAAGTGATAAAACAGTGAGCGTAGGTAAAGATGAGGAATGTATAGACTTGCTCAGTTCAGCTTCATGAAGCAAGGTAATGTATGGACTTGCCAATGTACAGACTTGCCGATGTACGCTAATGCACAACAGCCCATCTCTGTGCCGAGGTGGAGCGACTGAGCGCGGGAGCGACAAACTTGGAGCATTATCGGACCGAGGCGAGGGAGGCTCGGCGACAGGCGTACGATCTGAGGATCGAGTTACGGGCCGTGGGGCGGACGGTCCAGATGAGGGGTCGAGGACCTACAGCGAGTGCGTCATAGAGTGGCGCATGGAGCAGCGCCTTCCCAGACTTCCTCACTAGTTCCTCCGGCCTTCGGAGGAATGAGGAGGAGGAGAGGAGATGGCGACCGCGAGAGGAGGGGAGCACCTCCATGGCATCGTTGGTGAAGAGGCAGGAGGGTACTGGGGACAGCGGGGGTCCAGGAGAGGGACCGGCTGGGGCGTGAGTTATACTTTTTCTTTTTCTTTATGGACACATGTATATGAATCTACATTAGTGATTATATGATTATTTTTTTTTGGTCTTTTGTTATGCAAACTATGTGGATGTGAATGCTGACTTACTAACAACGACCTCTAGGACTGACAAAGAGAGTAGGAGAGCAAACGAGAGAGAGGGAGAAAAGATAATTAAAATAGGAGAAAACAGAGGAAAATGGCCTTCTGGAAGACCGCCAGAAGTGGAAAAATGGTTGAGCCAGGACCGTTAGGCGAGCGGGAAAGAAGGTGGTGAAGAAAGGGAAGAAACGGTCGCCAGAAGGCCGTTTGAGGGAGCTTAGCGGTCGCTCGATAGATCACAAGGGAAAAAAGATAGTCAAATTCGAGCGGGACTCTCCATGAGAGTCCGAACTCGGGGCTAGAAGCACCTAATTCGCGTTAAAACTCATCCTAACTTAATCTGAAGCTATCTGTTGACACCTGTTTTATGACCAATATGTTGGGTCATCTCCTTATTCATCTTATATGATGCTCCGAGTTGCTTACCCTTTATTGAGCCATCTTGGTCAATTTGAGGTTTGTTTCATGAGTCATGTCTCCTTGGTTGGGTCTGGTTCCTTATCCTTTTCCGCTGAACGAAGCTTTGCAAACCTTCATTTCATTTTTGCTCCCTTGTCTCTAATGGTCCTTTCCTGGCGCGTTACCATGCACTAACGCATTTATCCTTGACCGTTACATCATGCCAGAGTCCTTAAGCTGAAGGCTTCTTTCAAAGCTTATATCTTAGCCTATCCGTTGGGTGTGACGGTTTATCGTGCGGACGCTACCTTTCTTGTGACGCATCACTCCTTGGCCGTTACATGCCTGCAGAGTCCTATGATCGAAAACTTCACGCGTTGATCTTATCTTTCGGTGGATAAGGTTGTGTGACGGTCCATTCCTGGAGCGTTACATCCTTGTGGTTGTCTATCGTGTAGCCGTTACATCAAACAGAGAGTTCTAGCAGAACTGCTCTTTCTCTGCTATTCCGTGGCCGAATTAAGAGTTTGATCTGATGATTTCTCCTTCAAATCTGATCCTTAGAACCTTCTGTTTGTTTCTGTGGACTCTTGGGAGTATTATCTTCAAGAGTTTGCTAAGAAACGTCCTACTTTCTAGCTGGATTATCTTCTACTCGACCTGAGAGTTTGAGGGTCTATAAATAGAACCATTGACTTCATGGCTTGAAGAGGAGACATCTGGAGTTCGCGTCGAAGTGCTGTTGCATCCTGGAGCTAGAACCAACCAAGGAGAGCTGCTTTTCACATCCATCTACTTCCAAAGTCTAAGGAGTATTATTTCCAAGGGTTTAGTTCAGTCAAGTTGTCATCTTAGTGTCTTTTTTCCTCCTCTAAGCATCATAGCATTGTCCCTCTTCTTTTACCACGTTCTTGCATCTTCTGCACTCATTTAAACATCCCTCCCATCTTTTAAACGCCCCAGAGGGGTTAAAAAAAATCAACCTCCCCGGTATTTCTCTTTCCTTTTGCATGTTCTTAAGTTCTTTTGGTTTATTGATACTATTTTGCTCAAGGGCTAATCTGGGTTATTTTTCTTATGTTCTACACTCTTTTGTAGGTTTACAGAGCTCACAGCACGAGGCCCAAGCTTTCTGGCCGGCTGGAAAGCTTGGAGATCAAAGATTCCCAAGTTCTTATTCTACAGATCTCTGACGGTCTATAGCAGAGGCGTTATATTCACGTAGCGGCTTATCGTGAGGTCGTCACAAGTCTGTGGCGCATCAGTATTCGACCGTCACATCTTACAGAGCTGTAGTTTTCTGATTGTTTTCTCTCTCCCGTGGGCGGGTGCTTTATCCACCTATTCTTAGGTACTTTTCAGGTCTTTGGCTTGTTTATTACCTTAGTGGCGATCACATCTTTCTTCAGTTTGGGCAATAGCTCTCTCTTTCCTCATATCTTTTCTTTATTTTGCTTGTTCCACCTACGCGGTGTGTTTTTCTTTATTTCCTTGCTCCACGCCCCGGCGTGTGTTTTTATTCATTCTCTTTAGCTTATTCCTGATTGAGATAGCATGACCATGCTAGAGTCTATGCTGGTTGCCTAGGTTCATGTCGCACATGTTCATAGGTTGAGTGATTTCACTATTTTGTTCATATTCCTCGTCACTATTTTCATCATACTTATCTTGCAAAGAAGGAATACATTATAACCAACAGAATTTTCTAGCGATCACGGTGGGACATCTAGTGCCAATCGTGCTTTGAATCTCTGTTAAACCTACTGTCCTTGGTTTGGCCTGGTTGCCCGTGTTTTCCCCGAATTTTCCTTTTATCTCCTGCTGTTTCTAGTTCTCTGGCTCTTCTGGCGGTCGTACCTTCACGCGTTATATCATATTAACGGTCCATTCTTGGATCGTCACATATTCTGGCGCAGGTATTCTAGACCGTCACACTCCAGATAGGTACGCATCCCGAGGTGCAATTTGTTCCGTAGTTTCTGCTATGATTTTCATGCGTGGGTGCTATTTGGTCTCCTCCTTGATTGAATTACATATTCATATCATTATGTGCATATTTGATTGCTAGATTTGAGGTTAGAATTTGCATGCACTCCGGTGCACATAGGCTCATTCATATATTCATACTTTAGATTACATTTTCCTACCTTGGTGTGTGAACCTCTCGTCTCCATATTCCTTGGCGCCGACCAGGAGATCACATCAGGGACCTCCATAAGTCCCCACAAGCCGTGGATTCCCACACGGACGCCGGGTCGGTTGTACCACTTCCCACCCCGTGTCTAGGATTGTATAAGTGAAGGTGTGATTACCCTTAGAGTCAACCAAGCCATACATCCTTTCCTATTTGGAACCTATTGTTGAGAGCACATTTTAATCAAGTCACTAAGGTTCCAAAAAAGGTAGAGATTAAAAATCTTGTTGCATCATCTAAATAACTTGGTTGACCTTGAGTGTTGTTGCCTTTTATTTCACTTACATCTTTTGTTAAACTCATCTAGTTTAAATCACTCATTGTGTGTTTGTTGTGTGTTGTTTGCGTTTTTGCTTAAGGTCTTTCGTTGCATGTGGAGTTGCTTCCGATCTCTAGAAGCTTCATCACCTAGGGGCAATTCCTTTTCCACCTTCTACTTCAATCCTCTCTTCGAGTCCACCATGGCTTCTTTTGATCTCCCCCGTTCCCAAGAGGAGTCTCTTCCTCAAGGGCTCCTAGAGGATTCCTCTAGGGTTATCTCCTTCCATCTCGGGGAGGGGAACATCCCTCCTTCGTACTCCATCCCTATGGAGGGCACCCAATCCACTCAATCTCTTCCTCCTCCTTCCGCCAATTCTATTCTTCAAATGATGGCCCAATTGGATCTGACCCAACTTCAAGCAGTCTATCAGGCCATGCAAGGGTCCAACACCCCACCTTCCACAATCATGCAAGGTCAATCCAATCCCTCCATTGCTCAGTCTAGGGCTGATGGGTCTGCCGTCTAGCCCATTCCCATTGACCCCCACTCCGGTCCAACCCAGGACCCTCAGATTCCCGAATCTGGAGATGGGCCAGTCTTCTGGTTTGGCCCAACAACTTTTGGATAAGGGAAAGACCATTGTCCCTCCTTTTTCTATCACGGAGCATCAGACGTCCGGCCCATCAGTGCCGCAAGTCCTTGTCGGCCCAAATGATTTCATGCGTCCTCATCATGGGGCGGCCCAAGTCCACACCAATATGGGTCTTCCTTCGCCCCAATATCCTCCTTATGGGCCACCTCCTTCATCTGCTTATCCCTCTGCTCCTCAAATTCCATCTTTCACTGTCCCTACTCCATCTAGGGAGCAGGAACTACTTGATAAATGGGCCACCATGCAATAGCAGCTTGACTTTCTCCAAAAGCGGGTTGGCCCACAATCCTTGGCAGATGTTCCGGTTCCAAGCTTCCAAAAAATTTGATTCCCTCCGCAATCTGAGCTCCCTACTTACCGCAAGTATGACGGGAACATCAATCCCTTTATCCATGTGAGGGATTTCTTATATGAATCGGCCCAATTTTAGTATGATGATCGCCTTAGGGCGTATCTATTCTGCCGGTCAGTAGATGGGGTTGCACTGGAATGGTTCTACTCTCTGCCACTAGAGGACGCCGGGAGCTTCAAGATAGTGAAGGATAAGTTCATCCAGCGATCTCAAGACAAGGTCGGCCCAGAATACTCTTTTATAGATTTGGTGGCCGAGAAGATGAAGCCGGATGAGAAATTTGCCACACATGCAGACAGATAGAGGCAGATGGCCGCCAGGGTGCCCGGCCATATTCCAGAGGAAGAGAAGGTCAAGCTACTCATCTCTAATGCCACTCCGACCTTCCGTAACATTCTTGCCATGAATGATATAGCAAACATGCACCAATTGTATAGCCGGGCGCGGTTCATTCAAACACAATTCAAAGACTCTCCCATCCACTCGCTCTTTGAGAACCAAAAGCCTAAATACCACAAGAAACCTCAAGGGCCTGCCACCGAGGGAGTCCAGACCAATGAATAGGTACAAGCCGTTACCTTCCCCTTCCAAGTCGCATCATTCCGCTTCCCCCAAAACCCTCGCACCTCTCAAATCCCCACTCCACAAAACATTCAACCCATTCCACAAAACTTTCCGCCTGCCTTTGCCGCTCTGCAAAAATCTCCACAGCCTCCGTAATATCATAATGTCTCTCCACCCAACGGCTATAATAACAACAACAAGCGCCCGGGGCCGAAAAGAGCCCGGTACCCTCCTTTGCCCGAGCCCCTCACGGACATCTTCTCGGCTCTCATGTCAGTTAGCACAATCCAACTTCCACCAGAACGGCCCGTCTGGAATCCGGCCATTGATCAGACAAAGTATTGTATGTTCCACAGGCAGCCGGGACATACTATTGAAGGGCGTTTTCAGTTCAGGGACTTGGTCTATGACCTTCATGAAGGACACATGATTGATTGGGCCGAAATGCATAGGGCCATTACAGAGATTAAAGAAAGGAGAAGGCAGGCGCCGAGGCAGCAAGTGCAGCAACAACAAGCACCGCAACCGCAGCAGTAGACGCATCAGCAACAGCAGCCGGTTCAAGACTTGGGGATCCACCAAAATCCAATGCCGAACCACCCTCCCACTCCGCGACCTCAGCCACCGGCATCGGCTCAGGTTAATGTAGTTCAACCCCCAGCCCCCGATGCTGGGTGGTCCTTTGACGATGATGGCTCCGCACCACATGTCATGGCCCTCCACCACAACTGTTACACTCCTTCCGCTTCCACCATCCTCACACCCACACACCAAACTTCGCCTACTAGACCGCTTGTCCTTTCATCCACTTCCACTCCACCACCTGTCTCTCACCCATTACTCACCCCCGCTACCATCATCATGCCTCCATCTAACCCTCCACTCATTACACCTCCGTTCACCCCAACACCCCCACTTCCACTCGCACCCGCTACCACCATGACCACAACCAACCCACCGCCCATCATTCTGTCACCACAGCCCATTAACTCTACTCCCACTCCCATTATTTCTATCACACCTTCCACTGCGCCACTTATTCACCCCACCGGGCCTATTAAGTCACTTATCTTGAGCCGATCTGAGGCCGCGGCAGCCTATAATCTTGCCATATAGAGCGGGCGTATGTTTCATCACAATTATGCTTCTACTTCAAATCCCCAGTCTTCCCAACCGGCTGCCGATCAGGAGGAAGCCGAGCCACTGTCAGGTACCCAATACGATTTGCTACATCATTTGGATCGAGTGCATGCCAAGATATATGTACTGGAGCTCATTAAAAGATCTACCCTTCACCAAGATGCTCTCAGGAATTTTCTTCAAAAGGTGATGGTTAGTGAAGACATGGCAGTTGACAGTTTACCTACGGCACTGGCAACTATTTCTAAGGGGCCAGCAATCACCTTCTCTGAGACCGAGCTAGCACCACCAGAAGCTCGACAGATGCCACTTTGCATCACTATTATATTGAACAAAGTCAGCATTGATGCGACACTGGTTGACATAGAAGCATCTATCAATGTATGCCCGCTCAGCACTCTTAGGGCCTGCAATTTATCAGAGGAACTTATGCGGCCAACCCCCACAACTATAGGTGCATATGACAACTCGAGGAGAGCATGTCACGGGGTTGTTACTATTCAAGCTGAGCTTGGGCCTCTCACTATGCCCATTAAATTTTATGTGCTGAACATTGACCCTATGTTTAAAGCTATCTTGGGTCGTCCGTGGATCGATACTCTTAGCGCCGTGCCATCCACCGCGCATCAATGTCTCAAGTTCCCTTTTCAAGGGAGGGTGGTTAAGGTCAAAAGCTTATCCACGATCTAGTCTGTCAAAGCTATATCAGAGAAGATTTTGCCCACACTATGGCCTAGTAGTCGGCCCGTTATTTCTGTGCTGGATCTGGACTTTCCTTGGGCTTACGCACCACGCAAGCCTGTCACTACACCTGTTAACATCAAAGTAAAGCCCCAGATCCGAGATTCCAAGGGTTGGGATATAATATTGATGTTGGGATACCAACCGGGGAGAGGCCTCGGAGGGCAATTACAAGGACCAAGCCGGTGCCCAAAGGAAGAAAAATGGGCAGGAGAGGTCTCGGTTACCGAGAATCTGCACTATCAATCTTGGGTGACTCTGGACCACTTAAGGGGCCCCTCCAGCCGGGCACATTAAGCCCACCATTAGTACAGTCAAAAAGAAAGATACAGCTTGCACAGTTGCTAGTCCGCCTCTGCTGCGAAAGGGGCCAATTGATGATATGATTGATTACAACCAGGCCTTCGAGAGGCTATTTTATGAAGAAGAAAGCTGCCAGAAGAATGAAGAGGTACGGCTTGTGCAGTGGAAGCCGAAGAAGCCAGCCAACCGTCCACGGGAGAAGGGGAGCTCGCCCATTGTCGTTTCTTGGTCTCCCTCCCATCTCATGTCTCTTTTCCAACTGCTAGAATCAATACCTCGATCACCTTCGATCATGATTGATCCGTATTTCACGGGACTACCAACCGAGGTGCTAATTATACCTTGTCCATGCGGGCAATGCCCGCCCATTGATTTTTCCACTTTGTGGACCCCCTCCTCCAGTCTTTCCGACATGTGGTTCTCTTCCTCTGATCCCTTCTTTGATGTCTTGTTCCCATCCCTCTTCCCTCGACAACTTCCTCCTCCACCATCTCTTCCCTCCTGCTACATGATCTCCACTGATCTCCAAAAAAAATGTCAAATTTGAAACGGAGACTTCAGTAGAAGATTACGCTATCTTGTCTCCATCATCCTCCCAGGGGCATGAGTCCCCTGCTCCTTCACTAGATTTCCTTTCTCCTAGGTTAGGCGTAGGGTCCGTCGAGTCTAGGGAAGTAGAGTCAATTAGGTCTAGAGAAGTAGGGTCTTATTCTAGGTCGTCCAAACCTTCTGAGCCTGAGCCGTGCTCGCTTGCGCGTCATTCCAAATCCATTCCTGATGGGTTCTTGCAGGATCTAGCTCAGCGATGTCATGCTCTTCTGAAGTGCCCGGACTTTGTCGCTACAGCAATCGTGATATAAGAAGTTGAGGTAATAGAAGGGGTGTGGAGCGACGACGGACTAGGTGTTTATGAAGTCCTGGATGAAAAGGACCCAATCGATGATGAGGACAGCAACGTAGATGACACTGCCGATCTGTATGCGCAAGGATTAAAGAGGTTCGACGAGCCATCGTCGGCAGTGGACGAACCTACAAAGGAAATAAATTTGGGAACTGAAGAAGACCCAAGGCCCATTATTATTGCTGCTAATCTCCCTCCGCGAGTAGGAGAAGATCTAATCAAAGTTCTGAGGGAGTATAGTGATTCTTTTTCCTGGTCTTATGAGGACATGCCAAGTCTTGACCCCTCTTTAGTGGAACACCGACTCGTGCTTAAACCATGGGCAACACCCATAAAACAAAGGTCAAGAAGATTTCACCTACACATGGTGATGCGGGACAGACACGCGACTCGACTCCAAATGGATATGCGATCCTCAGACTCTAAGCAAGCTCGTGATCATCCCTAACGAGGGAAGCGTCGGACGTGCGCGGTTGAGAAACCGGCAAAGAGCTAGGGTGGTCGGCTCTCTCTTGTGCCCGAATCGGGTCACGGGACGATATCTCTCTCTCTCTCGCAGCAGCGATGATATAAAAGTAAAGAGGGCTACGATCCTAGCATGCTCTCTAGCAGCGGCATATAAAGCATATACGAATAAAGAAAAATACCGAGTCAAGGGAGCGAACACGATACCTCCACGCTCTCGGCGTGGGGAACACGACCTCGGTCAAATCGGTACTCCCGGAATAACAAGTAATTAATTTACAGCAATGAATATGATTGTCCACTCCACGCAGGGAGGTAAAGGGTGACACAATGGGGCCCGGGAGTAGCGGGTTCGGGTTGACGGGCAGCTTCTTGTGTAGCTTTGGCGGCACTCGTACTCGTGATCGTGGGACCCACGTGCTGGTCAGTGGGTCCGTGTAGGACCAAGGTGGCACCACAGTGGTGGGGATGCCGGGAGGGGCGCTCCCTGGGATGGTGATGTGCTGGTTCGCCGGCCGGAGGCTGGGCGGCTCCGATCGTCACCCGTCGGAGTTGCTGGCCACGGATCTACAATTCTATTTTATAGCGCGCTGTTGACACCCATTTTTAGCTTGCAAGTTGAGTCATTTCTCTTATTCATCATTTTGATGCCCCGAATTACCCATTGTTTTGGACCCTTCCTTGGATGGATTTCGAGTCCATTTCATTATTCCATTCTATTTGAGCCTTGGAGATCATTATTTCATAGAGCCCTGGAGCCTATCTTGCCACCTTCCGGCCTTCAAAGTCAACTTACGGCCCATTTAGGCCGGCTTCCCTTAAGCATTCAGCCACCTTTCACTGTGCAGTCTTGAAAACGGTCCTTTTTCACCCCCTTCCTTTCCTCTTTTCAAAATGTGTCCTTCACCAAAGTTGTTCATCTTTTAAATCCCTACAATTCCTTCTTTTATGTCATTGGCCAGTTCTGCACCGATTTCAAGTTATTTACATTTTTCCGGCAGACTGCACTATTCACCTATGTCCCGGTATTTTCTCTCTCTGTTCTAGCCCCATTTTCTCTCTCTTCTAATCATTTTATCATCTTACTTTCTTCATGAAAGTTGTTCCTCTATCTGTTATCTACATCTTCTATGTTTACCACTTTTTCTAATTCTACACCGTTTTCAAGATACGCTTCAATTTCTAAAGTCGCGCGAGCCTAGCAGCTAAACGGTCAACAGTTCACCGTTCCTTGAGTTGAACGGTCACAAGTTGACCGTCCAACAGTAAAACGGTCAACAGTTGACCGTCCATGAACAGTAACTTTTTATTTTTTTTTATTTTTTTTATTTTTATTATTTTTGAAATGTCAAAGAACGGTCTTATTGAGACCGTTTATATCAAAAAAACGGTCCGTGGATGACCGTTTATCTCTTTTTTGTGGGAAAAGTCCCCCGGTCGCCCCCAAGTATGGGCGGTCTACCCCTAGACCGTACAACTCAATGAACGGTCTATCGTGCGATCGTCCAGCACCAGAGAGTCCAAGAAGTCTTGAACTCTTCTTCGCCGCCGGATTCTAAGGCCGAAACCTGTGCAACGGGGCCTCCTTGTTAGGACTCTATCTTCTAGAATACTCCACCAAATTGAGCCTCGTTTGTTGCTGTGTCTTCCCCTTTGTATTATCTTGAATTTGGTATATGGAGCACGATTTTTAATTGACTATATCTCTTGGAATCTTGGCCGCAATATCAGTTTTTCTACTTTTCGTGTAACAAAAACCCTGCAGATTAGGCTTTGGGGCCACCTTACATGGACTCTATCTTCCAGATCCTTCCACCAAAAAGAGTCCCGTTTGTTCCTAACTCTTATCCTATCTATTATCTCGAGATTGATCCATAGATCTCGAGATTTGGTGGACTCTATCCTCTGAAATCGTAGTAGAAAGTTAAGGTTTTCACCCTTTTTTCTATATAAACCTGCCCAGTTCGCCTGCGCGACGGGGGGCTCTTCTTGAACTTGGGGCGAAGCCATGCCAAATCGTCATCTCAAACCTTCGACCCCAGGCTATTGAGGGAAGTATAGGCTTCATTTTGATACTTTATTTGCTGGATTTCATCTTCGTTTACCCTCCTAACTTCGCCCATACTTTTTGCAAATCATCACGAGTTCTGGAACCTGTGCGACGGGGCGCCCTTCGTCGGCTTGGGGCGGAGTCATCCGGCATCCTCTTCGTCCTCCATTGGTCTCATCTTGAAGAGGGGAGTATCTTCTTCATTTTTCATCTCTCTGGGCTCTCTTTCTTCATACCTAGGCTTAGTTCTCTCCCTCTACTTTTCATAAATCGTCACAGTTTTACACTTAGTTTTTTTTTGCACTGTTTCTGCACGTTCATGCATTTTTCTCCGTTTTACACAACATTTTTCTCCCCCATTTCTTCATCAAATTCCATGATTTCAAATCCTATGCATGCACAACACTCCCACCTTGTTTTTGCACCCACTCATAGGGGTTAAAAACCCTCCCCCGGTGCGTTCTCCCCCCTTCTTTCATGCTACTTCATCATTTCGGGACATGTGCTACACTTTCATGTTTCTAATGGGTTTTCTCTTATGTTTGTGGCTTTGTTTTGCAGGAGACTATTGATAAAGCGTGAGGCCCTCGCTTTCTAGCCGGCTAGGCGGTGAGGAGGTGCACCCACATCGGCTCCCCGCATCCCATTTCAAGCGCGATCACACGTTGTAGCGGCTTCCCGTTAGGCCGCGTCTTCTTCTTCATTTTCCAAGGTACACGGCGCCATCTTCATCCTTTTGGTGTTGTAGAGCCTTGGTGGCGATCACGGTCAGGTCACTCTTCTTCGTCACCCCTTTCCATTTCATGCACTTTCACGCTAATATGCACGCTTATATTGTTTAGCTCGGGGCGGGATAGATTGAAACATTTACTTCCTACACGCGCGACCCGGCGAGATCTGCTGCTGCGGTCACTCCCAACGTCGTATCGACACACAAGAGGTACCGTTGGAAAGCTCTTTCGAAGTACTTCGATCTAGGGCCAAAGAGATAAAAGTGAATTTCCCGGATCTGGCATTAGTCGATTTTACAAGCTGCTGGCTCACAGGATCTGAAAACTCTGGGTAGAACCAAGTTTTCCTAAGAGTTGGCATTGACCGTATTGTATACCTTCGATTCAGCTTTTGAGCCCTTCATGAATGTTGTAGAGACCGAAGAGAGAAAAACGGGGATATATCTTATGAAAGGTTTGGTGGAAGTTTCGATGTTTTGTGGATTTTATACTGACCCTGGGTCGGATCTGGACAGTAGAGACATAATGGAATTTGGGGAAAAGACACATATTCTAAAAATTGGTAGAGGGCTTTGGAAATTTGACGAAAATTTGTGGAGGGTGGGGATGATTTACAAAACCTCCAATAAATTTTGGGGTTCCAAAAAAAATCAAAAAGTTGGTTGAAAGGTGGAAGAACTAAGTCTCTACTACACAGATCTGAAAAGGGACAGATCAGGAAGACAGAAAGACACGAAAATAGAAAAATATAAAACGAAGTCTAAAAGATGTGAATTTTTTACTGGAGGTTGGGAATCAAGAGAGGAACCAACCCTGAAAATATCAACTACATTTGATGTTGGAGTTGGGTGTTAAAATTCACGAAGTGGACCTCTATCCAGAAAAATAGAACCTTGACAGCACTTCGGTAGATCGCTCGCGGTGGCTCGATAGCGGCACGAACGGCGGCGGCGGCGGCGGCACAGAATGAACTCAGATGTGGAGGGGCTAAGATAGAAGGGTTCAAAACCCTGAAATGCAGAGGATGAAGAAGGAAAACCAGAGGAGAGAGGGGGGGGTGCGCAAGCTTCCTTGGCTCAAAGGCAATTCAATAATTTTCTTCTCATTAATTCATGAAAAATGGAAATACATGCCTTATATAATAAATGGAAAATGACCACTAATGCCCTCAGATCAAGGGTTGGGAGGGGTATACAAGGTATAGAACTAATTAGTTCTAATAGCCTTTTTTTATAAAAATTAAAATGGGACAAAATGGGGGGGGGGCCCTTGACTTGGTAGGTATGGTAGGTGGCCAACATTCACATTTTACACCACTTGTCTCCCCATGTGTCAAATTGACTTGTCAAACTTCTTGATGCCACCTTGGCTTTTGACCAGCCCCACATGGATGAGGTGGACCAATGGGGAAGGAGTGGGGGTCCCCTAGCAGGTCCTACTGGTATTTTGCACATAAACCCACTAAGACTTACAATTGTGTACCCATATAACACAAGGGTATACATACAAATATAAAATGACATAAATGCAAACAAAATATGAGCTGTCTTGCTTCGATGTCCCCATCAATTCTCCCTGGGTGGGAAGAACTCGACCCCATCGAGTAAAGGGGGTGACTGCTCGAGTGGCTCTGGCGGATCCGTCACCGTACCAAGTAGCGCATGTGCGCTCCACTCCAAGTGATCGTCACCTACTCATTCCGTATATACTCGATATGTGCATGCTGCTATGGGAAGAGGCTAGTGGTGGAACACTCCGGGGTGGGGTCACTCTCAAGGGGAAGGAGGCGGCTCGAAAACTCACTACGAATCACCGCTGTGTCCCTATAGGTGACTAGATCCGGGGCATAGATGTAGAACTTATCCCATACTCATCAAGCGAGTCCACTCGCCTCTTAAAGGACTGACATCAACAAGCTCGCACAAGACACATGCAGACTCCTAACAAACCACACAAACAAAAAATTGACTCATGCATGACTCTAGACAATCCTATTGTTAGTCCGACCCGTACATGGGTGACGGCGGACCAGGACACCCGAACGTGTGCCATGCATGCATGTTATGTAACCGAAGATGGGTGGCATGGAGAACACCTAAATGTCCAAGTATGACCCAGTCATGCATGGATGCCCCTTTGGATTTGGGAGACTTGAGAGGGCTAGGAGAGCCGGGTGTGGAAGAGCCGGGTGTGGGTGTATCGAGGATGGGCTTAGGTGGACCGGGGAAACCAAAGTCTTCATTATCCCCAAATGATGGTTCGCACTTATGGCTATGTAGAGGTTGCTTGGCCCGAGTGGAAAAGGTGGGATAGTGAACTCCGCGGAAGAAGTGGAGTGAGTATGAAAGCTCGGGAGGTTCACTAGTGAAGGGGTCAAAAGGGTCGAAGAAGGTATGACCCCATGAAGTTGGTTCCCCCATGACTCGATCCCAAGTTAAGAATTCATAATCACTGTCATACATAGTGATCGGTGGGACGACGGTCATGTCTATAAAATAGGATTCCTCTCTTGGGCAAAAGGGAACGAAGTCGGACTCGGCCGGCATCGGGAGGAATAGAAGAATCTCCGTGGTGACATAACCCATAGTGCACACGGAGGTAATGGACCCTAAGGACGGATGGGTGAAGCTGCAACTAGTGGATTGGTCGAAGCCTCGGGCCAATAAATGCGTCAACTTCCATTCCCAACCTAAACCAAGAATAAGGTCACCCAATGTGTCAACATGGTGACTAGATCGGAATGCAGTATGGTAGGAGTTGACGGGCACTAAAGGTAGGGTAGGGTCCATAGATGGGTAAGGAGGTGGGACCAAGCCATCCTTGAGCCAACTGAGTAGTGACTCGGCAATGAAAAGCGTATCCGTTAGAAACACGGGTGGCGCGGGTTTTGGTGGCTCCAAACAAGATGGCTCCGAATACGGTTCGGAAGTAGAGGGTGGTAATGGAGCACTCACGGGTCGTGAAGAAGCGCGTGTCTTTTCTAACCAATCCTAAAACATTTTCTCGATTTCCTCAAAGGAGCGGGTTGGAGTGGGGACCTCGGAGTGGACTTGCTCCTCGGCTCTCGGCTAGGGTGTGGACCTAGACTCGACTAGAAGCGGGGCTTCCACTTGGTTGGAGGCGACGGGGTGGGATTGGACGGAGATTCCAAGGGGAGGTTGGTTGGAGGTGACTGGGCGGACCACTTGATTGGGGTTGCTTTGGAGGGCTTGGATGGGGGTGAATGGGCGGGGTTGGTTGGAGGTGTGGCCCACTTGATTGCGGGTGAGTTGGTGGGGATGGCTAGTGGTATGACCCCCGTAGTTGGAGATAGGTGGACGGGGAAGGTAGACCCTCCTAAGTGCTCTCTTCATATCCCACCATGACTCGATGGGCCTTAGCCTCCTATCTTCTCGGAAGTACTTGATGTCCCTCCATGTTTCGACAGCTTCATAGAAAAGTCACCTTTCACCTTTTGGCTAAGTCGACTTGCGCGGGACCGGACATAAGGTAACACTCAAAGTAGTCATCCATAACGGCTTCCCACTCTAAGTAGTCACTCGGGTTTTCGGAGTCGTAGAAGTCCCAGGCTTCGGGCCTTTTGGGGTGGTTCGGGTGGTCCTTCCATTTTAGATAGTATCGCCACCATGCAGAAGATGGGGCCCCTTGGTCGTCCATGGGACACGGGGACACTAATGAATGGACATGCCAACACTTGGACAAGACACTAGACCGACTATGCAAGGTTGGGATGCATGCACACTAAGGACAAGACACCAAGACTCGGTACGTTACGGAGTTAATCGATCCGAAGATCACTCGCGTAAGTGTGCGGTCTTCCCGATAGGCGTAGCCTAATGTTCGGGAAACACCTTTTTATATACCGAACAATGGTATGCGGATGCAACCTTAGACTGACTTAGATGATGACTAGACGTAAACGACTCTCTCTTTTTTGTTTTTGTTAAGCAAAGACTAATGACTACCCTAGACTCAACCTCTCTCTGATACCAAACTGATGCGAGACGGACACGCGACTCGACTCTAAATGGATATGCGATCTTCGAACTCTAAGCAAGCTCGCGATCGTCCCTAATGAGGGAAGCATCGGATGTGTGCGGTTGAGAAACCGGTAAAGAGCTAGGGTGGTCGGCTCTCTGTTGTGCCCGGGTCGGGTCACGGGACGGTATCTCTCTCTCTCTCGCAGCAGCGATGATATAAAAGTAAAGAGGGCTACGATCCTAGCATGCTCTCCAGCAGCGGCATATAAAGCATATACGAATAAAGCAAAATGCCGAGTCAAGGGAGTGAACACGATACCTCCACGCTCTCGGCGTGGGGAAGATGACCCCGGCCGAATCGGTACTCCCGAAATAACAAGTAATTAATTTATAGTAATGAATATGACTGCCCACTCCACGCAGGGAGGTAAAGGGCGACACAATGGGGCCTGGGAGTAACGGGTTCAGGTTGACGGGCAGCTTCTTGTGTAGCTTTGGCGGCACTCGTACTCGCGACCGTGGGACCCACGTGCTGGTCAGTGGGGCCGTGTGGGACCGGGGTGCCACCACTGTGCTGGGGACGCCTAGAGGGTCGCTCCCTGGGACGGCGGTGTGCTGGTTCGCCGGCCGGAGGCCGGGCGGCTCCGATCGTCACCCGCCGGAGTTGCTGGCCACGGATCTGCAATTCTGTTTTGCAGCGCGTGACCCGGCGAGATCTACTGCTGCGGTCACTCCCGACGTTGGATCGATGCACAAGAGGTACTGTTGGAAAGCTCTTTCAAAGTACTTCGATCTAGGGCCAGAGAAGTAAAATTGAATTTTCCGGATCTGGCATTAGTCGATTTTACAAGCTGCTGGCTCACAGGATCTGAAAACTCAGGGCAGAACCAAGTTCTCCTGAGAGTTGGCATTGACCGCATTGGAGACCTTCGATTCAGCTTTTGAGCCCTTCATAAAAGTTGTAGAGACCGAAGAGATAAAAATGGAGATATATCTTATGAAAGGTTTGGTGGAAGTTTCGATTTTTTGTGGATTTTATAATGACCCTGGGTCGGATCTGGACAGTAGAGATAGAATGGAATTTGGGGAAACTACACAATTTCTAAAAATAGGTAGAGAGCTTTAGAAATTTGACAAAACTTTATGGAGGTTGGGGATGATGGACAGAACCTCCAATAAATTTGGGGGTTCCAACAAAAATCAATAAGGGGGTCGAAAGGTAGAAAAACTAAGCTTCTGCTACACAAATCTGAAAAGGGACAGATCAGGAAGACAGAAAGACAGGAAAATAGAAAAATATAAAACGAAGTTTAAAGGATGTGAATCTTTTACTGGAGGTTGGGAATCAAAAGAGGAACCAACCCTGAAAATCTCAACTCCATATGATGTTAGAGTTTGGTGTTAAAATTCATGGAGTGGACCTTTGTCTAGAAAAATAGAACCTGGACAGCACTTCGGTAGATCGCTCGCGGTGGCTCGATGGCGGCACGAACAGCGGCGGCGGCGGCACAGAATGAACTCAGATGTGGAGGGGCTAAGATAGAAGGGTTCACAACCCTGAAATGTAGAGGATGGATAAGGAAAACCAGAGGAGAGAGAGGGGGGGTGCGCAAGCTTCCTTGGCTCAAAGGCAATTCAACAATTTTCTTCTCATTATTTCATGAAAAATGGAAATACATGCCTTATATAATAAATGGAAAATGACCACTAATGCCCTCAGATCTAGGGTTGGGAGGGGTATACAAGGTATAGAACTAATTAGTTCTAATAGCCTTTTTTTACAAAAATTAAAATGGGACAAAATGTGGGGGGCTTACCTTGACTTGGTAGGTAAGGTAGTTGGCCAACTTTGACATTTTACACCACTTGTCTCCCCATGTGTCAAATTGACTTGTCAAACCTTCTAAATGCCACCTTGGCTTTTGACCAGCCCCACATGGATGAGGTGGACCAATGGGGAAGGAGTGGGGGTCCCCTAGCAGGTCCTACTGGCATTTTGCACATAAACCCACTAAGACTTATAATTGTGTACCCATATAACACAAGGGTATACATACAAATATAAAAGGACATAAATGTAAACAAAATATGAGCGGTCTTGCTTCGATGTCCCCATCACATGGCCTTGAGGATTAAAGAAGAAGTCGATAAATTATACAAGGACAGGTTCATTAGAGTCGTCTTATATCCCTAGTGGGTGGCGAACATAGTCCCTGTCATCAAGAAGGATGGAAAGGTGCGTATTTACATCGATTTCAGGGATCTTAACAAAGCATGTCCCAAAGATGACTTCCCGCTGCCTCACACAGATTTTTTGGTGGATAACACCGCCGGGTACGAAGCTTTATCATTCATGGATGGTTATTCAGGCTATAATCAGATCCGTCTCGCTCCAAAAGATCAAGAGAAAACCTCTTTCACCACGCCCTGGGGAACGTATTACTATGTAGTTATGCCGTTCGGTCTAAAGAACGCGGGTGCCACTTACCAAAGGGCGATGATGGCTATATTCCACAACATGATGCACATTTATATGGAAGCTTATGTGGATGACATCTTGGTGAAGTCGAGAACCAAAGAAGAACACCCCTCTATTCTGGCTAAGGTGCTGCAGAGAGCTAGGGAGTATAAGCTAAAAATGAATCTGAAGAAGTGTGTTTTTGGAGTCTCTTCGGGGAAGCTACCAGTCTTTATAGTTAGCAAACGGGGGATCCAGATTGATCCTAACAAAGCAAAGGCCGTCATGGACATGCCTCTGCCTAAGAATATTATGGAACTTCGAGGACTGATTGGTAGATTACAATTCATCAGAAGATTAATATCTCAACATTCTCAAAGGTGCCGCCCGTTTTATGAATTGCTAAAGGCGGGGGTCAAATTTGAATGGAATCAAGATTGTCTAAAGGCCTATGAGGACTTAAAAGTCTATCTATCCAATCCCACGATTTTGCAACCTCCTCTCCCTGGGAAACCCCTAATCCTATACATCTCGGTCATTGAGGACTCCCTAGGGGCGGTCGTAGCACAAGTAGATGATGAAGGGAAAGAGCGAGCAGCTTATTACCTCTCCAGGTTGTTTAACCCTGCTAGGCTAAATACAACGCTATGGAGAAGACTTGTGCCGCTTTAGTGTGGGTAGCTCAGAAGCTCAAACATAATTTTCTAGCCCACCCAGTTAGGTTAATCTCTAGAATGGACCCAATCTACTATCTCTTGGAAAAGCCTATCCTCTCTAGTAGGTTAGCTCGCTGGTAGAGCTTCCTCTCTCAGTTTGACATCACGTTTGTTATTCAGAAGGCAGTCAAAGGATATGCCATTGCTGAGCATCTTGCCCATCTTCCTATTCCCTACACTGACTCTATTCAGGATGATTTCCCTGATGAGCATCTATCTATCCTTACTCATCATCCCTTCTGGTCTCTGCACTTCGATGGTGCGCTCAATTCTCAGGGCCGAGGAATAGGCGATGTTCTGCTCACTCTAGAAGGAGTAACGATTCTCTTCACTTATCAACTCCGATTTCCTGCAACCAATAACATCACCGAGTACGAGGCTCTCCTCGCCGGATTGAAGCGCGCCTATCTTTTAGGTGCGCGTTACTTGAATATCATAGGAGACTCTCAGCTCGTCCTACGATAAATCTATCCACTTACCGCACCCGTGACCTTAAGCTCAAGCCATATCAAGATTTGGTCATGCTTCTAGCTAGGCAATTTTGCAAGTTGATCTATACCCACACTCCTCGATCTCAGAACATTCTAGCTGATGCTTTGGCATCCCTTGCTTCCTCTCTATCTTTCCCTCTCAGTCGGAGCACTGAGACTGTAGTCGTTCAGAGATTGGAGGCACCCTCTCTTCAGGATCCTTGGTATGCCAACCTTAGGAAAACTATAGAGGCGAGGGCTGAGAAGGAAGTGCTTAAGGAAATTTCTTTCATGGAACTAGAAGATATCTTGGAGGAAAAAGAATTACCTTGGTATCATGAAATCGAGTTGTTTTGCAAAGATGGATCGTTCCCGGAAGGGGCAAGTGCGGAGCAACGCAAGTCAATTAGAAGAGCCGCCTCAAGGTATACTATCGTTGCAGGAGAACTATACAGGCGCGCTACTAATGGAATGCTTATGAGATGTCTAGATGATGATGAAGCTTGGAAGGTGGCTGAAGCAGCCCATGCTAGTGAGTGTGGAGGTCATGTCAATGGCCATGCTCTAGCAAAGAAGATCCTTAGGTAGGGTTATTATTGGCCCACTCTAGAGGAAGATTGCTCCCTCTATGTCCGGAGGTGTCTTAAGTGCCAACTCCACGCTGATAAAATCCATGCTCCAGCTTCATCTCTTCATCCTCTTTCTGCTCCTTGGCCATTCTCTATGTGGGCTTTCGACGTTGTCGGACCACTCGGTGATCCTAATTCTCAGACCAAGCAAAAATCCTTCATCCTTACCGCCACTGAGTACTTCACCAAGTGGGCTGAAGCCGAAGCGTACGCATAAATTAAAGCTATCACGGTGTGCCGCTTCATCATGAAGAATATCATCTCACGGTTTAGAGTGCCAAGTAGCATCGTCACCGACAACGGACCCCAGTTCGTCTCTCAAGAGCTCAAGGACCTATGTAAGAAGTTCAATATTACATTGCATCGTTCATCTCCCTATTACCCACAAGGCAACGGTCAAGCCGAGGCCACTAATAAAACCCTTCTCAAAATCATAAAGAAAACCTGTGAATCTCACAAATTTTCTGATTGGCCAGAACGATTAGTGGAAGCTCTATGGGCTTACCGCACCTCTGTCCGTACTCCCACAAGGCAAACCCCCTACGCTCTCACCTACGGGATGGAGGCGGTGCTCCCATATGAGATCCTGATCCCTTCCCTAAGGGTACAGCTCGATAAGGAACTTAATCTCGATGAACGTCGAGAGGCGTTGCTCGTCAGTTGGAACTCTTAGACGAGAAGAGGATGAACGTGGCCGATCACATGTCCGTTTATCAAAAGAGAGTTTCACATTTTTAAAAGAAGGTAATTGAACGTAAATTTCAAAAGGATTATATGGTTCTGAAATGCAAATTCATACGGTCCGCAGGTCCTAGGACTAAATTACAATGTAACTGGGAATGGCCATTTGTTGTAAAAGAGGCTTATCCAGGGAACGATTATCACTTAGTGAATGCAGAAGGTGAGGAGCTTGCTCACGCTTAGAATGGGTTGTATCTTAAGCGTTTCTTTCCTTAGAGTCTAAGCCAGCGCCACCCCGGTAGCAAGGTGTCCTTTTCCTTTCACCCTGAAGGAGGACCCTGAGTGCGGTAATCACACACTACACGACATCCCTGGTCGGGTTTCCCACCTGGTAGACACCGTTTCTCCTTGGCCATGCTTGGGGGAAAGTCGATGTCCCGGTCTGTTTCTCTCTTCGGCCGAATCCACGGGCAAGGAGTGAATAATGGGGCGACGACCAATCTAGATACCGTGACGAGAGGAGGTCTCAAATTGGGGCAGTCTGTTATGACCTGACGCCAAAAGAAAGAGAAAAAAGTAAAAGAAACGGAGCAATATTCTTGACAAAAGCAAAAATCTATCTCTAAAGTCCATCAATCGTAATTCCAAAGCTCCAAGGAAAAGAAAAAACTAGACATGGCAAGAGTGGCCGTACAGTTTCCCCGCCGGACGCATGAGCCCGGTCATATGCGTGCCTAGGTTGGACAAAGGTTCGATGACGGGCACAAAGCCCCAGTGCAACATACCGAGTCTCTGAATGGGTTGTCTGGAGAGGAACTCAAGCCCAGAAAACTTCTATATCTTGCTTAAGCTTACCCCCACATTCTATTTTATTTTCAGGACTAAGACAAGTACCCTGGGTATGGCCTTGGTAGAAGCACAGTCACTCAAGTTAGGCCCTGGCCAGGGATTGTCACCTCTATTACACGCCAACCTCAGAAACTCTCGATGGAATAGGGAGGACCCACGTTTCTATGGGGAGGGCACTAGTTTTCAAAATCCAAAAAAAATCATATATTTCAAAATCCAAAAAAATCATATATTTCAAAATCTAAAAAAATCATATATTTCAAAATCTAAAAAAATCATCATATAAAACATATATTTCAAAATCCAAAAAAATCATATATCTTAAAATCTTAAAAAATCATATATTTTAAAATCTAAAAAAAATAATTTCCAAACCCAAAAATACCATCATGAGCATCGCATGCATTGCATTGCTTCCTTTATATTCCGCCTATTTAATAAGGCTCCACCCCTTGACCAAATATCAAGAATGGTCAATTTTCTAACTTGTTTCAGGCAAGGGGTTGAGTCTAAGAATAGATCTAACTTGTCTATTTGTCTAAGTGTGTGCAGAATGCAAGTTCAAGCCCAATATTCAATTCCATAAATCCACGAGTTCTGGCACTTTAACGGTCTATTCTTGGACCGTCACACCCCTCTAATGGTCTATCGTTCGGCTGTTACCTTCTCCCAAAGTCAAAACTCATCAGTTCTCAAGAGACTCTCTCTAACGCATCTAAAATAGACCGTTACGTCTCTCTGACGGCCTACTATTAGAACGTTAAACCTTCCCGAGGACAGAAAACTCAGTCTTTCTGAGCTCGCCCTCATAACGGCTCATCGTGAGACCGTTAGACTGTTGTGGCGGCCCTTTATAGGACTATTACAATTTCCAGAAACTCTATTTTCAAGAACATTTGGGCCCAATCAATCAACAAACTCATATTCTATCAATTTAAGCACTTCCATGTCACTCAATTGAACTCAATGAAACATAAAATTAGTTGGTAAACTTCAACTGTCATTACATTCAAGAAAATTCAAGCTACATTCAGTTTTCTATCCGCACAAGGTCGGATCTTGTGTAGATTTTTCACATAGGCACGACGTCCCTCGTCGTCTTCTTCCACTTCTTCTTGCCACGGGCGAACTTTGCTAATCTCCCACATGATCAGAGCGCTCCGGATTGCTCTTTCATCCTCCTCGGTCCCTATCTTCCTAGCTTGAAGTGGAGGGAGATGTGATAGTGCAGGAGCTACGATGCGGGGTAGCCTGATCTGAATATAGCACCGATGAGGATTGTAGATTACCATGGTAGTGTTCCCCACTAGCTGTAGATCTAGGCCTGGCCGTCGTGGTACTCTGAGCAAGGTGTTCCAAAGAACTCATGGTCGCATCATGAACTTCTCTTTTGGCAAGGTATTGAGGAAGAGGCGCCAATCGTCCCGCATTTTCTTGTCCGCCGTCCGGCATTCAACCTGTAAAGAGAATCCAAAGGCACCTCCAATGAAGAATAAAGGGTGGTTCCCGAAGATCCGGCTAGTTGTGGCCAAGTCCTCCTTTAGTTGAAATTTGATTCTCACTCCCATCCAACACTCAAGTAGTATCATGGAGCCGAAGAGAGGCCCTCCTAGGCAAGCTGAGCTAAGCCCCTCATAAAGATACGAAAGGACCGCTTGAGAAATGGATAGGCCCCGCCACAACCCGCTGATAATGCTAAGGTTTTGGATATCTAGAAGGTGGTCGGTGGTGGTGAAAAGGAAGACTCCACACAAGCAAACCGAAGTAGCCTTGGCAATGGCTTCATATCTTTCCCACTTGTTCTTACAATGGGAGGGAATCCATTGAGCCATGGGTATCAAGTGAATATGACAGCGGCTGATCATGGTCCTCACATCCTTCGGGTTATGTATGAAATCGCTTAGAATCAAGGATGGGTCAATGGGCTCTACCGTATGGCACGCTAGGTCTACATCCTCCACTTTAGTCTTAGCAAGGGATAGGTAGGTCTCTACCTCCTCTAATAGAACTGTAGCTACAAAGGAATGGAAGAGAAAGGTGTGTGTTTGCGGATGCCATAACTCTATGAGGGAAGAAATGCTTGCCCAATCTAAGGATAATTTCTAAAAAAAATTGGCCAAAACTAATAGAGGTTGGAGATGCCATGCCCTAAGGATTGATGTCACCTCTAATGGGAGTTCTTGGATCATAGGAGCCACCCACTTTAAGTTGGAATAGCACCTTGGGCCAGGAAAAGGCTAGAGAGAAAAAGAAGAAGAGGAAGAAGAGAGAAGGATTATAAAAGGCATGGAAAGTACAGAAAATTAATGAACTTTTGAACTCTATTTGGAACTTACCACTCTTTGTGCACTTGAACTTAGATGCTTGGAGATGGAGGTCAATCTTTACAGCTCCCCATGCTCCTTTTTTACTGCTTTGGGCCCGGTGTAGACCCTCTCCTCCATGCCCATCACTCCAAAGCTCCTCTTCATGGTGTTCCTTGCCTTTTGATGAAGTTCCAACCTTTGAAGCAGAGAATTGATGAAAGCTGCATTTTTGGGCTTGTTTCCTATTTATAAGGGCTTGATTTTGGTGCTAGAATGATAAGACATGGATTAGAAAGCCTTATCCTAAGCCTAGGAGGGTTCTAGTGTTGATTAAGGCCTCTTTGTTGCATCCGTATGGTTTTGATGATGTCTCACACTATAAATCAATCTTCATATGGTTGTTAGATAAGCATGTTATCTTGATTCTGTCTACACTCTGCTTAGTTAGAATGAACAGGAGTGGGTCGACCCACCCTTGCCGATGCGTCGACCCATCAGAACATTGAGTGTCTGGGTACCAAAGTCTATACACCAGCTTGATTGATTAAGTCTGTACATTGGCATATCATCTTCAACTCTATACATCGGGCAACTTCTAACTGAAGTCTATACATTGGTCTTAATATTCTAAGTCTGTACATCGTCTCCGCATCACATGTCTATACACTGCCATTCATGAGCTTATGCATTAAGTCCATACATTGCCTTCACATTCAGAGTCTGTACATCGGTCCTACAGCCGATCGTCTCATTCATGACTTAGGCAAAGTCTGTACAGAGTCCAGCGTCTCAGTTAGCGTCTCATGCATTCGAGCAAAGTCTGAACATTGTCCGTCTTCCTTAGCGTCTTGATATTTGAAGTCTATACATCACCGTTGGGCATCAAGTCAATACACTGTTCACCGTCTTATTAAGAGTCTTACACTATCAAGTCTGTACATTGCGAACAGTGCATCTCTTCCTCAAAGTCTGAACACTGGCCTCTTGCTTCAAGTCTATACATTGGGTTGTCTGACCACAACTCTATACATTCGGTTGTTATAACTTGAGTCTATACAGTGCTCACAGCACACTCGTTCCAAGTCTGTACACTGGTTAGGCTTCGTGAAGTCTATACAGTGGCTGAAGCTTTGTAAAGTCTACACATTGGTAAGGCTAGTTCATGCATTGTTCATCATCTGTCTTGTTCACTGCGTCGACGCTGACACTGGATGCGTTGACGCATTGGCCAGTTGCCAAGGGCGTGAGCATCTCGCTTGAGGAGCTGAGGCGACGCTGCACGATGGAAGCGTTGACGCCTTGGGCTGATGTCCAAAGGTCTTTTGATCAACATCAAGTCTGTACAGCATGAAGTCTGTACATTGGTTTTGTCTTGAACAAAAGGCCTAAGTCTATACACTCGATTGTTAGACCTTCAACTATGTACATTGGTTGAGTCTATACACTGAAGACGCTGAAGACCTCCAAGTGTATACACTCTCACATGATACACACTTGGTTAACTATTGTTTCAAGTCTATACACTCTCTCACGTTGTACACACTTACTAAGTTGCTGTTTCTGAAGTATATACACTTGTGTTAATAGCCTGAACTAACTAAGTATATACATTCCTTCTGTCTCTGTCTGCAGGCGATTCAGGCTGATGATTGGGCACGTGAACCGAGGTTGGCACCTGGCACGTGATCCAAGAAACCAGGAACATGACACGTGGATGGCAACCTAGTCAGGATGCTGCCATGTGGTCGAAATTCAAATGATCTGGCAAAAAGTTCATGGGCGGGAACCTGGCAGCCACACGCCCAATATCTGCTATAAATATGGAGCTTCGTCCTTCAGTAGAAGGGTGATCGTGAAAAGAAAAAGTAGAAGGCATTTGTGTGAGGCTGCACGATCCAGAAAGGAGAAAGAGCAGAGAGTTCCATAGTGTCCAGATCTGAGAGAAGTATGTTCGAGAGAGAGAGAGCAGTGTCTGTGGTTTGATGAATTGCTTCTTTTGGAGCTACATTTGTATTGGTTTTCAGAACCGATTGCCTCTTCGTTGGTCTTTGTTTCTACTTTGTTTTCCTTTATTTTGTTCATTCTTCTGATTCGAATTGGTTCCCCTCCGGTGTGTGGAGGAAGGGAGTGTTACTCCGATTTCCCTCTGGGTTGCAGAGGAAGAGAGATCGGTGATCTCTGGTGTTGCTACTGACAGGTTGTCATTAGTAGGTTCCCTCCGGTGTGTGGACGAAGGGAGAGGTGTCTCCGGTTCTGTTCTAGCTGGTAGCTGGAACAGGTTTCAAGTTCTATGGGTAGCAGAGCTTGGTTGAGGGATTTGTTTCCCTTGGTTGTTCAAGCTGTGTGGCAGCATGTTGTTCGCAGACTGAGTCTGCAGTGTTCTAGCATTGTCTAGTGGAATCCTCACTCTAGTTGGAGTGAGGGGTGGATGTAGATTGCGGATTGCAATCGAACCACCTAAAAACCGAGTGCCTCTTCTGTGGTTTGCTGTTATTATCTGCGCTCTCCATCTGCTTGTCTCTTTGCTTCTATGTGATCAGTTCTTCATTCTCATTTACCTATATTGTCTTGTTTGGTGACTGCATTTGCATTTCTCTATGTGCGGGTTCAGGAGGGTCATAAGCAGTAGAATTAATTTTTCGCCTAAGTTTTTACAAATTGGGAGTGATCTATTCATCCCCCCCTTCTATATCACTCTTGCTGCGCTAACACTTGGTATCAGAGCAGGTTTACGCCATGTTGACGAACGGTCAGGGAAATGCTAGTGGTCCTAGAACCTTCATGGCCGAAGGTCAATCCATTAGTCGCCCTCCGTATTTTGATGGTAGTAACTGTCACGCCCCGTACTCTATACCGTCGAGGTATTGTCCGCTTTGGCCTACCGACCTCACGATTTTATCCCTTTTTAACAGTGATCGGCTCCAGAATGGGGGACTTCCCGGGCAGGTCACCCATCCCAGTACTACTCCCCATTAAGCACGCTTAACTTTGGAGTTCTTTTCAAGAACTGAGCAGATACTTGAAAAGGCGCCTCGATGATATAGAGTACAACTTAGCTATATTTAAGGGTGTTACAATCTACCCCTCTTATATAGGCGACGTCCTCGTCGCTGGGCACATATAGCACGCAATCAAACCCCCAGGCAGGTAGGATTCTGGAGGTGGCCCCTACAGGCTTAAGAGGTGGCTCCCACTATGTAGCACTTTGTCCCATTACGGGTTCAAGAGGTGGCTCCCATAGTGTAGCACTTTGCCCTACATGGCACTTAGTTCCCACACTTCCGGCTAGGGTATAGCTCTGATACCATTCTGTCACGCCCCGTACTCTATACCGTCGAGGTATTGTCCGCTTTGGCCTATCGACCTCACGATTTTATCCCTTTTTAAGGGTGATCGGCTCCAGAATGGGCGACTTCCCGGGCAGGTCACCCATCCCAGTACTACTCCCCATTAAGCACGCTTAACTTCGGAGTTCTTTTCAAGAACTGAGCAGATACTTGAAAAGGCGCCTCGGTGATATAGAGTACAACTTAGCTATATTTAAGGGTGTTACAGTAACTATCTGTTTTGGAAGAACAGGATGGAAGTGTTTATCAGGGCTCAGAGCCATAAACTGTGGAGAGTAATTACTGTGGGGCCATATGATCTGCCATCAAACGAGGATGCTTGGACAGATGACCATGTCAAGCTCTCTTCACTCAACTGGACGGCGCTGAACATCATCCAGTGTGATGTTCATCCAGAGGCGTATGCCCGTATATCTGCCTACAAGACTGCCAAGCGAATGTGGGATGAGCTGCAATTGATCTATGAAGGTACAGCTCAAGTGAAAGCCTCGAAGGTAAACCTCTACACTTCTAAGTATGAAATGTTTAAGATGAATGCAGATGAGAATGTAACTGAAATGTATGCCAGGTTGTCCTTGATCACAAACACACTTAAAGGGCTAGGGAAGGATCTTGCTGAGGCAGATATAGTCAGGAAAATCCTTAGATCTTTATCCCCGGCATGGCACACTAAGGCCATTGTGATTGAGGAGTCAAAAGATCTGACTATCTTGACTGTGAATGAACTCATAGGATCCCTTATGACCTATGAGATGAATTTCCAAGGAGGTGGAGAAGGAAGTGAGAGGAAGGGTAAGAATGTGGCTCTAAGGGCATCCCGCAACAAGGGTAGCAACAGCGGGAGCAGCAGCAGTAGCCCCGAGTCCGAGTCCGAGCTTGAAGGGTTTTCAAATCTCGACCAGGAGGAGCAGGCAATGCTCACTAGACAGTTCAGAAAATTTTTGAAGAAAAAGGGAAAGACCTTTAGGAAGAAGAAGCCACACTTTTTCAACAAGAATGCTGAATTTACTAGTTACAGGGATAGAAATCCTAAGAGACTGACCTGTTTTAATTGTAACAAACAGGGACATATGAAAGGCGAATGCCCAGACCTCCAGAAGAAGGGTCCCTATCTTCAGAAGAAAAACACAAAGGTGCAGAAGAAGAAGAAGCCACAGGTGATGGTCTGCACATGGAGCGAGGAAGAAGAAGATCCCGAAGACACTTCCTCAGAAGAATATGAAGATGGAATTTGCCTTATGGCAAACAGTGAAGAGGAGGTAATAAATGTTTTTGAAAATTTCTCAATTGATTACTGGGAGGATGCTTATGGTGAATTGTTAGATAAATTTAATTCTCCTAGTAAAGAGCACAGAGTTCTGAAAAGAAAATTTAACACAAATGTTGAAGAACAAACTCAGGTCTGTGAGGAAAATGAGAAGCTAAAAGAACAACTAGAAGAAATGACCTCACTAAGGAAAGAAAATGATAAGCTCAAGGGAGAAATTCAAGGATGTCAAAATCAGGTCAATGAATTCAAAACTAAAATTGAAGAAAGCATGAATGAAATTAGAGTCAACTCAGAGAAATATGAAGCTGTGAAGAAAGTAAATGCTGAACTCCTAAAAAATTCTGAGTCCCTTCAAAAGGAGCTGGAAGACAAACAGAAAGTCTTAAAAAAGTTTGTCCAAGGAAAAACTAGTTTAGATGCTATACTAGGGACTAGGGTCAACTTCAATAAGGAGGGTCTAGGCTATGACCCAACCAACAAGAGACCCTTGCAATTCAAGACCATCACCTTCTGCCCAGAGAAGGGAAAAGAGAAGCTGGACACACCATCCAGCTCAAACAGCACTAAGGGAATTCAAAGTCCTAAAGAAAACATAAAAACCAGTCCTGGACAACCATTTAAGATGGGAATAAATTTTATGAAGAGTATCACTAAGCCCACTCACCAGAACACAAATGGTAGATGGACCAAGGAAGTGAATCAGAATAAGAGCTGGAATTACAACAATCAGATGGGTCCAAACAGGACCTACTGGAGAAATAATTTTCATGGTCAAAAATATGTTAATCAACAAGCTTACAGGAAATTTCCTAGGAATAGGAAGACTAATGAATGGAATAGAACTCACTTCTCCAGTCCAGCTGGATTCAACTTTAATAAACCAGAAAGGAAGGTGCCAGAGAAAACCATGCTGAAGCAAATCTGGATACCTAAACACTTGATCAGAGATTTAAACAATGTCTTTGGACCCAACTCATCTTGGGTTCCAAATCACTCTGCTTGATGTATTTGTGTAGGTCGGCCTGGTAGCTGAAGACAACAAGTGGTACCTCGACAGTGGCTGCTCCAAGCATATGACAGGAGACCGATCCAAGTTTAGCAAGATAGAGATGAAATCAGGGGGTCTGGTCAAGTTTGGAGAAAAGAACAAAGGTAAAATAATTGGAGTTGGTACAGTAGGTAAGTCTTCCACAAACTCCATTGAAAAAGTCTTACTTGTGGAAGGGCTTCAACACAACCTGATTAGCATTAGTCAGTTATGTGACAGGGGTCATAGGGTTGTATTTGATGATAGTTCATGCAAAATCCTTGAAACAAATTCTGATGTGGTTAAATTTGTAGCCAACAGGATTAATAATGTCTACATAGTAGACTTAGATGAGGAATCTGAATCTACTATTTACTTATCTGCCAACTCTGAAAATGATGCTTTTGAATGGCATAGACGTCTAGGTCATGCTAGCTTTACAACTTTAAATAAATTGGTCAAGCATGATTTACTTAGAGGCATGCCTATAATTAAATTCAACTCGATATCAAAAGCATGTGATGCCTGTGCTCTAGGCAAACAGACCCGAAATTCCTTTAAATTAAGATCTGAGCCATTGTCTTCTAGACCAATGGAATTTCTTCATATGGACCTTTTCGGCCCCACTAGAACTCAGAGTCTTAATGGAAACAGTTTGGCTATGTCATCATAGATGACTTCTCTAGATATTCATGGATATTTTTCTTAGCAAATAAGAGTGATGCATTTCAAAAGTTTAATCTATTTTTCAATAAGGTCAAACAAGAAGGGAAATACAAGGTCTGTTCTATTCAATCTGACCATGGAGGTGAGTTTGAAAACTCCATGTTTACTGATCTTTATGAAAAAGAGGGACTAACTCACAGGTTTTCTTCTCCCAGGACACCTGAACAGAATGGGATTGTGGAGAGAAGAAATACAATTGTGGTGGAGATGGCCCGAACCATGTTGATTGAAAGTAAATTACCTAGAATGTTTTGGGCAGAAGCGGCCAATACAGCAACTTACATAATCAACAGGGCCATGGTAAGACCCATACACAAGAAAACACCCTATGAGCTTCTAAAAGGTAAGAAACCAAACTTGTTTCATTTCAGAATTTTTGGAGTAAAATGTTTTGTTCATAACAATGATAAGAAAGATTTAGACAAGTTTGAAGCTAAAAGCTCCCCAGGAATATTCTTGGGTTACTCTGAAGTGTCAAGGGCATATAGGGTATTTAACATATCAGATCAGAAAGTGGAAGAGTCTCCACACATCCTTTTTAGTGAAAAGAAAGATGTTTCTAATGTTGAAAATCTTGACAGGGATTCCAATCATGATGGGGATTTTCTAGAAGACCAACAAGAATAAGAAAAGACTCAGCCGAGTGGAGAAACAAATTCCCCCAATCAGGAAGGGCCAAGAGAAACAGGTGAGTCTTCAACAAATATTAGATTTCTTAAAGACCATCCATTAGATAATGTCATAGGCCATCTTGAAGATCCTCTTCGGACTAGGTCTCATTTTAGAAATGTGAATAATGATGACTTAATTGCATTAGTCTCACAAATTGAACCCAAATCAGTAGAAGAGGCCTTGGCTGATCAAGCTTGGGTCAATGCTATGTGTGAGGAATTAGGTCAGTTTGAAAGGAATAATGTCTGGGAGCTTGTCCCAAGACCAGATGGTATTAATATCATAGGAACCAAGTGGGTGTTCAAAAATAAGATGAATGAAGATGGAATCATCTCGAGGAATAAGGCCAGATTAGTAGCCAAAGGCTACTGTCAGGAATTCGGTGTAGACTTTGATGAATCCTATGCACCTGTTGCTAGGATGGAAGCTATAAGATTGTTGCTTGCCTTTGCTTGTTCAAAGAATATAAAACTCCAACAAATGGATGTTAAAAGTGCCTTTTTAAATGGAGTCATTAAAGAAAAAGTTTTTGTTGAACAACCTCCTGGATTTCAATACTCTCCTCAACCTAACCAAGTTTTCAGGTTAAACAAAGCCTTGTATGGTCTAAAGCAGGCTCCAAGAGCATGTTATGAAAGATTGTCTGAATTTCTGATCAGCAAGGGCTACAAAAGAGGTAAAGTTGATCAAACTTTATTTACCAAGGGCTTAAATAGAGATCTCATCATAGTTCAGGTATATGTAGATGACATTGTATTTGGATCAACTAAGCATGAACTATGTGATGAGTTTTCTACCATGATGTCTGCTGAATTTGAAATGAGCTTGGTTGGTGAACTAAAATATTTTCTTGGATTGCAGGTACAGCAGCTAGATGACGGGTGCTTCATCAACCAAATCAAATACACAATGGAACTGTTCAAGAGGTTTGGTATGGAAAACTTAAAGCACATTACAACACCCATGGGCACCAATACTTCATTGGATGCAGATGAGACAGGTAAAGAAGTAAATGCCAAACTTTATCGAGGAATGATTGGATCACTTCTTTACTTGACAGCCTCTAGACCAGATATACAATTCAGTGTAGGAATGTGTGCAAGGTATCAGTCTAGACCTACTAAATTACACTTAGCTGCAGTTAAAAGAATTTTAGATATTTGTCAACTACTCACTCTCTTGGTTTATGGTTTCCTGCATCACACACATTTAACTTAGTTGCATACACAGATGCTGATTATGCAGGCTGTAAACTAGACAGGAAAAGCACTAGTGGCCATTGTGAATTTTTGGGTGGGTGTTTAGTGTCTTGGGGCTCCAAGAAACAACATTTTGTGGCCATCTCCACTGCAGAAGCTGAATATGTGGCTGCAGGGAGTTGCGGAACACAAGTCATATGGATTAAACACCAACTTCAGGACTACCAAGTAGACCTGGGGTGCACTCCAATCTACTGTGATAATACAAGTGCCATCAATATTGCTAAAAATCCTGTTTTGCATTCACGAACCAAACACATAGAGATAAGACATCATTTTATAAGAGATGAGGTGTCTAAGAATAATTTTGAACTGATTCATGTAGGCACAGATAATCAGATTGCTGACATATTCACAAAACCATTGGATAATGAAAAATACACCACATTGAGAAGAGAATTAGGCTTATACAAATTGTCTTAATTATGAAGCCTGTTCTTGTTGTGAGGGGGAGTTGTGTTTGTCTGATGTTTAGCCTTCTTTCATGCTGGTTTAAGGGGGAGTTCAGAATGCTTACTGGTTAGCTTTCAGGAATGCTTTGAGTAAAGGGAAGCTTTGAGATTATGCTGATTTGTTTTATTGAGGAATGCTATGTCTTAGGGGGAGCTGAGTTGAAATGTGAGAAGAGAAGTTCTTTGACAGACTCAAAAGGATTGTCCAGATGTGTAACTTTGCTTGTCTTGCATGACTGATCTAGTGTGGTTCTCTCAGACAGTAGAGTGTCACTTATCTTTTAAGTCTATAAGTCAGTGACTCTAAAATCCAGTTAGAATCTTTTCTTTGGTACTCCTTCAGAGATCTGGACTAATTGCATAAAGTATATCTTCCTACATTATCATTGATTCTGGTTCAGGCCAAAACCCATATGTCTTGATATCTAACCCAATCAGCTTGAAATATAGACTTCAAGACTCAATTCAAGAAATAGTCCTTTTGGTATTGTTTTCAATCATTCTATATCTTTAACTCAAGAGCTTAACTGAACAAACATGTTCTGTTTTGATCACTGAGAAACTAGGAGCTTCATCAATGAAATGAATATTTCTCCCATGTCATGAGGTGTCAAATGCTTAAAATGAATGAAAAGACATGACAGAGCAATGGTGGCTTGCTGGTGAGTAACTGAGGACTCTGGCCTCTAATCAAGGTGTTTCCTCATGTCAAAAGCCACAGTTACTAACTCTGTTCCTTAATTAAAAAAAAGGAAGGATGTAATAAGGTACTCACTCTGAGTAACTGGGGATTCAGGCCTCTAATCAAGGTGTCTCCCTAATGTCAAAGGAGTGAACTACCAACTTACTCATTGATCTTCTTGAAAATCATCTCAAAAAGAAAAAATTCCTTGTTGTTATGCAACTAATGGATTGCTTGTCCTTAATACCTTGAGAACACCTCTCTGATTTCGTCTCTTGCTGTCTTGTGGGATAGTTGAATGATCAGCTATATCTGGCCATACTTGTTAACTCCTGCTCTAAATCATACACTATGTATGCTGATAAACTTTTCTATCATTCTACTTATCTATTGTGTACTGGAGTTTAAAGAATCCTCTCTTGAGATTAGAAACTCACTTATTCTCTTAAGACCTACTCGTGACTTTCTGCACTAAGAAGTTACTGCCCTTCTTCTTCATGTTTCAAGCACTGTCATACATTCTGTATTTCTTTTTGCTGATGTCAAAGGGGGAGAGAAGTTCAGCAATATCAGTGAGTCTTGGATTTGTCTTGAGCTTTGGGGGAGTCATGTTGCTTCGGGGAAGATATGTTTATGAGTTGTGGGGGAGATGAGAGTGTGTTGTAGGGAATGTTTAATTCATTTGCATGAGCATGCCTTGAATTTACTCTGTTTGATGCAGCTGGTATTAATTTCTTGTTGAACTTTGATATTGCTTGATTCATAGTGTTGCCATCATCAAAAAGGGGGAGATTGTTGCATCCTTATGGTTTTGATGATGTCTCACACTATAAATCAATCTTCTATATCTAGATTTATGCTATTTCATCATGTGAGTGAGTACAGTTCATATAGTTGTCAGATAAGCATGCTATCTTGATTCTGTCTACACTCTGCTTAGTTAGAATGAACAGGAGTGGGTCGACCCACCCTTGCCGATGCGTCGACCCATCAGAACATTGAGTGTCTGGGTACCAAAGTCTATACACCAGCTTGATTGATTAAGTCTGTACATTGGCATATCATCTTCAACTCTATACATCGGGCAACTTCTAACTGAAGTCTATACATTGGTCTTAATATTCTAAGTCTGTACATCGTCTCCGCATCACATGTCTATACACTGCCATTCATGAGCTTATGCATTAAGTCCATACACTGCCTTCACATTCAGAGTCTGTACATCGGTCCTACAGCCGATCGTCTCATTCATGACTTAGGCAAAGTCTGTACAGAGTCCAGCGTCTCAGTTAGCATCTCATGCATTTGAGCAAAGTCTGAACATTGTCCGTCTTCCTTAACGTCTTGATATTTGAAGTCTATACATCATCGTTGGGCATCAAGTCAATACATTGTTCACCGTCTTATTAAGAGTCTTACACTATCAAGTCTGTACATTGTGAACAGTGCATCTCTTCCTCAAAGTCTGAACACTGGCCTCTTGCTTCAAGTCTATACATTGGGTTGTCTGACCACAACTCTATACATTCGGTTGTTATAACTTGAGTCTATACAGTGCTCACAGCACACTCGTTCCAAGTCTGTACACTGGTTAGGCTTCGTGAAGTCTATACAGTGGCTGAAGCTTTGTAAAGTCTACACATTGGTAAGGCTAGTTCATGCATTGTTCATCATCTATCTTGTTCACTGCGTCGACGCTGACACTGGATGCGTTGACGCATTGGCCAGTTGCCAAGGGCGTGAGCATCTCGCTTGAGGAGCTGAGGCGACGCTGCACGATGGAAGCGTTGACGCCTTGGGCTGATGTCCAAAGGTCTTTTGATCAACATCAAGTCTGTACAGCATGAAGTCTGTAGATTGGTTTTGTCTTGAACAAAAGGCCTAAGTCTATACACTCGATTGTTAGACCTTCAACTATGTACATTGGTTGAGTCTATACACTAAAGATGCTGAAGACCTCCAAGTGTATACACTCTCACATGATACACACTTGGTTAACTATTGTTTCAAGTCTATACACTCTCTCACGTTGTACACATTTACTCAGTTGCTGTTTCTGAAGTATATACACTTGTGTTAATAGCCTGAACTAACTAAGTATATACATTCCTTCTGTCTCTGTCTGCAGGCGATTCAGCCTGATGATTGGGCACGTGAACCGAGGTTGGCACCTGGCACGTGATCCAAGAAACCAGGAACATGACACGTGGATGGCAACCTAGTCAGGATGCTGCCATGTGGTCGAAATTCAAATGATCTGGCAAAAAGTTCATGGGCGGGAACCTGGCAGCCACACGCCCAATATCTGCTATAAATATGGAGCTTCGTCCTTCAGTAGAAGGGTGATCGTGAAAAGAAAAAGCAGAAGGCATTTGTGTGAGGCTGCACGATCCAGAAAGGAGAAAGAGCAGAGAGTTCCATAGTGTCCAGATCCGAGAGAAGTATGTTCGAGAGAGAGAGAGCAGTGTCTGTGGTTTGATGAATTGCTTCTTTTGGAGCTACATTTGTATTGGTTTTCAGAACCGATTGCCTCTTCATTAGTCTTTGTTTCTACTTTGTTTTCCTTTATTTTGTTCATTCTTCTGATTCGAATTGGTTCCCCTCCGGTGTGTGGAGGAAGGGAGTGTTACTCCGGTTTCCCTCTGGGTTGCAGAGGAAGAGAGATCGGTGATCTCTGGTGTTGCTAGTGACATGTTGTCATTAGCAGGTTCCCTCCGGTGTGTGGAGGAAGGGAGAGGTGTCTCCGGTTCTGTTCTAGCTGGTAGCTGGAATAGGTTTCAAGTTCTGTGGGTAGCAGAGCTTGGTTGAGGGATTTGTTTCCCTTGGTTGTTCAAGCTGTGTGGCAGCATGTTGTTCGCAGACTGAGTCTGCAGTGTTCTAGCATTGTCTAGTGGAATCCTCACTCTAGTTGGAGTGAGGGGTGGATGTAGATTACGGAATGCAATCGAACCACCTAAAAACTTAGTGCCTCTTCTGTGGTTTGCTGTTATTATCTGCGCTCTCCATCTGATTGTCTCTTTACTTCCATGTGATCAGTTCTTCATTCTCATTTACCTATACTGTCTTGTTTGGTGACTGCATTTGCATTTCTCTGTGTGCGGGTTCAGGAGGGTCATAAGCAGTAGAATTAATTTTCCGCCTAAGTTTTTACAAATTGGGAGTGATCTATTCATCCCCCCCCTTCTATATCACTCTTGCTGCGCTAACACTCTTTGCTTCAAGTTCGGGCTCTCATGGCTGAATCCGGCTCGGAATACACTGTTTTACTCTAACGGTTCATCGTAGGACCGCCACACTCTTCTGACGCTCCACCTTTAGACCATTACATTCTCTACTGTAGGTTCTTAATCCCCCTTCGCTCTGTCATCTCTGACGGTTCATCGTAGGACCGCCACAGTCCTGTGACGCTCCAAGAATGGACCGTCACATTCTCTGCTACAGGTTTTTAATCTCCCCTCTCTATGTCATTCTTGACGGTTTAGTCTTGGACCGTTACATAATCCTGAGGCTCCACCTTTAGACCGTTACATTCTCTGCTGCAGGTTTTTGTTCCCTCTTTCCATTCCTCTTTGGTCTGACCTGCCGGTCTTAAACACTTTGTCCCTGCTCAACCTGTTCATCCACACATCCATGCATTCATCCACACATTCATACATTCATTCATTTATCCACATACTAAAAACACAACAAAAAATGATTTTTCATTCTTTTATTCATTCACATAGTCATGTACAAGTGCGTGTGTAAAAAGAAGAAAAGTACAAAGTCACTCGGCCGGTCTATCTCCCGGGCCGTCACTATCACCAGTACCCTCATGCCGCTTTGCTGACGGCTCCTAGACGATGCTCTCCTACCCCCGCTGTCATCTCCGGTCTGCCTCCTCGTTCCTCCGATGGCCGGAAGAGCTGGTGAAGTAGCCTTGAAATCTGCTGCTGGGTGCAACACTCTAGATCCTGCTACCAGTCTCTGACTTCTTCCCTAGAAGTCGGAGGGCCTCCTTCATGCCCGCAATCACGCCCTTCATCTCAATGGTCTGCACTCAGAACTGATCCCGTTCGCCCCTTAAGCGCACGACGTCAGCTCTAAGTCACTCCACCTCCTCCTCATCCGCACGCCGGTGGGTCTCTCCTGTGCTCAGTCGGGCAACCTCTGCTCGGAGATGGGCAGCCTCGGCCACAGCTGTGGTCAGCTCTCTCGCCTGCATTTTGCATTTTCATCATAGTCAGTCAAATAAGCATTTTGCATCGTCAAAAGCATTTAAGTCTAAGGGAACTCAGTTGGTTCCACTTACCCGCTCTACGAGGGCAACCTCGGAATCCTCAGCCCGAGCTACCGCCCGAGCAAACTCTGCATCCCACTCAGCTCTACCGCCGGCAGGCTGAGACGATGAGGACGGAGCATCCGGTCCTGCTCTTTAAGCTCTCTCGGCCCACTGCATTTAGAAGTTCAAAGTCAGTCCATTTGCATCATAAGCATAAGCATTTTACACTAAAGGTTTAGAAAACTCACAAAGAGCTCCAAAGCTGTCTGGTACTCATCCCGCTGCTGGATAGTGGCCTAAAGGAGTCCCTCGAGCTTGGCAATGCATCCCTGTGGGTCTAGCTACATTTAGAAGACAAATGTCAGTGCATATAGGCATCTAATTCAATTTAATAGTCAAGCGTTTGAGTTTAGAAGTTCATACCGGTCGTCGGGTGCCTCGGAATACCTGGTTGCCGTACCGTTGAGAGTAGGCCTTGAGGTAGGCCTCGTCACTGTCAGCTCGATCTTTCACTGCTCGGCCCCTCTTGTTCCAATCATGCACATACTTTGCCTTCCGGGCGCACCAATCGATATCCCCGCTGATGCCCTTTGTAGATTTTCCTGGATGCTCGTCGCTTCTGCGGGGGAATGTCACCTCTGGCTGATAGACTCCCCGTGTCCTCATGATTAGGCGGTAGTGCAGGGGCTCGATGATGTTGATGCAATGCAGCCACATGTCTCGCCCGCTATACGCCAGGGAGGCCTTGACCCACGGCTATCCCTCCTGCCCCTCATCCCGATATGGTGTCCAACGCACCTAAAAAGAGCATTGAGTCCATTTAGAAGCATTTAGTCGCATTTAGTCGCATTTAGCAGCATTTCAAAACATTTAGGAGCATATAGGATAGTTCAAGTTTAGGAGCTTACTGATGTGTGTGGGAATGAGTCCAGGTCATCCTGGATGGCTCGGGTCAGCCTGTTGATCGATCCTGTGTCCCTCGCGACAATCCACCGCCTCGCAATAGGGATCTACCCAGGATACATCTGCCTACCTCACCCGATCCCCGAGAGGTAGAGGAAGCTCCAGATCTGCATTTTAGAAGTCAAGTGTCTGCAAATAGCATTCGTAATCATAAGCATATAGAGGCATTTAGAGTTTAGAATTTACCTGTACGAAAGGCGAGAAGCCGCCTAGCATTGTCTGCCGGTCGATCGTGCTCAGTGACTCGAACAGGAAGGTGAATACCGCCTCTCCCCATGCATATCTGCCCACTCTACCAAGGTCCTCCAGCAACGGCAACAGCCTACAGCTGATCACGTCCGCTCGGGTCAGGAATAGCAGCTTCCCGAACAGCAAAATTAGAAAGCATCTTAGCACTCTGTCTCCCTCTGGTCCCGCCTCCGCTGCTACTCTTAGGTGGACCTGCTCAATCACTCTGTCCAGATGCTGCTCTGGGAGCTCCCCAACTGTAATAGCTGCTCCCCGGAGTCCCAAACTCTCCTACAGTCTCGATCGTGACAACTGGGATGACGGATGCCCCGGTCTCACCAAATCCAATCCTAGTAACTCCTAGGCTATCACCCGATAATCTCCATAAGTCCAGCCAGTCACTGCTGCTCCATGGACTCTCAAGCCTGTGATCCTCGCCACGTCCTCCAGTGTTGGGATCATGTGACCCCATGGGAAGATAAATGCCTGGCTGATCGGGTCCCATCTCTCGTACAGCGCGTACAGTAATGGTGTGTCCATTCTTGTCACTTCTATGCTGAGGACTTCCCCGAAGCCCATAGCAGCTAATCTCTCTCGATGATACTCTGGCAGCGCCTGGTACACCGCCCTGATCTGAAGCCAAGAGATCCTGGTTCTTCTTTTGTGATACACACATGTAGAGCATAAGTTAGTCATCTCATTAGTTTAAATTCATTGCATTTTATATGAATAAAACACACACACAAAATTGAATAATAAAAAACCTAAAAATCAATTCTGGCTCTGGTTTCTCTAACAGTCTTGCCTTGGCGCGTCAGAGTTCTCTGACGCACCAAGGGTGGCGTGTCAGGTGCTGTAACGGTCACTGCAAGGACCGTTACGCTCCCAGCGAGAGGGCATCATCCCCTTCGTTCCCCCAGCCCGTGGAAATGGCCACAATGGCCTACAAACTTCCCCAATGGGTCCCCAGTCCCATTTCCTCCCCCTCAATCACACATGCATGAATTAAAAAAATTAAAATTTGGGTTTTTTAGGGTGGGAGACCTACCTCGCGGTCCCGGTCTCGTTTCTTCTTCCCCGTCGCCGCCGTGGCTCCTTCTTCATTGCCAACGGCCTCCTCCGGAGCTTCTCCTTCTTCCCCAGCCGTGGGAGGATCCTCCTCCATCGCTTGGTCCGCTGTCACCGCCGTTTGCTCGATCGTCACCGGGGTGACCTCCTCTTGGTCCACCCGCACCCTAAGTCGCTTGATCACCTTCTTTTTCTTCCCTTTCTCTCTCACCAATGGTGGTCGGGGGAGCTCATCGCCGGACATGGTCGCTAGTGGGGTGGTTTTGGCTCGGAGGGGTTGGGCGTTGTTTTGTGTTATGGGGCGTTTGAGTTGAATGAGAGAGGGAACGACTGATCGGTTTGTTTTTTTGAACGCCCAGGAAATGTAACGGTCTATCGAAGGACCGTCATAGTCTCTGACGCGTTATGCTTGGACCGTCAGGTAATTCAATCATTTGTTTTTGAAAAACGTGAACTGACGCTGTGTGACGAGTCAGATTCAGACCGTTACATGAGTCTGACGCATCTTTCTTAGACCGTCAGATCCTTTGAATCATTCGATGGATGATAAAGCCCTATCTATCAAAATTTTATGCTTGAATGATCATCATGCTTTCAATGCCGTATCTTCTTAATGGAATTCATGCTTGTAAATGATTATGCCTCATTTTATGCTTGTGATTATTTGTTGTTGGCTAATCCCTTTCTATGAATGAAATCATGAATGTCATTAAGCCATCATGTTCGTTTGCCGCACAGGTAAGTCAGGTATAGTATCTCGATTCCTTTTATCCTTTAATGCATTACTATATGTTATCTATGATATATTATCTCGAGAACCGGCTGGTCATTCATGTGTTCTGGGATCTGATGTTCCCCTTAAATAAAAAATGATGATGATCTAAGTGCACATGTTTAATCGTTGGACATGCCGTTAGGTTGGAAAAACTTGGGGACGATGGTTCTGTCTTGCATGCTGTGGTTGCAGATAGTGTCCTGACCCTGGTTTCTCTAGTCTAGCAATATTATTCTCGAGTATTTTGTTATTTTATTCTTTCTTTGCATTTGTTTTGATAATTTCTTCATTTTAGCCCAGCATGCATCATGCGCATCTTTGAGCATTCATGAACCTTCATCAGTCCAAGGTGTCTCGGTAATGGTGATTAACTTTGTGTTCATGATCTCGAATAGGGAGATTCATTCCACTCTGAATTAGAAGGTTTCCTTCGATCTATTCACATGATCTGGTTAGCTGAAGATTCTTGTCTGGAGTTTAGTTACTCATCTTTTCCTTTCCGTTGCTCCGGCCACTGGCCGTGTTTTACTTTCCTTAGTTGTTAGTCCCTCCAGACATGTGTCATTCGGTTGGCTATTTCCTTGAGGTTAGTTTGAAGTTTTCTAGAAAATTCCTATCGCTCATTGGTTGAGGACGAGTGTCGTTTGCCTTAACGCCCGCTTTTCAGTCCGCTCCACTTCATTTCCGCTTCATCTCCATGTTCCATTTCGCTTTCGCTTCACCTCCGCTCGCTCCCCTGCAAAGAGGACGTTGAGGGGGGACATTTGTTGACACCCATTTTATGACCAATAAGTTGGGTCATCTCCTTATTCATCTTCTATGATGCTCCGAGTTGTTCTCCCTTTATTGAGCCATCTTGGTCAATTTGAGGTTTGTTTCATGAGTCATGTCTCCTTGGTTAGGTCTGGTTCCTTATCCTTTTCCCCTGAACGAAGCTTTGCAAACCTTCATTTCATTTTTGCTCCCTTGTCTCTAACGGTCCTTTCCTGGCGCGTTACCATGCTCTAACGCATTTATCCTTGACCGTTACATCATGCCAGAGTCCTTAAGCTGAAGGCTTCTTTCAAAGCTTATCTTTTAGCCTATCCGTTGGGTGTGACGGTTTATCGTGCGGACGCTACCTTTCTTGTGATGCATCACTCCTTGGCCGTTACATGCCTGCAGAGTCCTATGATCGAAAACATCGCCCGTTGATCTTATCTTTTGGTGGATAAGGTTGTGTGACGGTCCATTCCTGGAGCGTTACATCCTTGTGGTGGTCTATCGTGCAGCCGTTACATCAAATAGAGAGTTCTAGCAGAACTGCTCTTTCTCTGCTATTCCGTGGCCGAATTAAGAGTTTGATCTGATGATTTCTCCTTCAAATCTGATCCTTAGAACCTTCTGTTTATTTCTGTGGACTCTTGAGAGTATTATCTTCAGGAGTTTGGTAAGAAACGTCCTACTTTCTTGTTGGATTATCCTCTACTCGACCTGAGAGTTTGAGGGTCTACAAATAGAACCCTTGACTTCATGGCTTAAAGAGGAGACATCTGGAGTTTACGTCAAAGTGCTGTCGCATCCTGGAGCTAGAACGAACCAAGGAGAGCTGCTTCCCATGTCCATATGCTTCCAAAGTCCAAGGAGTATTGTTTCCAAGGGTTTAGTTCAGTCAAGTTGTCATCTTAGTGTCTCTTTTCCTCCTCTAAGCATCATCGCATTGTCCCTCTTCTTTTACCACGTTCTTGCATCTTCTGCACTCATTTAAACATCCCTCCCATCTTTTAAACGCCCTAGAGGGGTTAAAAAAATAACCTCCCCAGTATTTCCCTTTCCTTTTGCATGTTCTTAAGTTCTTTTGGTTTATTGATACTGCTTTGCTCAAGGGCTAATCTGGGTTATTTTTCTTGTGTTTACACATTTTGCAAGTTTACAGAGCTCACAGCACGAGGCCCAAGCTTTCTGGCCGGCTGGAAAGCTTGGAGATCAAAGATTCCCAAGTTCTTATTCTGCAGATCTCTGACGGTCTATAGCAGAGGCGTTATATTCACGTAGCGGCTTATCGTGAGGCCGTCACAAGTCTGTGACGCATCACTATTCAACCGTCACATCTTACAGAGCTGTAGTTTCCTGGTTATTTTCTCTCTCCTGTGGGCGGGTGCTTTATCCACCTATTCTAAGGTACTTTTCAGGTCTTTGGCTTGTTTATTACCTTAGTGGCGATCACATCTTTCTTCAGTTTGGGAAATAGCTCTCTCTTTTCTCATATCTTTTCTTTATTTTGCTTGTTCCACCTACGTGATGTGTTTTTCTTTATTTCCTTGCTCCATGCCCCGTCGTGTGTTTTTATTCATTCTCTTTAGCTTATTCCTGATTGAGATAGCATGCCCATGCTAGAGTCTATGCTGGTTGCCTAGGTTCATGTTGCACATGTTCATAGGTTGAGTGATTTCACTATTTTGTTCATATTCCTCGTCACTATTTTCATCATACTTATCTTGCAAAGAAGGAACACATTATAACCAACACTATCTAGCCTCAATCCTAATGCATTAGAACTAGAACTAAAGCCCTATAACTAGGAATTCATGCATAATTTCACAACTCACAGAAATCTTTGCTTTAAACCTTGAAATTCTCTCAAAATCCTCCAAAATCACCATGAAGAGGAGCTTTGAAGCTAGGACCATGGGAGAGGCGGTCTATATCGGACCAAAGCTAGCTAGAAAGAGGCATGGGGAGCTGTAGCGGCTGACTTCAATCCCAAGCACCTGAGCACAAGCCCTTCCGAGAGGTAAGTTCAAATTAATTTCAATCATTCATGAATTTCTTTAAATTTCTCCTCATTGCATTTCTTCTCTTCTTTTCTTCTTCTTTTCTTCCTTTTTCCTAGCTCCTTCCTGGCCCAAGATGCTATTCTACCTTGAAGTGGGTGGTTCCCATGATAAAAGAACTCACTTTAGAAGTTACCTCAATCCTAAGGGCATGGCACCTTCACCCTCTATTGGTTCTAGCCAAGAATTTATAGAAAAATTCCTATGATTGGCCTAGCATTTCAGCCCTAGTAGAGTTATGGCACCCTCAAACACAAACTTTCATATTCCCAACCCTTGAAGCCACTGTCCTTATAGAAGAGGTAGAGACCTACCTAGCCCTTCCTAAGACTAAGGTGGGGGATGAAGACTTAGTGTGTCATACGGTTGAACCTATAGACCGATCACTCATCTTGGCGGACTTCCTACCCAATCCAAAAGATGTGAGAACCATGATTAGCCCTCACCATATCCATTTGATACCCTTGACTCAATGGATCACTTCTCATTGCAAAAACAAATATGGGAAATATGAAGCCATAGCAAAAGCCATCTCCATTTGCTTATGTGGGGTTTTACTATTTTCTACCATCGACCACCTCTTAGATATCCAAAATCTTAGCATTATTAGTGGGCTGTGGCGGGGTTTATCTATCTTTCAATCCGTCCTTTCTTACCTTTACGAAGGCCTTAGCTCAGCTTCACTAGGGGGTCCCCTCTTCGGGTCAATGATCATCCTTGAGTGTTGGATGTGAACTAGACTCAAATTTCTACCCAAGGAGGACTTGCCTTCAACTAGCCGTATATTCGGGAGCCACCCACTCCACTTCATAGAGGTGCATTTAGGTTTTCTTCATAGGTTGAATGCCAGACCGTGGACAAGAAAACAAGGGATGATTGGCGCCTCTTCCTCAATAGTTTTTCAATTGACAAGTTTGTGATGCGACCTCAGGCTCTTCAAGGCACTACCCTCAGATTACCCCGCGACTAGGAGTAGACCTACAGCTAGTGGGGAACACTAGCTTGGCGATCTACAACCCGCACCAGTGCTACTTGCAAATCGGGCTATCTCGCACCATGGTTCAAGCACTATCTCACTACCCTCCCCTTCAAGCTAGGAAGATCGGGACCGAGGAGGATGAACGGGCAATTCGGAACGCTCTGACCATGTGGGAGATCAGCCGAGTCCATACCTTGCCAGCGGAAGTGATAGAGAAAAGAGAGGAGTACCAAGCTTATGTGCAGGAATTACGCAAGATCCGACCTCATGCGGATAGAAAATTAAATGTAATTTGAAATTCCTTGTTTATGTTTTTTGAAATTCATTGAAAGAATGATGTATTATGAACTTGAATGAATAAAAGAAAAGATTGTGTTGAAAGATGTGCAATGAAATCATAATTTTGGCTTGATGAATGAAAAGAGACCGACTTCTCTGTTTTAGAAAATAGTCCAGTAAAGGACTGCTACGCGAGCTTAATGGTCTAGCGATAGACCGCAAAGGGACAGACCCGGGAAAACTCTGAGTTTTCTGACTCTCGGGTGAAGCATGCGGTCGCCTACTAGACAACCAGGAGGACGCTAACGGTCTAGCGATAGACCGCCACGGTGAAGGAATAGAAAACTTGAAAGTTTTGATTCTCAGGTGGAGAAAATGGTCGCAGAGTGGCCGTAACGTAGCGTAAGCGGTCTATCAGTAGACCACAAGGGATGGAAGATAAAGAAACCTGCAAACTATGAATCATGAGCAATGGAACCTGTGTCTGCACAAACTTAAAATAAGAAAACAAGTTAGATCCATTTTTAGTCTCAACCCCTTGCCTGCAGCATGAAGTCCCGCGATCAATGACACCCAAGAGGGGGGGTGAATTGGGTGATTCAATATTTTAAGAAAATTTTTACCCGATTCAAAATAGATGTGATAAACTAGCAATTAGAAATTCAGATCTGTATGATTACAAATTGGATCTATCAAAATCTACCGCCACGATAGTTCTTCGGTACTAGACGGAGGTATGAATCCAAGGATTCTGCTCACGCAAGGTGCTATCGTCTTCACAAGACTGGCCTTGTCAATTCAAAAACACTTTTCAATATACCAAAGATATACTTATAGAACAGATTGATTTATGCTAGATCTGAAGAGACAAATGCGGAAGAGATAAAATGCAATATCAATCACACAGAATAGAGGTAGAAGAATTGAATCAAACCACATAGCTCAAATCACAAGACACAAGGAGTTTTAAGGTGGTTCGGATGCAACGGCGGCAACCTACGTCCACCCCTCACCAAAACCAGGTGAGGCTTCACTTCTTGGAAACCAGCACGGGGAAGACTCCCCAACACGGAGCAAAGCTCCAACACACACGGGAATAAATCCCAACACAGAGCAATGCTCCAACGCACACACGGGGACGCACCCCAACACACACACACATGGAGATGAAGTCTCCAACACGATCTGACAATCGGATCAACAACACACACACACACGCTACGATAGTTGCAGCAATCTACACACTGGTACAATCGAATCTAGATAGATCCTCACACACATGCAGATCTAAGAAGATCCACGCACACACACACGGATCTAAACAAGACAACACGCATGACCATGGATCTGAACTGATCCACACACACACAAATGTTTGCAGATTACAAGGAACACAGACTTGAAGCTTAAAACATAAAAATAGATGAAGCACAAAAGAAAGAACTCCTGATTTAGGCTCCCCCTGAGTGTATGATGCAGATCTTGAACACGGCTTGCTTCTTCACTTGAATGGAGATTGCTTGGCTTCAGATGGAGTTTGAAGAGCTTGGAGGTGGATGAAGAAATCTTGCACGAGTTACTATTCACGGAGCTACAGTAGCCTTCTTTCTCCTTTGGCAGCCTCTCCTTCAAATTTTGGATCACCCTTTGTTTCCTTTGCCCTAAGAGGTGTTTTTATATGTCTTCAGTTGGTCAAGGAACATCCCCAGACATAGATCCACATTTCCTGGCGAATTTGGAGGCTAGAGGACTGAAAAGTCCACAAGAGAGGCTTGAACACGTTGGTGAAAAACAAAGTCTAACTTGGCTGCCTCGGGGGGTTCGGTGGACCGGAGGTAGGCAGTCGATCGACCAAATTTTTACAGTTTTTAAAGATTTCATTGCTGGGAGGATCGATCGATCGGTCCAGTGGGGGCGGTCGATCGAACTCTGTAATTTTACAAAGTTTTTAGTTCTGGGAGATTAGGTCGACCGCCCCTGCTGCCCAGGTCGACATAACTTTCAAAAACCTGTAGAAATAAGATTGTCAGCCCATGGATCATATCATTATAGAATATACTATAAGACCACACTTTGTTCCATTCAATTTGAGTTGGTTTAGACTCATTCTACGCTTTTGAAACATGATCATTTTAAGCTTCATATCCTCGTTCAGTTCATGCATTTTGGTTTTAATCTGGCTTTGATTATGCACGGAATGCATTCAACACAATGCAAAAGACCCATAAAATCTCATTTCAAAATGCCCTTTTGTGGAAATGCAAGGAACAAGTTCAACGCATTAAGAGCACATGAAAAGATATGTTTGAGAAACCTTTGAAAGCCTATGTATCAGCTTCCAATATATTGATCAAGGTTAAGTCAATACATCCATCAACAATCAAATCCTCATGTTTAGGCATAAAAGAATCTTTTCACATCAGACCAAGTCAACTTCCGACGAAGGCAAGTCAACTTTACTTGTTTTACCAGATTTGAGACTTCCATAGACTTACCAAAGGTTCTTGAATAATGTAGACATGGTTTACAACCTGTTTTAGTTATAGATAGCAAGGTGCTTATCCACACATTTTTACCTTCCAAGCGATCACCATGACGTTTGATCCTACAATTCAAGATAGTCAAGGTTAATACATCATGAGATGCACAAAGACTTTGTTCACAGTTAAAAACTATGAACCTCTTGGAAAACCAACAATTTCAACCAAGAATAAAGACCATATAGCAATGCATTTAACCAACATGTTTGAGCCTGCCTCAAAAGCCATTTGCCATCTCAACCATATTTGAACAACAACATGAGTGCACACTTATATCAAGAACATGTGCGTAGCAAGAACATGTGCAAGCAAACATAAAGATTATCAATCATCAAAAATATATGCAAGGCATATAAACAATCTCCCCCTTTTTGATGATGACAAACTTTATGACTGACACAGACAAGATCATATTCTTCTCCCCCTTTGACATGATCAAAAAGTGGGAGGAAGACAATAGAGTTCAAATTTCAGCAAGCAGATTCATAAATCAATAAGAGTCCACTTCAGAAGTTCAAATGAGGCAATAGCAAGGCAAGGATATGGGGAACAAAAGACATGTTGATTCTTTATGATTCCAATTGTTGTTTATGGAGACAGAAAGGTGTATAGTCTTAAGAGTTGCAGACCAAGATTCACAAATCAAGATGATACCATTCAAAGCCAACACCCCATGTAGCAAGTGTAAAGAATTTGAAGTCTAAATTTTTGGAATTTTATTGATTTTTACATTTTTACATTTTCTTTTGAAATGCATGAAGCTAGAATCATACAAATGATGACATATAAAATGCACACAATGCAACCAGACAGTTACGTATATATATACATGCAACATATCTCCCCCTTACTTATTTAAGAAGGGAATGGGTATAAGAAAGATGCATGAGAGTCATGACAATCGGAATGCATATGTGTAGCACATAAGAGATTGTGCAATCATATAAGAGATTCATGTAATTGCTAAAGTAGTCAATCAATTTTTTGAGTACATAATAAATCAAATTTCCAGAAGTGTAGAGTAACATGAAAAGTGATATTTGCAATATAGATATTCAGATTTTCAAATCAACACAAGGAGACATTTTACAGACTGCACTTCAAATTTATGAACGGCGTATTAGAGGCTATGCTCTGCCTGAATAATTTTTTTTTCACATCAAATTTTTCAATGATTTCACAAAGACAATCAGAATTTTTATAAGAATGATCAGGTTCAAATAATTCCTTTTTACGCGAGTAGACGCATGGAGCTCATGCCAGAATCTCCAGTTACTCATAATATTGAACCATTTCACTTCATTTTGAATAGAGGTACTTTAGTCAACACTTTTCAAAAATGAACCACATCACGTCTCAGGTGACGTGCATCTAATTTACTCAGTGAAGCTAAGCATTGCTCTACCTTTTCTTTTGAAATTCTTTCTTCAAAAATTAGGCAGGCAGCTTTTTCCTCAACTGTCTCTTCAGCATACATGCAGCAAGTTTAATATCTCTAGAGTGTTAAAAAGAAATTCCTATATCCTTATCTTTAACACTCTTTTTCATATTTTGTGCATGATGTATGCGAATTTGATTCAGCATGTACACCGAAAATATTATGAACACATAACAGTGTAACTCTCCCTAAGTAGATGCACTTATCAAAAGTTTACTCCTCCTGAGTGTATGACAATAAACACTCCAGTGATGATTCAATGCAGCATTATGTAGCAAGAAAATATAAGGTCATAGAAATTTCAAGGATGGGGGTGAATAGCATATAATAACATGCAAGCACACAAAGGGAGTATATGTAATTATGCAGTACAAAATGAAAAGATATGTAATTCTTGTTGGTCCCAAAGATATGATACCAATGTTGGAAGAATTCATTTTAGCAAATATGTAATATGAACAATGTTCAAAATGGTGCATTTCAAGATATGCATTATATGCATATGCAATGTGATGCAAGATTTCAGATTTTCATTTGAAAGTTCTAAATACATTGTAAAATTTAACATAACTGCAAAATATAAGTTTTTAGTTTTTCATTTGAATGAACTAAATGCACTTAATGCATGAATTCTAATGCAATGCAACCTATAACAATATGACAATGCAATGCAAGATGCATTATGATAGAACTTACAAGTAAATATTCAGATTTGAAAGATGAGCATGGGACATTTTTCAACACATGAGCTTTATATACAAGGGTGCAGAAATCATTTGAAGCATGTAATGTAATCCATTTATTTTCAGAAATTGTTCAAGAGCAGATTTTCAATCACTTTTCAAAAGTTTTGAAGACATTCACAAGCCATTCAAGAATTGACATTTCCATTGCAAAACTTTTCACATCATTAAGGATCAATTTCAGAAAATTTGAAGTAATTCATCATAAGCATGTTGCATGTTACAATTGCAGGTCACTCGATCAATAGAAAATGAAACAACATTCATTTCAAGTTGGTTAGCTAGCAAGACCACCCTTGACAAATACATGAATTTCAGAAAAATTCAATGAAAGTGCAATATGTTCTCTTATGACATGGGGCTAGCTAACAAAGGAGCATAGAATAACATTAGAAAATTCATTCGAAGTCAATCATTCGATTTCTTCGAGTTCTGGTATGAGACGGAGAACTTTGGTCTAAAGACCAACTCACGCATAGTGAGAATTTTCAGGTGGACGTAATCCACCTTTCCACTACCTAGTATTTGATATACCAGAAATGCAGTTAAGTTCAAATTAGCCATCGAACATACAGTTCCAATAAAGAATTGTTCAGAAACAGATTTAGACGTCTTCATCACATGAGACATTGTTAATAGTTCAAGAGATGATATCGTCTACATAAGCCTGAACCACTAGCATGTCTTTACCTGAATTTTTTTTATGAATGCAGTCTGATCAACTTTACCTGTCGTGAGTCAATTTTCAGGAAAGAATGAGATGAGCCTCTCATACCATGCCCTTGGTGCTTGCTTCAGTCCGTACAAGACTTTCTGCAACATGTACGCATATTAAAGATGTTTTGGATCCTGGAAGTTGTTTTACAAAAACATCCTCTTGATGTTCCCAATAAGAATTGTAGATTTGACATCCAATTTAAGATAATTTAAAATTCAATGAACAAGCTTAGGACAGGAGAGTTCAGACTGCTTCCAATCTAGCAACCAGTATAGGGAACTCATCAAGGTCACTACCCATCTCCTGATAACAGTTGAGAGAATTCTCATCATCTTCATCCTTGCAGGATACTCCTTCACTTGATTCAAACGTACCCATAGCTGGCCCAACATCACTTGGATTCTTGGGAGTGTGATCTGCATCCAAGGTTGAAATGATTTAATTTGTCAATTTTGATTCAGATTTAACAGGAATAACATGAAGACTTCCTTTAGCAACTGAAGTGACCCTAAGAACTCTAGACTTAAATGCATAACTCAGGAATGAGCCTAGGCACTAAGTTCAAATGACTAGTCTGGTAACTCCCCCTTAATGTGCAAGAATGTGAAATGTTTAGTGAAATTTTAATGCCATATGCAGCCTTTAAGTAATTGACTCATAGTATCGGGCGGAGAACTTAGATTCGAAGATCACCTCACACGTGGTGATAGTTTTCAGACAGGCTTAACCTGCCCTTCCACATGTCACCATTTGATATACTATGTAGTCATGGATGTGATGAAGGCAGGAGGATTGCAATGCATTATGACATGAATTCACAATGTTTAACTTTTGCATGATAGAATGTGAAAGTATATGTAAACTCAATGTATGAAGTGAAATTTGATTTGAAAATTTTCAAGCTCCCCTTCAACAAGATGCTATCTGACAGGTGATATGCACAGAGATATGCAGACAGCTATGGATGGAATGCATGTACAAACATATGCATTAGCACATGAGATTCAGCATAAAGCAAAATAGGACATAACACCTTTTCTAGAGAAGTGAGAGGGATATCACTTCAACATTCAGATTTTAGTTTTTGGATTTTCTTTTAACCTGACTTATGTTGCTTGGCCCGTGTGCCTTACCTTCTTGACTGAAGGCATATTTCATACTTTTTATTCTCAAGACACACCTGCAAAATAGATTTCTCATTTTGCCTTCTTAGGTACCCAAATCATCTTGGGTCCTTGTGGGTTAGCAGCACTCTTGGCACGTGGCTTCCACTTCTTGACAACATTCAATTCATCATTTTTCTACATACAACAATCATGCATGTTATGCCCAGATTTACCACAGTAATGACAACATGACTTTGAAAACTTAAAAGCATGAAGATTATTTGAAGCATGTGACTTTTTGTTCCGGTATTGTTTCCAATATGCAGGTGGTGTGTTGAACACATTGGAGATCCTAGGTCGACCTACCCTTGGATTTGGCTGAGTGTAGTGGGTCCAGAACATAGAATGTGTTGACACCATAGGTTGGTAGTGTCGACCTGCCCAATCCTTTTCCTTCATGTAGTGTTGTTTAGCCATAGGGTGCATCGACCTACCTTTGCCTTTTCCATTGTTCATTCTATTCCTGAATGCTTCCAGATTATCATACGTCATAGTAAAATAATCATGCATGGCATGACCATGTCTTCTACAATAAAAATATGAGATTTTCTTTCTGGGTGGATGTGTGTGTGTGGCAGAAGTATGTTTATCATGCATAATAGTCCTAGAAACATTTTTAGATTTTTGATGCAAATTGATTTTCTAGTTTTTATTTTCTTTTTGAATCTCTTGGACATGAGACTGCTTTGGAGGTGTAGTAGAGGTACTTGCTATACTTGAACTTTGAACAAAAGAGGTATAAACCTTATTTACAAAAGACTTCTTTTTTACAGGATTGTAGCCAAGCCCTTCCCGTTGAAAATTAACTTTCATGCCCAAAAGTTTATCCAGATTTTCTTGTCCATCCACAAAATTGGACAGTAAATTATTCAAGTCCTGGATTTCAGATTGAAGAGATGAAATGTGCAATTCTACACTGGCAAATTCTTCTTTATAACTAGCAAGCCTGACATTCAACAATGCATTAGTGGTCTTGAGGCTGTCTACTTCCTGTTGTAGTCTATCCATATTTTCACATTCACATTCAGCCACAAACTTTCCTTTTTCTAGAATCAACAATCTTTCAGAAATGGCAGTGTTCAATTCCTTCAGTTTCTCATTTTCTTTTTCAAGCTTCTCATCGTGAATAAGCTCATCTATCAAGGTTTGATCATTAGCCATTGAATTTACTTTTCCTTTCAACTCTTTATTCTCATTTCTTAAGGAGCAAATTTGATCTTTATGAAATTCAATATCGAACACATGAGCCTCAATCAATTCCTCTAAATGTCAGCATTTTTTACAGGAGGAATCACATTTGTTTTGTTCAACCTTCTTTTCAATTTTTTATCTCAGATTTTAGCTTCTTATATTTACTTGCAAGCTCACTGTATGCATCCAATAGCTCATCAAGAGATAGATTTTCAGAATCTGAATTTACCTCTGAGGGTGATCCATTCTGCTGATCACTGCCATGATCACTCATACCTGCCATAAGATATTTGTCCTCATTCTCTTTATGGAATTCAACCAATCCATCCTGTTTGTCCTTTACGGAGCTGCAGTTGGAAGAAAAAGGAAAACTATTAGCATTAACTGCAGTAGTGAGCAAACTTAGAACTAAATGATTTTGATCATGTTTATACTCATAATCTATAGTCCAAACAGATTTATCTTTAGGCAACTCATAAGGACCATGTGAGATAAGCTTCCATAGCTTGGGGTCATATAAGTGGACAAGACTGCACATTCTTCCAAACCACAACTAGAAGTTAGAACCATCAAACACATGTGGCGAATCCATCGAAAACACTTTGGTAGCCATTGATCTGGATCTTGCTCTAGATCGTTAGATCTATGAAAAATAGAGCCTTAGCTCTGATACCAATTGAAGTCCCGCGATCAATGACACCCAAGAGGGGGGGTGAATTGGGTGATTCAATATTTTAAGAAAACTTTTACCCAATTCAAAACAGATGTGATAAACAAGCAATTAGAAATTCAGATCTGTATAATTACAAATTAGATCTATCAAAATTTATCGCCACGATAGTTCTTCGGTACTAGACGGAGGTATGAATCCAAGGATTTTGCTCACGCAAGGTGCTATCGTCTTGACAAGACTGGCCTTGTCAATTCAAAAACACTTTTCAATATACCAAAGATCTACTTATAGAATACATCAATTTATGCTAGATCTCAAGAGACAAATGCGGAAGAGATAAAATGCAATATCAATCACACAGAATGGGGGTAGAAGAATTGAATCAAACCACACAGCTCAAAACACAAGACACAAGGAATTTTAAGGTGGTTCGGATGCAACGGCGGCAACCTACGTCCAACCCTCACCAAAACCCGATGAGGCTTCACTGCTTGGAAACCAACATGGGGAAGACTCCCAAACACAGAGCAAAGCTCAAACACACACGGGAATAAATCCCAACACGGAGCAATGCTCCAACACACACACGGGGACACACCCCAACACACACACACACATGGAGATGAAGTCTCCAACACGATCCAACAATCGGATCAACAACACACACACACACACACGTTGTGACAGATGCAGCACTCTATACACTAGTACAACCGGATCTGGATAGATCCTTACACACATGCAGATCTAAGAAGATCCACGCACACACACACGGATCTAAACAAGACAACACGCATGACCACGGATCTGAACTGATCCACACACACACAAATGTTTGCAGATTACAAGGAACACAGACTTGAAGCTTAAAACATAAAAATAGATGAAGCACAAAAGAAAGAACTCCTGATTTAGGCTCCCCCTGAGTGTATGATGCAGATCTTGAACAAGGCTTGCTTCTTCACTTGAATGGAGATTGATTGGCTTCAGATGGAGCTTGAAGAGCTTGGAGATGGATGAAGAAATCTTGCACGAGTTACTATTCATGGAGCTACAGTAGCCTTCTTTCTCCTTTGGTAGCCTCTCCTTCAAATCTTGGATCACCCTTTGTTTCTTTGCCATAAGAGGTGTTTTTATATGTCTTGGGTTGGTCAAGGAACATCCCCAGACATAGATCCACATTTCCTGGCGAATTTGGAGGCTAGAGGACTGAAAAGTCCACAAGAGATGCTTGAACATGTTGGTGAAAAATAAAGTCAAACTTGGCTGCCTCGGGGGGTTCGGTCGACCGGAGGTAGGCGGTCGATCGACTAGATTTTTACAGGTTTTGAAGATTTCGTTGCTGGGAGGATCGATCGACTGGTCCAGTGGGGGCGGTCGACCGAACTCTGTAATTTTACAGAGTTTTCAATTCTGGGAGATTAGGTCGACCGCCCCTGCTGGCCTGGTCGACCTAACTTTGAAAAACCTGTAGAAATAAGATTGTCAGCCCATGGATCATATCATTATAGAATATACTAAAAGACCATACATTGTTCCATTCAATTTGAGTTGGTTTGGACTCATTCTAGGCTTTTGAAACACGATCCTTTTGAGCTTCATATCCTCATTCAATTCATGCATTTTGGTTTTAATCTGGCTTTGATTATGCATGGAATGCATTCAACACAATGCAAAAAAACCATGAAATCTCATTTCAAAATGACCCGTTGTGGAAATGCAAGGAACAAGTTCAACGCAATAAGAGCACATGAAAATATATGTATGAGAAACCTTTGAAAGCCTAAGTATCAGCTTCCAATCTATTGATCATGGTTAAGTCAATACATCCATCAACAATCAAATCCACATGTTCAGGCATAAAAGAATCTTTTCACATCAGACCAAGTCAACTTCCCATGAAGGCAAGTCGACTTTACTTGTTTTACCAGATTTGAGACTTCCATAGCCTTACCAAAGGTTCTTGAAGAATGTAGACATGGTTTACAATCTGTTTTAGTTGTAGATAGCAAGGTGCTTATCCACACGTTTTTACCTTCCAAGCGACCACCATGAGGTTAAATCCTATAATTCAAGATAGTCAAGGTTAATACATCATGAGATGCACAAAGACTTTGTTCACAGTTAAAAACTATGAAACCTCATGGATAACCAACAATTTGAACCAAGAATAAAGACCATATAGCAATGCATTTAACCAGCATGTTTAAGCCTGTCTCAAAAGCCATTTGCCATCTCAACCATATTTGAACAACAACATGAGTGCACACTTACATCAAGAACATGTGCGTAGCAAGAACATGTGCAAGCAAACATAAAGTTTAGTTATCATCAAAAACATATGCAAGGCATATACAACATAGCAAGTTAGAGAATGACAAATCCTTGATATTTGGTCCATGGGTGCAGCCTTTTAAATAAGCGAAAATAGAATGAAATAAAAGTATTAATGCAAATGCATGCTATGCGAGGATGATGGTATTCTTGGTTTTGAAAATATTTGATTTTTTTTATTTTGACATATCTGATTTTTTGATTTTGAAATATCTAATTTTTTTAGATTTTGAAATATCTGATTTTTTTTATTTTAAAATATCTAATTTTTTTCGCTTTGAAATATTTGATTTTTTGGATTTTTGAAAGCTAATTCCGTCCCGACAACAAAAGCCCTACCTGTTACACTAGGAATCTTCTGAGATCAGGGTATTTCTGAGGTGACAAACCATGGCCAAGGCCAACCTGTGTGACGGTGCTTCTACCGCGGTCATACCTAGGGTATTGTTCTAGTCCAAAAAAAAAAATGAATTTAAGAGGTAAGCTTATACCAGGTATAGAGGCTTTTAGGGCTTGAATCCTTCCCATGATGACCCCTTCAAAGATTCAGTCTGTTGCGCCGGGGCTTTGTGTCCATCATCGAATCTTCATCCACCCTAGGCACGCGTATGACCGGGCTAATGACGTCCCGCGGGAAAACTGTACTGCCACTCTTGCCATACCTAGTTTCATACTTTTTGAGCTTTTGTTCTTTTGAGCTTTTGAGCTTTGAAGCTTTTGGTTATGCCTTTTCTTTTGCTCCTTCTCTTTCTTTTTTCTTTGATGTTACTGTCACTTTTTTTTCCTTTTGTGGAATTAGGTCATAATAGACTGCCCCTATTTGAGACCCCCTCTCATCAGGGTGTCTAGATCTGTTATCGCCCCGTTATTTGTCTCTTGCCCCTAGATTCAGCCGAAGAGAGAAACGGACAGGGACCTTGTAGCACCCCATATAAAAATGATATAATAATAATAATAATAATAATAATAATAATAATAATATATAGACTTTTCCCCAAATAAATAAAAACTTTAGATAACTCTGTGAGAAGACAACTCTATAGGAAGGTTAAATAAGAAGTTAGAATACCCAACAAGGGCCATTATATAAAAATACCACCATTGAAGTCATCATACGTAATGGGGCTTCATCTTCCAAAAAGATTATTTACTTGAACAAGTGACTTCTTAGTGTAGTTGGTTAAGTGATGTGTCATTCAAATAAGTGACCAGGGTTCAATTCTTACATCCGTCATTTCTTTTGCCCAAAATAATGGGTGAATTAAATATATATATATATATTTATATTTAATTGGTTGAAGAAATGATGTCTGGCCATTTATATCATTTTGGGTGTCATTGATCGCGGGACTTCAATTGGTATCAGAGCTAAGGCTCTATTTTTCATAGATCTAACGATCTAGAGCAAGATCCAGATCAATGGCTACCAAAGTGTTTTCGATGGATTCGCCACATGTGTTTGATGGTTCTAACTTCTAGTTATGGTTTGGAAGAATGTGCAGTCTTGTCCACTTATATGACCCCAAGCTATGGAAGCTTATCTCACATGGTCCTTATGAGTTGCCTAAAGATAAATCTGTTTGGACTATAGATTATGAGTATAAACATGATCAAAATCATTTAGTTCTAAGTTTGCTCACTACAGCAGTTAATGCTAATAGTTTTCCTTTTTCTTCCAACTACAGCTCCGTAAAGGACAAACAGGATGGATTGGTTGAATTCCATAAAGAGAATGAGGACAAATATCTTATGGCAGGTATGAGTGATCATGGCAGTGATCAGCAGAATGGATCACCCTCAGAGGTAAATTTAGATTCTGAAAATCTATCTCTTGATGAGCTATTGGATGCATACAGTGAGCTTGCAAGTAAATATAAGAAGCTAAAATCTGAGATAAAAAATTGAAAAAGAAGGTTGAACAAAACAAATGTGATTCCTCCTGTAAAAAATGCTGACATTTAGAGGAATTGATTGAGGCTCATGTGTTCGACATTGAATTTCGTAGCCATTATTTGATGGCCATGGACCCCAAGGGAACATACACAGCAAGGATTTCAGATCTGGTTTCCCATGAACCCATTTATTCCCTATAAACAACTCCTTTTTGCTGGCAAAGGACCCCTTTTGACCTGGCAGTGGATCCCAAGATAATGACCCATGCTTTTGCCTTGACCAGGGTTCAATTCTTACATCCGTCATTTCTTTTGCCAAAAATAATGGGTGAATTAAATATATATATAAAGGGCCAGACATCATTTCTTCAACCAATTAAATATATATATATATATATATATATATATATATCTAGGCACCCCTCAACCACCAGAGCCGGGTGGAGGCAATAATAGCAATTATTTCATGGCCATGGACCCCAAGGGAACATACACAGAAAGGATTTCAGATCTGGTTTCCCATGAACCCATTTATTCCCTATAAACAACTCCTTTTTGCTGGCAAAGGACCCCTTTTGACCTGGCAGTGGATCCCAAGATAATGACCCATGCTTTTGCCTTGGCAATCGGATTCTTCCTATAATTACACTTTCTACTAAGTAGACAGAAGCCTCTGCCCTCATCCTGCTACGTGTAGAGAGAATATCATCTTCTTTTCCTCTGCCTTGGGAGACGTGAAGGGACGTCTTCTTCCTATATCCTACATCCCGCTGCAGAAGAGATAGGTGTTCTCAAGCTCTGACTTAATTAATAGTTAAATAGGGTGACATGCATGAATATGGTAGTTATCACCTGGTGTCCATCCGTTCTTCCATTTTAATTCTTGTAAATTACCCCCTGTTTAAAAATTTACATCTATGAAATTAAATCTTAAAAATATTGTATGACCATGATCTTGTAATCCTACTATTTGTTCATGTCTAGCCATATCTTTACATCCTGATTCTGTGAACTTTTTTTAAAATCATGAACAGTAAGTTACGTAATTAGTTACGTGAAAGGTATAGATGATACTATTCATGGCCCCTTTAAAAATTAATATCTCACAAGATAAAAATGATTAGAAAATTTTAATTATTATCCATTAACCATCTCGATTTACTCTACCATGAAAAATTATCAAATAAATATTTGGCCTTAAAAACGAAATTAAGTGAATAGTAAAAAGACACAATTCATAACCCACTTTAAAAATTAATATCTCACAAGATAAAAATGATTAGGAAAATCTAACTGTTACCCATTAACCACCTCGATTTACTCTACTATGGAAAATTATCAAATAAATATTTGGCCTTAAAACGAAATTGAGTGAAGAGTAAAAATACACTATTCACAGCCCACTTTAAAAATTAATATCTCGCAAGATAAAAATGATTAGGAAAATCTAACTGTTACCCATTAACCACCTCGATTTACTCTACCATGAAAAATTATCAAATATATTTTTGGCCTTCAAAACGAAATTGAGTGAATACTAATAATCAACTATTGACCGTTACTATTCACGCGATCAAGAATTGATCGCTCACTGCAAAAGTGCACGGACGTGAACAGTACTGCACCGACCTTATCATGCAACATGCACTGACCTTAGTATGCAAAAAGAAAACCTGCACAGACCTTATCATGCAACATGCACTGACCTTAGTATGCACAAAGAAAACCTGCACAGACCCTAGCATGTAACATGCACTGACCTTAGTATGCACAAAGAAAACCAGCACAGACCCTAGCATGTAACATGCACTGACCTTAGTATGCACAAAGAAAACCTGCACAGACCTTATCATGCAACATGCACTGACCTTAGTATGCACAAAGAAAACCGACACCGACCTTGTCATGCATGCAGCAAAGGCTACACCGACCTTGTCGTGCACGCAGCCAAGGCTGCACTGACTTTGTCGTGCACCCAGCCAAGGCTGCACCGACCTTGTCATCACGTAGCAAAGGCTGCACCGACCTTGTCGTGCACGCAGCACCGACCTTGTCATGCACGCAGCAAAGGCTGCACCGACCTTGTAATGCACGCAGCAAAGGCTGCAACGACCTTGTCGTGCACGCAGCCAAGGCTACACCACCCCTGGACTGTATGAATAGTGATCTACACCGACCCTATCTTATGCATTTGGCCTAGACTAGCACCAACCCTGGACTGCATGAATAGTGATCTGCACCGACCCTGGATTGCAAGAATAGTGATCTACACCGACCCTATCTTATGCATTTGGCCTAAACTAGCACCGACCCTGGACTACATGAATAGTGATCTGCACCGACCTTATATGCACTGACCTTATATGCACAGACCTTGTGTATGCACGAATGTGCACAGACCTTCTATATAAATGAATAGTAACGTGCACAGACCTTCTATATGCATGAATAGTAATATGCACATACCTTCTATATGCATGAATAGTAATGTGCACAGACCTTCTATATGCTTGAATAGTGACGTGCACAGACCTTCTATATGTATGAATAGTAACGTGCACAGACCTTCTATATGCATGAATAGTGACATTCATAGACTTTCTATATGCATGAGTAGTAACGTGCACAGACCTTCTATATACATGAACAGTAATGTGCACTGACCTTCTATATGCATGAATAGTAATGTGCACCGACCTTAGTCCTTTGTGACCAGTAATGTGCACCGACCTTAGCCCTTTGTAAACAGTAATGTGCACCGACCTTAGTCCATTGTGACCAGCAATGTGCACCGACATTAGCCCTTTGTGAACAGTAACATGCACCGACCTATATGCTCGTAACTCAAACATGAACTGACCTTATCTACCATAAATGAAATGTGCACTGACCTTATAACTCTGAGACATAACCGGCACCGACCTCAACAGTAGCTGCACCGACCTTAGTTTGAATCTGTGCAAACTAGCACGGACCTTAGTTTGAGTCTGTGTAAATTAGCATCGACCTTAGTTATGCATTTCTACATGAAAAGTAAAACGATGCCTGACCTTTGACCAGTAGCGTTGACTTTGACCAGTAGTGTTGATTTTGACCAATAACATTGACTTTGACCCACAGTTGTGTTAACCTTTTTTACATGACTTTTTGTCATCTCCTTAACCCGATTTGCCTATGTGTCATGCATTTTAAGTAGATGGTCATAAATTCATCATTTACACTTGAGATGTCTTTTGAACTCTATTCCTGAAAATCTACCTTATGTTCCTACCAGGGTAAACTTCTTGAAATTCTATATTGGCTATATAAATGAGAGTGGATGTCTAAAAGTATACATGAAATACTGAGCATATAGGGCCCAGTCTTTTCCTAGGAGGAGCACCCGAAGGTACTTGTGCCCATGGGAGTTTATTGACCACGGTGTTTGGCATTGCACCGAAGTACTTGTTTGTTTGACTTGACTTGAGACGTTCCCACTCACTTTCCCGTGACATGCTTGACTCGTTTGATATGGATTACTTGGCCCGAAAAAGGGCATTTACTTGCTTGAATGATATAAATGAGATAGCCAATTCTATTGTACTACTTGCTATTACACGAACTTGAGATCACTTGCTGGAATACTAATTTATTAAAAATACTTGTGCAATTACTTGCAAATTACTTGCTAGTTCCTTATTGTTACATCGTATTGAAATTCATGAGGCACTCTCTTGATACAATTCTTGATATTCTTGCTCGTTCCAACATGTATCATTATACTTGCATGGAACTTGTAATTAACTTAAAGCTTGTTAGAACATGAGATATAATTCCTACTGAGCAATTCGCTCATAAAGTTGCAAGTCTAACATTTTTCAAGAAATTTGGATAGCGACCACCACCCGATGGGACGGATACCGAGTGTTGAGCACTAGGTTGGGTGTACCGTCAGCTAGGTCTAGTCCCTCGTATTTTAGGTCCTATGATGTGTATTTCCAGTTATTATTAAGACTTGTAATCTATGGTACAATTTTGGTCGGTTATGATTAAGCTAGTTTGGAATTGCCATCAATTTGTAGTTTTAAGAATTTACTATTCTGGTTCATCATTTGTCATCTTGGACTATGGTTAAATGTCAAATTTTAAATTAGCAAATGAATTATCGAGTAGAATGCGTGCTCTGATCTTATGTGAATGACACGAACGATATAGATGCGTCACAGATCCGAGTATCTTCCGCGCTCGAGACGTGACAGTCTTCGTGGTATCAGAGCATAGGATTACAATTTCCTAGGTAAAACCTAAGTCTAAGGATATATTTGTACCTTACCTGATGAGATGGGTAGAGACACGGGTTAAGTTCTATTATGACATCTGACCTCTTAATAAAACCTAATATTTATTACACTTAAACTCTTTTGTAGGATCATGGCCGCTGAAAGAGCATAATGGCACGAGATGTAGCGCACAGTGCAAGGACTGACACAGGCGCTACAACAAGTGGCGCAAGGCTGTGTTAACCATGGAGTCGGTGATCTCCACAAGGGTTTCCGCAACATGAATCCACCAAGGTTCGTGGGTTCATCCGATCCTGCGGATGCCGAGAACTGGTTAAATGAAATTGAATAAATTTTTTGCGTGATGCAATGCACAGATGAGGAGAAGGTCCTACTGGCTATTTTCCAACTAGAGCGGGATGCTCGAAGCTTGTGGGAATCCATAGAAGTGACCTTGCCAGAAGACCGCATCACATGGGATGAGTTCGTTGAACATTTCAACAACAAGTACTTCTCCGACCATATTCAAGAGAAAAAGGCCGCGAAATTTGCCGCCTTAAAGCAGCAGGGCTTGAAAGTGACCGAGTATGAGGCCCAGTTTTTGAGACTATCCCGGTATGCACTCCACTTGGTATGTACGGAAAAGATGAAGGCAAGAAGGTTCCTCAACGGACTTTGGCCCCATTATATTATACAACTTTCACCAATGGACATCCAGGTCTACTCGGAGATGGTTCGGCGCGCACAGTTGCTCGAGGACACCACCGAGCTTTCCGATAGTATCCGAGGAAGAGACAAGAAAGAACTTGTCACAAGCCCGGGAAATTTTAAAGCAGCTTTCAACAAGAAGCGGTATTACAATGGAGGGGAGTCCTCCAAAGGAAAGAAATTCCAAAAGATTGTCAAGCCATTCTATACCACCAAACCGTCTAAGGAAATTTGCAAATATTGTGACAAGCCCAGCCATAAGACCGAGGATTGCTGGAGGAATCTAGGAGCCTATCTCTGATGTTGAAGCCGAGAACATCGGATCCCTAATTGTAATGCCCCAGGATTTTTATAAATTATTTTTGATGAATTTAGGAATTTTCTGGAATTATTAAAGGTCCAAATGAATTAATAAATAAATATTGGGTTAAATAAATCATTATTTAGGCCCAATTATGATAAAAAATTAACCTAGCCTAATTAATTGAAGCCCAAAGGGTTTAAGGATCAAGCCCATGAAGTTTGGCCCATGTTCTAGAAGGTTAATTAGCCTATTCACGGAATTTAGGGATAAATACACCTTGAATAGATAATTAAATGGATAAACCAAAACTAGAGTTTGAACTCATTTCAAATTCGGCACCCAGGATCTGTAGCGGTCTATTGTGCAACAGCTAAATGCCATCAAGCGTTCCATTAAGCGACCGCTACATTCTGTCAGTTCCGTGAAGTGAAGAAAGAGCAAAAAGATTAGATTTTTGATGAGTTATCTCCTAAAGATCGAGATGGGTGGACTAGTAAACATATTAAGGACTCTCAGGAATAGATCTAAGGTTTAATAAGGACTCTAGGATTGATCTAATCCTCAAACCCTAGCAAAACCCTATAAATAGAACCTAGTTTTGACCTACGCGACCCTTACATTGCCTCGCGTGAAACCAAGGTAAGATGATATTATTTTAGGCAGATTCTTTAGAAGTTTTTATTCCTAATATATAGGACTAACATCTCCCAAAATTTCATGCTAGGAGATTAAGCACAGAAGGAGATAGAAGCCTGCAAAGTTGATAGTTCCATATTAGCGACCCAGGAAACTGTGCAAAAGTCCGGTGAAGATCAAGGAATTAGGATACCAAAACGAGATAATTAGCATTAGTGCCTTTAGAACTTTTTGTTCCCTTTAATATCTACTTCTTATCCTCCAAATTTCATGTCCTTAGGTCAAGAGAGTAAGGAGTTAGAGCAGCGTGAAGTTACTGATTTACCATAGGAAGTTCAGAATTAGGGTTAACTTCCAGTCCGAAATTCTAAGACTAGAAGCCTTAGCAGAGGTAGGTCATCTCATGAACGGCTGAAATATCATTCTAGGGATAAAAGCCCTCTGGTTTTGCTCGATTTCATGCTTTATGTGTGGAGAATATCATGTTTCAATAGGACCTATGCACTTAGTATGTCATACACGCATATCTCTTAGCCCTAATGAACTAAAGTATTTCCGTGTCATGATACATGATTCCCATGCATATTGTAGCCTATTTCTCGTTCTAGCATGTAGAAGTTTTATAAATATGATGATTTGCAGACATGATGTGTTTTAAACATTAGATCCTTTTACTTAAGTTTACTGTCAGTCGTGCTATAGTGGCCTAAGGTTCGACTGCCAACCTCGTGTAGCGGGCCTAGAATAAACCGCTAGAAGCTCTATAAACTCGTTTGTTTATGAAATCTTTGACGGACTAGAAATAGACCATTTTTATCTCTCTGGCGGCCTTACGATAAACTGCCAAATTCCTGTAACGATTCTATGATAGACCGCCAATGTTCTATTTTTTGTCAACCAAGGTAGAATCAAGAACAGTCCATTTAACTTATAAGTAAGCCTAGTTAACTATGTTCTAACCTGTTTAATGTTATGTACTACTCTGAGTTTTATTTTACTGATTCATAACAGTGATTTCATGTTCCTGATGGTTCTTAGGATTGTTTTAAACATATGATAGTTTCATGCCAAAAACTATATAATCTTGTATTAAATTATGGTTTAAGTGCTTGTATAAACGAGATTGAACGTTGGTTTCTCACTGTACACATTATATTCCTATCTCAGAGTCACTTCTATAAGTTCATGGCGTATATTCCGATATATGGCCATTAGTTACACATATTGCACTTATAGGAACATAATCTTGAACATGATAACATCTCCTTTCGATATTGTCATGCCCCGAGCACGAAAGATTACCAGGAGGCGTGACGCGTCTATATGGATCGTGTCAATCATGTAAATATCAGAGTGCTCAAATAACTAAGCTTTAACTCGAAGTTAATACAAATAGTACGAGCTGACAATTGTCACAACTAATCAAAGGACAAATACATATGTTCCCAGAGTCCAACGACTAGGCTTCAAATCTTAAGCAGTTCTAATCAAGTTGACTAATACAAATGACATAGATGAATTGATACAACTGACATAAGTGAACTAATACAATAACACAAAGGACATCACAATTAACATGACAATTGATGACTCTATTCTACACTCATCACTCAGACTCATCCCCTTCCGTGTTCTGACCGATATCCAAACTACCTGAAAAGGTTAGAAAAACAACTAGATGAGCAAATCGCTCAGTAGAAATTACATCTCAAGATTTAAGATGCTTTAAGTGGTTTAAAAGTTTGATTAATGTCAGTAAAGTTATGCATGTAGATGAGTAGATATCAAGGATTGTAAAAATCGACAAGAGCAGTGAAGGAATAACAAGTGAGAGTATAAGGATTCCAACTTCAATGCAGCAATAGCAAGAGATTCAAGTAAGTAATAACTAGAATTAACGAAAATCTTTCCAAGAGAGTAAGAACTCATGTCAAGCAAGTAATAGAAAGTAATATAAATTCAAGCATGTAAAACTGGAATTGGCTATTTATCAATTTCATTCAAGCAAAACTTTACCATTCTGCGGGTCTCAAGTCAAATCAATCAAGTAATATCACGAGAATGAGTGGAATGTCTAAAGCCTAGCAAGCAAGTACTCCGGTGCAATGCCAAACACCGTGGTCAATAAACTCCCATGGGCACAAGTACCTTCGGTTGCTCCTCCCAAGACCAGACCGGGCCCTATATGCACAGCATTAATCATGTTTGTTGACATCCACTCTCATTTATAGCCAATAGGGAATTTTAAGGTTCTTCCAGTATGATATATAAGGTGGAATTATGGAATGGAATCCAAGGGCGCATTGATGTGTAGGGATGAACTAGGAGTGGAAACCAGTAACGTTTGATACACAGAAAAAAACTAGATAAGAGAGGTGCCTTATGGGCCACCTGACAATTTTAGAAACGGCACCCTCACTGTGGGATGCCCTTCCTGGGAATTATACAGGGATTAGAGGACCCTGTCAGGAGTTAAATATCACCTCTCAGGCTGCCATCTATCAGTGGAGATGGCAAAAGCGAAAGCCTAACGATCAGGTTAACGCAATGAGCCAGCTGTAGTTCATCGCGTCAACCCTGCAGTTCATCACGTCAACCCTGCAAACAGGCTGGGTCGACTCATCAGTTCATCACGTCAACCCTGCGAACAGGCAGGGTCGACTCATCAGTTCATCGCGTCAACCCTGTGAACAGGCAGGGTCGACTCATCAGTTCATCGCGTCAACCCTGTGAACAGGCAGGGTCGACTCATCAGTTCATCGCGTCAACCCTGCGAACATGCTGGGTCGACTCATCAGTTCATCGCGTCAACCCTGTGAACTAGCAAGGTCGACTCATCAGTTCATCGCGTCAACCCTGTGAACTGGCAGGGTCGACTCATCAGTTCATCACGTCAACCCTGTGAACTGGCAGGGTCGACTCATCAGTTCATCGCGTCAAACCTGTGACTTGGCAGGGTCGACCCTGTGAGCATGCAGGGTCGACTCATCAGTTCATCGCGTCAACACGATGACCTGGCAGGGTCGACCCTGTGAACAGGCAGGGTCGACTCATCAGTTTATCGCGTCAACGCGATGAACTGGCAGGGTCGACTCTGTAGTTCATATTTGCTCAAAATGGCTTAAGGTATTAATCTTTGATTAAACTAGAGTATTAACCTTTGATTTAAGTTTATTTAAGTAAAACTGATGACATGGATAGATAGAGAAAACTGTAAGGATTATAGATCTTTATTCATGCATTTGTTTCATGCTTTAGTTGCTTAAATATCAGATTTTTAACATGACGTATCATACAAGTTTTTATTTTTAAAGGAACTAAATGGAGACAAGGTTTCTAGATAGGCTACCTAACAGATTAATTAGGTATGCTAGTTAGTTAGTAGATCAACTAACATGTTAATTAGGTATGTTAACAGGTTAGTTAAACTAATAAGTTGCGTAAAAACACGATAAAACTTACGTTAAACGGATATATCGTATGGATATGAAGCTAATACATGCCAACTACCCTAGATTGAAGCTAATACATGCTAATCAATACTAATCATCTTAGGTATAAGGCTACTACATGCTAATTATCTTGGTACGAGGCTAATATATGCTAATCATCCTAGATTTAAGCTAACACATGCTAATTATTCTAGGTATGAGACTAATACTTACTAATTATCTTGTGTATGAAGCTAATACACGCTAATCATCGTAGATTTAAGCCAACACATGTTAATTATTCTAGGTATGAGACTAATATTTGCTAATTATCTTGGGTATGAAGCTAATACACGCTAATCATCGAAGATTTAAGCCAACACATGCTAATTATTCTAGGTATGAGACTAATACTTGCTAATATTTGCTAATACATGCTAATTATTCTGGTTATAATGATAATACATGCTAATTATCTTAGGTATGAAGCTAATACATGCTAATCATCCTAGATTTAAGCTAACACATGCTTTATGAACACACAATATCGCATGGAAATGAGCCTAAGGCTAAATGCCTAGACTAATCATCCTAGATTAGCTAGTAGTTTAGTTAAAAGTTGAGAACACCTACTTGTTGGAAGATCGTAGCAGCAGAACCCTTCTTTGTAATCCCTGCAGAGCTTTGCCCCAATCTTAGCTAGCCTAGAATGGGGGTAGCAAAAGGGGTATATTTATAGGGTTGTCATGGCCGAATGGGAGGCAAGATCTGAAATAATGGGGCTTTACAGCTTGTACAGGCTGGAGAGATAAGGGATAATGTTTGGATAGCCAATCCATGGCCCAGATCGTAAAGTCTGTCGCCCACATTCATACACGATCCCTCTTCAATGTGCACACTTTCAAAGTCTGTACATCCTCAAAGTCTATACATTAGCTTCACAAAGTCTGCATATCACAAAGTCTGTACATTACTATTGCTAGACTATTCACTAAGTCTGTACATCACAAGTCTGTACATCCTCTCCCTCTCAAAGTCTATACATTGGCTTCCTCTCAAAGTCTGTACATCACTTCCTCTCAAAGTCTGTACATCACAAAGTCTATAGCTAGCCTATTCACTAAGTCTGTACATCACAAGTCTGTACATCCTCTCCCTCTCAAAGTCTATACATTGGCTTCCTCTCAAAGTATGTACATCACTTCCTCTCAAAATCTATACATCACAAAGTCTATACATTGGCTATTGCTAGCCTATTCACAAAGTCTGTACATCACAAGTCGTACATCCTCTCCCTCTCAAAGTCTATACATTGGCTTCCCTCTCAAAGTCTATACATTGCATGAGCATAGTCATGAAGTCTGTACATTGCACTGTGCATCATTCTTCTAAGTCTATACAATGAGGTGAAGTCTGCACATCCATTAGTGATCTTCCAAGTCTGTACGTTGCTAGCTTATAATGTATAATTAATTGACACAAAAGGTAAATGGTGGATGCTAGGATTTGAAGCCTGGTCATTGGGTTGAAAGGCAAGTTACTTAACCAACTACACTAGGAAGCCACTTATTAAGTGAATACTCTTTACATATGATAACTACGTGTTCCAACTTCTTACTTAATCTAGATTTTATCTAATATATTTTTTTGGGGAAATATTATTAATAAACAAATAAATATATATATATATATTTATACGGGATGCTACACTCTCCCCCACTTAAAAGAATTTGGTCCCCAAATTCAATTACATTATACGGAGACAAGGAGGGTGAGAATTACTTACGGACTAGAATAATTCTGGAAATCTCCTTCTCATAGACTCCTCGGTTTCCCATGTAGCTTCTTGTTCTAGGCATCGATTCCATTGAATTTTTACTATAGGGATCGTCTTGTTCCTTAGAACTCGGATTTCTTGGTCGATGATCTTTACTGGCCTTTGCTCATAGGTGAGGTCCTTCTGTATCACCAAGTCAGTGTGATCGATGACGTGTGAGAAATCGTGCACGTATTTCTTTAGCATAGAAACATGAAATACATTGTGCACTTCTGACAGTTGTGGAGGTAGGGCGATACGATAAGCCACTTCGCCTACCCTTTCCAGCACTTCGAATGGACCGATAAACCTTGGTGTTAATTTGCCTTTAACACCGAATCTTCTAATGCCTCGGCCGGGAGATACCTTGAGGAAAACATGATCTCCGACTTGAAATTCCAGGTCTCACCTTCTGTTATCGGCATAAGATTTCTGCCTGGACTGTGCTATCATTAACCTTTCTCTAATGAGTTGTATCTTCTAGGTAGAATCTCGCACCATGTCAGGACCTAGAATTTGTTTTTCACCGACTTCATCCCAGCATATGGGAGATCGGCAACTCCTGCCATATAATGCCTCAAAAGGTGCCATTTGTATGCTGGCTTGATAGCTGTTGTTATATGCAAATTCGGCTAGTGGTAAGTGGTCATTCCAACTACCGTCGAAGTCTATAATGCATGCCCTTAACATATCTTCCACAACTTCATTAGTCCTCTCGGTCTGTCCATCTGTCTGGGGATGAAAAGCAGTGCTGTAGTTGAGTCTCGTCCCCAAGGAGTGTTGCAGGCTCTTCCAGAAATAAGAGGTGAAGTGCGGGTCTCGGTCAGATACGATCGAGACGGGAACTCCATTCAATCTAACCATTTCCTTCATATACAGGGCAACAAGTACGTCGACTGACCATCGACTTTTAATGGGTAAGAAATGGGCCGATTTAGTTAACCGGTCGATAATTACCCAAATTCCATCATATCCGCCCCTAGACTTGGGCAAACCCATGATAAAGTCCATGCTAATGTCTTCCCACATCCACTTGGGAATATCTAGCGGATGTAGCTTTCCGACGGGTTTTTGATGTTCCGCCTTCACTTGTTGGCATGTGAGGCAACGAGACATAAAGTCTGCTACCTCCCTTTTCATGTTAGGCCACCAAAAAGTTCTTTTCAAGTCTTGGTACATCTTAGTGGCTCCAGGGTGGATTATGTACCTCGATCTATGAGCTTCTTCAAGAATCTTCTTCTTCAATTCGGGACAGTCGGACACACATGTCCGTTCATGAAATAGTAATATGCTATCAGGTGCCAGCTTGAAATCCAGTCTCTCGTCCAGCTTGCTCTTTATCTCCACTAGCGAGGGATCCTCTTCTTGTAACTTCTTGATTTCAGGTAGCAAATCTGGATGTAGGCTCATATGAGATAGAATAATACACATGTTCTTCTCATCTGTGCTGATATCAAGCTCAGAGAATTTCTCCAGCAGTTTCCATTCTTGTATCATGCAGTTGGCCAATATTGTTCTCGGCTTTCGACTAAGGGCATCAGCTACGGAATTACCCTTACCAGGATGGTACTGTATAGTGAAGTCGAAATCCTTGAGATACTCGAGCCAACGCCTTTGCCGCATGTTCAGCTCCTTTTGGGAGAATAAGTACTTGAGGCTTTTATGATCGGAGTACACAGTGAATTGTTCTCCGTAGAGATAGTGCCTCCAGATCTTTAAAACGAATACTACTGCGGCCAGTTCTAAGTCATGAACTGGGTAGTTCTCTTCATGTTTCTTCAATTATCGGGAAGAGTATGCAATGACTCTCCCATTCTGCATCAATACACATCCGAGACCAATACCAGAAGCATCGGTATATACCTCATATTTTTCTCCTTCCATTGGTAATGATAAGACTGAAGTAGTGGTCAAGAGATCCTTCAAAGTTTGAAAACACTTTTCACAGTCTTCCTTCCACTCATAAGGCACTTCCTTGCGGGTTAACCTGGTCAGGGGAATAGTAATTTTGGAGAAGTCCTTTATAAAACGCCGGTAGTAACCAGCTAGACCCAAGAAGCTCCGAATCTCAATTACATTTGTGGGTCGTTCCCAATTCTTCACGGCTTCGACCTTTGATGGGTCAACAGTAATTCCGTTCTTCGAAATGATAGGGCCTAAGAAGGATACTTCCTCGAGCCAAAACTCGCATTTGCTGAATTTGGCATATAGCTTGTTTCCCCTTAATATCTGTAATGCCTTCTTGAGGTGTTCTTCATGACCCTCTTCGGTCTTTGAATAGATCAGAATGTCATCAATAAAGACCACAATAAATTGGTCTAAATAGAGCCTGAATATGCTGTTCATTAACTGCATAAAAGCTGCGGGGGCATTTGTTAGTCCGAAAGGCATAACAGTAAATTCGTAATGCCCATACCTGCTTCGGAATACAGTTTTATGAATATCTTCTTCTTTGATCTTCAATTGGTGGTAACCAGAACGAAGATCAATCTTGGAGAAATATAAAGCTCCTGATAGTTGATCGAACAGCTCATCAATCCTTGGCAGTGGATACTTGTTCTTGATTGTAAGGTGATTTAGCTGTCGATAATCTATGCATAATCTCTTCGATCCGTCCTTCTTTTTGATGAATAGCACGGGTGCTCCCCATGGGGAAGTACTCGGCCTGATGAAACCCTTGTTCAATAACTTCATTAGCTGCTCTTTTAGTTCCTTCAGCTCAGTAGGGGACATTCTGTATGGTGCCCTGGAAATAGGACGAGCACTAGGGACAAGGTCGATTGTGAACGACACTTCCCTTTCCGGGGGTAAGCCGGTTAAATCTTCTGGAAAAACATCAGGAAAATCCCGAATTACACTGATGTCTTCAAGTTTAACCTTCTCGACTTCCGTGGCAGTCACGAATGCTATGAAAGTCATGCATCCCTTATTCATAAGTTTACTAGCTCGGAGTGCTGATATAAGAAGTGATTTACTCCGAGGGCTATTGTAAACTAGCTCTGGGAAATCTACGAAAGTTACCTTGCCATGCCGGCAGTCTACAGTTGCTTGGTATGTAGATAGCCAGTCGGCACCTAGTATGACATCATAACCCTTTATATCTAGGCATATCAGGTCAGTAGGTAAATTATTTCCCTTAATCATCACTTCACAGTTTGGATAGTGATAAGTGCTATCAGAATCATTCCCAAGAGGTGTAGAAATGACCAAATCTAACAGTTCATGTTTCTTAGAAAATGAAGCAGCAAAGTTCTTGAAAATGAATGAATGAGTTGCTCCAGTATCAAATAAAACTTGAGCAATTTTTGAACAAATAGTGAGAGTACCTTCCAGAATTCTGCCTTCAGTGGGTTCCATCTCTCGGAGAGCTTGCAGACGGCCTTATTTCTTTATCGGACACTTCTCGTCTTTGATGTCATGTTCCTTCATTAGTGGGCAGTCTGGGATTCGATGCTCTCGGCTTCCGCATCGAAGACAAACTCCTAACTTTCTCCAGCATTCCTCGATCTTATGACCAGATTTATCACAATACTTACAAATCTCCTTTGATGGTGTGGTGGTGGAGAATGGCTTGTCATTCTTCTGGAATTTCTTCACCTTAGAGGGCTCCCCTCCCATGAAGAATCGCTTCTTGTTGAAGGATTGTTTGAATTTTCCCGGGCTTGTGACGGGTTCCTTCTTGTCTCTTCCTCGGATTCTCTTAGATAATTCGGTGGCATCTTCCAGCAGTTGAGCACGCCGAACCATCTCTGAATAGACTTGGATGTCCATCGGGGCAAGCTGCGTGATATAATGGGGCCGAAGCCCGTTGAGGAATCTTCTCGCCTTCATCTTTTCCGTACACACCAAGTGGGGTGCATACCTAGATAATCTGGAGAATTGGGTCTCATACTTGGCCACTTTCAAGCCCCGTTCTTTTAGAATGGTGAATTCCGTGGCTTTCTTTTCCTGGATATGATCGGAGAAGTACTTGTTTTTGAAATGCTCCGTGAATTCATCCCATGTGACATGGTATTCTGGCAGTGTTGCTTCTATGGATTCCCACCAGCATCGAGCGTCCCACTCTAGTTGGAATACGGCAAGTAAAACCTTCTCTTCATCCGCGCATTGCATCACACGGAAGATTCGTTCCATCTCCTTTAGCCAATTCTCGGCATCCTCGGGGTCGGACGAACCCATGAACCTCGGTGGGTTCATGTTACGGAAACTTCGGTGGAGATCTCCCGCTCCACGATTTGCTCCGCCTTGGGCCACTTGCTGTAGTGCCTGTGTGAGGCCTTGCACGGTGCGCTGCATCTCACGCCATTGTGCTCTTTCCGTAGCCATGATCCTACAAAAGAGTTAAGTATGATAAAGATCGGATTTACTTGTAAGGTTGAAAGTCATTTTAGAACTTAACCCATGGCTCTATCCATCTCACCGGGTAAGGTATATCTATCCTTGAACTTGGGTTTTACCTATCCTTGGACTCAAGTTTTTACTTAGATTTCAATTTCTAACCATTTATTTTTTTTCCCGAGGTTTGAAAACCTAGGCTCTGATACCACGAAGACTGTCACGCCCCGAGCGCGGAAGATTACCCGGAGGCGTGACGCGTATATATGGATCGTGTCAATCATGTAAATATCAGAGTGCGAAAATAACTAAGCTTTAACTCAAAATTAATACAAATAGTACGAGCTGACAATTGTCACAACTAATCAAAGGATAAATACATATGTTCCCAGAGTCCAACGACTAGACTTCAAATCTTAAGCAGTTCTAATCAAGTTGACTAATACAAATGACATAGATGAATTGATACAACTGACATAAGTGAACTAATACAATAACACAAAGGACATCACAATTAACATGACAATTGATGACTCCATTCTACACTCATCACTCAGGCTCATCCCCTTCCGTGTTCTGGCCGATATCCAAACTACCTGAAAAGATTAGAAAAACAACTAGATGAGCGAATCGCTCAGTAGGAATTACATCTTAAGATTTAACATGCTTTAAGTGGTTTACAAGTTCAATTAATGTCAGTAAAGTTATGCATGTAGATGAGTAGATATCAAGGATTGTAAAAATCGACAAGAGCAGTGAAGGAATAACAAGTGAGAGTATAAGGATTCCAACTTCAATGCAGCAATAGCAAGAGATTCAAGCAAGTAATAACTGGAATTAACGAAAATCTTTCCAAGAGAATAAGAACTCATGTCAAGCAAGTAATAGAAAGTAATATAAATTCAAGCATGTAAAATTGGAATTGGCTATTTATCAATTTCATTCAAGCAAAACTTTACCCTTCTGCGGGTCTCAAGTCAAATCAATCAAGTAATATCACGAGAATGAGTGGAATGTCTAAAGCCTAGCAAGTAAGTACTCCGGTACAATGCCAAACACCGTGGTCAATAAACTCCCATGGGCACAAGTACCTTCGGGTGCTCCTCCCAAGACCAGACCGGACCCTATATGCACAGCATTAACCATGTTTGTTAACATCCACTCTCATTTATAGCCAATAGGGAATTTCAAGGTTTGACCTGTATGATATATAAGGTGGATTTATGGAATGGAATCCAAGGGCGCATTTATGTGTAGGGATGAACTAGGAGTGGAAACCAGTAACGTTTGATACACAGAAAAAAAACTAGATAAGAGAGGTGCCTCATGGGCCACCTGACAATTTTAGAAACGACACCCTCACTGTGGGATGCCCTTCCTGGGAATTATACAGGGTTTAGAGGACCCTGTCAGGAGTTAAATATCACCTCTCAGGCTGCCATCTATCAGCGGAGATGGCAAAAGCGAAAGCCTAACGATCAGGTTAACGCAATGAGCCAGCTGTAGTTCATCGCGTCAACCCTGCAGTTCATCGCGTCAACCCTACGAACAGGCTGGGTCGACTCATCAGTTCATCGCGTCAACCCTGCGAACAGGCAGGGTCGACTCATCAGTTCATCGCGTCAACCCTGTGAACAGGCAGGGTCGATTCATCAGTTCATCACGTCAACCCTGTGAACAGGTAGGGTCGACTCATCAGTTCATCGCGTCAACCCTGCGAACAGGCTGGGTCGACTCATCAGTTCATCGCGTCAACCCTGTGAACTAGCAGGGTCGACTCATCAGTTCATCGCGTCAAACCTGTGAACTGGTAGGGTCGACTCATCAGTTCATCGCGTCAACCCTGTGAACTGGTAGGGTCGACTCATCAGTTCATCACGTCAACGCGATGAACTGGCAGGGTCGACCCTGTGAGCAGGCAGGGTCGACTCATCAGTTCATCGCGTCAACGCGACGAACTGGCAGGGTCGACTCTGCAGTCATATTTCCTCAAAATGGCTTAAGGTATTAATCTTTGATTAAACTAGGGTATTAACATTTGATTTAAGTTTATTTAGGTAAAACTGATGACATGGATAGATAGAGAAAACTGTAAGGATTATAGATCTTTATTCATGCATTCGTTTCATGCTTTAGTTGTTTAAATATCAGATTTTTAACATGACGTATGATACAAGTTTTCATTTTTAAAGGAACTAAATGGAGACAAGGTTTCTAGATAGGCTACCTAACAGATTAATTAGGTATGCTAGTTAGTTAGTAGATCAACTAACATGTTAATTAGGTATGTTAACAGGTTAGTTAAACTAATAAGTTACGTAAAAACACGATAAAACTTGCGTTAAACAGATATATCGTATGGATATGAAGTTAATACATGCCAACTACCCTAGATTGAAGCTAATACATGCTAATCAATGCTAATCATCTTGGGTATAAGGCTACTACATGCTAATTATCATGGTACGAGGCTAATATATGCTAATCATCCTAGATTTAAGCTAACACATGCCAATTATTCTAGGTATGAGACTAATACTTGCTAATTATCTTGTGTATGAAGCTAATACACGCTAATCATCTTAGATTTAAGCCAACACATGCTAATTATTCTAGGTATGAGACTAATACTTACTAATTATCTTGGGTATGAAGCTAATACACGCTAATCATCCTAGATTTAAGCCAACACATGCTAATTATTCTAGGTATGAGACTAATACTTGCTAATATTTGCTAATACATGCTAATTATTCTGGGTATAATTCTAATACATGCTAATTATCTTAGGTATGAAGCTAATACATGCTAATCATCCTAGATTTAAGCTAACACATGCCTTATGAATACAAAATATCGCATGGAAATGAGGCTAATACATGCTAATCATCCTAGGTTTGTAATAGACATATTCTTATGAAGGAATAAAGGACTGGGTTATCTTTACTTTCGCGCATCTCTGATTTTTTTTGTGTCGAATACACTAATACTCTGATTGACATGATTGATATAAACTCGTCACGCATCTCCGGGTACCTTCCGCGCTCGGGGCGTGACAATAATAGTATGTTTCCGACAATCAGCCGAGGGGAGTAGCATAGAGCCCTTGAATACAATCAGTGCTCGATCCACATCTTCAAATATAAATCAACCTACTTCCACGCATGTAAATACTGTGGCCAAGAATGTACAATTTCAATGATAAACTCATGATAAAGTAACCAAAAATACGAACGCTTCTATAAGGAAATAAGGAATTTCAATAAGTACCTTAAATAACTAAGTTATGCCATGGAAATAAATAGGCAGCATAATGGTACTTTTCTTAACTTTCATAATTTAGTCAAATCATTCTTGATTAAGGTGACATGTCCCAGAAATTCAATAGTCCTTCTAGGATCATATAGATATTAACCCTTGGTCAAACCTTGGGTTAACGAAACTTAGGAAACTTAGGGGTCTATAACTGGGCCGTTATATTTCCATGGTGGTCTAGTATTGGGCCGCTAGAATGGGCTGTATCTAGAAAGAAATCAATTGGACTCAGATGACATGGCGGTCAGATACTGGACCGTTAATGGGCTTTAGTGATCGAGTATTGAACCGTTACAGAATTAGAAAACATCGGTAGTTCTTCCTAGACAATTGGGCTTTAATGGTACAACCAACTCGGCATCCTAGTGAGAATCCCAGGCTCGCGGAGAATTACCGAGGCCTTGAAACAAGATTTTCTAGTCCATTGGAAGGAATATCTGTAGCATCCCGTATAAATATATATATATATATATATATATATATATATATTAATAATATTTCCTAAAAATATATATATTAGATAAACTCTAGATTAAGTAAGAAGTTGGAACACGTAGTTATCATATGTAAAGAGTATTCACTTAACAAGTGGCTTCCTAGTGTAGTTGGTTAAGTAACTTGCCCTTCAACCCAATGACTAGGGTTAAAATCCTAGCATCCACCTTTTACCTTTTGTGCCAATTAATTATACATTATAAGTTAGCAACGTACAGACTTGGAAGATCACTAATGGTCTCCTACTGAACTGACGCCCCAGACCAGGGCGCTAATTGAAAAATAACGCCCCTGTCCAGGGCGCGTTTTTGTTAAAATTCCAGAATATTGATTTTCTGCAGAATAGAAATATTGAAGGGACGACTGATGTACAAGTCGTCAAATTTGTAAATAAACGCCCCTATAGAAGGCGTTAATTTGATAAGTAATGACTTAGATTAAGTCGCTATTTTCCTGTGACACTATTTTACAATGTTACTGTTAACCGAGGGTTTTGTATATATATATATATATATATATATATATATATATATATATATATATATATATATCGGCACTATATTCCAGTCCGTGAATATAGTCCCATGTTTCATGATGTTTTTATCGCACTACCCTCAACTCTCATCGACATACAAGCTCTCCATTGGACATTCCGTTCCTTTGGACTAGCGAGTTAGTCATAGAGACCTCCGTAAGTCTCCTCGCAGCCTTGGATTCCCTCAAGGCCGACTGAGCTGGTTGTACCATAAAAACCCATTACACTATTTTGCCATGTCACTCTATGGAAACATGGTATACCGGCCCTCATGTTATGCAAAGTGTGTATCATGAGAATTCTCTTAATGGGATGAGGTTATCATGCCATTTGATGCTGTTCTTGTAAACCCCAATTCTATATCAACATCGTTATAGTGTTCTTGTAAACCCCAATTCTATATTCAACATGATGTTCTTGTGGACCTCAATTCTATATTAAGAATGATGACGTCTTGCCATTGATGTGCTGTTCATGTGGACCTCAATTCTATATAAAGAATATCCATACTTGTTTGTCATGGTACCCAAGTTAGGGAACCAATTCCACCTAGTTTTTTCGATAATCGTGATTGTACCGTTATTATCGTCACTCTATGTCAAGTGTCATATTTTTGGACTCTATTCTATCCAAGTTATCCTACGTATCTACAAGCTTTATTCTTGAAATTCCATATTGGCTATACACAAAAGTGGATGTTAAAATACATGATTAATGTCTGCGCATATAGGGCCCGATCTGGTCCTGGGAGGAGCACCCGAAAGTACTTGTGCCCATGGGAGTTGATTGATCATGGTATTGACATTATACCAAAGTGCATGACTAGCTTGAATGAGCATTCCACAAATCTTGTACTTGACTTGATATTACATGACTTGCGTGGCCTGAAAAGGGTAATTGTATACTTGCTTGACTTGAAACAAAATAGCCAAATTCCAACGTGCCATGATGAGTTTACTTGCTTGACTATCTTGATATCTTTTGATATAAGTTCTTGAAAGTTCATAACTAGTTATTCTTGCTATCGTTTTGTTATACACTCTCTCTATCTTGTCGTTTTATGCGAGCATGCATAGCTATAGTGCATTCATGAAAGATGTAATCACTTAAACCCTTTGCTAGATCTTGAGATATAATTTCCTACTGAGCGTTCGCTCACCTAGTGGTTCCCTACTTTTCAGGTAAGTCCGACGATGAGGGAACTCAAACGGATGGGGAAAATCAAGAGTGAAAGAGATAGAGCTTCTTCCGTGTTATTTAGTCTTTTTCATATTTTCTTGAGTCAACCTTGTATTTTTTCCTTTACTTTCCGTTAGTACTTCAAGGTTTCTAATAGACATATTCTTATGAAGGAATAAAGGACTGGGTTATCTTTACTTTCGCGCATCTCTGATTTTTTTTGTGTCGAATACACTAATACTCTGATTGACATGATTGATATAAACTCGTCGCGCATCTCCGGGTACCTTCCGCGCTCGGGGCGTGACAATAATAGTATGTTTCCGACAATCAGCCGAGGGGAGTAGCATAGAGCCCTTGAATACAATCAGTGCTCGATCCACATCTTCAAATATAAATCAACCTACTTCCACGCATGTAAATACTATGGCCAAGAATGTACAATTTCAATGATAAACTCATGATAAAGTAACCAAAAATACGAACGCTTCTATAAGGAAATAAGGAATTTCAATAAGTACCTTAAATAACTAAGTTATGCCATGGAAATAAATAGGCAGCATAATGGTACTTTTCTTAACTTTCATAATTTAGTCAAATCATTCTTGATTAAGGTGACATGTCACAGAAATTCAATAGTCCTTCTAGGATCATATAGATATTAACCCTTGGTCAAACCTTGGGTTAACGAAACTTAGGAAACTTAGGGGTCTATAACTGGGCCGTTATATTTCCATGGTGGTCTAGTATTGGGCCGCTAGAATGGGCTGTATCTAGAAAGAAATCAATTGGACTCAGATGACATGGCGGTCAGATAAATCAATTGTATCCTGAGGTAATCATCCTAGATTAGCTACTAGTTTAGTTAAAAGTTGAGAACACCTACTTGTTGGAAGATCGTAGCAGCAAAACCCTTCTTTGTAATCCCTGCAGAGCTTTGCCCCAACCTTAGCTAGCCTAGAATGGGGGTAGCAAAAGGGGTATGTTTATAGGGTTGTCATGGCCGAATGGGAGGCAAGATCTGAAATAATGGGGCTTTACAGCTTGTACAGGCTGGAGAGATAAGGGATAATGATTGGACAGCCAATCCATGGCCCAAATCGTAAAGTCTGTCTCCCACATTCATACACGATCCCTCTTCAATGTGCACACTTTCAAAGTCTGTACATCCTCAAAGTCTGTACATTGCTATTGCTAGCCTATTCACTAAGTCTGTACATTGCTATTGCTAGCCTATTCACTAAGTCTGTACATCACAAGTCTGTACATCCTCTCCCTCTCAAAGTCTATACATTGGCTTCCTCTCAAAGTCTGTACATCACTTCCTCTCAAAGTCTGTACATCACAAAGTCTATACATTGGCTATTGCTAGCCTATTCACGAAGTCTATACATCACAAGTCTGTACATCCTCTCCCTCTCAAAGTCTATACATTGGCCTCCCTCTCAAAGTCTATACATTGCCTGAGCATAGTCTTGAAGTCTGTACATTGCACTGTGCATCATTCTTCCAAGTCTATACAATGAGGTGAAGTCTGTACATCCATTAGTGATCTTCCAAGTCCGTATGTTGCCAGCTTATAATGTATAATTAATCATATTTAAGCCAACACATGCTAATTATTCTAGGTATGAGACTAATACTTGCTAATATTTGCTAATACATGCTAATTATTCTGGGTATAATGCTAATACATGCTAATTATCTTGGGTATGAAGCTAATACATGCTAATCATCCTAGATTTAAGCTAACACATGCTTTATGAACACTAAATATCGCATGGAAATGAGCCTAAGACTAAATGCCTAGACTAATCATCCTAGATTAACTATTAGTTTAGTTAAAAGTTGAGAACACCTACTTGTTGGAAGATCGTAGCAGCAGAACCCTTCTTTGTAATCCCTGCAGAGCTTTGCCCCAACCTTAGCTAGCCTAGAATGGGGGTAGCAAAAGGGGTATGTTTATAGGGTTGTCATGGCCGAATGGGATGCAAGATCTGAAATAATGGGGCTTTAAATCTTGTACAGGCTGGAGAGATAAGGGATAATGTTTGGACAGCCAATCTATGGCCCAGATCATAAAGTCTGTCTCCCACATTCATACACGATCCCTCTTCAATGTACACACTTTCAAAGTCTGTACATCCTCAAAGTCTATACATTGGCTTCACAAAGTCTGTACATTGCTATTGCTAGCCTATTCACTAAGTCTGTACATCACAAGTCTGTACATCCTCTCCCTCTCAAAGTCTATACATTGGCTTCCTCTCAAAGTTTGTACATCACTTCCTCTCAAAGTCTGTACATCACAAAGTCTATACATTAGCTATTGCTAGCCTATTCACAAAGTCTGTACATCACAAGTCTGTACATCCTCTCCCTCTCAAAGTCTATACATTGGCTTCCCTCTCAAAGTCTATACATTGCCTGAGCATAGTCATGAAGTCTGTACATTGCACTGTGCATCATTCTTCCAAGTCTATACAATGAGATGAAGTCTGTACATCCATTAGTGATCTTCCAAGTCTGTACGTTGCTAGCTTATAATGTATAATTAATTGGCACAAAAGGTAAAAGGTGGATGCTAGGATTTTAACCCTGGTCATTGGGTTGAAGGGCAAGTTACTTAACCAACTACACTATGAAGCCACTTGTTAAGTGAATACTCTTTACATATGATAACTACGTGTTCCAACTTCTTACCTAATCTAGAGTTTATCTAATATATATATTTTTTAGGAAATATTATTAATATATATATATATATATATATATATATATATTTATACGGGATGCTACAGATATTCCTTCCAATGGACTAAGAAATCTTGTTTCAAGGCCTCGGTAATTCTCCGCGAGCCTGGGATTCTCACTAGGATGCCGAGTTGGTTGTACCATTAAAGCCCAATTGTCTAGGAAGAACTACCGATGTTTTCTAATTCTGTAACGGTTCAATACTCGATCACTAAAGCCCATTAACGGTCCAGTATCTGACCGCCATGTCATCTGAGTCCAATTGATTTCTTTCTAGATACAGCCCATTCTATCGGCCCAATACTAGACCACCATGGAAATATAACGGCCCAGTTATAGACCCCTAAGTTTCCTAAGTTTCGTTAACCCAAGGTTTGACCAAGGGTTAACATCTATATGATCCTAGAAGGACTATTGAATTTCTGGGACATGTCACCTTAATCAAGAATGATTTGACTAAATTATGAAAGTTAAGAAAAGTACCATTATGCTGCCTATTTATTTCCATGGCATAACTTAGTTATTTAAGGTACTTATTGAAATTCCTTATTTCCTTATAGAAGCGTTCATATTTTTGGTTACTTTATCATGAGTTTATCATTGAAATTGTACATTCTTGGCCACAGTATTTACATGCGTGGAAGTAGGTTGATTTATATTTGAAGATGTGGATCGAGCACTGATTGTATTCAAGGGCTCTATGCTACTCCCCTCGGCTGATTGTCGGAAACATACTATTATTGTCACGCCCCGAGCGCGGAAGGTACCCGGAGATGCGCGACGAGTTTATATCAATCATGTCAATCAGAGTATTAGTGTATTCGACACAAAAAAAATCAGAGATGCGCGAAAGTAAAGATAACCCAGTCCTTTATTCCTTCATAAGAATATGTCTATTACAAACCTTGAAGTACTAACGGAAAATAAAGGAAAAAATACAAGGTTGACTCAAGAAAATATGAAAAAGACTAAATAACACGGAAGAAGCTCTATCTCTTTCACTCTTGATTTTCCCCATCCGTTTGAGTTCCCTCATCGTCGGACTTACCTGAAAAGTAGGGAACCACTAGGTGAGCGAACGCTCAGTAGGAAATTATATCTCAAGATCTAGCAAAGGGTTTAAGTGATTACATCTTTCATGAATGCACTATAGCTATGCATGCTCGCATAAAACGACAAGATAGAGAGAGTGTATAACAAAACGATAGCAAGAATAACTAGTTATGAACTTTCAAGAACTTATATCAAAAGATATCAAGATAGTCAAGCAAGTAAACTCATCATGGCACGTTGGAATTTGGCTATTTTGTTTCAAGTCAAGCAAGTATACAATTACCCTTTTCAGGCCACGCAAGTCATGTAATATCAAGTCAAGTACAAGATTTGTGGAATGCTCATTCAAGCTAGTCATGCACTTTGGTATAATGTCAATACCATGATCAATCAACTCCCATGGGCACAAGTACTTTCGGGTGCTCCTCCCAGGACCAGATCGGGCCCTATATGCGCAGACATTAATCATGTATTTTAACATCCACTTTTGTGTATAGCCAATATGGAATTTCAAGAATAAAGCTTGTAGATACGTAGGATAACTTGGATAGAATAGAGTCCAAAAATATGACACTTGACATAGAGTGACGATAATAACGGTACAATCACGATTATCGAAAAAACTAGGTGGAATTGGTTCCCTAACTTGGGTACCATGACAAACAAGTATGGATATTCTTTATATAGAATTGAGGTCCACATGAACAGCACATCAATGGCAAGACGTCATCATTCTTAATATAGAATTGAGGTCCACAAGAACATCATGTTGAATATAGAATTGGGGTTTACAAGAACACTATAACGATGTTGATATAGAATTGGGGTTTACAAGAACAGCATCAAATGGCATGATAACCTCATCCCATTAAGAGAATTCTCATGATACACACTTTGCATAACATGAGGGCCGGTATACCATGTTTCCATAGAGTGACATGGCAAAATAGTGTAATGGGTTTTTATGGTACAACCAGCTCAGTCGGCCTTGAGGGAATCCAAGGCTGCGAGGAGACTTACGGAGGTCTCTATGACTAACTCGCTAGTCCAAAGGAACGGAATGTCCAATGGAGAGCTTGTATGTCGATGAGAGTTGAGGGTAGTGCGATAAAAACATCATGAAACATGGGACTATATTCACGGACTGGAATATAGTGCCGATATATATATATATATATATATATATATATATATATATATATATATATATATATACAAAACCCTCGGTTAACAGTAACATTGTAAAATAGTGTCACAGGAAAATAGCGACTTAATCTAAGTCATTACTTATCAAATTAACGCCTTCTATAGGGGCGTTTATTTACAAATTTGACGACTTGTACATCAGTCGTCCCTTCAATATTTCTATTCTGCAGAAAATCAATATTCTGGATTTTAACAAAAACGCGCCCTGGACAGGGGCGTTATTTTTCAATTAGCGCCCTGGTCTGGGGCGTCAGTTCAGTAGGAGACGACCTAGACAAGGTCGTTAATTCAACGATTTATCAATTTTCAGATAATAATATTTCAGGAAAACAATTTCATGGTCAGGACCAGAAAAATAGCAGGATTCGATAGGTATGATCATGCATTAATTTAGATTCATGGTTTCATAATTATAGAATTTTAAACATGGATAATTATCAATTATATGAAATTGTCGACTCCTGGGTAGGGCGTCAAAACAAGAATTAGCGCCCATGTCTGGGTCGCTTCTTTAAAATCACTCAGAAAATATTTGGAAACGCAGTAAAACTATATGCATGAGATCATGGATGAGTTTATTTCATAATTTATACTAGTTTGGGCTACGTTCTTGAGAAAACCTACCTGATGTTGTGGATTGACTGATGAACTTTGATGAAGAAACGGTACTCTGCTACGAACAGAGTATGTTGTTTTGTAGGATGGGAAGAACAAGTAGCAGTCTTGTCTTCTGTTCAGTAAGGAGGAAGGAAGACACGGTCTTCACGTCCCACTTGTAGGAAGAAGAATATGGTCGAGGAATAGTTTTCAGGCGTCTTCACACCACAGGCAACCTGTAGAGGAAGAGGAAGAAGATTATCAATAAGTTCTTCCTTTGGCACGAACAGATGTAGATGCTTGCCGTTTGAAGAACCCACTTCTTCAGTTGATTCAACAGAGTTACTGCAGGCTTCCTACAAATAAAAGAAGATGATGAATAATTAACACTCTTCATGAAATCGAAAAGCAGAGATTCAAGAAGAACCTGTTGTTCTTCACATACCTCAGAAGAACCGAACGCCAAAATAGCGAACCGATCGAATAGGTGGGTATTTATAGGGTTTTGGGAATCCTAATAGGGTTAGAGTTGTATTGGAAGTAATACTTCCATGATAGAGTCCTTACCATATTCTACTAACTCGTACTAATCCATAAACTTTCCCTGGATAATGTTCTGGTTCGAACGGAACACAAACGGAATTTGCGTCTTAAGTGAGGGCGTCGAATTTAAATTGACGCCTTGTCGAGCGTCGTTACTTATGTAAACGCGCCCATGTAGAGGGCGTTTCATTTCCTTTCCTTAATTTTATTTTTCCCGTCGTTTGAAATTTGATGCCCTATTGTCCTGGCGTCCCTTTTAAATTAACGCCTTATACAGAGGCGTTTCTTTTTGAATCAGCGCCTTGATAAAAGGCGTTATTTTCCTCTTGATCAATGATTTACTCATTTAGGCTCTTTGTCATCTCTTTACTTATCTTTTATTTTAATTTGATTTATTTAAAAATCTTGTTTTTATCAGGGTTGCTACACCCTCCCCCACTTAAAAGAATTTGGTCCCCAAATTCAATAGTATATATAAGTGGAGAGTGTAGAGTATATACCTTAAAATAATTCTGGAAATCGCTTCCTCATGGATTCCTCGGTCTCCCATGTAGCTTCATGTTCGGAGTTCTTATTCCATTGTACCTTAAGCATGGGAATAACCTTATTCCTTAGGGTACGTACTTCACGATCTAGTATTTTCATAGGCTTCTGCTCATATGTGAGATCCTTCTGGATCACTAAGTCTCCATGATCAATAATATGTGATGGATCGTGTACATACTTCTTCAACATAGATATGTGGAATACATTATGTACATCGGACAGTTGAGGAGGTAATGCGATGCGATAAGCAACCTCGCCAACTCGTTCCAGTATCTCGAAGGGTCCGATGAATCTTGGTGTAAGCTTGCCTTTAACACCAAATCTCCGTATGCCACGTCCAGGCGATATCTTGAGAAATACATGATCTCCAACTTAGAATTCAAGATCTCTCCTTCTTGTATCGGCATAAGCCTTCTGCCCAGATTGAGCAACTCACAGTCTTTCTCTAATCAATTGTATCTTCTTAGTGGTATCCCTTACCATGTCTGGACCTAATAGTTGTTTCTCTCCAACTTCGTCCCAGCATAAGGGTGATCAGCAACTCCTTCCGTATAAAGCTTCGAAAGGTGCCATTTGTATACTTGTCTGGTAGCTATTATTGTATGCAAATTCCACCAATGGCAAGTGATCATGCCAGCTTCCATCGAAATCAATGATGCAAGCTCTGAGCATATCTTCAACCACCTGATTAGTTCTCTCGGTCTGACCATCCGTTTGAGGATGAAAAGCTGTACTAAAGTTAAGCCTTGTTCCCAACGAATGTTGTAATCCCTTCTAAAAATGAGAAGTAAAACGGGGATCTCTGTCAGACACGATTGAAACAGGAATACCATGTAATCTGACTATGTCCTTGATGTATAATGCAGCCAAAACATCAACTGACCATCGGCTCTTTATTGGCAAGAAATGCGCCGATTTAGTCAATCGGTCAATAATAACCCATATTCCATCATGTCCTCCTTTTGATTTAGATAAACCGATAATGAAATACATGCTAATATTCTCCCACTTCCATTTGGGAATATCTAGAGGATGTAATTTTCCAGCAGGCTTTTGGTGTTCCGCCTTGACCTGTTGGCAAGTGAGACAGCGTGATACATAGTCCGCTATTTCCCTTTTCATGTTGGACCACCAAAAATTCCTCTTCACATCTTGGTACATTTTGGTTGATCCTGGATGAATCGTGTACCTTGATCTATGAGCTTCATCTAAGATCTTCTTCTTTAACTCGGGACAATCCGGAATGCAAGTTCTATTCCTGAACATTAATCTTCCTTCACAAGTTATTTGGAAATCAGATTGTCCTTCTAGTTTGCCCTTGATTTCCACTAATATTGGGTCATTATCCTGAAGTGCTTGTATTTCAGATAATAGGTCTGGACGAATGCTTATGTGAGACAATGTGACACTTTTGAAGTCTGTGTCCATGCTTATATTGAGTTCAGAGAATTGCTCCAGCAATTTTCATTCTTGAATCATACAATTGGCTAACAGTGCTCTCGGCTTTCGACTAAGGGCATCTGCTACATGGTTACCCTTTCCGGGATGATATTGTATATTGAAGTCGAAGTCCTTGAGATATTCTAGCCAACGTCTTTGCCTCATATTTAGTTCCTTTTGTGAAAAGAGATACTTGAGACTCTTGTGATCAGAGTATACAGTAAACTGTACTCCATAAAGATAATGTCTCCATATTTTGAGTGCAAATACCACCGCGGCCAAATTTAAGTCATGGATGGGGTAGTTCTCTTCATGCTTCTTCAATTGACGAGAAGAATAAGCTATAACCTTTCCTTGTTGCATTAGAACACATCCGAGGCCAATGCCAGAAGCATCAGTGTATACCTCGAACTTCTCTCCTTCCATAGGTAAAGCTAAGACCGGAGCTGTAGTTAGATGATCCTTGAGATTTTGGAAGCTTCTTTCACAATCCTCACTCCATTCATAACGGATCTCCTTGCGAGTTAGCCTAGTGAGTGGTACGGCTATCTTGGAGAAATCCTTGATGAATCGCCGATAGTAGCCCACAAGACCTAAGAAACTTCGGATCTCGCTAGCATTGGTAGGTCTTTCCCAATTCTTCACAGCTTCAACTTTTGATGGATCTACTGATAAGCCATCCTTTGATATAACATGTCCGAGAAAAGTCACTTCCTCAAGCCAGAACTCACACTTGTTGAGTTTGGCATATAATCGGTTTGTCCTTAATATTTGTAATGCAATCCTCAAATGCTCCTCATGCTCTTCCTTAGTCTTGGAATAAATTAATATATCATCGATGAAGACCACCACGAATTGATCTAAATAAGGCCTGAATATACTATTCATTAACTGCATAAAGGCAGCAGGGGCATTTGTTAGTCCAAAAGGCATAATAACAAACTCATAATGGCCATACCTGCTTCTGAATGCGGTTTTATGAATGTCATCATCCTTGATCCTTAGTTGGTGATATCCTGACCTGAGATCAATTTTGGAAAAGTACTTGGATCCTGAAATTTGATCAAATAACTCATCGATTCTCGGTAGTGGATACTTGTTCTTGATAGTGAGATGATTCAACTGTCGATAGTCGATGCATAAGCTCATGGATCCATCCTTCTTCTTTACAAATAGCACACGCGCTCCCCATAGGGAAGTACTCAGTCTTATGAATCCTTTCTTAATGAGTTCCATCAATTGCTCCTTTAACTCCTTGAGTTCGGCAGGGGACATTCTATACGGTGCCTTAGAAACTGGACCCGCACCAGGAACTAAATCGATGGTGAAGGCCACTTCTCTTTGCGGGGGTAATCCCGGCAAATCTTCTGGAAACACATCCGGAAATTCTTGCACAACTGGGATATCTTCTATCTTAGTTTCCTTAGCCTCCTTAATCGTGACAAATGCAAGGAAAGATACACATCCTTTCCTGATGAGCTTGCTAGCTCGGGGAGCCGTAATAAGAGGTAACTCGCTCCGACTCTTAGGGCTAGAATAGACTAGTTCTGGAAAGTCCTTGAAAGTAACCTTGCTATTGCGGCAATCGACTGTTGCCTGGTATTTGGATAACCAATCCGCTCCCAGTATGACATCATACTCCTTTAGATCTAAACTTATGAGACCGATAGGAAAATTTCTTCCTTTTACCAAGACTTCACAGTTTTGATAATGGTGAGTAATATCAGTTTCGTTTCCGAGAGGAGTAGATAAAATTATTTTCATCCATTCCGGTTCCATAGGTAGTGGGTTAGCAAACTTCTTGGAAATAAAAGAATGTGATGCACCCGTATCAAATAAGACATGTGCATACTTGGAACAAACTTTCAGTGTACCTTCTACTAGTCCGCCTTCTTCTTCTTCGGTCTCCTTAATTGCGTGAAGACGAGCGTTCTTGGTTACCGGGCGCTTTCCGTCACCGGCTTGATCATTAAGTAATGGGCAATCGGGAATCCGATGCTCGCGGCTCCCGCAACGGAGACATGCTCCAAGTTTCCTCCAGCACTCTTCGACTTTATGACCAGCCTTGTCACAATGCTTGCATATTATATTCGAAGGTGTAGTAGTGATAGAGAAGGGCTTGGTCTTCTTAAATTTTTGGTCTTGGGAAGAAGTACCTCCAGTGCTAGGCCTCTTTTTGAAGTTGGGTTTAAAGGAACCCGAACTTGTAACTTGTTCTTTCTTGTCCTTCCCACGGATTCTATCAGATAGTTCCGTGGCGTCTTCTAATAGCTGAGCTCGGCGCACAATTTCTGAGTAGACCTGGATATCCATTGGCGCCAGCTGTGTGATATATTGGGGCCTGAGCCCATTAAGGAACCTCCTAGCTTTCATCTTCTCGGTGCTAACTAAGTGCATAGCATACCGAGACAATCTAGAGAATTGTGCTTCGTACTCCGCCACCGATAATGACCGTTGCTTGAGTGCGGCAAATTCGGTAGCTTTCTTTTCTTGGACTCGGTCCGAAAAATATTTAGCGTTGAAATGTTCAACGAATTCTTCCCAAGTAACTTGGTCTTGATTTAAAGTAGCTTCTATCGATTCCCACCAACATCGGGCATCCCTTTCTAGTTGGAAAGTAGCTAATAAGACTTTATCTTGATCCGTGCACTGCATAACACGGAATATACGCTCCGTCTCCCTGATCCAATGCTCTGCGTCATCCAGATCGGTAGAACCCGTGAATTTAGGTGGGTTCATGTTTTTAAAGACTTGGTGGAGACTTCCGGCTCGTTGTGCACCTCCTTGTGCTACTTGTTGCAGCACTTGAGTCATGCCTTGAAGTGTACGCTGCATGTTACGCCACTGAGCACGTTCGGCAGCCATCGTCCTACAATTACAATAACTAGATCAATACGTGATCTCATTTAGAAGCTAGCATTTCTATGTTAACTTTAACCCTTGGTTCTACCCAATCTCACCGGTTAAAGGTTAAACCTATCCTTGGACTTGGGTTTTCGTAGGAATTGAATACCCTAGGCTCTGATACCACAAAAACTGTCACGCCCCGAGCGCGGAAGGTACCCGGAGATGCGCGACGAGTTTATATCAATCATGTCAATCAGAGTATTAGTGTATTCGACACAAAAAAAATCAGAGATGCGCGAAAGTAAAGATAACCCAGTCCTTTATTCCTTCATAAGAATATGTCTATTACAAACCTTGAAGTACTAACGGAAAATAAAGGAAAAAATACGAGGTTGACTCAAGAAAATATGAAAAAGACTAAATAACACGGAAGAAGCTCTATCTCTTTCACTCTTGATTTTCTCCATCCGTTTGAGTTCCCTCATCGTCGGACTTACCTGAAAAGTAGGGAAACACTAGGTGAGCGAACGCTCAGTAGGAAATTATATCTCAAGATCTAGCAAGGGGTTTAAGTGATTACATCTTTCATGAATGCACTATAGCTATGCATGCTCGCATAAAACGACAAGATAGAGAGAGTGTATAACAATACGATAGCAAGAAGAACTAGTTATGAACTTTCAAGAACTTATATCAAAAGATATCAAGATAGTCAAGCAAGTAAACTCATCATGGCACGTTGGAATTTGACTATTTTGTTTCAAGTCAAGCAAGTATACAATTACCCTTTTCGGGCCACGCAAGTCATGTAATATCAAGTCAAGTACAAGATTTGTGGAATGTTCAATCAAGCTAGTCATGCACTTCGGTATAATGCCAATACCGTGATCAATCAACTCCCATGGGCACAAGTACTTTCGGGTGCCCCTCCCAGGACCAGATCGGGCCCTATATGCGCAGGCATTAATCATGTATTTTAACATCCACTTTTGTGTATAGCCAATATGGAATTTCAAGAATAAAGCTTGTAGATACGTAGGATAACTTGGATAGAATAGAGTCCAAAAATATGACACTTGACATAGAGTGACGATAATAACGGTACAATCACGATTATCGAAAAAACTAGGTGGAATTGGTTCCTTAACTTGGGTACCATGACAAACAAGTATGGACATTCTTTATATAGAATTGAGGTCCACATGAACAGCACATCAATGGCAAGACGTCCTCATTCTTAATATAGAATTGAGGTCCACAAGAACATCATGTTGAATATAGAATTGGGGTTTACAAGAACACCATAACGATGTTGATATAGAATTGGGGTTTACAAGAACAACATCAAATGGCATGATAACCTCATCCCATTAAGAGAATTCTCATGATACACACTTTGCATAACATGAGGGCCGGTATACCATGTTTCCATAGAGTGACATGGCAAAATAGTGTAATGGATTTTTATGGTACAACCAGCTCAGTCGGCCTTGAGGGAATCCAAGGCTGCGAGTAGACTTACGGAGGTCTCTATGACTAACTCGCTAGTCCAAAGGAACGGAATGTCCAATGAAGAGCTTGTATGTCAATGAGAGTTGAGGGTAGTGCGATAAAAACATCATGAAACATGGGACTATATTCACGGACTCGAATATAGTGCCGATATATATATATATATATATATATATATATATATATATATATATACAAAACCCTCGGTTAACAGTAACATTGTAAAATTGTGTCACAGGAAAATAGCGACTTAATCTAAGTCATTACTTATCAAATTAACGCCTTCTATAGGGGCGTTTATTTACAAATTTGACGACTTGTACATCAGTCGTCCCTTCAATATTTCTATTCTGCAGAAAATTAATATTCTGGAATTTTAACAAAAACGCGCCCTGGACAGGGGCGTTATTTTTCAATTAGCGCCCTAGTCTGGGGCGTCAGTTCAGTAGGAGACGACCTAGACAAGGTCGTTAATTCAACGATTTATCAATTTTCAGATAATAATATTTCAGGAAAACAATTTCATGGTCAGGACCAGAAAAATAGCAGGATTCGATAGGTATGATCATGCATTAATTTAGATTCATGGTTTCATAATTATAGAATTTTAAACATGGATAATTATCAATTATATGAAATTGACGACTCCTGGGTAGGGCGTCAAAACAAGAATTAGCGCCCTTGTCTCGGTCGCTTCTTTAAAATCACTCAGAAAACATTTGGAAACGCAGTAAAACTATATGCATGAGATCATGGATGAGTTTATTTCATAATTTATACTAGTTTAGGCTACGTTCTTGAGAAAACCTACCTGATGTTGTGGATTGACTGATGAACTTTGATGAAGAAACGGTACTCTGTTACGAACAGAGTATGTTGTTTTGTAGGATGGGAAGAACAAGTAGCAGTCTTGTCTTCAGTTCAGTAAGGAGGAAGGAAGACACGGTCTTCACGTCCCACTTGTAGGAAGAAGAATATGGTCGAGGAATAGTTTTCAGGCGTCTTCACACCACAGGCAACCTGTAGAGGAAGAGGAAGAAGATTATCAATAAGTTCTTCCTTTGGCACGAACAGATGTAGATGCTTGCCGTTTGAAGAACCCACTTCTTCAGTTGATTCAACAGAGTTACTGCAGGCTTCCTACAAATAAAAGAAGATGATGAATAATTAACACTCTTCATGAAATCGAAAAGCAGAGATTCAAGAAGAACCTGCTGTTCTTCACATACCTCAGAAGAACCGAACGCCAAAATAGCAAACCGATCGAATAGGTGGGTATTTATAGGGTTTTGGGAATCCTATTAGGGTTAGAGTTGTATTGGAAGTAATACTTCCATGATAGAGTCCTTACCATATTCTACTAACTCGTACTAATCCATAAACTTTCCCTGGATAATGTTCTGGTTCGAACGGAACACAAACAGAATTTGCGTCTTAAGTGAGGGCGTCGAATTTAAATTGACGCCTTGTCGAGCGTCGTTACTTATGTAAACGTGCCCATGTAGAGGGCGTTTCATTTCCTTTCCTTAATTTTATTTTTCCCGTCGTTTGAAATTTGACGCCCTATTGTCCAGGCGTCCCTTTTAAATTAACGCCTTATATAGAGGTGTTTCCTTTTGAATCAGCGCCTTGATAAAAGGCATTATTTTCCTCTTGATCAATGATTTACTCATTTAGGCTCTTTGTCATCTCTTTACTTATCTTTTATTTTAATTTGATTTATTTAAAAATCTTGTTTTTATCAGGGTTGCTACAATTATAAACCATGGGGTATGATGCTACTAGCGTCACATTGCGCTGGGACTACTTTCTTTATAAATAAGTGAAATATCCACGGCAATCTCGAAAATATTCACGACTTGTGAAAATATGCACAGAAATTCACGAAGTACTTGTTATTAAGTGACGAGTACATTCTTGCATGACTTGCTAGTACATTCTTGTTACATTCTAGAAAGGCCATAATTACATTCTTGCTTGATCATGCTTGCTCAATCATATCTTAACTTGGTCGTGTCTTGTTACTTTGGTTTATTTACATGATTTACCGCATACGCATGATTTTACCTTATTCTTTAGAGCTAAAATGCTAATCACGTTAATATTGCCTTCATGTTGATGCGAAGATATCTAATGGTTAAGTGTGCTCATTACCTACTTTTCAATCTTTTCAGGAGATGCAAGTAGTTCGGATTCGGATTTGAGTTGTTCAAGTGATGGGTCCGAGAGCAAATGAAAGTTTCATAAAGTTGAGAGTGAAGACTTAGGAAGTCAATAATGTCTAGATCAAGTTCATGTAATTTTCTCTTTATTGAGTCAACTAGATTTGGAATCGTCTATGTGCTTGGATTTTAATCATTCTTATTATTAATGTAAGGAGAAGTCGGTTAAATTATTGTGCAATTGCATCTTATGTGTGATTGTCTTACGCTCTGATTATTCTTGCTTGCAAGAGACTTACCATGCCGGCTGTTCACGATTCCCGAAATTGTCTTCCATTGTATTAAAATCTCGCGGCGTGACAATTAAGTTAGTATCAGAGCCTAAGTCCAAGGACTTAGGGAGAAAAGTCATGTCATAGCATAAGTCCAAGTTTTAGGACCCTTACCTATGAACTGAGGAGGAAATTCCCCACCCATGTGAGAATTTGGGTAGAGCCCGAGATAAGATAATAAGTTAGCTTTAGATTAACCCTTTCAAATTTCCATGAGAATTAACAATTTATTATTCTCTCAGGTACCTTATTCTTATAATGGCTCATTGTGTAGATTGGGATGGTATGCATCAGACTGTTGCGGGCCTCACTCAGGCGCTACAAATGATAGCCCAAGCAGGCACTGGAGCAAGAGCTGGGGACTTGTATCGCAATTTCTGAAGCTTAAATCCTCCACGTTTCTATGGCTCTTTGAATCCAGACGAGGCCAAGAACTGGATCGATGAAATGAATCATATATTTGACGTCATCCAGTGTACATACCAGGAAAAAGTACGTCTTGCTACTTTTCAACTCAACAAGGATGCACGTACTTAGTGGAAGTCGGTTCCGGCACCTCCTGCGGATGCACCACACACGTGGGAAGGCTTTCTTACCTTATTCCGTGCCAAGTATTTTTCAGAACATGTTAAGGAGAGAAAGGCTATGGAGTTCGCTTCGCTACGTCAGGGAATGATGACAGTTGCCGAGTATGAACTGCAATTTTCAAGGCTAGCGCCATATGCGACTCATCTGGTCGGTACCGACCTATTGAAGGCCAATCGATCTATGGACGGGTTAAGACCCGATTATATTCAGTAGCTCAGGACCCAAAATATCCGTACTTATGCGGAGATGGTCCAACGGGCGTATCTCTGTGAAAGGACCTTGGAAAAGGTCAAAAAATTAAAAGGCAAAAGCGAAGAGTCAGGCTGACGGTCGGATCGGCATAGTAAGAAGGAGAAATTTAGCATCACAGAGCCCTACAAACCTCGTCATAGCAGGAAGAGGTTGAGGAACGGGAGCGAGAGTAACTCCCAGAAGAATAAGAAAGTCAAGGAGGAGGATAAGCAAGTCATGGCGGCTTGCACCTTTTGTGAAAAGTTTGGCCACTCGGTCGAGCAATGCTGGAAGCACCTCGGTGCTTGTTTAAGGTGTGGCAGCCATGAGCATCGCATGCCAGACTGCCCTCTCATGAAGGAACAATCATCTGGTGGTGGACGTAAGAGGCAAGCTCGCCTCAATGTTGTTCTAGAAGATAATGAAGCGCCCCCAAATGATGGGCTTATGGAAGGTACTGTTCACATTTATTCTCGTCCTGCATTTGTGTTATTTGATATCGGTGCTTCTCATTCCTTCATATCCTCCGCTTTTGCAAAAATATTGCCAATTTCATCAGTTCCCTTACCTTCGTACCTTGCTATTACTACACCTTTAGGCCTAGGAACCAAACTCACAAACTATTACCCCGATAGTGAAGTAAGGGTGGAAGGTCAAAATCTACCTGCAAACCTCGTATGCCTTGACATGGAAGGCTATGATGCCATTCTATGGGTAGATTGGCTTGTGGATCATGATGCCGGTATTAATTGTCGGAATAGGATAATATCCTTTTTCAAACCAGGTCTTCCAAGAATTTCCTTCCTTGGTATCAAGTATAGGAAACATCCTACAATCATTTCTTTCCTTCACGCTTGCAAACTTATTTCGCAAGGATGTGAAGCTTTTCTCGCTTCTGTGATCGTTACCTAGTCTAACGAGATCATCTTAGCAGACATCCCCATTGTAAATGAGTTTCCTGATATATTCCCATCAGATTTACCCAGTTTACCACCCGAAAGGGAAGTAAGCTTCTCCATTGAACTCATTCCCGGAGCAGCACCTGTTACTATAGCTCCTTACAGGATGTCCCCCACATAACATAAGGAATTGAAGATGCAGCTTCAGGAATTATTGGACAAGGGATTCATATGACCTAGCACATCCCCTTGGGGTGCGCCAGTCCTTTTTTTCAAAAAGAAGGATGGATCACTCAGGCGCTGTATCGATTATCGGCGACTACATCACCTTACAATTAAGAACAAGTATCCGTTGCCGCGTATCGATGAACTCTTTGATCAGCTTTCGAGAGAGGAGTATTTTTCCAAGATAGACCTCAAGTCAGGTTATCACCAGCTCAGAATTAAAAACAAAGACATATATAAAACTACTTTTCGAAGCCGTTATGGTCATTATGAGTTTGTTATAATGCCGTTCGGGTTAACTAATGTCCCAGCAGCATTTATGCAACTCATGAATAAAGTTTTCCAACCTTATCTGGACCAGTTTGTAGTCATCTTTATTGATGACATTCTTATTTACTCCAAGACAAAGGAAGAACATGAAGAACATTTAAAAATAGCCTTGCAGACTCTAAGATAACACAAACTTTATGCCAAACTTAGTAAATGTGAGTTCTGGCTTAAGGAAGTCTCATTTCTTGGCCATATCATTTCAAAGGAGGGTATCACTATGGATCCTTCTAAAGTGGAAGCTGTCAAGAACTGGAGCCGGCCAACGACTATGTCAGAAATAAGAAGTTTCCCAGGGCTAGCTGGCTATTACAGGAGATTTATCAAGGATTTTTCTAAAAAAAATTTTGGTAAGTAATGATCTATGTATTAATGATAATCAATCTGTACATCAAAAGTCTGAAAATCAGAACTAACATGCTCAGGGCCACACAGGTTGTGGTCTCAGAGCTAATAAAAAAGAATGAATCTTTTAAAGATGCATTTCTCTCTAGCAGTTAATGATTTTTGACCATGAGCTTCAATGACTCTTCTAGTATCTTCAAGGATATCTATGAAGATGTTACTTTTTCTGGTGCTGGTGCCTTCAAAAATTCTTCTACAACGTTCCTTCCAAATCTTCCAAATAGTAATGCGAAAGAGAAGTCTAGCAATGATAGTCAATTGTCCAGATTTGGGGAATTCAACATGAAGCTGCTGCAATTCTTTGACTATTCCTGATTTTGGTTGCCTGAAAAGGTCGAACCAAATGAGAATGTGTTTCCAAACCCAACTTGTATAAGCACATTCAAAAAAAATGTTGTCTTGATAGTCAATTCCTTGCATACAAAGAAGACAGATGCTTGGCATATAGAATCCTTTCCTTTGTAAATTTTCAGCAGTTGGAAGTTTATTTAGAGTAGCTTGCCATGTACAATGAGAAGCATTTTGAGTGGTAGGATTTTTCCAAACCCAATCATGGAATCTAAAATCAGAACCTCTTTGTCTGATGTCTTTCCAAATTATTTTAGTCTTCATTTCCTCCTTATAATTCTTCCAAATAATGGAATCCGATCCTTCATTTTGGATAGGAACAGCCTCAATTAGTTCCCACGGCTCCTCCATTTCAGCAGACAGGGCAGTGGGCAGATGCCATTGCCCTTCTGAGATCAACTCACTCAACTTATCATTTTTCTAAAATTGATGTTCCTTTGACAAGACTTACAAGAAAAGAAAATCCTTTTGTATAGTCGAAGGACTATGAAAAGAGTTTCCTAACTCTTAAGGAACATCTCACGACAGGCCCTATATTATCATTGCCCGTTGAGGGTGGTGGATTTGAAGTCTATATGGATGCATCTGGCATTGGCCTAGGGTGCGTTCTTATGCAAAATGAGAAGGTAATTTGCTATTCTTCAAGACAATTGAAGCGTCACGAGAAAAATTACCCTATGCATGATTTAGAATTGGCGACTGTTATATTTTCTTTGAAAATTTGGCGTCACTACCTTTATGGAGAGAAATTTACGATTTATTCAGACCACAAAAGCTTGAAATATTTGTTCTCCCAAAATGAGCTGAATATGAGGCAAAGAAGATGGTTGGAATACCTAAAGTACTTTGATTTTGCCATTCAATATCATCCTAGCAAAGCTAATGCTGTAGTGGATGCACTCAGCAGAAAACCAACGGGAAAGCTATCAAGTCTTATGATTAGTATGACTAATCTCATTCCTCAATTTGCTCAGTTGAACTTAGATATTGACATGAAGGAAGAAGATTGTTTTATGGCCAGAATTCGAACTCAACCTACATTAATAGAAGATCTGGTCAAGCTACAAGACGATGACCCAGTATTACTGGAGATTAAAACCAATATTAAGCAAAGGCCGGATTTCTCTATTGCAAACGATGGAAGATTGCTATTGAAGGCCCGAATTTGTATACCAGATCATGTGGATACTAAGAAACTAATCCTGGAAGAAGCTCACAATTCTAAGTACACCATTCATCCTAGTGGTACTAAAATGTATCAAGATCTTAAAAGGAACTTTTGGTGGCCCAATATGAAAAGAGAAATAACAGATTTTGTGTCCCGCTATCTCACTTGTCAAAAAGTAAAGGTAAAGCATTTAAGACCCGCAGATAAATTACACCCCTTGAATATTCCCGAATGGAAATGGGAAAGTGTAGGGATGGATTTCATCATGGGTTTATCTAAGACAAGAGGGGGACATGATGAAATATGGGTAATCATAGACCGATTGACAAAATCTGCACATTTTCTGCCAATAAAGAGTCGATGGTCTGTGGATATTCTAGCAGCAATATACATAAGGGAAATCGTCAAATTATATGGTGTCCTTGTCACTATCATATCGGATCGAGATCGTCGATTCACATCACAGTTTTGGAAGGGCCTTAAACATTCTTTAGGGACCCGACTAAACTTTAGCACATCATTCCATCCACAAACAGATGGTCAAACAGAAAGGATGAATCAAGTGGTGAAAGATATGCTAAGGGCCTGTGCTATGGATTTTGGAGGTAGTTGGCATAATCACTTACCATTAGTGGAATTTGCATACAATAATAGCTACCAGTCTAGTATACAAATGGCACCATTTGAAGCTTTATATGGAAGAATCTGTCGATCACCAATATGCTGGAATGAAGTAGGAGAAAGGCAATTTCTAGGTCCCGACATGGTCAGGGATACTATAGAAAAGATAAAGCTTATTTGGGAGAGGCTTCATATGGCACAGGACCGACAAAAATCTTATGTTGATAATCGAAGACGCGACTTGGAGTTCCAAGTGGGAGACCATGTGTACCTTAAGATTTCTCCGGGTCGTGGTACTTGAAGATTTGACATTAAAGGCAAGCTTACTCCAAGATTTATTGGCTCATTTGAAATTCTGGAAAGGGTCGATGAAGTGGCTTATCGACTAGCTTTGCCTCCACAACTAGCAGGAGTTCATGACGTATTCCATGTTTCTATGTTGAAGAAGTATGTTTATGATCCTTACCATGTTATCACTTATGATGATTTGGAAATTCAGAAGGATATGACGTATGAGCAAGCACCAATTAAGATTCTTGAACGAGAAGTGCGTCAACTAAGGAATAAGGCCATTCCTATGGTCAAGATTCAATGGAAGAAGTCATGGCCCTTTGAAGCAACATGGGAGACGGAGGAAGCTATGCGCAAGAAATATCTGGAGTTATTTAATTGTAAGTACACTCTCCCTAAAATCTATATATATTGAATTTGGGGACCAAATTCTCTTAAGTGGGGGAGGGTGTAATGCCCCAGAATTTTTATAAATTATTTTTGATGAATTTAGGAATTTTCTGGAATTATTAAAGGTCCAAATGAATTAATAAATAAATATTGGGTTAAACAAATCATTATTTAGGCCCAATTATGATAAACAATTAACCTAGCCTAATTAATTGAAGCCCAAAGGGTTTAAGGACCAAGCCCATGAAGTTTGGCCCATGTTCTAGAAGGTTAATTAGCCTATTCATGGAATTTAGGGATAAATACACCTTGAATAGATAATTAAATGGATAAACCAAAATTAGAGTTTGAACTCATTTCAAATTCGGCGCCCAGGATCTGTAGCGGTCTATCGTGCAACCGCTAAATGCCATCAAGCGGTCTATTAAGCGACTACTACATTCTGTTAGTTCCATGAAGTGAAGAAAGAGCAAAAAGATTGGATTTTTGATGAGTTATCTCCTAGAGATCGAGATGGGTGGACTAGTAAACATCTTAAGGACTCTCAGAATCGATCTAAGGTTTAATAAGGACTCTAGGATCGATTTAATCCTCAAATCCTAGCAAAACCCTATAAATAGAACCTAGTTTTGACCTACGTGACCCTTACATTGGCTCGCGTGAAACCAAGGTAAGATGATATTATTTCAGGTAGGTTCTTTAGAAGTTTTTATTCCTAATATATAGGACTAACATCTCCCAAAATTTCATGCTAGGAGATCAAGCACACAAGGAGATAGAAGCATGTAAAGTTGCTAATTCCATATTACCGACCCAGGAAACTGTGCAAAAGTCCGGTGAAGATCAAGGAATTATGATACCAAAATGAGATAATTAGCATTAGTGCCTTTAGAACTTTTTGTTCCCTTTAATATCTACTTCTTACACTCCAAATTTCATGTCCTTGGGTCAAGAGAGTAAGGAGTTAGAGCAGCGTGAAGTTGATGATTTACCACAGGAAGTTCGGGATTAGGGTTAACTTCCAGTCTGAAATTCCAAGATTAGAAGCCTTAGCAAAGGTAGGTCATCTCATGAATGACTGAAATATCATTCTAGGGATAAAAGCTTTCTGGTTTTACTCGATTTCATGCTTTATGTGTGGAGAATTTTATGTTTCAATAGGACCTATGCACTTAGTATGTCATACATGCATATCTCTTAGCCCTAATGAACTAAAGTATTTCCTTGTCATGATACATGATTCCCATGCATATTGTAGCCTATTTATCATTCTATCATGTAGAAATTTTATAAATATGTTGATTTTCAGACATGATGTGTTTTAAACATTAGATCATTTTACTTAAGTTTATTGTCAGTCGTGCTCTAGCGACCTAAGGTTCGACCGCCAACCTCGTGTAGCGAGCCTACGATAAACTGCAAGAAGCTCTGTAAACTCGTTTGTTTATGAAATCTCTGATGGACCCGAAATAGACCGTTTTTATCTCTCTGGCGGCCTTACGATAAACCGCCAACTCGCAGTAACCGATCTATGATAGACTGCCAATGTTCGGTTTTCTGTCAACACCAGATAGATCAAGAACAATCCATTTAACTTATAAGTAAGCCTAGTGAACTATGTTCTAACATGTTTATTGTTATGTACTACTCTGAGTTTTATTTTACTGATTCATAACAGTGATTTCATGTTCCTTATGGTTCTTATGATTATTTTAAACATATGATAGTTTCATGCCAAAAAATATATAATCTTGTATTAAATTATGGTTTAAGTGCTTGTATGAACGAGATTGAACGTTGGATTCTCACTGTACACATTCTATTTCTATCTCAGAGTCACTTCTGTAAGTTCATGGCGTATATTCCGGTATATGGCCATTAGTTACACACTTTGCACTTATAGGAACATAATCTTGAACATGATAACCTCTCCTTTGGATATTCCTTCCAATAGACTAGAAAATTTTGTTTCAAGGTCTCCGTAATTCTCCGCGAGCCTAGGATTCCCACTAGGATACCAAGTTGGTTGTACCATTAAAGCCCAATTATCTAGGAAGCACTATCGATATTTTCTGATTCTGTAACGGTTCAATACTCGACCGCTAAAGCCCTTTAACGGTCCAGTATCTGACCGCCATGTCATCTGAGTCCAATTGATTTCTTTCTGGATTCAGCCCATTCTAACGGCCCAATACTAGATCGCCATCTAAATATAACGGCCCAGTTATAAACCACTAAGTTTTCTGAGTTTCGTCAACCCAAGGTTTGACCAGGGGTTAATATCTATATGATCCTAGAAGGACTATTGAATTTCTGGGACATGTCACCTTAATCAAGAATGATTTGACTAAATTATGAAAGTTAAGAAAATACCGTTATGCTGCCGATTTATTTCCATGGCATAACCTAGTTATTTAGGGTATTTATTGAAATTTCTTATTTCCTTATAGAAGCGTTTGTATTTTTGGTTACTTTATCATGAGTTTATCATTAAAATTATACATTCTTGGCCACATTATTTACATGCGTGGAAGTAGCTTAATTTATACTTGAAGATGCGGATCGAGCACTGATTGTGTTCAAGGGCTCTATGCTAGTCCCCTCGACTGATTGTCGGAAACATACTATTATAAACCATGGTGTATGATACTACTGGCGTCGCATTGCGCTGGGAGTACTTTCTTTATAAATAAGTGAAAAATATACTGCAATCTCGGAAATATTCACGACTTGTGAAAATATCCACAGAAATTCACAAAGTACTTGTTACTAAGTGAAGAGTATATTCTTGCTTGACTTGCTAGTACATTCTTGTTACATTCTCGAAAGTCCATAATTACATTCTTGCTTGATCATGCTTGCTCAATCATATCTTAACTTGGTTATGTCTTGTTACTTTGGTTTATTTATATGATTTACCGCATTCACATGATTTTACCTTATTCTTTAGAGCTAAAATGCTAATCACTTTAATATTGCCTTCATGTTGATGCGAAGATGTCTACTGGGCAAGTGTGCTCATTACCTACTTTTCAATCTTTTCAGGAGATGCAAATAGTTCGGATTCGGATTTGAGTTGTTCAAGTGATGGGTCCGAGAGCGAATGAAAGTTTCATAAAGTTGAGAGTGAAGACTTAGGAAGTCAATAATGTCTAGATCGAGTACATGTAATTTTCTCTTTATTGAGTCAACTAGATTTGGAATCGTCTATGTGCTTGGATTTTTATCATTCTTATTATTAATGTAAGGAGAAGTTGGTTAAATTATTGTGCAATTACATCTTATGTGTGATTATCTTGCGCTCTAATTATTCTTGCTTGCAAGAGGCTTACCATACCGGCTATTCACGATTCCCTAAATTATCTTCCGCTGTATTAAAAGCTCGGGGCGTGACACTAACTGTCCGCTGATGAACAAGCAAGCCGTTAAAGTGGAGAAGTTCCCGGTAAAGAAGCAAGGTCGTCTGCATGCCCTCCAAGAGACAAAACCAACAGAAGGCGGAATCATGGAAGGTACACTAACTATTTGCTCTAAGAATGCCAAAGTTTTATTTGATACTGGAGCAACACATTCATTTATTTCCCAGAAATCTACTACTACATTCTCTATGGAGCCCGAATGGTTAGACTTATTCATATCTACACCTATCGGGAACAAGGCCGACCTCACACATCACTACCCAAACTGTGAGGTTATGGTTAAAGGAAATAATTTACCTGCTGACCTAATTTGCCTAGATATGGAAGGGTATGATGTCATACTAGGCGCTGATTGGTTATCCACGTACCAAGCAACTGTAGATTGCCGGAATGGCAAGATAACTTTTGTGGGTTACCCGGAACTGGTATACATTAGCCCTCGGGCTAGATTACCTTTTATATCAGCTCTCCGAGCTAGTAAACTAATAGGCAGAGGGTGTTCGGCTTTCATTGCAATTGTAACTGCCATGGACGTCGAGGAGCCTAAGCTTGAAGACATCCGTATAGTTTGAGATTTTTCTGACGTCTTTCCAGAAGAATTACCTGGCCTACCCCCAGAGCGGGAGGTGTCATTCACCATCGACCTTGTCCCTGGTGCTGGACCTGTTTCCAAGGCACCTTACCGAATGTCCCCTGCTGAGTTGAAGCAGCTGAAGGAACAACTGATGGAGCTATTGAACAAGAGTTTCATCTGGCTGAGTACTTCCCCATGGGGAGCACCTGTGCTATTCGTCAAGAAGAAGGACGGATCGATGAGACTCTGCATCCACTATCGGCAGTTAAATCACCTTACAATCAAGAACAAGTACCCACTGCCGAGGATTGATGAATTGTTCGATCAAATATCTGGAGCTACATATTTCTCCACGATCGATCTTCGTTCGGGTTATCACCAACTGAAGATCAAAGAAGAAGATATTCATAAAACTGCATTCCGAAGCAGGTATGAGCATTAAAAATTTACTGTTATGCCTTTTGGACTAATAAATGCCCCCACAACTTTCATGCAGTTATTGAACAGCATATTCAGGCCTCACTTAGATCAGTTCATTGTGGTCTTTATCGATGATATTCTTATTTATTCAAAGTCTGAAGAAGACCATAAAGAACATCTTAAGAAGGCATTACAGATATTGAGGGAAAATAAACTATATGCCTAATTCAGCAAGTGCAAGTTCTTGCTCGAGGAAGTATCCTTCTTGGGCCATATAATTTTAAAGGACGGAATTTTCGTTGACCCATCAAAGGTCGAAGCCGTGAAGAATTCGGAACGACCAACCAACGCAACGGAGATTCGTAGTTTCTTGGGACTAGCTGGTTATTACCGGCGTTTCATCAAGGACTTCTCAAGAGTTGTTGTTCCTCTCACCTGATTGACTCGCAAGGAAATATCTTATGAGTGGAAGGAAGACTGTGAGAAGAGTTTCCAAGCTTTGAAGGATCTCTTCACCACTGCTCTAGTCCTATCATTGCTAATTGAAGGAGAGAAGTACGAGGTATATACCGATGCTTCTGGTATTGGCCTCGGGTGTGTATTAATGCAGAATGGGAGAGTCATTGCATACTCTTCCCAGCAACTGAAGAAACATGAAGAGAACTACCCAGTGCATGACTTAGAGCTGGCCGCGGTGGTATTTGCCTTGAAGATCTGGAGACACTATCTCTACGGAGAATAATTTACGGCATACTCCGATCACAAAAGCCTCAACTATTTATTCTCCCAAAAAGAGCTTAACATGCGGCAAAGGCGTTGGCTCTAGTATCTCAAGGATTTCGACTTCACAATACAATACCATCCCGGTAAGGGTAATTCTGTAGCTGATGCCCTTAGTCGAAAGCCGAGAGCAATATTGGCCAGTTGTATGGTTCAAGAATGGAAGCTATTAGAGGAATTCTCTAAACTTGATATTAGCACTAATGAACAAGACGGGTGTGTTACTCTAGCCCACATGAGTTTACATCTGGATTTGCTACCAGAAATTCGAAAGCTATAAGAAGAAGATCCTGCACTAGTTGAGATAAGAGACAAGCTAGACGAGAGACCAAATTTTAAGTTGGCATCCGATGGAAGACTGTTATTCCATGAACGGACCTGTGTACCCGACTGTTCTGAGTTGAAGAAGAAAGTTCTTGAAGAAGCTCATCGATCGAGGTACATTATCCATCCAGGAGCCACCAAGATGTACCAAGACTTGAAAAGGACTTTCTGGTGGCCTAATATGAAAAGGGAGGTAACGGGCTTCGTATCTCGCTGCCTAACATGTCAACAAGTGAAAGCGGAACATCAGAAATCCGCCGAAAAGTTACATCCACTAGACATTCCCAAGTGGAAGTGGGAAGACATTAGCATGGATTTTATTATGGGTTTGCCCAAGTCTAGAGGTGGACATGATGGAATTTGGGTAATTATCGACCGCCTAACTAAATCGGCTCATTTCTTGCCGATCAAGAGCCGATGGTTAGTTGATGTCCTTACTGCCCTATATATTAAGGAGATAGTTAGATTGTATGGAGTTCCCGTCTCGATCGTAACCGACCGAGACCCACGCTTCACCTCTCATTTCTGGAAGAGTCTACAACACTCTCTGGGGACGAAACTCAACTTCAGCACTACTTTCCATCCCTAGACAGATGGACAAACAGAAAGGAAAAATAAGGTTGTTGAAGACATGTTAAGGGCCTACATTATAGACTTTGGCGGAAGTTGGCATGACCACTTACCCCTAGTCGAGTTCGCGTATAATAATAGCTATCAAGCCAGTATCCTGATGGCACCTTTCAAGGCGCTCTATGGCAGAAGTTGTCGATCTCCAATATGATGGGACAAAGTTGGTGAAAAATAAATCCTAGGCCCAGATATGGTAAGAGATTCAACGGAGAAGATACACCTCATTCGGGAAAGGCTAAAGATAGCACAGTCCAGACAGAAGTCATATACTAACAATAGAGAAAAGATCTGGAATTCTAAGTTGGAGACCATGTCTTTCTCAAGGTCTCTCCTAGTCGAGGTATTAGAAGATTCGGTGTTAATGGCAAACTTACACCGAGATTTATTGGTCCATTCAAGGTATTGGAGAGAGTGGGCGAGGTAGCTTACCGCATTGCCATGCCTTCACAATTATCAGAGGTGCACAATGTATACCATATTTCTATGTTGAAGAAGTATGTGCACGATCCTCTCCACGTCATCGATCACACTGACTTGGTGATACAGAAGGACCTTACCTATGAGCAGAGGCCAATAAAGATCCTCGATCGAGAAATCCGAGTTCTACGGAACAAGACGATCCCTATGGTGAAAATCCAATGGAATCGGTGCTTAGAACAAGAGGCTACATGGGAAACCGAGGAGTCTATGAGAAGGAGATTTCCAGAACTATTCTAGTCTATAAGTTTTTCTCACTCTCCTTGTCTCCATATATGCAATTGAATTTGGGGACCAAATTCTTTTAAGTGGGAGAGGGTGTAGCACCCCTGTATAAAAATGATAAAATAATAATAATAATAATAATTTATAGTCTTTTTCCCCAAATAAATAAAAACTTTAGATAACTCTGTGAGAAGACAACTCTATAGGAAGGTTAAATAAGAAGTTAGAATACCCAATGAGGGCCATTATATAAAAATACCACCATTGAAGTCATCATACGTAATGGAACTTCATCTTCCAAAAAGATTATTCACTTGAACAAGTGACTTCTTAGTGTAGTTGGTTAAGTGATGTGTCATTCAAACAAGTGACCAAGGTTCAATTCTTACATTCGTCATTTCTTTTGCCCGAAATAATGGGTGAATTAAATATATATATATGAAGGGCCAGACGTCATTTCTTCAACCAATTATATATATATATATATATATCAAGGGACCCCTCCACCACCAGAGTTGGGTGGAGGCAATAATAGCCATTATTTGATGGCCATGGACCCCAAGGGAACATACACAGCAAGAATTTCAGATTTGGTTTCCCATGAACCCATTTATTCCCTATAAATAACTCCTTTTTGCTGGCAAAGGAGCCCTTTTGACCTGGCAGTGGATCCCAAGATAATGACCCATGCTTTTGCCTTGGCAACCGAATTCTTCATATATTTACACCTTCTATTGAGTAGACAGAAGCCTCTGCCCTCATCCTGCTACGTGCAGAGAGAATATCCTCTTCTTTTCCTCTATCTTGGGAGACGTGAAGGGACGTCTTCTTCCTATATCCTACATCCCGCTACAGAAGAGGTAGGTGTTATCAAGATATGACTTAATTAATAGTTAAATAGGGTGACATGGATGAATAGGGTAGTTATCACCTGGTGTCCATCCGTTCTTCCATTTTAATTGCTGTAAATTATCCCGTTTTTAAAAATTCACATCTATGAAATTAAATCTTAAAAATATTGTATGAGCATGATCTTGTAATCTTGCTATTTGTCCATATCTAGCCATATCTTTACATCCTGATTCTGTGAATTTTTTTTAAATCATGAATAGCAAGTTACGTAATTAGTTACGTGAAGGGTATGGAGGATACTATTCATAGCCCACTTTAAAAATTAACATTTCACAAGATAAAAATGATTAGAAAATATTAATTATTACCCATTAACAACCTCGATTTACTCTACCATGGAAAACTATCAAATAAATATTTGGCCTTAAAAATGAAATTGAGGGAATAGTAAAAATATACTATTCATAGCCCACTTTAAACATTAATATTTCATAAGACAAAAATTATTAAGAAAATCCAACTGTTACCCATTAACCACATCTATTTACTCTACCACGAAAAATTATCAAATAAATATTTGACCTTAAAACAAAATTGAGTGAATAGTAAAAAGACATTATTCACAGCCCACTTTAAAAATTAATATCTCACAAGATAAAAATGATTAGAAAAATCTAACTATTACCCAGTAACCACCTCGATTTACTCTACCAGGGAAAATTATCAAATAAATTGTTTGCCTTAAAAATGAAATTGAGTGAATAGTAATAGTCAACTGTTGACCGTTACTATTCACGCGGTCAAAAATTGATCGCTCACTGCAAAAGTGCACGGACGTGAACAATACCGCACCGACCTTATCCTGCAACATGCACTGACTTTAGTATGCACAAAGAACACCTGCACAGACCTTATCATGCAACATGCATTGACCTTAGTATGCATAAAGAAAACCTGCACAGACCTTATCAGGCAACATGCACTGACTTTAGTATGCACAAAGAAAACCTGCACATACCTTATCATGCAACATGCACTAACCTTAGTATGCACAAAGAAAACTTGCACAGACCTTAGCATGCAACATGCACTAACCTTAGCAAGCACAAAGAAAACCTGCACAGACCTTATCATGCAACATGCACTGACCTTAGTATGCACAAAGAAAACCTGCACCGACCTTGTCATGCACGCAGCAAAGGCTGCACCGACCTTGTCAAGCACGCAGCACCGACCTTGTCATACACGTAGCAAAGGCTGCACCGACCTTGTCGTGCACATAGCCAAGGCCGCAATGACCATGTCATGCACGCTGCCAAGGCTGCACCGACCTTGTCATGCACGCAGCAAAGGCTGCACCGACCTTGTCGTGCACGCAGCATCGACCTTGTCATGCACGCAGCAATGGCTGCACCAACCTTGTCGTGCATGCAGCCAAGGCTGCACCGACCTTGTCATGCACGTAGTAAAGGTTGCACCGACCTTGTCATGCACGCAGCCAAGGATGCATCGACCTTGTCGTGCACGCAGCAAAGGTTGCACTGACCTTATCGTGCACGCAGCCAAGACTGCACCGACGTTGTCATGCACGCAGCAAAGGCTGCACCGACCTTGTCGTGCACGCAGCCAAGGCTGCACCGACCCTAGACTACAAGAATAGTGATCTACACCGACCCTATCTTATGCATTTGGCCTAGACTAGCACCGACCCTGGACTACATGAATAGTTATCTGCACCGACCCTGGACTGCATGAATAGTTATCTGCACCGACCCTGGACTGCATGAATAGTTATTTGCACCAACCATGTCTTTTGCATTTGGCCTAAACTAGCACCGACCCTGGACTGCATGAATAGTGATCAGCACCGACCTTATATACACTGACCTTATATGCACAGACCTTGTGTATGCACGAATGTGCACAAACCTTCTATATGTATGAATAGTAACGTGCACAGACCTTCTATATGCATGAATAGTGACGTGCACAGACCTTCTATATGCATGAATAGTGACGTGCATAGACCTTCTATATGCATGAATAGTAATGTGCACAGACCTTCTATATGCACGAATAGTGACGTGCATAGACCTTCTATATGCATGAATTGTAACGTGCACAGACCTTCTATATGCATGAATAGTAATGTGCACGGACCTTAGTCCTTTGTGACCAACAATGTGCACCGACCTTTGTCACGCCCCGACGCGGAATATCGGGACGTACAGTTAGAAACGAGCTGGAAAGAGAGAGAACTAATCTAAATATATACAAATGCTAAGAAATGGAAATAACTTATTGACCATTAAACAAAACATAACTGGTACATAATCCTCAAATCAACTCAATACAACTGGGATAACAACTCTAAACCACAATAACATAACTGAAGCACAACACACTCTAAACACAACTAACGGATACACTCAAAACATCACTCCTGCCCTTCCCCATCGGTAAACGCGTCACCTGAAAAGCCTGGAAAAGGGGGAAACAACAACTATGAGCTAACGCTCAGTAGGAAATAACAGATAGGTATAAGTGATAAGCAGTTTAATTACATTTTCAAAATATCATGCTACAAAGGATAATGCAATAAAAGAATAATGATGATATAATGAAACAAAATTTAAAGATCTTTCAAGGTCAAGAAATATAAAGGAACAGAATGGTAATACTTAAGAGGAATAACAAAGACAAGAATTTACTACAGGAGATGATGATAAAGAGTTGGCCATATCAAGATAATTCAAGTCATGTCATGCACGTATGTAGTTTCGTTTCCACGTCCAAGTAACAGCAAGTAAGTAACAACAAGTAGAGTATAGAACAGTGAAGAGTGGAAAGTGAAAAGTAGTAGAGAGTAGTGGAGAGTAGTAGAGAGTAGTGGCCAGTCCTAGATTTAACTCATGTCATAGTATTGGTGCCAAATGCCATACCTAGTCAATCACCTCCCCGGGGGTACACGTAGTGTTCGGGCGCTCCTCCCAGGACTAGACCAAGCCCTTAATTGTTTGCTAGGTATTGATTTCTTTGGATCAAAGATCTCACGAATCTAGACTTCCGTAATTTATGGCCAAAATTCCAAGGTTTGAACCATGTAGCAATAACAATTTCAAGTAGGAAGGAGATTCATTTCAGAATTTCAAGGTAAGCACAATCATCAAGAAGATTGAAAACCAAATCACAATAAGAGTTAATCATGCTGCGCTACTGTAGTACAGCAGCTATCCAACAAGCTAATCAACATATTAATCTTAATTATCAAGTTAATATGTCAAAGATTATCAATTATCATTTGCATTAAGACAATTGTCAAAAACTGATTCAAGATGATAAGGTAAAGGACAAGCTTGTACAGGAAGGAAAAAAACATGCATTAACAGAGATTTAATTACATTATTAACCACTAATTTTGTGGGTTTCTATTTAACCATTGTATACATTGCAATTAAGATGATGAATGACATGCTTTTACATCATGATAGAACATAGGAACCAATGCAATTTGAAAATCATAAGGCTCATGATTAGGTCACTGGTTCTTCAGAAATATAGTTTTCAATTGGTCTATGTTGATTAGGTCGATCCCCTAATGATCCGGATCGATCCACGGGTCAAAAAATGATGAAAACTAGGTTTCTGGTACATGGGTCGACCCCTGGAGTCGACCCTTAAAAATTGGGGTCTGTCTGCTGGATGGGTCGACCCCTGGGGTCCACCCCCCTCAAATCCAGCAGCATGGCTCGACCCATTGGGTCGACCCTCGCGCTGGGCCGAATGGGTCGACCCCAGAGGTCGACCCTCGGGCTGGCCTTTGCTGCTGGGGCATGGGTCGACCCCTGGGGTCGACCCCTGCAAGCCCAGAAAAGGCCGGGGCCTCCAGAAAACATGTAAACTTACCCATTTGAGGTCCAATTGAGTTGAAATCAAAACCCCATGCTATAGGAATCTTACTAGACATATGAGGGTCATAATACATGAGTTTTAAAGCACAAATTTCATCAGAAACCCATTTAATCACAACCTAATCTATGAAGAACACAAGAAGACCTAATTCTTGACATTCTTCCTCTAAATCTAATAATTCTCCCAACATACACAACGGAATTTGAGGATTTTGGTGTCAAAAGAAAGCTAACAACATGCTGATTACATCATGTAAGTTAATTAGAGTTTGGTTGTTAGATCCTACCTCAAATCGGAGAAAGAATTCAAAACCCTAGAATGAAGAACGAGCTTGACCGCAGCTCACAAAAAGCTCGATATCTCCACGGATACCTAACGAAATTTGGGGCTTTCAATCCCATTGGATAGATCTCATCGAGCTGATCAAGATACTATATTTACAAGTCTCATTTGGTTACGGGTACCTACCTTAATCGACGGATTAAAGGGCTGGAGATGAAGAACGACGAACTACCAACACCCTCCACCAAAACGACGAATACTCCCAGATCTGGACTCCTCGTCGGCTGACCTAGCTACCAAATGAAACTAGAGTCGAAGAGCTACATTTCTATAGGTCATGGGGCTTCTGGAGCCTTCGGAGTTGGGAGTATTTGGCGCTGCAAGTTACGTGTTAGAAACGGCGCCGGAATCCCTGACTCGACCAAAGCTATGTCGGCAGCACGTTTTAGGGCTAGGTTTACCTCAAATTGATTGAGGGTAAATGTTCCTTACCTCGTGGCCTTCCATTTGCCCTTGATTTCAGATCATTTGGTTGAGTAATAAGGTCGAATTTCACGTTTTATGTTACGATTAGGTAAAGGTTAGGTAAAAGTCAAATTCGGGATTAATCCTCTAATTAGACAAGGTTACGTAATTAATTTGGGTCAAGTCCAGAAGACAAAATTGCTATAAAAATGATATTTTACCCAATTACTATTTTTACAGATTTTTCTAAGGTAGTCGAATTTTATAGGTTCTATTTTCTAATGAATTAAATATTAATATTTTGAAATTCAAACATTAATTCATTTTAATTCAATTTTTAATTAATAAAAGCTCAATAAAACTTAATAAATAATCGGGGTATTACACCCTCCCCTACTTAAAGAATTTGGTCCTCCAAATTCACTGCACTAAATACGGAAAGTAGGGAAAAGATAGATCACCTAGAATAGGTCGGGATACCGCTTCCGCATAGTATCTTCCGATTCCCAAGTAGCCTCTTCGGTCCCACGCCGACTCCACTGAATCTTGACCATTGATATAGAGCGATTCCGGAGTTGCTGTTGCTTCTGGTCCAGAATCTTTATCGGTCTTTCCTCGTAGGTCAGATCCTCCTTCAGCTCGAAATCCACATGATGAATAACATGAGTGGGGTCGTACACATACTTCCGCAACATAGAAATATGGAAGAAGTTATGCACGCCAGACAACTGAGGCGGTAACGCCAATCGATAAGCCACCTCGCCCACTCTATGCAGAATCTCGAACGGACTGATATACCGCGGGCTTAGCTTGCCGCGAATGCCGAATCTACGAATCCCTCTCGTAGGAGAGACCTTCAGAAATACATGCTCACCCACTTGGAACTCTAATGCCCTTCTCCGGTTGTCAGCATAGCTTTTCTGTCTTGATTGTGCCACTTGTAACCGATCTCGGATGATACGGATATTCTGTGACGACTCTGAAATAAGATCCGGTCCAAGCCATTGCTTCTCGCCCACCTCGTCCCAACACAACGGGGAACGACAACTTTTTCCATACAAAGCTTCAAATGGAGCCATTTGTATGCTGGATTGGTAACTGTTGTTGTAGGCGAATTCAATCAATGCCAAGTGATTACTCCAACTGCCTCCGAAATCAATCATGCAAGCTCGTAGCATATCTTCCACTATCTGGTTGGTTCTTTCAGTCTGTCCATCTGTCTGTGGATGAAAAGCAGTACTGAAATTCAGACGAGTACCAAGAGACTCTTGCAGTCCCTTCCAGAAATGTGAAGTAAATCTCGGGTCTCTATCAGACACAATGCTGACAGGTATACCATGGAGCCTTACCACTTCCTTCAAATATAAAGCAGCCAATACATCAACTGTCCACTTGGACTTAATGGGTAAGAAATGAGCCGATTTTGTCAAGCGATCGATGATCACCCATATCGCATCAAATCCACCACGAGTCTTAGGTAGACCCATAATGAAATCCATGCCAATGCTTTCCCACTTCCATTGGGGTATGTCGAGTGGTTTCAACTTTCCTGCCGGTCTGAAATGTTCAGCCTTAACTTGTTGACAAACCAGACATCTACTCACGAAATCTGCAATTTCCCTTTTCATATTCGGCCACCAAAAGGACCTTTTCAAATCCTTGAACATTTTCGTGCCTCCAGGATGAATAGTGTATTTGGATCTATGTGCTTCCTCCAGAATCTTGTTCTTTAACTCAGCTTCATCAGGTACACAAGTTCTACCCTGGAATAACAATCTTCCATCGTCAGCTACCATGAAGTCGGGTCTGCTGCTCAAACTTCCCTTGATCTCAACCAGCTCGGGATCATTATCTTGCAAGGATTTGATCTCCATCAATAATTCGGGCTTACGTCGAATCTGTGCAATTATAACCCGATCGTTATCAACATTTAGATCCAGGCTAGCTAACTGTTCCTATAGCCTCCACTCTTGTAACATGAGACTTGATAATTTAGCCACAGGCTTCCGGCTTAATGCATCTGCCACCACATTACCTTTACCGGGATGATATTCAATCGAGAAGTCGAAGTCCTTCAAGTACTCCAACCATCTTCTCTGCCTCATGTTAAGTTCTTTCTGAGAAAATAAATACTTCAGACTCTTATGATCTGAAAATACTGTGAATGTTTCTCCATACAAGTAATGCCTCCAAATTTTTAAGGCGAATACAACTGCTACAAGTTCCAAGTCATGAACGAGGTAATTCTCTTCATGCTTCCTCAGCTGCCTAGAAGAATAGACAATCACCTTACCATGCTACATGAGTACACAGCCTAAGCCAATACCAGAAGCATCGGTATAGACCACGAAACCACCGTCGCCAGAAGGTAAAGCCAATACGGGTGCAGTAGTGAGGCAATCCTTCAATGTTTGAAAGCTCTGCTGACATTCCTCGGACCATTCAAACTTGTTGTCTTTGTGGGTCAATCGAGTGAGAGGTACCGTAATCTTGGAGAAGTCTTGAATAAATCTCCGATAATAGCCTGCCAGGCCTAGGAAGCTTATCACTTCGGTCACTATAGTAGGCTGATCCCAGTTCCTTACTGCCTCCACTTTCGAAGGATCAACTGAAAATACCTTCTTTGGTGATGATATGTCCTAAGAAGGACACTTCTTGCAGCCAGAAATCACATTTACTGAATTTGGCATATAGTTGATGATCTTTCAATATCTGCAATGCCATCCTCAAATGTTCGGCATGCTCTTCTTCAGTCTTGGAATAAATTAGTATGTCGTCAATGAATACCACGACCCATTGATCAAGATAAGGTCGGAATGCATTATTCATTAACTGCATGAAAGCTGCTGGTGCATTCGTTAGACCAAAAGGCATAACGACAAACTCAAAATGACCATACCTGCTGCGGAAAGCCGTTTTATAAATATCATCTTCCTTAATCCTCAGCTGATGATATCCAGATCGAAGATCGATCTTAGAGAAATAATGTGCTCCCGCTATCTGGTCGAATAATTCGTCGATCCTCGGCAATGGGTATTTATTCTTGATAGTTAGCTGGTTCAGTTGCCGATAATCGATGCATAATCTCATCGAACCATCCTTTTTCCTGACGAATAATACAGGAGCTCCCCAAGGTGAAGTACTCAGACGAATAAAGCCCTTCTCGAGCAATTCCATCAACTGTTGCTTTAATTCACTTAGCTCCGCAGGGGACATACGGTAAGGAGCTCTAGAAATAGGAGACGCGCCAGGAATAATATCAATGGAGAAGATAACTTCCCACGAAGGCAGAAGTCCTGGTAGTTCCTCCGGAAATACTTCGGAGAATTCTCGGACAATAGGAGTGTCCTTTATCTCAACTCGATGTTTTGGTGTAGCATGGACAAAGGCTAGAAAAGCCTCGCAACCTCGCCTCATCAGCTTGTCGGCTCGAAGAGAAGATATAAGAGATACGGGGTTATGGTGCTTGATCCCCGTAAAAGATAAACCAGAATGTCCAGTAAAAGTCACTGAGCTAGAACTGCAATGAACACTGGCCTCATACTTGGCCAACCAATCTGCTCCAAGGATTACATCATAATCCTTCATATCCATGCAAACTAAGTCCGCTGGAAAGTTCCGTTCATCAATAATAACCTTACTAGAAGGATAGTAATATTGAATAGCGGCTCCAGAACCAATAGGAGTTGATATAACTAATGGAGAATTCATCATAATAGGTTCGACAGATAACGACTTCGCAAATTTCTGAGAAATAAAAGAATGCGTTGCACCAGTATCAAAGAGAACAAATGCGGGCTTGTCGATTATAGTAAGGGTACCTTCGACGAGTCCGCCATCATCAGAAATCCCAGTTTCATCCGCATGTAAAGCTTGGAGCCTTCCTTGCGGCTTCTTGATAACTTGAGGTTTTGCCGGTGTAGCTTGTTCCGATAGAAGAGGGCAGTCAGGGATACGGTGTTCCCTACTCCCACATCGTAAACACGCACCTAGCTTGCGCCAGCATTCCTCCATCTTGTGACCTGGACGATCACAATACTTGCACTTGCCCTTGAATGGAACAATAGGGCCGTGTTTCTTCTCTTCATTTCTTGGCATCTTGCCTTTCCACGTTCCCGATCCGATCCACGAACTAGACCCACTCATGGGCCTCTTTTTGCTAGTGCCAAATCCGGGTCTAGGAGTTGGTTGTTCCTTCTTCATGCCTTGCCCACGGATCCTCTCCGTCATTTCCAAGGTATCTTCTAGAACTTGTGCCTTTCTCACCATCTCAGAATAAGTAGAGATCTCCATCAGCGCCAGTTGATTGATGTAGTGAAGCTTCAACCCGTTGAGAAATCGCTTAGCTTTCATCTTTTCTGTGGAGATAAGGTGAGTAGCATAGCGTGAAAGCCAAGAGAACTGTGCTTCATATTCGGCCACCGATAAGCTTCGCTGCTTTAGAGCTGCGAACTCCACCGCCTTCTTCTCTTGTACACGATCGAAAAAATATTTTTCGTTGAAGAATTCCTCGAACTCTTCCCATGTGACTTGTTGATCACCTAGAGTTGCCTTGACGGAATCCCACCAAGTACGCGCGTCCCGCTCCAATTGGAAGGTAGAAAGAAGGACACGCTCTTGGTCGGTGCATTGCATGACTTCAAAAATTCTCCCCATTTCGTTGAGCCAATGCTCGGCCTCGTCGGGGTTAGTCGAACCAGCAAATCTTGGCGGGTTCATTCCTCGAAAGTTCCGGTATAAGTCACCGGTGCCATGACCCGCTGCTCCAGCTTGAGCTACCTGATGTAACGCCTGAGTCAGGCCTTGAACCGTGCGCTGCAGGTTCCTCCATTCAGCACGTTCGGCTGCCATCTACACGAGAAATAGATTACTTAGGTCCAATAAAATAGATAATAACACGATTAAGGAACGAACTTAACCCAAGTTTCTACCCAATCTCACCAGGTCAGGTTCTAGACTTTAACAAGGTTAGAGGTCCAATGCACCTAAACACGACCAAAAACTCGGTACCTGGCGGAGCTAATCGGTCCGAAGACCACTCGCGCAAGTATGCGACCTTCCCGATAGGCGTAGCCTAACGTTCGGACAACACCTTTTGATATACCGATTATTGGGATGCAATGCAAGAAAACCTAAACTTAGGGAACCTAGGAATATGAAACCTAGGGCTCTGATATCAACTAAACTGTCACGCCCCGACGTGGAATATCGGGACGTACAGTTAGAAATGAGCTGGAAAGAGAGAGAACTAATCTAAATATATACAAATGCTAAGAAATGGAAATAACTTATTGACCATTAAATAACACATAACTGGTACATAATCCTCAAATCAACTCAATACAACTGGGATAACAACTCTAAACCACAATAACATAACTGAAGCACAACACACTCTAAACACAACTAACTGATACACTCAAAACATCACTCCTGCCCTTCCCCATCGGTAAGCGTGTCACCTGAAAAGCCTGAAAAAGGGGGAAACAACAACTATGAGCTAACGCTCAGTAGAAAATAACAGATAGGTATAAGTGATTAGCAGTTTAATTATATTTTCAAAATATCATGCTACGAAGGATAATGCAATAAAAGAATAATGATGATATAATGAAACAAAATTTAAAGATCTTGCAAGGTCAAGAAATATAAAGGAACAGAATGGTAATACTTAAGAGGAATAACAAAGACAAGAATTTACTACAGGAGATGACGATAAAGGGTTGGCCATATCAAGATAATTCAAGTCATGTCAAGCACGTATGTAGTTTCGTTTCCACGTCCAAGTAACAGCAAGTAAGTAACAACAAGTAGAGTATAGAACAGTGAAGAGTGGAAAGTGAAAAGTAGTAGAGAGTAGTAGAGAGTAGTGGCCAGTCCTAGATTTAACTCATGTCATAGTACTGGTGCCAAATGCCACACCTAGTCAATCACCTCCCCGGGGGTACACGTAGTGTTCGGCCGCTCCTCCCAGGACTAGACCAAGCCCTTAATTATTTGTCAGACATTGATTTCTTTGGATCAAAGATCCCACGAATCTAGACTTCCACAATTTATGGCTAGAATTCCAAGGTTTGAACCATGTAGCAATAACAATTTCAAGTAGGAAGGAGATTCATTTCAGAATTTCAAGATAAGCACAATCATGAAGAAGATTGAAAACCAAATCACAATAAGAGTTAATCATGCTGCGCTACTGTAGTACAGCAGCTATCCAACAAGCTAATAAACATATTAATCCTAATTATCAAGTTAATATGTCAAAGATTATCTATTATCATTTGCATTAAGACAATTGTCAAAAACTGATTCAAGATGATAAGGTAAAGGACAAGCTTGTACAGGAAGGAAAAAAACATGCATTAACAGAGATTTAATTACATTATTAACCACTAATTATGTGGGTTTCTATTTAACCATTGTATACATTGCAATTAAGATGATGAATGACATGCTTTTACATCGTGATAGAACATAGGAACCAATGTAATTTGAAAATCATAAGGCTCATGATTAGGTCACTGGTTCTTCAGAAATATAGTTTTCAATTGGTCTAAGTTGATTAGGTCGATCCCCTAATGATCCGGATCGATCCACGGGTCAAAAAATGATGCAAACTAGGTTTCTGGTACATGGGTCGACCCCTGGAGTCGACCCTTAAAAATTGGGGTCTGTCTGTTGGATGGGTCGACCCCTGGGGTCGACCCCCCTCAAATCCAGCAGCATGGGTCGACCCATTGGGTCGACCCTCGCGCTGGGCCGAATGGGTCGACCCCAAGGGTCGACCTGCTGGGGCATGGGTCGACCCCTGGGGTTGACCCCTGCAAGCCCAGAAAAGGCCGGGGCCTCCAGAAAACATGTAAACTTACCCATTTGAGGTCCAATTGAGTTGAAATCAAAACCCCATGCTATAGGAATCTTACTAGACATATGAGGGTCATAATACATGAGTTTTAAAGCACGAATTTCATCATAAACCCATTTAATCACAACCTAATCTATGAAGAACACAAGAAGACCTAATTCTTGACATTCTTCCACTAAATCTAATAATTCTCCCAACATACACAACGGAATTTGGGGATTTTGGTGTCAAAAGAAAGCTAACAACATGCTGATTACATCATGTAAGTTAATTATAGTTTGGTTGTTAGATCCTACCTCAAATCAGAGAAAGAATTCGAAACCCTAAAATGAAGAACAAGCTTGACCGTAGCTCACAAAAAGCTCGATATCTCCACGGATACCTAACGAAATTTGGGGCTTTCAGTCCCATTGGATATATCTCGTCGAGCTGATCAAGATACTGTATTTTCAAGTCTCATTTGGTTAAGGGTACCTACCTTAATCGACAGATTAAAGGGCTAGAGATGAAGAACGACGAACTACCAACACCCTCCACCAAAACGACGAATACTCCCAGATCTGGACTCCTCGTCGGCTGACCCAGCTACCAAATGAAACTAGAGTTGAAGAGCAACATTTCTATAGGTCATGGGGCTTCTGGAGCCTTCGGAGTTGGGAGTATTTGGCGCTGCAAGTTACGTGTTAGAAATGGCGCCGGAATCCCTGACTCGACCAAAGCTATGTCGGCAGCACGTTTTAGGGCTAGGTTTACCTCAAATTGATTGAGGGTAAATGTTCCTTACCTCGTGGCCTTCCATTTGCCCTTGATTTCAGATCATTTGGTTGAGTAATAAGGTCGAATTTCACGTTTTAAGTTACGATTAGGTAAAGGTTAGGTAAAAGTCAAATTCGGGATTAATCCTCTAATTAGACAAGGTTACGTAATTAATTTGGGTCAAGTCCAGAAGATAAAATTGCTATAAAAATGATCTTTTACCCAATTACTATTTTTATAGATTTTTCTAAGGTAGTCAAATTTTATAGGTTCTATTTTCTAATGAATTAAATATTAATATTTCAAAATTTAAACATTAATTCATTTTAATTCAATTTTTAATTAATAAAAGCTCAATAAAAGTTAATAAATAATCGGGGTATTACAACCTTAGCCCTTTGTGAACAGTAATGTGCACCGACCTTAGTCCTTTGTGACTAGCAATGTGCACCGACCTTAGCCCTTTGTGAACAGTAACATGCACCGACCTATATGCTCGTAACTCAGACATGCACCGACCTTATCTACCATAAATGAAATGTGCACTGACCTTATAACTCTGAGACATAACCTGCACCGACCTCAACAGTAGCTGCAACGACCTTAGTTTGAATTTGTGCAAACTAGCACGGACCTTAGTTTGAGTCTGTGCAAACTAGCAGCGACCTTAGTTATGCTTTTCTACATGAAAAGTAAAACGCTGCCTGACCTTTGACCAGTAGCGCTAACTTTGACCAGTAGTGTTGACTTTGACCAATAACATTGACTTTGACCAACAGTTATGTTGACCTTCTTTACATGACTCTTTGCCATCTCCTTAACCCTGATATGCCTATATGTCATGCATTTTAATTAGATGGTCATAAATTCATCATTTATACTTGAGATGTCTTTTGAACTCTATTCCTGAAAATCTACCTTATGTTCCTACAAGGGTAAACATCTTGAAATTCTATATTGGCTATATAAATGAGAGTGGATGTCTAAAATTATATATGAAATGCTATGCATATAGGGCCCGGTCTGGTCTTGGGAGGAGCACCCAAAGGTACTTGTGGCCATGGAAGTTTATTGACCACGGTGTTTGGCATTGCACCGAAGTACTTGTTTGCTTGACTTGACTTGAGGCATTCCCACTCACTTTCCCGTGACATGCTTGACTTGCTTGACATGGATTGCTTGGCCCGAAAAAGGGCATTTACTTGCTTGAATGATATAAATGAGATAGCCAATTCTATTGTACTACTTGCTATTACACAAACATGAGATCGCTTGCTGGAATACTAATTTCTTGAAAATAGTTGTGCAATTACTTGCAAATTACTTGCTAGTTCCTTATTGTTATATCGTATTGAAATTCATGAGACACTCTCTTGATACAATTCTTGATATTCTTGCTTGTTCCAACATGCATCATTATATTTGCACAGAACTTGTAATTAACTTAAAGCTTGTTAGAACTTGAGATATAATTCTTACTGAGCAATTCGCTTATAAAGTTACAATTCTAACATTTTTCAGAAAATTTGGATAGCGACCACCTCCCGGATGGGAGGGATACCGAGTGTTGAGCGCTAGGTTGGGTGTACCGTCAGCTAGGTCTAGTCCCTCGTATTTTAGGTCCTATGATGTGTATTTCCAGTTATTATTAAGGCTTGTAATCCATGGTACAATTTCGGTCGGTTATGATTAAGCTGGTTTGGAATTGCCATCAATTTGTAGTTTTAACAATTTACTATTCTGGTTCATCATTTGTCATCTTGGACTATGGTTAAATGTCAAATTTTAAATTAGCAAATGACTTATCGAGTAGAATGCGCGCTCTGATCTTATATGAATGACACGAATGATATAGACGCGTCACGGATCTGAGTATCTTCCGCGCTCAGGACGTGACAGACCTTCCCTTCTGCCAAGCATGGCCATGGGAGAAACGGTGTTTAAATAAAATATGGAAACCCGACCAGGGATGTCGTAAAGTGTGTGATTGCCAACCTCGGAATCCTTCTTCATGGTCAATGAAAGGACACCTCGCTACCGGGCCTTCATTAGCCTGACTCTAAGGGGAAAAGCGCTTAAGATACAACCCATTCCAAGTGTGAGACAGATCCTCACCGTCTGCATTGACTAGACGATATGCATTCCCTGGATAAGCCTCTTTAATGACGAACGGCCCTTCCCAGTTAAGTTACAATTTGGACCTTAGACCTCCGGACCTAATGAATTTGCATTTCAAAACTATATCACTTATTTGAAATTTACGTTCAATTACTTCTTTTGAAAATAACACGAAACTCTCTTTTGATAAACGGACACATGATCGGCCGCATTCATCCTCTTTTCATCCAAGAGTTTCAACTGGACGAGCAACGCCTCTCGACGTTCATCGAGATTAAGTTCCTTATCGAGCTGTACCCTTAGGGAAGGGATTAAGATCTCATATGGGAGCACCGCCTCCATCCCGTAAGTGAGAGCATAGGGGGTTTGCCCTATAGGAGTACGGACGGAGGTGCGGTAAGCACATAGAGCTTCGACTAATCGTTCAGGCCAATCAAAAAATTTGTGAGATTCACATGTTTTCTTTATGATTTTAAGAAGGGTTTATTAGTGGCCTCGAATTGACCATTACCTTGAGGATAATATGGAGATGAATGATGTAATGCAGTATTGAACTTCTTATAGAGGTCCTAGAGCTCTTGAGAGATGAACCGGGGTCCATTGTCGGTGACGATGCTGCTTGGCTCATCGAACCACGCGATGATATTCTTCATGATGAAGCGGCATACCGTGATAGCTTTGATCTCTGCGTATGCTTCCGCTTCTACCCATTTGATGAAGTACTCAATGGCGGTAAGGATGAAGCATTTCTGCTTAGTCGAAGAGTTGGGATCACTGAGCGGGCCAACAATGTCGAAAGCCCACATGGAGAATGACCAAGGAGCAGAGAGAGGGTGAAGAGATGAAGCAGGAGCATGGATTTTATCAGCGTGGAGTTGGCATTTAAGACACCTCCGAACATAGAGGGAGCAATCTTCCTCTAGGGTGGGCCAATAGTAACCTTGCCTAAGGATTTTCTTCGCTAAAGCCTGGTCATTGACATGACCTCCACACTCGCTTGAATGGGCTGCTTCGGCCACCTTCCAAGCTTCATCATCATCGAGACATCTCATGTGCATTCCATTGAGAGCGCGCTTGTACAATTCTCCAGTAATAATAGTGTATGAAGAGGCGTGATCTCGCGCTGGTCCTGAGCGGGCGGAGGATCACCAGATCGTGAACTGCAAGACAGGGAAATAGATCAAAGGGCCCAGGGGGAATCCCTGGGGCAAACCCTCCGATGCTTAAGTCAGTGGAGCTATGGTGAGAGCAATAGTAGGGAGGAGAGAGCTTATGCGCGAGATCCCTGTCCACCAGAAGGGTGAAGTGATTCTTGCTCAGGAGTTTTGGGCGTATGATTGCCTTTGTTGACTTACCTTTAGCCGAAGGGTATCCCTGGTTTAAATAGTACGCCGTCTCCTGGAGTCCTGCCAGCCGAGGGGTTTCAGGTGGGGGTTACGTCCTCATCGTGGGCTTTTATGGCCTTATCGTGGGAGCATTATCATCGTGGGGAAGAAGAAGTCCCTTGCCTTCCTGAATTCCTGCCTGCTGCGGACTCTTAACGGTTGCAAAGATAAGCATTCGTCGGTCATTCTGAGCTCAGAGGGGCCAGCCCTATCCGGGCGATAGGCTTAGCTCGGTAAAAGGTGGGTCGGATGGGCTAGCCTACGCCTCCTTCTCTCGGGCGGAGAGATGGCTCGGGCGCGGGCCTTTCTTGTGACCTGACCGATGCTCGGGCCCTCCGAGCCTTGAGGCCGCCTAGGAGGGTTGTTCCCTCGAGCGCTATTTATTGGGCTTTCTTCCTTAAGTGGGCCCTGTGGGCTGTCACTTGGGTGAGCTTGGCCTCATTGGGCCCTGCCGGGCCTAGTTGGGCTGCTCTTTGAATGGGCTGTAGAAATCTCCCTCTCCACTTGTCCCCCTCCTACTCCCGAGCCAAAGGAGGCTCGGTTGAGTAGTTTATGAGGGTGTCAGACCGGCGTGGCTCAGGTGGGTGGAGATCTGACGGTGTTAAGTAGCCACATGTCGTGGTCACCTGGGCCAGTAATAATAATGATCCTGATGGATTTGAAATGAAGGGGCCCGCTTTTTCTCGGAGGTCGAAACAACGCGCCGCCTTCCGCAAGGGTTTATAGGCGTTGGGCACTGTTTGTCATCCCAAACTCTCTAGGGTTTTTGGCTTTCCTTCATTCCTTTGCTTTTGGGGCTCCTTGATGCGCCATGAAGTCACGACGGAGGAGCATAACCTCGCGGCGGCATTTGAGGAGTTGGCGCGCATAACCGCAGAGGCGGTCTGGCAGCTTCCTTCTCCCTCGGAGTCTTCGGGTTCTTACGAGAGCTCTGCTTCCAGTTCCTCCTTGAGTTCCATGGCGGGCTAGCGTTCGGGCGAGGAGTTGGAGGTAAGGGCGTCGGTCCCGAATTGCAGCGAGCTAGGGGAAGCCGAGGTGAAGAAGCTTGAGCACCGGTTTCGCTTGCCTCTTAGATACAGCTTTGCTGCCGCCGCCCCATACGAGACGAGCCTGGACGATCGCACGGGTCATATCTGCACTTTTCTTCTGGTGTGGAAGGGCGGGTTTCGTCTTCCTTTCGAGCCCTTTGTTCTCATGCTCCTGAATTTCTTCAAGTTGGCGCCCATTCAGTTGGTGGCCAACTCGTATCTTCTTCTCTCCACTTTTCGAATCCTCTGCCGCCAGCATGGGATTCTTCTTTCCTTGGACCTCTTTCATTATTTCTTTGAGTTGAAAGTGCATCCGTCGGCGGGGAAGGGCTTTTACTTCATTCAGGTGCGGAGGAACAGGAGTTGTATTCCGCTGGCGGTGAAGGAATCCTTGCACAAAGGGTGGAAGACCCAATTCTTCTGGGTGAAGGAGGAATCATTGGACGAAACCTGGAGGTGCCAGGTGATGCCCAACTTTCATCCGAACATTCCTCCTCGGCAGGAGGAGTTCCCTCCTCACGTGGAGAAAAATGCCGCTCGTCTGCTGAAGAATCGCCAGTCGACCGAGGAATTGATGACGCCGAAGAATGTCGAACGGTGCCTCCTTACGCGGCTGAAACCGTCAGGTACCACCACTCGGATTTTTCTTCAGGGGTGGGAATCATCTCTCTTCTCCTGACCATGCCTTCTTCTCTGTTGTAGACATCAGGCAGGAGCCTCAGGAGGAGGCCGCTGAGGTAGTCGATCTCGGAGATGACTCGGCGGCTGATGAGCCTGACGCTCCTGTGGGTCGCTCCCAAGCCCGGGATAAGGGCAAGGGGCTGGCATCCGAGGGAACTTCATGACCGGGTGGTGCAAAGCGCAAGGATCCAATGGAGGGAAGTTTGCGGGAAGCCACGAAGGCCAAGAAGCGGGCCAAGAAGGCCGGCCTTCTCGCCACTGCTGGGGGCGACTCTAGCTCTGTGGCGCTCCCCTCTCAGGGGCAAGATGGGGCCGACCCTACCAGGCTGGCTCCCCCATCCACCGTGCGAGAGGGGGCAGAGGAGACCAGGGGCCCCTCAGAGGGTGGTGACGGTGGATCGGCTCTCCCCTCGGTGGGAATAGAGGGGGCTGGAGCTGAAGCAGACGAGGCCGAGACTAGGGGGCCGGTCGAGGTAGGCGATGTCTCGGGCAGTGAAACGTGGGCCGAGACAGTTGAGGTTGGGGGTTCGCATGCGAGGGCGTCGCAACCCCAAACATCGGTGGCGCCCGGAGCGACCGGGTTTGCTGCGTCGGTCGAGGTTGGGGGTTCGCCTACGGAGGCATCGCAACCCCAACCGACCGTAGTGCACGGGAAGGCCGTTTCAGCAGCTCAGTCCAGGCCTTCCTGCGCGGTGCCAGGGGCGGAACGGGTGTCCATGCCGGAGGCCTTAGAGAGGCTCGGTATCTCGAGCAATCTGTACAAGCTCTGCCGCGAGGTGTCCGCGAGGATGAGAGGAGGAGATAGGCGCCATTCTCCTTCCGGGATCCTCAACGTCATCATGGAGGGTGGCTTGATCATGGCCCAGATGGGGGCCACCATGGCGGAGACCTACGCCCGGACGGAGTCAGAGCGGTCGAATCTCGCCTGGACTCTCGGAGGGTGCGAGAGGAAGCTAGCCCGACTCAATGAGGAGCACGAGGGGCTTCAACGGGAGTTCTCCGCGATCAGGGATTTGGTGCGGTCGAGCCGGCTGGAAGTCGGAGCGTTGACCGAGCAGCTGGCCAAGGCTCGGGAGTCGCTCGAGAGGAAGAACAAACTCCTTGAGGAGGAGTGCCTTCAGCATCTCGAGCTAGATGGCCGTTGGGAGGCTGAGCGCGCTGAGTTGCTGGACCGGGCGGAGGCAGCAGAGCGCCGTCGCTCGGAGGCCGAGGCGGACCGAGCTGAGGCGGAGAAGCGATCGGTCGAGGCTGAACAGAAGTCGATCGAGCTCGAGGAGCGGGCGGCCGAAGTCGAGCGAAAGTCGATCGAGCTCGAGGAGCGGGCGGCCGAGGCCGAGCGGAAGTCGATCGAGGCAGAGAGACGGATGGCGGAAGCAGAGGAGCGAGCGTCCGAGGCAGAGCGGAAGTCGGTCGAACTTGCTAAAAGGATGGGGCAGGTCGGGGCGGAGGTGATCTGTCACGCCCCGAGCGCGGAAGATACCCGGAGACGCGTGACGAGTTTATATCAATCATGTCAATCAGAGTGGTCGTGTATTCGACACAAAGATAGAGATGCGTAAAAGTAAAGATAACCCAATCCTTTATTCCTTTATAATAGACTATTACAAATCCAATACTCTGGTTAATAAAAAAGGAAAAGTACATAGTTGACTCAAGAAAATAGGAAAAAAACTAATTGACACTTGGAAAAGCTCTAGCTCTTTCACTCTTGACCTTCCCCATCCATTTCAGTCTCGTCATCGGACTTACCTGAAAAGTAAGGGACAAACGGAATTAGCGAACGCTCAGTAGGAAATTATATCTCAAGTACTAGCAAGGGGTTTAAGTAATTACATCTTTCATGAATGCAATAAAGCTATGCATGCTCGCATAAAACGACAAGATAGAGAGAGAATATATCAATAAGGTAACAAGTTGAACTAGTCATGAACTTTCAATAACAGATAACAAGATATTCAAGCAAGAACATTTAACAAGTCATGTCAAGAACTTTGGCTATCATGTATCAAGCAAGCAAGTAATTACCCTTTTTCGGGTCACGCAAGTCATGTCAAGTCAAATACGATTCAAGGACAAGATTTTGTGTGGAATGTCCAATCAAGCTAGTCATGCACTCGGTATAATGCCAGATACCTTATCATTTTAACTCCCATGGGCACAAGTACTTTCGGGTGCTCCTCCCAGGACCAGATCGGGCCCTATATGTGCAGGCATTTATCATGTGTTTTGACATCCACTCTTGTTTATAGCCAACATAGAATTTCAATAATCAAGCTTGTAGACACGTACGACAACTTTGATAGAATAGAGTCCAAAATATGACAAAGGACATAGATTGGCGATAATAACGGTATAATCACGATTAACGATAAAATTAGGTAGAATTAGGTTCCCTCAACTTGGGTACCATGACAAATCAATATGGACATTCTTTATATAGAATTGAGGTCCACATGAACAGTATATCAAAGGTAAGATACCCTCGTTCTTATCATAGAATTGAGATTTACAAGAATGACATGATATGGCATGATATCATCATCCCATTAAGAATTTCTTATGATATACTCTTTATATAATCATAAGGGCCGGTATACCATGTTTCTTTAGATTGACATGGCAAAGATCGTGTAATGGGTTTTTAGGGTACAACCAGCTCAGTCGACCTTGAGGGAATCCAAGGTACGAGGAGTCTTACGGAGGTCTCTATGACTAACTCGCTAGTCCAAAGGAACGGAATGTCCAATGGAGAGCTTGTATGTCAATGAGAATTGAGTGTGATCGATAAAACAATCGTGAAACGTGGGACTATACTCACGGAGTGGAGAATAGTGCCGATATATGTATATAAATATATATTGAAACAATCGTTTAACAGTAACAGGTTAAAAATAGTTTACAGTAAAATAACGACTTAAGTAAAGTCATTTCTCAAGTAATTAACGCCTAACAGAAGGGCGTTTATCTATTTTCCATTTTTGCAAAATTTCAATATTTCAGTAATTTGTCAAAAACGCGCCCTGATCAGGGGCGTTTATTCAAGATTTGACGACTACACCAGAAGGCGTCCTTTTATTTTCACTGTTTGATAGAATATCAATATTTTCTGGAATTTATCAAAAATGCTTCAGGAATTTATCAAAAACGCGCCCTGGGAAGGGGCGTTACCATTTAATTCTATTTTTCAGAATATGTATTCCAGGATTTTAACAGATACGCGCCCTAGTAAGGGGCGTTTCTTTTCAATTCACGCCCTGTGATGGGGCGTTAACACATGGAAAACGACCTAGTCTAGGTCGTGAATTCAAGAAATACAAGGAAAGCAAGATTTGCACGATAATCAAGGATAACAATCATATAGTCATGACAGGAAAATTGGCAGGAATTCAGATGCAGTATATTAGATTTGATGTTTCATGTTTATTGACTTTTAACCGTTAACAATTATTGATTTCATGTAATTGCATGGATAATCAGTTCTTAAGATAGGTGATTAACATTTACATGAAATTAACGCCTGTATATAGGGCGTTAAATATGAAATTAACGACCTTGTGAGGGTCGTGTCTTGTAAAATAGCGCCCTAGAGAGGGGCGTCACTTCCAAAATATTGCAGAAACATAATAAAACCATATTCAATCGTATGCATGTCATGTCAATACGTATATAAGTCTTGTCTTAATTTATTTGGGCTACAGTAACTTGAGAAAACCTACCTTTAATAGTTGATTTTAAGATGGACGGATGAATAACTTGGTGAGAAGCCAACAACTCTGAAGCTTTACTGCAACTCGATAATCAGCAGCAGCAAAGGTATGCAGATGAAGAACCTTGGCTCAGTTGATTGTTTTCTTCAATAGTCAACCTGGAGGCAGAAGAACGAAGAGATCATGCTTCGTATTAACTGGAGAGGAGGTAAAAGAGGAGAAGGGAAGAAGAAAGAAGACTTACCTGTTAGTCTTCTTAACCTGCAAGAATAGAAGAAACGAAGAATATTAATTCTTCACATACTACGTTCATAAGAAAAGAAACATAAGAAGAAGAAGAACATATGTTCTTCACGTACTTGTGCAGTTCGATCGTCCAAATAGGTTTAGGGTTCGACTGTCAAGAGTCTTTATAGGATTTTGGGAAATCCTATTAGGGTTAGTGATTGTGTGGAAGTAATACTTCCATGATAGAGTCATTACCACCTTTTAACTCTTTCTAATACTTATCCATTACCCTGGATAAGCTCCCGTGTCGAACGGAACTCGAATGGAATTAACGACTTTGGTCAGGTCGTCGATTCTTGAATTGACGACCTGCTTCAGGTCGTTTCTTAATAAGCGCCTTGTGTAAGGGCGTTCTTTTCTTTAAAACACGCCCAAGATTCGGGCGTTTCTTGGCCTTACCCTTTTTTGACGTTGGAATTTGACGCCGTGTAGTGAGGGCGTCACTTCTTGAATAACGCCTTTGATAGAGGCGTTTATTATTATATTAACGCCTTAATGAGAGGCGTTATTTGCATCTTGGGTTTTATTCCTCCATTTGACCCTCTTCTTATTATCTGTATTATATATATATTTTAATTCATTTCAAATATTCATTTATCAGGGTTGCTACACCCTCCCCCACTTAAAAAGAATTTGGTCCCCAAATTCAATTGCATATTATGTATACACGCGGAGAGTGTAGAGTATATACCTCTTAGAACAACTCGGGAAATCGTTTCTTCATAGATTCCTCGGTCTCCCATGTCGCTTCGTGTTCAGTATTCTTATTCCATTGCACCTTGAGCATGGGAATAACCTTATTCCTTAGAGCTCGTATTTCACGATCTAAGATCTTCATAGGCTTTTGTTCATATGTGAGATCTTTCTGGATCACCAGATCTCCATGAGGAGTTGGCGCGCATAACCGCAGAGGCGGTCTGGCGGCTTCCTTCTCCCCCGGAGTCTTCGGGTTCTTACGAGAGTTCTGCTTCCAGTTCCTCCTTGAGTTCCATGGCGGGCTACCGTTCGGGCGAGGAGTTGGAGGTAAGGGCGTCGGTCCCGAAGTGCAGCGAGCTAGGGGAAGCCGAGGTGAAGAAGCTTGAGAATCGGTTTCGCTTGCCTCTTAGATACAGCTTTGCTACCGCCGCCCCGTACGAGACGAGCCTGGACGATCGCACGGGTCATATCTGCACTTTTCTTCTGGTGTGGAAGGGCGGGTTTCGTCTTCCTTTCGAGCCCTTTGCTCTCACGCTCCTGAATTTCTTCAAGTTGGCGCCCATCCAGTTGGTGGCCAACTCGTATCTTCTTCTCTCCACTTTTCGAATCCTCTACCGCCAGCATGGGATTCTTCCTTCCTTGGACCTCTTTCATTATTTCTTTGAGTTGAAAGCGCATCCGTCGGCGGGGAAGGGCTTTTACTTCATTCAGGCCCGGAGGAACAGGAGTTGTATTCCGCTGGCGGTGAAGGATTCCTCGCACAAAGGGTGGAAGACCCAATTCTTCTGGGTGAAGGAGGAATCGTTGGACGAAACCTGGAGGTGCCAGGTGATGCCCAACCTTCATCCGAACATTCCTCCTCGGCAGGAGGAGTTCCCTCCTCACGTGGAGAAAAATGCCGCTCGTCTGCTGAAGAATCGCCAGTCAACCGAGGAATTGATGACGCCGGAGAATGTCGAACGGTGCCTCCTTACGCGGCTGAAACCGTCAGGTACCACCACTCGGATTTTTCTTCAGGGGTGGGAATCATCTCTCTTCTTCTGACCATGCCTTCTTCTTTGTTGTAGACATCAGGCGGGAGCCTCTGGAGGAGGCCGCTGAGGTCGTCGATCTCGGAGATGACTCGGCGGCTGATGAGCCTGACGCTCCTGTGGGTCGCTCCCAAGCCCGGGATAAGGGCAAGGGGCCGGCATCCGAGGGAACTTCACGACCGGGCGGTGCAAAGCGCAAGGATCCAATGGAGGGAAGGTTGCGGGAAGTCACGAAGGCCAAGAAGCGGGCCAAGAAGGCCGGCCTTCTCGCCACTGCTGGGGGCGACTCTAGCTCTGTGGTGCTCCCCTCTCAGGGGCAAGATAGGGCCGACCCTACCGGGCCGGCTCCCCCATCCACCGTGCGAGAGGGGGCAGAGGAGACCAGGGGCCCCTCAGAGGGTGGTGACGGTGGATCGGCTCTCCCCTCGGTGGGAATAGAGGGGGCTGGAGCTGAAGCAGACGAGGCCGAGACTAGGGGGCCGGTCGAGGTTGGTGATGTCTCGGGCAGTGAAACGCGGGTCGAGACAGTTGAGGTTGGGGGTTCGCCTGCGAGGGCGTCGCAACCCCAAACATCGGTGGTGCCCGGAGCGACCGGGTTTGCTGCGTCGGTCGAGGTTGGGGGTTCGCCTACGGAGGCATCGCAACCCCAACCGACCGTAGTGCGCGGGAAGGCCGTTTCAGCAGCTCAATCCAGGCCTTCCTGCGCGGTGCCAGGGGCGGAACGGGTGTCCATGCCGGAGGCCTTAGAGAGGCTCGGTCTCTCGAGCAATCTGTACAAGCTCTGCCGCGAGGTGTCCGCGAGGATGAGAGGAGGAGATAGGCGCCATTCTCCTTCCGGGATCCTCGACGTCATCATGGAGGGTGGCTTGATCATGGCCCAGATGGGGGCCACCATAGCGGAGACCTACGCTCGGACGGAGTCAGAGCGGTCGAATCTCGCCTGGACTCTCGGAGGGTGCGAGAGGAAGCTAGCCCGACTCAATGAGGCGCACGAGGGGCTTCAACGGGAGTTCTCCGCGATCAGGGATTTGGTGCGGTCGAGCCGGCTGGAAGCCGGAGCGTTGACCGAGCAGCTGGCCAAGGCTCGGGAGTCGCTCGAGAGGAAGAACAAACTCCTTGAGGAGGAGTGCCTTCAGCATCTCGAGCTAGACTGCCGTTGGGAGGCTGAGCGCGCTGAGTTGCTGGACCGGGCGGAGGCAGCAGAGCGTCGTCGTTCGGAGGCCGTGGCGGACCAAGCTGAGGCGGAGAAGCGATCGGTCGAGGCCGAACAGAAGTCGATCGAGCTCGAGGAGAGGGCGGCCGAAGTCGAGCAAAAGTCGATCGAGCTCAAGGAGCGGGCGGCCGAGGCTGAGCGGAAGTCGATCGAGGCAGAGAGACGGATGGCGGAAGCAGAGGAGCGAGCGTCCGAGGCAGAGCGGAAGTCGGTCAAACTTGCTGAAAGGATGGGGCAGGTCGGGGCGGAGGCGATCTGTCACGCCCCGAGCGCGGAAGATACCCGGAGATGCGTGACGAGTTTATATCAATCATGTCAATCAGAGTGGTCGTGTATTCGACACAAAGATAGAGATGCGTAAAAGTAAAGATAACCCAATCCTTTATTCCTTTATAATAGACTATTACAAATCTAATACTCTGGTTAATAAAAAAGGAAAAGTACATAGTTGACTCAAGAAAATAGGAAAAAAACTAATTGACACTTGGAAAAGCTCTAGCTCTTTCACTCTTGACCTTCCCCATCCATTTCAGTCTCGTCGTTGGACTTACCTGAAAAGTAAGGGACAAACGGAATGAGCGAACGCTCAGTAGGAAATTATATCTCAAGTACTAGCAAGGGGTTTAAGTAATTACATCTTTCATGAATGCAATAAAGCTATGCATGCTCGCATAAAACGACAAGATAGAGAGAGAATATATCAATAAGGTAACAAGTTGAACTAGTCATGAACTTTCAATAAAAGATAACAAGATATTCAAGCAAGAACATTTAACAAGTCATGTCAAGAACTTTGGCTATCATGTATCAAGCAAGCAAGTAATTACCCTTTTTCGGGTCACGCAAGTCATGTCAAGTCAAGTACGATTCAAGGACAAGATTTTGTGTGGAATGTCCAATCAAGCTAGTCATGCACTCGGTATAATGCCAGATACCTTATCATTTTAACTCCCATGGACACAAATACTTTCGGGTGCTCCTCCCAGGACCAGATCGGGCCCTATATGCGCAGGCATTTATCATGTGTTTTGACATCCACTCTTGTTTATAGCCAACATAGAATTTCAATAATCAAGCTTGTAGACACGTACGACAACTTTGATAGAATAGAGTCCAAAATATGACAAAGGACATAGATTGGCGATAATAACGGTATAATCACGATTAACGATAAAACTAGGTAGAATTAGGTTCCCTCAACTTGGGTACCATGACAAATCAATATGGACATTCTTTATATAGAATTGAGTTCCACATGAACAGTATATCAAAGGTAAGATATCCTCATTCTTATCATAGAATTGAGGTTTACAAGAATGACATGATATGGCATGATATCATCATCCCATTAAGAATTTCTTATGATATACTCTTTGTATAATCATAAGGGCCGGTATACCATGTTTCTTTAGATTTACATGGCAAAGATCGTGTAATGGGTTTTTAGGGTACAACCAGCTCAGTCGACCTTGAGGGAATCCAAGGTACGAGGAGTCTTACAGAGGTCTCTATGACTAACTCGCTAGTCCAAAGGAACGGAATGCCCAATGGAGAGCTTGTATGTCAATGAGAATTGAGTGTGATCGATAAAACAATCGTGAAACGTGGGACTATACTCACGGAGTGGAGAATAGTGCCGATATATGTATATAAATATATATTGAAACAATCGTTTAACAGTAACGGGTTAAAAATAGTTTACAGTAAAATAACGACTTAAGTAAAGTCTTTTCTCAAGTAATTAACGCCTAACAGAAGGGCGTTTATCTATTTTTCATTTTTGCAAAATTTCAATATTTCAGTAATTTGTCAAAAACGTGCCCTGATCAGGGGCGTTTATTCAAGATTTGATGACTACACCAGAAGGCGTCCTTTTATTTTCACTGTTTGACACAATATCAATATTTTCAGGAATTTATCAAAAACGCTTCAGGAATTTATCAAAAACGCGCCCTGGGAAGGGGCGTTACCATTTAATTCTATTTTTCAGAATATGTATTCCAGGATTTTAACAGATACGCGCCCTAGTAAGGGGCGTTTCTTTTCAATTCACGCCCTGTGATGGGGTGTTAACACATGGAAAATGACCTAGTCTAGGTCGTGAATTCAAGAAATACCAGGAAAGCAAGATTTGCACTATAATCAAGGATAACAATCATATAGTCATGATAGGAAAATTGGCAGGAATTCAGATGCAGTATATTAGATTTAATGTTTCATGTTTATTGACTTTTAACCGTTAACAATTATTGATTTTATGTAATTGCATGGATAATCAGTTCTTAAGATAGGTGATTAACATTTACATGAAATTAACGCCTGTATATAGGGCGTTAAATATGAAATTAACGACCTTGTGAGGGTCGTGTCTTGTAAAATAGCGCCCTAGAGAGGGGCGTCTCTTCCAAAATATTGCAGAAACATAATAAAACCATATTCAATCGTATGCATGTCATGTCAATACGTATATAAGTCTTGTCTTAATTTATTTGGGCTATAGTAACTTGAGAAAACCTACCTTTAATAGTTGATTTTAAGATGGACGGATGAATAACTTGGTGAGAAGCCAACAACTATGAAGCTTTACTGCAACTCGATAATCAGCCGCAGCAAAGGTATGCAGATGAAGAACCTTGGCTCAGTTGATTGTTTTCTTCAACAGTCAACCTGGAGGCAGAAGAACGAAGAGATCATGCTTCGTATTAACTGGAGAGGAGGTAAAGGAGGAGAAGGGAAGAAGAAAGAAGACTTACCCGTTAGTCTTCTTAACCTGCAAGAATAGAAGAAACGAAGAATATTAATTCTTCACATACTACGTTCATAAGGAAAAGAAACAGAAGAAGAAGAAGAACATATCTTCTTCACGTACCTGTGCAGTTCGATCGTCCAAATAGGTTTAGGGTTCGGCTGTCAAGAGTCTTTATAGGATTTTGGGAAATCCTATTAGGGTTAGTGATTGTGTGGAAGTAATACTTCCATGATAGAGTCATTACCACCTTTTAACTCTTTCTAATACTTATCCATTACCCTGGATAAGCTCCCGTGTCGAACGGAACTCGAATGGAATTAACGACTTTGGTCAGGTCGTCGATTCTTGAATTGACGACCTGCTTCAGGTCGTTTCTTAATAAGCGCCTTGTGTAAGGGCGTTCTTTTCTTTAAAACACGCCCAAGATTCGGGCGTTTCTTGGCCTTACCCTTTTTTGACGTTGGAATTTGACGCCGTGTAGTGAGGGCGTCACTTCTTGAATAACGCCTTTGATAGAGGCGTTTATTATTAAATTAACGCCTTAATGAGAGGCGTTATTTGCATCTTGGGTTTTATTCCTCCATTTGACCCTCTTCTTATTATCTGTATTATATATATATTTTAATTCATTTCAAATATTCATTTATCAGGGTTGCTACACCCTCCCCCACTTAAAAAGAATTTGGTCCCCAAATTCAATTGCATATTATGTATACACGCGGAGAGTGTAGAGTATATACCTCTTAGAACAACTCGGGAAATCGTTTCTTCATAGATTCCTCGGTCTCCCATGTCGCTTCGTGTTCAATATTCTTATTCCATTGCACCTTGAGCATGGGAATAACCTTATTCCTTAGAGCTCGTATTTCACGATCTAAGATCTTCATAGGCTTCTGTTCATATGTGAGATCTTTCTGGATCACCAGATCTCCATGTTCAATAATATGCGAGGGATCGTGTACATACTTCTTCAACATAGATATGTGAAATACATTATGTACCTCGGACAATTGAGGAGGCAATGCGATGCGATAAGCAACCTCGCCAACTATTTCGAGTATCTCAAATGGTCCGATGAATCTTGGCGTAAGCTTACCCTTAACACCAAATCTTCGTATGCCACGTCCAGGCGATATTTTAAGAAATACATGATCTCCAACCTGGAATTCAAGATCTCTTCTTCTTGTATCAGCATAAGCCTTTTGTCTGGTCTGAGCAACTTGTAATCTTTCTCTGATTACTTGTATCTTCTCAGTTGTATCCCTTACCATGTCTGGACCTAACAGTTGTTTCTCTCCAACTTCGTTCCAGCATAAGGGTGATCGGCAACTCCTTCCATATAAAGCTTCGAAAGGTGCCATTTGGATACTAGCTTGGTAGCTATTATTATATGCAAACTCAATTAAAGGTAAATGATCATGCCAGCTTCCACCAAAATCAATGATGCAAGCTCTTAGCATATCTTCCACTACTTGGTTTGTTCTTTCGGTCTGACCATCCGTTTGCGGGTGAAAAGTAGTACTAAAGTTAAGCCTTGTTCCCAACGAATGTTGTAATCCCTTCCAAAAATGAGAAGTGAAACGGGGATCTCTGTCAGACACGATCGAGACAGGAATTCCATGTAACCTGACTACTTCCTTGATGTATAGTGCAGCCAATACATCTACTGACCACCGGCTCTTTATTGGTAAGAATTGCGCCGATTTAGTCAAGCGGACAATAATAACCCATATTCCATCATGTCCTCCTTTTGATTTAGATAAACCCATGATGAAATCCATACCAATATCCTCCCACTTCCACTTAGGAATATCTAGAGGATGTAGTTTTCCAGCAGGCTTTTGGTGTTCCGCCTTGACCTGTTGGCATGTGAGACAGCGTGATACATAGTCCGCTATTTCTCTTTTCATGTTGGGCCACCAAAAGTTCCTCTTTACATCTTGGTACATTTTGGTTGATCCTGGATGAATAGTGTACCTTGATCTGTGAGCTTCATCTAAGATCTTCTTCTTTAATTCTGGACAATCTGGTATACAAGTTCTGTCTTTGAACAATAATCTTCCATCAGAAGTTAGTTGAAAATCAGATTGTCCTTCTACTCTGCCTTTGATTTTCGCTAATATAGGATCATCATCCTGAAGTGTTTGTATCTCGGATAATAAGTCTGACTGTATGCTTACATGAGATAATGTGACAAAATTGGATTCCGTGTCCAAGCTTATATTGAGCTCGGAGAATTGTTCAAGTAACCTCCATTCTTGTATCATACAATTGGCTATCATTGCTCTCGACTTTCGACTAAGGGCATCAGCAACATAATTACCCTTTCCAGGATGATATTGTATATTGAAGTCGAAGTCCTTGAGGTATTCTAGCCAGCGTCTTTGTCTCATGTTTAACTCCTTTTGTGAAAATAGATATTTGAGACTTTTGTGATCGGAGTATACAGTAAACTGCACTCCATATAAGTAGTGTCTCCATATCTTTAGGGCAAATACCACCGCGGCCAGTTCTAAGTCATGGACGGGGTAATTCTCCTCATGCTTCTTCAGTTGACGTGAAGAGTATGCTATGACCTTTCCTTGTTGCATCAGGACGCATCCGAGGCCAATGCCAGAAGCATCAGTGTATACCTCGAATTTCTCTCCTTCTATCGGTAGAGCTAAGACTGGAGCTGTAGTTAGATGATCCTTGAGAGTTTGGAAGCTTCTTTCACATTCCTCACTCCATTCATAACGGATCTCCTTACGAGTCAACCTTGTGAGTGGCACGGCGATTTTTGAGAAGTCCTTGATGAATCGCCTGTAATAGCCTGCAAGACCTAAGAAACTTCTGATCTCGCTAGCATTGGTTGGTCTTTCCCAGTTTCTAACAGCTTCAACCTTTGACGGATCTACAGATAAACCGTCCTTGGGTATGACATGTCCGAGAAAAGCCACTTCTTCAAGCCAGAACTCGCACTTGCTGAGTTTTGCATATAATTGATTTATCCTCAAGACTTGCAATGCAATCCTCAAATGCTCTTCATGTTCTTCCTTAGTCTTGGAATATATCAATATATCATCAATGAAGACTACTATGAATTGATCCAAGTAAGACCTGAATATGCTATTCATTAACTGCATAAAGGCAGCAGGGGCATTTGTTAGTCCAAAAGGCATAACAACAAATTCGTAATGGCCATACCTGCTTCTGAATGCAGTCTTATGAATGTCATCATCCTTGATTCTTAACTGATGATATCCCGACCTGAGATCAATCTTGGAAAAATATTTGGATCTTGAAATCTGATCAAATAACTCATCGATTCTCGGCAGTGGATACTTGTTCTTGATAGTGAGATGATTCAACTGTCGATAGTCGATGCACAATCTCATGGATCCGTCCTTCTTCTTTACAAATAAGACTGGTGCTCCCCACGGGGAAGTACTTGGTCTAATAAACCCTTTTCGAATTAGTTCCATCAACTGCTCCTTCAACTCTTTGAGTTCCGCAGGGGACATTCTATAGGGTGCCTTTGAAACTGGACCAGCACCAGGGACTAAGTCAATGGTGAAGGCTACATCTCTTTGCGGGGGTAATCCCGACAAATCTTCCGGAAACACGTCCGGAAATTCTTGCACTACCTGAATATCTTCTATCTTAGCATCCTTTGTTTCTTTAATGGTGACAAAAGCAAGGAAGGATACACATCCTTTCCTGACGAGCTTGCTAGCTCGGAGAGCCGAAATAAGAGGGGAATTGCTCCGACTCTTGAGGCGAGTAAAGACTAATTCTGGAAAATCTTTGAAAGCAATTTGGCTATTGCGGCAATCAACCGTTGCCTGGTATTTGGATAACCAGTCCGCTCCCAGTATAACATCATACTCCTTTAGATCGAGGCATATGAGATCTATAGGTAAATTCCTACCTTGAACCATTACCTCACAGTTTTGGTAGTGATGAGTAATATCATTTTCACTTCCAAGAGGAGTAGTTAGAACTATTTTAATTCATTCTGGTTCTAACGGTAACGGGTCGACAAACTTCTTAGAAATAATGGAATGCGATGCACCCGTATCAAATAAGACATAAGCACTTTTGGAACAAACTGTTAATGTACCTTCTACCAGTCCACCTTCTTCTTGCTCGGTCTCCTTTATTGCATGAAGTCGAGCGTTCTTTGTCACCTGGCGCTTACCGTCTCTGGCTTGGTCATTAAGTAACGGACAGTCGGGAATCTGATGTTCGCGGCTCCCACAACGGAGACATGCTCCTAATTTCCTCCAGCATTCTTCGGTCTTGTGACCAGCCTTGTCACAATGCTTGCATACTACGTTTGAAGGTGTAGTGGTGATAGAGAAGGGCTTGGTCTTCTTGAATTTCTGATCTTGAGAGGAAGAACCTCCATTACTAGGCCTTTTCTTGAAGTTGGGTTTGAAAGAACCCGAACTTGTGACTTGCTCCTTCTTGTCTTTCCCACGGATCCTATCAGATAGTTCCGTGGCATCTTCAAGTAGCTGAGCTCGACGTACTATTTCAGAATAAACTTGGATATCCATAGGCGCCAGCTGAGTGATATATTGGGGCCTTGTAGACACGCCAAAATTGACGTTACTGTGAGTACATCTCATATTGCCTTGTAATGTCCCAATTTGACCCTCAAATTAGTTCTATTTGAGTGGTTTTTCCCACTTTTTTTTAGATTTCTCCCTTTTTTCACCCTTTTCCTATTTTTTCCTATTTTTCTGGATTTTTCTGATTTTTCTGGATTTTTCTAGATTTTCTGGGCATTTTTTTCTATTTTTTAGAAATAACGACTTGATCTGGGGCGTCTTTTAAATAACGACTTATACATGGGCGTTTCTTAAAAAATTGACGACTATACTGGAGGGCGTCCATTCTTTCAAATTTCCATTTTTCTGGATTTTTCTGGGAATTTTTCTAATTTTTCGAGAATTAACGACTTAGCATAAGGCGTTATTTTGAATAAAAAATCAAAAGAAAATGAATTCACGACGTACGTGAGGGCGTGTCTTTCAAATTGAATATTTTATTATTATTTTTCAACCCCTTCCAGAGGCGATTTGGTGGCCTTCCGGGTGTCAGAAAAATTCGCAAAAATAGTCGTTGGAATCAGGGCGACGAGATGCACCTCCACCTAAAAAATGGGAAAATAATATTGAGAAATGAAAAATGACCCTATTTCGAATTTTTTAATTAACGTCCTTTGTTAAGGCGTTTTTTAATTAACGCCTTTGACTCAGGCGTGTTTCACAATTTTCAAATAAAGAAAGATATATTTCTAAAAATGATCCAGGATTTAACGCCTTGGTTTTAGGCGTGTTTTTAAAAGACGCCCTTTGGCAGGTCGTGAATTCTTGAATTGACGCCTTGGTCCAAGTCGTGTTTCAGTTTTGTGTTCCGAACGAGCGCAGCCTTTCTCCAGAGAGTCCCTGCTTCGTTTGGGCTCTTGCCCAGTCTATTTCCCCCCTATTTGGACTCTTGCCCATTCTTCTCCTCCCCTATTTGGACTCTTCCCTTCTTATCTCCTTTTTCTATCTTATTAATAGAGATTTTTGGCCTCGGTTAATAGGTTAGCCGCCCATTTCTCCCTCCCTCGGTTCTTCTTCTTCTTCTTTGTTCTCTTCTTCTGCGGTTGTTTGTTTGTTTGTTTTTTTTGTTTTTTTTCTTCTTCTTTCTTCACAGGTTGCTGCTGCCGCTGGCTGAAGGAGGAACTCCTCTTATGCTTAATTTCGTCATCCCTTTTGAAGTGTTCTCCCCATCGAGCATTCAAAGCCAAAAGCAACAGGCTTCCTTTGTCCTTTATCTTCTTCTTTTATTATCATTGTTCATCTGCATGCATATTCATCCCTTTTGTTATTAAACTTCAACTCAACTACGTTGAGATCTCCCCTAAGTGCAACTCTTGCACTCTTTCCCCCTTATTCATATTTTACATGTTCATTTCACATTCATGCATTCATCATATCTCCCCATACCCTCTTTGCATAGGGGTTTAAGGGCAATCCCCTTAAGGTGTGTTCTTCACCATGATTTCATGCTCATCTTTATTTAGGATTTGATGCTACACTCACCACATATCTAATGCAATTTCTTTATTGGTGTTGTCTTTGTTGTTTGCAAGGGTAATCAAAGGAAGAACTCTCTTCATCGGCCGGCCGATCGGAAGAGAAAGGAAGCACTCACATCCCCGCACTTTTGAGGTATTTTTTTCGCGATCACCCTCCCTATTTGTTATTGATTATTTTTTTTTGAGACCTAGCGTCTCTGGCGATGACACACCCCCCCTTGTGCACCTCGTGTATATGTTTTATCTCCACTATTGTTTATTGTTTGCTTATTCTTAATATTTTTCTTAAGTGAATTTTAAATCAAATCTACACATTGGCGATCACGGTGGGACACTTTGTGTTCTTCCTTTATTACCCCTTTCCCCTTAGGCACCCGCGTGTGCCGTCTCCCTTATTGCACCCTCGGTGCGTCTCCCTTTTGTGCCCCTCGGGCACCCTCCATTGTTTTTTTACCCTTCCCTAAGTGATTTGCCATTTTGTTGTCTCTTCCTTAGAATCTCCACCTATTTAAAATTCTTGATGAGCATGCTTATTCTAGTGATTGCCATGATGTTGTGATTGAGTGTTATTATTGATGGCCGTGAAGTTTTTCTGGAGAAAGTGAAGTCACGCCCCTGGCAGAGGCGTTTTTTTTGATTTAACGCCCTAACCCAGGGCGTCTTATTCATATTTCACGCCCTCTGACAGGGCGTTTTCCAGCATATTTGAGGGTTTTCCTGCTTTATATTGTTGCCTGTGAATTCACGCCCTGTTCCAGGGCGTCTTTTACTTGATTAGCACCCCACATCAGGGCGTGTCTTTTTGATTTGACGCCCGCTGGACAGGGCGTCCTTTTATTGATAGCGCCTCACCCTAAGGCGCGTTTTACTCTACCCCTGGGCCCCTCACGTGATTCACGACAGTCACACTGTCGTGTCTCTTGTTAGTAGCGCCCCCGGCCAGGGCGTGTTTTTATTGTGGGTTTCCAGAACCCTTCCCCGCTGTGGTTTTTCATGCTACTTCATGCTTGTCTTTGTTGATTGATTGATTATTGTGGTTGGCCTACTTACCCTGTTGCATTCTTTGCATTGGTTTGGGAGCTCCCTCCTCTTCATTAGGATCCACACACCCTCTTGGAATCGGGACGACCCTCCATTGAGCATTCCGTCTCTTTGGACTGGAAATCCCTTTTCCAAGCCTCCGTAAGTCCCCGCACCCGTGGATTCCCTCACGGACGCCGGGCAGGTTGTACCCTTTTGGAATCCCGAATATAGTTGGCCTAATACGTGGTGAGTGAGAGTTCCTAGTTGGCATTGAAGTGAATCATATTGAAACTAGGACTCTCCTTGTGTGAATCTTTCCCAACTATAATAAAATTCATCAATTCACCAAGGTTTAAAACAATCACAATCAACGGTAGCCATCTCTTTTGTGTGCTTCTTTGCATATTTTTGTGAACTTTGATCATACAATGACTTACCGTGGTAAAAATAACATGTTTAATTCAATTCATGAGGATGCACAACCTAGCACTTCTTATCCTCAATTTCAACATGTTAATCATCATCCTTCTCACCATTCTTTTAAGGGACCACGTCCTCGTTCTTATGGTCATGCCCAACCCATGGGCAATGTCCATTCTTATGGTCCCCCTCCTCAAGTTCGAGCCACTATTCCTCCGGGACCGTCTCCTCCCAATGATGAGAAGGTCTCTCAAATCTTGCATGCATTAGATTATCTCACCCCTCAACAGATCCAAGCCCTTAAGGCTGCCGTTGAAGGTGCATCTCCTTCATCTCCTCCTCCTCCTATTCCTATACGGGTGGCCCATCATCTACCACCTCCTTCCTCTAATCGGGTAGCCCATTGCCCATCTCCTCCTATTCACACTCCTCCTCGGGTGGTCCGACACCCGCCTCCTTCTATTCCTCCTCCACCGCGGCCCCGAGGCCCATTTATTCCTTGTAATCCGGCTCATCCGGGTTCTTCCACGGGCCGGCCCATTAATTCCCCTCCACGGCCTTTTTATGCGGCCCTTCCTCCTTCAAGGCCCTGCCAGCCCTCGGTTGTTCAAGTCACACCCCTCCAACAATCTCTTTTTGATAAGATTACTTCCATGGAGGAACAATTAAAGAGGGTCACGGTTCCTCCTACTCCGGTCAATCCTCTCTATGCGGCTTTGGATGACATTACAAGAATGGAGAGAGAATGGAAGGATAGGATGGACGACTACGGCGTTGATATTCCAAGCGAGCAAGAACCGGCAATTGAAGAATCCGAGCCGGTGTATGATGATGAAGCTCCGCAGGCACCCCTTTCGAGTTTCCTTAACTTTCCACTTCCCCCACTTTCATTCGATGAACCCCTCGCTCAGGATGAAGCCACCATCCCCGATCCAACCCCTATTTCCGAGACTTCTTGGTGTTACGACGATGGGTCGATACTCCAATCACCCGCGCCGACGCATCTTGAGTTTTTCACCACTCCAAACACCGCTCGCCCCATTCGGCATTTCCTACGCACCAAACCTTCACCCATTAACCCTCCACCCATTACACCTCCTCCAGTTACACCATTAACCTCCGCAACACTGGCCTCCCCCAAGCCTTCCACTATTAAACCTCCACCTGTTATATCAACCTCCACGCCATCGGCCTCTATTGAGTCCACCATTGAACCTTCCCCAATTAACCTCCCATTACCACCGCCTCAACCCACCTTACCTATTCCACCACATAACCCTTCACCTTTACCCGTGGCTAATCCTGAGAAGGATTCACCCTTTTTTACACTCGAGCCAACCCCGACTGCTTCCGAGCAAAGGGAGAAGCTCGACGTGTTTAAACCTCCGTCTCCGTTTATCCTTCCACCAACACTTTCCACTACACCTCCCATTACACCTTCCACTAAACCTCCATTATCCACAAAGCCTTCCGCCTCCGCCTCACCTCCCTTTACTACTCGGAAGGGGAGTGCTTCTACAAACACTCGCGCCAAGGATAAGCAAAAGGCGGGCAAGAAGACTTTGGCCACGACTGTGCCATTCAAGATTCAAGAATTTATTTACCGGATGCCAATCCGGGTTATTGTGCCACGCATGATCGAAGAGGCCGAGTCACCGCCACTGCTCAACAGATGCCAAGTGTTAACGCCGTATGAAGGCCAGGCAGGGCACCCCTTGTTCAAACTTTCCAATCCAGAATTCATTATTCCTTACAAGGGGCGAATGCCCATTTTGCTCAACATTCCATATACACCACATTCAATGGGCAACATAATGCTTCCCGTTCCAACTCTACGACTCCCTCACTTTATTGATCTTCGCTTTCCAAAGGGGTTGTCATTTATTGAAGCTTCCTTTATTGGGCCAATCGGCCGTACATGTTCACTGCCATGGAGGGGCAGTTACCTTAATGCTAAGGGGCCATCCCTTATTTGCTCCACTTTCTATTCATCCATCTCTATCACTTTTTCTTCATGGGCCATTCCTAGGGTTAGGAGGAGGATCACATCCTCTCGCCCTTCACATTCTTCATATTCTTTGCATTTCATGCATTCATCGCATCCATCCCATTACATGCATTTGCACCTCCTGCTTCCCGGGTTTCCAAACCCGTATCTTCCTCACCTTCCGGCACCGCCGGATATTCCGCATTTCCCATCTTATTCATATTCATCCTTTTATCCACTCCCCTTGGGGCATCGCGTCCCCCTTCCTGCCATTTCCCTGGAACCTCCAGGAATTTTATCCCTCCTCTTTGGGCATCTCGCCCTTTCTGATTCTATTCCTCCGGAACCTCCGGACTTTCTCCCAGGGCATCGCGCCCCTTTCCACCTTATTCCTCTGGAACCTCCGGACTTTCTCCCAGGGCATCGCGCCCCTTTCCACCTTATTCCTCCGGAACCTCCGGATTTTCCCTTTGGGCACGACGCCCCTCTCCACCTTCTTTATTTGCTTCCTTCGGAACCTCCGGACTTTTCTCTTGGGCACGACGCCCCCTTCCATCTTCCCCTTCTTGATTTCATTCCTCCGGAACCTCCGGATTCTCCATCTGATTCTCTCTATCTTTTCCCCGGGCACGACGCCCCCTTCCATCTTCCCCTTCTTGATTTCATCCCTCCGGAACCTCCGGACCTTCTCCCAGGGCATCGCGCCCCTTTCCACTTTATTCTCCCGGAGTCTCCGGATCTTTCATACCTTTCCCTCGGGCATCGCGCCCCTTTCCATTTTCTCCCTCCGGAACCTCCAGACTTATCTCTCGGGCATCGCGCCCCTTTCCATTTGCTTCCTCCGGAACCTCCGGACCCTCCATCTTTCTTCCGATTCATCTTTCTACTCTTCCTGAACATCACATCCTTCATTTTTCTCTTCCTTTTTCATTATCTTTTTCCCTATCTCTTCCCAGGGCATCGCGTCCCTTCTTTTGTCATCCCTCCGGAGCCTCTGGAGTATTCCTCCACTCATGATTTTCCTCCTCTGCCTCCGGACCCTCCAGATCCGCCTCTTTCCATCTACCAATTTCTTCTTCTAATTCCTCCTGATTCTGGGTCCGACCCAACTTCTTCCACATCCACTGCCTTGGGCATCTGCCCATTCTCCCATTGCTTTCGAGGCTTTAGTCCTCACTCCTCCTTCTAATTCTCCTCTCCTTCTGTAGACCTTTCATGTGATCAGGGTCTCCACACCTTAGTGAGGGAGTTCTAGCCCTCGCCTCTCTTCATTTTCTCCTTATTTCGTCTGAGTCTGGTCTGGGCACCATTCCGTCTTGTTAAGCCACTTTCAATCCTTTGCTTCCAATCTTTTTTCTGCAAAAGAGGACAAATCCCATGATGATCACCTCCAGCAGCAGTTGCTTCTATGAAGGTTGCAAGGTAATATACTGGCGTAAGTTTGCATTTGCATGATATCATTGCCTCCTTACTTCACGCGTGATTTTCAAAATAAAGTGCTTCTTAACAAGACTAAGAGTTGTGTTTTAGACCTTTATCTTAGGCTTTTGTTTAATTACATTATTTTCAAAAAGAGTCTTTAGACTTGCTTTGGCAGCACTTTGGTTGATAAAGAACCCGCACTGGGAATTCAACATTCTCTCCCTGCTTGTTTAAGAGCAACCCTTAGCTAGGCATTTCACACACTTCACGGCGTCCTTAGCCGGCTCCTTTGTTTAAACATCGTTGCTACCTTGGCCATGCCATGAGTTTCCGAAAGTCTTTTCTCTTCTTTACTCGGCCGAATGCAGGTGCAAGAGGTTGACGGATAAGATAACCAACTTTGGTAAATCCCAATACGAGAGGAGTCTCAAATAGGGGCAGTCTTGACCCAAAATCAATATGAATTTCATGATACATCTCGCCACAAAGGGCAATTAAGAATCAAGTCGAACTTTCGATAATTGAATTATGAATCATGGCATGACAAGAGTGGCAAAGTCCCCGCAGGGAAAACCCTGGTCGTATGCATGTCAGGGGTCTAAAAATCAAAGGCATAAAGCCCCAGCGCAACAGACTACCTCTTTGAGGGTTAAAACCTTGGAAGGAATTCAAATCCTGACATTTCCCATCCTGCATTAAGCTTATCTCCAATTATTCTTCTCTTCTCCCTCCAAGACCGAATGTTTCTCGGGTATGGCCTTGGTAGGGGCACCGTTGATCAGAGACGGTTGGTTATAGGACGCCACTTTCAATGCACGCCGGCTTTGGGCAGTTTTTAGCAAAAAGGGAAGGAACGAGGATCCCTAGCCAGTGGTTTAAAATACCCTTTGATGCTGCTTTAGCAATGTCTAACCAAAATCAAACAAAAAATTGAATATTTCTTGTCCAAAATCCATAAAAATTTGAATACCTTTCTCAAAACTTCACAAAAATTTGCATATTGATCAAAACTCATAAAAATTTGAATATCTTTCTCAAAACTTCACAAAAATTTGCATATTCCAAAACTCCATAAAAATTTGCATATTTCCAAAATCCAAAAAGTTGCATTGTATTTTCTGATGGTGTTTTGCAGGAACAGCTTTGCAGAGACCAAAAGCACGGGATGGGTCCTCTCTCTACTTATTGCTATCAATCTATTGATTCTTCCCAATATTCTCATGACATACCACCCAGGGGCATCATCTCCGTATATCATTCTGATTATCATATCTCATGATTATTCATCTCCAAATCTTTCAATCAACTCCTGCTCGTTTCATCTGATTACTCCGCCGATGGGCATTATCAGATCCTGATTATTTAACTCCAAAACTTGATTAGCCAGATTGTCATCCTCATGACAAACAACAAATAATGACGATTTGCAATACCATGATTTGACTTATGCTATTCATGCCATATACATGCTATGATTGATGCTTTGATGATTGTTATGCTTAAATGCCTCATTCATTGTTTGTTATCTTTTATATCTTGGCTAATGAATTTTTGAGCGCAGGATAAGAAGCTCTTGGTCCCGCCGACTGGGCATCATCATCAAAGTCCCACGGTGCTTGCAGCTCATTTCTCAGTTCCCATGCTTATTGATATCACCATCTCCCTGTATGCATTTTTACTATATGTTACATACGCTACTAGATTATATCAAGGACCTTGTGGCTTTGGTAAATCTGGGATTTGAGTTCCCCTTCATCAAAAACAATGATGATTCCAGAGGAGTCTTAGTCACACGGATAGGCCGTTGAGCCGTCCAAGACTGGGGACGATGGTTCCCTTTTGCGAATTGGTGCGTGGATAAACGGGCTTCGGCTCAGTATCAGCTCGCGAAATTGGTTTCTTGACCCAGTCTTGGCAGTTTAACAATATTATCCTTGATTATCTTATATTTTCATTTGATTTAATTTTTCCTTTTAAACCCAGCATGCATTCATGTAGGACTTTGAATCAACTGTTGAAAAATCATTCTGATGAGCTGTTTGGGAGTCGAATTGATCACTAATTTCCAAGATATGAGATTTTCATTGCCGAATTGAATCCTCAGTTTGTTTTATCGCTGTTTTGGGTTGTTTTCCGGTAGCTCCTTGTTTGGATTTCTATCATCTTATTTTAATCCTTTTCCCTTTGATCCACTTTGGCTGCAGCACGTCCACTGGCTGGTAACCGCTCCCCAATGGTGAAATCTATAGGTTTGTGACCTGGGGTACTTCCACCGCGCTGGAAGTTGATCATTTATTTTATCTCCTTCGTGCACCGCGTGCACTCTCCCCGATTTATCCAAACATTGTTGACTTCGTTGGATTTCCCGAGATTTGCTTCATCTCGAGCTTTTGATTTCGATTCTCATCAAGTGATGTTGATTGCGTGTCTCATCACACCTTGGCATCTACTTTTCAGTTTGCTCTGCTCCCTTGCAAAGCAGACGCCAAGGCGGGGCAGCTGTAGACACGCCAAAATTGACGTTACTGTGAGTACATCTCATATTGCCTTGTAATGTCCCACTTTGACCCTCAAATTAGTTCTATTTGAGTGGTTTTTCCCACTTTTTTTTAGATTTCTCCCTTTTTTCACCCTTTTCCTATTTTTTCCTATTTTTCTGGATTTTTCTGGATTTTTCTGGATTTTCTGGACATTTTTTTCTATTTTTTAGAAATAACGACTTGATCTGGGGCGTCTTTTAAATAACGACTTATACATGGGCGTTTCTTAAAAAATTGACGACTATACTGGAGGGCGTCCATTCTTTCAAATTTCCATTTTTATGGATTTTTCTGGGAATTTTTCTAATTTTTCGAGAATTAACGACTTAGCATAAGACGTTATTTTGAATAAAAAATCAAAAGAAAATGAATTCACGACGTACGTGAGGGCGTGTCTTTCAAATTGAATATTTTATTATTATTTTTCAACCCCTTTCAGAGGTGATTTGGTGGCCTTCCGGGTGTCAGAAAAATTCGCAAAAATAGTCGTTGGAATCAGGGCGACGAGATGCACCTCCACCTAAAAAATGGGAAAATAATATTGAGAAATGAAAAATGGCCCTATTTCGAATTTTTTAATTAACGTCCTTTGTTAAGGCCTTTTTTAATTAACGCCTTTGACTCAGGCGTGTTTCACAATTTTTAAATAAAGAAAGATATATTTCTAAAAATGATCCAGGATTTAACGCCTTGGTTTTAGGCGTGTTTTTAAAAGACGCTCTTTGGCAGGTCGTGAATTCTTGAATTGACGCCCTAGTCCAAGTCGTGTTTCAGTTTTGTGTTCCGAACGAGCGCAGCCTTTCTCCAGAGAGTCCCTGCTTCGTTTGGGCTCTTGCCCAGTCTATTTCCCCCCTATTTGGACTCTTGCCCATTCTTCTCCTCCCCTATTTGGACTCTTCCCTTCTTATCTCCTTTTTCTATCTTATTAATAGAGATTTTTGGCCTCGGTTAATAGGTTAGCCGCCCATTTCTCCCTCCCTCGGTTCTTCTTCTTCTTCTTTGTTCTCTTCTTCTGCGGTTGTTTGTTTGTTTGTTTTTTTTGTTTTTTTTCTTCTTCTTTCTTCACAGGTTGCTGCTGCCGCTGGCTGAAGGAGGAACTCCTCTTATGCTTAATTTCGTCATCCCTTTTGAAGTGTTCTCCCCATCGAGCATTCAAAGCCAAAAGCAACAGGCTTCCTTTGTCCTTTATCTTCTTCTTTTATTATCATTGTTCATCTGCATGCATATTCATCCCTTTTGTTATTAAACTTCAACTCAACTACGTTGAGATCTCCCCTAAGTGCAACTCTTGCACTCTTTCCCCCTTATTCATATTTTACATGTTCATTTCACATTCATGCATTCATCATATCTCCCCATACCCTCTTTGCATAGGGGTTTAAGGGCAATCCCCTTAAGGTGTGTTCTTCACCATGATTTCATGCTCATCTTTATTTAGGATTTGATGCTACACTCACCACATATCTAATGCAATTTCTTTATTGGTGTTGTCTTTGTTGTTTGCAAGGGTAATCAAAGGAAGAACTCTCTTCATCGGCCGGCCGATCGGAAGAGAAAGGAAGCACTCACATCCCCGCACTTTTGAGGTATTTTTTTCGCGATCACCCTCCCTATTTGTTATTGATTATTTTTTTTTGAGACCTAGCGTCTCTGGCGATCACACACCCCCCCTTGTGCACCTCGTGCATATGTTTTATCTCCACTATTGTTTATTGTTTGCTTATTCTTAATATTTTTCTTAAGTGATTTTAAATCAAATCTACAGGCCTAAGCCCATTAAGGAACTTCTTAACCTTCATCTTCTCGGTGCTAATTAGATGCTTAGCATATCTAGACAATCTTGAGAACTGTGCCTCATAATCCGCAACCGATAAAGATCTTTGTTTTAATGCGGCAAATTCGGCGGCCTTCTTCTCTTGGACTCGATCCGAGAAATATTTAGCATTGAAATATTCTACAAATTCTTCCCATGTAACTTGATTAGGATCGATGGTTGCTTCAATAGACTCTCACCAGCATCTAGCATCCTTTTCTAACTGGAAAGTAGCTAATAAGACTTTGTCCTGATCCGTGCATTGCATAACACGGAATATACGTTCAGTCTCCCGAACCCAATGCTCGGCATCGTCCGGATCGGTCGATCCTATAAACTTCGGGGGATTCATGCTCTTAAAGGCTTGGTGTAAGCTTCCAGCTCGTGGAGCACCACCCTGTGCTACCTGTTGTAGCACTTGAGTCATTCCTTGAAGGGTACGCTGCATGTTGCGCCATTGAGCACGTTCGGCAGCCATTATCCTACAATTACAATAGCTACGTTAGTATTATATCACTGTGATCCGATTAAAAGACTCATTGACTCTTAACCCTTGGTTCTACCCAATCTCACTTGGTTAAACGTTCAACTTATCCTTGGACTTGGGTTTTTCCTAGGAATTGAATACCTTAGGCTCTGATACCACATGAACTGTCACGCCCCGAGCGCGGAAGATACCCGGAGACGCGTGACGAGTTTATATCAATCATGTCAATCAGAGTGGTCATGTATTCGACACAAAGACAGAGATGCGCAAAAGTAAAGATAACCCAATCCTTTATTCCTTTATAATAGACTATTACAAATTCAATACTCTGGTTAATAAAAAAGGAAAAGTACATAGTTGACTCAAGAAAATAGGAAAAAAACTAATTGACACTTGGAAAAGCTCTAGCTCTTTCACTCTTGACCTTCCCCATCCGTTTCAGTCTCGTCATCGGACTTACCTGAAAAGTAAGGGACAAACGGAATGAGCGAACGCTCAGTAGGAAATTATATCTCAAGTACTAGCAAGGGGTTTAAGTAATTACATCTTTCATGAATGCAATAAAGCTATGCATGCTCGCATAAAACGACAAGATAGAGAGAGAATATATCAATAAGGTAACAAGTTGAACTAGTCATGAACTTTCAATAAAAGATAACAAGATATTCAAGCAAGAACATTTAATAAGTCATGTCAAGAACTTTGGCTATCATGTATCAAGCAAGCAAGTAATTACCCTTTTTCGGGTCACACAAGTCATGTCAAGTCAAGTACGATTCAAGGACAAGATTTTGTGTGGAATGTCCAATCAAGCTAGTCATGCACTCGGTATAATGCCAGATACCTTATCATTTTAACTCCCATGGGCACAAGTACTTTCGGGTGCTCCTCCCAGGACCAGATCGGGCCCTATATGCGCAGGCATTTATCATGTGTTTTGACATCCACTCTTGTTTATAGCCAACATAGAATTTCAATAATCAAGCTTGTAGACACATACGACAACTTTGATAGAATAGAGTCCAAAATATGACAAAGGACATAGATTGGCGATAATAACGGTATAATCACGATTAACGATAAAACTAGGTAGAATTAGGTTCCCTCAACTTGGGTACCATGACAAATCAAACTAGACATTCTTTATATATAATTGAGGTCCACATGAACAGTATATCAAAGGTAAGATACCCTCATTCTTATCATATAATTGAGGTTTACAAGAATGACATGATATGGCATGATATCATCATCCCATTAAGAATTTCTTATGATATACTCTTTGTATAATCATAAGGGCCGGTATACCATATTTCTTTAGATTGACATGGCAAAGATCGTGTAATGGGTTTTTAGGGTACAACCAGCTCAGTCGACCTTGAGGGAATCCAAGGTACGAGGAGTCTTACGGAGGTCTCTATGACTAACTCGCTAGTCCAAAGGAACGGAATGTCCAATGGAGAGCTTGTATGTCAATGAGAATTGAGCGTGATCGATAAAACAATCGTGAAACGTGGGACTATACTCACGGAGTGGAGAATAGTGCCGATATATGTATATAATTATATATTGAAACAATCGTTTAACAGTAACGGGTTAAAAATAGTTTACAGTAAAATAACGACTTAAGTAAAGTCTTTTCTCAAGTAATTAACGCCTAACAGAAGGGCGTTTATCTATTTTCCTTTTTTGCAAAATTTCAATATTTCAGTAATTTGTCAAAAACGCGCCGTGATCAGGGGCGTTTATTCAAGATTTGACGACTACACCAGAAGGTGTCCTTTTATTTTCATTGTTTGACAGAATATCAATATTTTCAGGAATTTATCAAAAACGCTTCAGGAATTTATCAAAAACGCGCCCTGGGAAGGGGCGTTACCATTTAATTCTATTTTTCAGAATATGTATTCCAGGATTTTAACAGATACGCGCCCTAGTAAGGGGCGTTTCTTTTCAATTCACGCCCTGTGATGGGGCGTTAACACATGGAAAATGACCTAGTCCAGGTCGTGAATTCAAGAAATACCAGGAAAGCAAGATTTGCACGATAATCAAGGATGACAATCATATAGTCATGATAGGAAAATTGACAGGAATTCAGATGCAGTATATTAGATTTGATGTTTCATGTTTATTGACTTTTAACCGTTAACAATTATTGATTTCATGTAATTGCATGGATAATTAGTTCTTAAGATAGGTGATTAACATTTACATGAAATTAACGCCTGTATATAGGGCGTTAAATATGAAATTAACGACCTTGTGAGGGTCGTGTCTTGTAAAATAGCGCCCTAGAGAGGGGCGTCTCTTCCAAAATATTGCAGAAACATAATAAAACCATATTCAATCGTATGCATGTCATGTCAATACGTATATAAGTCTTGTCTTAATTTATTTGGGCTACAGTAAGTTGAGAAAACCTACCTTTAATAGTTGATTTTAAGATGGACGGATGAATAACTTGGTGAGAAGCCAACAACTCTGAAGCTTTATTGCAACTCGATAATCAGCAGCAGCAAAGGTATGCAGATGAAGAACCTTGGCTCAGTTGATTGTTTTCTTCAACAGTCAACCTGGAGGCAGAAGAACGAAGAGATCATGCTTCGTATTAACTGGAGAGGAGGTAAAGGAGGAGAAGGGAAGAAGAAAGAAGACTTACCCGTTAGTCTTCTTAACCTGTAAGAATAGAAGAAACGAAGAATATTAATTCTTCACATACTACGTTCATAAGGAAAAGAAACAGAAGAAGAAGAAGAACATATGTTCTTCACGTACCTGTGCAGTTCGATCGTCCAAATAGGTTTAGGGCTCGGCTGTCAAGAGTCTTTATAGGATTTTGGGAAATCCTATTAGGGTTAGTGATTGTGTGGAAGTAATACTTCCATGATAGAGTCATTACCACCTTTTAACTCTTTCTAATACTTATCCATTACCCTGGATAAGCTCCTGTGTCGAACGGAACTCGAATGGAATTAACGACTTTGGTCAGGTCGTCGATTCTTGAATTGACGACCTGCTTCATGTCGTTTCTTAATAAGCGCCTTGTGTAAGGGCGTTCTTTTCTTTAAAACACGCCCAAGATTCGGGCGTTTCTTGGCCTTACCCTTTTTTGACGTTGGAATTTGACGTCGTGTAGTGAGGGCGTCACTTCTTGAATAACGCCTTTGATAGAGGCGTTTATTATTAAATTAACGCCTTAATGAGAGGCGTTATTTGCATCTTGGGTTTTATTCCTCCATTTGACCCTCTTCTTATTATCTGTATTATATATATATTTTAATTCATTTCAAATATTTATTTATCAGGGTTGCTACACCCTCCCCCACTTAAAAAGAATTTGGTCCCCAAATTCAATTGCATATTATGTATACACGCGGAGAGTGTAGAGTATATACCTCTTAGAACAACCCGGGAAATCGTTTCTTCATAGATTCCTCGGTCTCCCATGTCGCTTCGTGTTCAGTATTCTTATTCCATTGCACCTTGAGCATGGGAATAACCTTATTCCTTAGAGCTCGTATTTCACGATCTAAGATCTTCATAGGCTTCTGTTCATATGTGAGATCTTTTTGGATCACCAGATCTCCATGTTCAATAATATGCGAGGGATCGTGTACATACTTCTTCAACATAGATATGTGAAATACATTATGTACCTCAGATAATTGAGGAGGCAATGCGATGTGATAAGCAACCTCGCCAACTCTTTCGAGTATCTCAAATGGTCCGATGAATCTTGGCGTAAGCTTGCCCTTAACACCAAATCTTCGTATGCCACATCCAGGTGATATTTTAAGAAATACATGATCCCCAACCTGGAATTCAAGATCTCTTCTTCTTGTATCAGCATAAGCCTTTTGTCTGGTCTGAGCAACTTACAATCTTTCTCTGATTACTTGTATCTTCTCAGTTGTATCCCTTACCATGTCTGGACCTAACAGTTGTTTCTCTCCAACTTCGTTCCAGCATAAGGGTGATCGGCAACTCCTTCCATATAAAGCTTCGAAAGGTGCCATTTGGATACTAGCTTGGTAGCTATTATTATATGCAAACTCAATTAAAGGTAAATCATCATGCCAGCTTCCACCAAAATCAATGATGCAAGCTCTTAGCATATCTTCCACTACTTGGTTTGTTCTTTCGGTCTGACCATCCGTTTGCGGGTAAAAAGCAGTACTAAAGTTAAGCCTTGTTCCCAACGAATGTTGTAATCCCTTCCAAAAATGAGAAGTGAAACGGAGATCTTTGTCAGACACGATCGAGACAGGAATTCCATGTAACATGACTACTTCCTTGATGTATAGTGCAGCCAATACATCTACTGACCACCGGCTCTTTATTGGTAAGAATTGCGCCGATTTAGTCAAGCGGTCAATAATAACCCATATTCCATCATGTCCTCCTTTTGATTTAGATAAACCCATGATGAAATTCATACCAATATCCTCCCACTTCCACTTAGGAATATCTAGAGGATGTAGTTTTCCAGCAGGCTTTTGGTGTTCCGCCTTGACCTGTTGGCATGTGAGACAGCGTGATACATAGTCCGCTATTTCTCTTTTCATGTTGGGCCACCAAAAGTTCCTCTTTACATCTTGGTACATTTTGGTTGATCCTGGATGAAGAGTGTACCTTGATCTGTGAGCTTCATCTAAGATCTTCTTCTTTAATTCTAGACAATCTGGTATACAAGTTCTGTCTTTGAACAATAATCTTCCATCAGAAGTTAGTTGAAAATCAGATTGTCCTTCTACTCTGCCTTTGATTTCCGCTAATATAGGATCATCATCCTGAAGTGTTTGTATCTCAGATAATAAGTCTGACTGTATGCTTGCATGAGATAATGTGACAAATTTGGATTCCGTGTCCAAGCTTATATTGAGCTCGGAGAATTGTTCAAGTAACCTCCATTTTTGTATCATACAATTGGCTATCATTGCTCTCGGCTTTCGACTAAGGGCATCAGCAACATAATTACCCTTTCTAGGATGATATTGTATATTGAAGTCGAAGTCCTTGAGGTATTCTAGCCAGCGTCTTTGTCTCATGTTTAGCTCCTTTTGTGAAAATAGATATTTGAGACTTTTATGATCGGAGTATACAGTAAACTGCACTCCATATAAGTAGTGTCTCCATATCTTTAGGGCAAATACCACCGCGGCCAGTTCCAAGTCATGGGCGGGGTAATTCTCCTCATGCTTCTTCAGTTGACGTGAAGAGTATGCTATGACCTTTCCTTGTTGTATCAGGACGCATCCGAGGCCAATGCCAGAAGCATCAGTGTATACCTCGAATTTCTCTCATTCTATTGGTAGAGCTAAGACTGGAGCTGTAGTTAGATGATCCTTGAGAGTTTGGAAGCTTCTTTCACATTCCTCACTCCATTCATAACGGATCTCCTTACGAGTCAACCTTGTGAGTGGCACGGTGATTTTTGAGAAGTCCTTGATGAATCGCCTGTAATAGCCTGCAAGACCTAAGAAACTTCTGATCTCGCTAGCATTGGTTGGTCTTTCCCAGTTTCTAACAGCTTCAACCTTTGACGGATCTACAGATAAACCATCCTTGGATATGACATGTCCGAGAAAAGCCACTTCTTCAAGCCAGAACTCGCACTTGCTGAGTTTTGCATATAATTGATTTGTCCTCAAGACTTGCAATGCAATCCTCAAATGCTCTTCATGTTCTTCCTTAGTCTTGGAATATATCAATATATCATCAATGAAGACTACTTTGAATTGATCCAAGTAAGGCCTGAATATGCTATTCATTAACAGCATAAAGGCAGCAGGGGTATTTGTTAGTCCAAAAGGCATAACAACAAATTCGTAATGGCCATACCTGCTTCTGAATGCAGTCTTATGAATGTCATCATCCTTGATTCTTAACTGATGATATCCCGACCTGAGATCAATCTTGGAAAAATATTTGGATCCTGAAATCTGATCAAATAACTCATCGATTCTCGGCAGTGGATACTTGTTCTTGATAGTGAGATGATTCAACTGTCGATAGTCGATGCACAATCTCATGGATCCGTCCTTCTTCTTCACAAATAAGACTGTTGCTCCCCACGGGGAAGTACTTGGTCTAATAAACCCTTTTCAAATTAGTTCCATCAACTGCTCCTTCAACTCTTTGAGTTTCATAGGGGACATTCTATAGGGTGCCTTTGAAACTGGACCAGCACCAGGGACTACGTCAATGGTGAAGGCTACATCTCTTTGCGGGGGTAATCCCGACAAATCTTCCGGAAACACGTCCGGAAATTCTTGCACTACCTGAATATCTTCTATCTTAGCATCCTTTGTTTCTTTAATGGTGACAAAAGCAAGGTAGGATACACATCCTTTCCTGACGAGCTTGCTAGCTCGGAGAGCCGAAATAAGAGGGGAATTGCTCCGACTCTTGAGGCGAGTAAAGACTAATTCTGGAAAATCTTTGAAAGCAATTTGGCTATTGCGGCAATCAACCGTTGCCTGGTATTTGGATAACTAGTCCGCTCCCAGTATAACATCATACTCCTTTAGATCGAGGCATATGAGCTCTATAGGTAAATTCCTACCTTGAACCATTACCTCACAGTTTTGGTAGTGATGAGTAATATCATTTTCACTTCCAAGAGGAGTAGTTAGAACTATTTTTATCCATTCTGGTTCTAACGGTAACGGGTCGGCAAACTTCTTAGAAATAATGGAATGCGATGCACCCGTATCAAATAAGACATAAGCACTTTTGGAACAAACTGTTAATGTACCTTCTACCAGTCCACCTTCTTCTTGCTCGGTCTCCTTTATTGCATTAAGTCGAGCGTTCTTTGTCACCGGGCGCTTACCGTTTCCGGCTTGGTCATTAAGTAACGGACAGTCGGGAATCCGATGTTCGCGGCTCCCACAACGGAGACATGCTCCTAATTTCCTCCAGCATTCTTCGGTCTTGTGACCAGCCTTGTCACAATGCTTGCATACTACGTTTGAAGGTGTAGTGGTGATAGAGAAGGGCTTGGTCTTCTTGAATTTCTGATCTTGAGAGGAAGAACCTCCATTACTAGGCCTTTTCTTGAAGTTGGGTTTGAAAGAACCCGAACTTGTGACTTGCTCCTTCTTGTCTTTCCCACGGATCCTATCAGATAGTTCCGTGGCATCTTCAAGTAGCTGAGCTCGACGTACTATTTCAGAATAAACTTGGATATCCATAGGTGCCAGCTGAGTGATATATTGGGGCCTAAGCCCATTAAGGAACCTCTTAGCCTTCATCTTCTCGGTGCTAATTAGATGCTTAGCATATCTAGACAATCTTGAGAACTGTGCCTCATAATCAGCAACCGATAAAGATCTTTGTTTTAACGCGGCAAATTCGGCGGCCTTCTTCTCTTGGACTCGATCCGAGAAATATTTAGCATTGAAATATTCTACAAATTCTTCCCATGTAACTTGATTAGGATCGATGGTTGCTTCAATAGACTCCCACCAGCATCTAGCATCCTTTTCTAACTGGAAAGTAGCTAATAAGACTTTGTCCTGATCCGTGCATTACATAACACGGAATATACGTTCAGTCTCCCGAACCCAATGCTCGGCATCGTCCGGATCGGTCGATCCCATAAACTTCGGGGGATTCATGCTCTTAAAGGCTTGGTGTAAGCTTCCAGCTCGTGGAGCACCACCCTGTGCTACCTGTTGTAGCACTTGAGTCATTCCTTGAAGGGTACACTGCATGTTGCGCCATTGAGCACGTTCGGCAGCCATTATCCTACAATTACAATAGCTTCGTTAGTATTATATCACTGTGATCTTATTAAAAGAGTCATTGACTCTTAACCCTTGGTTCTACCCAATCTCACTTGGTTAAACGTTCAACTTATCCTTGGACTTGGGTTTTTCCTAGGAATTGAATACCTTAGGCTCTGATACCACATGAACTGTCACGCCCCGAGCGCGGAAGATACCCGGAGACGCGTGACGAGTTTATATCAATCATGTCAATCAGAGTGGTCGTGTATTCGACACAAAGACAGAGATGCGCAAAAGTAAAGATAACCCAATCCTTTATTCCTTTATAATAGACTATTACAAATCCAATACTCTGGTTAATAAAAAAGGAAAAGTACATAGTTGACTCAAGAAAATAGGAAAAAAACTAATTGACACTTGGAAAAGCTCTAGCTCTTTCACTCTTGACCTTCCCCATACGTTTCAGTCTCGTCATCGGACTTACCTGAAAAGTAAGGGACAAACGGAATGAGCGAACGCTCAGTAGGAAATTATATCTCAAGTATTAGCAAGGGGTTTAAGTAATTACATCTTTCATGAATGTAATAAAGCTATGCATGCGCGCATAAAATGACAAGATAGAGAGAGAATATATCAATAAGGTAACAAGTTGAACTAGTCATGAACTTTCAATAAAAAATAACAAGATATTCAAGCAAGAACATTTAACAAGTCATGTCAAGAACTTTGGCTATCATGTATCAAGCAAGCAAGTAATTACCCTTTTTCGGGTCACGCAAGTCATGTCAAGTCAAGTACGATTCAAGGACAAGATTTTGTGTGGAATGTCCAATCAAGCTAGTCATGCACTCGGTATAATGCCAGATACCTTATCATTTTAACTCCCATGGGCACAAGTACTTTCGGGTGCTCCTCCCAGGACCAGATCGGGCCCTATATGCGCAGGCATTTATCATGTGTTTTGACATCCACTCTTGTTTATAGCCAACATAGAATTTCAATAATCAAGCTTGTAGACACGTACGACAACTTTGATAGAATAGAGTCCAAAATATGACAAAGGACATAGATTGGCGATAATAACGGTATAATCACGATTAACGATAAAACTAGGTAGAATTAGGTTCCCTCAACTTGGGTACCATGACAAATCAATATAGACATTCTTTATATAGAATTGAGGTCCACATGAACAGTATATCAAAGGTAAGATACCCTCATTCTTATCATATAATTGAGGTTTACAAGAATGACATGATATGGCATGATATCATCATCCCATTAAGAATTTCTTATGATATACTCTTTGTATAATCATAAGGGCCGGTATACCATGTTTCTTTAGATTGACATGGCAATGATCGTGTAATGGGTTTTTAGGGTACAACCAGCTCAGTCGACCTTGAGGGAATCCAAGGTACGAGGAGTCTTATGGAGGTCTCTATGACTAACTCGCTAGTCCAAAGGAACGGAATGTCCAATGGAGAGCTTGTATGTCAATGAGAATTGAGTGTGATCGATAAAATAATCGTGAAACGTGGGACTATACTCACGGAGTGGAGAATAGTGCCGATATATGTATATAAATATATATTGAAACAATCGTTTAACAGTAACGGGTTAAAAACAGTTTACAGTAAAATAACGACTTAAGTAAAGTCTTTTCTCAAGTAATTAACGCCTAACAGAAGGGCGTTTATCTATTTTCCATTTTTGCAAAATTTTAATATTTCAGTAATTTGTCAAAAATGCGCCCTGATCAGGGGCGTTTATTCAAGATTTGACGACTACACCAGAAGGCATCCTTTTATTTTCACTGTTTGATAGAATATCAATATTTTCAGGAATTTATCAAAAACGCTTCAGGAATTTATCAAAAACGCGCCCTGGGAAGGGGCGTTACCATTTAATTCTATTTTTCAGAATATGTATTCCAAGATTTTAACAGATACGCGCCCTATTAAGGGGCGTTTCTTTTCAATTCACGCCCTGTGATGGGGCGTGAACACATGGAAAACGACCTAGTCTAGGTCGTGAATTCAAGAAATACCAGGAAAGCAAGATTTGCACGATAATCAAGGATAACAATCATATAGTCATGACAGGAAAATTGGCAGGAATTCAGATGCAGTATATTAGATTTGATGTTTCATGTTTATTGACTTTTAACCGTTAACAATTAATGATTTCATGTAATTGCATGGATAATCAGTTCTTAAGATAGGTGATTAACATTTACATGAAATTAACGCCTGTATATAGGGCGTTAAATATGAAATTAACGACCTTGTGAGGGTCGTGTCTTGTAAAATAGTGCCCTAGAGAGGGGCGTCTCTTCCAAAATATTGCAGAAACATAATAAAACCATATGCAATCGTATGCATGTCATGTCAATACGTATATAAGTCTTGTCTTAATTTATTTGGGCTACAGTAACTTGAGAAAACCTACCTTTAATAGTTGATTTTAAGATGGACGGATGAATAACTTGGTGAGAAGCCAACAACTCTGAAGCTTTACTGCAACTCGATAATCAGCAGCAGCAAAGGTATGCAGATGAAGAACCTTGGCTCAGTTGATTGTTTTCTTCAACAGTCAACCTGGAGGCAGAAGAACGAAGAGATCATGCTTCGTATTAACTGGAGAGGAGGTAAAGGAGGAGAAGGGAAGAAGAAAGAAGACTTACCCGTTAGTCTTCTTAACCTGCAAGAATAGAAGAAACGAAGAATATTAATTCTTCACATACTATGTTCATAAGGAAAAGAAACAGAAGAAGAAGAAGAACATATGTTCTTCACGTACCTTTGCAGTTCGATCGTCCAAATAGGTTTAGGGTTCGGCTGTCAAGAGTCTTTATAGGATTTTGGGAAATCCTATTAGGGTTAGTGATTGTGTGGAAGTAATACTTCCATGATAGAGTCATTACCACCTTTTAACTCTTTCTAATACTTATCCATTACCCTGGATAAGCTCCCGTGTCGAACGGAACTCGAATGGAATTAACGACTTTGGTCAGGTCGTCGATTCTTGAATTGACGACCTGCTTCAGGTCATTTCTTAATAAGCGCCTTGTGTAAGGGCATTCTTTTCTTTAAAACATGCCCAAGATTCGGGCGTTTCTTGGCCTTACCCTTTTTTGACGTTGGAATTTGACGCCGTGTAGTGAGGGCGTCACTTCTTGAATAACGCCTTTGATAGAGGCGTTATTTGCATCTTGGGTTTTATTCCTCCATTTGACTCTCTTCTTATTATCTGTATTATATATATATTTTAATTCATTTCAAATATTCATTTATCAGGGTTGCTACATGATCGAGCAGTACAGGGGCTGAGAGGCCTACCGAGCCAACCTTCAGGAAGGTGCCCTTCCATACTACGAGATAGCGCTTCGCCGAGGCACCCGCAAGGGGTTCAAGCAGGGTTATCACCGGGTAGTGGATTACACCGACGAGGAAGACTCTAGGATCCATTTCCCCTCGGGCCAGTGCTATGACTCGGACGAGTCGGCTTCTAGCTCTTCTGCATCGGGCGGGGAAGATCCAGAGGGCTCTTTGCCGGAGGGGTCGCCAACTCTGACTACCTTGGGAGGGCTCGCGGCCGAGGCAGTTCCCGCACAGGTGCGGTCAGTGCCAGGGCCGACCATCACCGAGGGTGCCGGGGGTGAACCACCCGTGCCTTCCGTTCCCGAGCTTCAAAGTGGGCCCAAGGCCTGATGTATCGCTTTATTTTGCCTCTTTCTCTGTTTGTCTCTTTTCCTTTTCTGAAAAAAAGAAAGATTTTCTTTTTGTGAGGTAATAAATGACTTACTTGCTTCTTGCGTTCCTTGCCGTAATTTGATTAGCGTATCGGTAGTAGTTGGAAAGTGCCGATACGTCCTGTGTGGTTTTTGCATGTTGGTTGGGTGGATTCCTGACAGGGTGTCCTTCCGTTCTCTCACGCTTTGAATGCCATGCCGCTTCGTGTATCCCGCAGAGGCAGAAAATGAGGGATTTGAGGTGACCGTTCAGAGGGGAAAAATCCTTTGGCGTGTTTTTGAGGGGGGAGTCATTTAAGGCAAGTAGCCTCCCTTAGCCTTATAAAAAGACCGAAGGGCGTCCCTTCCTCTCCACCGCTTAGGATTTTCACTAACAGTCTTTCCTCGCCCCTTCTCCACGTTGTGTTGTGCCGTTGCATTCGGAGCATGGAGGATCCTTCGGAAGACGACGCTGCCGGTGATGGAGGAGCAGAGAGTTCTTGCTGTCTTGGGCTATTGAGCAGGTCCGATGGTCGTCGTGCGGGGTTGAAACGGGTCTGATGGTCGTCGCGCGGATCTGGAGAGGGTTTGACGTGTGGAGGCACGCCGTTTACCCTTTATCAGTTCCCGCGAAGCTTCTCGGGGGGCGCCGAGATGGAGGACAGATGGGGGCATCCGGGACACCCGCCGCCACTCTCTCTCTACTCGCTCCAGGGGTGGGGAAAAAGCAAATTAAGCTCCCTCCTTTCTGGGCCCTCCCCTGTCATTTCTTTCACTCTGCAGAGGCTGCTTGCTCTCTGTACGTTCCAAAGAATTGGCAGGTTGGAAAGGAGGAGGCCTTCATAGGCGTTCCTTCCCTCTTCCTCTTCCAAGTTCAACTTTGAAGGTAGCCTTCCTTCTTTTTAATCCCTCTATCACCTTTGTCACGGGCCACCCGAGCCAACTGGGTCGACCGCCCTTTGACCGAGCCAGTTTCTGCACGAGGCAGAGTCAGTGGCTGGACGCAAGGAGATCAAGACCGAGTCGGCCGATCAATGGCCTCTTGCAGTGGTACTAGATGGATTTTTTGCTTTTTACTATGCAATGTACTGGCTTTTGCCTTTCTGATGTACCAACAATTGAATGAAAAGAAGAGAGTTTTATTTCCCTCAAATTGTTTGCACAACTTTAAAAGTAGAATTTGCGTAGTGCGGCTGCGTTCCACATCCGAGGGATGGGTTCCCCTTCCGTTGTAGCTAGCCTGTACGCACCTTTCCCGAGCGTCTCGACCACTCGGTAGGGGCCTTCCCAGTTAGGGGATAGCTTGCCCGCCGCCTCTAGTGGTCGAGAGGCTTCGGC